>OU343048.1:1402955-2805910 GCA_910593695.2 Ocypus olens
TGCCCATTTTTATACATGGTTATATAACGCCCTCAAACGTTGAACCCTTTAAATTTACCGGCTACAGGCATAAGCTCGTGCGCAATTAACCCGGACCGTAATGTGTTAATAAAACGAGTAGATATAAACGTAGTGAAACATCTTCACCCACATCTGCGCAAAATTTAAATTAAAGGAAAGTAAATGATATGTTTCTCTAAATCGAGTAATTAAGATTTAGGTTATTTTTCACTTCCTGTCAAGTGTCAATGAACAATCACTTAACATACTTATTGAAATAAAAAATTAATAGATGGCGTTGATGATATTCTAGATATAATTTTAAGAGGGACTTTAAAATAGTTGTCTGTAGGCATATCTGGGCTAAAGATTCGAGCAAAAGTAATTGAGTAATTATTCGAGTTGAGTGTCCATGGTCTCGTTAGATTGCTGTCGAGAAACTTCTTGTTCTTGTCTTACTGCGGGAAATAATATGCGTGGGTAATTTAAACTAAACAGCGGTGGCTTGTGGATGTTCAGCGGTGAGGCAACGGAAGAAAATTTGACTGAAAAAGCAGCGGGATATTTTCTCCCTCTATTAGAGTAAATAGTGCAGTACGAGCGGCATCTTTGTCTTTGTCTCACCTACGGAAATCCACGAGCCGCCGCTGAAACTAAACTATTTATTTGGCCACAGGTAAAATCATATCCTACTTAAAATACTGATGATAACATATGGAACAATATGAAATGGTTATTATACAAAAACTATATAGCGTTATATATAATAATAGACATCCCATTGAGCTATAAAATAAATAAAATATTTTATACCATCATGTTAGTGTGGTAGAGATGTGTTGTCCTTTTTACTTCAGCAAACCCCAACATGAATCACGCCACCAGCTGCCACTGCTCTTAAGCATGAAGTGTATGGATGCGTGAATTTATTTACAACAATAAAGAACTACATGAAACTGTGATATGATATATTAAGCCACATTTGCCCAAGATTTTAATTAAAAGAAAGTAAATGATATGTTTCTATAAATCAAGTAATTAAGATTTAAAAACACAGAGGGCTTATTTTTTGCTTTCTGTCAAATGAATAATCACTGAACGCACTTATAATAATAATCTCTTTATTCCATAGACTGTACAGTGTACACAATATACATTTACAGTATTGGATGCGTCAAAAATGTATACATAACAAGACAAAAAAGTATTATTGGAATAGAAAAATGATAAATGGCGCTGGCGATATTTTAGATAAAATTTTAAGAGGAATTTTAAAATAGTCGTCCTGTACATAGAATTGTGGGCATGTCTGGATTACTCATAATATGTTGCTGAAACAAACTGTCGTGTACTGCTCATAATAGAGAACAATTTGAATATTTATTGTAGTTTTAGTTATCTTAAAATTTAGCTGTGTTTAATTATTTTAATCTTTAGTAATTCCTTTCGTCAAATAAAGCATTTGTTTTCATGCCTACTTGAGTAAGATTCAAGATAGTTAATAACGATATGTCATTAAAATGTAGGTTGTTACGCAGTGTTGAAAAGAGAATAAACCATATGAAAATTAAATATGGTGACCGTTTAAAATGCGAAAGTTGGAACCTGTATCGGTTTGAAGGCTGAGCTGATCCATTCACAAATCAACTTTTAGTAAAGTAAGCCGTGTTAAAGTAATATTTCCATTGATTTAAATAAACTCCAAGTAATTTTGTTTTGCAGTTATAATTTATGAAGGTCGGTCATTCGTTGTTGCCGGCAATATTTTCTGATGTAATAGTTGCGCATTCTCGTTGAATATTTTACACCCGCAAATAGGATTGCGATTAATGTCAGAAAAATTTTGGCTAAACAATTGAAATCGCGAACTTCATCCCTGCACGTTTAACCCATTACTTCCCGTTATACTCAAGCAAGAATAACAAACATATTGGGCTTTAGTGATATCTAGTGGCAATGTTATTTACTTCTGACAACAAACTCTTCTTAATTAATGATGGAACAATATTCTATTCAGTTGTTCCAAACTGATTTTTAATAGACATCTAAGAATTTGAAATTCCTTGGAAAAAACTGTATATCATCTGTAAGATTGGTTCCTAAACTGAACTTTTCCCAGTATTTTGTATTAGTGTCAATTGTGTTTATCTTAATTCTCAAGTAACAAAGGCAAAATTTTGTTTCGACATTTTTCAAAATTACCTGCTTCTAAAATAATAAACAGGGGCTGCAGTGGTCTAGTGAGTAGAGCTCCTGCTTACTGGCCTAGTGGTCGTGGGTTTGAATCCCATCCGGGCGGTCACTTTTTCGGAATGAAGAAGTGGCCGTTCGGATCCATGGATGTTCAGTGTATGTCCCCCCACTCATTATATATAATAAATAATGATAATATAAATAAATATGAGAAATCAATACAAAATAGTTAAATGGTACCTCTGGCAGAATGGACCAGCTTCCTAAGCCAAAAAATAATAATAATAATGAACAAATATCATGGCTTGCTTTACTAAAAATTGATCATGAATATGTTATATACATGGTAAGCAGCTTCGTCGGCCCGTTTTGTTTTTAAAGCTCTTAGTTATAATAATAATAATAATAATCTTTATTAACGGGCGTACCCTTTTTTACAATAGATACATAAATGTTTTTATACATGAATAATGACTTAATATATACACAACTAGTAATACAAACTCTACTATAATTAATACATATTATCAAGATCTTACAGATCAACTCGCTATCGTAATAAATTTTGTTAAAATGATCTGGTCTTTTTTTTTGTTAATCTATTGTTATTAACAAAACTCATTTCGATAGATTCTCCTAGAGAATACTTTTATTGAAATCTAAGCCAATGCAAAAGAATGCTTATTATCGGTTTTGAGTTTTGAATTATTGTTTTCCATCTTTCCTTCTCTCTTTATTACACGTAAGCCACCATACACAAAAAATACATTAGAATGCTTATATTATCAAACTTGCAACTGATAAGTTTGTGTGAAGTTTAAACGATCAAATTTTCAATATCGATTCCGTGTCAACGTCATACAGTAGAAACTGTACATTTTTCTTTTACCTCAGTGAAAGAATTAAGTAAATCAATCAAGGGATATCGATTACAAGTCTTTCTATAAATAAATTTGAGACAACTTCATTTATTGCAGATAAATAAAATATATTTAATAAAGACGAAAATAGCTCGAATAATATGAATCTCATCTTTATTAAATTTATAAGTCTTTCTACCTGCAAGTAATGTCATCATATATTGTGGCAATCGGCAGTGGCGTAGCGTGGGTTAAAGGGCGGGGGGGGGGCAAACTTTACAAGGGCGCCGGCACTCATTGAAAAGTGTATTTCAATATAGGTGTGTATTATAGAGGGATTTCTATGTTTTTTTTTTAAATCTTGATTATTTGCACCCCGTGTTGTTTTATCGTAAAATCATAAGGGTGGTTTCTTGTAAAGATCAAAAAAACTCGATCCAATTAACCCATTTTAAATATTATTTTATTACACATTCGAGTTGTGATTTAAAAATCAGTTATACAATCATTATCAAAATTTCGATAAAACTTCTATAATCAATTTGATCGGCCGAAGGGGCGCGGTGAACTAGGGGGTGGGTGGGGCAATCGCCCCCCTGGCCCCCTATACGCTACGCCACTGGCAATCGGCAATTTATCCACTCTTGAAGCAATATTATCGCATACCACGATGTCCAAAACATTTCTTATTACGCCTAGGAATAATTTAAAATGGAAAATTTAATTCGCCCATTTTGCTGCGATGGTGATTTTTTCATTGAAGCCAGGTGCGGTCATAAAACTTTTCAACAAATCATATAACCTCGAATAATTTTCCGGAAAATGTTTCTTATCCATTCTATGCTAATGATGGTAAGGAGCTAATATACTATTTTTATCTGGGTCCTAAAAGTTAAACACTTAACTTTGTTCTCACATGCAGGTTCTTATTTATGTATGTATTATTTTACTGCATCATTAATATTATTATACTATTATGAATGATGGAATAAAACACTTTTTACTTTGTTTGTATAACACTTTGATTCATTCGTTTGACTGCAGTTTCGGCAACTCAGCTTGGCATTATCAAAACTAAAGTTTAATTTTCATGAACAAAAAGACTTATTCCGTAATGTTTTAATTTGATTCATTGTGTAATGCGCGTAACGGATACTGAAATATGACCAACAAGTGCACGTCGTCAACGCGCACATGAGATGAGCCAGAATTTATTTGGCACCAAATGCACGTTCAGAGAACAATCTCTCTCCTGCACCACTCCAACCGCGCACCTCCCCGCGGCGGCCTATATCCTAACAAAATGCCATGCCAGATGGAAGCTGACACTGTAACGTTGGGAAATAAATGCATTGCGATTTGTTTCTATTCATTAAAGTTACGCAGATGTTGTTTAACATTTAAACTGGCATAGAAGTGGTTTAAGAATTAAATTAATTGAAACTTCAGGTAGTGCCATGGCTCCTTGGCTCTATATAACGAGCCGCCCCTGGCTGCAATAGATAATTTTCCTCAAAGTCTAACCAATTTTGTTTTAAATTATATTATTATACTTTTAGTTTAGAAAAAAAACTACGTGTTTTCTTTTTGACTTAACTATGACCCGAAAATGCCGTACCAGAAGCAGAATATCGCAAAACACCGGCAAAAGGCTCCCTCTTATCCCCGCAACATTTCCAAATCCCCGCATGCGTCACGTTTTCAAACACACGTACACCATCATCGAGTACTCACACGCGCAATTCTCCTTGTTGCAGGAAGGAGAAGAAGAAAATCCGGATCGCAGTCGAGCACGAGTTCTATACCTAACCGGCTGAAGGAGTTCGACGACTGGCCGGACCCGCCGCCCTGCACCACCGAGGATGAGGTCACCTCCCCCTTCTCCGACTCGGACGACGTCGTCCTGCCGCAGGAGCTGAACTCGGGCAACCTCTCCGGCACCGGCACCTACATAGTCCGACGCGGGAAGAAGGACAGGAAGCTCCTCCAGCAGATGAACAGCTCCATGAACTCGTCCTCCTCGCTGAACTCGCGCCTAAGTTCCGACCTCAGCATACCCCACTCGCGCTTCAGCGCCGACCTCAACTCGCGCCTGAGCCGCGAACTCAACACGCCGAGCTCGAGGTACAGCGTCGACCTGGGCACGCCCCACTCGAGACTGAGCCAGGAGCTCAACTCTCCCAAGTCTAGATTAAGTTTAGACTTGAATAATTCGAGACACTTGAGCCAGGAGCAGCTGATCGGCTCCTCCCCGTCGCACGAGTTCAAGAAGCACAGCAGCACGTTCGATAACATACAATCGTTGATCAAAGAGGGCGTCATTGAGCATTACAATGGGCCGCAGATCGAATCCACGACCGAGTTGAATACCATGGTCAGTCCTATCGTTAGAGTCGTTTCGTTGCCGAGTTTAAGCGCCGAAGAGTTAACCCCGAGGCGGGAGTTGGCGGTTACTGTTGAGGAAGAGGAGGACGGAGACAGCTCGCCCTCGTCTAGTAATAGTGATGATATTTCGCCGCTCAGGAAAATCGAACAGAACATTAGTGAGTTGTTGGAGCGGCGGGATATCCAGGTGATAGAGGACGATCAATGTGTGCTGAAGATGAACGGTGTGGATAGGTCTTTAAGTAACGAGAAGAAGAAGCGCTCGCAGAACGAGCTGCAAAAGTCGAATAGCCATAACGAGATACAAAGGTCCGAGGATTACTACAGGCAGCTGCTGATCGAGGGCAGCAAGAATCAGTACAAGCGCGGGGGGATACAGAAATCCGAGAGCGCCAAGGAGATGCTGATATCCCACAGGGAGAAGGAAACCAAGAAGATACCACTTTCGACGAGCGCCGATTTTCCGGTGCGGGTCGAAGTGCTCCAACACGAGTTCCCGCCTCTGCCTCCTTCCCCGGTGGAGGAGGACGAGGACGAGTATTCGGAGATTATGCAGAACATGAACATTAAGGCCAGGGCGGACACCCTGCCGACCAGTTCAGAAGCACCGGCTGTGCCTCCTCATAGGGAACCAAGTAATAGTTTAAAAACGCGCTCGATGGACGCGGGATACACGCGGGGCAGGAGGAACTTTACGAACACCTCCAGCAGGAATCCTCCGGAGCGGCGCACCTTGCCGACGGAATTGCAGGACAACAAGCGGAAATTTTACCAGAAGCGATCGTCGCACAGTCCGCAGGAGGAGCACCACATGCAGACCTCGTGCAGCCTGCCGGAGACGCCGATCTTCGCGAGGGGTTGCGATATACCGAGAACGCCGCACCGGAGGGCGCCGGAGATTCCGGGTCTGAGCGGGAACCAGACGGCGCCGCGGCAGAGCAGCACGATGAGCAGCATAAACACGATCGGGAACATGTCGACGGGGGGGTTCAGGCGGGGGATCTCGAATTCTGGCCTGGAGCAGGCGTACGTGGGCGCGGAACTGCTGAGGATGGCGGGCGGGCCGGGGAGAGGGTGGTACCCGAAGCACAGGCAGAGGAGGCCCGCCTCGATCGAGCACCTGGACCGGTTGGCCTCCGGGCATAATCCCTGGGACTCGAGCAGGAAACCGCTGACGCTGCCGCCTAATCTCACCCCCAAGTTCTTTCAGCGGTCTCCCAAGGACGCGCTCAGGAGAGTTACCAGTCTACTTATAAGAAAAGGTAAGGGAAATGGATGCTGAGAAAAATTATCACTTTTATAATATGTACGCCAGTGGTGTATTGGAGGGGGAACGTGGAGGAACGACGTTCCAGCACCTTTTTCAGAAACTGAACGCGTTTGTGCTTGTTAGTATTTTGTATAGTAAGAAAAAAAATAAATAAAAAAGCTTACAAGGAAAACAATAGTTTGCATAAAATAAGATGATCTCCGAAAAACTTTTAGCAAGCTGCTTGTGGAAAGTCGTGTTTTGTGTTTTGCTCTCACCATGCGTTCCCTTACTTCTTATTTTACCAATACACCACTGATGTACGCCAACTATTTCATGTGTGTGGGAGGAGGTGTGGTGTTGAACTTGAACGTAAAATATTGTAAATCGAATTTTATGCTACCGAAGCAGGTTGTTACAAAAGGAAAGACTTAAGTACAATCGATGTGTTGTGACAAAGGTTGAAAAACTGTCCTAAATTCGGACTAACTAACGTGACTCATGGTACACCCACCGTACTATATGGTGTTATTCTGAACAAAAATGTTAGCGTTAACAGCGGTGTTATTTTCTAACATCGATAAATGTTATGAATATACGAATATACACTGTCTGTCAACGAACATCGATGTAAATTAACATTTTCGATGTTAAACAACACTTGTCAAAACGGTCGACATTACGAGATATTTGGAGGTTATTTCGTAGTTGTGTTTTTTGTCAACAAAAAACTCAAATTTGGAATTTTATTCCAATATTTATGTGCATGCTTTATGAAACACTCATTTTCTTTCTAAAAATATCCTCAAAAACGTATTATTAATCATCTAACATAATAAACATGAAGTTGGTCGCTCTGTAGACGTTGCACTGTTGCCAATTTGTGACATCGGGCTGTTCAGAATACAGTTTTAACAGCGCTGTTCAATTTCACATAACATTGCAATGTTAATAACATCGATGTTAATAACAGTTGTTCAGAATAACACCAATAGTCTGTTAATTCTACAGATAGAGTTGTAAAAACGCCCACAATCGCCAATGCGTCATTCTTACTGGCCGATTCAAAAAATGGCGGGAAATCCGCAAGTCCAAATCACGCAGTACAAATACAAATGGTTGACGCGATTGTCAACTATACACTTTCTACAATATCATCCGAGTTTTTAATTACCTAAAGCTTTGGGAATGTCTTCCATCATCCCGTTAATAAATTGCGAGTTTCTGGAGCGGTAAAAAAATATACAAAAACAATTGCTTAAAACTTGAAACTTTGCAAATTCACTCTAAAGTACTTCTGCTTTAAGATTTAATCAAAATCTGCAAATATTTTTTTACTAGATTTCAAAATAATCGCAAGAAAACTGAAGTTATTATAAATCAAAAATTGCGAATTTCTCGAGCGCTAAAAAAATGTACCAAATAGTTGCTTGAAACTTTGCAAATTTACTTCTGCTTTAATATTTAGTTAAAATGTGCAAACATTTTTTACTGGCCTTCAAAATAATCGCAAGAGAACTAAATTAATTATAAATCAAAAATTGCGAATTTCTCAAGCGCTAAAAAAAATATAGAAAAACAATTGCTAGAAACTTAAAACCTTGAAAATTTACTCGAAATTACTTCTGCTATAAGATTCACTTAAAATCTACAAACATTTTTTACTAGATTTCAAAATAATCGCAAGAACTTCAGTTATTATAAATAAAAAATTGCAAATTTTTCGAGCGCTAAAAAAAATATACAAAACAATTGCTCAAAACTTGAAACTTTGCAAATTCACTCTAAAGTACTTTTGCTTTAAGATTCAATCAAAATCTGCAAATATTTTTTTACTAGATTTCAAAATAATCGCAAGAAAACTGAAGTTATTATAAATAAAAAATTGCGAATTTCTCGAGCGCTAAAAAAAATGTACAAAACAGTTGCTTGAAACTTTGCAAATTTACTTCTGCTTTAATATTTAGTTAAAATGTGCAAACATTTTTTACTGGCCTTCAAAATAATCGCAAGAGAACTAAATTAATTATAAATCAAAAATTGCGAATTTCTCAAGCGCTAAAAAAAATATAGAAAAACAATTGCTAGAAACTTAAAACCTTGAAAATTTACTCGAAATTACTTCTGCTATAAGATTCACTTAAAATCTACAAACATTTTTTACTAGATTTCAAAATAATCGCAAGAACTTCAGTTATTATAAATAAAAAATTGCAAATTTTTCGAGCGCTAAAAAAAATATACAAAACAATTGCTCAAAACTTGAAACTTTGCAAATTCACTCTAAAGTACTTTTGCTTTAAGATTCAATCAAAATCTGCAAATATTTTTTACTAGATTTCAAAATAATCGCTAGAAAACTAAAGTTATTATAAATAAAAAATTGCGAATTTCTCGAGCGCTAAAAAAAATGTACAAAACAGTTGCTTGAAACTTTGCAAATTTACTTCTGCTTTAATATTTAGTTAAAATGTGCAAACATTTTTTACTGGCCTTCAAAATAATCGCAAGAGAACTAAATTAATTATAAATCAAAAATTGCGAATTTCTCAAGCGCTAAAAAAAATATAGAAAAACAATTGCTAGAAACTTAAAACCTTGAAAATTTACTCGAAATTACTTCTGCTATAAGATTCACTTAAAATCTACAAACATTTTTTACTAGATTTCAAAATAATCGCAAGAACTTCAGTTATTATAAATAAAAAATTGCAAATTTTTCGAGCGCTAAAAAAAATATACAAAACAATTGCTCAAAACTTGAAACTTTGCAAATTCACTCTAAAGTACTTTTGCTTTAAGATTCAATCAAAATCTGCAAATATTTTTTACTAGATTTCAAAATAATCGCTAGAAAACTAAAGTTATTATAAATAAAAAATTGCGAATTTCTCGAGCGCTAAAAAAAATGTACAAAACAGTTGCTTGAAACTTTGCAAATTTACTTCTGCTTTAATATTTAGTTAAAATGTGCAAACATTTTTTACTGGCCTTCAAAATAATCGCAAGAGAACTAAATTAATTATAAATCAAAAATTGCGAATTTCTCAAGCACTAAAAAAAATATAGAAAAACAATTGCTAGAAACTTAAAACCTTGAAAATTTACTCGAAATTACTTCTGCTATAAGATTCAGTTAAAATCTGCAAACATTTTTTACTAGATTTCAAAATAATCGCAAGAACTTAAGTTATTATTAATAAAAAAATGCAAATTTTTCGAGCGCTAAAAAAATATACAAAAACGATTGCTAGAAACTTGAAACTTTGCAAATTTACTCGAAAGTACTTCTGCTTTAAGATTCAGTTAAAATCTTCAAACATTTTTTACTTGATTTCAAAATAATCGCAAAAGAACTTAAGTTATTATAAATAAAAAAATGCAAATTTTTGGAGCGCTAAAAAATATACAAAAACAATTGCTCAAAACTTGAAACTTTGCAAATTCACTCTAAAGTACTTCTGCTTTAAGATTCAATCAAAATCTGCAAATATTTTTTAACTAGATTTCAAAATAATCGCAAGAAAACTGAAGTTATTATAAATAAAAAATTGCGAATTTCTCGAGCGCTAAAAAAATGTACAAAACAGTTGCTTGAAACTTTGCAAATTTACTTCTGCTTTAATATTTAGTTAAAATCTGCAAACATTTTTTTGCTTGATTTCAAAATAATCGCAAAAGAACTTAAGTTATTATAAATAAAAAATTGCAAATTTTTCGAGCGCTAAAAAAATATACAAAAACAATTGTTCAAAACTTGAAACTTTGCAAATTTACTCGAAATTACTTCTGCTTTAAGATTCAGTTAAAATCTGCAAACATTTTTTACTTGATTTAAAAATAATCGTAAGAAAACTAAAATTATTATAAATCAAAAATTGCGAATTTCTCGAGCGCTAAAAAAATACACAAAAACAATTGCTAGAAACTTGAAACTTTGCAAATTTACTGGAAATTACTTCTGTTTTAAGATTTAGCTAAAATATGCAAACATTCCTTCGTTAGATTTTAAAATAATCACAAACGAACTAAAGTTGAAAATAAGTTTAGATTCGTAACTTTACGTTACCATTCACCATTTCAGACATCAAAGTTAAATTTGTAGTTTTGCTATTTTATGTAGTAATGTGCCCCTGTTATATCCCAGGCAACTTATTTTAGATTTAAGGTCAACTTAAAAAATAATGCGTAGTTCGAAAGTTCAAGTTAAAAAAAGAAAAAAAAATGTAGTTTTGTAGAATTAATTTAATTGCTTATGGTTTTACTATGAAAAGGGTTTCGTGGGCATAATGAATACTATTTTATTGCAAAAATAACATACACTTATTATTTCTTTACTGTGTATGAAATTTACAAAACAATTACCAGACGTCCGCGCGCAATTCAAATTTTATCCCGGTTACGAACCGAAACAGAAAAAACGCAACGGTTATCAAGATGGCGCCCGCTGCAACGTGGCGCCATCTCTCGCAACGACGTTCAACCGCCCAACCTCCCGGTATTGATGACCTTCGAGCAACTTCAAAAAGTCGTGACTAATCTTTATCTGGAATACGGGATTATTATTCATCTGAAAAACGTTTCCATTTTCAAAATTCTCTAAATTCCCCCCCTGAATCACCCGTTTATATATAGGTACATATAAATACGTTATCAATTTATAAACGAAACGGAAATTTCATTCATTCACTCTCCCACACCATGAATCACGCACCTATTTATACATGTATTTTATTTTACATGTGTTGTCGTCTTCTTCGCAGGAAACAACCCCAAGGAAAATAGAAAGGAGAAGGACGTCGTGTCGCCGACGACGATTCACGAGAACGCGAACGGTAAGTCTGAGTTGGTTCTCTCTATTGTTTCCTTTTTCTTTCCCCGTTTCGTTTTATGATTATTTATTCTCGTTTTTTGTTGTTGTTGGCCCTGTGGGTAAGGGCGAGGGTGGCGGGCACAATGCAGATTTATCTCCGCCATTGAGGGTGGTTTTCACCCCCTAATCCCGCGATACTGCAGCGTTTTCGCAGGCGATCAATAGAAAGCGAGAGTGAGCAACAGGGCGCGTTGATGCCGGAATTTTCGTGTGACAAATCCATACGCGATAATTTCCAGGCACAAAAATGTTGTTCACAGAAATCTTTGAAATCGCCTCTGGGGACCTCAATGTAATTACAATTGACTAGCAAAATTATTCCCACCATAACATGACATTTGTCAAAGTCATGGCAAGGGTTTTTATTAAATGGTACATTGTTCAACTTATTTTTATTATTTCTGAGGTGAATTATGGTACAAACGTAAATTAAATGGATGATACATTTACAATTTTTAATTCTCTAAAAAATATTCCTTTACGATTTTTCTCTAAAATTAATAGGGGAGCTAATAATTACACATATTTAATTTTACATGTTAAATCCCTATGTTCGCCCCTCGGTATAATGGATTATTAACACATAGTAACGGTCGCAACTATCATCTTGATTAACGTAAATAAATCACGATTCTATAAAAGTCTATGTTTTGTTTTTTTTTTTACGGTCACTCCCTTTCCATATTAGAGACGATAAATGATGATGATTGCAGTGACGGTTCGCGAGGTTTTTTCTGGCACGGCCGAGGAACAAGAGGTGGTAATACAGATAGGTGCAACCCTACCTATCTGTATTACCACCTCTTGTTCCCCGGCCATACCAGAAAAAAAAAACCCCGCGAACCGTCACTGATAGTAACGGTCGCAATCATCATCTTGATTAACGTAAATAAATCACGATTCTATAAAAGCCAATGTTTTGTTGTTTTTTACGCTATCTCCCTTTCCACATGATGATGATTGTGTCTTGTAAATTGCATCTTTTACACGCATTGACAGCTGTCATTTCCGCACCTGTCTCATGATTGATCTTTTGACTTCCCCAATTCCCGAAATTCAAAACGTGTCATGTTTTTCTAAGTTATTAATATTTTCCAACGTCGGATTAATTCCGTTTCTCATGAATTTCCACATATTTCATCGGTTGACGTCAAGGATGCGCCGGGGCTGACGAAAAAAAAAACGTAGAAGAAGCTTTCGACGTTTATAATTAGAATGTGGTGAGACCCAGAGAAAACATGTACGCGTTTTTTTGATTCCGTTCTTTTTTTTTCTTTTTTGATGTATCGCGCACATTTGGTGGGTGTCTCGACGTGTTGGTCTCCTGCGCGGCTCTTAATCTTTTGGCACATATTACGTTACAGTGCCAGGCCACCGCCCAACGCGCAGAAGGAAAACACGGGAAATCGCATAAATTTGACTTTACACCGAGAAACATTCCCTCTCCCGCGGAGACGGCATCCAAATTGGACTTTACGGTCGTGTGGACTTTAGTGCATTTGCTATGAACATGTTTCGATCGAGGAAACTTTAAGAGATCAATAGAGATATATTTACCGAGATATTTGCAAAAAAATTTACAATTAAAAACAAAGGTTTGCCATGAAATCATAATGGCCGACATTTCATTTTATTGTAAAAAGTGACAGTCGCTGTCACATTACGATTTACAACCGGCAGTGTATTCTACGCAAGAAAAAGTAATTATAAGTAAATGATATTACTCGGGTACTATTTAAGAAGTGAACGTGATTTGTTCAGTATTGAAATTACGGAGAAGGCAATACCCAAAAGTACTATTCAATGAGTAAAAATAATGTAAGTAGATCGATATTTTAAAATAATTAATGGAGCCAATTGTAACACTTTTCAAATTTAGAGTAAAGTAGTAATTATTCATTGAATAGTACTTTTACTGGTTATTGCCTTCTCCGAGAATTCTTTCTTGTGTAGAAAGGGTAAATCGTAATGCGACAGCAAACGTCACTTTTTAGAACAAAATGAAATATCCGCCATTATGATTTCATGGCAAACCTTTCTTTTTAATTCGAAATCATTGTAAAGTTTTTTGCAAATATCTCGGTAAATACTCTGCAGAAACTATTAAGTAAGGTACCAAATCATTCAGCTTAAAAAGCTCTAAAAATAATGTAAGAAGACCGATACTGTCAAATAATTAGGGGAGCCAATATTAACACATTTCAAATTTTACATGTAAATCCCTATGGCCCGCTTTGAAATTCAACACCCTGTAATAGTTAACCCATTACTTCCCATTGTACTCGAGCGAGTACAGCAAACATCGGACTTTAATGACAATTAGTGCCAATATTAGTGAAAGTCAAAAGTTTACAGTGGGCCGATTTCTATGCACGCAAGTTTATTTAGTTTTACGATATTGAGTTTTAGAAGATATTTGAGAATTTGAAATTCTTTTGAACAATTATATGTCGTGGGCAGTGGTGTTTAACGCCATCTAGTTTTTTTTAAATCGCCGAGTTGCTTAGTAAAGTATGTTTTCATTTAAGAACGCCGATGACTGTCATTGTCACTCTTAGGAAACAATAATGTATGCTTCGATATACTCGTTTTAAAAGCGAAGGGCGATTCCCGCATATTTTATCCGGTGTCCGAGCAAGGACCGTAAATTTTTGGATATGCAGTAGCCACCAGTCCGTGACGAATGGTCGGTTTCATGGGAATGTCTTGATGCACCGACGAGTTAACAGCAACGTTAACGTCTTCTGCCTTAATTAATCGTCGATGATAATCTGTAAATCTGGAGCCTCATGGCTCTCGGGTATTCGTTTAGAAAATTCTTGAGTATTACGACCGCATATCACGCGACGAAATATTCAATATTACACAACCAAACCCCATCCTCATCACTTGAAATAACCGTGGATGTTTGAATATTATCCCTGAATCGATTTTGTCACGCGAATCCTTTTCAAACCTTCACCTCGAGGATTAGTAATAAGAAATACTAATTCCATGAAGCGTCCAGAGAGAGACAATACATTTATTGAGACACTTTTACTGGCAATTGACCAGAGATCTTTCAGCCTAGTACAGTAACCAACAATAATATTAATAATAATAAAAAAATACAGGGTTAGTAAGAATAAATTATTGAATCTGAAGTATGGCTTGGGATTAAAAATCGAAACCTACAAGGAAACGGTTATGGCAGATGGCCTAGTTGCCGACGTCAAAAAAAAAAGTTTGGCTTGTTTGTTGGAAAGCATTGATTTCAATAAATATGAAAAAATCTTTAAAATCTTTGCGCAATTATCGTAGTTTGATGTTATCAATTCAAAAATTAAATGTAGCCAATGTAGTTAAATGTTAACAATACAATGTCAAAATGCAGACAATTTGATATAGGTAATTCAACAAGGATTTTTTTTTATTTGTGAAAAATTCTTCAATTTTTTTTTTCGAAATGTTGAAACTATAGAATGCGTTTAATGTTTATAATTCATACCTCACAATATAATCAATCTTGTATGTTTAAAAAATATAACCCCATTACAAAAATTATTCAAAATTAATTGAAAATAATTTAAAAAAAAACATTCTTTGATAAATATTAGAATTGGGAAGCAAAGTTAATGAAGCGTTTTTTTTTGCAGCAAGAATAAAAGATTATTAGTTTTGTAAAAACTATGACGGAGAAATGTGAATTTGCCCATTACAAAAATTATTCAAAAATGATTGGATTTTTGTGGTTTTTTTTTACAATAAATTTTAAAATTACGGAAAATCATTTTTTTTTGCAGCAAGAATAAAAGACTATTAGTTTTGCTAAAACGATGACAGACAAGTGCAAATTTGCTCATTACAATTTTTTTTAAATGATTGGATTTTTGTGTTTTTATTTTTTTAATAAAATAAAAACATTCTTTGATAAATTTTAGAATTACGGCGCAGAGTCAACCTCAAGCATTTTTTGCAACAAGGACAAAAGATTCATAGTTTTGCAAAAACTGTCAGACAAGTGCAAATGTTCCCTTTAAAAACATATTTAAAATTGATTGGATTTTTATGTTGTTAAAAAAAATTATCTTTGATAAATGTTCAAGAAATTTAAGGGCAAAGTTAACAAAACGCGTGATATGCAGCGAAAACAAAAGATTATGAATTTTGCCAAAATTACGGCAAGTGCAGATTTGCCCATTGCAAAAATGATTCAAAATTTATTGTATTTTGATATTCTTTGAAAAATTAAAAACATTCTTTAATTAATTTTTGAGAAATTATAATGTGTAGTTAATAAAACGCAATATTCGCAACGAAAATAAATTATTATGAATTTTGCCAAAACTATGGCAAGTGCAGACTTTGCCATTACAAAAATTATTCAGAATTTATTGTATTTTGATGTTTGATGTATTGATTAATCAATTTTTGAAAAATTTGAGAGCTAAAATAAGAAATTTATTTATTTATTTATTTAATTAACGGTAGCACCTTTTATACAAAACAAACTTACACTTAAAAATAATCATAACCTAAATCTAATAACTAATATAAACTAACACAAATTATCTAAATTTACTTTAAATAGAGTCTGTTTAAACTTAATAAAAGACCGTACAAATAAATCAAAATTAGGATTAGCGTTTAGTATGTTCGCATTGTTAGTATTGCATGTTTTGCAGCGTGAACAAAAGATTATGAATTTTGCCAAAAACTATAGCAAGTGCAGATTTGCCCATTACAAAAATTATTCAAAATCGAATGAATTTACGTTTTTTTTTTAAATTAAAAATTAAAAATTATTTGTAGATATTAGAATTAGGACGCAAAGTTAAGGAAACGATTTTTTTTTGCAGCAACATTAAAAGATGATTCGTTTTGCAAAAATTATGACAGACAAATGCAAATTTGCCCATTAAAAAAAAATGTCGAAAATGGTTAGATTTTTATTTTTATTTGTGAAAAATTCTTAAAAAATTGTGAAAGTGAAGAATGCATTATTTATAATAATAATAATAATAATGATTTATTGGTGCATATTCCGAACAGTTTACAGAAGTCATTTAGTGTAGATTTAATTAGAATAAGTTAATACAATAATAATATATGAGAAAAAAAAGTGGAGCTATGAAATAACAAATAAGTCACACATTAAAATCATTACACATTCACTAAATTAAAATGACAAATTAAAATCATGCCAAAATATAGCCAATCTTATTGGTATTAAGTCCAAAACGAACTAAATAGAGTTCTTGATTTTTGTAAATTTCCCAACCCTCAAACCCAGCGGCGGCTCGTGGACGTTCGGCGGTGAGGCTACGGAAGAAAATTTGATCGAAACAGCAACGGAATATTTGCTTCCTCTATTAGAGTAAGTAGTGCAGCACTAGCGCCATCTCTGTCTTAGCCTCCCCAACGGAAATCCACGAGCCGCCGCTGCTCAAACCTTACTAGAATAAATTCAATAAAGACAGAACCTTGCCTGAATATGTAACATTTGAAGAGGATGACTAATCGATACCCAAGCGATAAGTGAGAAAGTTATTCAAGAAATGACTAATGCGTTTTCAATTGAGATTGCGGCTGTTTGATATACACTTAAAATTGGCGATAAGATACATTCGAATAACAAATTCAATCGATAACTCTAGCCTTAAACATGCCTTGCATTCTGACGGAGTCAGTGGCGTATCCACACGGGTTCTCGGGTTCGGTGGCTTTCGAAGCTTGAACTGTCCAAACTTTAAGATGCTTCAGGTTTCATCATAATATAAGTCGGAAAATAATCAAAAAATCTAGGAATTTTTAGTGCTTGTAATTTCTGGTACAGATGGCCAAAATTGTACCAAAAAAATGGCCTTAAACATGCCTTACATTCTGACGTTGTCAGTGGCGGATCTATAGGAGTTTCTCGGGTTCGGCGACTTTCGGGGTTTTGACAATCCAAACTTAAAGATGCTTCAGGTTTCATCATAATAAAAGTCGGAAATTAATCCAAAGTCTAGGCATTTTTAGTACTCGAAATTTCTGACGCAGATAGCGAAATTTTACCAAAACGTGCACCACCCTTCGTATCAACTTTAACCCAAAACTTTTTTTAGGGTGTGCGAAACTTCATTGTTCATTTATTGGAAAATATGGATTGATAAGAATCAACAAAATAACAAGTACAGTTAAAATTAAATTAAACTCGATGTGGTGAAATTAACATAACAATTTTAGTATACAAAATATTACTTGAATTTAATCAATTCTTTTTCCTGGGGGGTTCCAGCTTCCCCTCCTTGTCCCCATCTGCGGATGGCCATGCATCGAGTATTTCTTAATTGTAAAAACAGAAAATAGAAAATAATAGACAGAATGAGTTGTTACACTTGAAGAAAAATAATAACTTTAAAAAAAATCGTTATTTATGCGTTTCGAGTCAAATTAAAGCGAATAGACAGAATAAGTTGTCAAACTTGAAAACAATTTTTTTAAATCATTATTTGCGCGTTTCGCGTCAAATTAAGCACCATTTTCAACAAATCTCATTTTGCGTATCTCCGTTTCCAGAACTCCCACAAATTGGGCAATTTATAAAGTCTCCGCTTTTTATTTTAATTGTACGGTAGAGACGCGAGATGGCGCTAAACGTTTAATTAGACAAATAAATTGAAGTCTTCCGCAATCCCGCATAAAATCGGCTTTAATTTTGTTTTGCTTTTATTATTATATTTTGCGATTAACCCCATGAAATTACTTAACAATTCTTTAATCTGTCTTAATTCATGTTACAATTATTACAGATAATGCGTCAAAATGGCAATTCATATCTAGGATTCGGCATCGTAGAAAAAGCAAATCAGGTAAATTACATTTTGACAAAAAAAAAAAATCGACTAAAACAGTAACGAATAACAATAAATTGATTAACCGTTATTAGACATATTGATTTAATTGAATTTTTTTTAAACTATTTTCGCTTTTAATAATCACGTCTAACCAAAGCGTTTGTTCTATTGAATTTTGATAATGACGAATTTGGTTATTTTTTGTTTTTTTAGGCGAGACCCTGTTAAAAATTTTGATAATGATGAATTAGGTTATATTTTTTGAACCTGGGTTATAAATTTTATAATAAAACACGAATGCTAGAATTTCATTTATATTTGTAGTGCAATTATTTCACCACTTAATCTTTGCTAATAATAATACACACCTTTTACATTAAATTAAACAAATTAATAATTAAATTTTATATAGACGAAAGTAGCCTGAATATATGAATATTCGACCTGTTTGTAATTCTGCAAAATTAGGTCTTATTAGAACTACTAACAAGTGAGTTTACCACAAATTTATTTATCAAATTAATAATTAGTTACTAAAATATGTGAAATCATCTTCTTAAAGCTACGCGCACACTTGTAGGGATCGGACGGATGGCACGCATCGGAAAAAATTGCTTAATACAGTTGTAAACGAGTCAACGCACATTTTACAATTGCGTTAAGCAATTTTTTCCGATGCGTGCCGTCCGTCCGAATCATAATTAATAATGTTTATTCATGTTATCGACATAAGTCAGGAAGGTATATAATTAAGTATATTAAATAAATTAATAGTAATAGTAATAGTAAATTAATATAAAGTAATAGTTCAGTATCAGCACTTGGCCCTAATAAATTAAAATAAATAAAATCTAATAAAATCATAATCCACTACTAAAATATTTAAAAATTGAATTAAATTCAAACTATAAATGAGTCAAAAGAGTAAAATCGTAATTAAATATGAATAAATCCGACAAGTGTGCGCGTAGCTTTACGAAGCTATTGTGTGGTGAAACAATTCTAGATGAATAATGACTGATCATTTTGAAACGGTGTTAATTCTAGTTTTAAGAATTTTACAGCAGAAGCAAAAACCTTGTTAATAAAAAAAAGTAACTTTTTTCAATTTTCTACCTTTTGTCGCAACTTTTTTTACAATCGACTTGATAATGACCGAGAAGAGTCAACTTGGGGACAAATGAAACACAAGTTTCTATGTTTACTAAAGTTTTGATTTTTCCAGTCATTATCAAGTTGTTTGTGATAATTGAATAAAAAATATATAGGGGGCGTTCCGTCAGAGATTTCTTTTTCGAAATGGAAGTTGCCCTCCTGACTACGTCAAAATGTTCATCTACTTGTCCCGTGAATTTTTTCAATTTTTTTTCGCCCGCGTTCCCGATATATCCACGATTCAATATAGCAAAATCCAGGTTTTTTATCATTTTTCATGTGAAAATAAATTTGAATAGACGCGTTTTCATGAAAAATTCAAAAGGACCAAAGTTGCTCGGCTTAGATAGGGAATAGGATCCCGGGGTGGAATTTTTTTTTTTTGGGCGAAAACATAACCTAGACAGAAGGCTAACTTCCATTAAAAAAAAAAGATCTCTGGCGGAATGCCCCATAATGATATGAAACGTAGAAAGTTATGTTTCATATATGTCAACATCTTTATTGCAGACACTTTAACAATGTGAAACAAAATAATTATAATTTGTATTTTGAACAATTATGTTGGTACGTCGTCTGTCTAGGCCAGCGGTTCCCAACCTGGGAGTAATTACCCCCTGAGGGGTAAAATGGGATTTTCTGAGGGGTAAAGAAGACTAGGTTTCATCATTTATTAACGACGCCGCTAAAGCCTCTTCACACTTTGACAGGCATTTGAACGAAGAGGTTTGAAATTTGCGCATAGTTGATTGGCGCGACCGGCTGCTTGGTGGGTTAGGCCGGCTCCACATAAGACGCGTTACAAGCGAACGAGCCATAGCTTATATACAGGGCTTTTATTTTAACTCTGAACATATGATCGCCAACGCCTATGTTCAACTGTAGAATAATCACATCAATGCATTAATAGGTAGGCAACCATACTTACTCAGTTTCATTTAATTCTCAAAATTATGTTATTAATAAAAATGTATTACACATTTGCTTGTAATTGTTTGTATTGATACCAATGTAAGGTCGGGGTAAAATCAGTTTTCTTAATAGGTCACAGGGGTAATAATATTGAAAAGGTTAGGAACCACTGGTCTAGGCTATCGAGCTATCGGCCATAGATCTTTCTGCCCAAGTTATGTTTCGTTAACCCATACAAATAATAAATTTTGTTTTTACTTTCTCCACGCGAAGTACGAGAAAGTATTGTGAATTACGAGTTACCTTTTCAGTGGTGCAACGTCCCTCTTAAAATTTCACCAGTGTACCTTTTACAAACGCAATTTCTGGGCACGAACAAAATCGCCAGACATACGGGTGTGCCTCTCTGGGGAGATTAAGCTGCTAGAATTTCCACGAAAAAGTTTTTGAAAGCGAACGGATAAACGGGAATTAGAGTTTCGGATTCGGGGAGAATAGGTGTGATTCATCTGTTTTAATGCCAAAGAGTTTTCAACGGAGTCGGTACGAATGTAAACACGCGAGAATGTTTAATTGAGTTTGCTAACAAATGCAAATATAAATTGGGTTTTTTAAAACAATAAAATTTAGTTTTTATCACTTGAAATGTTTTACGGTTTTAAAAGCTGCACGAATATTGGCGTATAATTCGCATTGTTCAATTTTAATCCCAATTTACTTTGCATACTTGCACCTTAAAAAGTTCACGTAATACAA
Source organism: Ocypus olens (assembly GCA_910593695.2). NCBI lineage: Eukaryota > Metazoa > Arthropoda > Insecta > Coleoptera > Staphylinidae > Ocypus > Ocypus olens. Next base: position 1,424,157 of record OU343048.1, read on the forward strand.
TAAGGCATTAAGATAAAATCGAGATTATTATTGAATCGAACAATAGGCCGTGTTTATAGGCCGGATTTAATGTATTCCTCCTCTGCGTTTAAATCGACCGATATTCGCATTTATTTCGATGATTCATGCGATTTTCCTTTGCCTTTGCACCTTAAAGCTATAAGAATTCAACGGAAGAAACGTCATAAATAAATGTAAATGAGTAATTATTTAATCAAATAAATATAATTAAATTTAAAAAAAAACGGGAAATCATCGAATATATCGAATATGAGTAATTATTTGTTTACATCTAATTCGCATTACAATTCGTAATTATAGGAATCAATTTGTATGTCAAATATAGAGTTTTATTGACAATTTGAAAAATAGTAATGTGGCCATCATGTTGCTTTCTCCGACTTGATAGTATCATTTATATTTACAATTTCATTGTTAATTTTCAATTTAAATCATATTTTAAATGTGCATCGAGCGGATGAAACTGACGTTTAAAACGTCAAAATTATGAAAGATTGAACAATTATACTTCAAATTCAAAAACTCAGTTTACTTGATGGTATCATTTATATTTACTCTTTCATTGTTAATTTTCAATTTAAATCATATTTTAAATGTGCATCGAGCGGATGAAACTGACGTTTAAAACGTCAAAATTATGAAAGATTGAACAATTATACTGCAAATTCAAAAACTCAGTTTACTCAAAAACTGAAGGGATTTCGAAAAAAACTTATTCTTTATAAGTTGTTGATTTTAGCATTCTCTACAATTATTATTTACATAAATTTGTTGTAACTATTATCGTTTTATAATTATAAACCAAAAATTAAAAAAAAAATGTTCATGTTTCAAGCAAAAGATGTTCATTTCTTTGTTGTCTTCAATGTTTGTTTAAATGTTTTTGTGATATTTTTCATATTTAAGAAAATATTGGCAAAAAAACGAAAAACAGTTAAGGTAAACACCCACTGGTTTTACCTAAAATTGCGAGGCATTTTTTTAGTTTCTCTCTCAGACTATTTTATATTAGACCCGTTTCCATATTAGGAATGGCTTTCTTTGTCCACGTTTGCACATTTCACTGCGAGAGGGGAGAACCATTTGAAAAGATTTGAATGCGAATGCGACATGGAAGAATGTTGCCCGTTTTATTTTCCGACGCTAATTTTCAACGAGAAAACGTTCCATTCGGACTTATATTGTGCTCCCGCAGAATGATGAGAAACTGTAAAAATAAAAATGTGGTAATAATGCGGCGCGTTTTATGATTTCCAAAGTTAGTTATGATTACTGGGGCATTACAGCTTCTGCAGAAAAAAAATCTATTTCTGTTTGTAAAGTGCCTTAAACCAAAAATTCATTCTGCTTCTGTAATTCAAATAATATTACATTACAATAAATGCTATGGTTATTTATATATTAAATAATCTCAATTACGATAGCGGATTATAAATTATTCGCGTTGTCTCCCGCTTTGTTGTTGGAAAACTTACGCCCAACAGCGGTTTTATCTCTGACATGCATTATTTATTATTTTATTTGTGTTCCATCACGACTCCGTTGACTGTTACAGCAGCCAAATTCTGCTTTAGCTTTATTGCACTGTCCAATTATGGTCAGAAATTTGTGCCCATTTAGCGGTTGTTAATGATTCTAACAGTCGAGGCCGCAATAAGAAAATGAATATAAAAAATTAAACTATTACTAAAAAGTAATAATAAGACAACCTCACTTGTTGCAGATGCGTTAAATACATGTATAATGGTTCAATCTCAAATTGGCCATTTTCGCCGTGGAAAATAGATGAGTGTAGGGTGGGAGAAGGCTATCGGTATAACAAGGTGTGTTCGTTTGGGACATTCAATGACAAAAATTATCATAATCTGTTGAAAATGGTCTGCCGGCAAGCGTACGAGTCGAACATCGATTTTCTCTACACTGGTAATAAACCACCCGAGTTTTATCTCCGATTGTACTCGGAAAATTGTAGGGCTTCTATTCTCTGCGCGCAACCCGCCTCCCCATTAGCCAGTTTGACTTTGAAGATCTGTAATAAAGACGAAAAGTAGTCAGAATATGTTCAGAACAGATTCAACCTGTTCGTGATTTCATAAACTACAAACAAATAACTACAAGCCAGAATATGTGAATATTCAACCTGTTTGTGACAATAAATTTAATAAAACGAAATGTAGCCTGAATATGTGAATATTGGTTGTTGGTAACTCTGTAAAGACTGCAAACAAATAACTACAAAATAACAAACAATTCAGGCAATTTTTCCGTCTTCATTAAATTTATTACTAAGTAATATTTCTTGTCGTATATTTTACGCATAAAAAAATATTATCCGAGACTAATTAATTAAGGATCGTCCCTTAATTTGCATGACACGATTAAATGCAACTCGGCCGAGTTTTTTTGTTATCACCGAGATTGTTATCAACGTCGCCTTCGTCCGGAAAATGACTTTTCCATCGGCCATGCCGCGAGTACATTTCGAGGGACGAAAATACACACGCAAGGCAATCATTTAGAGCACAGATAATTGTGGGTCGTGTCGTTTTAAAAATTCATTTTGCGCGGCCGTTGAACCGAGAATATTCCTTTTTCCGTCGGTTATTCTTATTCGTCTTTCTGCATTAATTATGAGCTTTAAGAACTTTGTACGCACAGAATGTTCTTTTTCGTCGATACTTCCTACACCAACGGGCCGCCCTTCAAAATGTATAACAAAGTAGAAGCCTCCAGCATAAACAATATTAAATTCTATGATAAAATTAAATTATTGTTTCCCCGTCGACTATTGACGAGCCGTTTTGCTCTTATAAGATTCAGAGACCAAGCGTCGATCCCCGCGGAACACCTCCCTCAACGCGCATCATTTTCACACGGTGCAGACAAAGTACAAAATACCAATCTCTTAGTGCAGGTGTGGAAATATAATATTTCACCGTTACGTGATGTTATTCGCTTAGCGCAAAATGTATAAGTTATTTAATCTTATCGCAGATTAAGTAATTCCTGCACTCATTATTACTCAGTTCCGATAACGAACGTTACAACGTTTATTATTAACGATAACTTGCTTGCGAATTATTGACGATACTATTTTTTTTTCGTGATAATTCGTATCGCTAACGATAAAAAGTGTTCCAAGTTGAAAATGTGTTGCTCTCCATATATTTCACTGATAAAGGTGCAACGAGCAGATATCGACGTGTCCACAGATTAAACAAATAACTTTAATGACACAAAGCTGTGTCACTATCTTGAATAATTGAATAAAGTAATAATAACAATAATACATCTGGCCATCATGTTACTTTCTTCGATTTTATGGCATCACAGTTATTTATGATTTATTTTCAATTTAAATTGTATTTTAAATATATATCATCGGATGAAAATGACGTTTAAAACGTCAAGATTATGTAACAAATTAAACATCAAATTCTAAGAAGTCTATGTTTTTGTGATTCACTTATTTATTGGTGAAAATATCGGCGCGTGGGCAAGAGGTTGGATTGTAGGATAGGGCCCACCCACCACCCGCCGTATCAACTTTATTGTAACCTATAAATCCATTTGGGTTAAAACAACTTCTTTCGCAAATAATTGGAAAAGTTTAAAATTTACAAAACGTGATTTTGTAGTTAAAATTTAAGGGGAACGAGGGGCGGGCGGGTGGGTCCTGTCCCACCCTCCAATTTACGGGTAATAAACAAGAGTTTACATACTGAAATTAATTAATAACACAAGAGTGAGAAAGAAGACATTTAAGTTATGTTTTTGTGATTCACTTATTTATTGGTGGAAATAACAGCGCGTGAACAACAGGTTGGATTGTAGGATAGGGCCCACCCACCACCCGCCGTATCAATTTTATTTTAACCTACAAATTCTGTTGGGTTAAAATATCTTCTTTCGCAAATAATTGGAAAAGTTAAAAGTTTACAAAACGCGATTTTGTAGTTTAAATTTTAGTGGAACGAGGGGCGGGTGGGTGGGCCCTGTTCCACCCTCCAATTTACGGATGATAAACGAGAGTTAACATGCTGAAATTAATTAATAACACAAGAGAAAGAAAGAAGACATTTAAGTTTTTATGTTTTTGTAATTCACTTATTTATTGGTGGAAATAACAGCGCGTGGGCAACAGGTTGGATTGTAGGATAGTGCCCACCCACCACCCGCCGTATCAACTTCATTTTAACCTACAAATTCCGTTGGGTAAAAACAACTTCTTTCGCAAATAATTGGAAAAGTTAAAAATTTACAAAACGCGATTTGTAGTTTAAATTTAAATGGAACGAGGGGCGGGTGGGCGTGCCCTGTCCCACCCTCCAATTTACGGATGATAAACGAGAGTTAACATGCCGAAATTAATTAATAACTAAAGAATAAGAAAAACATTTAGGACTTTGTTTTTGTGATTCACTTATTTTTCGGTGGAAATATCGGCGCGTGGACAACAGATTGGATTGTAGGATAGGGCCCACCCACCACCCGCCGTATCAACTTTATTTTAACCTACAAATTCTATTAGGTTAAAACATCTTCTTTCGCAAATAATTGGAAAAGTTTAAAGTTTACAAAACGCGAATTTGTAGTTTAAATTTAGGGGAACTAGGGGCGGGCGGGTGGGCCCTGTCCCACCCTCCAATTTACGGATGATAAACAAGAGTTTACAAGCTGAAATTAATTAATAACACAAGAGTAGGAAAGAATACATTTAAGTTTTTATGTTTTTGTGATTCACTTATTTATTGGTGGAAATAACAGCGCGTGAACAATAAGTTGGATTGTAGGATAGGGCCCACCCACCACCCGTCGTATCAACTTCATTTTAACCTACAAATTCTGTTAGGTTAAAACATCTTCTTTGGCAAATAATTGGAAAAGTTTAAAGTTTACAAAACGCGATTTTGTAGTTTAAATTTAAGTGGAACGAGGGGCGGGTGGGTGGTCCCTGTCCCACCCTTCAATTTACGGGTAATAATTTACATGCTGAAATTAATTAATAACACAAGAGTAAGAAAGAAGACATTTAAGTTTTTATGTTTTTGTGATTCATTTATTTATTGGTGGAAATAACAGCGCGTGAACAACAGGTTGGATTGTGGGATAGGGCCCACCCACCACCCGCCGTATCAACTTTATTTTAATCTACAAATTCTGTTAGGTTAAAACAATTTCTTTGGCAAATAATTGAAAAAGTTAGAAAGTTTACAAAACGCGATTTTTAGTTTAAATTTCAGGGAAACGAGGGGCGGGCGGGTGGGCCCTGTCCCACCCTCCAATTTATGGGTAATAAACAAGAGTTTACCTGCTGAAATTAATTAATAACACAAGAGTAAGAAAAATACATTTAAGTTTTTATGTTTTTGTGATTCATTTATTTATTGGTGGAAATTTTGGCGCGTGGATAACAGGTTGGATTGTAGGATAGGGCCCACCCACCACCCGTCGTATCAAATTTATTTTAACCTATAAACCCTGTTGGGTTGAAGAAACTTGGAAGAAAATTGGAGAAGTTGAAATATACAAATTACAATTTTGTAGTTTAAACTGAAGAGGCCTGTGGGTGGGCCCTATCGCACCCTCCATTTTGTTTTGAAAAACACACACAAACATGCAGACACACACACACACATTTTTTTTCCAGAAATCTTTGAAATTGCCTCTAGGGGCATCAAAACAAATATTTCCGTAAAAAAAAAATTTGAAAAAATTTTCACGATCACAATATAAAGTAAAAATTAACTTATCAAGATTCTCATATTATGTGATCTTCACCAAATCGTTCGTCACCGGTTACTTTGGTCAATTTTAATAGGCTACGAACGGACGACGGCGCAGCGTCACCAATTAAAATAATTTTAAAAAATTTCAAAAAATATTTAAAAAACATTTAAAAGAAATTTAAAAAAATTAAAAATAAAAATAAATTTCTTTTTTTTTAATTTAAATTAAAGAAGACACTTTTACCAAAAGAAGCTTTAACTTGAAAAACTACTCAACATATAATAAAAAACTAACTAGAACTAGAAGATTATCTTTTTGTATGACTTCACCAACAGCGTTTTGCTAGGACCGACTAAACTGACCGCGAACGCCCAAATTGTTTTCCCTGTTGGCAATTATCTTCGAAAAACACCGAACGAGAGATGTCCATCTCTCCTTTGTATGGAAAATGTTGTTGTTTGTTTGTGCGTCGGGAGAACATCTGCGAGCAGCTGCTCTCGGCTTCCCGCCTCTCTCATTGTTCGGGAACAGAAATATTCATAATCGCTCCTGGTTCGCATCTGTTTCGGGAATTCGAACGAATGCACCCGAAACGCTATTTCTGTTATCGCTGACTTTGTTCACTCTTTTTCGAGCTGATTGCAGTTGGCTGTAATCGTAACAAGATTGGGCTTATAATTAACATGGAGAATTCAAATCAATCAAAAACTTTATTAGTTTGTTTAGGTAACTATTGAAATTTCAGTTAGGTGTGATCATAACAAGATGGGGTTTATAATAAACATGGACAATTCCATCAATCAAAAACTTTCCTGGTTGCGATAATTATTAAACTGATTGAACTATTGGTGTGCAGTTGCTGCGACTTGTTGAAACCATGCATTGATTTAGAATACCATTTCGATCTTCAGATTATTTTAAATGATAATGTACTTATAATAATTTCAAAGAGTACGTTTCACATATTACCGATTACCTGCATGTTATAAAGTTTTTTTTATTTTATTGATTTCATGGTTTTGATTATTTTGCAAGAATTCAAATTCAAATTCAAAATTCAAATTCTTTATTCGTAACTTCGCCACTGTTATGTGGATGTACATGTCAAATATATTTAAATTAAAATACAGTTAATAGCTAACTATGTTACATTTTAAAAATTGCAGAAATATAATGAGAACAATCAATAATTGATAAAATAGTAAATAAATAAAAGATATGACAAAATAGTCTTAACTTTAAAAAGAGAGAAAAAAAAAGTACACCATCAAGCACACATTATATTAGTTTCAGCTGTTTGTTACAAAAATTCGAGTCGGTAATTAGTGGCTAATTGGTGATTAACCGTATAAATAATATATTTGCTCACCGATGTGGGTTTTGCTTGTCGGTGCTGAAACTCGGCAAACAGAACGTGAAAACAAATTCCATAAAATTAAAACACAATTGAACAGAGAGTCACATTCGTCTGCATCGATTTTCATAGTAAATGAAGCGGCGATGATTTTTTTAATTAATTTGATTAAGTGCAGTTGTGAATTGTTTCCTTAACTGTGTTTTTTTACATCTGTAATAATTCACACGAGAAAAAAAATATTCGAAACGATTTGATGAAAAATTGACAAACACAAAATAATTTTTTTTTATTCTTAAATAAATTCAATAAAACGAAATTTAATGCTTTCTGCAACAAGTAAGATTGTTTCTAATTTATTTTTTATTCTTACTAAGATTATTCTAAACACCTAGTTTTATGGTAACATTAACTATTACTTTAGATAACGGTTACTAAATAACTAGTTATTTTGTAGTAACGGTTACTGTAAAATAACCGTTTATCTCATCAATACCGGCCTTGCACGATTTACAATTTTCAAATTCTTGCTGTATTTTCAACAATTTATCGTATTTTTAATTAAATTGCTTTTAAACGTGCATTAAATCTGCGATTGAATTAATTGTATTGCCAAATAATAAAGATATTTGGAACTAATGGATATTATTTGTTGTTGATTTTTTCAACACAGTTTAACTATTTCATTTTTTTTAATTAACGAATATATTTAACTTTAAATTAATTACAATCCGCATAACACTGGGCGTTTATTAACTAGTAATTAAGCAATAGAAGCGAAAAAAAAATTAAATGTGTAATTACTTTGACTTGGCGAGCATGAAATAATTTCAAAATAACATCGGTGATCCCATAAATATTAATTACCGGAGGCATTGACACGCGTCCTCGCCGTAGAAATCGGTAAACAAAGCCAAGATGCAAATAAGGAATGCGCCGATGTTTATAGGAAATTTGTTGTTGCTCGAAACGATTTCGACATTCGACATATTTAATTGGTCATCAGTGTTTTGCGTGCGCGTGTTCGGATTTTGGATAATTATTAATTACATTCACGTTGATTACTGAAATTAATTAAACATGAAACCAATGTATGGATTGGTCATGTTTTTATTACTGAATAAAAAATACTTTCAAAATTATAATTTTATACATTACATCAGGGGCGGCTCGTTATATAGAGCCAAGGAGCCATGGCACTACCTCTAATTTTAAGCTTAGCAAGATTTTTTAACCGTTGAGAACGCATAACGCGAAAACAGATTGCAGCACACGTTTGTACTTTCCTGAAATGTGAATCAGGAGAATCGCTTCTCACACTTTGATCATTTAACAAAGATACATGTTTATACTGTATTACATCAAGATCTTTATTCAAACAAATAATCATACATAAAATTTTAAACATAAATAACTGAAGGATATATTTTTAATCAAGTCAATTATAAATTTTCGTGCAAAATAATTAGACAAACATCGATAACTTCATTACCGATGAATCATCCATAAAGAATTCACGAAATTGAGGAAACCAGATATTGAAAACATTTTTTTTTGTTATCTCTCGTGGAAGACTTGATGTCGGTGCCGGCTTATCTGTCTGTGTTACTCATTCTTGGATGGGCAGAAATTGACGGGAACGAGTTTCGAATGTCCATTAAATTTTGTCGCCGGTGGCTGCCGGCCGGAGATTGTGCGGGCGACGTCAACAGGACATAAACATAAATCTCCGTCGCAACGCGATATGAATAACCGGAAACAACGGTAAGATTTCGAAGCCGGACTTCCAAAGCGGTCGCGCGCTCATGCATTATTTATGGTTAATTTTCTCGGTGCGCATTTTTAAATGCACTTCAAACATTCCGAGTTGAAGTTATGAAGAAAATACTGTCGTACTGTACAATTAAACATGTCGAACTTTAAGCAAATATTTAAAATTAAAAATGAGGGGATAATAGTAACCGATTGAGAAAGAAAGATTTACTCGTATTGTCGGTTTACACTTATTATTTAAAAGTTGCATCGGTGGAATCAATTCGATTTAACAGCGCACAGATTTCGTAAAGCGAATTTCATTTCGGCGCAGTCGGTAGGATCAAAACAAACTGTATATTACGAATAAAACTGGGACCCTGCGGTTACGCAACATGCTTTTATAAGTAACTCACACGGTGTATTTAACTCGCATGGCAGTCAACTTGTTAAAGAAAAGTTATTACATGAAGTTTACATTATTTAAACATTGTTTTTTCCTAGTAATTTCCAATCACGTGTAAAATTTCCAACCCTCGCACACACAAGGGGTTACAGCGGAAAGTTGGGGAAAGTGTGCGGCGAGGGCGCCCCCAGCTGCGCCGCCACCCTCGCCCGGCACGCCGCGTTTAACCAAAATAGAGAGAGAGAGGGTGGGGGAGGGAGGGCCACCCTCGTGCAGCACGCGGCCCTTTGTGCACCGGGAATTATCCGACCGAATACATTTATGGACATTTTAACATTTTCGCTTTAATTAAGGCGAATGTTTTTGCAAGTCTGGCGAGCGCGAGCGAGACTTATCCCCTCAAAGCTGCGAATAATCATCGATGACTAGATTGTTTACTTTCTCCGTTACGAAGTACGAGAAAATATTGTGATCGTGAAAATTTTTTAAACAATTTTTTTTACGGAAATATCCGTTTTGGGGTTCAACAATTTCTGGAAAAAAAAATGGTGAAGTGGCCATCATGTTACTTTCTCCAACTTGATGGTATCATTTATATTTACATCATCAATTTACATTATCTAATGCTTTCTGCAACAAGTAAAGTTGTTTCTATTTTGTTTATTATTTATATTTACGCTTTCGTGGTTTATTTTTAATTTAAATCATATTTTAAATGTACGTCGAGCGTTTTGTAGACTCGGATGAAACTGACGTTTAAAACGTCAAAATTATGAAAGATGGAAAAATTATACTTCAAATTCAAAAAATCAGTTTACTCAAAAACTAAAGGGATTTAGAAAAAAACTTATTGTTTATAAGTTGTTCATTTTGGCATTCTCTACAATAATTATTATTAACATAAATTTGCTGTAACTATTATCGTTTTATAATTATAAACCAAAAATTAAAAAATTTAAATAAATTTTTTTCTCGAATAGCAACGATTTTATGAAAAATATTTTCAAGCAAAAGATGTTAATTTCTTTGTTGTCTTCAATGTTTGTTTAAATGTTTTTGCGATATTTTTCATATTTAAGAAAATATTGGCAAAAAAACAAAAAAACAGTTAAGGTAAACGCCCACTTCCGGTGTACGAAATTTTACCAAAAGCTTTTCAGTTCTTCAGATTATCAAATAAGACGGATGTTTAAAGTTTCATATCAATTGGTCTATTAGTTTTTGAGATATAGGGCGCACAGACACACCACACACACAAATTTTTACTTTCTCCGTTACAAAGTACAAGAAAGTATTGTGATCAAAATTTATGTTAATAACAATTGTAGAGAATGCCAAAATGAACAACTTATAAAGAATAAGTTTTTTTCGAAATCTCTTTAGTTTTTGAGTAAACTGAGTTTTTAAATAGTAAATTTTTTATAATTTTGACGTTTTAAACGTCAGTTTCATCCGCTCGAACCACAATAGTGTAAATATAAATGACACCATCAAGTCGGAGAAAGTAACATTTACGTTAATCTACGCTTTTGGTTAATTGGAGTAAAAATTTATGTCGTTCCGGATAACGATAACGAAATTCTGATGCCGTCCGCATTTTAATTTCCATCCGCTACATTCGTAATAGCACATTAATTAAGCTCAAAAAAGTCTCTTTCTCTCTTTGTGTGTGAAATTATAATTGCCTAAATTAATTAAGTCTTCCCCGGAATTTTAGTCATCGCTCAAAGTTTAATCTAACGCGAGTACTAATTCCACTTATCGGATTGTGGTGGTTCTGCATGCACTCATTACTCATAGCATAATTAAAAGTCCTGAATATAAGGCGAGGAATCTGTCTAATTCTTGACATTAAGACACGCATGATTACAACTGTTAAAAGTGCGATATTCTGGGTATATTATAAGTTCACCATCTCTCATAAATATGTTAGGTATGGCAATGAATTCAGAAAGCTCTTTATTAACAATTGGTAAAATTTAAAAAGACCCATTTCCCTTGATGACCGAAAAATAGTTATTTGTTTAACAAGGCAATAAAGTGGCAGATTTACTGACGCGGCTGGAGTTTCATCGCCGATCGAGTCGAGTCAAGAAATCTGCTTTATTGCCGCGTTAAACGTTATTTTTTTTGAAGAAATTAATAATAATTTGCAATGCGATCAATTTATTGCAACTAGCGTTGTACCCAAGTAAAACAAAAATTGACATTAATAAGAGACATTGTGGTGTTTTCATTTGCAATCATAATTATTATGATTTCGTAAGTGACAAATAATTGGCGAAATAACATTCCGTAGGCCGTGAAGTCTCATCTGAATGGCTCATTACTTTATCCGCCTAGGCAATATTTTAAAAGCATAATCCGCAAAAGTGATTCTAAAATCTTAAATTTCATATCAATTCGCAAAAAAAATATCGGAATTCGGATTTGTAAAGCTTATTAATTCGGATTCGGCATAAATATTTTTTAATATTTTTTTCAAAATTCAATAAATTCGCTATATTTTAACATTTAAATTATCAACATTTCCTTAGAGTTATTAGTAATATATGTTATTGTATATATGTATTAATGTAAAAGACGATTGTCCGTATAAATAAATAAATAAATAAACATTCGACAACGCTTGCTACATTTTTTTTAAACTAGGTTTCCTATTTTTTGGCCACAAAGTGAACGTAGATTTTAAAAATGTGTTTGTCTGAGCTATCGACCGTCAGTCTTTCTGCACTCACACTCTTGATAATCAATAATTGAATACCTTTGATGTAATTTCAGGCTCTTTCGTCGCGAATCAATTCGCAAATTCCCGGTTTAACAAGGTTTGCGTAATTGGTAACTGATACCTTGCCGCCGCGTATTGAATTGAAGATTATCCCTCGGGGAATCTGATAGAGAGTGAACTATAATTGAAACATCTAATATTGCCAGAATGCAAACAAGTTTATCGTTAAAATCAACAGCTCGAAATTATGGGAGCGGCGCGGCGTTCGGAATCCCTATCTGTGTATCGTGTAAATACGGTTAAGTTTTCAATAAAGCATTGATGGAAAAGTTCTCACAGGTAGTTTTGGTGGTAGTTCATGGTGACTTGCTAACTTTTTTGCAATTTTTTCCAGATGAAATTTATTAACTTCAATCGCTTTATCTCGTTCTTCTGATGAAAAAAATGGTATTACATAACGGTCTACGATGATTATTAAGAAAGTTGATTTTTCGATTTTTTTCATTTTCGAGTTTTCTTTGCTGACGCGTCACGGGCTTCAAATTGACATTTGTTCTTGCGAAAGTACATTTTCTGAAGCGTCTGGAAGCGATCTTTCGAGTGACGTCAAGAAACCTCGGATCCAACCAGTGGTTTCTTCAGGAAATCATTTTTAATGCAATTTTTGTTAAAAAGTAAGAAGGGGGGACCCTTGGATAGAATTTCGGGTTTTCGTCAAAAATAAAAAATCGCCAATTTTAATCAAATCCGACTAATTGACACACGAGGAACACAGATTTTCAATCCGCGTTCAAATTGGATTCTTCGTTCGGCCGCTACAGCTGTTCAAAGTTTGAAAAAATCGACTTTTTTCAAATTTCTCCAAAAAGTTCATGGTGACTTGCTAACTTTTTTGCAATTTTCTCTGGAAGAAATTTTTTAACGCGAATCGTTTTATCTCGTTCTTCTGATGAAAAAAAAGGTATTACATAAAGGTCTACGATGATTTTTAAGAAAGTTGATTTTTTCGATTTTTTTCATTTTCGAGTTTTCTTTGCTGACGTGTCACGGGCTTCAAATTGACATTTGTTCTTGCGAAAGTACATTTTCTGAAGCGTCTTGAAGCGATCTTTCGAGTGACGTCAAGAAACCTCGGATCCAACCAGTGGTTTCTTCAGGAAATCATTTTCATTGCAATTTTTGTTAAAAAGTAAGAAGGGGGGACCCTTGGATAGAATTTCGGGTTTTCGTCAAAAATAAAAAATCGCCAATTTTAATCAAATCCGACTAATTGACACACGAGGAACACAGATTTTCAATCCGCGTTCAAATTGGATTCTTCGTTCGGCCGCTACAGCTGTTCAAAGTTTGAAAAAATCGACTTTTTTCAAATTTCTCCAAAAAGTTCATGGTGACTTGCTAACTTTTTTGCAATTTTCTTTGGATGAAATTTTTTAACGCCAATCGTTCTATCTCGTTCTTCTGATGAAGAAAATGGTATTACATAACGGTCTACGATGATTTTTAAGAAAGTTGATTTTTTCGATTTTTTCCATTTTCGAGTTTTCTTTGCTGACGCCTCGCGGGCTTCAAATTAACATTTGTTCTTGCGAAAGTACATTTTCTGAAGCGTCTGGAAGCGATCTTTCGAGTGACGTCAAGAAACCTCGGATCCAACCAGTGGTTTCTTCAGGAAATCATTTTTAATGCAATTTTTGTTAAAAAGTAAGAAGGGGGGACCCTTGGATAGAATTTCGGGTTTTTGTCAAAAATAAAAAATCGCCAAATTTAATCAAATCCAACTAATTGACACACGAGGAACACAGATTTTCAATCCGCGTTCAAATTGGATTCTTCGTTCGGCCGCTACAGCTGTTCAAAATTTGAAAAAATCGACTTTTTTCAAATTTCTCCAAAAAGTTCATGGTGACTTGCTAACTTTTTTGCAATTTTCTTTGGATGAAATTTTTTAACGCGAATCGTTTTATCTCGTTCTTCTGATGAAAAAAAGGTATTACATAAAGGTCTACGATGATTTTTAAGAAAGTTGATTTTTTCGATTTTTTTCATTTTCGAGTTTTTTTTGCTGACGTGTCACGGGCTTCAAATTGACATTTGTTCTTGCGAAAGTACATTTTCTGAAGCGTCTGGAAGCGATCTTTCGAGTGACGTCAAGAAACCTCGGATCCAACCAGTGGTTTCTTCAGGAAATCATTTTTAATGCAATTTTTGTTAAAAAGTAAGAAGGGGGGACCCTTGGATAGAATTTCGAGTTTTTGTCAAAAATAAAAAATCGCCAATTTTAATCAAATCCAACTAATTGACACACGAGGAACACAGATTTTCAATCCGCGTTCAAATTGGATTCTTCGTTCGGCCGCTACAGCTGTTCAAAGTTTGAAAAAATCGACTTTTTTCAAATTTCTCCAAAAAGTTCATGGTGACTTGCTAACTTTTTTGCAATTTTCTTTGGATGAAATTTTTTAACGCCAATCGTTCTATCTCGTTCTTCTGATGAAGAAAATGGTATTACATAAAGGTCTACGATGATTTTTAAGAAAGTTGATTTTTTCGATTTTTTCCATTTTCGAGTTTTCTTTGCTGACGCCTCGCGGGCTTCAAATTAACATTTGTTCTTGCGAAAGTACATTTTCTGAAGCGTCTGGAAGCGATCTTTCGAGTGACGTCAAGAAACCTCGGATCCAACCAGTGGTTTCTTCAGGAAATCATTTTTAATGCAATTTTTGTTAAAAAGTAAGAAGGGGGGACCCTTGGATAGAATTTCGAGTTTTTGTCAAAAATAAAAAATCGCCAATTTTAATCAAATCCAACTAATTGACACACGAGGAACACAGATTTTCAATCCGCGTTCAAATTGGATTCTTCGTTCGGCCGCTACAGCTGTTCAAAGTTTGAAAAAATCGACTTTTTTCAAATTTCTCCAAAAAGTTCATGGTGACTTGCTAACTTTTTTGCAATTTTCTTTGGATGAAATTTTTTAACGCCAATCGTTCTATCTCGTTCTTCTGATGAAGAAAATGGTATTACATAAAGGTCTACGATGATTTTTAAGACAGTTGATTTTTTCGATTTTTTCCATTTTCGAGTTTTCTTTGCTGACGCCTCGCGGGCTTCAAATTAACATTTGTTCTTGCGAAAGTACATTTTCTGAAGCGTCTTGAAGCGATCTTTCGAGTGACGTCAAGAAACCTCGGATCCAACCAGTGGTTTCTTCAGGAAATCATTTTTAATGCAATTTTTGTTAAAAAGTAAGAAGGGGGGACCCTTGGATAGAATTTCGGGTTTTTGTCAAAAATAAAAAATCGCCAATTTTAATCAAATCCAACTAATTGACACACGAGGAACACAGATTTTCAATCCGCGTTCAAATTGGATTCTTCGTTCGGCCGCTACAGCTGTTCAAAGTTTGAAAAAATCGACTTTTTTCAAATTTCTCCAAAAAGTTCATGGTGACTTGCTAACTTTTTTGCAATTTTCTTTGGATGAAATTTTTTAACGCCAATCGTTCTATCTCGTTCTTCTGATGAAGAAAATGGTATTACATAAAGGTCTACGATGATTTTTAAGAAAGTTGATTTTTTCGATTTTTTCCATTTTCGAGTTTTCTTTGCTGACGCCTCGCGGGCTTCAAATTAACATTTGTTCTTGCGAAAGTACATTTTCTGAAGCGTCTGGAAGCGATCTTTCGAGTGACGTCAAGAAACCTCGGATCCAACGAGTGGTTTCTTCAGGAAATCATTTTTAATGCAATTTTTGTTAAAAAGTAAGAAGGGGGGACCCTTGGATAGAATTTCGAGTTTTTGTCAAAAATAAAAAATCGCCAATTTTAATCAAATCCAACTAATTGACACACGAGGAACACAGATTTTCAATCCGCGTTCAAATTGGATTCTTCGTTCGGCCGCTACAGCTGTTCAAAGTTTGAAAAAATCGACTTTTTTCAAATTTCTCCAAAAAGTTCATGGTGACTTGCTAACTTTTTTGCAATTTTCTTTGGATGAAATTTTTTAACGCCAATCGTTCTATCTCGTTCTTCTGATGAAGAAAATGGTATTACATAAAGGTCTACGATGATTTTTAAGACAGTTGATTTTTTCGATTTTTTCCATTTTCGAGTTTTCTTTGCTGACGCCTCGCGGGCTTCAAATTAACATTTGTTCTTGCGAAAGTACATTTTCTGAAGCGTCTTGAAGCGATCTTTCGAGTGACGTCAAGAAACCTCGGATCCAACCAGTGGTTTCTTCAGGAAATCATTTTTAATGCAATTTTTGTTAAAAAGTAAGAAGGGGGGGACCCTTGGATAGAATTTCGGGTTTTTGTCAAAAATAAAAAATCGCCAATTTTAATCAAATCCGACTAATTGACACACGAGGAACACAGATTTTCAATCCGCGTTCAAATTGGATTCTTCGTTCGGCCGCTACAGCTGTTCAAAGTTTGAAAAAATCGACTTTTTTCAAAATTTCTCCATAAAGTTCATGGTGACTTGCTAACTTTTTTGCAATTTTCTCTGGAAGAAATTTTTTAACGCGAATCGTTTTATCTCGTTCTTCTGATGAAAAAAAAGGTATTACATAAAGGTCTACGATGATTTTTAAGAAAGTTGATTTTTTCGATTTTTTTCATTTTCGAGTTTTCTTTGCTGACGTGTCACGGGCTTCAAATTGACATTTGTTCTTGCGAAAGTACATTTTCTGAAGCGTCTTGAAGCGATCTTTCGAGTGACGTCAAGAAACCTCGGATCCAACCAGTGGTTTCTTTAGGAAATCATTTTTAATGCAATTTTTGTTAAAAAGTAAGAAGGGGGGACCCTTGGATAGAATTTCGGGTTTTTGTCAAAAATAAAAAATCGCCAATTTTAATCAAATCCGACTAATTGACACACGAGGAACACAGATTTTCAATCCGCGTTCAAATTGGATTCTTCGTTCGGCCGCTACAGCTGTTCAAAGTTTGAAAAAATCGACTTTTTTCAAATTTCTCCAAAAAGTTCATGGTGACTTGCTAACTTTTTTGCAATTTTCTTTGGATGAAATTTTTTAACGCCAATCGTTCTATCTCGTTCTTCTGATGAAGAAAATGGTATTACATAACGGTCTACGATGATTTTTAAGAAAGTTGATTTTTTCGATTTTTTCCATTTTCGAGTTTTCTTTGCTGACGCCTCGCGGGCTTCAAATTAACATTTGTTCTTGCGAAAGTACATTTTCTGAAGCGTCTGGAAGCGATCTTTCGAGTGACGTCAAGAAACCTCGGATCCAACCAGTGGTTTCTTCAGGAAATCATTTTTAATGCAATTTTTGTTAAAAAGTAAGAAGGGGGGACCCTTGGATAGAATTTCGGGTTTTTGTCAAAAATAAAAAATCGCCAAATTTAATCAAATCCAACTAATTGACACACGAGGAACACAGATTTTCAATCCGCGTTCAAATTGGATTCTTCGTTCGGCCGCTACAGCTGTTCAAAGTTTGAAAAAATCGACTTTTTTCAAAATTTCTCCATAAAGTTCATGGTGACTTGCTAACTTTTTTGCAATTTTCTCTGGAAGAAATTTTTTAACGCGAATCGTTTTATCTCGTTCTTCTGATGAAAAAAAAGGTATTACATAAAGGTCTACGATGATTTTTAAGAAAGTTGATTTTTTCGATTTTTTTCATTTTCGAGTTTTCTTTGCTGACGTGTCACGGGCTTCAAATTGACATTTGTTCTTGCGAAAGTACATTTTCTGAAGCGTCTTGAAGCGATCTTTCGAGTGACGTCAAGAAACCTCGGATCCAACCAGTGGTTTCTTCAGGAAATCATTTTTAATGCAATTTTTGTTAAAAAGTAAGAAGGGGGGACCCTTGGATAGAATTTCGGGTTTTTGTCAAAAATAAAAAATCGCCAATTTTAATCAAATCCGACTAATTGACACACGAGGAACACAGATTTTCAATCCGCGTTCAAATTGGATTCTTCGTTCGGCCGCTACAGCTGTTCAAAGTTTGAAAAAATCGACTTTTTTCAAAATTTCTCCATAAAGTTCATGGTGACTTGCTAACTTTTTTGCAATTTTCTCTGGAAGAAATTTTTTAACGCGAATCGTTTTATCTCGTTCTTCTGATGAAAAAAAAGGTATTACATAAAGGTCTACGATGATTTTTAAGAAAGTTGATTTTTTCGATTTTTTTCATTTTCGAGTTTTCTTTGCTGACGTGTCACGGGCTTCAAATTGACATTTGTTCTTGCGAAAGTACATTTTCTGAAGCGTCTGGAAGCGATCTTTCGAGTGACGTCAAGAAACCTCGGATCCAACCAGTGGTTTCTTCAGGAAATCATTTTTAATGCAATTTTTGTTAAAAAGTAAGAAGGGGGGACCCTTGGATAGAATTTCGAGTTTTTGTCAAAAATAAAAAATCGCCAATTTTAATCAAATCCAACTAATTGACACACGAGGAACACAGATTTTCAATCCGCGTTCAAATTGGATTCTTCGTTCGGCCGCTACAGCTGTTCAAAGTTTGAAAAAATCGACTTTTTTCAAATTTCTCCAAAAAGTTCATGGTGACTTGCTAACTTTTTTGCAATTTTCTTTGGATGAAATTTTTTAACGCCAATCGTTCTATCTCGTTCTTCTGATGAAGAAAATGGTATTACATAAAGGTCTACGATGATTTTTAAGAAAGTTGATTTTTTCGATTTTTTCCATTTTCGAGTTTTCTTTGCTGACGCCTCGCGGGCTTCAAATTAACATTTGTTCTTGCGAAAGTACATTTTCTGAAGCGTCTGGAAGCGATCTTTCGAGTGACGTCAAGAAACCTCGGATCCAACCAGTGGTTTCTTCAGGAAATCATTTTTAATGCAATTTTTGTTAAAAAGTAAGAAGGGGGGACCCTTGGATAGAATTTCGAGTTTTTGTCAAAAATAAAAAATCGCCAATTTTAATCAAATCCAACTAATTGACACACGAGGAACACAGATTTTCAATCCGCGTTCAAATTGGATTCTTCGTTCGGCCGCTACAGCTGTTCAAAGTTTGAAAAAATCGACTTTTTTCAAATTTCTCCAAAAAGTTCATGGTGACTTGCTAACTTTTTTGCAATTTTCTTTGGATGAAATTTTTTAACGCCAATCGTTCTATCTCGTTCTTCTGATGAAGAAAATGGTATTACATAAAGGTCTACGATGATTTTTAAGACAGTTGATTTTTTCGATTTTTTCCATTTTCGAGTTTTCTTTGCTGACGCCTCGCGGGCTTCAAATTAACATTTGTTCTTGCGAAAGTACATTTTCTGAAGCGTCTTGAAGCGATCTTTCGAGTGACGTCAAGAAACCTCGGATCCAACCAGTGGTTTCTTCAGGAAATCATTTTTAATGCAATTTTTGTTAAAAAGTAAGAAGGGGGGACCCTTGGATAGAATTTCGGGTTTTTGTCAAAAATAAAAAATCGCCAATTTTAATCAAATCCGACTAATTGACACACGAGGAACACAGATTTTCAATCCGCGTTCAAATTGGATTCTTCGTTCGGCCGCTACAGCTGTTCAAAGTTTGAAAAAATCGACTTTTTTCAAAATTTCTCCATAAAGTTCATGGTGACTTGCTAACTTTTTTGCAATTTTCTCTGGAAGAAATTTTTTAACGCGAATCGTTTTATCTCGTTCTTCTGATGAAAAAAAAGGTATTACATAAAGGTCTACGATGATTTTTAAGAAAGTTGATTTTTTCGATTTTTTTCATTTTCGAGTTTTCTTTGCTGACGTGTCACGGGCTTCAAATTGACATTTGTTCTTGCGAAAGTACATTTTCTGAAGCGTCTTGAAGCGATCTTTCGAGTGACGTCAAGAAACCTCGGATCCAACCAGTGGTTTCTTCAGGAAATCATTTTTAATGCAATTTTTGTTAAAAAGTAAGAAGGGGGGACCCTTGGATAGAATTTCGAGTTTTTGTCAAAAATAAAAAATCGCCAATTTTAATCAAATCCAACTAATTGACACACGAGGAACACAGATTTTCAATCCGCGTTCAAATTGGATTCTTCGTTCGGCCGCTACAGCTGTTCAAAGTTTGAAAAAATCGACTTTTTTCAAAATTTCTCCATAAAGTTCATGGTGACTTGCTAACTTTTTTGCAATTTTCTCTGGAAGAAATTTTTTAACGCGAATCGTTTTATCTCGTTCTTCTGATGAAAAAAAAGGTATTACATAAAGGTCTACGATGATTTTTAAGAAAGTTGATTTTTTCGATTTTTTTCATTTTCGAGTTTTCTTTGCTGACGTGTCACGGGCTTCAAATTGACATTTGTTCTTGCGAAAGTACATTTTCTGAAGCGTCTTGAAGCGATCTTTCGAGTGACGTCAAGAAACCTCGGATCCAACCAGTGGTTTCTTCAGGAAATCATTTTTAATGCAATTTTTGTTAAAAAGTAAGAAGGGGGGACCCTTGGATAGAATTTCGAGTTTTTGTCAAAAATAAAAAATCGCCAATTTTAATCAAATCCAACTAATTGACACACGAGGAACACAGATTTTCAATCCGCGTTCAAATTGGATTCTTCGTTCGGCCGCTACAGCTGTTCAAAGTTTGAAAAAATCGACTTTTTTCAAAATTTCTCCATAAAGTTCATGGTGACTTGCTAACTTTTTTGCAATTTTCTTTGGATGAAATTTTTTAACGCCAATCGTTCTATCTCGTTCTTCTGATGAAGAAAATGGTATTACATAAAGGTCTACGATGATTTTTAAGAAAGTTGATTTTTTCGATTTTTTCCATTTTCGAGTTTTCTTTGCTGACGCCTCGCGGGCTTCAAATTAACATTTGTTCTTGCGAAAGTACATTTTCTGAAGCGTCTGGAAGCGATCTTTCGAGTGACGTCAAGAAACCTCGGATCCAACGAGTGGTTTCTTCAGGAAATCATTTTTAATGCAATTTTTGTTAAAAAGTAAGAAGGGGGGACCCTTGGATAGAATTTCGAGTTTTTGTCAAAAATAAAAAATCGCCAATTTTAATCAAATCCAACTAATTGACACACGAGGAACACAGATTTTCAATCCGCGTTCAAATTGGATTCTTCGTTCGGCCGCTACAGCTGTTCAAAGTTTGAAAAAATCGACTTTTTTCAAATTTCTCCAAAAAGTTCATGGTGACTTGCTAACTTTTTTGCAATTTTCTTTGGATGAAATTTTTTAACGCCAATCGTTCTATCTCGTTCTTCTGATGAAGAAAATGGTATTACATAAAGGTCTACGATGATTTTTAAGACAGTTGATTTTTTCGATTTTTTCCATTTTCGAGTTTTCTTTGCTGACGCCTCGCGGGCTTCAAATTAACATTTGTTCTTGCGAAAGTACATTTTCTGAAGCGTCTTGAAGCGATCTTTCGAGTGACGTCAAGAAACCTCGGATCCAACCAGTGGTTTCTTCAGGAAATCATTTTTAATGCAATTTTTGTTAAAAAGTAAGAAGGGGGGACCCTTGGATAGAATTTCGGGTTTTTGTCAAAAATAAAAAATCGCCAATTTTAATCAAATCCGACTAATTGACACACGAGGAACACAGATTTTCAATCCGCGTTCAAATTGGATTCTTCGTTCGGCCGCTACAGCTGTTCAAAGTTTGAAAAAATCGACTTTTTTCAAAATTTCTCCATAAAGTTCATGGTGACTTGCTAACTTTTTTGCAATTTTCTCTGGAAGAAATTTTTTAACGCGAATCGTTTTATCTCGTTCTTCTGATGAAAAAAAAGGTATTACATAAAGGTCTACGATGATTTTTAAGAAAGTTGATTTTTTCGATTTTTTTCATTTTCGAGTTTTCTTTGCTGACGTGTCACGGGCTTCAAATTGACATTTGTTCTTGCGAAAGTACATTTTCTGAAGCGTCTTGAAGCGATCTTTCGAGTGACGTCAAGAAACCTCGGATCCAACCAGTGGTTTCTTCAGGAAATCATTTTTAATGCAATTTTTGTTAAAAAGTAAGAAGGGGGGACCCTTGGATAGAATTTCGAGTTTTTGTCAAAAATAAAAAATCGCCAATTTTAATCAAATCCAACTAATTGACACACGAGGAACACAGATTTTCAATCCGCGTTCAAATTGGATTCTTCGTTCGGCCGCTACAGCTGTTCAAAGTTTGAAAAAATCGACTTTTTTCAAAATTTCTCCATAAAGTTCATGGTGACTTGCTAACTTTTTTGCAATTTTCTCTGGAAGAAATTTTTTAACGCGAATCGTTTTATCTCGTTCTTCTGATGAAAAAAAAGGTATTACATAAAGGTCTACGATGATTTTTAAGAAAGTTGATTTTTTCGATTTTTTTCATTTTCGAGTTTTCTTTGCTGACGTGTCACGGGCTTCAAATTGACATTTGTTCTTGCGAAAGTACATTTTCTGAAGCGTCTGGAAGCGATCTTTCGAGTGACGTCAAGAAACCTCGGATCCAACCAGTGGTTTCTTCAGGAAATCATTTTTAATGCAATTTTTGTTAAAAAGTAAGAAGGGGGGACCCTTGGATAGAATTTCGAGTTTTTGTCAAAAATAAAAAATCGCCAATTTTAATCAAATCCAACTAATTGACACACGAGGAACACAGATTTTCAATCCGCGTTCAAATTGGATTCTTCGTTCGGCCGCTACAGCTGTTCAAAGTTTGAAAAAATCGACTTTTTTCAAATTTCTCCAAAAAGTTCATGGTGACTTGCTAACTTTTTTGCAATTTTCTTTGGATGAAATTTTTTAACGCCAATCGTTCTATCTCGTTCTTCTGATGAAGAAAATGGTATTACATAAAGGTCTACGATGATTTTTAAGAAAGTTGATTTTTTCGATTTTTTCCATTTTCGAGTTTTCTTTGCTGACGCCTCGCGGGCTTCAAATTAACATTTGTTCTTGCGAAAGTACATTTTCTGAAGCGTCTGGAAGCGATCTTTCGAGTGACGTCAAGAAACCTCGGATCCAACGAGTGGTTTCTTCAGGAAATCATTTTTAATGCAATTTTTGTTAAAAAGTAAGAAGGGGGGACCCTTGGATAGAATTTCGAGTTTTTGTCAAAAATAAAAAATCGCCAATTTTAATCAAATCCAACTAATTGACACACGAGGAACACAGATTTTCAATCCGCGTTCAAATTGGATTCTTCGTTCGGCCGCTACAGCTGTTCAAAGTTTGAAAAAATCGACTTTTTTCAAATTTCTCCAAAAAGTTCATGGTGACTTGCTAACTTTTTTGCAATTTTCTTTGGATGAAATTTTTTAACGCCAATCGTTCTATCTCGTTCTTCTGATGAAGAAAATGGTATTACATAAAGGTCTACGATGATTTTTAAGACAGTTGATTTTTTCGATTTTTTCCATTTTCGAGTTTTCTTTGCTGACGCCTCGCGGGCTTCAAATTAACATTTGTTCTTGCGAAAGTACATTTTCTGAAGCGTCTTGAAGCGATCTTTCGAGTGACGTCAAGAAACCTCGGATCCAACCAGTGGTTTCTTCAGGAAATCATTTTTAATGCAATTTTTGTTAAAAAGTAAGAAGGGGGGACCCTTGGATAGAATTTCGGGTTTTTGTCAAAAATAAAAAATCGCCAATTTTAATCAAATCCGACTAATTGACACACGAGGAACACAGATTTTCAATCCGCGTTCAAATTGGATTCTTCGTTCGGCCGCTACAGCTGTTCAAAGTTTGAAAAAATCGACTTTTTTCAAAATTTCTCCATAAAGTTCATGGTGACTTGCTAACTTTTTTGCAATTTTCTCTGGAAGAAATTTTTTAACGCGAATCGTTTTATCTCGTTCTTCTGATGAAAAAAAAGGTATTACATAAAGGTCTACGATGATTTTTAAGAAAGTTGATTTTTTCGATTTTTTTCATTTTCGAGTTTTCTTTGCTGACGTGTCACGGGCTTCAAATTGACATTTGTTCTTGCGAAAGTACATTTTCTGAAGCGTCTTGAAGCGATCTTTCGAGTGACGTCAAGAAACCTCGGATCCAACCAGTGGTTTCTTTAGGAAATCATTTTTAATGCAATTTTTGTTAAAAAGTAAGAAGGGGGGACCCTTGGATAGAATTTCGGGTTTTTGTCAAAAATAAAAAATCGCCAATTTTAATCAAATCCGACTAATTGACACACGAGGAACACAGATTTTCAATCCGCGTTCAAATTGGATTCTTCGTTCGGCCGCTACAGCTGTTCAAAGTTTGAAAAAATCGACTTTTTTCAAATTTCTCCAAAAAGTTCATGGTGACTTGCTAACTTTTTTGCAATTTTCTTTGGATGAAATTTTTTAACGCCAATCGTTCTATCTCGTTCTTCTGATGAAGAAAATGGTATTACATAACGGTCTACGATGATTTTTAAGAAAGTTGATTTTTTCGATTTTTTCCATTTTCGAGTTTTCTTTGCTGACGCCTCGCGGGCTTCAAATTAACATTTGTTCTTGCGAAAGTACATTTTCTGAAGCGTCTGGAAGCGATCTTTCGAGTGACGTCAAGAAACCTCGGATCCAACCAGTGGTTTCTTCAGGAAATCATTTTTAATGCAATTTTTGTTAAAAAGTAAGAAGGGGGGACCCTTGGATAGAATTTCGGGTTTTTGTCAAAAATAAAAAATCGCCAAATTTAATCAAATCCAACTAATTGACACACGAGGAACACAGATTTTCAATCCGCGTTCAAATTGGATTCTTCGTTCGGCCGCTACAGCTGTTCAAAGTTTGAAAAAATCGACTTTTTTCAAATTTCTCCAAAAAGTTCATGGTGACTTGCTAACTTTTTTGCAATTTTCTCTGGATGAAATTTTTTTACGCCAATCGTTCTATCTCGTTCTTCTGATGAAGAAAATGGTATTACATAAAGGTCTACGATGATTTTTAAGAAAGTTGATTTTTTCGATTTTTTCCATTTTCGAGTTTTCTTTGCTGACGCCTCGCGGGCTTCAAATTAACATTTGTTCTTGCGAAAGTACATTTTCTGAAGCGTCTGGAAGCGATCTTTCGAGTGACGTCAAGAAACCTCGGATCCAACCAGTGGTTTCTTCAGGAAATCATTTTTAGTGTAATTTTTGAGCAAAAGTAAGAAAGGGGGACCCTTGGATAGAATTTCGGGTTTTTGTCAAAAATAAAAAATCGCCAATTTTAATCAAATCCGACTAATTGACACACGAGGAACACAGATTTTCAATCCGCGTTCAAATTGGATTCTTCGTTCGGCCGCTACAGCTGTTCAAAGTTTGAAAAAATCGACTTTTTTCAAATTTCTCCAAAAAGTTCATGGTGACTTGCTAACTTTTTTGCAATTTTCTTTGGATGAAATTTTTTAACGCCAATCGTTCTATCTCGTTCTTCTGATGAAGAAAATGGTATTACATAAAGGTCTACGATGATTTTTAAGAAAGTTGATTTTTTCGATTTTTTTCATTTTCGAGTTTTTTTTGCTGACGTGTCACGGGCTTCAAATTGACATTTGTTCTTGCGAAAGTACATTTTCTGAAGCGTCTGGAAGCGATCTTTCGAGTGACGTCAAGAAACCCCGAATCCAACGAGTGGTTTCTTCAGGAAATCATTTTTAATGCAATTTTTGTTAAAAAGTAAGAAGGGGGGACCCTTGGATAGAATTTCGGGTTTTTGTCAAAAATAAAAAATCGCCAAATTTAATCAAATCCAACTAATTGACACACGAGGAACACAGATTTTCAATCCGCGTTCAAATTGGATTCTTCGTTCGGCCGCTACAGCTGTTCAAAGTTTGAAAAAATCGACTTTTTTCAAATTTCTCCAAAAAGTTCATGGTGACTTGCTAACTTTTTTGCAATTTTCTTTGGATGAAATTTTTTAACGCCAATCGTTCTATCTCGTTCTTCTGATGAAGAAAATGGTATTACATAACGGTCTACGATGATTTTTAAGAAAGTTGATTTTTTCGATTTTTTCCATTTTCGAGTTTTCTTTGCTGACGCCTCGCGGGCTTCAAATTAACATTTGTTCTTGCGAAAGTACATTTTCTGAAGCGTCTGGAAGCGATCTTTCGAGTGACGTCAAGAAACCTCGGATCCAACCAGTGGTTTCTTCAGGAAATCATTTTTAGTGTAATTTTTGAGCAAAAGTAAGAAGGGGGGACCCTTGGATAGAATTTCGGGTTTTTGTCAAAAATAAAAAATCGCCAATTTTAATCAAATCCGACTAATTGACACACGAGGAACACAGATTTTCAATCCGCGTTCAAATTGGATTCTTCGTTCGGCCGCTACAGCTGTTCAAAGTTTGAAAAAATCGACTTTTTTCAAATTTCTCCAAAAAGTTCATGGTGACTTGCTAACTTTTTTGCAATTTTCTTTGGATGAAATTTTTTAACGCCAATCGTTCTATCTCGTTCTTCTGATGAAGAAAATGGTATTACATAAAGGTCTACGATGATTTTTAAGAAAGTTGATTTTTTCGATTTTTTTCATTTTCGAGTTTTTTTTGCTGACGTGTCACGGGCTTCAAATTGACATTTGTTCTTGCGAAAGTACATTTTCTGAAGCGTCTGGAAGCGATCTTTCGAGTGACGTCAAGAAACCCCGAATCCAACGAGTGGTTTCTTCAGGAAATCATTTTTAATGCAATTTTTGTTAAAAAGTAAGAAGGGGGGACCCTTGGATAGAATTTCGAGTTTTTGTCAAAAATAAAAAATCGCCAATTTTAATCAAATCCAACTAATTGACACACGAGGAACACAGATTTTCAATCCGCGTTCAAATTGGATTCTTCGTTCGGCCGCTACAGCTGTTCAAAGTTTGAAAAAATCGACTTTTTTCAAATTTCTCCAAAAAGTTCATGGTGACTTGCTAACTTTTTTGCAATTTTCTTTGGATGAAATTTTTTAACGCCAATCGTTCTATCTCGTTCTTCTGATGAAGAAAATGGTATTACATAAAGGTCTACGATGATTTTTAAGAAAGTTGATTTTTTCGATTTTTTCCATTTTCGAGTTTTCTTTGCTGACGCCTCGCGGGCTTCAAATTAACATTTGTTCTTGCGAAAGTACATTTTCTGAAGCGTCTGGAAGCGATCTTTCGAGTGACGTCAAGAAACCTCGGATCCAACCAGTGGTTTCTTCAGGAAATCATTTTTAATGCAATTTTTGTTAAAAAGTAAGAAGGGGGGACCCTTGGATAGAATTTCGGGTTTTTGTCAAAAATAAAAAATCGCCAATTTTAATCAAATCCAACTAATTGACACACGAGGAACACAGATTTTCAATCCGCGTTCAAATTGGATTCTTCGTTCGGCCGCTACAGCTGTTCAAAGTTTGAAAAAATCGACTTTTTTCAAATTTCTCCAAAAAGTTCATGGTGACTTGCTAACTTTTTTGCAATTTTCTCTGGAAGAAATTTTTTAACGCGAATCGTTTTATCTCGTTCTTCTGATGAAAAAAAAGGTATTACATAAAGGTCTACGATGATTTTTAAGAAAGTTGATTTTTTCGATTTTTTCCATTTTCGAGTTTTCTTTGCTGACGCCTCGCGGGCTTCAAATTAACATTTGTTCTTGCGAAAGTACATTTTCTGAAGCGTCTGGAAGCGATCTTTCGAGTGACGTCAAGAAACCCCGAATCCAACGAGTGGTTTCTTCAGGAAATCATTTTTAATGCAATTTTTGTTAAAAAGTAAGAAGGGGGGACCCTTGGATAGAATTTCGAGTTTTTGTCAAAAATAAAAAATCGCCAATTTTAATCAAATCCAACTAATTGACACACGAGGAACACAGATTTTCAAT
Source organism: Ocypus olens (assembly GCA_910593695.2). Lineage (NCBI taxonomy): Eukaryota > Metazoa > Arthropoda > Insecta > Coleoptera > Staphylinidae > Ocypus > Ocypus olens. The sequence continues at coordinate 1,451,876 of OU343048.1, forward strand.
CCGCGTTCAAATTGGATTCTTCGTTCGGCCGCTACAGCTGTTCAAAGTTTGAAAAAATCGACTTTTTTCAAATTTCTCCAAAAAGTTCATGGTGACTTGCTAACTTTTTTGCAATTTTCTTTGGATGAAATTTTTTAACGCCAATCGTTCTATCTCGTTCTTCTGATGAAGAAAATGGTATTACATAAAGGTCTACGATGATTTTTAAGAAAGTTGATTTTTTCGATTTTTTCCATTTTCGAGTTTTCTTTGCTGACGCCTCGCGGGCTTCAAATTAACATTTGTTCTTGCGAAAGTACATTTTCTGAAGCGTCTGGAAGCGATCTTTCGAGTGACGTCAAGAAACCTCGGATCCAACCAGTGGTTTCTTCAGGAAATCATTTTTAATGCAATTTTTGTTAAAAAGTAAGAAGGGGGGACCCTTGGATAGAATTTCGGGTTTTTGTCAAAAATAAAAAATCGCCAATTTTAATCAAATCCAACTAATTGACACACGAGGAACACAGATTTTCAATCCGCGTTCAAATTGGATTCTTCGTTCGGCCGCTACAGCTGTTCAAAGTTTGAAAAAATCGACTTTTTTCAAAATTTCTCCATAAAGTTCATGGTGACTTGCTAACTTTTTTGCAATTTTCTCTGGAAGAAATTTTTTAACGCGAATCGTTTTATCTCGTTCTTCTGATGAAAAAAAAGGTATTACATAAAGGTCTACGATGATTTTTAAGAAAGTTGATTTTTTCGATTTTTTTCATTTTCGAGTTTTTTTTGCTGACGTGTCACGGGCTTCAAATTGACATTTGTTCTTGCGAAAGTACATTTTCTGAAGCGTCTGGAAGCGATCTTTCGAGTGACGTCAAGAAACCCCGAATCCAACGAGTGGTTTCTTCAGGAAATCATTTTTAATGCAATTTTTGTTAAAAAGTAAGAAGGGGGGACCCTTGGATAGAATTTCGAGTTTTTGTCAAAAATAAAAAATCGCCAATTTTAATCAAATCCAACTAATTGACACACGAGGAACACAGATTTTCAATCCGCGTTCAAATTGGATTCTTCGTTCGGCCGCTACAGCTGTTCAAAGTTTGAAAAAATCGACTTTTTTCAAATTTCTCCAAAAAGTTCATGGTGACTTGCTAACTTTTTTGCAATTTTCTTTGGATGAAATTTTTTAACGCCAATCGTTCTATCTCGTTCTTCTGATGAAGAAAATGGTATTACATAAAGGTCTACGATGATTTTTAAGAAAGTTGATTTTTTCGATTTTTTCCATTTTCGAGTTTTCTTTGCTGACGCCTCGCGGGCTTCAAATTAACATTTGTTCTTGCGAAAGTACATTTTCTGAAGCGTCTGGAAGCGATCTTTCGAGTGACGTCAAGAAACCTCGGATCCAACCAGTGGTTTCTTCAGGAAATCATTTTTAATGCAATTTTTGTTAAAAAGTAAGAAGGGGGGACCCTTGGATAGAATTTCGAGTTTTTGTCAAAAATAAAAAATCGCCAATTTTAATCAAATCCAACTAATTGACACACGAGGAACACAGATTTTCAATCCGCGTTCAAATTGGATTCTTCGTTCGGCCGCTACAGCTGTTCAAAGTTTGAAAAAATCGACTTTTTTCAAATTTCTCCAAAAAGTTCATGGTGACTTGCTAACTTTTTTGCAATTTTCTTTGGATGAAATTTTTTAACGCCAATCGTTCTATCTCGTTCTTCTGATGAAGAAAATGGTATTACATAAAGGTCTACGATGATTTTTAAGACAGTTGATTTTTTCGATTTTTTCCATTTTCGAGTTTTCTTTGCTGACGCCTCGCGGGCTTCAAATTAACATTTGTTCTTGCGAAAGTACATTTTCTGAAGCGTCTTGAAGCGATCTTTCGAGTGACGTCAAGAAACCTCGGATCCAACCAGTGGTTTCTTCAGGAAATCATTTTTAATGCAATTTTTGTTAAAAAGTAAGAAGGGGGGGCCCTTGGATAGAATTTCGGGTTTTTGTCAAAAATAAAAAATCGCCAATTTTAATCAAATCCGACTAATTGACACACGAGGAACACAGATTTTCAATCCGCGTTCAAATTGGATTCTTCGTTCGGCCGCTACAGCTGTTCAAAGTTTGAAAAAATCGACTTTTTTCAAAATTTCTCCATAAAGTTCATGGTGACTTGCTAACTTTTTTGCAATTTTCTCTGGAAGAAATTTTTTAACGCGAATCGTTTTATCTCGTTCTTCTGATGAAAAAAAAGGTATTACATAAAGGTCTACGATGATTTTTAAGAAAGTTGATTTTTTCGATTTTTTTCATTTTCGAGTTTTCTTTGCTGACGTGTCACGGGCTTCAAATTGACATTTGTTCTTGCGAAAGTACATTTTCTGAAGCGTCTTGAAGCGATCTTTCGAGTGACGTCAAGAAACCTCGGATCCAACCAGTGGTTTCTTCAGGAAATCATTTTTAATGCAATTTTTGTTAAAAAGTAAGAAGGGGGGACCCTTGGATAGAATTTCGGGTTTTTGTCAAAAATAAAAAATCGCCAATTTTAATCAAATCCGACTAATTGACACACGAGGAACACAGATTTTCAATCCGCGTTCAAATTGGATTCTTCGTTCGGCCGCTACAGCTGTTCAAAGTTTGAAAAAATCGACTTTTTTCAAAATTTCTCCATAAAGTTCATGGTGACTTGCTAACTTTTTTGCAATTTTCTCTGGAAGAAATTTTTTAACGCGAATCGTTTTATCTCGTTCTTCTGATGAAAAAAAAGGTATTACATAAAGGTCTACGATGATTTTTAAGAAAGTTGATTTTTTCGATTTTTTTCATTTTCGAGTTTTCTTTGCTGACGTGTCACGGGCTTCAAATTGACATTTGTTCTTGCGAAAGTACATTTTCTGAAGCGTCTGGAAGCGATCTTTCGAGTGACGTCAAGAAACCTCGGATCCAACCAGTGGTTTCTTCAGGAAATCATTTTTAATGCAATTTTTGTTAAAAAGTAAGAAGGGGGGACCCTTGGATAGAATTTCGAGTTTTTGTCAAAAATAAAAAATCGCCAATTTTAATCAAATCCAACTAATTGACACACGAGGAACACAGATTTTCAATCCGCGTTCAAATTGGATTCTTCGTTCGGCCGCTACAGCTGTTCAAAGTTTGAAAAAATCGACTTTTTTCAAATTTCTCCAAAAAGTTCATGGTGACTTGCTAACTTTTTTGCAATTTTCTTTGGATGAAATTTTTTAACGCGAATCGTTTTATCTCGTTCTTCTGATGAAAAAAAAGGTATTACATAAAGGTCTACGATGATTTTTAAGAAAGTTGATTTTTTCGATTTTTTTCATTTTCGAGTTTTCTTTGCTGACGTGTCACGGGCTTCAAATTGACATTTGTTCTTGCGAAAGTACATTTTCTGAAGCGTCTGGAAGCGATCTTTCGAGTGACGTCAAGAAACCTCGGATCCAACCAGTGGTTTCTTCAGGAAATCATTTTTAATGCAATTTTTGTTAAAAAGTAAGAAGGGGGGACCCTTGGATAGAATTTCGAGTTTTTGTCAAAAATAAAAAATCGCCAATTTTAATCAAATCCAACTAATTGACACACGAGGAACACAGATTTTCAATCCGCGTTCAAATTGGATTCTTCGTTCGGCCGCTACAGCTGTTCAAAGTTTGAAAAAATCGACTTTTTTCAAATTTCTCCAAAAAGTTCATGGTGACTTGCTAACTTTTTTGCAATTTTCTTTGGATGAAATTTTTTAACGCCAATCGTTCTATCTCGTTCTTCTGATGAAGAAAATGGTATTACATAAAGGTCTACGATGATTTTTAAGAAAGTTGATTTTTTCGATTTTTTCCATTTTCGAGTTTTCTTTGCTGACGCCTCGCGGGCTTCAAATTAACATTTGTTCTTGCGAAAGTACATTTTCTGAAGCGTCTGGAAGCGATCTTTCGAGTGACGTCAAGAAACCTCGGATCCAACCAGTGGTTTCTTCAGGAAATCATTTTTAATGCAATTTTTGTTAAAAAGTAAGAACCCTTGGATAGAATTTCGAGTTTTTGTCAAAAATAAAAAATCGCCAATTTTAATCAAATCCAACTAATTGACACACGAGGAACACAGATTTTCAATCCGCGTTCAAATTGGATTCTTCGTTCGGCCGCTACAGCTGTTCAAAGTTTGAAAAAATCGACTTTTTTCAAATTTCTCCAAAAAGTTCATGGTGACTTGCTAACTTTTTTGCAATTTTCTTTGGATGAAATTTTTTAACGCCAATCGTTCTATCTCGTTCTTCTGATGAAGAAAATGGTATTACATAAAGGTCTACGATGATTTTTAAGACAGTTGATTTTTTCGATTTTTTCCATTTTCGAGTTTTCTTTGCTGACGCCTCGCGGGCTTCAAATTAACATTTGTTCTTGCGAAAGTACATTTTCTGAAGCGTCTTGAAGCGATCTTTCGAGTGACGTCAAGAAACCTCGGATCCAACCAGTGGTTTCTTCAGGAAATCATTTTTAATGCAATTTTTGTTAAAAAGTAAGAAGGGGGGACCCTTGGATAGAATTTCGGGTTTTTGTCAAAAATAAAAAATCGCCAATTTTAATCAAATCCGACTAATTGACACACGAGGAACACAGATTTTCAATCCGCGTTCAAATTGGATTCTTCGTTCGGCCGCTACAGCTGTTCAAAGTTTGAAAAAATCGACTTTTTTCAAAATTTCTCCATAAAGTTCATGGTGACTTGCTAACTTTTTTGCAATTTTCTCTGGAAGAAATTTTTTAACGCGAATCGTTTTATCTCGTTCTTCTGATGAAAAAAAAGGTATTACATAAAGGTCTACGATGTTTTTTAAGAAAGTTGATTTTTTCGATTTTTTTCATTTTCGAGTTTTCTTTGCTGACGTGTCACGGGCTTCAAATTGACATTTGTTCTTGCGAAAGTACATTTTCTGAAGCGTCTTGAAGCGATCTTTCGAGTGACGTCAAGAAACCTCGGATCCAACCAGTGGTTTCTTCAGGAAATCATTTTTAATGCAATTTTTGTTAAAAAGTAAGAAGGGGGGACCCTTGGATAGAATTTCGGGTTTTTGTCAAAAATAAAAAATCGCCAATTTTAATCAAATCCGACTAATTGACACACGAGGAACACAGATTTTCAATCCGCGTTCAAATTGGATTCTTCGTTCGGCCGCTACAGCTGTTCAAAGTTTGAAAAAATCGACTTTTTTCAAATTTCTCCAAAAAGTTCATGGTGACTTGCTAACTTTTTTGCAATTTTCTCTGGATGAAATTTTTTTACGCCAATCGTTCTATCTCGTTCTTCTGATGAAGAAAATGGTATTACATAAAGGTCTACGATGATTTTTAAGAAAGTTGATTTTTTCGATTTTTTCCATTTTCGAGTTTTCTTTGCTGACGCCTCGCGGGCTTCAAATTAACATTTGTTCTTGCGAAAGTACATTTTCTGAAGCGTCTGGAAGCGATCTTTCGAGTGACGTCAAGAAACCTCGGATCCAACCAGTGGTTTCTTCAGGAAATCATTTTTAATGCAATTTTTGTTAAAAAGTAAGAAGGGGGGACCCTTGGATAGAATTTCGGGTTTTTGTCAAAAATAAAAAATCGCCAAATTTAATCAAATCCAACTAATTGACACACGAGGAACACAGATTTTCAATCCGCGTTCAAATTGGATTCTTCGTTCGGCCGCTACAGCTGTTCAAAATTTGAAAAAATCGACTTTTTTCAAAATTTCTCCATAAAGTTCATGGTGACTTGCTAACTTTTTTGCAATTTTCTCTGGAAGAAATTTTTTAACGCGAATCGTTTTATCTCGTTCTTCTGATGAAAAAAAGGTATTACATAAAGGTCTACGATGATTTTTAAGAAAGTTGATTTTTTCGATTTTTTTCATTTTCGAGTTTTTTTTGCTGACGTGTCACGGGCTTCAAATTGACATTTGTTCTTGCGAAAGTACATTTTCTGAAGCGTCTGGAAGCGATCTTTCGAGTGACGTCAAGAAACCCCGAATCCAACGAGTGGTTTCTTCAGGAAATCATTTTTAATGCAATTTTTGTTAAAAAGTAAGAAGGGGGGACCCTTGGATAGAATTTCGGGTTTTTGTCAAAAATAAAAAATCGCCAATTTTAATCAAATCCGACTAATTGACACACGAGGAACACAGATTTTCAATCCGCGTTCAAATTGGATTCTTCGTTCGGCCGCTACAGCTGTTCAAAGTTTGAAAAAATCGACTTTTTTCAAATTTCTCCAAAAAGTTCATGGTGACTTGCTAACTTTTTTGCAATTTTCTCTGGAAGAAATTTTTTAACGCGAATCGTTCTATCTCGTTCTTCTGATGAAGAAAATGGTATTACATAAAGGTCTACGATGATTTTTAAGAAAGTTGATTTTTTCGATTTTTTCCATTTTCGAGTTTTCTTTGCTGACGCCTCGCGGGCTTCAAATTAACATTTGATCTTGCGAAAGTACATTTTCTGAAGCTTCTGGAAGCGATCTTTCGAGTGACGACAAGAAACCTCGGATCCAACCAGTGGTTTCTTCAGGAAATCATTTTCATTGCAATTTTTGTTAAAAAGTAAGAAGGGGGGACCCTTGGATAGAATTTCGGGTTTTCGTCAAAAATAAAAAATCGCCAATTTTAATCAAATCCGACTAATTGACACACGAGGAACACAGATTTTCAATCCGCGTTCAAATTGGATTCTTCGTTCGGCCGCTACAGCTGTTCAAAGTTTGAAAAAATCGACTTTTTTCAAAATTTCTCCATAAAGTTCATGGTGACTTGCTAACTTTTTTGCAATTTTCTCTGGAAGAAATTTTTTAACGCGAATCGTTTTATCTCGTTCTTCTGATGAAAAAAAAGGTATTACATAAAGGTCTACGATGATTTTTAAGAAAGTTGATGTTTTCGATTTTTTTCATTTTCGAGTTTTTTTTGCTGACGTGTCACGGGCTTCAAATTGACATTTGTTCTTGCGAAAGTACATTTTCTGAAGCGTCTGGAAGCGATCTTTCGAGTGACGTCAAGAAACCCCGAATCCAACGAGTGGTTTCTTCAGGAAATCATTTTTAATGCAATTTTTGTTAAAAAGTAAGAAGGGGGGACCCTTGGATAGAATTTCGGGTTTTTGTCAAAAATAAAAAATCGCCAATTTTAATCAAATCCGACTAATTGACACACGAGGAACACAGATTTTCAATCCGCGTTCAAATTGGATTCTTCGTTCGGCCGCTACAGCTGTTCAAAGTTTGAAAAAATCGACTTTTTTCAAATTTCTCCAAAAAGTTCATGGTGACTTGCTAACTTTTTTGCAATTTTCTCTGGAAGAAATTTTTTAACGCGAATCGTTCTATCTCGTTCTTCTGATGAAGAAAATGGTATTACATAAAGGTCTACGATGATTTTTAAGAAAGTTGATTTTTTCGATTTTTTCCATTTTCGAGTTTTCTTTGCTGACGCCTCGCGGGCTTCAAATTAACATTTGATCTTGCGAAAGTACATTTTCTGAAGCTTCTGGAAGCGATCTTTCGAGTGACGACAAGAAACCTCGGATCCAACCAGTGGTTTCTTCAGGAAATCATTTTCATTGCAATTTTTGTTAAAAAGTAAGAAGGGGGGGCCCTTGGATAGAATTTCGGGTTTTCGTCAAAAATAAAAAATCGCCAATTTTAATCAAATCCGACTAATTGACACACGAGGAACACAGATTTTCAATCCGCGTTCAAATTGGATTCTTCGTTCGGCCGCTACAGCTGTTCAAAGTTTGAAAAAATCGACTTTTTTCAAAATTTCTCCATAAAGTTCATGGTGACTTGCTAACTTTTTTGCAATTTTCTCTGGAAGAAATTTTTTAACGCGAATCGTTTTATCTCGTTCTTCTGATGAAAAAAAAGGTATTACATAAAGGTCTACGATGATTTTTAAGAAAGTTGATGTTTTCGATTTTTTTCATTTTCGAGTTTTTTTTGCTGACGTGTCACGGGCTTCAAATTGACATTTGTTCTTGCGAAAGTACATTTTCTGAAGCGTCTGGAAGCGATCTTTCGAGTGACGTCAAGAAACCTCGGATCCAACCAGTGGTTTCTTCAGGAAATCATTTTTAATGCAATTTTTGTTAAAAAGTAAGAAGGGGGGACCCTTGGATAGAATTTCGAGTTTTTGTCAAAAATAAAAAATCGCCAATTTTAATCAAATCCGACTAATTGACACACGAGGAACACAGATTTTCAATCCGCGTTCAAATTGGATTCTTCGTTCGGCCGCTACAGCTTTTCAAAGTTTGAAAAAAACGACTTTTTTCAAAATTTTTCCTGGTGACTTGCTAACTTTTTTGCAATTTTTTCTAGATGAAATTTTTTAACGCCAATCGTTTAATTTCGTTCTTCCGATGGTATTACATAAAGGCCTACGACGATTATTAAGAAAGTTGATTTTTTTTATTTTTTTCATTTTCCAGATCAATATTAATTTGTGATTGCGTTTTCTTCAAAAAACAATGTAAGGTGTTTATATGACCCGTACATAAAAATCGTAGTGTTAACGTGTTAACATTATTTCCTTTTTTGTTTCAGGTGAAGAAACGCAGAAGAAGAAGGGTTTCTTCAAGAGCTTCTGGAAGAGGTCGCGTCACTATTCCCTGGAGCAGCAATGAATCACCCGGCTGCACGCGAACGATAAGAAGAAAACTAACCAAACTAGTATTAAAAAATAAAAAAGTGCGCGCGTACGCACCCCATCTCCCAGTAAGCTGCATAACATATAAATAGCTGTAGATAAGACTAATTTAATTAAGATATAGCACTTTGGATATCGGATCCGATTCGGTGTGTAACAAACAAACAAAAAAAAACATGTCTTTTCTAAAAAACAAAACAAAAAAAAAACAACAACACCTAAACTAGATTAGCGACAATATCCAAGAGATATATTTACCTAATTCATTTTTATATTGTGGAGACTACTACACGTATTGGTTTTTTGATAATAATTAGTGTATTTTTACCGTAAGTCCTTCCATTTTTATATCAAAAGAAGTAAAAACCTTTATATAAATATATCAGTGCGTTCTGGGAATGTCGACTCTGGTTGCAGCAGCAAGAAGTATTAACTGCATCGGCGTTCCCATTGGTGAAGCGAGTTATTTGATTTCGAGATCAGGTTTTGTGTGTGGGGATCGTTGAACTTTCTCCACGCTGTATCCTTAAAAAAAATCGTCATTGTAACCAACAAAATTCCGGTGTTTGCAGAGGTGAAGATACGATTTTTGAGTATCGCCACCTCCGATCGGATGGCTTTCAATGTTTAAAAAAAAAAACTAAACAATCGGTTGTTGATGATGAGAAAAACGCACAAACCGACTGCCCTTTTTATGGAATTGTCTAAAATATTCAATATACATATATATATATATTTTTTCGAATAGTTTGTAGAAATTTTTATACATTGTTTTTATTAGACTTAAACGAAATGATACTAAACGAGAAAATTACATGATGATCATAGAGCTGGATTGATTATCCGCACGGGCCCATAAATTCCGGTTTATCCAATTATTGTGGCCTTTATAAATTCCATTCGAACACTTATTATTAAACCAGTCGTGTGCTGGCTGCAACGATAAAAACTCGGTTTGTACATTCGTCGGACGCGTTTATTGAAATTGTTAAGTTGTGGGTTTATTTAATTTCTGGTCTTGTTTTTGATTCGAATCTTATTGCAAATTTAAATTGTGGTGGGGTTCGTTCTTCTAAAATAGAAGACGGATAAATGATTTCATTTCTGGTCTTGTTTTTGACTCAAAATTCAAATTGATTTATTTATCCTAAAATTTTAATTACTTTCGTAATAACAAAAACATCTATCACAGACTATCACTTACAGTATAAATTCAAGAGAAATTAACTAGGAAATTCGTATATTGTAAATACATGCCTGTTTGCAAAATATTATTATTGGTTTCCCTGGTGAGGGATTTTTCAATTTCTCCGACTGTTTCGATTTTCCTTTCTAAAATCAATGATTTCTCGATGCTATCATTCCTTCATCAATTGTTGACCCTCTTGCATTCCATCTTTATCATCCTACACCAACTTGAGGCTTATGGTCACATCCGTTCTTCTTGCAAGTTTTATGCACTATATATCCTTAAAATTGACGTTTCTTTCTTAAATTGTTTTTAATACAAACAGTTTTTTTTCCTTCTGTAATTAACAAGTTGCTCATTATAAAAAGGCTATTTTGAATAAATTATTTTTCCCGGAGCGCGTATTAAATTCATAATTAATGAAGTTCCTCTCGGAGGGTGGAAAATATGAACAGCGTTTGCTTAATTGTGTTTGTAAGTTGCCATAAATAACAGCCGCCGACGATAAAACTTTCTCGAAAATGCCTTTCCCAACTGAGGGATCTCAGGAACGGAAACGAGTAAAAACCGGATTATTCCAGCCACACACAGTTTTTTTTTTATCAAAAAGTGTGAGCAATTTTGAAGTCGAAAAACAACAGATTGTTTAAACGATAAGTACATTTCTTTATATTTTATTAAAATACAGTAAATTCGCTACATTTTGAAATTTAAATCATCAAAATCAAGTGAGGCGTTCAGAAGTTTCAGAATTTTTCAAAATAAAAAACGCGATTTTGTCGACTTTGAATTTGAAAAACAACAGATTTTGGCAACTTTCTTTAAACGATGAGTACATTTCTTTATATTTTATTAAAATACACTAAATTCGCAACATTTTGGAATTTAAATCATCAAAATCACGTCGGGCGTTCGGAAGGTAAGCAATTTTTCTCCACGGTTCGTTGAAATTTGGTCTGCAGTTCATCCAAAATATGCGAATAGGTTGCGGCAGCCGATAATTTCAAATATCCACATAGGAAAAGTCTCGGGAGACCGCGATGGCCGCAATGACTCGGTAACACCAATTCCAGATACACCATGGTCACGTAAGTAGTACGGGCGGTTGCACTGTCTTGTTGAAACCATATGCGTGCATTCTTCAGCATCAAACATTATATCATATACAAAATCACTTAATTACTAGAAAATATAAATCTACAAACTAAAAAAACAAAGTAATTTATATTTCTTTATCATTCTAACCATGTATATCTGGTTTTTACTTGATTGTATTTTAAATTTCTTCATCATCCTCACGATGTAAATGTTGTTTTTAATTTATTGTACGTTTTTTAACCACTGTAATCAAATTACAGAAAAAGTTAATTTTAACCGAAACCATTGAAGTGACCGACCGAGGGGAGACTATTATCCCCGGTGCATTCGTCTTATTTTCTAAATCTCATTTGTACACACAATTGCACACCCGGGTACTCTATTTGTTCACGTGTTTTCAATCGGGGCTTGTAGCATGAAATTATAGCCCGTCAACGACAAAGGATTTCGAAAATTACTCTCTTCGTACTTAACGAGCGAAGAAGACACGTTCGCGCAAACATTTCTATTTAATGATACGGCTTTATCAGTAATAAGTGAAAGAGAAATTGTCCTCTCTTCAATATTACTTGAAGAAACACATTGTTTACATGTCTTACATTGTCTTTATTTAACGCATCTGCAACAAGTGATTAATTTATTGTTTACTTCATTTCATCCTTTATTTTCGCTTGGTATATTTTAAATGATAACATTAATTAATTATTCCTTATTAAACCGAAACTTTTATTCACCGCCCGTAATTTAAATTAATTATATTTGCGAACGCAACGTTTCAATTAATAAATATTCGAGGTCCAATTAAAAATTTACAAAACCCTCGGGTATTCTGCATCCAGCTCCATGATTAAAAAAAAACATAGCAATTCACTGCACATTTACGCTGAGAAACAAACCACCGACAAATGAATGTACCCCGAAAAAAAAATGTATAACAAACACAAACACTGAGACTTAGGTAGACACCCCTTTAACTAAAACTAAAAAAAAGTAATATAAGAGAGCGATAGATAACTTGTAAAATATCACACATTGCTTCTAATAATACATAACTATATTATAATATTAATGAAATATTATATACTTTTTCAATGTTCACAATAAAGTGCCCCGATTTTGTATGATTCGATTTGAAAAATTATTTAGGACAGTAGACGTTTTAACGATTTAACAATTAATATTTACCCAAGAGTAAAGAGGGAAATATGTACGCTAATTAAAGAATATTTATATAGATTATATGCAAATCGGTGTAATTAACTAAGTGGTGTTTCGGAATGGGCGAAAAAAGATGGTAGTAATTTTTGTGATTTGATGATGATCCGAAAAAGATTTATTTTAATATCCTTTCCAGAGGTTCACCGTTTCGGTTTTATTTTTATTTTTCTTTCAGTAGGCGTCTTATGTAGATTTGTACAGTAATTTGTAGTATGTGTATGTATTATATTTTATTATTTGTAAAAGTATGTTACTAAATATTGTAAATAATAAAAATGCTTCTTGAAAAATGAATGTAATTTGTGGATGGGGTGTATTAAAAGGATATGCACCAGCAGTCCTGCTCCTTTTCAGGACTACGCCCTGCAGACTGGATCGATGCGGCGTCGAGTTACGTGCGTCGGGTAATGAACTCCTCTTGTCAAATCAAAATTAAATATGTTTTATAAATCAACCAGTTACACTCGTTTTAAAATATCTCAAATTAAGAAACCAAGAAATTACAAAAATCCTAATCTGTATTTAAATACACATCGATTTAGCTCGCTCTTCTGATGAAAAAAGGTATTACATAAAGGTCTACGATGATTATTAAATAAAAAAGTTGATTTTTTCGTTTTTTTTCCATTTTCCAGTTTTCTTTGCTGACTCGTCACGGGCTACAAATTGACATTTGTTCTTGCGTAAGTACATTTTCTGAAGCATCTTAAAGCGATCTTTGCGGTGACGTATAGAAACCCCGAATCGAACCAGCGGTTTCTTCAGAAAATCATTTTAAATGCAATTTTTGTTAAAAAGTCATTTTTCAAGTTTTCGTCAAAAATTAAAAAATCGCCAGTTTTACTTGAATCTGGCTAATTAGCACCCAAGGAACACAGATTTGAAAACCGCGTTCGATTTGGATTTTTCGTTTAGCCGCTACAGCCGTTCAAAATCTGAAAAAATCGATGGTGACTTGCTAACTTTTTTGGGATTTTTGCCGGTTGAAATTTTTTAACGCCAATCGATTTCTCTCGTTCTTCCGATGAAGAAAATGGTATAACATAAAGGGCTACGATGATTATTAAAAAAGTTGATTGTTTCGATTTTTTCCATTTTCGAGTTTTCTTTGCTTATATGTGTTATGCGCATTGATTTTTTACCCAGAATTGTGTCCTGGACTTTTTACTATTGTCGAGTTTCCTTTTTGAACGTTTCTCGCATTCAAATTGACATTTGTTCTTGTGCAAGTACTCTTTCTGATGGGTGTTGTAATAACCTAGTTGCCCTAAATTCTGTTCCTTTTCTTTAATGATAATTAAACACTCTGCATATTTTAAAATGTTTTAAATATGGCTAAACATGTATATTAATGTATATATAATTTTCCAGTTAGAATCACGGGAACCAGGGATGCCGGGACTTCCCCGCGACCGACGTGATGGGCAGGCGGCAGCGGATTCAGCGGACCAAGAGGCAGAAAACGAAGATGTTAGGACTGCATAGGTGTCCGAGTCCGCACACGTGTTCGCCATCACCAACCAAATTGCTGTGGACCCGACAGGCCAAATGAAGATTGAAAATTACTCAAAGATTAAGAAATGTAATGTTATACTCTGAAACAATAACCTGTAATAATTGGTGTCTAAATGAATAAAAAAAACTACATTACAGCATTAAACCAGTCGTTTTATTCGTACTAACCCTTTTTCACAAATTCACACTAAAAATGCTAAACCTAGTAAATTACTCAGGGAAAAAATGCATTCAAGAAATGTTGGGTCTCAGAAAAATTTGAAAAATTGCATGATAGTTCCTAATCTCGGGAAAAACCTGTGGAGTAATAATTTTTCCCAGAAAATTTTATTTTCATGATCAAAAATTTAAAAACCACATTACAAATTCAGTCCAAAAAATTCGATGAATTAAAGTTTTTCGATGCAATTTTGTTAAAAAAAAATTTTCGCCTTCTCTCGTGTATTAGAATCACATACACGCAAAAGGTATTTGAGCACGAAAATAAATCTTTGACAAAAATGCAACGAAAAATTTAAAATTGAGTATCAGGATCACATGAACGTAAAGAGGTATTTTGGCTCGAAAATAAATTTTTGACAAAAATGGATCGGAAAATTTAAAATAGTGTATCAGGATCACATGAACGTAAAGAGGTATTTTGGCTCGAAAATAATTTTTTGACAAACTGCATCGAAAAATTTAAAATCTTGTATCAGGATCACATGAACGTAAAGAGGTATTTTGGCTCGAAAATAAATTTTTGACAAAAATGGATCGGAAAATTTAAAATAGTGTATCAGGATCACATGAACGTAAAAAGGTATTTTGGCTCGAAAATAATTTTTAACAAAAATGCAACGAAAAATTTCAAATCTTGTATCAGGATCACATGAACGTAAAGAGGTATTTTGGCTCGAAAATAATTTTTGACAAAAATGCAACGAAAAATTTAAAATCGTGTATCAGGATCACATAAACGTAAAGAGGTGTTTTGGCTCGAAAATAATTTTAGACAAAAATGCGTCGAAAAATTTAAAATCGTGTATCAGGATCACATGAACGTAAAGAGGTATTTTGGCTCGAAAATAATTTTTTGACAAACTGCATCGAAAAATTTAAAATCTTGTATCAGGATCACATGAACGTAAAGAGGTATTTTGGCTCGAAAATAAATTTTTGACAAAAATGGATCGGAAAATTTAAAATAGTGTATCAGGATCACATGAACGTAAAAAGGTATTTTGGCTCGAAAATAATTTTTGACAAAAATGCAACGAAAAATTTCAAATCTTGTATCAGGATCACATAAACGTAAAGAGGTGTTTTGGCTCGAAAATAATTTTTTGACAAAAATGCAACGAAAAATTTCAAATCTTGTATCAGGATCACATAAACGTAAAGAGGTGTTTTGGCTCGAAAATAATTTTTGACAAAAATGCAACGAAAAATTTCAAATCTTGTATCAGGATCACATAAACGTAAAGAGGTGTTTTGGCTCGAAAATAATTTTTGACAAAAATGCAACGAAAAATTTCAAATCTTGTATCAGGATCACATAAACGTAAAGAGGTGTTTTGGCTCGAAAATAATTTTTGACAAAAATGCAACGAAAAATTTCAAATCTTGTATCAGGATCACATAAACGTAAAGAGGTGTTTTGGCTCGAAAATAATTTTTGACAAAAATGCAACGAAAAATTTCAAATCTTGTATCAGGATCACATAAACGTAAAGAGGTGTTTTGGCTCGAAAATAATTTTTGACAAAAATGCAACGAAAAATTTCAAATCTTGTATCAGGATCACATAAACGTAAAGAGGTGTTTTGGCTCGAAAATAATTTTTTGACAAAAATGCAACGAAAAATTTCAAATCTTGTATCAGGATCACATAAACATAAAGAGGTGTTTTGGCTCGAAAATAATTTTTTGACAAAAATGCAACGAAAAATTTCAAATCTTGTATCAGGATCACATAAACGTAAAGAGGTATTTTGGCTCGAAAATAATTTTTGACAAAAATGCATCAGAAAATTTAAAATAGTGTATCAGGATCACATGAACGTAAAGAGGTGTTTTGGCTCGAAAATAAATTAACGCCAATCGTTTTATCTCGTTCTTCTGATGAAAAAAGAGGTATTACATAAAGGTCTACGATGCTTATTAAGAAAGTTGATTTTTTCGTTTTTTTCCATTTTCGAGTTTTCTTTGCAGACGCCTCACGGGCTTTAAATTGACATTTGTTGTTGCGAAAGTACATTTTCTGAAGCGTCTTGAAGGGATCTTTCTGGTGACATAAAGAAACCCCGGATCAAACCAGTGGTTTATTCAGGAAATCATTTTTAGTGTAATTTTTGAGCAAAAGTAAGAAGGGGGGACCCTTGGAGAGAATTTCAGGTTTTCGTCAAAAATAAAAAATCGCCAATTTTAATCAAATCCGACTAATTGACACACGAGGAACACAGATTTGCAATCCGCGATCAAATTGGATTCTTCGTTCGGCCGCTACAGCTGTTCAAAGTCTGAAAAAATCGACTTTTTTCAAAATTTCTCCATAAAGTTCATGGTGACTTGCTAACTTTTTTGCAATTTTTTCTAGATGAAATTTTTTAACGCCGTTCGTTTTATCTCGTTCTTCTGATGAAAAAAGAGGTATTACATAAAGGTCTACGATGATTTTTAAGAAAGTTGATTTTTTCGATTTTTTCCATTTTCGAGTTTTTTTGCTGACGTCTCACGGGCTTCAAATTGACATTTGTTCTTGCGAAAGTACATTTTCTGAAGCGCCTTGAAGCGATCTTTCGAGTGACGTGAAGATACCCAGGATCCAACCAGTGGTTTCTTCAGGAAATCATTTTTAATGCTATTTTTGTTAAAAAGTAAGAAGGGGGGACCCTTGGATAGAATTTCGGGTTTTGGTCAAAAATAAAAAATTGCAAATTTTAATCAAATCCGACTAATTGACACACGAAGAACACAGATTTGCAATCCGCGATCAAATTGGATTCTTCGTTCGGCCGCTACAGCTGTTCAAAGTCTGAAAAAATCGACTTTTTCAAAATTTCTCCATAAAGTTCATGGTGACTTGCTAACTTTTTTGAAATTTTCTCTGGATGAAATTTTTTAACGCCAATCGTTTTATCTCGTTCTTCTGATGAAAAAAGAGGTATTACATAAAGGTCCACGATGATTATTAAGAAAGTTGCTTTTTTCGATTTTTTCCATTTTCGAGTTTTCTTTGCCGACGCCTCACGGGCTTCAAATTGACATTTGTTTCTGCTAAACTACATTTTCTGAAGCGTCTTGAAGCGATCTTTCGAGTGACGTCAAGAAACCTCGGATCCAACAAGTGGTTTCTTCAGGAAATCATTTTTAATGCAATTTTTGGTAAAAAGTAAGAAGGGGGGACCCTTGGATAGAATTTCGGGTTTTGGTCAAAAATAAAAAAATCGCCAATTTTAATCAAATCCGACTAATTGACACACGAGGAACACAGATTTGCAATCCGCGATCAAATTGGATTCTTCGTTCGGCCGCTACAGCTGTTCAAAGGCTGAAAAAATCGACTTTTTTCAAAATTTCTCCATAAAGTTCATGGTGACTTGCTAACTTTTTTGCAATTTTCTCTGGATGAAATTTTTTAACGCCATTCGTTTTATCTCGTTCTTCTGATGAAAAAAGAGGTATTACATAAAGGTCTACGATGATTATTAAGAAAGTTGATTTTTTCGTTTTTTTCCATTTTCGAGTTTTCTTTGCAGACGCCTCACGGGCTTTAAATTGACATTTGTTGTTGCGAAAGTACATTTTCTGAAGCGTCTTGAAGGGATCTTTCTGGTGACATAAAGAAACCCCGGATCAAACCAGTGGTTTATTCAGGAAATCATTTTTAGTGTAATTTTTGAGCAAAAGTAAGAAAGGGGGACCCTTGGAGAGAATTTCAGGTTTTCGTCAAAAATAAAAAATCGCCAATTTTAATCAAATCCGACTAATTGACACACGAGGAACACAGATTTGCAATCCGCGTTCAAATTGGATTCTTCGTTCCGCCGTTACAGCCGTTCAAAGTTTGAAAAAATCGACTTTTTTCAAAATTTCTCCATAAAGTTCATGGTGACTTGCTAACTTTTTTGCAATTTTCTCTGTATGAATTTTTTTAACGCCAATCGTTTTATCTCGTTCTTCTGATGAAAAAAGAGGTATTACATAAAGGTCTACGATGATTATTAAGAAAGTTGATTTTTTCGATTTTTTCCATTTTCGAGTTTTCTTTGCTTACGCCTCACGGGCTTTAAATTGACATTTGTTCTTGCGAAAGTACATTTTCTGAAGCGTCTTGAAGCGATCTTTCGAGTGACGTCAAGAAACCCCGGATCCAACCAGTGGTTTCTTCAGGAAATCATTTTTAATGCAATTTTTGTTAAAAAGTAAGAAGGGGGGACCCTTGGATAGAATTTCGGGTTTTTATCAAAAATAAAAAATTGCAAATTTTAATCAAATCCGACTAATTGACACACGAAGAACACAGATTTGCAATCCGCGATCAAATTGGATTCTTCGTTCGGCCGCTACAGCTGTTCAAAGTCTGAAAAAATCGACTTTTTCAAAATTTCTCCATAAAGTTCATGGTGACTTGCTAACTTTTTTGAAATTTTCTCTGGATGAAATTTTTTAACGCCAATCGTTTTATCTTGTTCTGCTGATGAAAAAAGAGGTATTACATTAAGGTCTACGATGATTTTTAAGAAAGTTGATTTTTTCGATTTTTTCCATTTTCGAGTTTTCTTTGCCGACGCCTCACGGGCTTCAAATTGACATTTGTTTCTGCTAAACTACATTTTCTGAAGCGTCTTGAAGCGATCTTTCGAGTGACGTCAAGAAACCTCGGATCCAACAAGTGGTTTCTTCAGGAAATCATTTTTAATGCAATTTTTGGTAAAAAGTAAGAAGGGGGGACCCTTGGATAGAATTTCGGGTTTTTGTCAAAAATAAAAAAATCGCCAATTTTAATCAAATCCGACTAATTGACACACGAGGAACACAGATTTGCAATCCGCGATCAAATTGGATTCTTCGTTCGGCCGCTACAGCTGTTCAAAGTCTGAAAAAATCGACTTTTTTCAAAATTTCTCCATAAAGTTCATGGTGACTTGCTAACTTTTTTGCAATTTTTTCTAGATGAAATTTTTTAAAGCCAATCGTTTCATCTCGTTCTTCTGATGAAAAAAGAGGTATTATATAAAGGTCTACGATGATTTTTAAGAAAGTTGATTTTTTCGATTTTTTCCATTTTCGAGTTTTCTTTGCTGACGCCTCACGGGCTTCAAATTGACATTTGTTCCTGCGAAAGTACATTTTCTGAAGCGCCTTGAAGCGATCTTTCGAGTGACGTGAAGAAACCCAGGATCCAACCAGTGGTTTCTTCAGGAAATCATTTTTAATGCAATTTTTGTTAAAAAGTAAGAAGGGGGGACCCTTGGATAGAATTTCAGGTTTTCGTCAAAAATAAAAAATCGCCAATTTTAATCAAATCCGACTAATTGACACACGAGGAACACAGATTTGCAATCCGCGATCAAATTGGATTCTTCGTTCGGCCGCTACAGCTGTTCAAAGTCTGAAAAAATCGACTTTTTTCAAAATTTCTCCATAAAGTTCATGGTGACTTGCTAACTTTTTTGCAATTTTCTCAGCATGAAATTTTTTAACGCCAATCGTTTTATCTCGTTCTTCTGATGAAAAAAGAGGTATTACATAAAGGTCTACGATTATTATTAAGAAAGTTGATTTTTTCGTTTTTTTCCATTTTCGAGTTTTCTTTGCAGACGCCTCACGGGCTTTAAATTGACATTTGTTGTTGCGAAAGTACATTTTCTGAAGCGTCTTGAAGGGATCTTTCTGGTGACATAAAGAAACCCCGGATCAAACCAGTGGTTTATTCAGGAAATCATTTTTAGTGTAATTTTTGAGCAAAAGTAAGAAGGGGGGACCCTTGGGTAGAATTTCGGATTTTCGTCAAAAATAAAAAATCGCTGATTTTAATCAAATCCGACTAATTGACACACAAGGAACACAGATTTGCAATCCGCGATCAAATTGGATTCTTCGTTCGGCCGCTACAGCTGTTCAAAGTCTGAAAAAATCGACTTTTTCAAAATTTCTCCATAAAGTTCATGGTGACTTGCTAACTTTTTTGAAATTTTCTCAGCATGAAATTTTTTAACGCCAATCGTTTTATCTTGTTCTTCTGATGAAAAAATAGGTATTACATTAAGGTCTACGGTGATTTTAAAGAAAGTTGATTTTTTCGATTTTTTCCATTTTCAAGTTTTCTTTGCTGACGTCTCACGGGCTTCAAATTGACTATTGTTCTTGCGAAAGTACATTTTCTGAAGCGTCTTGAAGAGATCTTTCGAGTGAAGTCAAGAAACCCCGGATCCAACCAGTGGTTTCTTCAGGAAATCATTTTTAATGCAATTTTTGGTAAAAAGTAAGAAGGGGGCACCCTTGGATAGAATTTCGGGTTTTTGTCAAAAATAAAAAATCACCAATTTTAATCAAATCCGACTAATTGATACACGAGGAACACAGATTTGCAATCCGCGTTCAAATTGGATTCTTCGTTCGGCCGCTACAGCCGTTCAAAGTTTGAAAAAATCTACTTTTTTCAAAATTTCTCCATAAAGTTCATGGTGACATGCTAACTTTTTTGAAATTTTCTCTGGATGAAATTTTTTAACGCCAATCGTTTTATCTCGTTCTTCTGATGAAAAAAGAGGTATTACATAAAGGTCTACGATGATTTTTAAGAAAGTTGATTTTTTCGATTTTTTCCATTTTCGAGTTTATTTTGCTGACGTCTCACGGGCTTCAAATTGACATTTGTTCCTGCGAAAGTACATTTTCTGAAGCGTCCTGAAGCGATCTTTCGAGTGACGTTAAGAAACCCCGGATCCAACCAGTGGTTTCTTCAGGAAATCATTTTTAATGCAATTTTTGTTAAAAAGTAAGAAGGGGGGACCCTTGGATAGAATTTCGGGTTTTTGTCAAAAATAAAACATTGCAAATTTTAATCAAATCCGACTAATTGACACACGAGGAACACAGATTTTCAATCCGCGTTCAAATTGGATTCTTCGTTCGGCCGCTACAGCCGTTCAAAGTTTGAAAAAATCGACTTTTTTCAAAATTTCCCCATAAAGTTCATGGTGACTAACTTTTTTGCAAGGGTGCAAGGTACTTTACACGTACTTTCATCGCATTTGTAATTCAATTCCATGGTGAATCGATATACGACTCGTCGCAGTCACCACCCCTGGGTTGCACCCTTTCGCATTTACACATTAGTGTGCAACTTATTTAATTAATATCATGAATTAAATTCGTGTAAATGCATCCCCTAGTGTCAAATGTTTAATAATATAATTATACGTGTTATTTAGGTAGCTGTTTGCTAATTGCCTATTTTTCTTATATTTATGTAAATACAACAAAGTTATTACATGCGGCATCTGTAATATGTATTAAGTTTAGTTTTAATCACGCATGCGTACAATGTATAGTTTTGTAATATATAAAAATGGTGTTTCCGTAAATAAATAAATTAATTAATGATAGTTATTTTAAGTTTCTTTTTTTTTAATTTATCGCGGTATGTGTAAATCGCTATCGAAAGAAGGAAGTCTGTGGGTTGGGTTATCAGTGCACGTATAGCAGCAAACCGTTATCTAATTTCCCTATCGGTAGATAATGTGCGCTCGGTTACACAAACCCAATAATTTCTCTAATGTATATCGAGCCGTGTCACGTAAATACTAATATTTGTTGAGAATAAGTCGTACACTTCGCGTAGATTATAAAATATATACGATACAAATGTAGACCGGCATAAATTATTCAATTCTAACGGATGATTTTTAAATATCGAGGAATACAAAATGCACTTAAGTTTTTATGTAAAACTAGTAGAGATTTTCAAATGAAACTTTATAATAATACGATACGTTTTTTGTTGATAAATGTGTTTTACACTCTTTGATTTTCGAGGAAATTTGAATTTTGAAATTATACTAGTAACATCAACATTGTAGAAAATGCCAAAATAAACAACTTCTAAAAGTAATTTTCTTTCGTAGTACCACTAGTTTTTGAAAAATCGGTAAATATGCGAAGAAATGGAAGCGCAGTTTTTGGTAAAATAACCAAAAGCCCCAAAAATAAAAAAAAATTATTTACTTACCATAGTAGAATTACACAAAAACTGTAAACGACTGGTTGTAGAAGTAACTCAATTCATCCATGAAGAAACTTACCTTAGATCGATCAACATTGAAGGGTTTGGAAGGGGGGAAATAATGTTTTTCTTTTTTTTTATATTATACAAATTTATTCTCATTTAGATAGACACAATATCCCTTGCGAATTATCAGAAAAAATTTACAAAGCTTTTTCAATTAAAATAAAATGGTCCTTCGAGGACGAGTGAGCATTTTACGCGTTACAACAATAGTACAGTAGCACATTATAGATAATACAGTAAATTCAGTCGCAAAGAGGGACCTTGTGAAATAAATGCAATATGATTGGTGAAACGCAAATAGTGTGTAAGGAGAATAAGAGAGAGAGAGAGAGAGTACCACTCTCGAGAATACTAAAACGGGGAAATTATCACAAAACAAACGTCACGTGTTAATGTAAACCAGTGCACAATAATTTCGATTGAATAATCGGGTTACCACCAATCAAAGCATCCAGGGTATCATATATCTTATGAGATAAAGCAAAATATTAGCGGGCCGAAACGAGAAGGGGGCATACAAAAACCTTACCGGTGGCGTTAAAATAATACTTTTAAAGGCATTTCCTTACACCTATACAATTTGTGCATTTTGGCAAATGGTACATGATTTCGTAATTATTACTTATATTTCATTCTCTGTTCCATGGGTAAAATTTTCATATCCAATAATTTAAATGCGACTATTTCAAAAAAGCGGGAAGGGAGTTTTTCGTTTAAACAAAATAAAGAAAACCAGCGGGACTAGAGATTTTTTTATTAAAAACCCTAACTTGTAAATTCTCAGTATCAAATTGTAGCAATGGTATCGGAAAAGCTAACACGAAATGGCTAAAGATATGCGTCCATAAAAGAAGTGTTGTTTTTTTTCTTTACAATAACATATCGCCTTAAAAAAATAACCTACGAATATTAAAAACTTGACCACGGTCTGAAAATGATAGTGCGGAGCGTTCTGTAAGGTGAGCCTTGGTTTTTTTGCAGAGATGCGGCTGTCTGGTCGTGGAAAATGCGCGCTTACAAGACGCTCCGCAGTATTAATACGCTAAAAATAAATGTTGTAAATTACTAGTTTTTTTTTTCTCTTCTTTATATTATTATGAAACGCATTCGATATACTCATTGCTCGCAGTAAATGAAAAAAAAAAATTACAAAATTTATAACGTAGTAGGTAGGAGCCGCGTTGTTGTCGGATACAGCGGCGAACGCACTATCTGAAACAGAAAGAGAAAAATGTTAGTTTTTTTTTTAAGCAGCAGCACGCCCACGCACTCGGGGAATCGATAAAATTTAGCGCAGAGAATTAATAAAACGGCGATCACGATTCGCCGCTTGCAGCGAACCGGTAATCCAATTTTATGTGCAAGAACAGGATTTATTATCGTTGCGATTCGCTCTGGGCGCAAACACCAACGTCAGCATCGTGCAGTAAATGTTGATTTATTGTGTCGTCGGCGGATTTATATGGTTACAAATAAAATAATAATAATAATAAAATCATGTCGTAAACAGTGTTTCAAGTCAGCGCTAGATTTGCGAATTGTAGAATAATTTTCACTCTCTTGCCGAATTGTCTTCAATCAAAATTTCCAAATCCTCTTACATTACATTAACCCTTTGCACTCGTATGTCGACTTATTGCCGACACAATACGTGTTATCACAAATAAATACGAGTGCAAAGGGTTAATCACAAATTACGGTATCATCTTCTCTTGCGCTTCAACCATAAATAACCTTTCATCGTGGCATCACTGAATCTCCTCTCGAGGATATTAATTACGCCATGATTTACGGCCAATAAACCTCGGCGGAAACTTTCGCAAAAATCGTGCAGCTTTTATCCGTTCGCAATTAAATGGTTGTTGTTACTGCTAAAAGGAACGGCCTTGGTATTTTATTTATATAGGCATTTTACCGTCCGGCGGCCGAGTGTAAGCGGCGAAGAGGCCCGAAGGTCGTCCTGTTTTTAATTTCTGCCTGCGAAGAACGAGCAACGTTGTGGAATCGCAGATTCAACAAAGAAACCAGCGACTCATTGTTTTAAAATCGGAAAAAAATGTCGTCGTCGGGTGAGCGCCGTCCTCGTTATACGCGGAAAGCGAATTGACTAAATTTAACGAATTTAATGGAAAGGTTTCTTATTTTGTTTTCTCATAAATCAATAGGCTCAAGCCAATGGTAAATTATTGCCTGAAGAAACCACTCATTGTTTTAGACAAACACTGAAAACTCGCACTGAAGAATCAAAAATTGCACTCGGCGGTTTGAAAAATTGTAAAAAAATCATCTGCGCAGGAATTAGCTTCAAAATTTCAAAATACATTCAGAACTAACCTAACGTTAACATCCCAGTAAAACAGTTGACATACCACAGCTGGAAACAAAATGGCGACACTCGATCGCATTGAAGAATCAAAAATTGCATTCTGCGGTTTGAAAAATTGTAAAAAAATCATCAGCGCTGGAATTAGCTTCAAAATTTCAAAATACATTCAGAACTAACCTAACTTTAACATCCGAGTAAAACAGTTGACATACCACAGCTGGAAACAAAATGGCGACACTCGATCGCATTGAAGAATCAAAAATTGCATTCGGCGGTTTGAAAAATTGTAAAAAAATCATCTGCGCAGGAATTAGCTTGAAAATTTCAAAATACATTCAGAACTAACCTAACTTTAACATCCCAGTTGACATACCACAGCTGCAAACAAAATGGCGACACTCGATCGCATTGAAGAATCAAAAATTGCATTCTGCGGTTTGAAAAATTGTAAAAAAATCATCAGCGCTGGAATTAGCTTCAAAATTTCAAAATACATTCAGAACTAACCTAACTTTAACATCCGAGTAAAACAGTTGACATACCACAGCTGCAAACAAAATGGCGACACTCGATCGCATTGAAGAATCAAAAATTGCATTCTGTGGTTTGAAAAATTGTAAAAAAATCATCTGCGCTGGAATTAGCTTGAAAATTTCAAAATACATTCAGAACTAACCTAACTTTAACATCCCAGTAAAACAGTTGACATACCACAGCTGCAAACAAAATGGCGACACTCGATCGCATTGAAGAATCAAAAATTGCATTCTGCGGTTTGAAAAATTGTAAAAAAATCATCTGCGCTTGAATTAGCTTTAAAATTTCAAAATACATTCAGAACTAACCTAACTTTAACATCCCAGTAAAACAGTTGACATACCACAGCTGCAAACAAAATGGCGACACTCGATCGCATTGAAGAATCAAAAATTGCATTCGGCGGTTTGAAAAATTGTAAAAAAATCATCTGCGCTGGAATTAGCTTTAAAATTTCAAAATACATTCAGAACTAACCTAACTTTAACATCCCAGTAAAACAGTTGACATACCACAGCTGCAAACAAAATGGCAACACTCGATCGCATTGAAGAATCAAAAATTGCATTCGGCGGTTTGAAAAATTGTAAAAAAATCATCTGCGCTGGAATTAGCTTTAAAATTTCAAAATACATTCAGAACTAACCTAACTTTAACATCCCAGTAAAACAGTTGACATACCACAGCTGCAAACAAAATGGCGACACTCGATCGCATTGAAGAATCAAAAATTGCATTCTGCGGTTTGAAAAATTGTAAAAAAATCATCTGCGCTTGAATTAGCTTTAAAATTTCAAAATACATTCAGAACTAACCTAACTTTAACATCCCAGTAAAACAGTTGACATACCACAGCTGCAAACAAAATGGCGACACTCGATCGCATTGAAGAATCAAAAATTGCATTCTGCGGTTTGAAAAATTGTAAAAAAATCATCTGCGCTTGAATTAGCTTTAAAATTTCAAAATACATTCAGAACTAACCTAACTTTAACATCCCAGTAAAACAGTTGACATACCACAGCTGCAAACAAAATGGCAACACTCGATCGCATTGAAGAATCAAAAATTGCATTCGGCGGTTTGAAAAATTGTAAAAAAATCATCTGCGCTGGAATTAGCTTTAAAATTTCAAAATACATTCAGAACTAACCTAACTTTAACATCCCAGTAAAACAGTTGACATACCACAGCTGCAAACAAAATGGCAACACTCGATCGCATTGAAGAATCAAAAATTGCATTCTGCGGTTTGAAAAATTGTAAAAAAATCATCTGCGCTGGAATTAGCTTGAAAATTTCAAAATACATTCAGAACTAACCTAACTTTAACATCCCAGTAAAACAGTTGACATACCACAGCTGCAAACAAAATGGCGACACTCGATCGCATTGAAGAATCAAAAATTGCATTCTGCGGTTTGAAAAATTGTAAAAAAATCATCTGCGCTTGAATTAGCTTTAAAATTTCAAAATACATTCAGAACTAACCTAACTTTAACATCCCAGTAAAACAGTTGACATACCACAGCTGCAAACAAAATGGCGACACTCGATCGCATTGAAGAATCAAAAATTGCATTCTGCGGTTTGAAAAATTGTAAAAAAATCATCTGCGCTGGAATTAGCTTGAAAATTTCAAAATACATTCAGAACTAACCTAACTTTAACATCCCAGTAAAACAGTTGACATACCACAGCTGCAAACAAAATGGCGACACTCGATCGCATTGAAGAATCAAAAATTGCATTCTGCGGTTTGAAAAATTGTAAAAAAATCATCTGCGCTTGAATTAGCTTTAAAATTTCAAAATACATTCAGAACTAACCTAACTTTAACATCCCAGTAAAACAGTTGACATACCACAGCTGCAAACAAAATGGCGACACTCGATCGCATTGAAGAATCAAAAATTGCATTCGGCGGTTTGAAAAATTGTAAAAAAATCATCTGCGCTTGAATTAGCTTTAAAATTTCAAAATACATTCAGAACTAACCTAACTTTAACATCCCAGTAAAACAGTTGACATACCACAGCTGCAAACAAAATGGCAACACTCGATCGCATTGAAGAATCAAAAATTGCATTCGGCGGTTTGAAAAATTGTAAAAAAATCATCTGCGCTGGAATTAGCTTTAAAATTTCAAAATACATTCAGAACTAACCTAACTTTAACATCCCAGTAAAACAGTTGACATACCACAGCTGCAAACAAAATGGCAACACTCGATCGCATTGAAGAATCAAAAATTGCATTCTGCGGTTTG
This sequence comes from Ocypus olens, assembly GCA_910593695.2. Lineage (NCBI taxonomy): Eukaryota > Metazoa > Arthropoda > Insecta > Coleoptera > Staphylinidae > Ocypus > Ocypus olens. Next base: position 1,478,988 of record OU343048.1, read on the forward strand.
AAAAATTGTAAAAAAATCATCTGCGCTGGAATTAGCTTGAAAATTTCAAAATACATTCAGAACTAACCTAACTTTAACATCCCAGTAAAACAGTTGACATACCACAGCTGCAAACAAAATGGCGACACTCGATCGCATTGAAGAATCAAAAATTGCATTCTGCGGTTTGAAAAATTGTAAAAAAATCATCTGCGCTTGAATTAGCTTTAAAATTTCAAAATACATTCAGAACTAACCTAACTTTAACATCCCAGTAAAACAGTTGACATACCACAGCTGCAAACAAAATGGCGACACTCGATCGCATTGAAGAATCAAAAATTGCATTCTGCGGTTTGAAAAATTGTAAAAAAATCATCTGCGCTGGAATTAGCTTGAAAATTTCAAAATACATTCAGAACTAACCTAACTTTAACATCCCAGTAAAACAGTTGACATACCACAGCTGCAAACAAAATGGCGACACTCGATCGCATTGAAGAATCAAAAATTGCATTCTGCGGTTTGAAAAATTGTAAAAAAATCATCTGCGCTTGAATTAGCTTTAAAATTTCAAAATACATTCAGAACTAACCTAACTTTAACATCCCAGTAAAACAGTTGACATACCACAGCTGCAAACAAAATGGCGACACTCGATCGCATTGAAGAATCAAAAATTGCATTCGGCGGTTTGAAAAATTGTAAAAAAATCATCTGCGCTGGAATTAGCTTTAAAATTTCAAAATACATTCAGAACTAACCTAACTTTAACATCCCAGTAAAACAGTTGACATACCACAGCTGCAAACAAAATGGCAACACTCGATCGCATTGAAGAATCAAAAATTGCATTCGGCGGTTTGAAAAATTGTAAAAAAATCATCTGCGCTGGAATTAGCTTTAAAATTTCAAAATACATTCAGAACTAACCTAACTTTAACATCCCAGTAAAACAGTTGACATACCACAGCTGCAAACAAAATGGCAACACTCGATCGCATTGAAGAATCAAAAATTGCATTCGGCGGTTTGAAAAATTGTAAAAAAATCATCTGCGCTTGAATTAGCTTTAAAATTTCAAAATACATTCAGAACTAACCTAACTTTAACATCCCAGTAAAACAGTTGACATACCACAGCTGCAAACAAAATGGCAACACTCGATCGCATTGAAGAATCAAAAATTGCATTCGGCGGTTTGAAAAATTGTAAAAAAATCATCTGCGCTGGAATTAGCTTTAAAATTTCAAAATACATTCAGAACTAACCTAACTTTAACATCCCAGTAAAACAGTTGACATACCACAGCTGCAAACAAAATGGCAACACTCGATCGCATTGAAGAATCAAAAATTGCATTCTGCGGTTTGAAAAATTGTAAAAAAATCATCTGCGCTGGAATTAGCTTTAAAATTTCAAAATACATTCAGAACTAACCTAACTTTAACATCCCAGTAAAACAGTTGACATACCACAGCTGCAAACAAAATGGCGACACTCGATCGCATTGAAGAATCAAAAATTGCATTCTGCGGTTTGAAAAATTGTAAAAAAATCATCTGCGCTTGAATTAGCTTTAAAATTTCAAAATACATTCAGAACTAACCTAACTTTAACATCCCAGTAAAACAGTTGACATACCACAGCTGCAAACAAAATGGCGACACTCGATCGCATTGAAGAATCAAAAATTGCATTCGGCGGTTTGAAAAATTGTAAAAAAATCATCTGCGCTTGAATTAGCTTCAAAATTTCAAAATACATTCAGAACTAACTTAACTTTAACATCCCAGTAAAACAGTTGGCATACCACAGCTGGAAACAAAATGGCGACACTCGATCGCATGGAAGAATCAAAAATTGCATTCTGCGGTTTGAAAAATTGTAAAAAAATCATCTGCGCTGGAATTGGCTTGAAAATTTCAAAATACATTCAGAACTAACCTATCTTCAACATCCTAGTAAAACAGTTGGCATACCACAGCTGGAAACAAAATGGCGACACTCGATCGCATTGAAGAATCAAAAATTGCATTCTGCGGTTTGAAAAATTGTAAAAAAAATCATCTGCGCTGGAATTAGCTTGAAAATTTCAAAATACATTCAGAACTAACCTAACTTTAACATCCGAGTAAAACAGTTGACATACCACAGCTGGAAACAAAATGGCGACACTCGATCGCATTGAAGAATCAAAAATTGCATTCTGCGGTTTGAAAAATTGTAAAAAAATCATCTGCGCTGGAATTAGCTTGAAAATTTCAAAATACATTCAGAACTAACCTAACTTTAACATCCTAGTAAAACAGTTGACATACCACAGCTGGAAACAAAATGGCAACACTCGATCGCATTGAAGAATCAAAAATTGCATTCTGCGGTTTGAAAAATTGTAAAAAAATCATCTGCGCTTGAATTAGCTTCAAAATTTCAAAATACATTCAGATCTAACCTAACTTTAACATCCTAGTAAAACAGTTGACATACCACAGCTGGAAACAAAATGGCGACACTCGATCGCATTGAAGAATCAAAAATTGCATTCGGCGGTTTGAAAAATTGTAAAAAAATCATCTGCGCTGGAATTAGCTTGAAAATTTCAAAATAGATTTAGAACTAATCTAACTTTAACATCCCAGTAAAACAGTTGACATACCACAGCTGGAAACAAAATGGCGACACTCGATCGCATTGAAGAATCAAAAATTGCATTCGGCGGTTTGAAAAATTGTAAAAAAATCATCTGCGCTTGAATTAGCTTCAAAATTTCAAAATACATTCAGATCTAACCTAACTTTAACATCCTAGTAAAACAGTTGACATACCACAGCTGGAAACAAAATGGCGACACTCGATCGCATTGAAGAATCAAAAATTGCATTCGGCGGTTTGAAAAATTGTAAAAAAATCATCTGCGCTTGAATTAGCTTCAAAATTTCAAAATACATTCAGAACTAACCTAACTTTAACATCCGAGTAAAACAGTTGACATACCACAGCTGGAAACAAAATGGCGACACTCGATCGCATTGAAGAATCAAAAATTGCATTCTGCGGTTTGAAAAATTGTAAAAAAATCATCTGCGCTGGAGTTAGCTTCAAAATTTAAAAATACATTCAGAACTAACCTAACTTTAACATCCCAGTAAAACAGTTGACATACCACAGCTGGAAACAAAATGGCAACACTCGATCGCATTGAAGAATCAAAAATTGCATTCTGCGGTTTGAAAAATTGCAAAAAATAAATCATCTGCGCAGGAATTAGCTTGAAAATTTCAAAATACGTTTAGAACTAACCTAACTTTAACATCCTAGTAAAACAGTTGACATACCACAGCTGGAAACAAAATGGCAACACTCGATCGCATTGAAGAATCAAAAATTGCATTCTGCGGTTTGAAAAATTGTAAAAAAATCATCTGCGCTTGAATTAGCTTCAAAATTTCAAAATACATTCAGATCTAACCTAACTTTAACATCCTAGTAAAACAGTTGACATACCACAGCTGGAAACAAAATGGCGACACTCGATCGCATTGAAGAATCAAAAATTGCATTCTGCGGTTTGAAAAATTGTAAAAAAATCATCTGCGCTTGAATTAGCTTCAAAATTTCAAAATACATTCAGATCTAACCTAACTTTAACATCCTAGTAAAACAGTTGACATACCACAGCTGGAAACAAAATGGCGACACTCGAAACTCGCATTGAAGAATCAAAAATTGCATTCGGCGGTTTGAAAAATTGTAAAAAATTCATCTGCGCTGGAATTAGCTTGAAAATTTCAAAATACATTTAGAACTAACTTATTTTTAATATACTAATCGACTGGAAACGCCCAAATTACGATTAAAATTATTTTTTTTTAGGATATCCAAAACAATTTTGGGACTAGTGGGAATGAAGATGGGCAAAATAACTTTTTCTAAAATATTGCTTAAATCGACTGGAAACGCCTAAATAATGATTAAAAAAAATTTGTTTAAAAAAATGTTTTTTTCTTCTTCGAGCACAACACAACTCATTCTGAACACTATTATTATACCAAAAAAAAAGGGGACTTCAGGGAGCGGAAATACGACTTTTTTCGAAATTAGTACTTAGATCGACTGGAAATGCCCAAATAACGATTAAAAAAAAAATTGTTAAAAAAATTTTTTTTTTCAACTCCAAGAACTCATTCTGAAAATTATTTGTCTCATTATTTTTGTGGCACTTCTGGTAGCGGGGAGATACGCTAAATGACTTTCGTCGAAAATAGTGCCTAAATCGACGGGAAACGCCAAAATAACGATTACAAATTTTTGTTTGAAAAAAAGTTATTTTTTTCAAGTCCAACAATACATCCTGAATGTTAGTAGTCTAAATTTTTTGTAGGACTTCTGGGAGCGGAGATACGCTAAATGACTCGTTGAAAATAGTGCTTAAATCGACGAGAAACGCCAAAATAACGATTAAAAATTTGTGTTTTTTTTTTCAAGTCCAACAACACATTCTGAACATTATTGGTCTGAAAATTATTTTTGTGGGACTTCTAGGAACGGAGATACGCAAAATGACTTGTCGAAAATAGTGCTTAAATCGACTGGAAACGCCCAAGTAACGATTAAAGAAAAGAAGGAGAAGAAACCAGCGCCAACCAACGCACCAGCGAAAAAGTAATGACACAGTTTGAAGGTTACAACTCCAACCGTGGTATCAGACTGATTTTACACAAGAGATGCAAGAAATAAAATCGGAGCTAGAATTACACGAGTTCCTTCCATAACTTTTTACATTCGCACACATTTCCATCCTTTTTTTTTAGACTTCCGGATGGATTCTCTTCAAGCCCGGCAACAATTAGTCCGCGCCGGATAAACCTCGCACTCTAATCAACACCGAACAAAACCCGGCGAAATTGGAAAGACCCACGACGACTCCTCGGTTAATCCCCCCTCTCGGCTCCGTCCCGCAAATAAATCATCATCTTCCGAGCGCCGGGATAATCCCGATCGCGGCAGAAGGGTAATAAAGCTTCCGCTTTTACAGCTGGTGCCGACACCAGGTGTTGATTTGCCCCCGAACGTCCGGGGGCTCGTATTGTTATCGGGGGATTATCGATGTACGAGCTTATCGGATGTCCGCACGCAGTTTTCGATTTTCAAAGAGAAGCACAGAGGAAATACTGCAATTTACTCAACAAAAGTTTAGTCTACCGCAAGTCTGAAAATCTGGTCGCCGGGGAAAAAACAACGAGCGCAAGGAGTAACGAGAAAAATAAACAACGCCGTTTTCACCAGTCGCCATTTTATCTCGCAGTGTGTGTGCGCGCAAAAAAGCGATTCTGTTCACCCGTTCACTTCCAGAAATTTGCTACTAAGCGATACTAGTTCAGCCGCCGCCAGTGGATTCAAGATCGTGGACATTAACATCGCCCCCCGGTGCTGCAAGGACAAATTAAGATAAGTACTTTTTTCGCATCGTCTGTACTTCCGTTTTTGATGTTTATAGCTTACACAAACAACACGTGCGAAATAAAAAGATTCGGTACGATTCCGATCACTGAAATTGATAATTGATCAAAAAATAATCAAATCAAATACAACTCGAGGGTTCGATAAATTAGAAAATAATTTAACAGATTTCTCTCAATCTTGTTGCCATACGCCACCTATTGCCGGGCAACAAAAGTTATCGAAAAATCTGTCAAATTATTTTCAATTTATTCTCACCCTCTTGTTATATTACTACCGATAATAAATTATCTATGTGGCTCGCGTAAATCGAGAATCATACCGACTAGATTCGATGAATAAACCTTGGACCACCGATTAAAAATACTGTAATATTTTAACGAATGCAACAAAGCGCGTAAATTGAGAAAGATGCCGACCAGGATAAATTATATTAATGTGGTAAGTAAAACACGTGTGTTGAGAATTTTCACAAATTTTAATGTCGAAACACTGCGACATATGTTTCGCGACACAGTGGCTTCATCAGGCAGATTGATCATCTCAACACACGTGTTTTATAAATTCAAAAAAACGAAATATAGCCTGAATATATAAATATTCAACCTGTTCGTAACTCTGCAACCAAATTAAGTCTTACTAAGACTATAAACAAATAACTTATTGAAACAACTACTTCCCTGGCTGATGCCACGCCGGATATTGAATGATACAAAAGAAATTTGCATGTTATTACTAGTACTACTAGTTAAATAACATTGGTTTAAGATCCCTTATTTCTACCCACAGGACTAACTTGAAAAATGAAACTAAATTGAATTTGAAAACTTTAAATTATAAAACTGAACCCAAAACTATGTAAAAATTAAGTAAATAGCCATCTGCAGACGCGTTTCGAGATTTATCTCTCATCAGTGCAGCTTCGCATTTAAATTGAATGTTAAAGAATAAAATACACTTACGTGAAGGTGACCGTGACCGTGAAGGAGTCGTAAACAAATGAGGAGATTATAGAAGGGTTGGACTGATTTTATACCTGAATTTAGGTGATTAGTGAAAGTACAGATGTGAAGAAATAAATGATCTTGTTTTTCGGTTGGAAAACCGAATACTCGATTTAAATAATAAATAAAATATAAATAAAATTAAATGCGAAGCTGCACTGATGAGAGATAAATCTCGAAACGCGTCTGCAGATGGCTATTTACTTAATTTTTACATAGTTTTGGGTTCAGTTTTATAATTTAAAGTTTTCAAATTCAATTTAGTTTCATTTTTCAAGTTAGTCCTGTGGGTAGAAATAAGGGATCTTAAACCAATGTTATTTAACTAGTAGTACTAGTAATAACATGCAAATTTCTTTTGTATCATTCAATATCCGGCGTGGCATCAGCCAGGGAAGTAGTTGTTTCAATAAGTTATTTGTTTATAGTCTTAGTAAGACTTAATTTGGTTGCAGAGTTACGAACAGGTTGAATATTTATATATTCAGGCTATATTTCGTTTTTTTGAATTTATTTAATACTCTCTGCAATAAGTAAGGTTGTTTCTATTTTATTTACACGTGTTTTACTTACCACATATATTATGGAATTTCACCAAGTAACAGCTTCATCAATTCAATATTTAATTATAGAATATTAACGACTGCAATAAAGCAGCTCTGTAAAAATTGCGAGGTCGATGTCGCGATATATATTTAATATAACCTCTAGTGTCCGGCCGGAAAAAACGAAATTTAATTAATCAAAACCGCCTAAAAAAATCATATCAGTTTCGCGTTTCCATTGTGCTTTCATTATCTGTGCAGACTAATTAATCAAAAACCGCACGATGATTAATTAATTCGCAACCATTCCCGGATTTATAATTAACGAAGATATACATTTCTATTCCTTTTAGTAATTGACTAGCTTTTCCTAGGCTTAAGTTTGATGCATGTGAAATTGTGTTCTTTATGTGAAATTGTGAAATGTAAAAATGTAAGAAAAGTAACCGGTGACGAACGACGGCTCCGCTACGCTGCGCCGTCGTCCTTGCGGGGCCCATCAAAATTAAGCGATTAAATTGGTGACGGACGACGGCTCCGCTACGCTGCGTCGTCGTCCATGCGGGGCCCATTAAAATTAAGCGAATTTCAAAAAATTTGATCGCGTGTATTTTTTTTTTAAATTTTTGAAAATCGCGCATTTTTTTTTATTTCCAGGTAAAAAAAAATATCTGTGATGTCAGTTATTTCTGAAACTCAAAATCCATGTATACATAGATAATCATTTTTGATATTCACGAGAAGAAGTTTCAAAAAGTTTGATCGCGTATATTTGTTTTGAAATTTTTGAAAATCGCGAAAGTTTGCAGACGCGCGCTTTTTTTTATTTCCACGTAAAAAAATTATCTGTAATGTCGGTAATTTCTGAAACTCAAAATCGATGTATAGATAATCATCTTTGATATTCGCGAAAAGAAGTTTCAAAAAATTTGATCGTGTGTAATTTTTTGAAATTTTTGAAAATCGCACATATTTTTAATTTCTAGGTAAAAAAATTATCTGTAATGTCAGTTATTTCTGAAACTCAAAATCGATGTATGGATAATCATTTTTGATATTCACGAGAAGAAATTGCAAAAAGTTTGATCGCGTATATTTATTTTGAAATTTTTGAAAATCGCGAAAGTTTGCAGACGCGCGCTTTTTTTTATTTCCACGTAAAAAAAATATCTGTAATGTCGGTAATTTCTGAAACTCAAAATCGATGTATAGATAATCATCTTTGATATTCACGAGAAGAAGTTTCAAAAAATTTGATCGCGTGTATTTTTTTGAAATTTTTGAAAATCGCGCATTTTTTTTATTTCCAGGTAAAAAAAATATCTGTAATGTCAGTAATTTCTGAAACTCAAAATCCATGTATAGATAATCATTTTTAATATTCACGAGAAGAAGTTTCAAAAAATTTGATCGCGTGTATTTTTTTGAAATTTTTGAAAATCGCGCATATTTTTTATTTCTAGGTAAAAAAATTATCTGTAATGTCAGTTATTTCTGAAACTCAAAATCGATGTATGGATAATCATTTTTGATATTCACGAGAAGAAATTGCAAAAAGTTTGATCGCGTATGTTTATTTTGAAATTTTTGAAAATCGCGAAAGTTTGCAGACGCGCGCTTTTTTTATTTTCACATAAAAAAATTATCTGTAATGTCGGTTATTTCTGAAACTCAAAATCGATGTATAGATAATCATTTTTGATATTCACGAGAAGAAGTTTCAAAAAATTTGATTGCGTGTATTTTTTTGAAATTTTTGAAAATCGCCCATTTTTTTATTGCCATGTAAAAAAATAATCTCTAATGTCAGTAATTTCTGAAACTTAAAATCGATGTATAGATAATCATTTTTGATATTCATGTTAAGAAATTTAAAAAAATTTGATCGCGTATATTTTTTTGAAATTTTTGAATGAAAAACATAATTTTCTTCTAAATTAAATTTTAAATTTTCATTTTCATTTTTTCATTTTCAAGTTTTAATTTTCAATTTTTCATTTTCAATTTTAATTTTCAATTTTTCATTTTCAAGTTTTAATTTTCAATTTTTCATTTTAATTTTTAATTTTCTATTTTCTATTTCTAATTTTTAATTTTAATTTTAATTTTTAATTTTTATTTTTATTTCTTTTATTTTTTTTTAAGCCAGTTGTATCCTCTGCGATTCCGACTTGAAAAGAAAAAAAAAACTGTCCTTAAAAGAAAGGAAACGAACCCAGGGGATGCTAATGGCGCGTAGGGGTAGTTCCAAAAAAATTTGAAAAAATATCTTCTGCCATCCCTGAAAGTTTCAGTTTTCCGACTTTAAATGAAAAAAAATACGTCCTGAAAAAAAAAGAAAAACCAACCCAGAGGGTGCAAATGGCGCATAGGGGTGGTTTCAAAATGTTTGAAAAATTCCTTAATGAAAGCCAGTCATTCCTTCTGTCATCCCTGAAAATTTTAGCTTTTCGACTTAAAAAGAAAAAAATACATCCTTAAAAGACGTAAACCGAACCCAAAGGGTGCAAATGAAGCGTAGGGGTGATTCTAAAATTTTTGAAAAAATATCTTCTGCCATCCCTAAAAATTTCAGCTTTTCAACTTTAATAGAAAAAAATACGTCTTTAAAAGAAGAAAAACGAACCCAGAAGGTGCAAATAGCGCGTAGGGATGGTTCCAAAAATTTTGAAAAAATTCCCAATGAAAGCCAGTCATCGCTTCTGTCATCCCTGAAAGTTTCAGTTTTTCGACTTGAAAAGAGAAAAATACGTCCTTAAAAGAAGAAAACCAAACCACCCCCTGGGTTGGTGGAGTTGGTGGCGCGTAGGGGTGGTTCCAAAAATAAAAAATAAATCCCAATGAAAGCCAGTTATCTGTTCTGCCATTCCTGAAGGTTTCAGCTTTTATACTTGAAAAGAAAAAAATACGTCCTTAAAAGGAAATAACATTTTTTTACCCGGTTTTTAAAAAATCATATCTCGGAAACGGGGCAAAAATTCAAAAAAGTTGCTGGATCAATTTTAGATATTTTCTTTAAGATTATTTTAAGTCATGCCGGGATCGTCCAGCTCCAGCGGTTACGGAGGACATATTTTTTTTTTTGGAAACGTGTAAAAATCGAAAATTTGCGTTTGAAAAATCACCCCCGGGGGTGGGGTGGGGTGAAACGAAACGACGGGACCGGTTCTAAAAGCTTGCCCGGTTATCTGAGCGTCGATCTGCGCGCAAAAACTAAAAAAAAATTACCGAATAAGGCCCCGATAAGGGGTGAGGTTTACCCTACCGCCCCCGTTTTAAGGGTGAGTTTCGGGGGACGCGATTTTCAAAATCCTTCTCATATTTTTGGGCGAATTTTTTGTGCCGGTCGGCCGGGGCCCCTTTATAGCGGTTTTTTCTGGGCGACCAAACATTTCTAACTCAATTAGTATATATAAAATAAAATAAACAAGGATATTTGTAAAAATGTTAAAGATCTCTTAACCCTTTCGGCCCTGGCGGTGGCAATTGCCAGCGTAACAATATGACAATCCATATTTTTGCTGTTTATCACTAGATGTCACTTCAACAAAGCCTCACTAATTAATTCCTATACTAATTAAGCAAATCAGTTCAAATTTGGTATTTATGGTCTTAAGAAACTCCCCATCAATAATAATTAACAAAAAAATGGGCTGAAAGGGTTAATTACGTTTTTTCCTCTTTCCTTTTCGAATCTGACGAGGATTAGATGGATATGTGTAAAAATGTTAAGATCTCTTTTTTTTTACTTCTAGAATCTGACGAGGATTAGATTAGTTACAGTGAAAAGGATAAAACGTTGCCGGGGTGATGATACGGTGTGTTAAACCGGAACCGTTGACTGACAAGCTCAATTTCTCTTCATCATCATCGGCATGATACGCACGGCACGTCAGCACGATCCGGACCGAAAAAATTGCCCCGGAAGAATGTACACACATAAAGCGCGCGGGTAATTGCTCCGACAGTCGCGGTGCGCGCCGCATTCATCGGGGTTGCGCATTGGAAAGTGCTTGACGCCGGGATCTGGATCTGCTCCAGACAGGTTGATAAATGAAGATCAATTTTGGTTGTAAGGGAGGTAAACGGTACTCGATAAACGAGGGAGGAGTTGAATGATGCGGTGATTGAATTCCTATAAAGGCTAAATTCATTTTTGGCGTGTTCTAAAATCGATCACTTATTTATGATTTATTGTTAACACAAAACCAACAAAAACTCCTTTGCCAAGCAAATGCAATCATTAAATTAAGAGTTCGAACTGCCGTCCATCGACTTCTACAATACGACCGTGTAGAAATTCTTCTTGAAAAATGTTCAGTGCAATATTCTCTTTAAGGTCTCTCAAAATCATTTAAAAACAAAATGGATATCGTCTATACTCAAAAACAAATTATGACCGAAAATCGATCTTCAAGCAAAAATGTATATTTTTATGAAAGAAAATTGTCCTGTTCGAGGATTTTTTCCAAAAAATATTTTATTTCGGTTTTACTGAACTTATTCCATACTTTATGCGTGCACTGTACATAAGTCAACAAAAATATGATGATAAGTGATCGATAAAAATACAAGTAATCATAAAGTAACAATTATATTAGATATCTTTATTCAGGTAAATGTATAAGTTTAACACAACAAATCAATGTTGTTCGTGTCCCATAAAATCGTCTTTATGAACCAATTACGGAACGTGTTCCACAATAACAATCCACCGGAGTAGTTATTCGAATCAATATTGTATATCTCGTAAAAACTAGTATCTGGGCTGTATATCTCTCCCGGGACGGTGCGGGTCTATAAAATTTTATGTGTCGCGGCGCCATTCCGATTTCGTTCGAATCCTGCAAAACACTGGCGTGCGCATAAAATCTGAAAGTTTGCGTTATCGAAACGGACTCGCGAATTTGCGATGTTGGCATTAAAGGAGCGTTTATTGTTTACGTGTGTACAATGGAGTACACGTAATTTAATTAAAAAACAATTAGCGGAATAAATGTTCCGGCGATAATGAAATTTGCTTCAAGGATGTTGTGGATTTTGGATGTGTATTGTTCCGACCACCTAAAAAAGTTTCGATTCTTAAAAATAGTAATGCGCGGCAGCCAATTAAAAAGGCATACGATAGTTTTGCAATTATCAAACGAATTTTTTCGCATCCTATTAAATAATATAAACGTTGTTAAATCGTTTTTGATTGAGAAAGTTATCCATTATTCGGCCGAATCATTTTCTCCACAGGTGACGTCCAATCAAATGATACCGATTTCATTGCCCAACAGGTGACGTCCAATCAAACTTCACCCTCGTGGCAATGGCCAACTTTCTCACTCGTTTAATAATATACTATTATCCGGTAAATGAGTCGAGAATTGCGAACCTTTTACACCCTAACCCAGTCAAAATTGAGCAAAGCGTTCGAAACACATCAAAAGCTCAATTTTAAAATCTTAGTAATTAGACTTTGGAGTTTTTAACTGTTCTTGAATTTCATCATTTTTGGGGCTGTAGAAAATAAAATTCGAAAATACCAAACATTGCAAATATCAACTCTGTGAGGAATAATCGCAGAACAAAACGCTTGCGATAGTTTTCACTTTCTCTGAATTGTTTACGTGATTTTCTTCGAATAAAAACAGAAATTTCCATTTTGAGGTCCCCCAAAAGACGTTTAAAAAATGTCTAGCTTTTTTCCACTGAGGAAATCTGTTCTTTCCTGCCATTGATCATCTGTTCGGCCAATTTAAAGCAACTAACTGATGATGGTTTGTGGAGGGCGACCAAATGGTCGCAGCACTTAGACCAGAGGTACCAAAGTGGTCTATATAGACCCCCAGGGGTCTATTTAACAAAAGTAGGGGTCGATCTAAGCCAGGGGGTCGATCCCAATCGGAGGGTCGAAGGAAAAACAAGTGTAAAAAATTGAAAAATGTAAGGAGACATAAACCTCAATTTTCATATTTTCGGCTAGTGAACATGAAATCGTTTTTAGTGGAAAGGCTTTATTTAGAGGAAATGTATGAATATATATTTGGATTCCGCGTTTGGAAAAAATTATTAAACTATTTTCGGTCTTCATCATTTATGTCTTTATGTATAATTTGTTTTTAACGAATATCATTATTACAGGAAATACAAGTCATACATATCAATAATTCTTTTTACAGTGCCAAAGTAGTCAATACACAATTTTTTTACACCAGTGGATAGGCTATCAAGATTTGTTCAGTACTTATAGCCAAAAGACAAAAATATGGCTGATTTTCGAGGGCCGAGTTTACAAAAAATACTTTTGTGGGGGTCGATGGAGATTTCGAGAAATTTTGGCGACCCCTGACTTAGACCATTCGTTGGTCCTTTGTGCTACGTCCTGAGCCCTACTCCTCAAGCCAACCTAAACTTCTTGTTTAAAGTAACAAACGAAATCTAATTCTGTGTGACATTATCACACTCAAACTAATAAATAAAATAAACTTCTATATATTTTTTAAAGATTTTCAAAGAATGTTTCACTTACCTCTAGTAACCGCAAGTAATTAGGTAATCACCTAACTTTTCTACAACAGATGCTGCTTGCTGGGGCTGGATAGGATCTTCGTATAAGGAAACTACCACCGCTGAAAGAAAATGAAAAAAAATTATCAATAACATTGAAAACGTAAATTATTTTAATACGAGTTATTAATATACACGTAAACGCTTCAATAAATTATAGGGAAGAGAATAAAGACAATTAGTCTCCCTCAGTCCGAAAATATTGTGCACGTTAAAAAATAAAATTAACGAACAAGAATTAAACATTAAATATTATTTTCCCATCAGAACGCACACAGCCCGGTTTCGACCTTTCAGGTCTCATCAGTGTAGTTAGTTTCTGATGGGGAAACTTTTTTTTTTTTAAGAGAGGAGAGATCTTTTATAGACCTTCTCTCCTCTCTTAAAAAAAAAGTTTTCCCATCAGCAACTAACTACACTGATGAGACCTGAAAGGGGAAACGGAGATTACTATTAGAATGTAAGTATTCCAAACACTGTTAAAGGTAGAACAGCCCAAGTGGCGGAATCTATTGCCTGAAAGCTGTACTGTAATGTTCACATTATTATTGTTATAATTGGCGCCGCTGGCAATGTCCATATCTTGTCGGTGTTAACGCCACCCGGATTTGGTTCAGTACAGCATTCAGGCAATAGATTCCGCCACTTTGGCCTTTCTAACTTAAACAAGATTTAGTATTTGATGGATGTTGGGTAGGTAAGAAAAAAATCAGTATGATTCCAAAAAGAAAAGGTGACTTAGATTACGTAATAAAGAGAGTGGAAGGAAGATTTTTAAGTGTAAATGTAAAGAAAATGAAAGTAGGTAGGAGAATAGCGGCGTTCGCACGTACGCTTGGACCGGTCCGTTCCAATCCCGTACGATGGAACGTGCGTGTGAATGCTAGAACATCGCACATTCTGAAAATGCACACTTTTCGTTCCGAAACGAGGTGATAAAAAGTAATACAGTACGTGCGACATATATTCAAATTAGTTACATCGACTTTTCAAAGCAAAGCAAGTAATTTTGCAAGGTTGCCATCGGTGGGCAACATTTGGAGCATATTTAGAGAGAGGACGCGGCCATGTAATTTTTGCACGATTAACTTATTATTCCTGGCCGAAAAATATTTTTACCCCTCGGCAGGGCAAGGAAAGTTAGTTTCGGGCGGATAAACCCGAAGACTTCATTTGAAAATAATCAGTTAAAAACAGTGGAATTTAAGGCCCAAGTACGCTATAATGGTTCAGACTTATGACTCATCAGATTTAAGGGTTTACAAGTGACTTTTTGCCTGATTTTAGACCCGCCTGGCCACATTTCACGTTTTTACCCACACTGCTGTGGGCCACGCCTGCCGTCCAAGTGAAACATCGGAAATCATCAGGTAGGTATAGTAGGGATGGACGGAATTTGCGGGCATTTTAAATTTTCGACCCACACGGAGTGACGGCTGAGGTAGCAGAGGTGAGAATACAGATAGGTAGGACCTGCTACCTCGGCCGTACCAAAAAGAAAACCCGCGAACCGTCACTGTTACCACGTGTTTATTGTGTCCACTCTTGCTCAAACGAGATTGGTACACTACGTTCCCGTCTTGTGTGTTGGAACGCGCGTTAGAACGGAACGTTCCAAGAATACGGGAAAGAGTGTACGTGTGAACGCCGCTAATGTATGATGGATTTTATTGAAACGGAGAAGAAATTAAAAGAGTAAGAGCTGCAGAAAAAACGTCTCACAGTGCGGACGGCCCTTTAGGTACTACATTTTCAAAGAGGTTACACGTGACGACACAATTTCCTCACACAAACGCGTGTTTGCACAGAATTAAACTCAAACAAGTAAGTCCGTGTATCAGATGTCCAGCACACAGCGCGAAATTTTGTTTATTTAGGACAATACGTTCCCGTCCCGGCGCGTCCTCGACAAACATCATCGTTTGTTTACACTAAACTCCTCGTCGGGACGTGTTTGCGTTTCCTGCCGGCGACGCTGTCGCTGCTGCCTCCTCCATATCAAAGAGAAGAGGAGAGAACAAATTGGGATGGTTTAACGACACTCCGGGACTGCGGGCGCTCATTTGTATTCAGAATGAAAAGCTAATGAATTAGATGATGACGGCGCATGAGCTCCTCGTAAACGGATCCACATCCTTCCGCTCGCCCGTTCATAATAATTCATGCATTTTCCCTTATGTAAAGTGCATACAAACTGTATATCACAGACCTTAATTTTTTTTAATTACACTGGGCAACAAAAAAAAATATGAGATTTTCCAACTGATTTTGAGTATTTCGGCAGTACTGGTTTCAAATCTGAAATCAGTTTTGTTCTGGATGCCACGGTTATCATGAAATTTAAAATTTTGATTTGTCTATTTATGTAGTGTGTTCAATTTATTCAATTGCTCGCCAATAAATGGGGTTGGCATACTTTTTGAGCAAAAAATTTCACAAATAACCTCCCTTTTTTTTAATATTTCGCACAGGTGCCGAGGAATAGCTGCCCAGCCACGCGTATTCTGCCAATTTCGACATCTAAAACTTTCCCTTGACGGTGCTCCATGTTGTCACGTCTCCTTTTTTTTTAGTCGCAAGATGCATATTTAATTTCCAGTAATTCAATTTTCTAGTGTTGCCATTTTGTTTCCAGCTTAGGGATGTCAATTATCTTCCAGTATGTCAAAAATACTATATTTGTAAGTGGATTTGGAAATTTTGAAGACAATTCCGCGAGTGATAAATTTTTTAGAATTTTTTTAATCCGCAGATGCATTTTTCACTTCCCGCAAATCAAGTTTCGAGTGTTGCCATTTTGTTTCCAGTTCAGGGATGTCAATTATCTTCCAGTATGTCAAAAATACTATATTTGTAAGTGGATTTGGAAATTTTGAAGACAATTCCGCGAGTGATAAATTTTTTAGAATTTTTTTAACCCGCAGATGCATTTTTCACTTCCCGCAATTCAAGTTTCGAGTGTTGCCATTTTGTTTCCAGCTTAGGGATGTCAATTATCTTCCAGTATGTCAAAAATACTATATTTATCAGTGGATTTGGAAATTTTGAAGACAATTCCGCGAGTGATAAATTTTTTAGAATTTTTTTAACCCGCAGATGCATTTTTCACTTCCCGCAATTCAAGTTTTTCAGTGTTGCCATTTTGTTTCCAGCTTAGGGATGTCAATTATCTTCCAGTATGTCAAAAATACTATATTTGTAAGTGGATTTGGAAATTTTGAAGACAATTCCGCGAGTGATAAATTTTTTAGAATTTTTTTAATCCGCAGGTGCATTTTTCACTTCCCGCAATTCAAGTTGCGAGTGTCGCCATTTTGTTTCCAGCTTAGGGATGTCAATTATCTTCCAGTATGTCAAAAATACTATATTTATCAGTGGATTTGGAAATTTTGAAGACAATTCCGCGAGTGATAAATTTTTTAGAATTTTTTTAACCCGCAGATGCATTTTTCACTTCCCGCAATTCAAGTTTTTCAGTGTTGCCATTTTGTTTCCAGCTTAGGGATGTCAATTATCTTCCAGTATGTCAAAAATACTATATTTGTAAGTGGATTTGGAAATTTTGAAGACAATTCCGCGAGTGATAAATTTTTTAGAATTTTTTTAACCCGCAGATGCATTTTTCACTTCCCGCAATTCAAGTTTTTCAGTGTTGCCATTTTGTTTCCAGCTTAGGGATGTCAATTATCTTCCAGTATGTCAAAAATACTATATTTGTAAGTGGATTTGGAAATTTTGAAGACAATTCCGCGAGTGATAAATTTTTTAGAATTTTTTTAATCCGCAGGTGCATTTTTCACTTCCCGCAATTCAAGTTGCGAGTGTCGCCATTTTGTTTCCAGCTTAGGGATGTCAATTATCTTCCAGTATGTCAAAAATACTATATTTATCAGTGGATTTGGAAATTTTGAAGACAATTCCGCGAGTGATAAATTTTTTAGAATTTTTTTAACCCGCAGATGCATTTTTCACTTCCCGCAATTCAAGTTTTTCAGTGTTGCCATTTTGTTTCCAGCTTAGGGATGTCAATTATCTTCCAGTATGTCAAAAATACTATATTTGTAAGTGGATTTGGAAATTTTGAAGACAATTCCGCGAGTGATAAATTTTTTAGAATTTTTTTAATCCGCAGGTGCATTTTTCACTTCCCGCAATTCAAGTTGCGAGTGTCGCCATTTTGTTTCCAGCTTAGGGATGTCAATTATCTTCCAGTATGTCAAAAATACTATATTTATCAGTGGATTTGGAAATTTTGAAGACAATTCCGCGAGTGATAAATTTTTTAGAATTTTTTTAACCCGCAGATGCATTTTTCACTTCCCGCAATTCAAGTTTCGAGTGTTGCCATTTTGTTTCCAGCTTAGGGATGTCAATTATCTTCCAGTATGTCAAAAATACTATATTTGTAAGTGTATTTGGAAATTTTGAAGACAATTCCGCGAGTGATAAATTTTTTAGAGTTTTTTTAACCCGCAGATGCATTTTTCACTTCCCGCAAATCAAGTTTCGAGTGCTGCCATTTTGTTTCCAGCTCAGGGATTTCAATTATTTTCTAGTATGTCAAAAATACTATATTTGTAAGTGGATTTGGAAATTTTGAAGACAATTCCACGAGTGATAAATTTTTTAGAATTTTTTTAACCCGCAGATGCATTTTTCACTTCCCGCAAATCTCGAGTGTTGCCATTTTGTTTCCAGCTTAGGGATGTCAATTATCTTCCAGTATGTCAAAAATACTATATTTATCAGTGGATTTGGAAATTTTGAAGACAATTCCGCGAGTGATAAATTTTTTAGAATTTTTTTAACCCACAGATGCATTTTTCACTTCCCGCAATTCAAGTTTCGAGTGTTGCCATTTTGTTTCCAGCTTAGGGATGTCAATTATCTTCCAGTATGTCAAAAATACTATATTTGTAAGTGTATTTGGAAATTTTGAAGACAATTCCGCGAGTGATAAATTTTTTAGAATTTTTTCAACCCGCAGATGCATTTTTCACTTCCCGCAAATCAAGTTTCGAGTGCTGCCATTTTGTTTCCAGCTCAGGGATTTCAATTATTTTCTAGTATGTCAAAAATACTATATTTGTAAGTGTATTTGGAAATTTTGAAGACAATTCCACGAGTGATAAATTTTTTAGAATTTTTTTAACCCGCAGATGCATTTTTCACTTCCCGCAATTCAAGTTTCGGGTGTTGTCATTTTGTTTCCAGCTCAGGGATATTAATTATTTTCTAGTATGTCAAAAGTGGATTTGGAATTTTTTAAAATTTAGTTCACCATACTTTTATAGCAAGAATAATCTAACGCTTTCCTTTTGTTGGTATTTTGAATAGGTGTAGAGTGCTAGCGTGTTCGGGCGCATCATTAGTTGCCGCGTAAATATCACCTTCTTCGCAGTGAAAACACGCATTTCTTCTAGAACGCGTCAAAAGAAGAACAAATCATTAGACGTGTGACCCGTGTGTAAACTACGAGCTTCTCTTTAGGAGAACATTGTTGTTTTTTTTCCGTGAACTGGGGTGTGACAAGAGTATCAAGGTCTATTTCTTGAACAGTCACTATGATAAATTCCCAGAAAACTTTGGGACTGTAAGTGACGATCAAGGTGAACGCTTCCACCAGGACCTGATGATCATGGAAGAGCTCAAGGGCGATGGAATAGAAATAGATTGGTGGACTACTGCTGGAGTATAGAGCAAGTGCACAAACGCAATAGCTACGAGCGCAAATTTTTGCCGGAATACGTTAAATTACCTTTTGATCAATCACTCGCCTATTTGAAAGAAAGACTTCTTTCTTAGTATCCATATTGTATTTTTAGTACACATAGTGGCCAAAAATAAAAGCAATAATTAATACGTTTACAGACTGGGTATTTTTTTAGCTTTTTGTGGGAGCAACGAAAATATTGACCATCCAGGGAAATTTGGCAACGCTCCGGGAAACTTTCACGCGGCAGCAATTGTGGGTCAACACTCGGGATTCGCTAAATATAAAATTCGCAAAAAAAAATGGGCGCGCACGCCTTTCCACCGAAAATCATCCGTAGATCCGAATTGCGAAAGAGGGGCCGTAGAAATTCCGATTCACATCGCTCGCACACAATGGGACTGTGTCTACTCATTTTATTACATAATGAGGCGTGAATTTGTCGGAACGGCTCCTAAGTGGAGTATGTTGGTATCATTTTAATTTAGGAAATGCTCTCTCGTGCACCAATTCAATTTTAAGAGAAACGTTCCGTCGCGAGCGACTTGAGTTTTATTGGATGATGAGGAGTTGAGATGATGATGATTTTTGAATGCAAAAAAATGATTGGTTTGTAATTTTATGATTTAAACTTCAACTATATTTGTGGATGTTAGTGTAGTTATTAATTAGATTTAAATTTGAATGTTCATGCCAATTTTAAATTTGTGGACTTGTGTAAGCCAACGGGCAATAGCACAATACAGCTTTGTTATTATTATTATTATTATTATATTCTGTGGCGGTGCGGTTTTACTTCCACACACTACACAAATATATATCCTGAGAGCATCATAATTTTTCCCTATCGCGTTCCACACAAATCATCCACGGACGCCAGAGTGTTTATTTAAAGAAGAATTTTTTTCCGTTACGGACACCTACAAGGGCCATCAATTTTCTAGGATTACACCGAAAATAGCCGCACGCTCGGTCGTATAAACGGACCGGCGATTTATAAATAGGGGGACGCACCTTTCCATTCACTCAACGATTTGTGTAATTGTTTCGAAAACGCGCGCGCCTCCGTTCCCGTCGGAAATTGTTGCGTTAATTGAAAAAAAAAAGAGTTCCGCGGTCGCGCGGTTTATTTTCGGGGCGGCGACAAACTTAAATGTTCCGCTATTACCCAGTTGTGATAAACTATAATAATTGTATTTGTAATAACTGAATAAAACACTCACTATGTTTTTTACCACAATTTATTTAATGTATGTACAAAATACTATTATACACGCAAGTTGATTTCAAAAACTTCATCTGTCAAAAATTCAATTGTAATCGTATTATAACACAAATAAAGCGCTATTACTTTATTTTGTATAACTTGGAATATCTACTTTATATGTTTGTCACTAACTAGCCATTATCGAACGTAGTCGAACCATACATTCGATAATGGAAAATTGCTCACAAAAAAAAATTACACAAAACGAAATAAAAATGTTTAATTTATGATATAAAACGCATAAGTATAAGCCTCCGGTAGAAACAACATTGTATTTGTATTGTTCAAACATACGATTCCAACAGGATGGTGCACCTGCAGACGACCTAGCCTAACATCGTCGAATGAGTAACAGGAGATCATCCAGCAATATTTAATTTCAGTAATTATAGCGATCAATCTCCACACGCCTTAATATAAATATAATTACACTTTCATCCAAGCCACTGCACATTAGATCGAGTTATAATTTCGAGCACGCAAAAACGTAATATTTCTGCATTACCCGCTCGGGCTACCCCAAAAAATGTTATTCAGGGCACGTCCCCCATATAACTTCATTTACTTTTCATCCGCTCGCACGCGAGGAAGCATTCGTTACAAGAAAGCGTGACCGCACTTCACTTCTCATGCGTGGATTTATCGCGATTTCTCTCAAATCTATTTTTACCAGGTTTCGCGTGTGTGTGTTTGCGTGCGTTACCATCGATTGCGCACACCGCAAAAACCCGGCATTAGTAAAGGCCGAGAGAGGAGGAGGAGGCAAATGTCAGGGCGTCCTTACCTTGTGTCGTTTTCATACAGTGCACTCCGACCTTTCCAAGTTTGCATCGGATCACGCGGTCGGTACCAGAAAGGTATATGTAACGGTTTCCTGCTAAGGTGACGCCAGATGAGGCCAGAATGTCTTGTTTGTCGAAGCCTTGCACCAGTTTCGCAAGTTCTTCTTTGCCGACCTGCAACAGAGACAAATACGAATCGATTAGCGTGTTTTAAATAAAAATGGGTGAAAGTTGTTGCTATGTCGAGAGATCCCTGTTCGGGGTGTGGGCGCGAGCGCGCGCGCGATTTTGCCCACGCTTTCTGCTCCGCAATGGTTATCTTATAAAAATGGCGCAACGAACGGCGTTCGTTAATCCCACCTGTTTTTTTTTTCTCTCGGTTTGGTTGTTGAATCATTATTCGTCCACCTGTAATGGCAACTGAAGTACCGACGCGTTGATAGTTAAAGCTGCTGTTACACGGCGCTTGGAATGGCTCGCACGACGCGTGGAATGGCACGCAAGGCCCGTGGAGTGGTACGCACGGCGCGTGGATTGGAACGCACGGCGCGTTAAGTGGAACGCACGCAAATATAATTCGATACTTTTAAATATAAGTTTGAGTAAATTACAGGGTTCTACATAGTCCATTTATGCCTGCTACACCAAAACGACACAAGGGGGCGCTAGTAAGCATGCAACATAAATTATATTTTTACAAGTAAAAAAAAAAAAATCCGTGGGTCCAAATGGGTTAATCAGAAGAAAATTTGTATAGTAATACAATAAACGTCTGTATATACAAAAGTGGGAAAGGATGTAAATGGAAAAATGAATACTTCGACTATGAGCTTCAAACAAATAATAATCACTACTTCTAGCATCTGGGGGTCAACAGACAATGCCGCTGTCAAAATACACACACATCCAATTAAGATCGCATTAACACCCAACGGATGTACCGCTCTCAAGTTATTAACGTGATTTAATGATACGCTACAGAGTCGTTGAAGATTTAATGCGTGTAATACTATATAATAGCGTGTACTTATATTTATCACGACGGATTGTATACGGTGGAAACGACCAGATTTTCAAAAATTATTTTTATTAAAAAATTATTAATCAAATGAAAAAAAAAACTTTTTAAAACCGTTTACCCATCAAAACTCTCGATTTAAACGGTTTTACGAATAACGATTCTCGATTGAACCGAAAATGTGTATTCTCTAATTTGCATTCATATTTATCACGTAGTATTGTTAACACATTGGCTGCCAACAAGTTTTTTTTTTAAATTCAAAAAAAGAAAAATATAGTCTTAGTAAGACTTAATTTTGCTTGCAGAGTTACGAACAGGTTGAATATTTATATATTCAGGCTATATTTCGTTTTTTGAATTTATTTAATACTTTCTGCAACAAGTAAGGTTGTTTCTATTTTATTTTGTTTATTTTTTTTATAAGTTTTTTTTTTGTAAAATGTCAAAAAAGTTTTCTTTGTTTTTAAGTTTTATTTTATAAAATGAGTAAGAAAATGCTTATTAAAATTCATCTCGTGACTGACAGCGGTAAATAGTAAGTTTAAAGTAGGCACTCACTGTCAGTCATCGGTGACAGATGTGGCCGCATTAGAATACTTCAGTGTGAGTTACCGGTGACTGACAAAGCGGTCAACGTGTTAATGTAAATGACCAAATTTTCAAGAATTATTTTTATTAAAGAAAAGTGCTTGTCGAAAGTATTTTGTTGAAAATTTGATCATTTTATGAAAAAAGTTCTTATTTTTGCGCCGTTCTTTTTAGATATTCATTTTACGATGAAACAAATGATTGAATTATGCACATTTTAGTTTGTTTTCGATTTACACTGTTCTACGTATCAAAATTTTCGATTTGCACGGTTTACGGTCGAAATCCTCTATTTCGATTTACGCGGTTTTGAGTATCAAAATTCTCGATTAAACCAAAAATATATTGAGATTTGAATCCATCTTTACTGGGTGTAGCTTAATAAAATGATGACAAAATTATACTCTTCAGTATTGTAAATAATTTTATTTCTCCAAACTAGTTTCGAAGACTAAACGTCTTCATCATCAGTGGAAAAAACGTCTTAGTTTTTAAAATGTCTATTCTTTAATTTTTTTTTTTAATTCAAAATGGCAGCGATGCAAGTTGACGAACGAGCGCATTTTCGAATCACCAAATGCACATTTTACTTTGTTTTCGATTACACGGTTTTATGTATAACAATCCTCGATTTCGATTTACACGATTTTTTTTATTTTTATTTAAGGAAGGATGGTCGACGGGAATTCGGGTTGAGGAAGTGCAGATGATTTGAAATTGGCGTAAGCATCCAGCTTTCGACCACTAACGCTAATTAAGTTTTTGAGATTACATTTTAATAATTAATGGGACATACACTAGACATCCATGGACCCGCACGGCCACTACTTCGTACCGAAAAAGTGACCGCACGGGTGGGATTTGAACCCACGACCACGAGGCCCGTGAGCAGGAGCTCTACTCACTAGGCCACCGCGGCCCCTACACGATTTTACGTATAAAAATGATCGATTCTCGATTTAAACGGTTTTACGTATAAAAATTTCCTGATTTCGATTTACACGGTTTTACGTATGAAAATTATCGATTCTCGATTTACACGGTTTATAAATTATCGATTTCCGCGGTTTTGCGTATAAAAATCCTCAATTTCGATTTACACGGTTTTACGCATTACCATTCTCGATTAAACCAAAAATGTGAATTCTTGCAATATTTTTTTTAAATTTCAAAATGGCAGCACTACAAGCTGACCAACGAGTGCATTTTCGTTATTTGTGCGATGGTGTCTTCTTTATTGATGTGAAACATAGATAAAACAAAATATTTTCGACTCGAATTTAAAAAAAATCAAGTGTTCGAATTGAAAAAATGACGTGCTTCTAAAAGAAATTGCTAATAGCAATTATTTTAAAAAACAAATTTTGCATCATTTTAAATTCTTAAATGGCCTGTATTATGGCCACCGCAGATCCAAATTATAATTTTTAATATTGGATTTTTTAATTTAATTTGATCACATTAATCATCAAATTTGAAACTATTAAATCATAATAATAATAATAATAATGCATTTGATTTATTTCACAAAATGTGAAGTGCTTTAATATTAATATTACAATATGGTTAACCAGTGGCGGCTCGTGGAACTTGTTGATGATAGAGCCACTTATACAATATACCCCCCCCCCCTCATCCTCTTTAGAAGAAAGAAAGAACGATTTATTTTCCTAGACCAAAGCAACTGGCGAAAAAGTAGTTCAAGAATTAATAAAAAATTCTGGCTGAGCTCTAAATTAGAGGCAGTGCCATGGCTCCTCGCCTCTATATAACGAGCCGCCCCTGATGTCGATCTTCTATAGAACAAAAGAAACATTGATTGATCAATTTTTGAGAATTTTGAGCGCTAAAATAAGAAATAGAATTTTTGCAGCGAGAACAAAATATTGTGAATTTTGCCAAAACTATGACAAGTGCAGCCTTGCCTATTATAAAAATTATTCAAAATTAGTTGTATTTTGATGATCTATGAAAAAAAAGGAAAGACCGATTAATTAATTTTTGAAAATTTTGAGCGCCAGTTTTTTGCAGCGAGAACGAAAGATTATTAATTTTGCCAAAACTATGGCCGGTGCAGACTTGTTCATTTGAAAAACCATTTAAAATTTGTTGTATTTTGATGATCTATGAAAGCATAAAAGCATCGATTGATCAATTTTTGAGAAATTTGTGCGTAAAGATGAGAAATAGCATTTTTTTGGCAGCAAGGATAAAAGATTATGAATTTTGCCAAAACTATGGCAAATGCAGATTTTATCAATTTTAAAATTATTCAAAATTGATTGTATTTTGATGTTCTTTGAAAAAAAAAAAAAAAACATTCTTTGATAAATTAAAAAAAAAAAATTAAAAATTACGAATTTTATCAAAACTATAGCAAGTACAGACTTGCTCTTTGCAAAAATTATTTAAAATTTATTGTATTTTGATATTCTATGAAAATATAGAAACATCAATTGATCAATTTTTGAGAAATTTTAGCGCCAAGATGAGAAATAGTATTTTTTTGCAGCGAAAACAAAAGATATTGAATTTACCAAAACTATGAAAAATGCAGATTTGCCCGTTACAAAAATTATTCAAAATTGATTGTATTTTGATGTTATTTGTAAAAATAAAAACATTCTTTGATAAATTGTGGAGAAATTAAAGCGCGAGTTTAATAAAACGCATTTTTTGCAACGAAAATAAAAGATTACGAATTTTACCAAAATTTTGACAAATACAGACTTGCCCATTACAAAAATTATTCAAAATTTGTTGTATTTTGATGTTTTATGTAAAAATAGAAATATCGATTGATAATTTTTTTAAGAAATTTAAGCGCAAAGATGAGATTGGCACTTTCTTTGCAAGGAGAACAAAAGATTACGAATTTTGCTAAAACTAAGGCAAGTGCAGACTTGCCCGTTACAAAAATTATTCAAAACTCGTCAGTGGAGGCTCGTGAAACATGTCGATGGTAGAGCCACTAATCAATATCCCTTCCCTTGAAGAAAGAAATAACGATTTATCTTCCCAGACCAAAGTAACTGGCGAAAAAGTGTTTTAAGAATTAATTAATAATTCTTGCTGAGCTTTAAAGTACAGGTAAGGTAATAATAAATATTACGACAGTTGTCAGTGATCAGTGGTCAGTTGACAGTTGCCAGTTGCGTTGTCAGTTGCGTTGCCAGTGGTCAGTAGTCAGTTGCGTTGCAGTTGTTAGTTGTCATTTGACAGTTGTCAGTAGTCAGTTGACAGTTGTCAGTTGCGTTGCCAGTAGTCAGTGGTCAGTTGATAGTTGACAGTTGTCATTGTCGACAGTTGTCAGTAGTCAGTTGTCAGTTGCGTTGTCAGTTGTGTTGCCAGTTGTCAGTGGTCAGTTGACAGTTGTCATTATCGACAGTTGTAATTTTTTATAATACAAAAAATTAATTTGTATGTAAAATTACGCCTTGAATCAGAAAATAAAAAAAATATACAGGATGCTCCATTCTAAATTTCAAAACTGTTATTAATTTAAGACGCCCACGAAGCTCCAATTTGCTTTTAGTATAACCCTACCAAATTCCAAATTGATGTCTCTAATAATGAAGAATAAACTGCAGCTGTAATTTGTTTTGTGATGCACCCGGTATACCTCAGGAGATAATGATATTTTTCGTCTCTCAGCGGTCAAACTTGATTTGTTACCATTTTTATATAAAACGTTTGCGGCATAATTGAAAATACTCCCTCAATAGTCAAACTTTGTTTATCATCATTTATGTAAATAAAACACGATTGCGCGGCATAATTGAAAATTACTTTTCCCCACAAGTAAACGGCGAATTGAGAGTGATATTAGAGCCTAGCAGTTAAGTTGAGTAAATGGCGCGACTAATTTATCAACAAATAAATTGCTTCGCGCCGTTTAATTTATGCGAATTAAGCGCTAATGCAAGACACGCCGTGGAAATTGCTCGTTAAATCAGTGTTTTCTTCTTCTTTCGAATCGTCGATTAAATAGCTAATTACTATAGTTAACCTATCCGTAACATTATTTATCTGGTAGCAACTTAAAAGCCGTAATAGGTATTACATTATTAGTATCAGCATTTATTTAAATTATGTAAGATGATACGATTTTATTTTTCAATGTTACCATTGTTTTCAGTTTCAATTAAAATTTAAAAAAATAAAAATTGCCTTATATAAATAGTAGGCGGGGAAAATAATACTCAATTTTAAAATGTATAATTTTTCAAGTCACTGCATGCATTTTTCGTCTTTTTCGGTTTTAAGTTTCAAGCGTTGACATTTTGTTTTTAAGTTCGAAACGTCTGATGTTTTTGCAGGAAATCAAAATTAGGTTCGTTGCGGGCTGATTTTGAAATTTTGAACATCATTCAATTTTCGCCTTTTTTGGTTTCAAGTTTTAAGCGTTGATATTTTGTTTTTAAGTTCGAAACGTCTGATGTTTTTGCAGGAAATCAAAATTAGGTTCGTTGCGGGCTGATTTTGAAATTTTGAACATCATTCCTGTGGAGTTTAATTTTTTGCAATTTTTTTAAGTCACTGCATGCAATTTTCGCCTTTTGGGGTTTTAAGTTTCAAGTATTGACATTTTGTTTTTAAGTTCGAAACGTCTGATGTTTTTGCAGGAAATCAAAATTAGGTTCGTTGCGGGTTGATTTTGAAATTTTGAACATCATGCAATTTTCGCCTTTTTTGGTTTCAAGTTTTAAGCGTTGATATTTTGTTTTTAAGTTCGAAACGTCCGATATTTTTACAGGAAATCAAAATTATGTTCGTTGCGGGTTGATTTTGAAATTTTGAACATCATTCCTGTGGAGTTTAATTTTTTTACAATTTTTTAAGTCACTGCACGCAATTTTCGCCTTTTTCGGTTTTAAGTTTCAAGCGTTGACATTTTGATTTTAAGTTCGAAACGTCTAATGTTTTTGCAGGAAATCAAAATTATGTTCGTTGCGGGTTGATTTTGAAATTTTGAACATCATTCCTGTGGAGTTTAATTTTTTGCAATTTTTTAAGTCACTGCGTGCAATTTTCGTCTTTTTCGATTTTAAGTTTCAAGCATTGACATTTTGTTTTTAAGTTCGAAACGTCTAATGTTTTTGCAGGAAATCAAAATTATGTTCGTTGCGGGTTGATTTTGAAATTTTGAACATCATTCCTGTGGAGTTTAATTTTTTGCAATTTTTTAAGTCACTGCATGCAATTTTCGCCTTTTTCAATTATAAGTTTCAAGCGCTGACATTTTGTTTTAAAGTTCGAAACATCTGATGTTTTTACAGGAAATCAAAATTATGTTCGTTGCGGGTTGATTTTGAAATTTTGAACATCATTCCTGTAGAGTTTAATTTTTTACAATTTTTTAAATCACTGCATGCAATTTTCGCCTTTTTCAATTGTAAGTTTCAAGCGCTGACATTTTGTTTTAAAGTTCGAAACGTCTGATGTTTTTACAAGAAATCAAAATTATGTTCGTTGCGGGTTGATTTTGGAATTTTGAACATCATTCCTGTAGAGTTTAATTTTTTACAATTTTTTAAGTCACTGCATGCAATTTTCAATTTTTTCGGTTTTAAGTTTCAAGCGTTGATATTTAGTTTAGAAGTTCGAAACGTCTGATGTTTTTGCAGGAAATCAAAATTAGGTTCGTTGCGGGCTGATTTTGAAATTTTTAACATCATTCCTGTGGAGTTTAATTTTTTACAATTTTTTAAGTCACTGCATGCAATTTTCGTTTTCAACAGTTTTAAATTTGAAAACATTTTGTTTTTAACCCTTTATTGCCCAAAGTTGTATTTAACAAAAAAAAATACTAATATGTCATTTTTATTGTCAAAATAAACAGGAATATCCATTTTTCTTATTTTTTGGTGTTTCTTTTTTTTATAAAAAGTGTACTTCTCACCAGAAATTACAAGACGGATAGGGGACTAAATGATTAAATAATGGAAGAAGATAACGACAAGACTTTTAAGTATCGTTGGGCACTAATGAGTTATTAAATAACACCAACCTATTAATATCTAATATCGGACTTAACGCAAAATATTTCGTAAGGTTACATAACCCTAGCATTTCGAAGTCTTGTCTTTCTGTATTCAATTCCAAGATTAAATTGAATCGTTTAATTAAATTCTTAGAAAGTACCGGCGCTTCGAACTTCTTAGATCGTGGCTAATTATGAAAAGATGACGCTCCCAAACTGGGTGTTGTTTTTTTTTTAATATTACGCGAGCCAATCGAATCTCTTTCGAAAAGTCTTTCCCCGCCGCCCCACATAATTGGAAATGTAAATTGAAAAAGGTGTGCTCTCTCTCTCGCTCCTCTGCAAAATTTCCAGACGAACGTTCGGATGGAAATAGACCGATTGAGAGGTTGCCAGCCAAACGCCACGGTAATTTTATTCCAGGATTTATGTGGGACGGGAATTTCGTTTTCGTGTATTGCGCGAAACTTCGCATCGAGGAAAAAGCTTCTGGAACCGAGTAAAATAATCCAATAAAATAATGTGCCTTTGACGATATATTTTTGTTTTACTTAATTACAAGTAAGGCGAAAAGTTTTCAACTTTTTTTGTTTAAGGAAAGATGGTTGACAGGAATTCGGGTTGAGGAAGCGCGGATGATTTGGGAATTGACGTAGCCAACTACCGATAATTTGTACAAATTAGCAAAAAGGTGTGGGTTCGAGGACTCATTGAGAATCCACCCCCAAATCCCGCTTGTCATGGCTCACTTGTTCAAAATAAAAATTAAAACAAAATCTCCCAATTTCTTCAATTTCATATTTTCTTTAAATTTTTATTGTGGAGGCCATTGCAAGTGGGATTTGTGGGGTGGATTCTCAATGAGCCCAGGAACCTGCACCTTTTTGCTAATTTGACCATCCCTCTATCTCTTCAAATAATATTGTAATAACGTTAAGTAATTTTTTATATATTTATATGACGAATGTATCTATACTTTGTATGGTTAACACATAATAAAGATCAATATTCAATAGAAGTTGCCCATGATGTTCCTACGAAATCCGGGCACCCTGTATATATGAAGCAGATCCGACCCAATTAAGCAGGCGCACAGAGCAAAATGTAATCGCGATGCCCATTAATTAATTATGAATCGACGCCTTTAACGGCTAGCTGATCCCAACAAGCGCGCAACTTCTGGCCGACATAAATAAAATTCGTTACGCGCGCGCGTCATGACTCACCTAATGGCGATGGTGCCCTTCATGACTGCATTACGAATGCGTGTGATGCATTTTATTAGCCGTTCTCGGGGTCCCATGATGCCCGATGATGTCTTACACACACACACACGCCGCCGTAAATGGTCGTAATTAAAACCAACAGCTGGCGTGCACGTTGTGTGCAAGAAGACAAACACGGCCGTGTGTTGTTTGTTCAATCTAAAACGCGTCAAGTCCACGAGGGAAATATATGGGAAGTGTTCTTTAAATGCATTCTCACTTGGCATTGTGTTTTCATAGCTTTTGAACCGAATTGATTTTTGCTCGGCAATAATTATGCAAATTTGCTTGCAATTAGGAATTGTCGGAAAAATTCTCATGTTTCAAAAATTATTTATTGCTCAAGTTAATAGTCTGGTTCAAAGAAGCGAAACTCTTCTTTGATAATATGATAATGATAATGTGTTTATTTGTGTTATTACAAGAGTTGTTCACACACGTCAAGTCTTAATGTAAATGATAATGCAGACAAGAGACAAAAATGCCCTTTTGTGGGTCGACTCTTCAGGATGAGCCAATTCTTAAAGTGACTGAGTCTCATGACTTAAAAAACACATTTACTAGTGGGGTTTACCTACAAATAATTGCGAAGCAATACTTTCCAAAGCCTACTCTAACCTTTCCGAATCGAACCCATGTTGATATACTTTTATTGCTTAGAATGACCCAAGTAATACACCCCTGAAGTTTGCCAGATTCTTCCCGGGACACCCTGTACTATATTTAAGATACAATGTATTGGCGAAGAAATTGATAAATTGTAGAAAAAAAGCGCTGCATTAAATTCTCTAAATTCATCATTTCTCTCATTACAAGCATCAAAGTGGAAAAAAGCCTACACACGCAAACGCGTTTAAGCCAACAACACCCAACAATTTGCTTTGCACGTTATTGTTCTGCGCAAAGATAAAAAACGCGTGCCGTGCCGAGCATCCTTTTCTTCTTCTCGGGGAGAACGAGAGATGTTTACGAAACCATAAAAAGCGCAGTCATTATTATCCGGCCCTGGCGCACGGTCAAGCGGTTTAGAAAGTAAGTCGCGCACGCGCGCGCCAACTTAAGAACCACCGGCAGACACCAGATCAATGTCTACACACACGGCCAACAATGCCGGAGTATTTAGAGCAAGGCCAATTATGTTCTCTCTCTCAAGAAGTAATAAAGGCAGCGAGTAAATCTTGATGCTGAATTTATTTAACAGAAACTTTTTTGTTACCGATGACAAACACTTTTTCTCATGTTTGTATAATTCTTTACCGGGTTAAGTTGAACTGCAGCAGGGGCGGCTCGTTATACAGAGCCAAGGAGCCATGGCAAAGCAAGAATTTTTAATTAATTCTTAAAACACTTTTCGCCTGTTACTTTGGTCTTTCTTAAAAAAATAAGGAGGGCCAGGGGGAGGGGGATATTGTACAAGTGGTTCTACCATCAACATGTTCCACGAGCCGCCACTGATTATAGCTGAAAACAAAATGACAACCATCAAAAGTTGAAAAGCGGAGAACAAAAATTGCAGTCGGCGCTTATAAAAATTGTAAAAAAAAAAAATATTTCGGCCGAAATAAGCTTTAAATCTTCAAAATGCATCCAGAATGAATCTAATTTTGATAATTCATTTCAATATTTGACATAGTATAGCTGGAAACAGAATGACAACCATCAAAAGTTGTGAAAAACAGAGAAAAAAATTGCAGTCTGCGCTTATAAAAATTGTAAAAAATTCATTTCGGCCAAAGTAAGCTTCAAATTTTCAAAATGCATCCAGAATGAACTTAATTTTGTGAAAAATTCGCGATACCAAGGCTGAATTGCCTGTTGAGGTCATTTGTAAAAGTGTCTCAATAAATGTGATACCAGCAAGTGTTTTAATTGCTGCAGAAAAAAAATATTTGGTTGTCTCACAATGTTGAAGATAAGAATGCAGAGCATGGGGATCTTGAAAACGGTAAAAGATACAGGGTGGCTTAAATTGGGAAAACATTTTCAAAAAAAAATCAATTTTTCGGATTTTTGATTTTTCCAATTTTTGTATTTATTTGTAAAGACATTAAGAAACTAATGGCACTTTGTCATTGTCACTTTTTAAGCTCTACAAATTGGCGTCTTCGAATTTTTTATCCGATGTTTCATCTCCGAGAAATCATCATCAACTTCATTTTTTCATATGGCCACAAAAGTAGAAACACCTTGTATGCGGTAGCATTTTTTATTACAAATTTAACGATGTATCGCACATTATGCTTCTAAAGCAAAAAAAAAAAGAAAAAAATTAATTTTAATATTTTGTAGGTTCTTAATCTAGTAGGCGTTGGAAAAATAATTCAACGATTATTGCAAGTGTTTAAATAACTTCCCATTATTTTCTACACACAAGAATGCTCTTTGTACAGTTGAATTTAAAACTTTGTCTAACATTTATGAGGAGATTGTGTTAACTGCTGCTATAATTGTTCTACATTTTCAAAAATATTTTTTTAAGACATTTGAGGCCCATGGTGAGTAATGAGGTTAAGACACATCGTTAACTGTCACTCGTGACTTTCCATGCCAATTTTTTTTTTTTTGCGTAAGCTCCGACCATTCAGCCACTAACGGATGATATGGTAAAAAAATGGTGATGTGGCCATCATGTTACTTTCTCCGACTTGATGGTATTATTTATATTTACGCTTTCATGGTTTATTTTCAATTTAAATCATATTTTAAATGTACATCGAGAGGATGACACTGACGTTTAAAACGTCAAAATTATGAAAGATGGAAATTATATACTTAAAATTCAAAAACTTAGTTTACTCAAAAACCAAAGGGATTTCGAAAAAAACTTATTCTTTAGAAATTGTTCATTTTGTAATTTTCTACAATTATTATTCACATAAATTTGCTGTAACTATTATCGTTTCATAATTATAAACCAAAAATTAAAAAAAAATTAATAAATTTTTTTCTCGAATAGCAATGATTTTATAAAAAATATTTTCAAGCAAAAGATATTCATTTCTTTGTTGTCTTTAATGTTTGTTTAAAAAATTTTGTGATATTTTTCATATTTAAGAAAATATTGGCAAAAAACAAAAAACAGTTAAGGTAAACACCCACTTCCGGTGTACGAAATTTTACCAAAAGCTTTTCAGTTCTTCAGATTATCAAATAAGACGTATGTTCAAAGTTTCATATCAATTGCTCTGTTAGTTTTTGAGATACAGCGCACACAGACAGACACACACACACACACACACACACAGACACAAATTTTTTTTTTCCAGAAATTGTTGAAATGGTATCTAGGGACCCCAAAACGGATATTTCCGCAAAAAAAAAATTTGAAAAAAAATCACGATCACAATACTTTCTCGTACTTCGTAACGGAGAAAGTAAAAAGTTTGTAATTATTACACACCCAAATCAACAGATTAGTCAAAACGTAATTAATAGCTTGTCGAAAAAAAACTCACTATTGTCTACAACGTTAGCAAAAAAAAAAAACGGATTACGAAACGCCTGTCAAGGCACCAACAACCTTTAACGCCAGCAATTCAGCGTTAAATGTGAACGGGCCCTGTTTGTTCTAACAGCAACTAAACACCCGCAAAATTTGAGACATTCGCGAGCGGTGACTGCTGTACAGACAAGTTCTAAAGTATGTTTATTTAAAAAACCTCAAGTGTGCCATGATTTTATTTTTAAAAATTTAAGTTGGTAACACATATTGAGGTT
Organism: Ocypus olens; assembly: GCA_910593695.2. Classification (NCBI taxonomy): domain Eukaryota; kingdom Metazoa; phylum Arthropoda; class Insecta; order Coleoptera; family Staphylinidae; genus Ocypus; species Ocypus olens. The sequence goes on from OU343048.1 coordinate 1,512,870, forward strand.
ACGTTACCTGCGGTATGTTCCTACCGATAAATTCATTTGCTGTGATAAACGACGCAGAGAAGACGTAACTTCACCTACCAAAATTCCTTGGGCTGTGTTAATGGCATCTTGAGTTCGTTTAACTGGTCTATCACTTCCTGGTTTACCGAGAATACTACCCGTTTCATGAAATAATACAACAGATCACAGACCAACCAGACCGCCAAGTGAATAGGGAAATTTGTCCGGATCTACTGCAGTGACGGTTCTCGGGGTTTTTTCTGGTACGGCCGAGGAACAAGAGGGAGGTGGTAATACAGATAGGTAGGGTCAGTTGCAGAGACCGCACCTATCTGTATTACCACCTCTTGTTCCTCGGCCGTACCAGAAAAAAACCCGCGAACCGTCACTGATCTACTGCCTCCGTCTTCCATCAAAATTGTACTCTCTCCTCGATAAAACATTTCACATATGTAGAGGCGCCCGAGTAGACCATACAAAAAAAATGGAAACTGTAAGATGATTTGCTTAGTTCGTTTGGGTATTAATAGATGGACATATTTGTACAATTTAAACAAAAAACGAAATGTCATTCCTAAGTTAGTCTGTAACACTCGAATGTTATCCTTTCATATTTCGCTCTTCAACTGCAACAAGTAAGATTTTCAATTTGAATTATCCTACCCAGTTTTATTTGATGTAAATCTGTTAAATGCCAGTTCTGAGATTGGTTTTCCTACTGGATTTTTCCCGTCTCTTGGTGTGACAAGAAATCAAATACCCAATTTGTATTTTACGTTAATAAACATCTAAGTAATTTCTTGGCATACCAGAATTTATAAATAAAACGAATAAACGTTCATAAATGTAATAAATAACCTCTTCTTTTATTTACCTAATGCAACATGCGACACCACTACAAATATATTAAATAATGAATTAATAATGATATACATTAACGAAGTTAATATTGCATTATACCTGACAGATTCACTTTATTTAAAACTGAATTTATTGGGCATATTTATTATTATTATTAATGGTGCTTATCTTACATTTGAATTTCCCACAATTTTCTACACTTTCGCCATCTACAAACGTGTTAAGTTTTGCCGACAGAAAAATACAGTGAGTTGGTCGTCTGGTTAGTCTGTGCAACAGATCGTGATAAGGTATTTTTAATATAGGTTTAAAAATTAAAATTCACTTGGTTTGTTTCACGATTAAATTGTATTATTTTCAACTAGTTTCGGCTTAGTGCCATTTTCAAGAATGATGTACAAACGAAATTTTTTGTGGATTATATGCATTATGTGACAGTCGATCAGGTAATAAGGGCATTTATTAGCTGACCGACTGTCACATAATGCATATAATCCACAAAAAATTTCGTTTGTACATCATTCTTGAAAATGGCACTAAGCCGAAACTAGTTGAAAATAATACAATTTAATCGTGAAACAAACCAAGTGAATTTTAATTTTTAAACCTATATTAACATAATGTTTCACCAAGTGATCAATGAGAAACAAGTATATGACGTATTTTTAATGTCAATTCTTAACATGTGTGCCAACTTAAATTTTTGAAATTAAAAAATCATGGCACACTTGAGGTTTTTTTTTAATAAACATACGATATTTGCCGCTTTGCCGCTAAGAAAACAATAACCGCCGTTTTATTTGCGGCTCTCGAATCATCGTCGTCGCAAGTTTATTATTACTCGTTATCAGTGTGGCGAGAGCGAATAAACAATCCTGGCGTATTTTGCTCCGAGAGCCGAGAGCTCATTAGCCGGTGTCACGTGGTCTGTGTGGAGTTTTATTTTTGGTATCCGATTGCACGTTTTTATCAGAAAATACGTGTGAGCGAGCGACGCGACGGTCGTTTTCATACGCTGCATCAACAAAATTCCTGGCAGTAATTTACGCTGTAGGTATTTTACTTTCAAGCGGGCGACGAATGGAAATAATTTGAGCCTGAAGTGACTGAGAAATGTACGAGCCGAGATGAATAAATAAATTTTACTCGGGCGAGACGAAAAATTACTGTTTTCAAGTTGCAATATCCAAAATAGAGCACAGATCATTGCTTTCAAAGATCTTTGTCTTCTAACTGTTCGGCAATGCATTTGAAGATTTGTTGGCAAATTTTGAGAGAGTCAAAAATATTACCTGACGACCCTCAAAATATTGTTTATGCTGGAGGCTTCTACTTCGTTATACATTTTAAATATTATAATAAAACACTTTTAATAAGTTATACAAAACAAAGTTAAAAGTGTTTTATTATAATCCTCAAAATATTGTTTTTTTTTTAATAGTTCTCGGAGTTCTGATTTTGACATTTGGGTTGTACTCGTGTTCTGATGAAAACTCTATTGGCAAATTGCGATTAAATGACAGGAAATAGGTATTTTCAAAATTAAATTTTCCATTTTCGAATTTTAAATTTATTCAAAAATGACATAAATCGTGATTGTATCGAATTTGTTTATGAGAAAGAAATATTGTACTCAATAAGTAGAAATGGAAAATTAATTCAGAACTCATAGAACTCTCAATATTTTTTTTTGCTTTGCGACTTTTTTCAAAAAAATATTTTTGATAGTTCTGATTGGTGTTTCCTGTAGTTCTTTGTGAGTTCTATCCATAGTTGTTATGAAATATTTAGATTAAGTGAGTAATACGAATTTGAATATTTCGAATTCCCAACTTTGAAAATTTTTATCTCTGGAAATTCAACAGAACTCTTTTTTAAAAGTATCAGGAACTATAGTACTAACCCAAACACATCTTAAAACTAGTTCAGAACTATTCGATAACAATGTCAAGTTGGCACCCCATTTTTCAAAAAATTCCTGACAGCCCAATTTTACAGAACTCTTTTTTTAAAGTTGATAGTACTTCCAGATACATCAAAAGAAATTGAGAACTCTATTCAGAACTATCAGAACTTTCCATTGGGGTGCCAACTTGACACACTTGTTAAGTTAATGGTTTACGTATCAAAATTCTCGATTTACACGGTTTTACGTATTAAAATACTCAATTTCGATTTACGCGGTTTTATTTATCAAAATTCTCGATTTCGATTTACACACGGTTTTTGATATCAAAATTCTCGATTTAAAAGGGTTTTACATTCCAAAATTGTCCCAGTTAGAATTTAAAAAAAAAATGGGAACAATTGAAACCGTTGCGTCATTGTTTAACCATTGCTAACACATATGTTTGCATGTATTTTCACAACTAAACTAAAACAGTTTAGTTTTCTAAGAAAATTTTTAATACCACAAAAGTTATAAATTTTCAAAATTGTTCTTGTAGTAAGGTTAAAATTTTAGCTGGAAGGAAACAATTGAAACCGTTGCCTCATTGTTTAGCAATTGCTAACAAATATGTTTGCATGTATTTTCACAACTAAAACAGTTTAGTTTTCTGAGAAAATTTTTAATACGACAAAAGGTATAAATTTTCAAAATTGTTAAAGGTTAAAATTTTAGCTGGATTAAATTAAAACAGTCAAGTTATTGGTTTACGTATAAAAATTCTTGAGTTACACGCTATTACAGGTTTTACATATTAAAATTCTCGATTTCGATTTACGCAGTTTTATGTATCAAAATGGTTTTACGAAACAAAATTCTCGATTTACACGGTTTTACATATCAAAATTCTTTATTTCGATTTACGTGGTTTTATGAAACAAAATTTTCGATTTACACGGTTTTACTTATCAAAATTCTTTATTTCGATTTACGTGGTTTTACGAAACAAAATTCTCGATTTACACGGTTTTACTTATCAAAATTCTCGATTTCGATTTACGCGGTTTTATGTATCAAAATGGTTTTACGAAACAAAATTCTCGATTTACACGGTTTTACTTATCAAAATTCTCGATTTCGATTTACGTGGTTTTACGTATCAAAACCCTCGATTTCAATTTACACGATTTTACGTAACAAAATTCTCGATTTACACGATTTTACGTATCAAAATCCTCGACATCGATTTACACGGTTTTCTGAGGAATTTTTATTCAGCTTATACAGGGTAATTCAGTTCAGTGTTCCACCCCTTCAACTTTTTTATTTTGAGAGTGAAGTATAACAAAGCATACATATCTGTAAACGACAGGAAATTCTCTATCCAATGGTGTCACCAAATTGATAATACGATGACAAGGTAGCGAGTCAATTTTTTTTAATGGCACCTATTTTTTATTCAATTCGGATAGAGGGCACTTTCCTACATCCGAAAATATATCACAACCATTAGAAAATAAAAAAAAAGAATAAAATCAGTAAATATCCAAATCGGTTTATTTAATATAAAATCGTACGTAGCTATGGAATTTTGAAACAATTGCTTAGTCAAATTATAAATAAAACACTTTCTTTGTTAATATCACTCGATTTATTAGTAGCGACTTAGTCAAATGTCATATGTTAATGACAGTTTCATTCTGTCTATTAAACTTTTATAGTTTTCATTAATTAACCCGTTAACAAATATGGAATCTTCAAATCAAGAAAAATCAGACATGATTTTAACTTATAAAAACAGAATCTTCTTGAAAAATTGTGGCATTCTTTTAAAAGAAAAATAGCCACAAATGAGATGATGGATATTTTGCCTCGAGTTGTAGTAAATCCTCATATTTCTCTTCAAGAAATACAAGGTGAGTGCAATATTTCATACGTGTCCATTCAAAGGATTTTAAAGGAATTCAAGGTACGGTTCTATGAAATCCACTTGCACCAAGGTTTTCATGTGGTGAACTGGGCGATACCATAAAATAGAGAATTTCATGCCATTTATAAATATACAGGGTCCTCCCATCTTCTATAGATCAGTTACTAATTAAGTTAGGATTTCGATATTTTGCAGAATATACTTGTATCCTATGATGAATGAATGAATTTTGGGTTTAAGGCGCATCGACATCTTTGGTCATTCGCGCCACAGTTATTAGAATTGAGAAAGATCCGATTTAAATAAGGAATTATGAAAATATGATAATAGTATCACAGCACAAATATTGATGAGTATCACAGATAATTGTCATAGAAAATATCACAGAGAATATCACAGGTAAACGAGTTATAGAGTAAATGATGTATGATGCAAATGTCTGTAACGTGTAAATTGCGTTAGACATGTGCCAATAACAGATGCATAAGCAGATGTGTATAGGGCATCTTGGAATTTCGAAATAAAAATGATTAATAATTACAAGATAATACAATTCATTTATTAGATCAGATGTATCTAATCAATCCTGAAATTGTTAGAAATTTAAACAGATTTTCTATTGCGGCAATATCGTTTGCTAAAATTACACTCAAAGAATCCATCAGACCCACTTCGCGTCTGATGTTCTCGAATTGGACACATTCAACTAATAGGTGTTTTACTGTAACAACAACGTGACACGTATCGCATATTGGTGCATCGGACTGGTTGAGTAGAAACTCATGTGTCATACGACAATGTCCGATGCGGAGTCTAGCTAGCGCCACTTCTTCGTAACGGAGTGCTCGGCTAGATGTAGTCCAAACTTTGGTAGTGTCCTTTATTGCTTTAAGCTTATTGTCAGTCAGACAGTTCCAGTGTCGCTCCCAGATAGCGTCTACTTCTCGCATCAAAGAAAGCTTGAGATCGTCAGGTGTTACAAGATTTATAGGAGACCCGCGTAGACGAGCATCGTTAGCTGCCTGATCTGCTAGTTCATTTCCCAGTATTCCGATATGACTGGGCAACCAGTAGAAGATGATATAATTTCCATACTGATTCTGTATGGTAAGCAGATTTTGGATCTCTATAACGAGGGTGTTTTTTGGCATATAGCGGCCTAAACTTTCCAATGCACTAAGAGAGTCGCTAAAGATGATAATGGTTGCATTTCGGGACTTGCGTAGATAGTGAAGTGCTTGCTTTATCGCAATTAGTTCGAGGGTAAAAATGCTACAGGTATTAGGCAGCTTGAACATATATTTCTCAGAACCAACAACGAAAGCAGAACCACACATTTCCTGCGACTTGGATCCGTCTGTGAACACTTCCTTGTCATGCTGAACCCTATTTTTAAATTCGAGATACCTCTGATGATATAATGTATGACTTGTGTCAGATTTTTTATATGAAGACAAAGACAGATTTATTTGAGGTCGCGGAATTTTCCAGGGAGCTATAAAGAAATTTGGTTTAGAGACTGTTGGGAATGAATAGTTCATTCTTTCTACAAGACTCTGCAGACGAATACCGTATGGACGTGTAGCATTTTGTCTGGTGCTAAATATCGCGCTATTTGGTGGATGAAAGACGCAGCTGTACGAAGGATGCTGAGGTTTACATCGCAGGCTTGATGCATAGGATAGCATCAGCCTTTCTCGTCTAATATGCAGTGGGGGTTCCCCACTCTCAGCATACAAACTCAGGACAGGACTGGTTCTGAACGCTCCGAGGGCTAATCTAAGGCCGTTGTTGTGTACGGTATCGAGAGGTTTGATATAAGAAGGTCTTGCAGAGCTATAAACTACGCTCCCGTAATCTATTTTAGACCGAATTAGTGATCGATAAAGCCGGAGCATGGCGACTCGGTCAGCTCCCCATGTTGTTCCAGAAACGATTTTCAAAGAGTTCATTGCTCGCATACATTTTTTTCTGAGGTTTAAAATATGAGGTTTCCAAGTGAGTTTGGAATCAAATTCGAGGCCAAGGAATGTCACAGAACCATTAACGATGATCGGATTGTCGCCAAGGTATATTTCAGGGACTAAGTGGAGACCGCGAAGGCGGTGGAAATGAACACATCGGGTCTTTTCCACAGATAGTTTGAACCCATTGGTGTTTGTCCAATTATTGATTTTATTTATGGCTAGTTGGAGTTGCCTCTCTGCTAGCTTCAAAGAGTGTGAAGTGCAGTGAATTGTTAGGTCATCAACATAGAGGAGTGTTTGGACAGGCGAACTGATATTCTTTACGATATCGTTAATTGCCACATTAAAGAGAGTGACACTGAGGACAGAGCCTTGAGGCACCCCATTCTCTTGAGTTTGGAGGTCGGAAAGATGAGATCCCAGTCTAACTTGGAAAAGTCTTTTTGACAGGAAATTACTAATGAACGTTCCCATATTGCCTCGTATACCCCATTTATGAAGGGTTTTTAAAATTCCATAGCGCCATGTGGTGTCATATGCCTTCTCGATATCAAAGAAAACCGCCACCAGATGTTGCTTGGCAATGAAAGCATTCTGGACCGCGGACTCCAGTGACACGAGATGGTCGGTTGTTGAACGCCCCTGACGAAAACCACATTGTACGTTTGATAGAAACTTACCAGTTTCTAGAAACCAGGTCAGTCTCCGATTGACCATTCTTTCGAAGAGTTTGCAGACGCAACTGGTAAGTGCTATGGGTCGGTAGCTCTTAGGATCTTTAGGATCTTTGTTAGTTTTGAGGATAGGTATTAGGGTGGCATTTTGCCAAGCATCGGGAAACGTTCCTGTTAACCAGATTTGGTTAAAGATTCCTAGAATACCAATTAACTGGGAATGACTTAGATGTTTTAAAAATTGGTAATGAATATTGTCGGGTCCCGGAGATGAATCCCGACATTCCCTAAGTGCAGCTTCTAGTTCCCAGAGTGTAAAAGGTTCATTGTAGTCTTCGAAATTATTGGAAATAAAATTTATTTGCTGTTCTTCAGCTTTCATCTTTATTGTTTGAAATTGTTCAGTATAAGTCGAAGAACTCGAGACGGTAGCGAATGACTCAGCTAGGGTGTTAGCAATTTCCTGAGGAGAAGTTATAACACCAGAGTTAACTCTAATGCCGGAAATTGTGCCGAAACCATTTTTTCCCGAGATTCTACGAATTTTCTCAAATACCTCCCGGGATGTAGTGTATCCCTTGATAGAAGATATATATTCGAACCATGACTTTCGTTTACTATCAGCGATTACTTTTCGTGCTGCTGATCGTTTTCGCTTAAAATCAGCTAAATTTTGTGCGGACATATCACGTTTAAATCGATGCAGTGCTTTCTTTCTCTCGCAGATCGCCTGGCGACAGGCATCATTCCACCAGGGAACGGGAATACGAGAGACAGAGGTAGAAGTTTTTGGCACGCTATTGTTAGCTGCATCGAGTAGCAGCTGATTTAGAGAATCAATAGCACTATTAGTAGTACTGAAATCAATGTTGTTTATATTAACGGAGCGCTCAAAAAGGTGCCAGTCAGCCTCAGATATTTTCCACCTAGGTGGCCTAATGAATACGTCTGCACGCTGGGCCAATTTACAAGTTATGGGGAAATGGTCACTGCCGCATAGATCTGGAGTGACTTCCCACACAATTTCCGAGGCTAACGAAGGCGAGGTTATAGAGAGATCTATACACGAAAAACTGCCATTTGCTGCAGAAAAATGTGTGTGCTGTCCATTGTTCAAAAGGATGGCATCGTCTCTCTGAAATAGTAGTTCGAGAGCCCTACCCCTGGGATCAAGATGTACCGATCCCCATAATGGATTGTGGGCGTTAAAATCGCCCATGATAAGAAAGGGCTTCGGAAGAGCCTCGATGAGACCATGCATATCGGCTAGTTGGAGGACCTCTCCAGGAGGAATATACAGTGAACATATAGAGATAGGACGAGCACAATGCACTCTAGCTGCAACAGCTTGGAGAGGTGTATTTAAAATTATGGCTTCAGAATAAACGGTGTTTTTAATGAGGACTGCAACTCCCCCACATGCACGCTCCCCAGCAGGAAAGTCCCTTCGGTAGAAGTCGTACCCACGTAGAGCAGGTGTTTGTGACTCCCGGAAGTGGGTCTCCTGCAGGCAAACTGCGACAGGGTTTATTGAGTTGCAGAGCAATTTAATTTCGGAAAGACGTGTATAAAATCCGTTTACGTTCCACTGTAAACTAGTCATGGTTTCGGTTTTGGTTTTGTGGCCTTTTTTCTTCTACCGTTTATCTTTCTTTTGTTTTTTGTTTTTACTTAGATAGGACGACGGATCGGCGTCTTCTAAATTGTCAATGATCATATCATCGGTAAGGCCTACCGATGATGCTCTTGACGGGTGTTTTGCCTCCTTTACGGAGGATGAAGTTGATGGTTTGCTACCATGAGAGGTGCTACCACCATGAGAGGTAGACGGTTTAGTTTTGTGTTTTGTTTCAAGTTTAGCTTCATTCATTTTCGTTTCATTTTTTGTGGTTACCTGATCTAAGTCGCATTGAATGGCGATGGTTGAGGTTTTTTTCGAAGAGACAACTTTAGAGTAGGGAGTTTGATTATTATAAGCAGATGGAACAAGAGTACGGTGTTTCTTCTTGGCTTCACCATATGAAATACGATCTTCAACACGAATCTGTTGGATAGCGAATTCGCGTTGGAAGGATGCACAGGTTCTTGATCGTGGTGAATGCGGTTCAGAGCAGTTTGCACATTTAAAAGGAGTGGGACAACTGCTACCCTCGTGAGGGCGATTGCCACACTGTGCACAAACTGAGTCGTTCTTGCAGGTACCCGACACGTGTCCAAACTGTTGGCAATTAAAGCAACGAAGAGGGTTTGGAATGTATGGGCGAACGTCAAGATTATACATAGATGTTATTTTCACATTTCTGGGAAGTTTAAAAGTGCTGAAGGTTAGGATGAAACACCCGTTAGCGGAAACAGTTCCATTTTTCCTACTTGTTAATCGTCTAATTTCGATTACATTTTGTGCCTTTAACTCTTTAAGAATTTCCTCGTCCTCACAGTGCGTCAAGTCAAAGCAATAAATTATCCCTTTAGACACATTAAGAGATCTATGAGGTGCAACAGACACCCTGAAATCTCCCATCTGCGCCGCTTTGAGAAAAGTATTACTTTGCCTCTCGTTGGTTGTGGTTATCATTAAAGTACCATCTCTTAATTTTTTTATGTTTTCGACATCTCCAATGCGAGAAACAATCTTTGAAATTACAAAAGGGGAAACCTTTTCAAAAGTACCATCAATGCGAGAAACAATCAGGTATTTGCTAAAATTACAAGAGGAGCTACTATCATTTGGTATTTTTTGAGGCAAGTTTGGGTAGTTTTGGTTTTCCATGTTATTTGTTTTATATTCGGTCCCTATGCTCCCCACCCTCCTTGGAGCCACAAATGGGAAGTCCTGGTACAAACTACCAGAATCTCCAGAGATACATAAGAACTATAGCCGTCATGGTATGAGCCACACGTAGCCTAAACGTGCCCCCAGACCCCACACGACTCGCCCCATCAGCACACCCAGAAGGACATGGTGACTTGCCGATTGATCCTCACTGGGCTAGGTAAGAACCTCCCGTTTAGGGGAATACAAGGCCAAAGTGATGTATTGGTGGTCACTTCCGCAGATCGTGACATTCCTCAACCACCAGGATCCTTTTCTCCCCCGACACGGGTTGCAGCGCACGGCAGACACGCAGGTGGGTCATGTCTTCTCTAATGGCCACAAGACAGAACACAGACATACAGAACCCATAAAGGAGGGACAGGCCGCTTATCGAAAGACAAAGAACATACAGGACAAGGACACTTGCGGCCATTAAGTTGACACCCGGCTGGTACCCACGGAAGCCGGTACTCGTTGGTCGCCTCTTACGACCTGCTGAGTGGGCAGCGGGTGTATTCTAACCCCCACCCGCAGGGGTGTATCCTATGATGTATTTCAGGAAAATATTTTTGATTATACAGGGTGTCCCAAAAAAGCGTTACGTCATGATGATATATTTTTTTAAATTACATGCTAAGTCTTTTATTGCTTATTTGGGTACCTTTTATGGTTGCCTACATACTCTTATTATTTTATTGGAATCGATTCAGGGATATCAGCTAAAAAAAAATGAAACTAAAAAAATCAGTTTTGCACTATTGGTTTAAAAAATGAATAAAAAATAAAAATAGCGCCTTGTTAATAAAATCATACAAGGTACTTATTAAATAAGGTCTGATAGTCCCGTTAACCAAGTTTGATCGATATGAATTATACAGGGTGTCCAAAATTTAGTGTCAAACATTTCAAACTTTAAAGTACTTTATTTTTCTTATTTTAAATTGGAGCCCCTGTATATTTTTATGCCATTCCATGCAGAATTAAAAAACAAACATTTTTCCTAATAATAATCCTGTCTCAATTCCTAACGCATTAAAAGTTATTTGCAGAAAACTCGTTTTATCAACCATTTCAATAGCCATTTTAATGAATAAAAATCGAAGGTGGCTTTGGAAAACAATTTATTGACAAATAAATTTAACAAATACATAAATACAAGAAAACGAAATGTAGCCTGAATATATGAATATTCAACCTGTTCGTTAATCTGCAAGCAAAAGAGACTATTTTGACTTTAGTAATGTAAAAGTTTAAAGCATTGTTAACTTAAGCTCTTTATACTCAAGAATAATATTTTGTCATGGAAAAAGAGTAATGTTAATTATGAAGATAAACGAATTTGAGGAACATCGAGCAAGAGCAAGAGAATCCGCGCGGATACGTGCAATATTTTTGCATAAATAAATCATTCAATGCAAATTACTGGAAACATTGTAATGCTTTGTAAATTGCAGCAGCGAAATGTCGTTAATTTGTTTGAATCGCCATTTTAATTCGATTGAAATTTAATGTACAGTTTAATGTGTAAACAAACAAGTTAATTCATATAATTATCGCCACTGTATATTCCTATTTATTACAGCTAATAGAATGTACTCCTATTCATTTCCATTTTTTTTATGACAAACTGGTTCAAATTACAATGAAATTAGCAATTATTATTATTTTCCCTGTAGACCGGTTTCGGACGCTTGAGCCTCACCGGTGCAGTAGAGTCGCTGAACTTTTTTGAAAGGGGTGAAAAAATATAAAGGGTTAAAATTAAGGGTTGATTATTTTTGTGTTATTAATTTAGACCTTCCCTAATGGAATGGTTCACTTTTTTCGAATTGCTTTTCTTTTCTCCGAGACATGAATTTTTTAAATCTATTGCTCGATTTATTGCCAACTTCACACCCGTCTGGAATAACCAATTTAAATCAAATGTTACGCAATAGAAATGATGTAAACAAAATTAGATTCTTCAAAAAACAATAAACTTATTCGATGAATGCTCTTTAATTACTTTTTCCAGAATTCCAAAACAGTATTCGTCAGAGGACAGGCAAGACCGCGATGGTGGTGACTAACCAGAGGCATGATTCACACAAACGTGCCGTGACTCCAACGGCTTCAATTTTAAAAATGCGATTGTTTAGAGTTTAGAGAAACCGTTGTCGATCGGGGAACGCAAATAAAATGCGCACGGGGTCAAATGTCGGTAACGGTTTACCTTATGGTTGCCAGCTGTCGCAAGGGAAATTTTGTACATTTCCGCCTACATGTGGTTTCAGAAAAAAAAAAACATCACCATTAATTCATTGCTGAATAAAACAACGAAGGATGGTTAACAAATTAATGAATAATGGTTATAACCGGTAGCCAACTTCTGACATTACCATCAGCTGCGCAAAAATAAATCAAAATCGGTATATAATATTATCCATTAATTTTTACAACTACCGCTCATTGTTGCAAGCGATTAGCCGGGATTATCGTCCGCCTGGTTGTTAACTGTTCAATGCAATCTCCACATTCGCGATAAGAACTTTTCCATACCACCACCAATACGCGCGCGCGATAAAGTACATTTACGAACAAATGTTAATAATAAGCGTGGAAATACCGATGCGGTAACTCACCGGGCGGTTTTTATGCAAATCTATCCAACGGCTCGTCCCATATATCATTCAAATGTTTCCAGACTTCGTGGAAGAGAGGAAGCTCGCGACGATTCCCGCTGGTCTAGACAGGAAGCTCTCTTGGCGCGATCGGTTTTCCATATAAACGGCCGCGCCTATTTTTAGTTCGATAATGAATCGCTCGCGCTTTGGGAGCACAAAAGGGCATACAACAATTAAGGCGCCAAGAAGAGACCAAGCCATTGTGCTTTGTTCTTCTGGTATGGATCGATGTGTCACAATTGCTTCGATCGATGTTTGAATAATGGCGCGCGCGCGCGAGCGGAGTGATTCAGCACGATGCAAAAAAGTGTTACAATCTTTCCGATTTGCGCGGTTGTTGCGGTTGCAATTAGGGATTGCGTTGCAAATTCCTGCACGTAATTCAGATACCAATCGCTCGTAATTCATTTGTAAAAGAAATGTTGGTGCCCGAAATATCGTACATGTTCATTAAAAAAAAAACCTCAAGTGTGCCATGATTTTTTATTTTAAAAAATGTAAGATGGCACACATCTTAGGAATTGACATACAAAACGTCAGATCTTTCTAAAAGTCACAATTATTCCATGGTCGCAATGGTTTACAGCTACCACCAAAAATCGTTTCTAGTTGAAAGTTATTTTTTCTTAATTTTCTACGTCATTTGTTACATCAAATGAATTTATAGGTAGGAACATAACATAAGTAACATAAGCTCAATATGTGTTACCAACTTAAATTAAAAAATCATGGCACACTTGAGGTTTTTTTTTTAATGAACATACTTTAGCTAGTTATTGGATGAGATGTTTTAATAACGGAGGCGAGTCCATAAAGTGCTATTGTGGATGAGTTACATATAAAGCTTTATGTTAAGCTACTTTTAGCATTTTTTTAATACTTTTTAAATAAAAACTGAAGCAATATATTTATGCCATGCCATTTATTGTAAATTTCGTACAAAACGGATAATCACGTTAAACCATCTAACTCACACAATAAACGATCAAACCTTGCAATCTTCTTCAGGAATAAATACAATGAATAATACCATCTCTCTTTTTCATTGGTAATTTATATTGTATTTATTGATTGAATGATTTGGTACCTAACTCAATTGTTTCTGCAGAGTATTTACCGAGATGCAAAAAACTTTACAATTATTTTAAATTAAAAACAAAGGTTTGCCATGAAATCATAATGGCGGATATTTCATTTGGTTGTTTGAAAAAAGTGACAGTTGCTGTCACATTACGATTAACAACCGGCCGTGTATTCCGCACAATAAAAAGTAATTATAAGTAAATGGTACTATTTAAGAAGTGTAAGTGATTTGTTTAGTGTTGAATTTCCGAAGAAGGCAATACGCAGCAAAAGTACTATTCAATGAGTATTAAAAGTAATGTAAGTAGCCCGATATTATAATAGTATATTATACAACAAGTGTTATAAACGGCACTTTAGTCACGAGTTAATTAGGCACGAGCGTTTAATAACGAGTGTCTTGAGAAGTTTATAACACGAATTGCATACTATACTTTTTCTACGACTAAATTGCTAAAATTTTGAAATTATTTTATTATCTTAAACGAACATGGTAATAGTACATTATTATTAAATTAGTCTACTTGGGTAAATAAACATTAACAGTTACGATAGAGACATTATGGCAATTGCTAAAGGAAATCATTAATTCTCCTAAATTTCTATGATGTTTTGTATTATTTATTTGATTTGTTTGAAAGCATTCCTTGTTTCATTTATTTATTTTTTATTTTGACAGATTGTTGATAAGTGACTACTAACTTGATTTTGAGTTTCGTTTGATTTTAACGATTTAAAGATCTAGAGCTAACTTCAGCCCATGACTAAAATGCACAAAGTCACAGTTTGTCAAGGTGTATTTAAAGAATCACTTAGCGTCATGGAAACATATGCGATAAATGACATTTTAGAGGTGGGAGTAGAAAAAATAATTAAGGGAACCAATTGTAACACATTATAAATTGTACTTTAGCTGGATATTGCCTTCTCGGGAAATTCATGTACAGTTCTTAAATAGTACCTGAGTAAAACGTTTTAACCATAAATACTTTTTCTTATGTAAAATACACGGCCGATTGTAAATCGTAATGCGACATCTACCGTCACTTTTTAGAACAAAATTAAATATCCGCCATTACGATTTCATGGCAAACCTTTGTTTTTGATTTTTTTAATCAAATGTTCAAATTCCACCAGAAATGTTTCAAAATGTAAGGGATGGGTTTTGATCACCGATTGGCTTTTTGCCAAGAGAGGAACGGTGCTCATTTTGAACATTTGATACATTAAATAAGTTAAAAAAATACTTTTTTCAATTTCTTGAATAAAAAAACAAACAAAAACAAAATATTTTTACACAGTCGTAAAGAGAATAAAAAGGGCTACAAATTTAGTAAATGAAAAAAAAATGGTTTCCATTTTTAAAAAATGTCTATGACGTCAAGTGAAAGGTTAGTGACGTCATACTATTTTAGAGGCTAAAAAGTGCGCAATAAAAAACAAAAATCGACGTGTCCGAGAATTTTTTCTGGAACTTCTCATTTCATAAATACCGAATTTGTTCCAGTTAAAGTTTCCACCCTGTATATTATATATAATGACTTCTGTTTTTTGTCGCAAATCTTCATCTGCTATTGACCGGAAGTCTTTCAGCTATATATTTTTTATTTTAGCGTTTTAATTTAAATACAGGGGTTATTTTAAAATGGAATTAATTTAATTTGATTTTTATCTAGAAAATACAGTTCATGTTTAAGAAATAACTTAATTTTCAAATAGTAGTACTAATACAATTTGTTGAAACACAATTTACAAAAGAGCATTTTTCTTAATTCTTGTTTTTTTGCGTCAATTGATTAGATTTTTAATCATTTTTACAATTTCGTAATTTTTTTCTTTTTAACCAGAAATGTGATTTTTGTGGCCAATTTTGGTTGTTGTGGGGTTTAAATTAATATTTGATATTTTTTTGGTAAAACTTTTCAATGTTTTTTTTTTGGCCAACTCTTATGATTTTTAATTTCTCCGTAACGTGTTCTAGAAAGTATTGTACGAAATTTCAACGGAAGGACCTCGAAACGATTTCAACCGACCATTTTTTAAAATATCCCTTTCTCAAAAACTACCAAAAATGTTCAAATGAAACTTTAACCCATTAGCGCCCAAAATATTTTTCTTTTATTTTAATTTTTTTGTTAGCGTTTTAGGAGAAAAAATGGGCTTCATTCTGACAAGAAATGGCGATTTTTCTAATTTTAGTGTTTATGTGTTAAAAAAACACTGATACCATATGGTATTCTTGGGCGTTTAAAGACTCTTTTATTACGAATCTATAAAAAAGCTATCCTTATGTTTGCATGCTACAATACTTAAGAAATGAACTACTACTCAGTATGGTAAGAAGCAAAATAGTTGATACAAAGACCTAGAGTCCTGAACACTTACATGACAATCTTACTTGAGCTAATTTGCGATACCAGTGGGCGTTAATGGATTAAACATAAGCTTTATTTGGCAATCCGAAGAACTGAAAAGCTTTTGATTCCCTACGCCGGAAAACAGTTTTTGTTTTCTCCAATAATTTTTTAAATGTGAATAAATATTGAAAAAATATTTAAACAAACATTGTCATGAGATATTATATTTATAAATGCATTCTTGCGCCATCTAGTTGTTTAGTTTATAATTATAATTGTATTTATTTTATATTTTTCTTATTGTACTTTTTATATGATCCAGAAATAGTGGCCAGTAAATAAATGTATTTCAAGGAGAGCAGTCGCATTATTATCATCAAGTTGTATATTACACATCAGAAGACAACATAGAAATGAACACCTTTTGTTTGAAAATATTTTCATAAAATCATTTTTAATCGAGAAAAAAAGTATTCATTCTTTTTTTTTTCATTTTTGGTTTATAATTATGAAACTATAATAGTTACATTAAATTTAGATGAATAAAAATTCTAGGAAATACTAAAATGAATAACCCATTTTTTTTGGAAAATCTCATTAATAAATTACATCATTCATAATGATGATTATTCGAGTACCGACGTTTGGGTTCCACAGGCTTGCGGCAAATGACGAATACGGTAGTGCGTAATATTTTAAGTAAATCCGTTACGTTTGGTGTCCGTAAGATGGCGCACGCACCATGCGTATCATCTAATGCACCGGCGCACTCATTTTGCTACGTTTTCTTAATCGGATACATAATCACCGCCGGTGGTGCAGTTGTAACTAATGTCAATTTTTCACGGGTGTGAAGTTAGCATCCAGCAATAGATTTTAAAAATCCATATCTCGGAGATAAGAAAAGCAATTCGAAAAAAAAAAGTTAACCATACCATTAGGGAAGGTCTAAATTAATAACACAAAAAGAATCAATTTTAACCCATTATATTTTTTGACTCCTTTCAAAAAAGTTTTTTTTAAAGCTTGCAATCTGCCCTAAATAATTAAAAATGCTTATTCTTATCACTAATACAAGTACTTTAATAATCAAGAGTACGAAAAAAGTTACGGGCACTCCTTCAACCGTAAGTCGCAGAAATCCACATTTCGCGATATTAATGCCCATTTTTGAAAAAGTTTGCAATCAGCCATAACTAAATAAAGTTCCTATTCTTATCACTAATAAAGGTACTTTAATAATCAAAAGTAAAAAAAACGTTAAGGGCACTCCTTCGACCCAGAAAAAAAATAATTTCTCCGTAATTTTTTAATAATCATATAATTTGACAAATCTTATATAAATCTACTTTCCAATCCTGTTGCCCGGATTTAAACCGCTCACCCGGTATAACTCGCACTTATTGAAATTAAAAAATGTAAACAATTTAAAGTATTTAATTGGCAAGGTTTTCCGATCAAATTATCAAATTAATTGTTTGAGAAATTAAAAATCTAAATAGCCCTTACAATTTTCAAGTTGCAAAAACTTACATTTGTTTTCCAATTATATCCCTCCCGTGTTCCCCGTTGCACAATTACGAAAATTTACATTTCTTTTCCAACTGAATTCTTCCCGTGTTACCCGTTGCACCGGAGCTGCACTTTGCACATTTATTAAACTTGAAAAACTCACATTTGCTTTCCAATTAAATTATTCCCGTGCGACGGGAGCACCGTTGTTATTGAAACTGAGCGAGATTCGCGTGATTCGGCCAAGGTGAATTCTTTTGTGCGGACTTCGAAATCTTATCGGTGCGTTATCTCTAATCAGAAACCAGTCTCTGCACATCGCCGTCGCGTGTGCGAAGAATCTCGCTCAATTATTTTTGCCGAAAACTAAAAAACATTTTCACCGCGTAAACACCGGGTACTTCGGGTCGCTTTTCTCGAACCAAGTGAGTGTTGGTTGTGTGTGAACTTAAGTCGTGATATGTATGTATATGAAATATTTGTACATACATCAAATAAATTGTGGTAAAAAAACATAGTAAGTGTTTTATTCAGTGATTTTTTTTTTAAAGAGTTCTGTAAAATTGGACTGTCAGGAATTTTTTTAAAAATGGGGTGTCTACTTGACACCGCACCCCAACATTGTTATCGAATAGTTCTGAACTAGTTTTAAGATGTATTTGGGTTAATACTATAGTTCCTGATACTTTTAAAAAAGAGTTCTGTTGAATTTCCAGAGATAAAAATTTTCAAAGTTGGAAACTCGAAATATTCAAATTCATATTACTCACTTAATATTGGTCGAATCTAAATATTTCATAACAACTATGGATAGAACTCACAAAGAAATACAGGAAACACCTATCAGAACTATTAAAAATTTTTTTTTGAAAAAGTCGCAAAGCAAAAAAAAAAATTGAGAGTTCCAGCAATTCTGAGTCAATTTTCTATTTCTACTCATTGAGTACAATAATTCTTTCTTATAAACAAATTCGATAGAATCACGATTTATGGCATGTTTAAATAAATTTAAAATTCGATAATAGAAAAATAAAATTTTGAAAATACCCATTTCCTGTCATTTAATCGCAATTTCCCGTTAGAGTTTTCGTTAGAACTCCTTGAGTACAACCCATAAGTCAAATCAGAATTCGCAGAACTATTAAAAAAAATCAACATTTTGAAAAAAAAATTAAAATTCGAAACATTTTTTTTTAATAGTTCTGGGAGTTCTGATTTGACTTATGGGTTGTACTCAAGGAGTTCCAACGAAAACTCAATGGCAAATTGCGATTAAATGACAGGAAATGGGTATTTTCAAAATTTATTTTTTCCATTATCGAATTTTAAATTTATTTCAAAATACCATAAATCGCGATTGTATCGAATTTGTTTATAAGAAAGGATTATTGTACTCAATGAATAGAAATAGAAAATTGACTCAGAACTCTTGGAACTCTCAATTTTTTTTTTTCATTTCGGAATTAGTATTACTTTCAAAATGTTGATTTTTTTAAATAGTTCTAGGAGTCCTGATTTGACTTATGGGTTGTACTCAAGAAGTTCTAATGAAAACTCTAATGGCAAATTGCGATTAAATGAGAGGAAATGGGTATTTTCAAAATTAAATTTTCCATTATCGAATTTTAAATTTATTTAAAAATGCCATAAATCGCGATTGTATCGAATTTGTTTATAAGAAAGGATTATTGTACTCAATGAATAGAAATAGAAAATTGACTCAGAACTCCTGGAACTCTCAATTATTTTGCTTTGCGACTTTTTTCAAAAAAAATATTTTTGATAGTTCCGGATAGTTCTGATAGGTGTTGTGTTTCCTGTAGTTCTTTGTGAGTTATGTCCATAGTTGTTATGAAATATTTAGATTCTACCAATATTAAGTGAGTAATATGAATTTGAATATTTCGAATTTCCAACTTTGAACATTTTTATCTCTGGAAATTCAACAGAACTCTTCTTTTAAAAGTATCAGGAACTACAGTACTAATCAAACACATCTACACGCTAGTTCAGAACTATTGGATAACAATGTCAAGTTGGCATCCCATTTTTCAAAAAATTTCTGACAGCCCAATTTTACAGAACTCTTTTTTAAAAGTTGATAGTACTTCTTAGATACATCAAAAATCAAAAGGAATTGAGAACTCTATTAAGAATTATCAGAACTCTTCATTGGGGTGCCAACTTGACACACTTTTTTTTGTGCACGCGGTATTTCAAAAACCAATACGTTTTAAGGTTCCGAGAGGCAATTTTGGAAAACTGTTTTTTTTTATTTCAAAAACTGATACATAAATCCAGCCGAGGTATCCACCCCGGTGTGTCATTATCATTACCATGAATTATTGTTACGAGCACGAAGTCCTTTCCAATTGGACGACTCCGTTACGTGTCTTTTGTAGGAAATTACGTATTTTGCGCGGGCGAGACAATTATGATACCGGGAAAGTATATTTCACGCTACCTGAACTCTCTCTCTCTCTCTCTTTGCATGTCGTTTTCCCGTTAGACACGCGTTTTCAAAATTTAGGCAGACACACCAACCCCGGGAGATCGGGGCGAACGCAATAAATTAGATGGTAATACATTGTAGTCGGGCACGCCACTGCGACGCTTTACCGGTCTCTGGAGGAGACACTCGCAACTACAACGAAGAGAGAGTCGCGATGTTTGTTAACTTTTATTAATGGAAGTTGTGAGTTATTGTTATGCGGAAGGTTCGTTTAAAATGCGCATACTGACGTTAATGGCTTCATCTTTTTAAGGGTCTCTCGACGAGAAAAGCATTCACCCTCGTTTGAAGCAGATACGGGTGGCTTCGGGAAAAGCAGATTTTTAGGTTGCTATGACAAATAGTTGAAAATTTGTATGTACATGAAGCACATCCTGATACATAATTTTTGTTTAAATAAAAATAAATCTGTGGTAGGAATTACCGATGTTTAGGGTAGACTTGAACCCTCTAGACCTGAAGCGCTAACAGTTGATCAAATTGATAAAAAAAAGCCTACACCACAGAAGTGAAACCACCGCCATTAAATCATATTTCTTTTTACCTCCTATCAAGCCCCTTACGGCCACTTTTATCACCGCACCCATATTAGTAAGTGGCGCCGAATAATCAATGCCACTTACTACATGCACCACTCTCACCATGATGGATTAGATCGGCTTCAAAGTGCCGCATGGTCTCCTACTTGTTCTACTCCCATTTAATCTTCGTACATTATTTAAACGTCTGGAAACTAGTTTTCCCCGTCATAAGGCTGCCCGCTGTGAAACTCTAAACCGAGACGACCATGTTTGGAAGCGAAACACGCTCACATCCGGATACGATGATGAAAAAAAAAGGAGACGCGGAAGATGTCGAAAGAAAGAAAATGTGGGAACAGCTCTAGCTTGCGCCCAAAAATGGAGCGAATGCCGATATGTAAATTGTGTACGGGAGGTGATACCGAAATTCCATTCCTGGTTGAATTATTGATGGCCTGGAAAGATTCGAGCCAAAATAATAATAATAATAATATTTTTTTATTTGTTAACTCAAACTCAAATACAATGCAGCAAAATAATAAACGTTAAATTAAAAATCATTAACAAAAACCAATCTAAATCAGCTTAGATATCAGAAAAAAATCTGATATAGCAGTTACTTCCCCTAGATCGTAATAACCCAACATCGTTCCATAAAAAAGATAACGGAGTATTTATTCGTTTGAAATTAAAGGGAAAGAATACATCATCTGCCACAAAATTTCTTCTTTTCCCTTCAATGTTTAAATGGCTTGGAATGATTATTTCGTTCGAATTGGGGTGACGGTAGAAAACCTTCGTAATAATAAACAAATTAGAAACAACCTTACTTGTTGCAGAAAGCATTAAATAAATTCAATAAAACAATAAAACGAAATATAACCTGAATATATGAATATTCAACCTGTTCGTAACTTCGTAATAAGCCTAAACAAACAAACCGAACGAATACGATTACTGTTTTTGAATTTATATTCCATTAATCATTAAAGAATGATTTCATATCTTTTGTTATCAAACAATTGCAACGTTTAGTTTTTTTGAGGTCTTGACACAATCTGTTCAATAAATTACATTACTCAGCCTAACGAATAACAAATATACCGTGATTCACCAGAGCGATAAATCATCATAATCTCGGCGTTCGCGAATAAACAATTCAACGGCGCAATCCATTATCTTCATTAGAACAGAGTAACAGACGTCTTCTTGTGCAATCGATACTTCTGGAGAAACCGTTCACGGCCATTAGAGGACCGTTCAACAATTTTCCATCTCCCGTGGATTATTAATCAAATCGCCCAACGGTACTTTCATCAAACGGTCTTGAATAGTTTTCTCGACACCAGAATAGTCGTGGCGCGTCCACAAGAGGTTTGAGTAGCCCGGAGGGAGGACCGGTTTTGGTAGTGGAGAATTTTGGAATGTATACTGCATCAGGTGAATCACGATCACAGTTATACGTTCGAATTAAAAAGGCTTATATAATGACATGTGGATAATACATATCAATTATTGCATTGGTGAGGCTATAGAAATTTTTATTTTGTTTTACTTCAATCAATTATTGTATTGATGAGGCTGATGGGCGTTTTTTTGACGCAAGCATTCGACTTGGTCACCACCATAAAAAAAAAAACCATTATGAAAGAGAAATCTCAGTTGTTACAGATGCACTAAATAAATGTAATAAAAACGAAATATATGAACATTCATTCAGGTAACTTTTTTTTTACCACTATTTATAAATAGTGGTAAAAAAACGCCGAAAGTTGTTTAATTCAAAGTTACCTGACAAGTAACGGTCGCAACAATCATCTTCGCAGAATATCATTCATTCAAAACAGGAGCATTTGTATGCTACGAATTTATAATGTATTAAATATTCTATGCAACACTTTTATAAACGTGTAAAATTCTATGCAACAACTTTTATAAATGGGAAAAATTCTATGCAGCGAATTATGTAAATATAAAATTCTCGAATTATGTAAATATAAAATTCTCGAATTTTGCAAATAAAAAAATTACTTTCTCGGCGCAATGCA
Source organism: Ocypus olens (assembly GCA_910593695.2). NCBI lineage: Eukaryota > Metazoa > Arthropoda > Insecta > Coleoptera > Staphylinidae > Ocypus > Ocypus olens. The sequence goes on from OU343048.1 coordinate 1,535,701, forward strand.
TTTTATAATTGGAAAATATTCCATGAAACGAATTTTATCATTTGCAAACGTAGCGTATGTTGTCAATATTTTAAAATTTTCTACGAAGAAAATAAACAGGAGCATATCTATGTAACGAATTTTTTTACGCAACAGCATTTTTCTTAAGCAACGAATTTTACTAATGTTAAATTTTCGACTAAACAAATTTTATAAATTGAAGCTACTTCAAGCCACGAACTTCAGGGGTATTCAATATTTGAGGCAACAAGTTTGATAGATTAATTATAAATGAGAAAAATTCGAAGCAACGAATTTTATAAATAATAAATTTTCGAGACTAAACAAATTTTATAAACGGGGGCATTTTTCTGTGCGAAGAATTTCTAAACGATTCAATATTCGATGCAAAAGGAAATAATTCTACGCAACACATTGAGTTCTCGCTGAAACGAATTGTATCATTTGATGAATTTCCATGCAGCGAATTTTATAAATATTAAATTCTTAAACCACGAGCATTTTGACGCAACGAATTTCAGAGATATTCAATTGTCGGCACAATAAGTTTTTTTTTATAAATGGGAAGAATTCCATGCAACAAATTTTATAAATAATAAATTTTCGAGTGAACAAATTTCATAAATAATAAATTTTCGACTGAACAAATTTTATAAATAATAAATTTTTGACTGAACTAATTTTATAAATAATAAATTTTCGACTGAATTTTTTTATAAATAATACATTTTCGAGTGAACAAATTTTATAAATAATAAATTTTCGAGTGAACAAATTTTATAAATAATAAATTTTCGACGGAATTTTTTTTATAAATAATAAATTTTCGAATGAACAAATTTTATAAATAATAAATTTTTGACTGAACTAATTTTATGAATAATAAATTTTCGAGTGAACGAATTTTATAAATAATAAATTTTCGACTGAACAAATTTTATAAATAATAAATTTTCTATATTATAATAAAACACTTTGAACTTTGTTTTGTATAAGTTATATATATATTTTTGTGACTTAAGTTTCGGTAATACAATTACCATTTTCAAACAAGAAGTGTTTGATTTTAAAACACTTCTTGTTTGAAAATGGTAATTGTATTACCGAATCTTAAGTCACAAAAATAAGTATATAAGTTATACAAAACAAAGTTAAAAGTGTTTTATTATAATATTTAAAATGTATAACGAAGTAGAAGCCTCAGGCATAAACAATAATACATTTTCTACTGAACAAATTTTATTTCTACGCAAAGAATTTCTAAGTGATTAAATATTCGATGCAAATGGGCAGAATTCTATACAACCAATTTTATAAATATTACATTCTCGATAAAATGTATTTTATAAGTTGAAAAATTTCCGGGCAGTGAATTTTACAAAAATTAAATTTTCGACGCAAAAGATTCTATTAAATATCTTCATTTCTGTGCAAAGAATTTTATACATTTTACATTCTCTCAATAAAACGAAAATTTGCGGACAGCGAATTTTATAAAAATTAAATTTTCGACGCAACACATTTTATAAATGGCTGCATTTCTATGCTACGAATTTTATAAATATTACACTCTCTCGATGAAACGAATTTTAAATATATTTTATAATCGGAAAAAATTCTATGCAACGATTTTTTATAATGTAATATTCTCGATAAAACGAATTTTATATGAGGGAAAATTTCTTTGCAGCGAATTTTATATAAATTAAATATTCGACGCAACAATTTTTATAAATAGCTTCATTCCTATTCAACGAATTTTTTTAATTGTAAAATTCTCGATAAAACGAGATTTTTTTAATTATAAAATTCTCGATAAAACGAGAATTTTATAAGTTGGAAAATTTCTGGGCAGCGAATTTTATTAAAATTAAATTTTCGGTACAACAAATTTTCTAAATAGCTTCATCATTTCAACGCAACGGATTTTATAAATATTAAATTTTCGATAAAACAAATTTTATAAGTTGGAAAATTTCCGGCCAGCGAATTTTATAAAAAAAATAAATTTTCGACGCAACAAATTTTATAAATAGCTTCATTTCTATGCAACGAAACAAGTGAAAAAAATTGTAATTTTTGTAACTGTAACGACTCCGCACCCCCGCTCCACGCAATGCATTTTATAATAATTGGAAAAAAATCTATAGAACGAATTTTGTAAATGTAAAATTCCCGAAAAAACTAATTTTATAATTGGGAAAAATTCTACGCAACGAATTTTATAATTAACATAACATTTTCGACAAAACGAGATAGAAAATTTCCGGGCAGTAAATTTTAGAAAAATTAAATTTTCGGCGAAACAATTCTATTAAATATCTTCATTTTTGTGGAAGGAATTTTATAAATATTACATTCTCGATAAAATGTATTTTATAAGTTAGAAAATTTCCGGGCAGCGAATTTTATAAAAATTAAATTTTCGACGCAACAAATTTTATAAATATTAAATTCCGATTATACATTTTATAATCGGGAAAAATTCTATGCAACGACTTTTATAAATGTAACATTCTCGGTAAAACGAATTTATATGTGAGAAAATTTCTTGGCAGCGAATTTTATATAAATTAAATATTCGACGCAACATTTTTTTATAAGTAGTTTCATTTTTTTCAACGAATTTTACAAATATAACATTCTCGACAAAACGAGAATTTTATAAGTTGGAAAATTTCTGAGCAGCAAATTTTATTAAAATTAAATTTTCGGCACAACAAATTTTATAAATAGCTTCATCATTTCAACGCAACGGATTTTATAAATATAAAATTTTCGACGCAACAAATTTTATAAGTTGGAAAATTTCCGCGCAGCGAATTTTATAAAAATTAAATTTTCGACGCAACAAATTTTATAAATAATACATTCTCGATAAAACGAATTTTAAATACATTTTATAACCGGGAAAAATTCTATGCAACGACTTTTATTAATGTAACATTCTCGGTAAAACGAATTTTATATGTGGAAAATTTTCTTGGCAGCGAGTTTTATATAAATTAAATATTCGACGCAACAATTTTTATAAATAGTTTCATTTCTTTTCAAAGAATTTTATAAATATAACATTCTCGACAAAGCGAGAATTTTGTAAGTTGTAAAATTTCTGGGCAGCGAATTTTATAAAAATTAAATTTTCGGTACAACAAATTTTATAAATAGCTTCATCATTTCAACGCAACGGTTTTTATAAATATAAAATTTTCGACGCAACAAATTTTTTAAGTTGGAAAATTTCCGGGCAGCGAATTTTATAAAAATTAAATCTTCGACGCAACAAATTTTATAAATAATACATTCTCGATAAAACGAATTTTAAATACATTTTATAACCGGGAAAAATTCTATGCAACGACTTTTATTAATGTAACATTCTCGGTAAAACGAATTTTATATGTGGAAAATTTTCTTGGCAGCGAGTTTTATATAAATTAAATATTCGACGCAACAATTTTTATAAATAGTTTCATTTCTTTTCAAAGAATTTTATAAATATAACATTCTCGACAAAGCGAGAATTTTATAAGTTGTAAAATTTCTGGGCAGCGAATTTTATAAAAATTAAATTTTCGACGCAACAAATTTTATGAATAGCTTCATCATTTCTATGTAACGAATTTTATGAATAAAAAATTCTCGATGAAACAAATTTTATAAGTTGGCAAATTTCTTCCGGGCAGCGAATTTTGTAAAAATTAAATTTTCGACGCAACAAATTTTATAAATAGCTTAATTTCTATGCAACGAAACTAGTAAAAAAATGTAATTTTTGTAACGACTTCACACCCGCGCTCGATGCAATGCATTTTATAATTGGAAAAATTCTATAGAACGAATTTTATAAATGTAACATTCCCGATAAAACGAATTTTAGATGCATGTTCTAATTGGGAAAAATTCTATGAAAAGAATTTTATAAACATCACATTTTCGATAAAACGAGAATTTTATAAGATGGAAAATTTCCGGGCAGTGAATTTTAGAAAAATTAAATTTTTGACACAACAAATTTTAGAAAAATCTTCATTTATATGCAACGAATTTTATGAATATTACATTCTCGATAAAATGTATTTTATAAGTAGGAAAATTTCCGGGCAGCGAATTTTTATAAAAAATAAATTTTCGAAACAACAAATTTTACAAGTAAAAAAAAAAATTGTAATTTTTGTAACGACTCCACACCTTCGCTCAACGCAATGCATTTTATAATTGGAAAAAATTCTATAGAACGTATTTTATAAATGCAACATTTTCGATAAAACGAGGATTTTATGAGTTCGAAAATTAAATTTTCGACGCAACACATTTTATAAATAGCTTCATTTCTACGCAACGAATTTTATAAATATTACATTCTCGATAAAACGAATTTTATAAGTTGGAAGTTTTCCAGACGGCGAATTTTATAAAAAATAAATTTTCGACGCAACAAATGTTATAAATATATTCATTTCTACGCAACGAATTTTATAATTATTAAATTCCCGACTAGAGATAGATCGATACATGGAGTCGATAGAATATTCAACAACACACAAAAAGTTAATCCAGAGTTTTCATTGGAGGAGAAGGAGATACAAATTTGTACAGAAAATATTGTAGTTGTCGTCTCCTTGGAAGATTTTTCTTTAGGTAAACATGTTTTCAAAAATTTATTTCAATCGGTTTTGGAAACATCTAATTTTACGACTCGCGATAGTCCAATAAGAAAGGAACATAAAACAGTCCGGACGCGTCGAAATTACTCCGAAAAGCCGGAGTTTGCATAAAACAGCATGCGGCAAGAAAATGTTCCGAGCTGAATCAAATATTTAAATAAATTCGTCAGCAATGCGCTTGGATATAACGATCAGTGGCGGCTCGTGGAACATGTTGATGGTAGAGCCACTTATTCTTTTTTTTAAGAAACTGGCGAAAAAGTGTTTTAAGAATTAATTGTTACAAGTAGCAAGCAAATTTTCCCAGATAAATAAAAGATTTTCACTGCAGACTTTTCTCACCGAAAAGACGTGTTTTCGGTCGACTCACCGAAAATACGAGAATAATCACCGGTGACTAGAATAGACCGCAAACCCCCGTAGGGCGTAATTACAATTGGGCCTTCAATATTTAATAATTGCGGGGGCGGGCAAAATTTGAAGTTACGCCACTGGTCGCGATGTCAAATGCAAGCGACCCATCCCAACATTATTCATATTGAACTTTTCCGTAAAAAAGCACACATCTTGCATGGATACAGTTGGCAACAATGGGAAACAAACGAAGATCGTAATTAAACCAGTCCTTTTTTCCTCTCCGGCTCTCGGCGTCAAGGTGATCGGACGGCGGAGAGCGCGAGCCCGGGCGGACGGACTCCCGTGGGTGGATCTCGAATGGCGGCGAGTCGCGGGGGGCAACATACAAAGGGGGGATGACACGACGACGACGGCGGCGAATTTTCGCACCATAATGGGGGGCACATGCGAGAGCGCGCGGCGCGCAAGGTGAAGGCTACTCGGCGCAATGACCGCCCGCCGCTCTCGGCACAATCAATAACGTTGCATGTTCATTGTACACACGCCGCGCGGGGCGAGCCAGTCAATGGGGGTTGCCGGCGGAAAGGGCGCCATCGATCCGTCGGAAAATTCCCACCCCCCGGCCCCCGCGCGTGAATTCGAATTCACAAATTAAACGCACAATCTCGCACACACGCCCAATTTTCGAAACGCTAAAAAGAAAGTAAAAAATGATCCGTTGCCTGGCAACAGGAATGTGGATTCGCGTGCGATGTGGAAAAAGAAAGGAATAAAAGAAATAAGCCGCGCCGCCTATTTACAACACCGGGTTTTCGTGCAAACGGTCGATTTCAATGGGATTTCGAAATCGATTCCGGGGTGCCGCGGGGCAACACAATCCGCGAATGGTAGGCCCCATTCTACACACGTCGCAGATCGCGGCGGCCATCTTGTTAATGGGAGCCGGCGACTTTGTTCTGCCCCGCGAACGTTTTACACGCTAATTACACGATTGTTTCGCGTTCGAACGTTCCCGAATTACCCCCCGCGTGGAACGCCGGGCCCCCGGCGGCGAGACGCCGGGTACTTCGGCACGCGGTGGTCCGGCCGAGCCCCTGGACGCGATTTCCACGCGGTTTTCCGCGCGGCGGCGTGCGATTCGATGCGATCGTTTTTTTTTTAATTATTTTTTTTACTACTTACATCGAATCCTTCCGATTTGGCCCATACGTTTCCGTCATGGCCCGCGATGCAAGCCTTCGTGACACAACGGGAGGCCAACAGTTGCTTGTCTACGTAATCCTGCCAGCTCATATTGATGAAATTATTTGATTTACCACGGCACACACGCAGGTAACACCAGATACCGCTGTCAGAGTACTTGACGCACCGCAAACTGAGGCTTCTCTCTGAAGCTGTCGCCGCGACGGAAGTGGAGGTGTAATCGAGGGACGCGCACGCGCACTCGCGTTTCCGAAAGCATTGACAACTTAATAAAGTCACCAGATTTTCAACTAGCGCGCGAATTTTGAATTTGAATATTTACACCAATTTAAAGGCTACAACGTAAATGGCGCTTTTTGTGCATTTTTATTTCAAACAACAGCCTCCTCTCGTTCTATTATATCATACGGATTAAAATTTAAATAATCGTTTGCTTAAATTCAAACCTAGCAATTAATAACAGTAGCGATATTTACCTATTGCTGAGAAAAACCTTTGACCAGTGACGGTTCGCGGGGATGGTAATACAGATAGGTAGGGTCAGTTGCAGAGACCGCACCTATCTGTATTACCATCTCTTGTTCCTCGGCCGTACCAGAAAAAACCTCGCGAACAGTCACTGGTGTGTAATTTAAAAACTGGAAAGCAGATTCTTTACAATTTATAAAGCTATCGATCTTACAATCCGGAAAATACAGTGAAATTATTTTAAGGTGTAAAGAAATCATCAGGCAATATAAAAATTGTTCTTTAAACAATTTTGTTTTTATCAGGTTGGCAGCATTTTTGGTTAAAAATTAAATTACCCGTACATCGATCAACGAATATTATTACCGCCTCAGTGGTCGAATTGCAGCTTTCAACAACATAGTTAATAAATTGCACGGTATCGCAGTATTGAAATGTTTAAAACACAATGCAAATCGCGAGCTCATAGAGTCGCTAATCATAGATACAAAATGGCTACCAATTTAGTAACATACTTCAAGCACTTGCGGCGCCACCTTACTTTGAGACACACGTGAAGTTGACGTCAAGTCCATATTCATCAGTCAAAGAGAATAACAATATGAAATAGCAAATCCACGAAATATTTATAGAAATCACAAAATCTGTATATACTTGATAAATAATTTGTATGTATATAAATTTTGTTTTTGAAAGCACTTTGAATGAAACTAATAAATACAAATACAAATATTTGTCGATTATGCAAAATACTATAAATGCAGATAGCACCCCGTTATTTCCACTGGTAAAAAAATATATATTCATAGGTGTACTCATTAAAAATCATACTCAGAGGCAGCGAACGCTAGTAAAAATTAATTGTGTACAATTTTTAAAAAAAATTTATTTAATAAACCGTAATAGAAATACAAATTTGCTTCTGCCAAGCTTCGTAGAAAAAATAAAAATAGGAAAATTAAAGTTTGCCTCTTCATATATATGTATATATATAAAAAAATATGAATATTAACCGTTTTTTGGAGTGTACAAGTAGAAATAAGAAAATCTAGGTGGTAAGACATTACACTTAAATAAATACAATTAAATACATGGATGAATTATCTATCCTATCTAATAGTATGTAATAATAAGTGTAGGGGGAAATATTTGTTCGCGGTGTTTTGGAGTTTTGAATGGATCCATCGAGTGAATGAGCGATGAGAAGGTTTCGAAATGCAAGCTATGTTCGTATACCATAAAATAATTTATTAAGAGCATTTTATGTAAAAATTAGTTTTAAATATAGTTTATAGCTGTAAATATTCAATGGAACTGAGGATGGATGTCTTGGAATTGGATCGTGATGGTAAATTACAAAGCAAAACCACTGAATTTGATGTTAAAATGGAAATTGTTTGATCTTTATTTCCATAGGTTTTAGGTGTAGGTATGTCGGCCCTGGTCGTCTGCAATTAGAAAAAAAAACACAAAATGAGAAGAGAGCACGTTACTTGCAAAGGGGGGGGCTGCCGTTCACTCTCACGCCAGCACAGGGTTTTCGTTCTGAAGCTGGAGAGGCTAGACGTGAATAACAATAATAAGACTGCTCATTTAATTACCACTTTTATTAGTAATATTAATGGTCATACAAAATTGGCAACACTAATTGAAAATAGTCAAATCTTCTTCTGCATCTTTTATGATTAAAATAACCTTTCCAGAATCCAACTAAACCCTTGCGGAGACGAGAATGCTGCTGGGGGACGGCGGCGGCGACGGCGCCGCCGCCGCCCCGGGGCCTAAGAACCCCTCCGCCCATACAGTTACACGTCGCGTCTACCTAAATTATCACTAGCACTACTTAATAACTAACCTAGACAATTACAAGGAAAATTAAACAACTGATATCGATAAATACACACTCGGTAAAATGTTTATATATTTTATATAATACAGGCCTGGAGCGTGCGGCGCTGGCCTAAAGAGACGTAATGGCGCACAATATTCGCATAAGTCGCAGTCGGAGCACAGTGTAGCTAATACTCACACCATAGGAAACTCTAGGCAACGTCGGACACAGCAAACAGCCAATTAGATGAGGTCGGCCACATTCATGGGCATTTCATCAATGTGTGTTGTATAAAAATCTTCGATGTCCTTAAGAACACGCTTGTCCTCCTCGGTCACGAAGTTGATAGCGACACCTTTACGACCAAAACGTCCACCACGACCAATCCTATAAAAAAAATATTATTACTTACTTAACGCTCATTAATAGCATCATTTTGTAAATAAATAAGAGTTATGAACAGGTTTAATATTTTAATTTATCATTTTGTGCTAAAATTTCGATGTTAAGAATAACCAACCTGTGAATATAATTTTCCCTATTTGAAGGTAAATCATAGTTGATAACGAGCGAGACCTGCTGCACGTCAATACCGCGGGCGAGCAGATCGGTGGTGATCAGCACCCGAGAGGAGCCGCTCCTGAACTGCCTCATGATAACGTCTCTCTCGCGCTGCTCCATGTCTCCGTGCATGGCCGAGACGGTGAAGTCCCTTTTGTGCATGCTCTCCGTCAACCAATCGACCTTACGCCTCGTATTACAGAAGATTACAGCCTGCGTAATCGATAAAGTATCGTACAAATCACACAAGGTCTCCAACTTCCAGTCCTCCCTCTCGACGAACACATAGAACTGCCTGATACCCTCGAGGGTCAGTTCCTCTTTTTTAACTAAAATTTGCACGGGCGATCTCATGAACGATTTAGTCACATCCATCACGTCCACGGGCATCGTGGCGGAAAGCAGGATGACCTGTACGTCGACGCTCAGGTTCTTAAACACATCGTGGATCTGATCCTTGAAGCCGCGCGACAACATCTCGTCGGCCTCGTCCAGCACGAACATCTTGATGCAGTTCGTGCGCAGGGCCCTCCTGCTGATCATGTCGAAGACGCGTCCCGGCGTGCCGACCACCACGTGGACCCCCATCTCCAGCTTCCTCATGTCCTCCCGGACGTTGGTGCCTCCGATGCAGGCGTGGCACTGCGCCGACATGAAGTCGCCCAGGGCGATCACCACCTTCTGGATCTGCTGGGCGAGCTCGCGGGTCGGGGCCAGGATGAGGGCCTGGCACTCGGCCAGGCTGGTGTCGATCTGCTGGAGGATGGAGATCGAGAAGGTGGCCGTCTTCCCCGTTCCGGACTGGGCCTGCGCGATGACGTCGTGCCCCTTGACGCACGGGATGATGGCGCGCTGCTGGATGGCGGACGGCTTCTCGAAGCCGTAGGCGTAGATGCCTCTCAGCAGGGCCTCCTTGAGGTTCATATCGTCGAAGTTGTCGACGACCTCGTCCCAGTTGGACTGGATGGTGCCGTCCGGGTCCATGCCGGGGGGGCCATCGAAGCTCTGGGGCTCTTTATCGCTCGCGGGACCATTTTTATCGGCACTCCATTCCTCATTCCTGTTTAAAAAATTAAGCCATTAAATACACAAACTCCAGGAACGCTACAATTTTTTTTTAGATACAAATTCACAAGAAAGTTTGTTGACAAACATTCTACAGTAAAACTAATAGATATACTTCGATCAATGGATCTTTGCGTGCACGTCATAGACAGCCGAATCTAGTTCCGACATGACTTTCATGCGTTCACTCCCTCTACGAAAAGTTAAATCAGACGCAATAACGTGTTTCGTATGTCGTCCAAGGCAAGAATACTCAGTTTTCGGTTATCACGCACACGCAAAAATCCATTGATCAAACTATACCTATTTGATAACCAACAAAATAAGACAACAAAAAATGTCAAGGTGTGGAATTGGAAGATTCGTTAGGACATCCCAGTCATTCTACTTAACCCTTTATTGCCATGTGGTCCCACGGAGGTACCCCAAATTCGGTTGCTTCGCAAATGTACCTAGTCCGCATTATATGGAATCACAGGTGCTAAAACTCTACAATGAACCCCTCCACTCGTGCTCTATGTGCTCAAAATATTTTACGCATTTGATAGTGCGAGTTATTCGCATATGAATGGTGTTATTTCGGCTAATTGTCACATGCGTCTGACCTAAGCTAATTTGTGAAAAATTATTTATATATTTTTGGCAAGTTTTGTTCGAATTCCCTCTTTTATTTCTATTGATTGACATTGCTAATATAATTGGAAATAAATAGCACATTTGTTCGTAATATCCAGGTGGTCATAATAGAAAACCACCAAATAAATAACAAACTATAATAAATAAATAAATGTTTTCGAGTCATTTATGAAGTTTTTACCATAAAATCACATACGTGAAAAAATAATTACTTTCTTTTAATAAAAAATTAAATCCGGCTGAAAAGGGTTAAGACCATAAGGCATAGGTTTTGCTAAATAGTACCATATGCATAAAAATTATTTAGATAAAGGATGGCTTTGTATTTTGGTACGTACGTTGCAGGATTGATACGTCGCATCACGTCTTCACCACCAGTTGTTCAAAGTAATTAATTGACATAAGGTCAACAGCGTACTGAACTAATCTAAGACCGTGATTTTGTTTATCATGGCCATGCCTTATCTAAATATGTTTTATAATAATAATCTTTATTAATGCTATCACCTAAAGGTTTACATACGTCAACAAAATATATATTCATAAGATAAATAAATGAACATTAGAAATTAAATTGATTGTACTCTTCCCAGCTGTAAAAAGGCATTTGTAATTAAGATTCCCTTAACGACTTTTTTAAATTCTTTTAAAGGCATTTGTCTAACATTTTCTGGCAATCTATTATAAAAGTGGATACCATAATAATTGGTTTCATTTCTTGATCTATTGAGTCTTAGTGCTTTTGGACAGAGATCGCTTTTATTTCTGGTGTTATGGCTATGTTTAGATTGATGATCTTGGTAGTTAATAATATTATCCTTAACATATACTACACAATTTAAGATGAAGATACACGGTAGTGTTAATATTTTTAAATCAATAATTTTTTTTTTTTTTATACATACGGTAGCAGATTATAAGGTATGAGCCACAGAATTTTGTTTCTGAGTTGGCCATGCCTGATAAACATGGCAGTCATGTCTGAGATTAATTCATTTTTTTTTTAAATCTAATTCAATTGAACTAATCTAGTCTCACAATGTAATAATATGCGACATACTTCATTTATCACAGAGCCAACTCTGAAACAAAATTTTATGGCTCACACGATACATCAAATGCGTCATTTTTCCTTTAATTAAATGCTTATTTGAATGTATTTCTAACCGTTTTTTAAATATAACGTATTTATTTTTCCAAGCTAATTTGCATACAAAATTTACATTTTACGATTTTGAATGGAGAAAACATTACATACTTTTATGTTTTAGTTTAAATGCCTTTTACCGACAATTAGGTGCCGTTTAGAGAAAGTCTACATATTATAATAACCTTTAATATAATAATGGAAGAAAACCATTCATTTAATTATAATTACCGACTTAATTTTAATTGCCCCGACATTCAACTAATGATGACAGGAATGCAAACGATCGTAAAGTTTAACATTATTACATGATTAGAAGTGGTTCTACATCAAGTAACATTAGTACGCGTATATTAAAGTATGAATTCTAATTGAAATTAGCAAAAAATTAATACCGCAAGCTAGTTTTACACGGATATAAATTGTGATCAAATATTTCGTCAACAATTTTCTTGACGAATCCCATAATTTTTCAATGTCAGCAAGGTTTACACGAAAACAAATAAATTCTGACACTTTGCGAGTGCATTTTACACAAATTCAGAGTTTTTGATATAAAGCAATGTTTTTTTTTACATGACCTAAAACAATTACGATTATTAAAGGCAAAATATATTTGGTCACGTTTTGTTACCTAAAAATTTTGAAAGTATAAGTGTGATATTAACCAAGTAAAAGTGTGTTTTATTTAATTAAAAATGTATCACGAAGTAAGTGCCGCCAACCTCAATCAGTTATGTACAGGGTGTTTCAGAGCTCTGGGAAACAGTCAATCACGTGCTTGTTTTTCAAAATTTCGAAAAATGTTTTACACAAAAGTTGTGTATAATAGTAAGCTGCACGCCCTAAAAATATTTAAATTTATACAGGGTGTCTCATAACAAAGTTACAGACCAAACTCATGTTTTTTTAAATGAAGCACCCTGTATTTTTAGTCATTTTTGAATTATACGGGGCAAATAAAGGTGAGTCACTTCAATACTCCCTGTACCTATTGTTTGCCGTTTTCGAAATATTTGAAGATTTGTTGAAATGCATGGTCCGGGTGAAATTTTATTTTTGCCCCAGTGATTGACGTTGAACGATTAAAATCATTTCAATTATTTGCTTGAAGGTTCGAACTATAGAGCCAATCATGATTTCATACAAAAAATTATACAGGGTGATAAAAAAATGCGGTAGAAAAACCGAACTTATAAAGTTAAATAACTTCGTTTTTTCAAATGGCACACCCTGTATTTAGTAACGTATTCTCAAGTAGAATCCAATTATGTTTCAGATTATAATAATTATTCCTGATATGATAATCGCCGAATACAAGAAAACTATTGAAAATAGGAACAGGGAACCCTTATACAATCTAAAAGATAATTGGATTCTACTTAAGAATACGTTACTAAATACAGGGCGTGCCATTTGAAAAAACGAAGTTATTCAACTTTATAAGTTGGGTTTTTCTACCGCATTTTTTTATCACCCTGTATAAATTTAAATATTTTTAGGGCGTGCAGCTCACTATTATACACAACTTTTGTTTAAAACATTTTTCGAAATTTTGAAAATTAAGCACGTGATTGACCGTTCCTAGAGTTCAGAAACACCCTGTATAAAAACGATTCGAACAGTTCTGTGACAGAGTCACAAGAAAGGCAAAACACCCTTTCAAATTCAATATCTTAGAATGTACTTGACTTGGGGCAACAATATTTTGTATGGCTATATAATTAGGTCATACCAACTTGTAAAAGAAAAAATCATCAAAATCTGAAGTGATGGGTGTGCGAGTAACCACCGATGCTATCGCCATCTGGTGGCATATTGAAAAATTAGTTGAGAAATTGTTTTTAAAAAATTCACGATTTTTATATCTCGGTTGCTTTGTTACAAAACCATATACTGATGCCTTTTTATTTAATTTATTTCACACATATGACACAGAACAATAAATCATAAAATCACATATGCGCGTATGCTCGTTTTAATATCAATATGTAGCTTTATAAACGAAGAACAATAAACGCAATCAAAAACCAAAATGGACGAAATAATGACTGATGCTCTTCTAACAACAATAAACAATAGCTATTATTACAACTAAGGATATATGAATAGTATATTTCCCGAGGTTGGCTAGTTACATCCCGAGGGCGGAGCCCGAGGGATGTATAGACAACCAAGGGAAATGTATTCATATTTCCCGTGTTGTAATCAATAGTTTTTTTCTGATTGAAAGAATATTGTTCTGTAAATGGGAAAATATTGGATTGTACATTTTTGAATTTATCAGATTGGTAACGTTGCTAAGGGCCTTGTTTGTAAATATCACGGTTGACTTGTTTTGGTATTTGTGTTGTTTCATAAATTGGTGAAATGTCAAACTATGTGTTAACGCAAGCGACGAAAGACCGTGAATGTTTGGTTCCCGTAAAATCCAAAGCTGCAAAATCCATAAAGGATACCTTCCTAAGAAATCGGAGGTGTTGCCCCGAGAGCAATTAAAACAATTCTTGAGAGAAGCTCCTAATGACAATTGTTTGATGTCTATATTTCCTTAGGGAAATATGAGCACTTCATATTTCCCTAGGGAAATATAAGTGTGTTATGACATATCGTAACTAAGGCAATATTACTCGATATTGTTTCAATCAGAAAAAAACAAAATATTCATTCAATAGATGTAGTACATTAATGGAAAAGAATACAGGTACCAAGATTATTGAAAAAGTAAAAAGGAAAACACAAATTTAACAAATTAATATTCACTCATTACAGCCGATGACTCATTGTGAAAAAAACTGTGAGCCCATACTTTCTAAATTACCTCCAGAATACAAAACGTTGATTCACTGTTTCTTAATAATAATTATAATAAATGTTTCATAATTTCAGGGTAAATCATTTCTGCGCGTTGCTCTCGAGAATTAAATGTACAATGTTGCAGAATTGACGATACACTTTGTAATGCAGGAGTGAAATAAAGAGGAATTTCACTTTAAAGATGCTGGAAAAACGCACCCCCCTAAAATCCTGATTACGTAAGAATTTTTTCATGAAATCTTCAAACAAGCAAACAACTAAACCTGAATAAAATATAAATAAGTAATTGTGGAGGCTTTATTAGTATACTAACAAACAAAGTTATTCGTTTTATTTGAATTGAATAAAATATAATCCTCATCTGTTGCAGATGCATTAAATAAATGTAATAAAGACGAAAAATAAAACATACTTCAGTAACTTTCATCGGCGCCCCGTGCAAAGCGGTTTTGCATCTGCTTTTGGAGCCCCACACTCGGCGGTATCTTTAACCAATGAAAATTTACTGTCCGGGCCGACCGATAGATGTTTAGCGGTTGACCTGTTTCACTGAATTGATATTTAAAAATCACAATTGGGAGTGGCCGAATGGATTATTTGCAAACAACACTAATTTCGCTGTTCATTCGCTCTGTGTAGCCCGCAATTTGCAAATAACTGCACGCAATAATTGAACAATTAAATAATGACAGTTTTCTGTAAAATCTCACATAACCTAAAAAAAATCCCCAATTTGTTGAACAATATCCGAGGTCGTTAACTATAACAGACGGTGATTCATACGACCCACACTGCTTGGAAATTCCAATATTCATGCAGTAAAAATGAATGCGAGAGAATAACCGCATTCTTTAGAAACAAATCTTTAACCGAAAGAAAGCTCCAATTTGACGATTAATATCCAAGGCGCTGATAAATATACCGGAAGAACCCGTAATTCGTAAATAATTGAACCGTAAAATGATGGCAGTTTTATGTAAAATTTTTACACTCGCATAACCTAAAAAAAAATCCTCAATTTGTCGAATAATACTAGAGGTCGTTAACTATAGCAGACGATGATTCACACGACACACACTGCTTGGAATTTCCAATATTCATGTGGTGAAAATGAATGCGAGAGAATAACCGCATTCTTTAGAAACAAATCTTTAACCTAAAGAAAGCCCCAATGTGACGATTAATATCCAAGGCGCCGTTAAATATACCGGAAGAACCTGCAATTTGTAAATAATTGAACCGTAAAATGATGGCAGTTTTATGTAAAATCTTTACACTCGCATAACCTAAAAAAAAATCCTCAATTTGTCGAATAACACCCGAGGTCGTTAACTATAGCAGACGATGATTCATACACGACCCACACTGCTTGAAATTTCCAATATTCATGTGGTGAAAATGAATGCGAGAGAATAACCGCATTCTTTAGAAACAAATCTTTAACCTAAAGAAAGCCCCAATTTGATGATTAATATCCGAGGCGACGTTAACTGTACCAGAAGAACCCGCAATTCTTAAATAAGTGTGAACTGTAAAATGATGGCAGTTTTATGTAAAATCTCCACACTCGCATAACCTAAAAAAAAAAATCCTCAATTTGATGATTAAACATCCAAGGCCGTTAACTATACCAGAAGATGATTCATACGATGACCCACACTGCTTGGGATTTCCAATATTTACGTAGCCAAAATGAATAATTGCATTCTTCGGAAATAAAAATTGTGGAGAATATCGCGTGGTGATAATCGAAATTATGCACCAACTTTGCGCACGAGATAACAAGTTCAAGGACATCAAGGGTGACAAACGACATCACCATTGATGACTAATAATTCTCACTCTGCAATCTTCGAATGAATATAAAAGAGGATCAAAATGGAAAAACGGATTATTCGCAGTCTTCTGCGTGGAATAACAATAAATCGAAAAAACGATTTTTCGCTAGGGTGAAACTCGACAAACACCACTTTTGATGACCAATAATTCATAGTCTGTAATCTTTTGTTACTTTTGGATTGATGAGGCTGTTACTTGGTGAAATTCCATAATGTATGTGGTGAGTAAAACACGTGTGTTTGAGAATTTTCACAAAAATTTTAATGTCGAACACCGCGACATATGTTTCGCCACACAGTGGCTTCATCAGGCAGATGATCAATGTTACTTTGTTTATATCATGTGAGCCACAAAATTTAGTTTCAGAGTTGGCTGTGAGATAAATGAGGTATGTCACATATTACGTCGTGAGATTTAAAAAAATGAATTAATCTCAGACATGACTGCTATGTTTCTCTCCCTCAGGCATGGCCTACTCAGAAACAAAATTCTGCGACTCACACCTTATATTGGAGATGTCTGTCTATTTGAAATAAAAAACCAAATAAATAAAAATAAGTAAATAAAACTGATATCTGAATATTTAAAATTATCTACTAGTTTTACAACCCATAATTGCAAATGTATTTAACCCTGCTGTGTCCTTCGGGTCTATTTGACCCGAAATGAAATTTATATGCTTATAACTTTCTAGAAATTTATTTTATTTTCCTAAAAATTAATGACTTTGTGCACATGGTATTGTTAGACAATTGCATTTTGTTTTTTCAAAAAAAATAACAATATCAACTTTGTTAGATAACATTGTTACAGCTGTCATGTTCGGGTCATATTGACCCAGTTAATATATTATAAATTTTGAAATGTTTTTTGGTACAGTCTGCAGTGTGTTCATTAGGATTATGATTAGGATTACATATCCAGGTATTTGTTATGATGAAAATGTCCGCACCCACATATATTTCAAAGAATCACTCTAATTACCGCGATAATCCGATTCGGTTCAATTGCAAATTGTCCCCCGCTGAGATAATGCAATTATGGTAATATAGTATATAAACCTAAACATTCCAAAATTATCAATAGTTTTATTTTGGTTTCATTTGAGTATACATCATACAAAATCAATAATGGCAAAGCGTGTTCTTAGTGAAGCAGAGTAGAAAATCCTTGCAAACGCTTCCGATAGTGATGAACTAGTAACAGAAGATGAGGACTATCTAAGTGAGTGTAGTGATTATTCTGACTCAGATTGTGATTCAGAAAGAGATAAAAATTTTCCAATACAACCCAAAGTGATAATGGTCGAATCAAAAAATAAAAATATAAATTGAATGCTGGAACCATTACCAGTACATGGACGGACATCTGTATCAAATATTGTAAAATTTACTCCCGGCCCTGCGATATTCAACAGCTAGAATAGATGACTTAAAGTCATCCTTCTATGTTGTATTCAATAATCAAGCCCAGAAAATGTTATTGTATATGACCAACTTAGAAGGAAAAACTGTTTTCGGCGATATGTGAAATAAAATAGATGCAATAAAAATGGAAGCATATATTGGACTACCATTACTATCTGAAGTATACAAGTCACATGGCGAATCAACAAAAAGTTTGTGGGATAGTGAAACAGGCAGACCAATTTTTCAAACAACCATGTCGCAGTACGATTTCGAAAAAATATCACGTGTAAATATAATTATTTTATTATATAATTGTTTAATTTATGACATATAATTGTTAAACAGTATGTATTATCCCAACTATAATAAATTTGAATTGAAAATTGAGTATTTTTTTGTGTCCCTAATTATTTTCTCTCAATTTAGGATGCCTGGGTCAATATGACCCGAAGAGCACAAGTGTATAGGCATCGCGAGCAGAACAGCAGGGTTAATAAAGTAATAAGTAATTTTACTACCAAATAAAGACAATTAGAATATTCAAGTCTTAACCTCTTCACGCCCAGATGAAGCAAAAAATATATATTTTACAAATTAAAAAAAAAATACCGCTTTAGCGCAACTATGGAAAATTTTTTCATATTTTTTTGCAAAAATGAGTTTATGACAGTGGAATAACATTTCGTAGAAAACCGTAACAACAACAAATTTTTCAATAAACCCTGGATTATGCTATAATCCAATCAAAGTAGCATGGGCGCGAAGTGGCTAACCCATAAACTTGCGTGAGCTAATTTGGATCATCTCCGTACCTTCTCGAATTAAATGTTTCACACTGTATCGAGCTTGTGGGGTTAAGAATGCTCGTCGTCTCTAAGCCGTCTTGTTATTTGTAGGTAAAGCACCGTGAGATCAGAAAGTCGAAAATAGTTGGCAGCACATTTTCTGAAAATCCTTATAAAAATTTAACCAAAATCATATTGGCTGCCTGGAATTTTCTAATAAAGTACGGTGTAAATTTTGTTAATCGTTTTAAAAATACTAAAAATGCACTCTGTGAATTTTGTGTATTTTAAACATTAGCAGTTACTGATCATCACTATTAACCCGCGGTCCTAGACCACTCTTTTAAAACCGTGTTAACTCGACGATTCGCGATATTTGCACATGCAATATAAATAATATATAAATATCAATAAACACACTATTTAAAATATAAATCAAATTTGGCTGTATGTAATAAAGCCTTCTGAAAATGATCTACAATTGTAGACCACGCGACCAAACTCGTCACAAATGTACGCGCGCCTAACGTAAGGTTAAAGATTCATTTTATTTAAATTTCACGGTTTCCGTGCCAAAATTCCCATTGTTAGTGACGCCACTGAACATCCGTCAGTCGCCTTATGTTTTAAGGGCTGCCAACTATTTCCGAATTTTAGATCTCACCGTGCTTTCTCTATTAATTTCTTCAACGCATTTTCTATCCCCGCACATTACAAAAACACCACGGACTCTTTACAAATGAATGAATTTCAAGTTTAAGGCGCATCGACAATTAAGGTCATTCATGACAAGACGGAACGAACGAACTCTTTATGGTTTCAATTAATTCGAACAATCGAGGGCGCACTTTCTTTTCTTGTAAATTCAACCCGTGCGTCGCAATATACAATCATTCGGATTCTGCAATACCTGCGGCACGCTTACAGGTGAGATTTTTTTTTTCAAAGCCACGACACTGACAGTGTTTTGACAGGTAACGTAGAGGGCAAAGCGCACGGACCGTGGTATCGGTTATTACGGTTAGGGTCAATCGACAGCTGTGCGTTCCTAAAAACAGAACGGTCAGCTTATCGCTGTTATCCACGAAAATAGACCGAGGCTGGTAAATTACATAATTGCGGGCACGGAGCTTCACGTGGGGAGAACGCTGAAGACAGTCGGAAAAACAGCGGCCATTGTGTGGGGGAGTGGGACAGGTTCGGGCGGGCGTTCGTGTCTATTTTTAAGAGGCTTGGGGCCGACGCCCACGCGCGCCGCTCTTGAAAAAAGGGGCCGAGAGAGCGATCCGAAAAAATCGACGCAGGAACCCCGTCCGTCCACGCCATGTTGGCATTCGGTGTGTAAATCCCCATGCCGAAATTCGCGAGCGGTTCTGGGGCAAACACGATAATTGGGTCCACGGGAGGGCGGCACGGGAACGTGTTCGGGTTTCGGGAGCGAATTTGACGCGGAACATCAGAGAATACTTAAAAAAAACAAAACTTACTTTCTTTCAGTAAACGACATGTTCCACTTGCGTTTGTTAAAACGGAAAAGGCTTCAACTACTCGCCGCAAGGTGTGATATTCCTACGCCGTCAAATAAATAACCTTTAAAACGAACACAAACCGAATTAGATTCAACACAGGAAACGAGCCCAGGCGGCTGAATTTTTCCACTCACCTCTAAATATCCTTTCAGTTCGCGCGAAACTCTCGTGTGCAATGCAGAAATGTCGGATCGCGAGCCGGTTTAGTTCACGAAGCGGGCTTAATAACGCTCTGCACGGGGACCCTATCCCGGAAACGCAAACCCCAAACGTGGAGAACCCCGCGAAGTTTGAAAATTTGACACTAGAATTTCTCCTCTGAAACGTCAAGAGAAAAAAGAAAAGTCAAGGTAAACTACACGTTTTCGTCAACGGCGCACTTGCTAATTCTAGCGGGGAACTGACGAGGCCTCCGCGCGGCCCCCACTGTCCACTGTCACCAACAGTGATAATCGGACGGGACGCGCGACACATTTTTTTCTTTCGAAAGACTCGCTATCTCGCATACGACGCAACAGTCTGTGTACCACGCGGAATCGAAAAACAAAATTTGTTTTCGAAAAAACGGGTAGTTCGTTTTTTGTAAATTACACGAAAAAAAAATTATTGAAGAAATTTAGGGTCCGGCGATTTACTAAAGATTGAAGGGTTTAATGCAGCGGCGGCTCGTGCAACCAAAATAGCAGCGAAATATTTGAAATAAAGTAGTGCAGCACGAGCGACATCTCTGTCTTAGCCTCCTCTACGAAAATCCACGAGCCGCCGCTGTTGTAATGGCTAATTCTGGGGTCTGGAAGTAAAAGGGTTTTTGTTTCAAAAAATGAACCAAGTGCGGTATGCTGCACCCAGTGACGATAGTTATTTCACATAAGGCATAAAAAATACCTTTTAGGTGTAGCCAGTGACGGTTCGCGGGGTTTCTTCTGGTACGGCCGAGGAACAAGAGGTGGTAATACAGATAGGTGCGGTCACGCAGCCAGCCGTCTCTGCAACTGACCCTACCTATCTGTATGACCACCTCTTGTTCCTCGGCCGTACCAGAAAAAACCCCGCGAACCGTCACTGGCTACACCTAAAAGGTATTTTGTATGCCTTATGCGAAATAACTATCGCAAAATACCATTACAAACCATAAGCTGGAATTTTCATTATCAAAGGAAATTTCCAAGTAATATTCGAAGTATTTTAAAGTCGATTATATCAAAACTATAAAAAGTGCAATTGAACTGTTTTATTTCTAAGCCCTTCAATTGCAGAGGCGGCTCGTGGATTTCCATAGGGAGGGCAACGACAAAGATGTCGCTCATGCTGCACTACTTATTCTTATTATTTCGTTGCTGTTTCGGTTTCTTCTGTTGTCCCTACGCCGAAAATCCACGAGCCGCCGCTGTTCAATTGTAGTTAAAGTTAACTCAAACCCAGTAAACTTGTTACCTTCAATTCAAAGACCTACATTTGTAATCTAGGGTGTCGAATTTATGATCTGGATTGCATACCTCAGACTTTATTATTTACAGTTTATTTGTTCGTAATTGCAAATAAGCCTAATTCATACCGTTAATACTTTAATACCGTTTTTTTTTCGATACAATCTTGAAAAGTTGTGAAAAATTGTAATCAATTTAGTGACTTCATATTTTTAACAAAATGATTTTACACGTACAATTATCCAAAAATATAGTGATAGGATTACGTGGCTCCATTATTCATTAAGAAATCTTCGAAAATAAATGCTATTCTAGGAGTTTCTCACCTCTTAGATGATTTGTGTTCGTGCTGGATTTCGTACGGCGGCGGCAGAGGTCTTAGTTAGTCGTAACGAAAGCATTCGGATCCGAGAATGATCTCCCTTTAGTCACCCCACCTTGGATTTAAAGATTACAAGTTTGTCAACCAGTGACGGTTCGCGGGGTTTTTTCTGGTACGGCCGAGGAACAAGAGGTGGTAATACAGATAGGTGCTGTCTCTGCAACTGACCCTACCTATCTGTATTGCCACCTCTTGTTCCTCGGCCGTACCAGAAAAAAACCCGCTCACTGTTGTCAACATTTTAAAGTTCCTGCTAGGAGTTTCTCATCTCTTGGATTTGTTTCCGTGCTGGCGGCAGCGGCGGAAGTCCCCGTCAGTCGTAGCGAAGGTATTCGGATCCGAGAATGATCGATTACAAGTTTTTCAGCATTTTTAAGTTTCAATTATCGAAATCAAAGCTCTGTACGACGAGTTGTGAGCTTTTAAAAATTTAATTAAATGAAGTTCGTAATTACCGCTGTCAGCGGTAGCGCCACCTACCGGACGACATCTGAACCGCTAAGTGCACATTTACTACTACTAGCGCCAAAATACACCAACTTTATACCTATAAACAAACGTAAAAATTCAGCTATGAGTTGCACGGCAAATGGAATATTTAATTCTCAATCGAATGATGTATAAAATAGCTGAGGAGACTGGGCGGTTTTGCTGTATTTTGCGATTTAAAATTTACCCCGTGGGATTGTCGGTAATGAAGTTTACTGTAATGAGTAATAGAGGAATTTAAAGCATTTTACCGTGTTTTTCAAATAAATACTAATATAATTATTGAGTAGAATTAAATAATGTATAAAATAGCTGAGGAATCTGCGCGGTTTTGCTGTATTTTGCAATTTAAAATCTACCAGCAATGAAGTTTACTGTAGCGCTTAATGTAGGAAATTATAGCATTTTAAGGTAGTATTTAAAGAAATACCAGTTTAATTAATGAGTACGGGTATTGACCGCACTTGTGTCTTTCTTAGTGCGCTCTAAAATTCTATAAATTTCAATATTAAGATTTACAGCGAACTGAATTACCGACAAATTTTTATTTGCAAATTCGTGTTTCGTGTTTCGTGTTTCCTCGGCTGTTTTACATATCATTCGATTAGGAATTAAATAGTCTATCATTGGCCGAGTAACTCATAGCCAAATTTTAACATTTTGGTTATAAACAACATATTATTATAGGTATAAAGTGCGGGTGTTTTGGCGCTGTCGGCAATACGCACTTAGCAGTTCAGCCGTCGCCCGGCAGATGGCGCAGGCTTGGCGGGAATTGCAAACTTTATTTTATTCATGCCCACTTTAACTTTAATCAGTGGTTAGTACCGGTTTGTACTTCTTTAAAACACGAAAATTTTATTCACAAACTGTTTACACAATAACATATTCATCAAAGGGAGATATTTGGGATATCTTACAAATTTATAACACTTTTATATTCCTGAATTTTGACTTAATCAGACGTTTAATCGTAATTAACTTTTTAACCATGATTAAGTACCTGCGGTGCAAGTGGGCCTCAATGTTTAAGCTGTGATTTGCACAATTGATACGTTAAAATGCTGATAATCTTTAAATATGTTTTATTAAACGTGCTTAAAAAAATCGGGAAATAATAAATATAGTTGTTGCTAATTATTGGAATTATTGTTTAATGGTTTAAATTTATTTGGATGCTCATGTTTTAATGATGAAAATTACATGAAGGCTTAAAAAAGTTTAACAGCAATTTAATATAATAGGAGACAGCGGCGGCTCGTGGATGTTCGGCGGTGAGACAGCGGAAGAAAATTTGAGCGAAAAAGCAACGGAATATTTTCTTCCTCTATTGGAGTAAGTAGTGCAGCACGAGCGGCATCTTTGTCTTTGCCTCACCCACGGAAATCCACGAGCCGCCACTGATAGGAGGGCAGAAAGACCTATGATCGATAGCCCAGACAGACTAACCAAACCAAATGTATTATATTTTTTAATCATTATTATTATAAGTCTGAATAAATAATAATAATAATAATAATAATAATAAATTTATTATCCTTTAACAGTCTAAAGACTAATTATAGGACAATTTTACAAATTAACACAATTTAAAATAGAAAATAATTCTTACTATAAATAGAGAAAATTGACAAAGCGAACTAAAAAATAATGTGTAATAATTGATAAAGAGGGTGTCTCGTTTCAAGTGTGCCGAACGAAAACAAGTAGATAATGTTATTCTGAACAGAAAACTTTAAATAAACATATGTCTGATTCCTTACCGTTATCCAGGTAAATAATCTTAAAGATTTTTTGATCGTAAAAAAATCTTACAAATTTTCAGTATAAATTTAGATTGCCATGAATTTAAACAAAAATATTTGAGCAGATTAATGTTTATTTGACAGTTGTTTATACAAACTTTTCTTCTCCAGTTTGTTAATTATATCTCGCTTAACCCTGCAGAGAATACGTTGGACCTGAGAGGCCCACGAGACGTATTCACTGGTGTTGTTGAATAAATCCACTCCTAGAGACTTTATAAAACGAGCACGTATACAGGGGCGATGAATAAAACAAGTTTCAAGAATAATGTCGTATATATATATTTACAATATATTAAAGCTTATTTTATCTTAGAGAATATTAAAATTATCGATAATAAAAACGGCTTCGGATGTTGAGCATTTTATCACATTGAGTAAACAATATTTTAAATAATTTGTTTTGAACTTCTTACATAACAGTAACGCCACACCGTGACTTTTAATATAAAAATATTTGAATGGAAGGTTGCAATAGTAATTTTTAATCTTAAATTTGACAAAAAAATGTATTTTTTTTCGCCATGTCCATCCTCAACGACTTAAAGTTTAAAGGACCTCTCCCAAATCAAATGGAAATTGGCTTTCGGTGAAATTGATAAAATTTTGGATATGTTGTTCCTTTCGGTGTCCAGATCAAAAGTCTCCACGGGCATAAAGCTCGAAAACCTTCCCTGCGAGCAGTACCCAGCTTCGAAGGTTAGAGATATATATACCGGGTGTTACACCGCAAATATCTCGCAAAATACAAATCGTATTGACGTACAAAAAAATACGTTTAAATTTTTTTTTGAGCGTGAGCGAAATTTAAACCACCACCCCTCCCCCCTGGGGATTGCTTATTTCCGACGTAAAATTACTAATGACTTTAATCAACGCCTTATTTAAGAGATGACCACGTTAAAAATGTCGTAATCTATCATTTGATGCGAGAAATAAATATAATTCAATAAATGCTTTCGCCGAATATAGCGCCATTTTTTTTTCTTCAGATAAAAACCTAATATTTTTTAGCATAGAATACAAATCTACAATAAAAAATAGGGGTTCTCATTTAAGATTTCAAAGTTAGGAATTACCGGTCTCTAACCTTCGGAGCTGGGTACTGCTCGCAGGGTAGAATTTCGAGCTTGCGCCCGTGAAGACTTTTGATCTGGACACCGAAAGGAACAACACATCCAAAATTTGGTCAATTTCACCGAAAGCCAGTTTCCATTTGATTTGTGAGGGGTCCTTTCATACAACCGTACAATCAGTATTGATTTTTTCTTTTTTCTAAATAAACGGTACAAATATCGTATCTTAAAGTATTGAATTATTACTTGGTAAAATAACGCACCTCTGGACTAGCTGAAAATAGTTTATCAAAATTTACAAATAGTGTAAATTTGGAATAATTAATATTTCTTTTTGTTGTAGTTTTAAAAATTACAAGTATATCGTTCGGTACAGTATAAAAAAAAACAAATAATGTTTTTGTAAATAATGAATCGATATGTAAAAAACAATTATTGTTTCTCTTTGTTATAG
Organism: Ocypus olens; assembly: GCA_910593695.2. Lineage (NCBI taxonomy): Eukaryota > Metazoa > Arthropoda > Insecta > Coleoptera > Staphylinidae > Ocypus > Ocypus olens. Next base: position 1,561,648 of record OU343048.1, read on the forward strand.
CTTTAAAAAATACGCTAGAGTATAATAAAAAAAAAAAACATAAATATTGAATATCGACATGTAAAAAACAACAATTAAAACATGTAACAATTGGATTTTTAAATTTATTATATTATCACTAAAATCGTTTTCTGACTTCTTCAGGATAAAAATGGTAAATCACAATACGTGATAACACGTATTGTGTCGACAATAAGTCGCAAAGGGTTAAAAATGGTACTTTTTTGGGAAGCAAATTTTGGCTGCTGCCAACTATTTTTTACATTTTGAACAAATTAGAAACAACGTTACTTGTTGCAGAAAGCATTAGATAAATACAAGAAAATGAAATGTAGCCTGAATATATGAATATTCAACCTGTTCTTAGTAAGACTTAATTTTTTGCTTGCAGATTAACGAACATGTTGAATATTCATATATTCAGGCTACATTTCGTTTTCTTGTATTTCACATTTTGATCCCATTGTACGTTTTAAAACACGCTGTGCCCCATCTAGTCATCACAAAGCACGAACCACCATTGGTCTTACATAACTACAACATTTTAGCACGTGTAACAGCCTCATAAGGATTTTTCTTTTGTACTAAACACACCCCAACTTAAAAAAAAAACCCTAAAATAACGGTAACAAATAATCTCTCGACGTCTGGACTAGATAAAAATCTGGAATTACTCAACGATACGTATCACAAAAACGCGCAGCCCAATATCAGGAAGATGACGGAAATCGGAAAGATCAGGTAGACCCCCATCCTCGGGTGGCACGTGCTCACCAACAGCGCTATGTTGTCCTCCTCCTTCTCGATGCCGTCGTCCGTCGGGATCTCCACAATCACCGTCTCGTCGGACCAGAACTGTATCGAGAAGTTGCACTCCGTCACGTTGATGCACTCCTTCGTCTTGCTGTTGTTCATGTACTGGTAGGTGGGCTTGTGCACGTTGAAGATCGCGTGGATGTCGTTCGTGATGAAGTCGTTGTCGGAGTAGAAGATGTAGTAGTAGTAGCCGTCCGAGGCGACCTCGTGCACGGTCTCTATGTGCTCCCCCATTTCTAAATACCGCACCTCGGTACACGATTCACTGGGGTTGAACCCAGCGGTGAGCAGAATGGAACCGTCGTAACATGTTAACAAATCGGTTTCGAAACTTGACACGCTGTTTTCATTAGAACCGCCTTGGCTGTAATTAAAGGCATTGCCTCCGTGCTCGATACCACCGTCCAACTGGTTCATCTGATTCAAATCACGTTTATTCCTCTTGTTCACTTGCAACTTAACATCTTCAGCAGATTTTAAATCCTGCTGCAGCTTGTACAACTCCCGATTAAAACCACGTTTATTTTTGTTGTCCGATTCATCTGCATTCCTTTTATTCCTCTTGTTCACTTGCAACTCAACATCTTCAGCAGATTTTAAATCCTGCTGGAGCTTGAACAACCCCCGATTAAAACCACGTTTATTCCTCTTCTTCGATTCATCTCCAACCCTTCTATTCCTCTTATTTGCATCACCTCCATCCCTTTTATTCCTCTTGTTCACTTGCAACTCAACGTCTTCACCGGACTTTAAATCCCGCTGAAGCTTGTACAGCTCCTGCATCTTCACCAGATACTTCCTCGAGTGCCTCCTCGTATGCCGCCTCTCGTCAATCTTACCACCCTCCGATTCCAGCTTATTTTTTTCCGCGTCCCCATCGTAATCCGTCAAATCCTCCGCAGCGTTATCCCCGGTCATCCTGGAATCGTCGATCTCCTGCGCGTGCTCGAACGTCACCTTCACCTGCTTGTAGTCCTGGTCCATGGTGGCGCCGAACTTTTTAAAGTTGTGCTCCAGCAGTCCGCAGGTGTTCAGGTTCTTCTCGCCGCGCACCACCAGTATCCTCGATCCCTCGTACCTCGAGCACACCTTCAGGTAAACCGTGGCGCCCTTGAGCAGGTAGAAGCCCCAGTACTCGAGGGTGTCGTCGGGCAGGGTCATCGATTTCTTGAGGCGGATGTGCTTCCGCTTTTTGCTGAGGACGGGCGATTTTTTCAGTTGGAATGCACTGAACGTCGTGTTCATCCGGAGCGACTGGGACTCGCAGAAGACGGACGAGATGCCCTCCATTATCGCGACCACGTCGGACTCGGCGACCGGGTAGGCGACATCAGCGAAGACGCTGTGCCGGAGGTACAGGGGGGTTATTATGAGGACCGTCGGGAATATTGCCGTCATGAGACAGAATATGATGACTCGCTTGACTCCATGCATATTTCCAATGTCTGAAATTAAGTTAACGGTAGAATCAGACGGTGGAATTTTGTGGTGTTAGTGCTAACTGTATCGGGTGGAATAAAGTTAAAATCAGAGGATGGAATACTGTTGACGGTATCGGGTGTAGTAATGTGCTAGACCTGCATTCAAGGTCAAATTGTCGATGTGTATTAAGGCCAAAATTCATTAATTCAAGGTCATAATTAGAATTGAATTTCCAACCTGTCACATCAGGCGTGCACCCAGGGGGCTGGCTATCGAGTTGAGCCCCCCCAAGACATTTATACACCGAGTGTTAACCACCAAACCTGGCCATAGGAATATACCGTTTTTAGAATTTTTATTAATTGTAATGCCATTGCTATATTGCACTTTTATTTAATATAATATTCATGGATTTTCAGTTTATACATATGTTTATATGCGTGAGCCCCCCCGCCCCAACCAAATTACATACGTGAGCCCCCCAAGGCAAATTTCTGGGTGCGCGCCTTTGTCACATAACTCGATTAATATAGTTTTTTAAAATCGTATGCCGCAGCGAAAATGAAATTTCTCATTCTACATATATTGTGAATCTATTGGATTTGTTATGAATAATTGGGGTGTAGTTGGGATTGAAGACTTCAATGGCACTGAAAAATGTACATAACCTAACCTAACCATTTTTCTCTCAGAAATTTGCCGAACCATTGCAATAAAATGGTCGACAAGTGGATTTAATCATCAGCTACAATGCGGATCGGTTGAATCCCCGCTGAACGACAACTTAACCTAACCTAACCCAACTTAACCCAACATTTTTCTTTCGGGAATTTGTCGAACCATTGTAATAAAATGGTAGACAAGAGGATTTAATCAGCGATTATATCACGTGCTGCAATGTGGATCAGTTGAATTCCCACTGAACGACAACTTAACCTAACCTAACCCAATTTAACCTAACATTTTTCTTTCAGATATTTGTCGAACCATTGTGATAAAATGGTAGACAAAAGGATTTAATCAGTCATCATGAGCTACAATGCGGATCGATTGAATCCCCACTGAACAACAACTTAACCTAACTTAACACAACTTAACCTGACATTTATCTTTCGGGAATTTGTCGAACCATTGTGATAAAATGGTAAACAAACAGCGATTATATCACGTGCTGCAATGTGGATCGGTTGAATTACCTTAACTTAACTTAACCTAATCCAATGCAACTAAACCTAACTTTTTTGTCTTTCAGTAATTTGCCCAACTGTTGCGATAAAATGATTGAAAAGCGGATTTAATCAGCGATCATATCCTAAGATTATCACGTGCTTCAATGGCACTGAAAAATGCACATAACCTAACCTAAACTTTTTTCTCTTAGAAATTTGCCGAACCATTGCAATAAAATTCTCGACAAGTGGATTTAATCAGTCATCATGAGCTACAATGCGTATCGGTTGAATTCCCACTGAACGACAACTTAACCTAACCTAACCCAACTTAACCTGATATTTATCTTTCAGGAATTTGTCGAACCATTGTGATAAAATGGTAGACAAACAGCGATTATAACACGTGCTGCAATGTGGATCGGTTGAATTACCTTAACTTAACTTAACCTAAGCCAACCCAACTTAACCTAACTTTTTTTTCTTTCAGTAATTTGCCCAACCGTTGCGATAAAATGATTGAAAAGCGGATTTAATTAGCGATCATATCCTAAGAACATCACGTGCTTCAATGGCACTGAAAAATGCACATAACCTAACCTAACTTTTTTCTCTTAGAAATTTGCCGAACCATTGCAATAAAATTCTCGACAAGTGGATTTAATCAGTCATCATGAGCTACAATGCGGATCGGTTGAATTCCCACTGAACGACAACTTAACCTAACCCAACCAATTTAACCTGAAATTTGTCGAACCATTGTGATAAAATGGTAGACAAGAGAATTTAATCAGCGATTATATCACGTGCCGCATTATGGATCGGTTGAATACCCACTGAACAACAACTTAACCTAACCCAACTTATCCTAACTTTTTTTTCTTTCTGAAATTTTCCGAACCGTTACGATTAAATAATCGACTAGCGGATTTAATCAGCGATCATATCCTGAGATCGTCACGTGCTACAACGTGGATCAGTTGAATCCCCACTGAATGACAACATAACCTAACTTAACCCAACTAAACCTAATGCAACAAGACATGTTTGTTGCGTTGTCTATATTTTAGAATTTAAAGATTGTAAAGTATTTTTGTATTATTCTACTGTAAACTACTTACTTGCAGGTACATAAATATTGGCACAAATTTGAAAATGTGGAACAATACATAAAAATAACACAATTGACAATTGTTTGTTTCTCAACAGATTTATTTGTTTCAACGACTTTCGATATTTACCAGCGCGGCTCGTGGAAGTTCGGCGCGAGACAACAGAAGAAAATTTGACCGAAAAAGCAATGGAATATTTCCTTCCTCTATTAGAGTAAGTAGTGCAGCATGAGCGGCATCTTTGTCTTTGCCTCCGCTACGGAAATCCACGAGCCGCCCCTGATTTTTACGTTATCATCAAAGAATGTGTTAAATGAGACATAAATGAATAAACTTGCTTTCGATCATTTACAATATTTATTGTTTAACCGTTTTAGCGCCGACAATTTTTTTGTGGGTATACCGTAAATTGCCAAAGAAAAATGTGCAGTTTTAACGATTTTATGTTGTTAGGAAAAACATAAGAAGCGCTCGCAGCACTTTTGACAGGAGTATGCAGCGACACGGTGGCGCTGCTCGGCACTATAACGGTTAAGGATTACAAGTACAGGGAGATCAGAAAATCGAAAATAGTTGGCAGCACAAGTAAAATTATATCGGCTGTCTGGAATTCTCTAATTCAATGTTAATTTTGACATCTTCTGATTTTTCAAGGTTACTTGTTTTAAAAATAGTTTTGTGTTTTTATTGGTGGGTTTATATTTATTTTATTTATATTTATATTAACGTTTAAGGTTTAAGGATTAATGTTTAGCATTTAACGTTTAAGGGAAAGATGCCGTTCACACGAAAATTAAGAATTAAGAATTTTAGATAATGCGCTTGCGTGTCGTTGTTGCCAGATCTTTTATCACAAATTTTAGGAAAATACTGTTTTGCAACTAATTCTTCTAATGAATATAAGAAACAATAAAAGTATTGTTAACAATATTCAATTCTACAGAATTTCTAAGTTTTCCATGCCGAAATGCCCATTCTTAGTGACGCCACTGAACTTCTGTTAGTTAGGTTATGTTTCAAGGGCTGCCAACTATTTTCGACTTTTTGATCTCACGGTATAAATAAATTTGAGCAGAAAGTGATATAAATTCACAGCCAACTAAAAATAGAACACGAAAAGCAAAGCATTCTTGAAGAAAGACAACGCATACATTTTAATTCATTCCGGTCACACCTGACAGTATTGTTATATTAATAGAGCGCACACGCTTACTTGTTGATATATCCGTGCCGGTGGGTACTCATCAACAAATTTGCACATGCAATCATCATTGTCTACCTATAGTTTGTACTTTTCTGCTTTTAAATGGAACGCAAATGTCGATTGAAAGAGTCATCATTTTATCAAACTCTCGATTGACGGATGTTGATTGTACGTCCAGAATCTGTACACCGACACAGGAATATGAATCTTTAATAAAATATTGACTCTTTTAATCAACTTTTGTGTTCCATTTAAAAACAGAAAAGTACAAACTAGTACGTGCACATATTCTGCTAGTTTGTACTTTTCTGTTTTTAAATGGAACACAAAAGTTGATTGAAAGAGTCGACATTTCATTAAAGATTCACATTCCTGTGCCAGTGTACAGATTCTGCATGTACAATCAACATCGTCAATCGATTGTTTGTGCTTTTCCGCTTTTAAATAGAACACGAATGTCGATTGGAAAGAGTTGACGTTTTGTTTTAAGGAATCATACCTTTCGATTAGGTGCTGCACGCTGGAAACGCTGGTGGCACCCATTAGTGTGTCGCTATGAAAAAAATCACCTTCCAGTTAGTTCAATAGATATTCGTGAAATTGTCGTTATCGGAGGACAGATAACGGAGAGTGCAATTTCAGTCTGGTTTAGAGTGTTGTTATCATCGCTTCTGTAGAGGATTTTATTCAAATTGGAATCACAGATGATCAACACACACCAATATTTTGATTAGTCGAGCTGATAACCCGTTTTGCAGGTGTCTGTCGCGCCGTCGTCGAAAGATGGCGCGAAATTTGAATAACCCTTAAAAAAAGTTGAAAAGTCGATTTTACAAAATATAAATATATCTTGATTAGCGGCGGCCAGTGACGGTTCGCGGGTTTTTTTCTGGTACGGCCGAGGAACAAGAGGTGGTAATACAGATAGGTAGGGTCAGTTGCAGAGACGACTGGCTGCGTGACCGCACCTATATGTATTACCACCTCTTGTTCCTCGGGCATACCAGAAAAAAAACCCGCGAACCGTCACTGGCGGCGGCTCGTGTATTTCCGTAGGTGAGGCAAAGATAAAGATGCCGCTCGTGCTGCACTACTTACTCTGATAGAGGAAGCAAATATTTCGTTGCTATTTCGGTCAAATTTTCTTCCGTTGCCTCACCGCCGAACATACACGAGCCGCTGCTGGTCTTGATGCATATTTTAGTTGATTTTTACAGGGTAAAAATGATGTCAATGTCAAAAACCGGGTTCAAGGGAGTCTTCTAGATTGAAAATCGATTTAAAAATTTTGGAATTTTTTTGAGGATGTAAATGACCTTGATGGCCTTGGGAAAAAATTGGCCAAATAGGTATGCGGTTAGACTATTTTCATGGATTTTTTCAGAATTTTTCATTCACTCGTTAGTCAGTAAAAAAATAATGTTTAGAAAAACCGATGTTGTAACCACCAGAGAGGGCAGAGGGGGTTGTCAGTCTACTGACCATGGGGACCTTATTTTTACACCCCAAAACACCCTCTTATCGGGTAAATTAAAAAATCCAGGGATAGGGACTTTTAACTATCTTAACCGTAGGTACCCTTTGTCGGTGTAATTAAAAAAATATTACCATGTTATTTCTGTAATTCCTTTGAAAATGATCGTCATTGACCGAAAGACGTGTTGGATATTGGGTTGCATATATTGGAACATCGGATGCGAACAAGATTGCATATATTGAAACATATGATGCAAATACACTGAACTCTATACATGTATGTATAGAGTTCTGTGTGCTAATATTAGGACATCGGATGCGAACAAGGTTGCATACATTAAAACATCTGAAGCGAATACGGTTGCATATATTAGAACATCGGAAGCAAACAAGATTGCGTATATAGCCAATTCGGTGGAATCTGGCGGCCGAGATCGTAAAACGGTCGGTCCGCCCTGAGGATCGACGCACCCTCGAAGAAAAGGTATTGGTGGTTCGTCAAATTGCATCCCATACATTTATTACTGTCCTTCGCTCCTATTGATATACGCACTTTTACATCAGTACCTTTCAACAAAGATTGGATTTAGATTTAAAAAAAATATTACGTCTCCTATTTACCAAACTCTGACCCTCTTTTACGACCACGGCCACCAGATTCCGGGGAATGGGCTATATTAAAACATGTGATGCAAATACGGTTACATAATATATAAGAACATCGGATGCGAATACGGTTGCATATATTAAAAACTTCGGTTGTGAATAAGGTTAGAACATCGGATGATAATAAAGTTGCATATATTAGAACATCGGATGCGAACACAGTTGCATATATAAGAACGTCGTATTTGAATAACGTTAGAACATCGGGTGATAATAAGGCTGCATATATTAGAATATCGGATGCGAATAAGGTTGCATATATTAAAATATCGGCTATTAATGCGGACCAAAGTTGAAATTAAATAATTAAAGAAAAAACGAGACATAATTACGAAATGATTTTAAAAAAACGAGACATTATTACGAAATGTGGCGTAGGATAGGAATTTAAAAAAAAAAATTTTAGAGTGTGTTAATCAATTAATTCATTGTGCTGTCAATAATTTAACGTTACGGATTTTTAAATTTAGATTTTTAGAGTTTGTTAATCAATTAATTAATTCTGCTCTCAGATTTTTTAAAGCTTGTTAATTAATTAAATTCCCCTGACGGGAATTTAACGTCGCAGGTTTTCAAACTTAGATTTTAGAGCTTCTTGAATCAATTAAATAATTCTACTCTCATGTTCTGTTGAGACTATTGTTGATAAATATTTAGAATTTCAGCGGAATAGATTAGATGATTACGTTTTTGAGATAAATTACAAATAGTTTTTAAATTTAAGAATTTTACAACTCTTCGCGTTATTTGCTCATTTGTGATTTAAATTTAAAAATCAATGTGCAATGTATACAGAATTTATTTTTACAATCTAGTAGTTTGTTTAATATCCACAACATGTTCAAACAGAACGTTGTAAAAATGACGTTGCTATCGTCCACTAGAAATACTTTCTTTGGCCCAGTTTACTGTTATCGTGAATTATTATGTTTATTGCGTTTATTGCTAAGTCTGCATCTATATATACATTTTTTTAGGTCAATAAACTTAGTTGAAATCTATACTAAATAAATTTGAGGCAACCGCACTTGTTGCAGATGCATTAAATAAATGTAATTACAGGAATCTATACTTTTTTTTAAACAATTCTAGAAATCTATTCTGTTTGTTTTTAAATTACTTAATTTTTGCCTTAAAAATAATTATTTTGGCTACACTGTGGGTGCGTTCTGTATTTAAAACTCCTGCAGAAATTTGAAAACATCACCACTTTATGGTTTTTAGATATAGTCCACGAGAACGGAACCAATTTTAAAATTGTGTACTTTTCCAGCAGTAAAAAAAATATAAAAACAATTGCCAGAAACGTGAAAAATTTGAAATTTACTCAAAATACATTCTACTTCAAGATCCTTGAATAATATGTAAACATCCCTTAACTGGATTTTGAAATATTTGCACGAAAACGAACTTATGCCAATTCCAAAGTTGCGCCTGTTTGGAGCCGTGAAAAAAATATAAAAACAATTGCCACAAACGTGAAAAATTTCAAATTTACTCAAAATACGTTCCACTTCAAGATCCTTGAATAATATGTAAACATCCCTTTACGGATTTTGAAATATTTGCACGAAAACGGAACTTATGCCAATTCCAAAGTTGCGCCTGTTTGGAGCCATGAAAAAAATATAAAAACAATTGCCACCAACGGGAAAAATTTCAAATTTACTCAAAATGTATTCTACTTCAAGATCCTTGAATAATATGTAAACATCCCTTTACGGGATTTTGAAATATTTGCACGAAAACGAACTTATGCCAATTCCAAAGTTGCGCCTGTTTGGAGCCGTGAAAAAAATATAAAAACAATTGCCACAAACGTGAAAAATTTCAAATTTACTCAAAATACATTCCACTTCAAGATCCTTAAATAATATGTAAACATCCCTTAACAGGATTTTGAAATATTTGCACGAGAACGGAACTTATGCCAATTCCAAAGTTGCGCGTGTTTGGAGCCGTGAAAAAAATATAAAAACAATTGCCACAAACGGGAAAAATTTCAAATTTACTCAAAATACATTCTACTTCGAGATCCTTGAATAATATGTAAACATCCCTTAACAGGATTTTGAAATATTTGCACGAGAACGGAACTTATGCCAATTCCAAAGTTGCGTGTGTTTGGAGCCGCGAAAAAAATATAAAAACAATTGCCAGAAACGTGAAAAATTTCAAATTTACTCAAAATCCATTCCACTTCAAGATCCTTGAATAATATGTAAACATCCCTTTACGGGATTTTGAAATATTTGCACGAAAACGGAACTTATGCCAATTCCAAAGTTGCGTGTTTGGAGCCGCGAAAAAAATATAAAAACAATTGCCAGAAACGTGAAAAATTTCAAATTTACTCAAAATCCATTCCACTTCAAGATCCTTGAATAATATGTAAACATCCCTTTACGGGATTTTGAAATATTTGCATGAAAACGGAACTTACGCCAATTCCAAAGTTGCGCGTTTGGAGCCGCGAAAAAAATATAAAAACAATTGCCAGAAACGTGAAAAATTTCAAATTTACTCAAAATACATTCCACTTCAAGATCCTTGAATAATATGTAAACATCCCTTTACGGGATTTTGAAATATTTGCACGAAAACGGAACTTATGCCAATTCCAAAGTTGCGCGTGTTTGGAGCCGTGAAAAAAATATTAAAACAATTGCCACAAACGTGAAAAATTTCAAATTTACTCAAAATACATTCCACTTCAAGATCCTTGAATAATATGTAAACATCCCTTTACGGGATTTTGAAATATTTGCACGAAAACGGAACTTATGCCAATTCCAAAGTTGCGCGTGTTTGGAGCCGTGAAAAAAATATAAAAACAATTGCCAGAAACGTGAAAAATTTCAAATTTACTCAAAATCCATTCCACTTCAAGATCCTTGAATAATATGTAAACATCCCTTTACGGGATTTTGAAATATTTGCATGAAAACGGAACTTACGCCAATTCCAAAGTTGCGCGTTTGGAGCCGCGAAAAAAATATAAAAACAATTGCCAGAAACGTGAAAAATTTCAAATTTACTCAAAATCCATTCCACTTCAAGATCCTTGAATAATATGTAAACATCCCTTTACGGGATTTTGAAATATTTGCACGAAAACGGAACTTATGCCAATTCCAAAGTTGCGTGCGTTTGGAGCCGTGAAAAAAATATAAAAACAATTGCCACAAACGTGAAAAATTTCAAATTTACTCAAAATACATTCCACTTCAAGATCCTTGAATAATATGTAAACATCCCTTTACGGGATTTTGAAATATTTGCACGAAAACGGAACTTATGCCAATTCCAAAGTTGCGCGTGTTTGGAGCCGTGAAAAAAATATTAAAACAATTGCCACAAACGTGAAAAATTTCAAATTTACTCAAAAAACGTTCCACTTCAAGATCCTTGAATAATATGCAAACATCCCTGTACAGGATTTTGAAATATTTGCATGAAAACGGAACTTACGCCAATTCCAAAGTTGCGCGTTTGGAGCCGCGAAAAAAATATAAAAACAATTGCCAGAAACGTGAAAAATTTCAAATTTACTCAAAATACATTCTACTTCAAGATCCTTAAAGAAGCCATAAACTTTCCTACACTAAATTTAGAAATAATGGCACGAAAACACTGAGGCCGCAAAAAAACAAAAATCCTCATTGAAACATACAATAAATTGTTTTATAAAACTTTAAATCAACAATAAGGGAACAAAACATTTCAACCACTTCATTTTTGGCGCTTCATACGATTTTCCAAAAGATTACATTACACCTTTGTACTCACCATGAAGTCTTTGTATGGAATTATATTTATATCCCTTATAATAAGCGACATTGTTGTTGTTGTTAACTTGCTGCGCGACCATTTTGGCCATCTTAAAATTCACCTCACTCAATACAAAACAGTATTTTCACCGCTCTCAGACGCCACAATGGCCTTGCACAGTTCCATCGCACTTTGCATTGTTTATACTCCTCGCCGTGGTCGCCCGGACATAATCCGGTATTATGGTTGTGATTGGCTTTAAAAATAGTTATCAATGAGTAAACAAGTGGTCAATTGAAATGTCAATAAACGGTTCAGTTGCACGCACATTTAACATCAATCTGTGACGAGAGAAAAAAAAATGTTTCTCGACTCGAAGGCCCGCGGTGGTGATAATAATAGAAAGATTATGAGATAAGGTGTAATTGGTGGTTGCACAGTAGGTTTACTTTGGGAAGGTTAAATATTTGCTTAACGTAATTTGTTGTTTGTGCGGCGTGCGCGCGGATTTATTTGCGAGAGAGCCGCGGAAATTTGGGGGTTTTCCAGGAATAATAATGTGTTTTGAAACGTCAAGTTATAACAATAGGAAACAAACGGAAAATAAGAAAAACTAATGTAACTATTTAATAATAATAATAATCTTTATTTTATTTTTTTTATTCCCCCTCCATTTCCCTTATGATCACTGCTCCAAGAGTTGTCCACGAGCTGGAGCCCGATAAAAGTCCCGCCCCGGAGCCGAAAATGGAGCGTAATTTAAAAACCGGAAAGCAAAAAAAAAAGATTTCTCGATGTATTCATCAGCAACGTGGAGAATGCAAATGCGAGCATATTTCTGCAACTCGGGTCCACTTTCCTGCCTGTTCTTTACAAGCAAAGCATCAACCCATAATTTGCGAAGTTCCAGATTTGATGGAAATCTAATACAGAATTTTAGGTTATAAGTCAAAAGTCAACCGACGTGTACATCAGCTGACGAGTATTATAACCGCGTTGGCATATATACGTGGACGTATTGCAGCCTTTCGCATAGCAATATTTTGATATAGTGTGAATATTTGACAATATAAATGTTTATATATTCAAAGGTGTGAATAAATTGCAGGGTATCACAATATGCAATGCGAGCTCATAGAGTCATATGTCATAGACACAAAATAACTACCAATTTAGTAACATACCGCAACCATTTAGGGTCCCGCCGCACCACCGTTGTGTTTAAACATTTTTTCCTCTTGTACTCTCTCTCTAAAATAATCAGGAAAGCAGGGAATTAAATAAATGCAGTTTTACACGTAAAAATTCTATGTATAGCACACCAATTAAACACCGAAAAAGACATCAAAGCAAGATATGAAATCATCACGGCAGTATAAACAATTCACTTAAAATTGATTGTGGTTAGAGCGTCATAGTATTTCCCGTCTGAAGTGCTAAATCTAACGGACAGGTGGATCAAATCCAAGTCGGCCTCTCCGAAATGAAACTTCCTGTATTTCTGCAGGATATGCGAGGCGTCGAACGATTCCCTCATGCTCCTTCCAGCGTCCTCCTGACTTCTCCGGAACAAGGAATTCATCAGCGTCACGTGAAGCTTGACGCTCTCGAATTGCTTCCGTATCATATCTAAAATATTTTTTTTTTTAATTTGACATTTTTAGTGACAAACACTAGAAAGTGAAATAAATTAGCAATTGTGTTTACTTTCTCCGTTCAATATATGAATTCAACATGTGAGGGTTTTCAATTCCAATTACAAAAGTCGGTAAAAGTATTTTTTTTTTACATTAAAATACCGTCCCAACGCCATAACTCTGTTATTTATTGACCGATTTGAATGAACTAAAAAAGAAAGTCAATGGCTGTTTAAATACTATAAAATGACGGCAATTATATATTTTTTCTAAATCAACTTCATTGCCAAAAGATAGTCGACTTTAAATTTTTAAATGTCTGCATGTACTTTTCTAATTTTATAATATTAGACATTGTTTTTCTGAATCCAATTATGCCCGTTATATTGGTTTTAAGTTAATATTTATGCCAGAAAAAGATAATAATAAATCTTGTTCACATGATTTTTTTGGTAATAAATGTAGTGTGCCTTGAAAAAAAAATTCAAATCGACAAATGTCATTTATTGTATAAGTAATGTCAACCATTTGTTATTAGTGTGTGTTTCAGACATAATCATGAAAAATAGCGAATTAACAGACATGTTGCAAATTTATTAACTATGTAATAGAAATCGAAGAGCTGCGGCACGAATTTATCACTTACGGTTTCCAGAGCGGCGAATACCTGAACCTAAATTTAGAAGGTTAGAAGGAAATTTGAGACGATATGGAGCCTTTAAAAAGTCGAAGACAGTGGATCGACAATTTCGTGGACTTGCAGAGTTCGACGTTCTACTTAGTGTTTACAATAATCACAGAATCTAAATCGCAAGTGAATTAATACTTGCACTACTTATTTATTCAATTCTACATTGAGTTGTAACAAAGGTACTTATTTATTTATGTTTGACATAACCCAGGGGGGGTTAATTGAATAGGGAGAATTGGAAACGCGACATCCACGCCATCTCACAGTCATCTGGCCCAACTAACGCAATGCAACGCTGCCAAATCTATGTGCAAATCTTTGTAACCGCGCAATATGGTCATATTTTTGTTGGTTAAATTTATTTTAGGTATTTAAGAACATCCAATTATCTGGTAATATTCAAAGTCCACTAGTGTTAGTTGTTTGTTTAAGTCTATTTGATAAATTTTAAAGCAAAATAGATTTTTGAATAATTTCACAAATGAGATATGACAACATCTATTTCCCATCAAATTTCCGGCCTTTTTATACATAACCTCATTAACGTCACGAGTTGAATTGTTATTTGGCCAGGTATTTATAATTCAAATTTAAATTAATATTCTTAAGGCTAAAAGAGTGTGCAATGGGTAAATTAAGTACTCTTAAGGCACCTTATTGCAGTAACGTTTATACGCGCGATTCAAATATTAAAAATAAAGCTTTCTTTACATATCCGAAGTGTCCTAATCGCAGAGATGAATGGGTTAATTCCATTGAATGTATTACTCTAAAAAAAATTCCACTTTCAAAAGTTATGCACATTTGCGAGGACCACTTTTTAAGTATTTATTAATTCCTGTAGAAAATATTTAAATTGGAATGCAATTCCGACAATTTTTAATATACCTTCTTGCAGTACTTCTTCCAGTACAATTCCCGCAAAATCTTTTTTAAAACGGCCCCTTCAAAAATGTAGCTCACTTCATAATTTAACATCTGCCCCAAAAAGAATTCGTTTGGAAAAAATTTCAAGCGAATCCCCTTCAACATCATTTAGAGCTTTACTTTTTGCGTTTGATTAAGCTCTTTATAAAGCAAGTGTCTGCGATTTCCGCTTTTATTTGGATGCGTCGCACTGATGAGAACCAAAAAGTTCGAAACACTTGCAAAAATGAATTGTAAAGTCGCAATTTTAAATTTCCCGCTGGCTCGATGTGTTTGGCCAGATGACTCGCAGACGGCGCTGATGGCGTTTCCAAAAGTTAACATTGAACTGTCCCTCTTTATCCTTAATGCTCTGTGACATAACCTTACTTATTTTTTTCCAAGGCACACTAATTTTAATTTTTGAAAAATATAATTTTAAATAGAGGATTTACTTAAATTTTTTCGACCAAAATATTGAACGAAAAACAACATATTGGGCATTATTGGATTCAGAAAAATAATGTCGAATGTAAAAAAATTCAAACATTATAAGCTGCCATTTAAAAATTCTAAGTTGGCCATCATTTGACAATGAAGTTATTATTGAAAAAATCAATATTTATGTCATTTTTTAGTATTTAAACGGCCGTTGACTTTGGTTTTTAGTTCATTCATATCGGTCAATAAATAACAGAGTTATGGCGTTGGGCGTTTTTTATAGAACGCACGGTATATATCGAAAACTACTCATCGGATCAAAGAAAGTTCTGAATAAATCATTGTATGACCATCTTCCAGGTGAACAAATTTTATTGAGAACTTTCTTTGATCCGATGCGTACTTTTCGATATATACCATGTGTAAATAAAAAGAAAGTTCTTAATAAAATTTGTTCGCCTGGAAGAGGGTCATCCAATGTTACCAAAATCGACCCCCCACCCTCACCCCCTGGGGAGGGGGCAACTTTAAAATCTTAAATTGGAACCCCCATTTTTTATTGCAGATTCGGATTCCCAATAAAAATTAAGTAACTTCTATCCGATCATCGAAATCGAAAAAACACATGTTTAATTTTTCAAAAAGCTATTAAAAGAAATGAAACTCGATTCACCTTCCCCGAGCCCTACCCCATTGCAGCGCAGATGGAAGTTGCTTCAAAATTGTGATTGGAAAACCCAATTTTTTCGTATCTTTGAAAAGCATTTTGAATAATTAAACATGTGTTTTTTATTTATTCAATTTCGATGATCAGATTAAAGTTACTTATTTTTTGATGGAGAATCCGAATCCGCAATAAAAAATGGGGGTTCCCACTAAAGATTTCAAAGTTGCCCACGCCAGAGGGGGCGGGGTGTTGACGTTGGCATCATTGATGATCCTCTTCCGGTCGGACAAATTTTATTCAGAACTTTTTCGGATCAATGCATAGTTTTCGAGATATTTCAATGTCTTCAAATACTTGTTTCTCATTGATCACTTGGTGAAACATTATGTTAATATGTCTTGAAAACGGCACCAAGCCGAAACTAGTTGAAAATAAAACAATTTAATCGTGAAACAAACCAAGTGAATTTTTAAAATCTATGTCTTCAGATAAATCGGCCATCCTGTATAACCTATGATGATGATTATCACTAATTCTTACTTTTCTTAGCGAAATACTCTACAATTTGGTCGGCCATTTTTTGCAAATTGGTGTTGTACTTGGATACGTTCAATTTCACTCGGGCGTAGAGAACGTCCACGTCGGTGGGATCGTCGTTCATGATTTCCAAGCCTTCCAGTATCATTTTTATTGGGCCGGCGTTTTTGAATAGAGGTCTGAAATCGTAATATGGGTAACATGAACGCAAAACAGAGCTCAAGCAGATAAATCAAGAAGTTTGGCCTGTTGTCATTTGTAAAAGTGTCTTAATAAACGTATTCTTTCTCTCTCTCTCTCTCTCAAGAAATTTATCATATATTAATGACATTATTTGTTAAACTTGATTCTCAACAATCCTGAATATTAATGCCATTATGTTAAAGTTGGCTGTATTTTTCCCTTCATCGCTACTTATTTAAGTTAATTAAGTCTGAAATATCTATAATTATTTTTAACTCTTAGAATTATTTACTTTTTTATTCGTTAATTGTAAAATTACCCTGTAGTTGGAATATCTTGTACTGTTGGAAAATAAATTATTATTGCCTTTGGAGATCATTCGTTTTATCTTTTGTTAGTAGGCAATAATGTAGCAAATGATAAAACTAATAAATACTTATTCGATGATGTCTTTGGCAGTATTACTCCCTTCGTCGTGTCTTTATTTATTTGTAAATTTACAGAAAAATATCAGGTTAGAGAGAAAAAATAAAAATTTAGATACACATGAAAATAACAGGGGCAGCTCGTTATATAGAGTCAAGAAACCATGGCACTACCTCTAATTTCAAGTTCAGCAAGGATTTTTAATTAATTCGTAAAACACAGATTCGTCATTTTAAACGTTAAAACATTGTCTGCGAAATTTTTTCAATTTCTTTTTTTCCTCAAATTGAAGGCATTTATTGTATGCCAAGTGGCTCTACCATCAAAATTTTCCACCAGCCACCAGTGGAAAATAATACTATTCTAATTAATTGATTGCCTTTATACATCATTTGTTTTACTTTTCTTTACTAGGCAATAAAATAACAAACGATAAACCTACTAAACACTTACTCGATGATGTCCTCCTTGCAATCGTGAAGAGTTTGTATAGCTACATCCTTTTCTACATCATCCACCAGAACCAAAGGTGCTATGGTCAAGTGAAATTTGTCTGGATTTTGAAAAATAGTTTCATCCACACCCCTCAACGGTGGCCCATTCAATAGACTATTCTGCATAAAAATATTCGTTCACAGTTGATGTTATTACTGAATTAAACTTTCCGATTGGTTGTAAATTTTCTTACAAACTCCCAATTAATGAAATCGCGTGAAAAACAACGGTAAATCGTATGTACAATACATCTCCTTCAATTGTACAGCGACTGGTGGTGTGACTCATGGTACAGCTACGGTAATAGCAGTGGCAATGAAGATAAATGAAGAAAAGTTAATTCAACACTTATTTAAGCCAAGTTTTTTGTAAGCTGGCATTATATCGTATATTCATTAAACAAAAAACCGCAAGTGTGCCATGATTTTTTATTTAAAAAAATTTAAGTTGGCACACATGTTAGAAATTGACATGTGAAACGTCACGAATGGTTTGCAGCAACTAGCAAAAACATTTCTAGTTAAAACTTATTTCCTAACGTTCCCATTATTTATGATGAATTTAAAAATACCTTATCACGATCTGTTGTATTATTTCATGAAACGGGTAGTATTCTCCGTAAACCAGGAAGTGGTAGACCAGTCAAACGTAATTAGGATGCTATTAACACAGCCCAAGGAATTTTGAAAGGTGAACCTACGTCTTCTCTGCGTCGTTTATCACAGCAAATTAATTTATCGGTATTTTTAACACGCCGCAAGTAACATAACCCCAATATGTGTTACCAACTTTAATTTTTAAAAATAAAAAATCATGGCACACTCAAGGTGAACATACTTTATTTTCAGCTGTGTAAACGTTCTCTATGCACAATTGACTGTCACTGTCAGTCATCAAATACATTTTTGAATTGTTACCGTTTAACAACGGAAGAGCATTTAAGGTTAAAGATACATCGAAATTGACAATAATTTGTTGATAAACATTTAAGAAAAGAAAGAGAAAATATCAATCAAAATATGTGTAATGTAATCGCAGAACCCAACCTCAAATTATGTATTCCGTTTACCATTTGAAAGATAATTTACATAGCCAAAAATATATTATTAGTGATATGTCAATTTTTGCCAGAGAAATATTTATTACCACCTTTGTGAAATCCCCCGTCAGTGAGTTAAATTATAATAGTGCTGCCCTGACCAATCTCTACTTCTCCTGGCTGTACCAGGCATCATGTCACCAGCCGCCACTGATTTCAGTTCTTAATTTTTGAACACATCTACATCATTATTCATATATTGAAAATATTCAATACATCACTTATTATAATAAAACACTTTTAACTTTGTTTTGTATAACTTATATAATACAACTTCTTGTTTGAAAATGGTAATTGTATTACCGAAACTTAAGTCACAAAAATAAATATATAAGTTATACAAAACAAAGTTGAAAGTGTTTTATTATAATATTTAAAATGTATAACGAAGTAGAAGCCTCCAGCATAAACAACATCACTTATTAATTTTATGTATCCATTTTTGTATTTGATTGGAAATCTTGATAGTATAGTATAGTATCTTTATTGATCGCATGAAAATATGTAATAACATTTACATATTACATGTACGATATATGATAAGGATTGTTTTGTTGTCATCTTGCAATATTTTCTGCTCACCTTAAATATACCAAAGTTTTGTGCGATACTCTCCGAAGCGACACGTATCGACACGAAATGCGACATCGCCTGTTTCTCCCGCATCTGCAGGACGATCATGTTAACCCTCGTCCTCGCGGACAGCACGTTTCTCTCGGACGATCCGCTTATGATAATATCGCCGGATTCGTTCACCTTGGGCACTTTTATGTGGGTGTCCGTGTCCATTTCAATCTGTCTCTTTTTCATGCCCTTTGCACCGATTATGGCCGCATAATATACCCTGTATGCAACGGTAATAATTGTAGAAAAATTCCGGTTAAAAATTCTAACCGATGGACTTACGGGGCGACGTGAAATTGAGTCATGAATTTGCCACTTTTCGTAACCTTGATCTCAATATCTTCTTCTAGTTCGGCGCAGTTAACCATTTCGTCTATAAAATAAATTACTTATATTCTCAGTAGTTGGGCGGCCCCCCAAGGTTGGTGTAGTGGGTACAGGCGAGCGCTTGTGCCGGTTGCGACGCGTGCCGTGTGGGTTCGAATCCCAGCCCGGCCGAAAGATTTTTCGGGGATCGAGAAGTATTCAGTCGGGTCTATGGTTGTTGTGTAATACGTCTGACATTATTCATTTGTTCATTTATTCATCCCAAAAATTAAAAATACAAAAAATTAAATATTCGATGGGACTGAATGGCTCATGCCAAAGTCAAAAAAAAATAAAATACCACTTATTTTTGTGGATTGTAAGGAATGTTTCAAACTCCAATGAGTTCCGATGATCGATCCATCATCATCAAAATTGATACAATAATTACGGCAGTGTTCACTTTGAGGGGGCTGCCCTCCTGTCTCGTTGTAACCCAAAATTCATGACGGCCCTCATTGACCACCTAATCCTTCTAATAATCCCCTCGTCTAAACTACTATATCTCCGAGGTTAAATTATGAATAATAATTCAATTGTATAGTTGGTTTTATGTAATTTAATTAATTAAAAAGGTCGTGACTGAATGGCGAATGCCCAAAAAAAAAAAAAAAACTTCGAGGGAGCTACACATTGGACAATTTCATTTTGGGTCACATTTAGGGTTGCCATCCGTCCCGATATATCGGGAGACTGTCACCGTTATGGACCTTCTTGTCCCGACAACACCCAATTTTGCAAAACTCAAACTGCTCAAGGACTGAAGTAGCGCCATCTGTTAGCGCAACATGTAAATGAAGAATAAATTAGAAACAACCTTACTTGCTGCAGAAAGCATTAAATAAATACATTTCGTTTTATTGAATTTATGTAAATGAAGCCTCAGGTAGTTTTATTTGTCAACAAGGATGGTCTCACAGTTGGCGTTACATGTTGCGTATGAGTTTTATAAATACGTAAAAGGGAAAAAGGTGGAATCTTAAAAAAAAAAAATTGGTGTATCAACTACTTCCGCCGCAACAAGTTCCACGTAATAAAAAACATTTTTTACTTCATTTCTACACCCCCATCTCAGAGTGTCCCGACGAGATTCCAGCTAGATATGGCAACCCTGGTCATATTTCCACGAGGAGTGCAGTAAAATTAAAGGAAAAAAAAAATTTTGACTGAAGAATTAGAAGACATTTTCACATCAATTAATTCCACTCACCGTCGTTATCCAAGTACGGCCCCAATTTTACGTTCTTATTCGTGGTTTCCACGGCAACGTCGAACCTCCTGAACCGGCAGTTCCCAATTTTCACAATTTGGGGCCTCAGGATTACCATGGGGTCTTTGGAATTGAGAATATCCATTTCTAATATCAATGGATTGTTTCTTTTTCTTGCGCAGTTAATCGCCTTGGCGATCACAGTGACTATAACTTGTTTAATTCAGACACGGCTTTATTATGAGGGTGAAAAACATATACGACGCAAGAAAGAATATCCTTATGGTTGCTACGAGTCGAATACACTAGGGAAATAATTGATAAACATTAGAAGAAGTTATGTATAAGTAACAAACATTAAAAACGATTATAACTTAATACTTACCTCATTACCCAATTTATCTATACCAACCTTACTGATTTTAACATGTTCAGCCAATTCGGCACTGTATTTTCCCGATTCTTTCGGCGTTTAACGTCACTTTAACCGTTTTAATTCGCTCGAGAAACGACCAAAGACAACTTGTGTTAGTTAGGTTATGTTTTAAGGGCTGCCAACTATTTCGACTTTTTAATCTTAATGTCTGCAAAGGTATGTGTTCTGTGATGATGATTAAATCTGATTTATCTTTTATATGATCGTAGATAAGCGAATTGCAAAAAAAAAAAGAAAAGTAGAAAATGGAAACATTTCTCGAAAAAATTGAATGTTTCCATTCAAAAGTTGAAAACATGCGTGCTCTAATGACAAAAGTTGGCAACACCTGCGTTTAAGTAAAAATCACAAAAACATACATAACCTATATAGACGCAATCGTGTTTGATTTCATTTTTAGTAATTGGAATAATAAATAGGTGTACATACAACGTGCGCCAGTTTCAGTTAAAACCATTTAAATTCAAATTAAACGAACGGAGAGTGCACCTTCCATAATGTGCACAAGAACATTTTATGTACAGGACGGCAAATGTAAGTTGGCCAGACGCGCAGAGAGCAAGCGAAAGCTCTCTCTCTCTACAGCCTCTGTAATAAGCAAGCACACATTCTTCGCGTGCGCTATTCATTTACAACTCTATCCGGCGCTCTCCTCCACATGATTGAATGTACAAGGTGCGCGAACTCTTCACGAAATCTATCGAGAGCGCCCTTCGAAGGTTCCGCCTACAATTTTGCCACTGCGCAACGGCAAGTTACGTTTGCCGTCCTGTACATTTAGTGCAAATAAATAAGTTATGAACCCTGAGCGCAGACACCGGCTATATCATAAACATTTCACTCACCGAAAAGCTCTCGACGCTCATCTCTGGACGACGTACCTTTATCCGGTCGACCTGTCTCGAAGATCGGATCTCCTCCAGAATCTGCGGGTCGCCCGGCGTACGAACGACCCTCGAGCGTCTGTTAAAGGACCGAACGCGACACGGGGTTTACCGGAGGAACACGCTTGCTCGCCCGTTTATCCGGGGTGGGATGTCGGTTTGTTTTTAGAGTTATTTGAAATTGAGATTTTTCAACCGGTGTAGAAATTAAGAATAGAATGGAATTTATTTAAATGTTAGAGAAATTTGGGAAATTATTTGAGGTTGTTTTGAATGAATAAATCACCATGGAAGTTGGAAGTTATTTGAAGTTGAGATTTTTCTCGTAGAAGTTGGAATAGATTTTATTAAAGTGTGAAAGAAGTTTGGGAAATTATTTGAAGTTTTTTTAATGAATAAATCACCATGGAAGTCGGATTTGAGGTGAAACGGAGGAAATTCAGGATAAAATCTTCGTGCAAAATTAATTGAAGTTGCAAACAAAGATTAGAGACCAGTGACGGTTCACAGAGTTTTTTCTGGTACGGTCGAGGTAGCAGACGTGATAATACAGATAGGCAGTGACGGTTCGCGGGTTTTTTTCTGGTACGGCCGAGGAACAAGAGGTGGTAATACAGATAGGTAGGGTCAGTTGCAGAGACAGACCGCACCTATCTGTATCACCACCTCTTGTTCCTCGGCCGTACCAGAAAAAACCAGGCGAACCATCACTGCAGATAGGTGCGGTCGTTGCAACCGACCCGACTATATCTGTATTGCTACCTCGGCCGTACCAGAAAAAACCCCGTAAACCATCACTGCTAGAGACTGAAAGAGTTTGGGATTTGTTTTTTTTTTAAGCATGATTTTTATGGTGGTTTATCGGTACCGACAGTTGCTTCATATCTCCAAAGTTAATTTTATTTTAAGTTTACACGGAATTGAAAAGAGACTGGAAAACCTTTGGCTAATTTATACACAAATACTTAATCTGCTGGTCGTGCAGGATGGTGCCGTGTATTTACTTTTTAGGTGAGAAAAAGTTAGGAATCAAAACCATTGAGAAAAAAGAATGAAAATGAAAGATGCGACAGTTGGGAGAAAAAAAAATAGTTTTTAATAAATAAATAAAAAAATAAACAATAAAAATGAAACAAAACAATAAAAAAAATAAACAATGAAACGGAATAATAAAAAATCAAACAAAACAATAAAAAATAAATAAAAACAAAACGTAATTAAAAATAAACAAAACGAAAATAAGTAGCAATCGACATATTTCCACTATCTAACCCATTAACCCGTTTTTGCTCAACGATATCTTTTCAAAATTTTCTGTGCAGTTTCTTAACACAAAAGATTTAAACGGCAATCGTGCGTTTTCCTTTAGTGCACAGTGGTCTTACCAATCATAAATTCATCATAAACAAACGACGCAGAACGCTGGTGCACGTGCAATTCTTCGAAAATATAGATGTTCCACTAATGGAACAGTGGGCAAAAATGGGTTAAAATAAACACGATTAAAATTGCAAGCTTGTATGGATTCAATACCAATCCACACCCTCTTAACACCACATTACACTCCCTGCAGTCATTCGATTCTCTCCCTCCCCCCCGACAACACACTGATGTAACGTTCATCAGCGGCCACCTTAACACATTGCGTGCCACGCTGTAATCGGGGAATACAGTCCCAGGGGCCAAACCACATTCTTTCATCCTTTGTAGTTAAAAAAATGTAACTTTGATTTTTACTTCGTTGCGTTAAGTTTTTTTCAGAATGAGTTTTGTGTTAATATTTCGTAAAATAAATATTTTGTAAACTTTATGTTGTGTTGAATCTGTCTTTCTAGTTTTTTTAACTTTCCCCAAGGGCCACGCTTATGATTCCCCATTAGAAATATACGGTAGCGGGTTCCCTATTTGATATACATGGCCAAACAGTGAGAGATGTGTGTGTCTCAAAAATGAGCGAAATGTTGGTGTCTCTCACATATGAGCGATGTGGCACGCAATGTGTTAAAAAAACAATTATACCTAACTGTAGGTGCAAATTATTAGCACAAAAAGAACGTTGTGGCTGTCTCAAAAGGTCTAGTTTGAATTTGTGCGGACAAAAACGTGGAAATAAAACGATTGCTAGTGCTAATTAAAATAAACAAATAATAATAACATGGTAACCAGTCGCAACTGTTTTCAATAAAATGATTGCTGTTAAACACGAATCACGTATGAATAAATACAGTTGAACCTCCCTTGAACCGAACAAGGTAATAAGTATTGATGCATCCCCAAAAATTTAATCGTTTAATGGAATGCGTAGAATGCATTTATAAGTGGAGTAGTTAAATTAGTCTCAAGTGCTTGCATTTATAAGTGGAATAGTTAAATCAGTCTCGGGTGCTTGCATTTATAAGTGGAATTGAAGGGGAACAATAGTTAAATGAGCCTCGGGTGCTTGAAATCTTGTAAAATAGGTTGGCGGTGATGGTATTTTTTACCTTGAAAAAAAATAAACATGGCCGGATGACGCTTACCGCGGGATGCCCTTTTCACGCCGAATTTTCCAAGAAATCATCCAGCCAGGATCTACGGACAAGCATCGCTTCCACGGGCTCGGTTTACAGGGGACGCGGCCCCAACACTTTCACTGTTCACACGCGTTCACCGGGAATTTTAAGACTTTTCAAGCTCAGTTAAAATTACGCGCGCGGTTAACCTCTCGACCGAAACTCGAATGGCGCGACAAATGAACGCGCGCAGGCGCTCGTTCGTTCTCCGACTAGGGTTGCCAACTGTCCCGGAATTCGCTAGACTTCCTGAATTCGAGTTAGAAGTCCTGCCCTTTTCCAACGGAGTTTGCAGGATGCTAAATATCCTGTATTTTGGAATCTGAACGCAAATGGCAAAGTTTTCATGCGCAACTTTTCCCCGCAGCTTACCTCGTCAGGCGAATGCGCGTTCTGAATCTGGCAACCCTAAGTCGGGCCCGAAATTGAATTTAATGGTAATTTCAAATTAAATTACACTATAAGCACAGAACCAGTGACGGTTCGCGGGTTTTTTTTTCTGGTACGGCCGAGGAACAAGAGGTGGTAATACAGATAGGTGCGGTCACGCAGCCAGCCGTCTCTGCAACTGATCCTACCTATCTGTATTGCCACTTCTTGTTCCTCGGCCGTACCAGAAAAAACCCTGCGAACCGTCACTGCACAGAACACATACCTTCAAGTAATAATAATAAGGCTGTAAGCATGATTACTGCACCGACGAAACTCTTTCTAAATGCACATACACTCATTTAATTTTTAGTCTTTGTAAAACTCCCAAAGTTGGACTCGAAATGGAATTTAACAGTGACGGTTCGCGGGGTTTTTTCGGGTACAGCCGAGGAACAAGAAGTGGTAATACAGATAGGTGCGGTCTCTGCAACTGACCCTACCTATCTATATTACCATCTCTTGTTCCTCGGCCTTACCAGAAAAAAACCCGCGAACCGTCACTGGAATTTAATGATCATTTTGAATTAAATTACACTATAAGCATGATTATTAATTACACTGACAAAACTTTTTCTAAATGCACATACACTAATTTAATATTTTAAAGTCTCTGTAAGATCCATAAGACCTAATTATTCTTTTAGGTTATATTAAGCTTGCCCCTTAAATAATGACAAATGTAGTGGAAAACGCTTTAAATATTTTCCACGAAGAATGCAAAGGTGAAGTTCGTCCACTCCAAACCTTAAAATTATGAAAATTGAGGAATATTTACTTCAATACTAATTAACAAAATCTTAACCTCAAATTTTTAAATTTTATTTTTCTTTCTGTTATTGCAACATTTTCGAATTTCTCTTGTAACATCTTTATTCCAGATTTAATTTACCACACTTGCGAAGTGCCAAAAATTGAGGTAAACGTCGAAGATCCGAAATGGCCTCTGCGCTTTTACAGAGATTACGTGGCCAAGAACGTTCCTGTCGTTATTAAAAATGGGTGCGAGAAGTTTCCAGCCACGGAGAAATGGAATGTTAATTATTTCGGGTAACGTGATGTTAATTTCTGATAATTTAAAATTAATTAGGAGGCTAAGACAGTGCCGCACTGCTTATTCTCATGGAGGGAGCAAATATTTCGCTGCTGTTTTGGTTAAATTTTCTTCCATTTGCGAGCCACCGCTGCATTATATACTTGCTTCCCTCATAAACCCAAAACAAATATTTCGCTGCTGTTTTTGTTTAAATTTTCTTCCATTCACGAGCCACCGTTGCATTATTTACTTGCTTCCCTCATAAACCCAAATCATTTCTTACATTTAATAAAAACGAAAATGCTTCTGCAACGAGTGAGGTTGTCTCAAATTTATTCAAATCATTTCTTATCTGATTGACAAAAAAAACTATATTGCAATTTCCTTAATGCAGAAATACCATGCCCGAGAAAGAGGTGACGGTTGCCATAACGCCCAATGGTTATGCGGATGGTTTGGCGTCGTGCAGGAATCCGGGTACGGGCGAGGTGGAGGATATGTTCGTTCTGCCCGAGGAGCGGACCATGGTCATGGAGGAGTTCTTGGAGAATATTAAAAATCCGAAGTAAGGAAAATTGCTTTAAACTCTTTAAAGAAACAATCGATGGTTCACCTGTCAAACCATACGTCAAAATTGATTTATTCATTTAGAATTAATGAGGTGTTTTCTCAACCCTTTCGCTGCGGCGTTAGGAAAACATTCGCGTGCCTGTGGTGCGGCGTTAGATTGGCTTCGAACGTAAGGTGTGAGACACAGAATACACTTATTGGAATTAAAAAAATGATAGATGGCGCTGACATTCTAGATATAATTTTAGGGTTATTTTTAGCTTGTTGTAAAATGTCAAAAAGTAATCACTGAATGTACTTATTGGAAAAAAAAATTATAGATGGCGCTGACGATATTCTAGATATAATTGTAGGGTTATTTTTCGCTTCTTGTCAAATGTCAAAAAATAATCACTAAACGTACAATTGTAGGGTTATTTTTCGCTTCTTGTCAAATGTCAAAAAATAATCACTGTACGTACTTATTGGAAAAAAAATTATAGATGGCGCTGACGAGATTCTAGATATAATTTTAGGATTATTTTTCGCTTCTTGTCAAATGTCAAAAAATAATCACTGAACTTATTTATTGGAAAAAAAAATGATAGATGGCGCTGACGATGTTCTACATATAATTTTAAGAGGAACTTTAAAATAGTCGTCCCACATATAGAACTGTATATCCGGGTTAAAACACTTTCTCTTGCAGAGATAATTTCGTATGCTACATCCAAAAACAAAACTCGAACTTCACGGAGGACTTCCGAGAATTGCTCGGCGACATCGACCGTAAAATCGGATGGGCCTCGGAAGCCTTCGACAAAGAACCGGACGCCGTCAACTTCTGGATGGGAGATTCGAGGGCCGTTACAAGTAGTGCGTATAAATATTTGCATAATTTAAAAACAATGCACGCTATTATCATTGTTTCATCGTTAGGAGTATATACAGTATGTTTTTTTTTTATCACGGGTCATAGGATTTTACATGGTAAAAATTATACCTTGTGTTCAGGTATTTTATTTGAAACAAATTTTGGTAACTAAAAAATAATTCAATTTCTGTGATATTTTTTTGATTTATATTTTTGCACATACTATTAAATATTTTCATTTTTTATTGGAATAAAACCTGTTTTTGTTATTCTAATTAAGCACATCATGTAGAAAAATAATTCATTTATTACTAACTAAAATTTGCTTCAAAATTATACGATAAAATACTTTAACACAAGGTATAATTTTTACCATGTAAAATCCTATGGCCCACGATAAAATAAACGAACTGTATATAATACCAGAGATGAGTAGAGAGATCGCTAATGCCAATGAAATCAGGCGCGCTTATTTTTTCGTCCCTACGCTAGCGACACCTAGTAGGAGAAAATCCGAAACAGGTAACCGAAATAGTCATGTGATCTTACTCCACTTAATTTTTACCATAAGTCTTCGTCTCTTACACCATCCCTTACCACGCCCGCTAAAATGTTCTTCCCGGAGCGATTCTCTCTTGCTCCACGAGTGTTTTTACGCCGATGAATAGATTGACGTTGACATATTAATAAGATCACATGATCGTTTCGGTTACCTGTTTACGATGTTCTCCTATTAGGTGTCGCTAGCGTCGGGACGAAAAAACTGGCTCGCCCGTTTGTATTCCGTTGTCAATCTCTGATAATACACACTATTATTATTTTTACAGTGCACAAAGACTTCTATGAAAACATCTATTGCGTCGTGGACGGCCACAAAGATTTCATCCTGATACCGCCGTCCGATCTGCCCAACGTCGCCTACGGAAAATACAAAGTCGGTCGATACTGCCAAGTCACCGGGGACGATTTCACGGTGGATTTATGCAGAGACGGCGACGGGGAAGTTCAAACGGTGCCCTGGATAGCCGTCGATCCGCTCGATCCCGACCTGAGGGCTCACCCGAACTTCGGAAATGCCAGACGGCACGAGGTCAGGGTGGAAAAGGGGGATTGCCTGTACCTGCCCAGCCTCTGGTTCCATCACGTCCGACAGAGCCACGGCTGCATAGCCGTGAATTACTGGTACGACATGGATTTCGACGTCAAGTTTTGTTATTATAAGCTGTTGGAGAGCTTATCGAGCTAATAATTCATTGTGTGCTGTCGATTTGCTCGTGAGAGTTCGATAAGGAAGGGTTGGAGAGTTTTTCGAGCTAATAATTAATGACTGTCGATTTGTTCGCGAGAGTTCGATAAAGAAGGCCATGGAAAATAATAATCGTCCTGATACAATGATGGCACACAAGAAACTTTTTGCATGCATTGTTATTATAGAATTATTGTAAATATATACTGTTATTTTATACACATTATGTAATTTATATAGCAAAAAATGCTAAATAAAATTATTATAAGTTTTGGCAAATTTTAAATTTACCGCCACTTTTGTGACAAATGAAATCATTTGTTTGTTTACAAAAATTGTGATAGAATAACAAACTTTGAAGTAAACAGGAGCGTTGCCGATGTCCATTCGGTTATATTTCTTGCTGTAAGTACTTTACAATACCATATTTGATTTAACTTCCGCGACGGGGCCCACAATTGCCGTTGCATTATTTACGTTGTGTAATCTACGTTTTGAGGTTATTTCTTCATTTTGCATTTCCATTTCCAAATTAACGTCTCGGATGCAGCGCCCACGTGATTTTAATAATTTCAAACGGATCCTCTCGAATATAATTAATATTTTTGATGTTTATATGCCGGTGGATGGTAAAAATAGCAACCGGGGGCGTTTCCGGCCCATTTGCTTGAGGAGGGGTAAGGTGTAAAGGATAACATGTTTCGATGAGCGCCGGGGGGAGTAATTCGGCAAATTTTATCTAGGCAACATTTAAAACATGGTCAGCACCAACCTTTTCTCTCGTATTGCGGACGGGATCCGCAGGGGGGTAATATCAGTGGCGTAGCGAGCTTAACTCGCGCCCGGGGCACAATACCTTTTTAGCGCCCCCCCCCCCCCCCATTCGAAAACCATAGTGTTCCTTTTTATTTACGAATTAACATTTATTATATTGCACTGGCACTAAATTTAAAATATATTTTCCAGAAATAAATTAAAATTATCCAGCAATTTTTTGTTTTGCAACCATTTGGCGCCCCTTTGTGAGTAGCGCCCGGGGCATGATGCCCCCCCCCCCTTGCTCCCCCTCGCTACGCCACTGGGGTAATTACCCCGATTATCCCCCGCACGCAAAAATCGCTCTTGCGAAAATTACACGAACCAAATATAAAGCAACTTCAAGCATTTTTTCACCACTAGATATTTGGTGCATAAAGTCTGGCCGCGCTCTGAAGGCATCTGAGGTGCTATCTGTAACCTTTTAAAAACCACTGATGTATGAAGAGAATCAGATAGTCGAACCAATAGCTAGGAAGTAAACTGTAAACATCTGTGAGTGTGAAGTAACAAAATCCAATCACTTCTGATGAGGGCGACCCTTCCGACCCTTCGTTAATCACCTCAGACGCCTTCATAGCGCGGCCAGAGTATATGTGTATATTATACAGGGTGAGTCGTGTCATCGTGAAGAGTCTTTTGAAAAAGTAAAAAAGTATGCATGAAAAAAAGTGCCGAGCAAAATAAAAGAAGAATTTTGGGTTTAAGGCGCATCGACATCTTTGGTCATTCGCGGCAAAATAAAAAGTTTTTTTTTTAACGCCTTGGGGTCGACTGGAAGTTCAAACTTTGAGGACCTTATGGTGACTTAGGAATTTTAGAATAAAAATATACTACCTAAAATTCTACGTATAATATCACCATGCGGTCGTTCACAAGTTCACATTAATCTGGTTTATGAAAATGTTGTCCCAAATGTCCCAAAAATAAATTTTTGTCCAAGAATTGCCTTCGTGAAAGATCATTTTTTGAGAAAATGTCGACTAATGGACATTTATTAGTCGACATTTTCTCAAAAGTTGATCTTTCACAAAGGCAATTCTTGGATATAAATTTATTTTATTGAAGATTCAGATCGGTATACATCTTCTTCAATTACAAAATTATAGGTAGTAGCGGCTATTAATAACACGTATACCCGTATTTTATTGAAGATTCAGATTGGTATACATCTTCTTCAATTACAAAAATTATAGTAGCGGCTATTAATAACACGTGTATAACATTTTTAGGTCATGTCCAAACACTCGCAGAGATTCAAGACGCTGAGAAAGTCGGCGCCGGTCCGGATGTGGATCGACGGGACCAGTTTTAACATAAGACAGCAGCAGAAATCGAAAAATAGAAGCGATGGGGAATCCGAAGAGTACACACTGCACGAGCAACACAAGCTCTACAACATATCGAAGAACGACGACGGAAGGCTGTCGACGAAGTTCAGAATGCCCTCGTAAGTACGGCGTAATCAGTTTTGCCTTAAAGCCTTTCTAGAAACTATACCATCCGATGATGGTTTTTCAACCAAGTGCAAAATTTTATAGTAGTCTAATTTTATCACTTGTTTCCCATGACAACGTAAATAAGATGTATTTATGTATCGTATGTTCATTAAAAAAAAACCTTGAGTGTGCTATGATTTTTTATTTTTAAAAATTTATGTTGGCACACATGTTAGGAATTGACATACAAAATGGCAGATCTTTCTAAAGGGAAAATTATTCCGTGGTCACAATGGTTTACAGCAACCAGATATAAAAAATGATTTTTTTAACTTTAATCATTTCATACAAAAAATAATTGAAACTGTATCTTCAAAAAAAAAAAAATACAAATTACAACAATCAGCAGAAACTGTTCCATATATACCCAAACGAATGCGGTTGGAAAGTAAAAAATAAATTCTTTTAAACGAGTAAAACATATTATTTTTCTTTTTAAGCCTTAATCATTCCAAACAATTAAAACTGTATTTATAAAAAATTAAAATTACAATAATCGACAGAAACTGGTCCATAAATTCCCGACCCAATGCACTCGCGCATCTCTCATGAAATTTATTTATCCTATTTTTTTGTATTAAACGATTAAAACATATTTCAGAGCGTATTACATCAAACTGTACAGCAATCCCGATTTTAACATCGACTCCTTCCGGCGAAACACAAACACGGAACTGGAAATTCCGAAGTACGGCAAAGACGGCGACATCTCGATTACCGGAGGGGACTACAACGAGGTGGCCAGGGCCAGGGAGGAAGTGCACAATCTGTGCTCCCAAATCAGGCACAAGTACCCGGCGATGCAGTTTATTTCGATACCCACTTTAAGCGAGGAAGTGCAAAACAACTTCACAAAATTTAAGGTAACAATAAGTAACACTAAATTTTTTTCTATATTTGCCACACCAAATTTGTACAGCTCACACCTGTGAAGGCATTTATCGGGGGTAATACCATAAGAGTTTTTTCGGACTTCTTTTAACGTAACAACATTTCAGGAAGAAATATTAAATTCCGGCGTGCAAATATCCGGCATGGAAGAGACCATTTTCCAGAAATCGTCCAAATTACACCTCACGATTGTGGTGTTTTCCCTCCTGGATAACGTAGAGAAGGAGGAGGCCGGGAGAGTTCTAAATTCGTTCAAGGAGGAAGTGTTGGAGTAAGTGTCTCGACAAACGTGTTGCCTGAATGTTACCCGTTCGTAGTCCTCAGATGAAAGATCGAGCCCCGTTGAAGATAAAACTGCAAGGCATCGAGTGTATGGACGAGGACTACAAAAAAGCCGGGGTGCTGTTCGCCAAGGCAAAATTCGTGGACGAAAACGAGGATTTCAAGCTGCAGAGCGTGGCCAACGGTTTGGCGAAATATTTCTCCGACCAAGGTTAGCTTTTTCTTGCGGTGGAAATCGTCGCTTGTTAACACACATTTGCCAGAGATTTAAATTAAATTAAAGTTGGCAAATTCCCACATGTTGTACCCTGCGCGAAATTTGAGATCCCCACAGAGAACATAGAAAAAAACTCACCCTGTATAAATCTAAAAAAGTTTGTTCTCAGTTATGCCTACATGTAGGACGACGGATGACTATTTTAAAATCATATCTAGAATATCACCAGCGCCATCTATCATTTTTTTTATTCCAATAAGTACGTTCAGTGATTATTCATCGACATTTCACTGGAAGCGAAAAATAACCTCTTTGTATTTTTAAAATTACTTGATTTATGGCCGGTATTATAAAGGTCATTTAAATTTAATTGATGATTAAATTGAGATCCCCATAGAGAACATTGAAAAAATCTCACCCTGTATAATATACTTTTTACAATAATTATCAATTCAGTTTAATTACTTACAATTGGATCATTATTTTAGGTCTTTGTAGAGAGTGCGTGGACAACGTCAAAATCCACGTGACTTTGATTAACACAAGGTACAGGAACTCTCGGAGCAGTCCGAAGAGGTTTAAACGGATACCTTTCGATGCGACGTACATCATGGAAAAATATAAAGATCACGACTTTGGTGTCTCTCCATTCGATTCGATCCACCTGTCGATAATCGGTAGCAAGGGAGAGGACGGGTTTTATTTACCTTTCGCAGTTGTTAAAATTTAAATTAAAATTGTAATCTGATGTGTTAAATAAAATAGGTACTACTCACATTGGTCCGGCATTTACGGATTGTCGATTCTCTTCAACGGATGACCTGTGTAAAATAAATTTCTGATTCCATAAAAAAAGGTTGCCAACTGTATTATTCATTTACATCTGTAGATAAAATATGTTTTATGAATGTTTGTACCGTGTAGTATGATGAGTATACTCGTCAAAAAAGAAAAACTAGCAATATTTTGTGTTATAAGACAAAATATTTCCGTTTTTTATGACGAGTATACTCGTCAAACAGTAACCACCATGTTAAAAGGTGGAGTGGGTAGATATATGTATTTAAAACCTATTAACAGTAATTTAAATTTTGGATAAATAGGTTTTTTTTTTAGAAAATAGGTATATTTTATAAATAAAACATATATCTATAACATATAAAACATGTAGGTACATATATTATTGAGTAGAGAGTGGATTCGGAGTATTATCTAGGTCGGAGGGGCAGCGTGTGTGGATCGCCTTCGCAGGAACGCCCGCCCCGTAGGAAATTGTCTGGGCAGCAGTATCAAGGACGACGCTAGGGCCAGCTTGACCGACGCACTCTGCCCCCCTGGTAAACTTATGAATACTGTCGCTACTGCCGCCAATCCGTCTTCTACAGGAAAAAAAAAACGTTTATTCCAGCACTCGGAGGAATAAACTCGAGGACTTACCGGTCGGTTCGACAGCAACGGGTCTTAAATCATAATGAGCATTACGTCTAGGCTTTGATCTCT
The DNA here is from genome assembly GCA_910593695.2 of Ocypus olens. Classification (NCBI taxonomy): domain Eukaryota; kingdom Metazoa; phylum Arthropoda; class Insecta; order Coleoptera; family Staphylinidae; genus Ocypus; species Ocypus olens. The sequence continues at coordinate 1,595,777 of OU343048.1, forward strand.
GTCCCAGGTGGAGGGTGACGCTGGCGAAGGGCCGCTTCGCCATGTGCAGCATCTCGACGACGTGCCTCCTCCTCGCCCTGCGCACGTCGGCCGCCTGCTTCGCCTTCCAGGCGACCACGCAGGCCGCCAGGAACAGGAAAAAGCAGGAGAAGAAAACGGAGAAGAACACGAACAGGTCGATGTGCAGCTGGTCCTGCTTGAAGAACACGATGCCGTACGCCACCTTTTTGTCGGTGTCCGGCGGATCTACCGCTTGCAAGACGAGGTAGAATCTCGTCGATTCTAACGAATGATATTCCTTAAATAAAAAAGGCTATAGACAATAATACGAGTTGCGTAAAACGGGCTTTAAATAGTACGCGTTAATGGTTTTAAGAAATTTAAGTGCTTAGTAAAGTGTAAGTGTTCGATCTCCAGACCGATAAAGATATCCCGTTTTACGTTGCACAATTTATTGAACAAGAAATTAGTTAATTTCTTTGGCAATTTAAATTTTTAGTGTCATACAGTAAATTGTCTCAAGAATAAATTTTACAATCTTACTCAATTTACTGTATGAAATGAAACCAGACAATTTCAATTAACTCATTTCAGGTTCAATAAATTGTTTAGTGTAAAACGGATTTAAATCCCGTTTTACACTACATAATTTGTGTAGTGTAAAACGGCTTTAAGAAAGTTAAAACATGTTTCATCCCTCAATCACACGTACGTTACCAAAATCACGAGCTAAAAAATAAAAGTCACACATTTAACGACGGTTCGAGGTGCCAACCTTTTAAAACAAAAAAAAAACCGTGTCGCCATTATTATTTTTTTATGAGTGCAATAATGAATACTCACCTCTGGCAATGTTATAACTAATCTATCTTTCAACCCCCTGACCGCGAGCATGGTCTTCGTCTGTTTCACCGTGATGTACGTGCGCAGGCCGATCGCCTCCTTCTCCAGGAGCACGTCGTCCGTCTTGAAGGTGCCGTTGTCCCAGGGGGCGTACATGGGGTCCAGGTCGATCTCGTGCACGCCCGTCGTCTTGTTCAGGTTGACCACGTAGGTGTCGTCGTGCGTGCTCATGAAGACGTTCAGCTTTCCCTGCGTCACGTCGATTATCACGCGGATGTCGACGTTCATGTACCTGGGCTGTATCACGAAGAACACCATCTCGCCGGGATGGAGGGGTTTCGGTTTCATTTTACACTCGTCTGATGAAAACAGAAATTCAAAATTCATCATTTATTTTTGCAGCAAAAGGTTTCAGTTTGATTTTACGCTAATATTTAATTTATTTATTTAAGTTGATTTTCTCTGTTTTTGCATTTGCATTTTTTTTAGCAAATTATCTCAAGAAATCATATATTCGCAAATGGTAGCCGATACTGAAAATTAAGTTTAACCCTTTAACTACGGGCAAAATTATACACGATTGCAACGCCAACTTTTTTTCAAAACTTAACTTACTGAAATATTTTCTAAACCGCCATTTTGTCCTCATGTGGTTTAAATTTTGCAAATTTGTAAAATTTGTAATATTTTCTCTTTGAATTAAAACACTAAATCTTCTGTTGACGACTGCTGAATACGAAAGCAGAATTACCAAGTCGCTTATTGACGATTCCCGTAGTGAAAGGGTTAAGCATATTTTCTGGAACGGACTAAACTACAATGTTCCAAATTTTAGAGCTCCTAGAAGACATTTTGTTGATTCTTGAGTTTATTAACTGCAGAGGGCAGTATCAACAATGTCAAGATCAGTGGCAATCGAATATAAGAGTATAATAATTGTTAGCTGATGATGATCGATGGTGAAGTGCAGGGGAGCCGTTGATCACGGTGAGTCCACAAAACTATACTCTGTTGACGTTTCATTCTCGCCGCAGTGGGCTTTGTTACAGTGACATTTTTGTTGGTAGTAAAAAAATTACTAACATTTTGGTTATGTAGGGCAATGTTGCATTTTATAATATCCCTCATTCATTACCATCAAAAATACAACATGCCAATCTAAGGACAAAAAACACTCCCACTGCGGCGAGAATAAAATGCGAACAAGGTATAATTATACTACTGGGGCACGTTCAGATAGAATATTTATACCAATAGTGTTTATCCTATGTAATGGAAGTGCGCTCTCATTTTATAAGTTTGGGATCAGATACTTAGACTAAAAATCCGACGAAACATAACCTTTAAAATATGCATTTAGAAATGAGCAATGCCATAGATAAACGATTAATTAAGATTACCAACTCAAGCCATAGAATTGGGGAAAAGTGTTAGTACCAAATTTAGCGCCACCTACTATTTGATCGTGGATTTTATTGGTTGGCGCTAATTTTAAAATATTTTTTATTTTGTAAAAGTTCGAAATTTTATTTTAATTTTAATGACTATAGTTTCGGCAGCTTCGAATTTTTAATTTACTATTTCTTCGATAAAGGCAAGTTAAAATCGCCCAAACTATAGTCACGAAAATAAAAAAATTAAGTTTTACAAACAAAGTAATGGTATTTTATAAACTGCATTGAAAAATGTTCAAACCACAACTAATTTTATTTATTATATAAAATGTATAACGAAATAGAAGCTTGCAGTATAAACATCATTAAAATATTATACTTGATGTGTTCTATAAATGTCTTTTTGACGTTTAAATTTTAACTTTGGATTTGAAATATTTGTGACCGATAACTTAAATCTTTCCTTATCTTGAAGCAAAACTCCATTCTGCACAACATCCTATCATCACATCCAGGTACACAACAACAATTCCATTTTATGAGTGACTGATACCTTTACCTACAATAAGTTGATATGAGAATTTATATAAATTTAAAAAAATCTACTAGAGCTTACCAATTAAATAATACAATCACTAAATTCAAGGGAATCAATGTTGTCTTTGATTAAACACAAAACTGCACAGAACGGTAGAACGAACGAAACACGTGTACCAAATAATGATGTTGTTATGTTTACAAAACAAAGCCAATGTGCAAACCATAAAATGCAAGCACGGTTTTTAGGTAAACTGTTAAAAAACTGAGGACAGCGCCACCATACGTTTGATCGTAGTACTGAGATATGGCACCAAAAAATCCTATGGAGTGAACACCCCCTGAGCAATGCTCTACAGGGTGTAGTGGAACAAAACGGAACATTGGATTTTCAATGTTAATTCCTTTATACTGGAATATCATCTTCCCTGATCATTTTAGAAGAAACATGTAAATAAATGTTTTGTTGAGTAAAAATTCCTGCATGCAGTCAGGCTATTATTTATTTATATTTATGCTTATTGACGACAGCCGCAGTTAAAGGGTTAAAGAAGCAACATTTTCACTCATACAAATACCAGTGCCACCAAGAAAGATTACAACGTGATGACCCAGCACTTCACGAAAACTGCTACCAGCATAGCACCACTTCACAATTTGAACTTTTTCTTGAATAGAATACATTTTTATTGAAAAAACTTATGAAACATTTAATAAATTTGACAGAAGCCAACAAATCAACAGTGCACCATTTTTGTTTAATTTCATGGCAACCATTACATTCGTGAAAATGATCATTTTTATTTTATCATTTTTTGGGGTTTTTATAAATGCTAAAAAATAAATAATAGCCTGACTGCATGCAGGAATTTTTACTCAACAAAACATTTATTTACATGTTTCTTCTAAAATGATCAGGGAAGATAAGTATAAAGAAATTAACATTGAAAATCCAATCTTCCATTTTGTTCCACTACACCCTACGACCTAAAAAAGATATAAAAAATTTCTCAAAACCGTTTCTAGTGTATGTGGGGGAATAAAAATGACCTTCACTAGATAACCCCTGGGGCTGTAGCCACCCCAATTTAATTTTTTTTTTCCGTAAGAGGCAGCACCTCCGCACTTACCCAAAGGTTTGGCGTCGAAGCACATCTTGAAATCCATATTCATCTGCTTGTAACACTGATGGCCGGCTTTCGGCGTTCCCAAATAACCGTCCTTGCATTTGGAACACTGCACCATCCAGCAGGGCTGCGCCGAGTTCTTCCCCGAAGCCCCGGACGGGCAGACGTCGCTCTCCGTATTATTCGTGCAATTGCATTTCTCCCCGGTGACCGCGTCGCACGTGTCCCCGTGGCCGTGGCACTCGCACGGCCTGCAGGGATCCCTGTGATCCTCCGTCCCCCTGAAATTGCCCGGGATGCAGTCGTGACACCGGGTCCCGGTCGTTTTGTTAACGCAGCGCAAACACCTGGCCGCGCCCTTGGGTCCCTCTTTCAGGAGATCGACGAGCTCTTCGATTTCCAGATCGTCGATCACGTCCAGGTCCAGGGTGGAGTTTTCGCTCAGACAGACGTTACTGTGCCCGTGGCAGTATTCCAGGCACGGGACGCACTGGCCCCCGTTGGACGGATCGCCGACGAACAGCGGGAGGCATTTCTCGCACTGGTTTCCCATCGTGTTGTTGTGGCACTGCAGGCATTCGTCGAGCTTATCGGGGCCCTCGCAGTTCGCGTGTCCGTTGCACTGGCACTGGATGCTGCAGTTGGCGCCCACGTAGCCGAAGTCGCACTTGCACTTGTTCGGCTCGATGCACTGCCCGCGGACGCAGCCCTGCGCGCACACCGGCTCGCAGCCGGTCGGGCTGGTCTTGTAGCCGGCCCCGCAGACGCACTCGTAGCCCTCGTCCAGGTCCTCGCACCTCTCGGATATCGGGTTGCAGCTGTGATGGCTGTTCTGGCACTCGTTCTCCGGCGGGCACTTAACGTAATTCCACGAGTACGTTGTGTTCGCCTCGACGTCCGCGTCCGCGTCCTCGTAGACGATGTCGTCGCAGGTGCCCAGCACGGGGCGCTCGTTCGAGCCCTCGGTGCAGACGCCGGTGCCGTTGTTGCCGGGGGACGCGCACCAGCCGCAGTGCGCGTGCCGCAGGCAGCTGGCGCACTGCTTGAAGGAGAGGCAGGGCTCCGGGCAGAATTCCTTGTCGTCGGTCTGCAGGACCAGGCCGCACACTCCTCCCGCGCAGTAGAGGTGCTGGTACGAGGCCGAGAGGCACTCGTCGAGCTGGGTCGACCAGCGGCAGTCGGACACCATCAGGCATTCGCTGCAGGAGGTGAAGTGCGTGCAGGACGGCGTGCAGGTTTTTATTGAATTCCTTTCTTGGTTGTTCGATACTGAAAATAAAGAAGAATGGAAGAAACGATCATATAATTTTATAAAAATACGTTTGATTCGGCTCGCGGGGCGACTCATGGTATGGCCGAGGTGGCAATACAGATAGGTACGGACGGTTGCATAGATCTGTACCATAAGTCCCCCGCGAGCCGTCACTGGTTTTCATAACAATTAAATAAATGTAATAAAGACGAAAAATAGCTTGAATATACAGGGTGTCCTAAATAGAGTAGGATTGCATGGGTATCTTTCTTATTCTTAAAGCTAGAGATCTCGTTAAATGGGCAATGTTGTGCAGTTTTCTATGCTGATTCAGTTTATGTTGAGAAATTTTCAAAATTCCGAGCAGTTTAGAAAATATTTAAAAAAAACTGAAAATCGCGATTTTCAAAAAAATCAAATATCTCAATAATTATTAAAGATGCGAAAAAAGTTTTAAATAAAAGATACTTGGTTTAATTAGGCAAATATGGAAATCAAGTCAAAATAAAATTCAAGATGGCGGTTTCCGAGATATTAATACCAACTTTCTTATTTCAAATGGCCGCCATATTTGATTTTTACACGCATAAATAGACTTGCTTTTTCTCTTTTCAACGATGTACAACAACCTATGTCAAAATAAAAAATAATGGAAATATTAATTGTTTAAATTTAAATTTGAATTTTTTAAATCATTTTTAAAGCAAATGTAACAAAACAAAAAGAGGTAATACAACCAAGTAGTAAAATAACAATAAATTATAAAAAATGCTCAAAATGTTTACCGTTATTGGCCAAACACAATTGACAGCGTTTTACAACACTGCCAGTTACTTTTTGCAATGTGTTGCGATTAATGCCGTTTATTGCCTCTGTCACTGCTTCGCGAAGTTCATCCACATTGTTATAATTGAAGTTACTTCCATAAACTTTGTTTTTTAAAGTGCCCCACAAATAAAAGTCAAGAGGCGTCAAGTCTGCAGATCTGGCTGGCCACTGTACAGGTGTATTAGTCGCTATTACTTTATTATTAAAACGTCCATTTAGATAAGTAATAACATCTCTGGCATTGTGTGCTGGAGCGCCATCTTGCTGGTACCATATTTGCATATTTTGTGCCAAAGGTAAATCATCCAATAAATCTTCTAAGGTTGTTTGAAGAATTTCCAAATAACGTTGTGCAGTTAGAGTTCCATCAAAAATTATAGGACCAAGTAAACGATTTCCCATTATGCCACAAAAAACACTAAAGCTGAACCGTAATTGGTTTCGCCGTGGAATAACTATGTGTGGATTTTCTTGAGCCCAATAGTACTCGTTATGACGATTAAATAATCCACAATTAGAAAAGTAAGATTCGTCAGTCCATAAAATTGTGTTTATAAAATCACCATTTTCTGTAATTTTGTTGATTAACCACCTGCAAAATGTTAATCTACGGATGTTATCATTTGGTTGTAAAGTCTGAGATAGGTGCAATTTATAAGGGTGAAACTTGTGCTTTTTTTAAATTGTTGATGCTCAAGACTTAGATACGTTAACTTCATTTTCTATCTGCCGACATGAAATGTTCGGATTAGCTGCCACACAAGCCAATGTTAATTTTTCATCACCAACGATCATATTTCTATTTCTCTTAGGTTTTTTTAAACTTCCATACAATTGCATATTTTCATCCAATCTTTTAAATACCTTAATGTCCGGCTGCCTTCTTTCAGGAAAGTTTGCTTGGTATGTTTGTGCTGCAAGATGGGGGTTTTTGTAACACTTGATGTAATTACAAAACATATCGTAATTCGCCATTTCAAGTAATTAATATTTATCGATATTACAACAACTTAAGACAATACACATGTATGAATGATTAATACAACTGATAAACTAATGTAAGATGACAGTTAGTCGTTATAACAAATTTTGTTTTATTTTTATTTATGCCTACTTGTTTTAAACTTACAACAATTAATATTTCCATTATTTTTTATTTTGACATAGGTTGTTGTACATCATTGAAAAGAGAAAAAAAAAGTCTATTTATGCGTGTAAAAATCAAATATGGCGGCCATTTGAAATAAGAAAGTTGGTATTAATATCTCGGAAACCGCCATCTTGAATTTTATTTTGACTTGATTTCCATGTTTGCCTAATTAAACCAAGTAACTTTTATTTAAAACTTTTTTTCGCGTCTTTAATAATTATTGAGAAATTTGATTTTTTTGAAAATCGCGATTTTCAGTTTTTTTTAAATATTTTCTAAACTGCTCGGAATTTTGAAAATTTCTCAACATAATCTGAATCAGCATAGAAAACTGCACAACATTGCCCATTTAACCAGATCTCTAGCTTTAAGAATAAGAAAGATACCCATGCAATCCTACTCTATTTAGGACACCCTGTATACTTCTGCTATACAAGTAACCCCGCGAGCCAGTCACAACAATTAAATAACTTACATTGTACACATTTTGATTTCGAATAGCTCCAATCGCAGTTCGGCAGCTGGAGGCACTGGACGCAGTCGGTCGCCAGGCAGGAATTGTACGGACACTGGAGGGGATTGTTGAAGGACACCCCGGAGCACGTCTTGTTAGCGGTGCACATCTGATTGCACCAGCTGCACCCCTGCACCTGCGTGCAGCTCGAGCAGTCGTACAAAGAGGTGCAGTTATCGGCTATGAACGGCCCGTCGCAGACCCGGCCCCTATTTTCATGTTTCGTTCCTGAAATGTTAAGGTATTAAATTCATTCGGTGATGGGTTACGATTTGGCATGTTAGGTGGAAAATATAGGCAACTATATTATTATTTTTTTGTCGAGGCAACGATAAATCGTTTGATTCTTTTCTTATCAGTTAATTAACAATTGTAAAACACTCGTTTATGTTCCAAGGACTGGAGGATGGGACAGGGCCCACCCACCGCCCTGAGTTTCCACTTTAACCTAACCAAGAAAACACCGTTTGATTAAAGAAATTTCTTCGTCAAATCATAGGAGTTTTTAAAGTTGCAAAGCCAACAATAAAGAGGGTCGCTGTTAAGATTAAGTTAAAGTGTAAATGAAGGGTGGTGGGTGGTCTCTATCCCACTCTCCAATTCGTTAAACTCGCCTGAGAGTTTCCATTAACAAATTCATTTATTGGGGAAACAAAATATAAAAAATTGTTCGATTGATCTTTAAACACTTAATTAACAATTGCAAAACCCTCGTTTGTGTTCCAAGGATTGGAGGGTAGGATAGGGACCACCCACCCCCCATCTTTCCACTTAAACCTAACCAAAAAATACCCGATTAAAGAAACTTCTCAGTCAAATCACTGTAATTTAAAAAGTTGCAAAACCACCAATAAAGAGGGTTGCTGAGAAGTTAAAGTGGAAACGAAGGGCGGTGGGTGGGCCCTATTCTACTCTCCAACCTGTCAAACACGCCCCAAAGAGTCTACAAACAATCTCTAGCAACGATAAACCATTTGATTATTTTCTTCCCTTAACAATTAACAATTGATAACATTTTTATATGTTTACTCCCTCTATGATAAGTTACAATCATGTCGTCCAAGACGAGAAAACTCGGTCTTCGGTAATGACGCACAGGCAAAGATCCATTGATCAAACTATACCTCGCCTGTACCATGAGTCATCCCGCCGTCAGTGAAAAGAATACGTTCTTACTTACGATTTAACAAATCCGGGAACGGACACTTGGTGTTGTGACTGTGGCACGTCTCCGACACGGTCTTGTCGTCGTATTTGAGGGCGCAGTAAGCGCAGTCGGGCACCTTCAGGCACTCCCTGCTCGGCCAGAGCGAGCAAACGTCTTTCGGGAGCTCCAACCTCAGCACGGACGACTGGACGTCGCTGCCGAATCCGCCGATCACGTAAGCCGCGTCGCCGTCGGGCTCGATCGTCATGGCTTGCGCGTAGGTTTGCTTAGGGAGCGGACCCACCTTTTCAACACCTAAAAATGTTCAATTAGAGAATTGTCTAACTGTGTGACACTGTTGTTATATTACCATCGGCTATAAGATTTATCCACTGGTTGCAGTTGTAGGAGTACGCGTACAGAGTGTCCGTTATATTCCAGGGCGAAATTCGGCCGCCCAATATGTACATGTGGGAATCTGTCGTGACGGCGGAGTGTAGGAATCTTTTACCTGGCTATAAAAATGATAAAATGTAAAGTATGTTCATTAAAAAAAATCTCAAGTGTGCCATGATTTTTTATTTTTTCAAATTTAAGTTGGTAACACATATTGAGGTTATGTTCCTACCGATAAATTCATTTGCTGTGATATACGACGCGGAGAAATCGTAGCTTCATCTTGGGCTATATTAATAGCATCCTGAGTACGTACCACTTCCTGGTTTACGGAGACATAACGGATCATGATAAGGTATTTTTAAATTCATCATAACTAATGGGAACGTTAGGAAATTCTTCCTGAAACTCAGCCAAAGGTGCGTTGAATGAATACACCCAATTTCCGTCCAATGTAGTCCCATTTCGGAAATAACTTTCAATTAGTGATGTTTTTTTGCTGGTTGCTGTGAACCATTGCGACTACGGAATAATTGTGCCTTTTAGAAAAATCTAACGTTTTGTATGTCAATTCCTAACTTACATTTTTAAAAATAAAAAATCATGGCACACTTGAGGTTTTTTTTTTATGAACATACGATATTATCCATTCCATACAGTGATGGCTCACGGTGTGACTCAAGGTACGGCCGAGGTAGCAGGGGGGCAATACAGTACAGATAGGTAGGGTCGGTTGCAAAGACCTATCTGTATTAACACCTCTGCTAGCTACCTCGGCCGTACCATGAGTTGCCCCGCGAGCCGTCATTGGTTCCATAGTGTAAATTCTACTTACCAAAATGGATGATGTAAACGCGTTCAGATTCGTCCAAGTTCTCGTGTCGTAATTTAAAACGTACAGAACGTCCGACAGCACAGACTCGTGATGCCGATACCGGAACCCCCCAAAGACGTAAAGACTGTTCGTCTGCACGTGAAACGCGGTCGTGTGCCCGAACAATCCCAGAGGGCCGGCCCCGCGCGTGTTCCACTGGTGCCAGTGCTCCCCGTCCAACCGATACTCCCAGACGTTGCTCATAAAACCGATCTGCGGTGAAACCCCCCCGATCAAAATCAGACTCTCCAGCGTGGCGTTCCTGTACGAGGTGAGCGTGTGTCCGGAGAGGGGCGGGGGCCACGTGACCACCCTCTCGATCTCGTTCCACCGCTGGTTCTGTATGTCGAACTGCCAGAAGTCGTCCAGAGTGCGGTTGTTGGCGGACTTGACCTGTTTCGACAGTCCGCCGAACACGAAGATCGCCTGCCGCGAGTGGACTATGTCGGCGCCGTGGAAGTACCGCCCCAGCGGCATCTTGGCGTCGGGAGTGGAGTCGACCGTCACCTGCATCCAGGTGCTGTTCCGCGTGTCGAACAAGCGGATGTCGTTGAGGGGTCCGTGGGAGAGGGAGTAACCGCCGAACATCCACAGAGAGCCGCGTCTGTCCGAGGCGAGGGAGTGGCCGAACCTGGGCAGGGTTTTTCGGAGGTGTTCCAAGTGGTCGGCCAGGTTTAGCGTGTTGAATAATTCGGCGAAAACTAGTTGATTTCCTGTTAACCTGTTTAAAGAAATGCGAGATAAAAAACAACCTTTAATATTAAAAATGTTTCACCACGTGATAAACGAGAACCAAATTCAACAAATACATTATTTTTTTTAAAAAGCGTAACAAAATCGGATGGAATAAAATAATGAACACAAAGAACTTACGTTTACGGTATTTTGACAGTTGTGATATCCAAGGCTAATGGTTTTATTCGGAACGGTGTGAGAATATTCATTCCACGACTTGTTATGGAATGAATTACGAGCATGTGTACGTTCTACGATTAAAATTGATTTCAGAATAATTCAATAAAACAGCGCGTTACCTATCAACCAGAGTGGAACGAAAAAAAAATAATAAAAAACTAATCACATCACCTCTGCATCAATTGAAACACCCGAAAACAAAGTCCAAACAATTTGAAAATCGAATATACACACAAAACCACACACAAGACAGTAATTAAACGGCGAAACGATCAATACTTTCACGACTTCCGGCAGAGAGATGAAAAAGCACCATCGGCGTTGAATCGATGATACCCATCGATCACGCTTATCCATAGTTACCGAAATTTTCTGTTTGCACGTCAGCGCGCACGCACGCTGTCACACACACAGTTCCATTCCGGGTCGCGGCATGGACGGACCCTTCGAGGAGATCGGGCCCCGCCGTCGCGACGGCGACAGCCTCCTCAAGAAGTACGACATACCCGTGAGTCACCTGGACTTCCCCTACGTGGAGAGCTGCACGAACGGGCGGGAGCTGGAGAAGATCCTGCACGTCCTGCGGTCCGGCCAGGAGGGACACTACCCCGACCTGATGCGAAAGACCGAGGAGCGGCTGGCGCAGGTGAAACCGAACAGCGTGTACGTGCGGAAGTCCACGCCGGTGCTCTCGAGGAAATTCATGGACGAGAACGAGCTGAAGGATCTGAACGCGTGGATGACGGACGTGGGCAAGTCGAGCCAGGAATTGGAGAAGGCCCGCAGGAGGTCGGGCTCCTCGAACCAGCCGGACGTCAGAAAGTGCAAAAAATCGGTTTCCGAGCCGAAGAGGGGAAACGAGGCGAAACGCATACAGTCGACCGATTACTCCTCCTGGGACAAATACGACCCCGACACGGAGATCTTGAAGATGGACATCGAGGCGGAGAGGATGCGGAAGGACGCCGCGCAGAAGGAGAAGGAGACGAGGAAGAAGGAGCGGGAGGTTAAGTTCAGCGAGTTCACCACGCGGGCCGAGGCGAGTTTCGAGGCGAACCGGGAGCGCGAGAAGGGAAACGAGTGCTTCAAAGCCGGCGAGTACGCCCAGGCCATCACGTATTACACCAACAGCATTAATTACATGCCGTCGGTGAACAATTACAACAACAGAGCCATCGCCAGAATCAAGCTGAGGGATTACGATCAGGCGCGGAGCGACTGCAGCGCCGCGCTCAAGTACGAACCCAACAACATCAAGGCCTTGCTGAGGCTGGTGCAGTGCCACGAATCGCTGGGGGAGCTCGAGGACGGATTAAGGGTTTCCGAAAGGATTATACAGATCGACCCGAACAATACGGCGGCGCAAAATTTCGTGAACAAATTTAAGAGCCAGCTGAACGTGAAAATAAACGTCAAAACTAGGATGAGGATTGAAGAAAGTGCTCAAAACGAACAACCGCGGTTAAACGAAGTTTCGAGGAAGTACAGAAAGACAACGGAAATAAATAAAATAAAGAAGGATAACAAGCGAGACTCGACGAAGATATCTTTCAACACCGTCGACACGAAGGCGAAACAGCAACAGTGCGAACCGGATCTATCGAAGAGGCCCATCAAATCGATCCTGAAGAAGAAGCACGTCCTGCTGCCGATACCGGGGCCGAGCACGATGCCGGAGCCGTATTACGTGATGGTGGAGAACAAAGATCCCGAGATAATCAAGCGGCAGGAGTACATCCTCAACAACAGGCCGCAGATGATCTGTTTGAACAACATCGACGCTATGATGGACGAGAACGAGTGCTTGGAGGTGCACATCGGGAGTTCGCGCGAGAAGGAAGCGAAGGAGAGGAAGAATAAGGCCAAAATGATGGATTTATCAGAATCCAACAAGGCAAACCTCAGCGAAACGAGTGTCGAACGTGGAGAACATGAGGGTTGTTTCAAGAAAGATGCGAAAAATATTGAAAATCTATCGAAATCTACAAGAAACGAATATTCAGAAATGGAAGATAAGAAAATGTTATCTTGCTTACCGCTTACACAACAATATTCTAAAGATGTTAAAATAACCGAACGATGTAACGATGAAGATGTAAAGCTTACAGGAAAATATTCCAATGAAGGGAATATTAAAATAACCGAACCAGTCAACGATGAGGATGCGGAAGGAAAAAATTTGAATGACGAAACTCTACCGAAAATCGATGTAGAAAGCCGACGTTTGAATGAAGACATGCTTCCGAAAACTGAAAGCAATAACGAATGTGCAAATGTTACGAGGAAGCCAAATCTGAACGAGGAGCTGTTTCGGAAAATCGTTAATAATGAAAGTATATTTACGACAACAGACCAAAATTTGAGTGCAGAAATGCTTCCGAAAATTGATCAAACATCAGACAATAATATAGAAGTAGCGAGAAGTCAATGTTTGAATGAAGTCTTTCGAAATATTGGAAAAAGGCGAAATTTGGTAGAAAGGGAGAAAACATCCAACAAAGAAAGAGGTCTCGGAAAAGGCCGAAATTTGAATTCGGAACATGAAAATGTTTGCAGTTTTGAAACTGTACGAAAAGATACAAGAATGCTACACGATGGAGGAGACAAAAGGGGATTCGTCCAAACGGATTTGAAGAAAGAAAATGAATTTTCTTCGAGTTCATTAAAAACTACAGAAAAACACGGTGTGAATGAAGAAATCAATCGGCAAACTACGATTACAGGAAGTAACAGCGGTCATCAAATTTCAACAGATGGAAGCGGTGCATTGAAACAAAATTCAGTTCAAGTGGCAGAAAGTGCTGATGAAACTTTAACTGCAGAAAATCAAGAAAATTTACTTCAAGTGGAAGAAAGTGCTAAAGAAACTTTAACTGCAAAAAATCAAGAAAATTCAGTTCGAGAGGAAAAAAGTGACGAAGAAACTTTAACTGCAGAAAATCAAGAAAATTCACTTCAAGTTCAAGAAAGTGCTAAAGAAACTTTAACTGCAAAAAATCAAGAAAATTCACTTCGAGAGGAAAAAAAAAGTGATGAAGAAACTTTAACTGCAGAAAATCAAGAAAATTCACTTCGAGCGGAAAAAAGTGATGAAGAAACTTTAACTGCAGTAAATCAAGAAAATTCACTTCGAGCGGAAGAAAGTGCTAATGAAACTTTAACTGCAGAAAATCAAGAAAATTCACTTCGAGCGGAAAAAAGTGGTGAAGAAACTTTAACTGCAAAAAATCAAGAAAATTCACTTCGAGCAGAAGAAAGTGCTAATGAAACTTTAACTGCAGAAAATCAAGAAAATTCACTTCGAGCGGAAAAAAGTGCTAAAGAAACTTTAACTGCAAAAAATCAAGAAAATTCACTTCAAGTGGAAGAAAGTGCTAAAGAAACTTTAACTGCAGAAAATCAAGAAAATTCACTTCGAGCGGAAAAAAGTGATGAAGAAACTTTAACTGCAGAAAATCAAGAAAATTCACTTCGAGCGGAAAAAAGTGATCAAGAAACTTTAACTGCAAAAAATCAAGAAAATTCACTCCAATCGTCGGAAGGAAAGGCCAAAAACAATTTGGTTTTATTACAAGCGGAAAATAGATCTAATCGGAGAAGTACGATTGCGGGAATTAACGATACCCTTCGAACAGTTGCAGACGGAAGTCATCCGGCAGAAGAGAATTTACACCGAACGGAAGAAATTTCATTACAACCGAAAGAAAATCTTTTCCCGCAGTACGAAGAACGTGAAAGCAATGGAAGCAACGAGGGCCATCAATCGGCAATCGATGCAGTGAAGGAAAATCTACTTCAAATGAAAGGCCCAGAAATTACGGAGAATGCAAAAAAAGAAAACAATCTCCGAGAGGAAATTACAGAATATCATCTGGCTTGTGCGAAAAAAGGAAACAATCTCCAGGATACGATTATGGGAGGTGGCAAGAGCTACGAAACGGTAACGAATGGAAGTGGTTTATCGACAGAAAATGTCCCTCAAGCTGAAGATACTCCAAAAACTATAGAAAATCATCCGGAGCGCTTTGCGAAGAACGAAACCAACAAGAAAAATACGTTTGCAAGAATTAACAACACAGATGGAGTTGATTCATCAAGAGGAAATCTACTCTGGGTGAAAGAAACATCAATAGAAGTGGAAGACACTCCAAAAACTACAGAAAATCATCCGGAGTGCTTCGTGAAGAACGAAACCAGTCGGGAAGATTCGATTGTAAGAATTAACGACTCGGGTGGACGAGATTCATCAGGAGGGAGTCTACTCTGGGTGAAAGGAGCATCGACAGAAAATGTCCTTCAAGTGGAAGACACTCCAAAAATTACGGAAAATGCAAAAAAAGGAAGTAGCGAAAGCCACCAAACAGTAATAAATGGAGGTGATTCATCGCCAGAAAAAGTGGAAGACGGTCTTGAAGACGCTCCAAAAACTGCAGAAGATCATCCGGAGTGCTTTGCAAAGAACGAAACCAATCGGGAAGATTCGAATGTACGAATTAACGACACGTGCGGACGCGATTTATCATCAGAAGGAAATCCGCTCTGGATGGAAGGATCTTCAAAAAAACAAGGAAGTAAAATAATAACGGATGGAAATCACCCATCCGGAGGAAATGTTCCCCGGATGGAAGAAACTACGCTCGTGGAAAATCTCGACGATTTCCAAAAGAAAAATGCGTCGCACAAGAATGAAACAGTTCCTACTCTGGAAACTACGGCGCAACATTCACAGCATTACCTCGAAGTAGAAACTGGGGGTTTGGAGTCTTCGGCAAAACCAGAAATAACCCTTTCAGCGCAGGAAAATGATTTGCAAAATTTTCAAACTGCAAACAAAGTTGAAACCAATAAACAGGCTATAAGTTTGTCGAATGTTTCGGAATCCTCGGCAAAACCGGAAACAATTCTTTCGGCACAAGAAAACTCGGGGGACGGGGCAAAATTTGAAACGGATTGTAAAGGTGTGGTAATTGAAGCGAAACATTTACAACATTGCGCCAAAGAGAGAACCAACAGTACCAGTACTACAAGTGCTGGGAAATTTTTAGAAATTACAAATGATGAATATTTTCAATCTACAAACTTCGGTGGTGGAGAAAAATCTGAAACAGAAAATGCTACTGACAATTTTAACGTCGCTACAAGTCGAGAGGAAAAATCAACTGCAAGTTTAGATTCTACATTCATGGTCGAGTCTAATTTGACGGAAACCGTTGTTGAAAATCGTACAAGCAGCAGCAACGGAATGGAATTACTGGATGATCCGCAGAATATCGATCACGACGCAAATAACAATAAAGGTGAAAACTATTTTACCGCGAGGAAGTGGAACAATGCAAGGGGAAGAAACGGCAGTCGGAGTACCAATGAGGTTAATGTTGAGAACGAAAGGAATACTAATCCGACTGGTGGAGGTGCGGTCGTACAGAACGAAAGACAACGTGTTCAAGTAAGTGTTTTATCTTTCTTACTGATGAATATACTCTGTTGGCATTTTATACTCGCTGTAGTAGGCTTTGTTAGGGTGACATTTTTCTTGGTAGTAAAAAAAGGATGTCATTGCATTTTTTTGGTTATATGTGACATTTTTATTGGTAGTGAAAAAGTTATGCCATTGCATTTTTTGGTTATGTGTGACATTTTTGTTGGTAGTAAAAAAGTTACCAACAATTTGGTTATGTCATAGCATTTTTTTTTGTTGTGTGACATTTTTGTTGGTAGTAAAAAAGTTACCAATAATTTGGTTGTCATTGCATTTTTTTGTCATGTGACATTTTTGTTGGTAGTAAAAAAGTTACGAACAATTTGGTTATGTCATTGCATTTTTTTGGTTGTGTGATTTTTTTGTTGCAGTAAAAAAGTTACTAACAATTTAGTTATGTCATTGCATTTTTTTGGTTGTGACAATTTTGTTGGTAGTAAAAAGTTACCAACAATTTAGTTATGTCATTGCATTTTTTTTTTGTTGTGTGACATTTTTGTTGGTAGTAAAAAAGTTACCAACAATTTGGTTATGTAATTGCATTTTTTTGGTTGTGTGATTTTTTGTTGGCAGTAAAAAAGTTACTAACAATTTGGTTATGTCATTGCATTTTTTTTGTTGTGTGACATTTTTGTTGGTAGTAAAAAAGTCACAAACACTTTGGTTATGTAATTGCATTTTTTTAGTTATGTGTGACATTTTTGTTGGTAGTAAAAAGTTACCAACAATTTGGTTATGTCATTGCATTTTTTTTTGTTGTGTAACATTGTTGGTAGTAAAAAAGTTACCCACAATTTGGTTATGTAATTGCATTTTTTTGATTGTGTGATTTTTTTTTGTTGGTAGAAAAAAGTTACCAACAATTTGGTTTTGTCATTGCATTTTTTTTTGTGACATTTTTATTTGTAGTAAAAAAGTTACCAACAATTTGGTTATGTCATTGCATTTTTTTTTGTGACATTTTTGTTGGTAGTAAAAAAGTTACCAACAATTTGGTTATGTAATTGCATTTTTTTGGTTACGTGTGATTTTTTTGTTGGCAGTAAAAAAGTTACTAACAATTTGATTATGTCATTGCATTTTTTTGGTTGTGACAATCTTGTTGGTAGTAAAAAGTTACCAATAATTTGGTTATGTCATTGCATTTTTTGGTTATATGTGGCATTTTTGTTGGCAGTAAAATAGTTACTAACAATTTGGTTGTTGAAAAAAAGCATTACAAAAAAACGTTTTATACAAAAAGTTTGTATTTTTTCCCGTAGAATATGATCCCGCAATAAAAAATAGGGGGTTCCGTTTGAAAAATCAAAGTTGATCTCCGTTTGACCTTGAAAATTGACCCCCCCAAGATCATTTTCAGGGTCACCAGCATATGTCCCCCTCCGAACCCTACAACTTTCATCTGAAACATTTTTTGCCATGTTGCTCAGATTTCGAGATATTTGGGGTGGCAATTTAAAATGAGACACCCTGTATGGTTGACTCTTGATGGTAATATCTCTCCTCTTCTATTACCCGCTATGTTAGTATCTCAAAAACTAATACAGGAATTAACATCCAAAATTTTCTACACAGCAAGTCGGTGTTTACCTCGACTTCCATCTTTTATAATTTTGACATTTCAAATGTCAGCTGCAAAATGTCACATGGACATGAATCTGGGGCCAAAAAAACAACAACAAAATGCTAGATGTACATTTAAATTGAAAATAAACCATGACAGTATAAATATAAATAACTGTTGTATAAAATTCAAAACCGGAGAAAGTGACATAAACAAATTTCAGGCTAGGAGCGAACCGCACATCTGCCGAAGAGAAATGATAGATATTGAAGAGCTCCACGTGCCCTACAGCTTTCTTAAAATGTGGAATGCCGTCGGACGTGACTCGACTTACGCCAAGCACGCGGAAGTCCTGAGGAATTTGGACTACAACCGTCTTCCCGAAGGTAAGCGAAAAGAAGTGTGCTTTTTCTTGTCGACGCGTATGTCTCGTCCGATTTTACTGAAGCGTGTGTATAATAAGATTTACAGAGGGCGTTTTTCATCAATACGGGGACGACTAGCTGTTTAATAGTTCGTCTCCAACATTGCGATCACGTTTGTCTTGTCATAAATATAAATAAAATTTACAGAGGGCGTTTCTAATGAATTCAAGGATGACTTGGTGTTTAGTAGTAATCGTCTTCAGCATTGCGAACAATACTTCAGCCGAGCCTACCGTGGCTTACTAAGGTGGATTAGTTTTATTTTGCTCTGATCCGACTGGTGTAGACATGGAGCGTAAGGTGAAACACGTCTGAAAGTCAGTAAAAACTGTGGCGCGCTCTCCATGCCTTTTTTTAAGAAACCTGCGATACCATCAAAATTTTAAATACTTTTTCGGGTTTTATACGTTGAAGCTAAAAATTAATGGAAAAAGTGAAACTCGTCCAAGTGTCATTAACCCAGATGTGTGCCTACAGTTCTATATGCAGGACGACTATTTCATCAATGGTCCTCTTAAAATTATATCTAGAATATCGTTAGCGCCATCTATCATTTTTTGTGATTATTAATTCACATTTGACAGGAAGCGAAAATAACCTTAAAATTACATCTAGAATATCGTCTGCGCCATCTATCATTTTTTGTGATTATTCATTGACATATGAAAAATAACCTGAATCTTAATTACTTCATTTAGAGAAACAAATCATTTACTTTCCTTTAATTGAAATCTCGGGCAAAAGTGTGTTAAAGACTGCTTGCCTCTTTTTAAGAAACCTGTAATACCATCAAAATTTTCAATACTTTCTCGTATTTTATACGGCGAAGCTAAAAATTAATGAAACAACCCACTCGTGACCTTGCACAACTCTACTTTTATAAAATGAAAAAACATTCGTTTTTGAATAACCACAAATTTATTATTTCAAGGTATGTATTTATTTCAGTAATCGGCTACAAGCTGGACGGAACGATGCTGAGCGCAATCGTGTCCACGCTCCACTCTCATTTCATGGTGCCGCACGAGATCGACCGCGTCCACCAACTGTTGGCCAACATGTCCGGAATGCGGAGGTTCCGCATCGTCTCCATGTTTTTATCGACCGCCGACAAATCGAGGGTTAAATCGCTGTGCGAATTCCTCCAGCAGCACGGTAATCCCCTGCCGGAAGACGTCGTGAGACTGTACTTTTAGTAATGTTTTTTTTTTTCTAAGGAATAATTTACTTGATTTTATTTAACGATTATTATGTCATCAAACGATTAAAAACATGAGATTTTATAGTTTCTTTGAAGAACCCTTGTTTTTTTGCTATAAAAACAAAAAGTTATTTATTTAAAGTGTGGAAAAAAAAATTTTTTTGGCTCGGTCAAGCTTGCAAAGTTCAAAGCGCATAGCTTACATCGCTTTTAACCCTTTCAGGGTTGGTCACATCAATAAGCGTTTTAACGTAACTTCTCGACAGCCGGGTAGCATCAATAAGCGTTCTGATGAATTTACTTGTTTTTATATCCGAATAACGCTCATCATGTTACAGATATGTTTTTAGTTTCGGAGCAAAATCCAACACTAGAAATCGATGTTTAAAAAATTGACATTTTTTACGTCCGTCGGGTGTGATATTGCCAGATATACCCATACCGAAAGGGTTAAAGAACAGTGAAAACTAATATCAAAACAAAAGTACTATTAACCCAGATATGCCGACAGTTCTTTATGTAGGACTTCGTAAAATTATGGCTGGCATATTACCAGCGCCATCTATCATTTTTTTACTCGAAAAAGTACGTTCGGTGACATTTAACAGAAAAATATCACTTGATTTGGAGAAACAAATCATTTACTTTTCCTCGATATTAATAACAAGGAACAAAAATGGCGAAGTGAATAAAACACAAAATCACTTTTGCTGCTGAATATAATTTTCAAAACAATTGCCTCTGGTCACTTCTTCTAAAGTAGTTTGCATAATTTCCTGAAGGCATTGCAAATTTAATCGTTTTTTGGCATTTCCAGCGGTTGTACGAATGATCCACGTCAAAAGAAATTTTGCTTGTGTCAGTTCCTGTAAGTCTTACAAATAATTTTCATGAACAAAATTAAATTAAATTTAATCGTTTTTCGGCATTTCCAGTCGATGTGAGAGCGATCCCTTGTTCGAGCTGTAGTTGGTACCTGCACTATTTTTTATATCAAAAGAACAAATGCCAACATAATAAATATAACCGGAGAAACTATAAAATCACAAAACTCGGCTTACGATTAATTAATCTTCATTACCTACTGATAATAGTTTTTGAGATCGTTGGGATCGTACGAATATTCTCATTCACACGGCAAACCAGCCATTATGAGAATGAACAATCGATTTCTGTAACACCCTGTATATTTAAAATTCAATCATTTTCTCAAATGAAATTCTTAAAATTAATCAATCCTCGTTTACCTACCGATGATGATTTTTGAGATTGTTGCGATCCCATGAATACGAAGAAGAAGAACAACGATCGATTTCTGCAAAAAGAATTTAACCGAAAACAACTCACCTCGTACTGCACGACGGTCCTCCCCACTCCGGCAGACACAGGCACCGTCCGTAGGCGGCGTCGCAGTGTCCCCATCCCTGGGCCGCGCTGCAGTTCTTCGGGCACACCTCGACGTCGCAGTCGGGGCCCACGAATCCCTCCTGGCACACGCACAGCCCGTTCCTGCAGTGGCGCGGCGGCGAGCAGTTTTCGCACTGGATGACGGAGTACATGGCGCTGAAACCCTCGCCCGGCAGGCCTTGCTTGTAATGCACGGTGAGATAACCTGCATAAGAAAAAGGAAAGAAAATTGTTTAGCACGGTGAGATAACCTACAAAAAAAAAAAAAAAAAACATTTGAAAAAAAAAACCACGATCACAATACTTTCTCGTACGTCGTAACAGAGAAAGTAAAAATTGTTTGATGTTTCTCGATCATGCAGACTTAAGGAACACAACAAATTGTTGCATCTAAATAGAAGAATGGTAAGGATACTGACACGTTTCGTAATGATAGATAGTTAAAAAAAAAGAAATAAAATGAATTATTTAGAACCTATAAAAAAAAAGTAAACAAAATCAATTGTTTACCGTTTCTCGATCATGCAGACATAGGGAATGCAACAATTTTTTGCAAAGAATGGTAAGAATACCGTCGCACGTATCGCTGAATTTTAGAATGATATAAATTACCTGTTCTGGATTCTATTATTGCATTTGGAAGAGCATCCTCGTTGCAGAAGACGGCCGATAAAGCACTCTGGCTTCCCATGTCGACTAATTCAGGTAGTCCGTCGTAGACGTAAACGGCGTTTTCTCCACAAGTCACGTTCAGATTTGTGGCATTCATCTGCAAGAGGAAAATAATCAAAAATCTTTTGTTACAGCATGGCCTACTTTTTTTTTTTTGTAACATATCCTTCTGTCGGTGTCAATTTGTTACAATTCATTTGTTACAGTATTATAACTCCCAAAGGTTGATTATAAATTTGTTTGATAGCCACTGTTCTACCTTCACATTGTCTATGCTGCCCTCTGCAGTTCAAAATTTTTCCTAGGCTTAACTTTAGCCATGTTTTAAGTGCTTTCATTTTCCCTTCCTTTAACCCTTTCGGCCCTGGTGGTGGCAATTGCCACCGCAACATTTACATGTCTCTACTTACTATGACAATCCATATTTTTCCTGTTTATCACTAGATGTCACTTCAACAAAGCCTCACTAATTAATTCCTATACTAATTAATCAAATCAGTTCAAATTTGTTATTTATGGTCTTAAGAAGCTCCCCATCAATAATAATTAACAAAAACATTTTTTTTACAAATTTAAAAATCCAGGGCTGAAAGGGCTAAATAGGTTAAATAAGAAATTACCTATTATTATTATTACCTGCAATTGTATAATCGGTGATCCGATCTCGATGATGGGATTGATGATCCAGAGGCACTCCCGCGTCGGAGGGCCGCCCCAGGGGGCGCTGTAGGCCTGCCTGGAGCTGATGCCCTGCCCCTGGTCGCCGGCCAGCATGCCCCTCGCCTCGCACTGGTAGTAGCACTGCCTGCCGTTCCTCGGGTCGCCGTAGTAGTTCGGCCTGCAGCGTTCGCACTGGTGGCCCTCCGTGTTGTCCTTGCAGAAGCACAGGCCCGTCACGATGTCGCACTCGCCCTCGCTCTCGTTCCCGTGACCGTTGCACTCGCACTGTTTGCAACCTGTCGAATGATAAACGACACAGCATGTAATTGTTACTCGAGAAAAACAAAAAAAGTTAAAAAAAAATCGGTCTGGGGTGGCTATGGATTTACCAGCAGAATGTAAACATGTAAGGAACGGTCCAACACCAACATTTTTAACCTTGAAGGAAGCTTTTAAGTTTGAGTTGACATAATATCGCTCTCATTGGAATCAGTTACTCGAGAAAAACGGTTAGTTCAAAAAAATTCAGTCCGAGGTAGCTAATTATTTATGAACGGGATGCGAATTTTTAAAGAACGGTGTATCATCAACATTTTTAATCTTAACCTCTTCAGGGACAAATTAATTTTGAAGTTTCAAATCCTTTAAGAAACAATTGATATCTCGCCAGTAGAACCAGACAGGAGGTATCTGCATGGAAATGTGCAACTGTAGCAGCTTTCAGAGCTTGACATGAGATGGCAGTATTGAGCTAAATCAAATTTGAAATGTGTTCGTCATTTTTTAAAACGTACACAAATGTGTTTCTGTCCCTGAAGAGGTTAAAGGAGGAGTTTTGAGTTGACATAACCTTAAAATAAAGTAAAGAAACGAGACTTTTCAAAATTATGCGTTGGCGAGTTCTCTCTCGATTGCACTCAACAAACGGCATTACATAAGTGACTCCGGACAATTTTAAAACTACTTTAAATGTACGTTTTATGCTATGAATTAGCAGCAGGTGTGAAATCGTGTGCTCACCTTGTTCGGTGGTGGCGTTTCCGTAACTGCCCGCCTTGCAGTACTGACAGAACGGACCCTCCGTCCAGTTCTGGCATTCCTCGCAGATGCCCTCACCCTCGGGGCAGTTGGAGTGGTTGTTGCACCCGCAGTTCACCGAGCAATCTTCGCCCGTCCAGCCCAAGTCGCATTTGCACGAGTAGTTCGGCTCGCCCTGGCACGTCCCGTGCACGCATTCGTTGTAACACGTCCTTATGCAGTTCGTTCGGCCGTCTCCCAGAAATCCCCTATAAACAACGTTTCATTGAAATTATAGGTTATGTTGCATTTTATAATACCCCTCATGTAAAATTTTATTGAAATTATAGGTTAACAACATACTTCAATCATAACCATCAAAAATACAAGATGCCAATTTAAGGACAAAAAAACACCCCGACTGCGGTGAGAATACAATGTCAACAGAATATACAGGGTGTTTCAGGGCTCTGGGAGTGCTTATTTTTCAAAATTTCGAAAAATGTTTTAAACAAAAGTTGTGTATAATAGTAAGCTGCACGCCCTAAAAATATTTAAATTTATACAGGGTGTCTCATAACAAAGCTATGTTTTTTTTAAATGGAACACCCTGTATTTTTTATCATTTTTGAATTATATGGAGCAAATAAAGGTGAGTTACTTCAAAACTCCCTATACCTATTGTTTGCCGTTTTCGAAATATTTAAAGATTTGTCGAAATGCATGGTCCGAGTGAAATTTTATTTCTGCCCCAGTGATTGACGTTGAACGATTAAAATAATTTCTATTAATTGGTCGAAGGTTCGAACTATAGGGCAAACCATGATTTCATACAAAAAATTATACAGGGTGATAAAAAAATGCGGTAGAAAAACCCAACTTAAAAAGTTGAATAACTTCGTTTTTTCAAATGGCACGCCCTGTATTTAGTAACGTATTCTTAAGTAGAATTTCAGATTGTGTAAGGGTTCCCTGTTCCTAATCTCAATAGTTTTCTTGTATTCGGCGATTATCATATCAGGAATAATTATTATAATCTGAAAGATAATTGGATTCTACTTAAGAATACATTACTAAATACAGGGTGTGCCATTTGAAAAAACATAAGTTTGGTCTGTAACTTTGTTATGAGACACCCTGTATAAATTTAAATATTTTTAGGGCGTGCGGCTCACTATTATACACAACTTTTGTATAAAACATTTTTCGAAATTTTTAAAAATAAGCAATGATTGACCGTTTCCAGAGCTCCGAAACACCCGGTATACAGTGAGATCAGAAAGTAGAAAATAGTTGGCAGCATATTTTCTGAAAATCCCTGTATTAATTCAAGTAATCTGTTGCTGGCTGCCTGAATTACTTCAGTGCAGTGTATGTGCACTTTACTTATTTTGACGTTACTTATTTTAAAAATTATCTTTAGAACAAGTAACCTCAAAACACCACAAGACGTCAAAATACTACTGATCCAGGCAGCCAACATAATATTTTATATTTTCAGAGAATATGCTGCCAACTATTTTCTCACTGTAATATTTCTTTACTTTAGAAAAATGAAATAATATTGAATTTCATGTTTAAATGATACTAAACAAAAAGAGAGAGAGAGAGAGAGAATACATCTATTAACATACTTTTACAAATGACACCCTGTATACATTTAAATATTTTTGGGGCGTGCAGCTTACTATTATACACAACTTTTGTTTAAAACATTTTTCGAAATTTTGAAAATTAAGCACGTGATTGACCGTTCCCAGAGCTATGAAACACCCTGTATGTACCAAAGTATCTACCGTGAGATTAGAAAGTCGAAAACAGTTGGCAGCACATTTTCTGAAAATTTCCTATAAGAGTTCAAGTAAAATTATATTGGCTGCCTGGAATTCTCCAATGCAGCGCAGTGGACATTTTGATAATTTTGACATTTTAAGGTTACTTGTTTTAAAAACAGTTTTGTGTATTTTTATCTGTCGATTTTGTCTATTTTAAACATTAGCAGTTATTCATTACTATTAATAATACATTTCAAATTCATTTTTTTTAAATTTCAACATATTCAATGCCAAAATTCCCATTCTCGGTGATGCCACTGAACTTCTTTGTATTAATAATAATAATAATAATAATAATAATAAGTTTATTTCTACAAGATATATACAGTAACGTACACAATATATTTAATTAAGAAATATGTCAATATAAAAAGTATCGAAATACCAAAATAAAGATGTGTTTTATTAAATATTTAATTTAAATTTAAATTAATTAAGGGCTGCCAACTATTTTCACGGTATTTGTTTCTATTGCTAGAGAAAAATTTTTTTTTTTTTAATTATAACAATATTCAAATAAATAACCTACCTTCGGCAATGACAGCTAAATGATCCGTCGGTGTTCACGCAAATGGCTTCCGGATGGCAATCGTGTAAACCCAGGCCGCATTCATCGACATCGGGACAATGCGCGTACGCCCATCGGGCATTCGGAGTGTTCAGGATTTCCGAGCAGTTACCGTGCGGATTATTGAAGTCCCCTTGTACGCATTTTCCTATAAAGAAAATTGTAACTGTCAGTTGAAATTTAAAACAAAAATGGTTTTGAAATGTCAAAACTGTAAAAACCTTGATGTTGTATAAAACATAAAACTAAAGCTAGTGGAATACTAAATTTAGTGATTTAAATTAGTTACTTTGACTTTTCAAAGCTAGGCAAGTAATTTTACACGGTTGCATCACAGGCAGGGTTGCCATATATAGCCGGGACCTCGTCGGGACACTCTGAGATGGAGGTGTAGAAATGAAGTAAAAAATGCAACGCCATCTGCGAGACAACCTTATCAACATAAACTTGTTGACATAAATAAAACCAACTGAGGCTGCATTTACATGTCGCGCTAACAGATGGCGTTACTTCAGTACTTGAGACTTGAAGTTTTATAAAACTAAACATAATGGAATACTAAATTTAGTGATTCGAATTAGTTACTTTGACTTTTCAAAGCTAGGCAAGTAATTTTACAAGTTTTCCGGGTTGTCATTTCTAGGTGGGACCTCGTCGGGACACACCGAGATGGAGGTGTAGAAATGAAGTAAAAAATGTAACGCCATCTGCGAGACAACCTTATCAACATAAACTTGTTGACATAAATAAAACCAACTGAGGCTGCATTTACATGTTGCGCTAACAGATGGCGTTACTTCAGTACTTGAGACTCGAGCCGAGCTCATAACAGTATTTTGTAAAATTGGGTCTTGTCCAGGCGCACCATGTAAGTTTTTACTGTTTCTTACCCGATATAGGATTCGACGAGTTGTAACACCAGCCGCAGCTCAACGAGCTCAGGCACGACGAGCAGTTGTTGTAGTGCGAGCAGGACTTGCACTGCTCCTGCGGCCTGGGCGCCGGGAGCATGCCGTGATCCTGGTTGGTGACGAGTGGAAAGGCCTGGTCGAGCCACTCCCTGCACAGCCCGAACTGGTACTCGCTGGTGTAAACGGAGAAGCTGAAGCACTGCTGCGTCGCCTCGCACCACACGCACCTGCCCCTCTGCTCCAGGCAGGTGCTGCAGTTCTCCCGCTTGTAGCAGGGCGTCGGGCACTGGGCGGGCGCGACGGCCGAGTCGGAGGAGAGGCCGCGGCGCGAGCACCGCGCCTCCTCGATCCACCACTCGCAGAGGCCCGAGTTGACGCAGCTCTCGCACGATATGTAGTTCGAACAGTTCGAGCAGGCGCTGGGCTGGAGGGTCAGGTAGCGCCACTCGCCGTCCTCCGAGATGCAGCTCACGTTCTCGTCCTCGGAGCGCGACACGCACGTGTGGCTCGCGTCGCACCACCCGCACTGGGAGTCGGTCAGGCAGTGCAGGCAGTTCTTGTACTGGGTGCAGGTGCCGTTCGCGAATGGCTCCAGATATTCGAAGGTGAACACCTGAGACGTTCGTAACAATTTGTAATGTCATACGGCGATTGTTATTTGTAAATAACAATAATAACAGTTGATATAACGAGGATGCAACAAAAATGGGCGGCGAAGTTGGCGCCGGGGGTCGATTCTACGTACCCGTTCAAATAATATTGGTATCCTTTTCTACTACCTGATAACCGAGCGGATATTCCCAAGACGTACGATTTCGTCGTCGGCCGTATCTAGAAAACACACACGCGGCCTGCGTAGCTCGGTCGTAGACCGAGCGGTAGAAGAAATAGTTTACGGCGTCTCTTACTTACCGGTTGTTTCATAGGCGCGCGCGATTTAGTCGCAACGGACACTACGGACAAGGCACTACTTGATTCGGACGGACAAGACACCCCGACCGCCATCTCTGCTGAATAGCTCTATATTTGCTCATGACGCGAAAAACCACCGACAACAAAAAGCACCGGAAGCATTTAAAGTCACGTCTGCGCACACGTAAAGTACTTGACATGACGTTAATAACCTCTAAATATAATATCTGACATACAACCGTTTAACCGCAACCACAATTACATGCGTGTGATCTTGATGCAGACATGATAAATCGAATGCAGTTATTTCTAGATTTTGGGCAAATTTCGATTAAGCGGAATCATCCTAAACTATTTGCCACTCTTGCTTATAATTTAAATTTCTTCCCACCTCACTGTTTGTTCCACCCATTAAAAAATATGGAAAATACTCTTGATAATTTATTGATTGAAATTTTATGAATACATTAATACCAAAACTGTTGTAAAAAGTTTAAAAAGCAATTCAGCACTAATTAAGAAATAATTGCCACAAATTCGGTGTTTACTAAGTGATTGCATTCCAGTTATCCTTGAATGTATAATGATGCTCTCACGAGAGAATCAAAGGCCACGGAGATAATTTGCCATGGGGTCTAAACACACATTAATGAATTCCGTGTGCTCGATTGTAAACAAAAACAAATCATGCCTCGACTACCTGATATCCCAGACTGTAAATTATTTCATGCAGACGCGATTGTGTGAATTATTAATTGTTGCTTTCTAGGACGATGAATGCGATCGATCGAAAATTAATTATTAAATGCAAACAAATAACACAATGAATGATTGGCCGGTTTCACACATGAAATTTAATTACTGTAATTGCATAATATTTCACCACAATAAATTAAAACGTAATTGACGAAATAAAGTTGAATATTGTTTCTCATTTATCGTTTGTAATGTGCTTTGTAGGTCACCGAAGGAATCAAATTCCGTTACTACAATTTCAATGCTTTTGTTTATTGTTCCCTACACCTTAAGGGTTTAAAAAAGGGAATTCGATTATATATATATATATATATATATATATATATTTTGTTTATTGTACCTTCGGTGTTTCGTGATCCCTGTGGTGCTGCAGCTCCATCTTGCTCTGCTGGTGGGTGTTGTAGGCGCCCAGCGTGACGATCTTGTGCGACTCGAAGTCGACGGCCACCCTGGTGGAGGTCTCCGCCGAGGGCCACTGCTGCGGCTCGCAGTGCTTCTGCTCGGCGGTCACGTTGGCGATCTTGTGGCCGGCGATGCGGAGGGTCGCGCTGCAGTAGCTGATGCACACCTTGAGCATCTCCTGCCACTGCGGTGGCGGACGGAGGAAGCCCAGCAGCCGGGCCACCATCTTGCCCCCGGAGGGGTCGATGCGGAGCAGGGGGCTCGGCGGGCTGTTGAAGTCGACCTGAAAACGAAAAGAAACCGTAGTAATGAAAGTTTTGCTCGCTCGCCACAAACTGCGTTTAAAAAAATATAAAAACAATTGCCGCGGGCTGGAAAATTTCAAAATTTACAACAAAATTGATTGTAGATTAAGTACCCGAAAAAATCTCAAAACACCCCTTCACAAGTTTCCGAGATAATCACACGAGAACTGTGTTTATGTCATTCTGATGTCGCGCAATTTATCAAGCGCTTAAAAAAATATAAAAACAATTGCTGCCGACTGGAAAATTTCAAAATTTACACAAAATTGATTGTAGATTAAGTACCCGAAAAAATCTCAAAACATCCCTTCACAAGTTTCCGAGATAATCACACGAGAACTGTGTTTATGTCATTCTGATGTCGCGCAATTTATCAAGCGCTTAAAAAAATATAAAAACAATTGCTGCAGACTGGAAAATTTCAAAATTTACACAAAATTGATTGTAGATTAAGTACCCGAAAAAATCTCAAAACACCCCTTCACAAGTTTCCGAGATAATCACACGAGAACTGTGTTTATGTCATTCTGATGTAGCACAATTTACCAAGTGCTTAAAAAAATATAAAAACAATTGCCGCGGGCTGGAAAATTTCAAAATTTACAACAAAATTGATTGTAGATTAAGTACCCGAAAAAATCTCAAAACACCCCTTCACAAGTTTCCGAGATAATCACACGAGAACTGTGTTTATGTCATTCTGATGTCGCGCAATTTATCAAGCGCTTAAAAAAATATAAAAACAATTGCTGCCGACTGGAAAATTTCAAAATTTACACAAAATTGATTGTGGATTAAGTACCTGAAAAAATCTCAAAACAGCCCTTCACAAGTTTCCAAGATAATCACACGGGAACTGTGTTTATGTCAATTCGATTAAAAAAATTTAAAAACAACTGCGACAGACTGGAAAATTTCCAAATATCAGATTATTAATTGTAGAAAGCCGATAATGTACAAATTTAGAATTATGAATGTATTTAATTCTACTAGACAACAAGCCTTAATTTATCTCTGAAATTTTAATAATAAGGTGAAATGTTATCATTTATAAGTTAATCAATGTGATTGAGACATTGTCAATTTTGTATTCCGTTTAATCATCCTCGACCTTTCCGTTCACGATTCAGCAGATTCGTGATTGCCGCCGAGAATTTTCTCTGTTGAAATGTCGAGACACAAAAAAAATAATTGTAAACACGATGATGATAAATAAATGAACGATTGTGTTTGTTATTTAAATTCTTCTTCGATCTACGGCGAATTATTTTTAATTATGTTTATAATTATTTTTATGGTAATTATTTACAGAATGAAAATTTGAAAGCAAAGCGTAATATCGACATGTAATGCAGAAATGTAATTTGACTAAATAGTAACGGCGGTTACCTTTATCTTTAAAAATGCACAAATGCAGAGTGGCTCTGAGGGAAACTCGAGTATCAAAAATTGAAAAATTTAACTTCGCTAAAAAATAATTTTTAACTGGGGTGCAGTTTTTTTTATTGAAAATCATTAGATTTATTGTAGCTGTCAAGATGCGGCAGAAACAATAGACGACTTTTGTTTTTCTTACGGCGGCCATATTAGATTTTTACATTTTTTAATTTAATTCAACATAATTTTTAGATTTATAGTAGCTGTCAAGATGCCGCAAACAACTTTTGTTTTTCTTACGGCGGCCATATTAGATTTTTACATTTTTAAATTTAATTTTACATTTGAGCCAAAATTTTAAATCTAGGGTGCCATGATAACAAAATCGACACTTCCGTTGACAGTTCTGTTTAAACTTCAGTCCCTGCATTTACGTCACGGGTAAGTTTGGCATTAAAAAAATGCAAAACACTTGCGGCGTTAATGATGGAGCAGTTAGAATTCGGAGCGGCAAATTATCGTTATTTGTTTCCACTGGTCGTTTGCGGTGGAATGATGAAATGGAATGTCAGGTGAAATCTCAAGGTGAAATAATATTGACTGGTTATATCGGGTCTAATATTTACTCGCTTATTAATGGCGGCAATGGGATATTATTTGCTGTTTCTCAACATGTGACACTCTAAATAAATTATTACGTACGTAATTGGAGTCCGAATTGATTATTGGTTATGAAGAGATCTAGCTTGAATTTTTAACCGCATCGAAACATTGTAGCAGCTAATGCGTATCAAAATTATTGACTCATAAGTCTCTATGCGTCAACGGTTTTTAAATATTAATTGCTTATGCATAAATTATGAAAACTATTCGCAATATTTGCAATTAGCCCAAGCGTATCGTATCCGTTTGAATTTCCTTTTGTTTCATGCATATTTCTATCCAAGGAATTCCCCGAAAGGTATTTCATGGATGTTCAAGTCGTTCGGCGGTACACGTGTATATTTAAGAAATTTATTTCATACCAAACGCAAACTGAAATGGACTTTCGTGATAATACTCTTTATTTCTTTACAGGATATGTAATACTAAACATGAACTGAATGATAATCTTCATTTCTTTACAAGAATTTATAGATTGGACGTTAGTAAATAAATTCTGACAATTACGATATTTAATACTCAACATAAACTTAATGATAATACTCTTGATTTCTTTTGTTTATTTGTAAACAAATTCTGACAGTTGGCAAATTTTTTGTCTGTGCGTTCAATTTAATTTGTTATTTTTAACAATTATAATTGCGGCGAAAACAAGGAGGAATGTAAAACTTCCAAGGAACACAATTGCGAGAACCTTCTGCTTGTTTTTTTGCCATTCGAAATATTACCTGTTCGATGATTAACGACCGGGAAGTGTGTGTGTGTCATGGTGTAGCCTTGTGTGCGCACAATTTTTCAGATAATTACACATTAGCATCCGTTGCCAGCGTGTACGACCCGTGTAAACGTTACGTTCGAAGAGAGTCGGGCAGCAATTGTGGCACTGACAGCTCACATTAACAAGCGACGATAAATTTCTTTAATTTGCATTAATTGCTTCTAATGTCAATAACGATATCATTATTTATTTATGAATTTATTGTTTATTCCTCGTTTTTACATTTTTGTTATTTGTTTGGGACAATCGGTTATGTGATGTTTCAGTCTTTGAAAGAGAATGTACAGTCGAAAATAGTTGGCAGCACATTTTCTGAAAATGGGGATAATTAAATTGTGTTGGCTGTCTGGAATTCTACAGTGAAGTGCATGTACATTTTGTTTATTTTGACATCTCGTCATTTTTTAAGGTTACTTGTTTGTAAATAGTTGGCAGCACATTTTCTCAAAATGGGGATAATTAAATTGTGTTGGCTGTCTGAAATTCTTCAGTGCAGTGCATGTACATTTTTTGTTTATTTTGACATCTCGTCATTTTTTAAGGTTACTTGCTTTGAAAATAGTTTTTTCTGTTAGTTGGGTTATGTTTTAAGGGCTGCCAACTATTTTTGAGTTTTTGATCTCACAGCACAATTAAATTAAAATTACATCCGTCTATTTCCAGCCGCAATAATTGATTGCATAAAACTACAAGAATTCAATGGGTGATCGTCCGAGGTCTTCCAACCCATCAGATTTTTATGAGAAAAAAAAAACTGCCAATTAATTAAATTTATAGTTTCAAATTAATATTTATGATCCGTAAAAGATAAAAAAAAAACAGTAAAATGTAAAATCAGTACAATGACCTAGACACTCATCGTAAAATTTACAATATGTAAATATCGGCCACTATACTGATGGAGCGTATAATGCAATGAATACGTCTAAATGATGCATTTGCATAGGTAATTATGTTAATATAGGATAAGTACTTTCCGTCTGCTTTAAGTAATATAATGTGGGAAAGTACATACAATTTGCAATTTTACGGCACCAAAAATTGTCCGTTTTAAAAGTAATTCAGAAGATTCATTGGCAATTAATCGCCTCGAAAAGAAGCAAATTATCGTGGATAGTGTACTAAAAAAAAGTTGTGACATAAACCAATTCCAGTCGAGTCGAAATCGTGAGAGAAATAACATTTTCTGGGGTTCCATGATTTATTCGAACTGTCACGGCTGACAGCGTTGCTTTCTAGGTTATGTTTTGGGAACGAACTTAATAATAGTGTATACTATTTTTCCTTCGGTGCGTTGTATCCCATGGGCCTTCGCATAGTGTATTAATAATTTGGAGTTTCAACCAACGTCATTTTTTCTCAACCGGAGATTACGTTATGATTATTACAAAATATTACATACTGATTATTTCTTAAGCAATTTTCACAGTTAGAGCCAACTGCAACGACAGATACATTTTTTTTCAGCTAGAAAACCAATTTTGTGCAATTTTGAATAAACAATTTTGACTTTCAACCGACGCCATTTTGTCCCCACAAGAAATTTTGTTATGATTTTTACAAAATATTACACACTGATTATTTCTTAAGCGATTTTGACAGTTATCACCAGTTGCAACAACAGATACATTTTTTTTTCAGCTAGAAAACCACTTTTGTGCAATTTTGAATTAACAATTTTGACTTTCAACCGACGCCATTTTGTCTCCACCGGAAATTTTGTTATGATTTTTACAAAATATCACAGACTGATTATTTCTTAAGCGATTTTGACAGTTACAGCCAGCTGCAACAACAGATACATTTTTTTTCAGCAAGAAAACCAATTTTGTGCAATTTTGAATTAACAATTTTGACTTTCAACCGACGCCATTTTGTCCCCAAAAGAGATTATTTTTATGATTTCAGCAAAATATTACACACTGATTATTTCTTAAGCAATTTTGACAGTTAGAGCCAGCTGCAATGACAGATACATTTTTTTTCAGCTAGAAAACCACTTTTGTGCAATTTTGAATTAACAATTTTGACTTTCAACCGACGCCATTTTGTCTCCACCGGAAATTTTGTTATGATTTTTACAAAATATTACAGACTGATTATTTCTTAAGCGATTTTGACAGTTATCGCCAGTTGCAACAACAGATACATTTTTTTTCAGCTAGAAAACCAATTTTGTGCAATTTTGAATTAACAATTTTGACTTTCAACCGACGCCATTTTGTCTCCACCGGAGATTTTGTTATGATTTTTACAAAATATTACAGACTGATTATTTCTTAAGAGATTTTGGGAGTTAGAGCCAGCTGCAACAACAGATACATTTTTTTTCAGCTATAAAACCAATTTTGTGCAATTTTGAATTAACAATTTTGACTTTCAACCGACGCCATTTTGTCCCCAAAAGAGATTTTTTTTATGATTTCAGCAAAATATTACACACTGATTATTTCTTAAGCAATTTTGACAGTTAGAGCCAGCTGCAATGACAGATACATTTTTTTTCAGCTAGAAAACCACTTTTGTGCAATTTTGAATTAACAATTTTGACTTTCAACCGACGCCATTTTGTCTCCACCGGAAATTTTGTTATGATTTTTACAAAATATCACAGACTGATTATTTCTTAAGCGATTTTGACAGTTACAGCCAGCTGCAACAACAGATACATTTTTTTTCAGCAAGAAAACCAATTTTGTGCAATTTTGAATTAACAATTTTGACTTTCAACCGACGCCATTTTGTCCCCAAAAGAGATTTTTTTTATGATTTCAGCAAAATATTACACACTGATTATTTCTTAAGCAATTTTGACAGTTAGAGCCAGCTGCAATGACAGATACATTTTTTTTCAGCTAGAAAACCACTTTTGTGCAATTTTGAATTAACAATTTTGACTTTCAACCGACGCCATTTTGTCTCCACCGGAAATTTTGTTATGATTTTTACAAAATATTACAGACTGATTATTTCTTAAGCGATTTTGACAGTTATCGCCAGTTGCAACAACAGATACATTTTTTTTCAGCTAGAAAACCAATTTTGTGCAATTTTGAATTAACAATTTTGACTTTCAACTGACGCCATTTTGTATCCACCAGAGATTTTGTTATGATTTTTACAAAATATTACAGACTGATTGTTTCTTAAGAGATTTTGGGAGTTAGAGCCAGCTGCAACAACAGATACATTTTTTTTCAGCAAGAAAACCAATTTTGTGCAATTTTGAATTAACAATTTTGACTTTCAACCGACGCCATTTTGTCCCCAAAAGAGATTTTTTTTATGATTTCAGCAAAATATTACACACTGATTATTTCTTAAGCAATTTTGACAGTTAGAGCCAGCTGCAATGACAGATACATTTTTTTTCAGCTAGAAAACCACTTTTGTGCAATTTTGAATTAACAATTTTGACTTTCAACCGACGCCATTTTGTCTCCACCGGAAATTTTGTTATGATTTTTACAAAATATTACAGACTGATTATTTCTTAAGCGATTTTGACAGTTATCGCCAGTTGCAACAACAGATACATTTTTTTTCAGCTAGAAAACCAATTTTGTGCAATTTTGAATTAACAATTTTGACTTTCAACTGACGCCATTTTGTATCCACCAGAGATTTTGTTATGATTTTTACAAAATATTACAGACTGATTGTTTCTTAAGAGATTTTGGGAGTTAGAGCCAGCTGCAACAACAGATACATTTTTTTTCAGCAAGAAAACCAATTTTGTGCAATTTTGAATTAACAATTTTGACTTTCAACCGACGCCATTTTGTCCCCAAAAGAGATTTTTTTTATGATTTCAGCAAAATATTACACACTGATTATTTCTTAAGCAATTTTGACAGTTAGAGCCAGCTGCAATGACAGATACATTTTTTTTCAGCTAGAAAACCACTTTTGTGCAATTTTGAATTAACAATTTTGACTTTCAACCGACGCCATTTTGTCTCCACCGGAAATTTTGTTATGATTTTTACAAAATATTACAGACTGATTATTTCTTAAGCGATTTTGACAGTTATCGCCAGTTGCAACAACAGATACATTTTTTTTCAGCTAGAAAACCAATTTTGTGCAATTTTGAATTAACAATTTTGACTTTCAACTGACGCCATTTTGTATCCACCAGAGATTTTGTTATGATTTTTACAAAATATTACAGACTGATTGTTTCTTAAGAGATTTTGGGAGTTAGAGCCAGCTGCAACAACAGATACATTTTTTTTCAGCTATAAAACCAATTTTGTGCAATTTTGAATTAACAATTTTGACTTTCAACCGACGCCATTTTGTCCCCAAAAGAGATTTTTTTTATGATTTCAGCAAAATATTACACACTGATTATTTCTTAAGCAATTTTGACAGTTAGAGCCAGCTGCAATGACAGATACATTTTTTTTCAGCTAGAAAACCACTTTTGTGCAATTTTGAATTAACAATTTTGACTTTCAACCGACGCCATTTTGTATCCACCGGAGATTTTGTTATGATTTTTACAAAATATTACATACTGATTATTTCTTAAGCGATTTTGACAGTTATCGCCAGTTGCAACAACAGATACATTTTTTTTCAGCTAGAAAACCAATTTTGTGCAATTTTGAATTAACAATTTTGACTTTCAACTGACGCCATTTTGTATCCACCGGAGATTTTGTTATGATTTTTACAAAATATTACATACTGATTATTTCTTAAGCGATTTTGACAGTTAGAGCCAGCTGCAACAACAGATACATTTTTTTTCAGCAAGAAAACCAATTTTGTGCAATTCTGAATTAACAATTTTGACTTTCAACCGACGCCATTTTGTCTCCACCGGAGATTTTGTTATAATTTTTACAAAATATCACAGACTGATTATTTCTTAAGCAATTTTGACAGTTAGAGCCAGTTGCAATGACAGATACATTTTTTTTCAGCTAGAAAACCAATTTTGTGCAATTTTGAATAAACAATTTTGACTTTCAACCGACGCCATTTTGCCCCCACAAGAGATTTTTTTATGATTTCAGCAAAATATTACATACTGATTATTTCTTAAGCAATTTTAACAGTTAGAGCCAGCTGCAACAACAGATACATTTTTTTTCAGCTAGAAAACCAATTTTGTGCAATTTTGAATTAACAATTTTGACTTTCAACTGACGCCATTTTGTCTCCACCGGCGATTTTGTTATGATTTTTACAAAATATTACAGACTGATTATTTCTTAAGAGATTTTGGGAGTTAGAGCCAGCTGCAACAAGAGATATTTTTTTCCAGCTAAAAAACAACTTTTGTGCAATTTTGACTTTCAATGGACGCCATTTTATCTCCACGAAAAAATTGAGTGATCCTTGAAAAACAATATTAGAGTAAATTGGAGGTGAAAATATCGACCTGGGCGCGAAGAGGTTAAAAACGATTCATTATTCCACATTTGCAAATGCGCAACAATCCAAATAATTATGAAGCGTGCACAAGAATCCAAACAAAAGCAGCTCATGCGTGCGAGACCTAAATTCCGATTCGATAAATTACATAATAATAAAAAAAAATAGATTTATCACACAGTTAATGTACACAAATGAATCTAAATGGAAACAATGTTTGAGAGAGTTTCACTTTTCAACTTGACGAATTCATTAATTAATAATTACTGTAGGAAACATGTGTTCAGATTTGAGTATTACATTAACATCACTTTCTAGGATCATTAATTAGCCGACGCGTAATTAATGGACTTCATTATTCTTGAATTAAAGAGGCAAATTGTTACACTATTTGCTAACAATTTCCTTTCTTAATAAAGTTTGTTCATCGCTTTTAATCATTCTGTTAACGTTTTATTTTCACCGCAGTAGGCTATGTTAGGGTGACATTTTTTTTGGTAGTAAAAAAGTTACTAACAATTTGGTTATGTCATTGTATTTTTATTGGTAGTAAAAAAGTTACTAACAATTTGGTTGTCATTGTATTTTTTTTGGTTATGTGTGGCATTTTTGTTGGTTAGGCAGCTGAATAGGAATAGTTTTTGACGCTTTGGACACCCCTGATATAAACCCTAGAACATACTACCGTGGACAAAAAAAATGACACCCCTAATTTTATTAATGTAAATATGACCTTTCATTTGACAAACCGGCAAATGTCAATCTAAGCTCTGGCACAAAATCAAAGCATGTTGGGAGGCAATACCCTTTTAGATTTACTGTATTGCTAGTTATAACTGTCACTGTCAAATATTAAGGTTACATAAGTCAAATTCACAACACTAAAAAATAAGAAATAATAGACACATGACAAATTAGGGGTGTCATTTTTTTTGTCCACGGTAGTAAAGTGAGGTTACACATGAGCCCAAGCAATCAAAATTTTCCAGCTTTGGTTCCGTAACAGTCATCAATTTGATATTTCTGTAAACTGGCAAAAAAAAAATAAAACTGAATATTATTTGACTAAGACAACATTTTCTATAATTTGTTTGTGGTCACTAACAACACCAGGTATATAGATTTAGTGACACCTTAAATTTTAATAGCACTGAAAGTTTACTGCGAGATCAAAAAGTCGAAAATAGTTGGCAGCACATTTTCTGAAAATAGGGATAATAATTCAAGTAATGTTATGTTGGCTGTCTGGAATTCTCCAGTGCAGTGTATTTTGACATCTTGTTTTTTTAAGGTTACTTGTTTAAAAAACAGTTTTGTGTTGAGATCTACCAACAAAAAACAAAACACACATGCACTGCACTGGAGAATTCAAGGCAGCCAATATAATAATACTTGAATGATTATGGGGATTTTCAGAAAATGTGCTGCCAACTATTTTCGACTTTCTGATCTTATGGTATTCTTAATCTAATAATTGTAATAATAATAATAATAATATATTTATTACGGTAAACACCTTTTACATGCAATTAACAATACATCCGAAAAACTCACCGTAGTAGCATTAATGATGGCGACGTGATCCGGCTGCGAGAAATTAACCGGATGATGGTACTTGATGAAAGTCAGTCCGGGACGGTGATCCAACTTCCTGCACTCCTCGGGCTTCAGCACCTCCGTCCCCTTGGCCCCCCACCAGCCCGGCATCTGGCTCGGGCTGTCCTCCCTCAGTCCGCACACCCCGTAGTTGTCGTCCTTGTGGTGGCACCTCGCGTTCTGCACGCACCACGTGCACTCGGCCAGCCCCAGTTTGTGGGCGGCGGACTTCACGAGCGTCTTCCCGTGGTGGTTCTGCCCGTGGATCAGGCAGGAGTGGCAGTCGCCGAGGGCTGGGCAGATCCCCGGGCAGCGGGTCGTCTGCAGGTTCGTGGTGCAGTTGGCGCCGACCGTCCGGCCGTAGCACGTGTCGTCCACCGAACACCAGCCGCACTCCGGGTCCGCCGAACATTCCGCGTATATTTTATGCCTCGAACAGGTCACCTCGGGATCGTAGTGTTCGCCCGTTTTTACGGCTATCATTGGCGGGACGGTGTAGGCCAGCAGGTCCCCGTTTACGTTTCCGTGGTAGCCTCCGATTAATAAAAGGGTGTTGCCGTTCCTCACGCTGGCCGCGTGAGCGAATACCCCTTGCTGTTTCGGATATCTGGATTCGTTCGTCCGGCCCAGTATGTCGGGATTGACCCAGGTGTGGCAACCTAGATGGTACAAATACATTTGATTATCGTAACAGATTTCTTCCTTATTGTGCCGGTGGGAATACCCTCCGAAGACGACTAAATAATTCCCCAATATATTCGCCGTATGGAATGCTCTTTCTCTAGGAACGAAACGGTCACGCAGATATTCCCTTGTGTAATGTAGTTCGGACCAGTGTCTGCTGTCGAGTTGGAAGGCAAACATTCGATCCGACAGCTTGGAAAAACGTGCCACCCCGGCAACTATTCCGCCGTAAACAAGCAAGGAATTCGTCGCGGGGTGATAAACCGTGGAATGTGCTACGACTCGAACGTCCAACTCCTTCCCTCCCCTGGGTTTCAACTCCACCCAGTTTTCACTGTAATCATCTACCAACTTAATTCTAAATAATTTCGACGAAAACTCCCCATCGGCCGTGCTCCCTCCGAACAAGTAAATTTCATCACCGGCCGTCGTCAAAGTATGCCTGGTTAATTGCGGGGGCTGCACCTTCGAATCCAAACCGCGCATCTCCCACTTCTTACTGAACACATTGTACAACCACAAATCATTCGATAGTGTGCCGTTATCCAGTTTCCCTCCGAATATAACAAACCCCAGCTCGACCTCACAAGCAGCGTGTCCGTATCTAGCAGACGGTTTCACCTTAAGCTCGGGCCTTATCGAGTTGTGCTGAACGCGCCTCGGGAATGAAGTGTTATCGTTCACAGCGTACAGCAAATTGCGGAATATCGACGTCCTCGAATTCAGTCCCCACTTCTTCTCCCACGCGTGTCCCGCGTACGCAATCAATTTCGCGACCGAAGCCGGATCCACGGTGCTCAGCAAACTCCTGTCGGGTAAAAGCTGCCCCAGTTCATCGTACCAACTGTTATTTTTAAAGCTGTAGGTCTCCAAAGAGCTGAGTATATTATTTAGATTGTAACCTCCAAACACGTACAGGGAATCCTGCGACCTCACATAAACCGCCGTATGAGCTGCCCTGGGGGTCAAACCCCCCTCGGAATGTGACAACCAGTGCCATTTATTACCTAAACTATCATTCTCACTTAAACTACAAGCCTGGCCGGAATAACCTTCACTGCACACGCACTGACCTTCCTCGCACCTCCCGCGCCCTAATTTCGACCCACAATCATCCGGGCACAATTTCTTGGAGCAATCCTGCCCGCCCCACGACCCGTCGCAGACGCACCTGTTCTTGTAACACACCCCGTAATTTGAGCAGTTGTTCGGGCAATCCGTAATCGAGAATTCCGCCCTGAACCCGTCCAGGACGTAATTCGTGTCGCTGTACAACAAGATGAGCATGTATCCGGACGTGGCGATCACCTGCTGGGGCTCCGTCTTCCCGCTGAAGCTACCCAGCAGCGGCGAACGGAACGAGTCTCCGTCGTACACGAAGACGTAGTCGTACGAGCACTCCGTTTTCATGCTCCGGAAACTGAGCGTGATGAACTTGTTCGTATCATTAGCCTTGATGAGCCACTCGCAGTGGCTGTCTTGAGTGTAGTTTGAGCCGAGGGGGCCGTCCGTGATGACGCCCCACGAATTGGTGAATACTCTCCTGGTTTTATCACATGGTACTAGATCGACGGCCGCGTTTCCGAACAGCACGAACAAACATACAACGATTCCCGTCAGTGAGAAGTTAATTATTTCCAGTTTCATTTTTTTGTTACTTGAGCAAATCGTTTTAGTCTAGTTCCGCGTGCTCTCGGGAATGTGGGCCCATCCTGGGCGGTCCTCTTCATCACACATACGGCCGTTTATTCACTAACATAATACACGGTGCGCGCTTTATTGCTCTACGGGGACTAATGAAAATGTAAATATTGTCATTTTGACATTTCTACTGATTCTGACGTTCAGGGTGGACAACCGCGGGAAGTTATTGTTGGGCGCGTAATATTGGCAACACTGATCAATTTCTGTGGTTTGCGTTGCCCATAAAATCGCAAACGCTGGCATCTAGCCCACGAATTTATAATTCTTATTGTTATTTCTAACAAAAAGTGATAGTTAATTCATTTTATATTAAAATAATTCCGACGCCATTAATTATACTTCTTTATTTAGACATCTTTCGGGAAATCCTTGAACTATTTTCAATAACCTTGCATTATATAAAGTTTACAAGATTTTACTTAAAATTACAGGCTTTTATAATTCTTATTGTTATTTCTGACAAATTGTGTTAATTTATTTTATATTGTGTATGTGTGTATATATAAAGTTCCTATTAATATAGTACAATTATATATTATAATTTTAAGATTATTATATTATCATTATTAAAATTGTTTTTTATATTTTATATATTGTACATATTTTTTATTTTATGTGTGTATTTAGATAGCTTATTGCTAAATAAAGATTATTATTATTATTATTATATTAAAATAATTTTCCGACGCCATTATTTAGACATCTCTCGGGGACTCCTTGAACCATTTTTATCAATCTTAGAAATATGCACGTTGCATTATTAGAGTAAACAAGATTTTCTTTACAATTGCACGCTTTTATAATTCTTATTGTTATTTCCAATAAATTGTGTTGATTAATTAAT
The DNA here is from genome assembly GCA_910593695.2 of Ocypus olens. NCBI lineage: Eukaryota > Metazoa > Arthropoda > Insecta > Coleoptera > Staphylinidae > Ocypus > Ocypus olens. Next base: position 1,637,902 of record OU343048.1, read on the forward strand.
TTTATATTAAAATAATATTTCCGGAGTGACACCTATCGGCGTACGTGACAATCAGGGTGTCGTTTTACGGGCCAGAATTTGTAGAGACGAACTGACAACCGAGCGTTTATTTTATAATTACTACGTTAATTTCTACTCAATTCCATTATAAATGTGAAAATATTGACGCTTTAATTTAGAGAAAGATCCAGCCACAGTACACAGGTCAGTAATTCGCGTATTTCCTCCGCGTTTCCCGAAAAATTCCCACAAACGCTGCAGTTAATATGGCGTCTCTCATGTTTGTTGTCCCCTAACCTCAAACCCCGCCACAGAATGCGTCGGAAGAGCACGAGAAGCACCGCGAAGGCGGCGTCCCCCGAGAAGACGAAGGAAGAGAAGCCCCCGAAGAAGTCGCGCCGCACCCGGCGCCAGAAGCGCTCCTCCTCGGAGAGCGACTCCGACGACGACACCCCCATAGCCCAAACGGTCCAGCACCACTCGGACGATTCGAAGGGCTTCGACGACGACGGGGGGGCCCAGCAGCAGCAGCACGGCAGGCACAGGGGCCGCGCGGTCTCCGGCACGCCGGAGCGAACCAGCAAGCGCCTCCGCAAAAAATCCTTGACCCTGCCGCCGGAGGAGGACGAAGAGAAGTCGACGCGCAGAAGCAAGCGACGCGGTGGCACGCCGAAGCTGGAAGATATAAACGAAGAAGACGTTGAAGAGAAGAGGGCAAAAGGTAAGTCTAAAGGTAAAAATAAATCAAAAATTGACACAACTTCGCAAATAAGTGAAACTGAAATCCCAAGTGACAATTCTGAAAATGCACAGGTGACAGCTCAGTCACCCCATATCGATAACGTTGCTAATAATGATGACGCGGATAATGTCGGTGTTAACCAGATGGACGATGGCTCCGTTAAGGATAAAAAATGTGATAACAATGTAGAAAAATTGAAATCGGCTGAAACCGTAGCGGTAAAACCGCCCGATTCGGTGGATGATTCGCAAAGTAATAAAGAATCATCGACAAACGCTGCTAACGATGACGAGGTTTCAACCGCAAACGAAACCCCATCCGTTCCTGAAGTAGAGGAGAGCAGCACTGCTAAAGGTAAAATTCTTATTTTTAATATTATTTGGAGGTTACTAACGGATTCATTTTATTACAACAGAACCTGTAAAAACCAAAGCAGAATCTATAGCAGAAAAACGAGTTGAGACAGAGTCCGCAGGTGGGATTGAATCCAATAAAATTGTCGAAGAAGGCTCAGAAGCGGCAAATGTAAGTTCCAAAAACCAGATGTGCACTACTGATCACACAGAGACTTCTGATGTGGAGATGAAAGAAACAGCAGAGGAAATAAAGGCCGGCGATCATCAAAAAAATGACTTTGCTCCGGTGATTAAGGAAAAGGTCATTCCTTCAGAGGATGATAGAAGTGAAGGCATTGTTGGGAAAAAAGTGGAATTGGGATTATCGGCTGCAACCTCGGAAAATGCCAAAAAATGTGAGGAAGTTACTGTAAAATCCAAGAATGAAAACAAAGAAATCGCAGCAAAATCAAAGGATGAACTTTCGGAGAAATGTAAGGGAAAGGTAATTTCCGAAGAATCTAAGTCGGAAATCATTTCTGAAAAGGTCAAGACAGAAAATGTAACTTCAAAGATGGACATTTCTGAAACATCGAAGGCTGAAGACATTTGTGAAGAATCGAAAGCTGAAGACATTTCTGAAAAATCGAAGGCTGAAGTCATTTTGGAAAAATCGAAGCCTGAAGACATTTCTGAAAAATCGAAAGCTGAAGACACTTCTGAAAAATCGAAGGCCGAAGGCACTTCTGAAAAATCGAAGGCTGAAAACAGTTCCGAAAAATCGAAGGATGAAGACACTTCTGAAAAATCGAAGGCCGAAGACATTTCTGAAAAATCTAAGGCCGAGGACGTTTCTAAAAAATCTGAGGCTGAAGAAATTTCTGAGAACTCCAAGGCTGAAGAAGAAGCCTCTGGAAGATCAAAGACTGAAATATTAAAGGAGGTTTGTGAAAAATCGAAGCTGGAAGTACTGGAAAAATCGAAGGCCGACGAACAGCCTGAAAAATCTAGAATGGAGGTTTCTGAAGAAGAAGTTCCTGAAAAATTGAAGGAGGACTCCGAGCAATCCAAGGCCGAAGAAGACAAGGAAAGTTCCGGATGTAAAGAAGACTCTAAAAAATGTAAGAGTGAAGACGAGGAAAATGATTCTAAAAAATGTAAGAGTGAAGAAAAGGATATTTCCGGATGTAAAGATGATTCTAAAAAATGTAAGAGTGAAGATGTTTCGGAGAAATCTAAACCAGAGGAAATAACGGGAAAAATTAAAGACATGGAAACTTCTAAAAAATGTAGGAACGAAGATGTTTCGGAGAAATCCAAACCGGAAGAAACAATGAGGAAAATTATCTTTAAAAAATCCAAGCCGGACGAATGTCCAACTAAACCAGAAGCCGCAGTTGATAAACCTGAATTAAAGGAGGCGGAAATGGACCTGAACGATTCCACATCGGAACCGGGAAACAAGATGGTGGAGGAAGACGAGAAGATGGACGTCGACGTGAGCGCGGATTACACGAAACCTCCCCCCGACGACGACGACGATGACTCCTTCGAAATTAAAATCGCCCAAGCGAAAGCGGCGGCCTACAACGCCCTGCTGGAGGAGATAATCCAGAAGAACAGGAGCGAGAGGCCCGTGCCGGAACTGCGCAAAATCAACATCAGGGCCAAGAGACGCGCCAGCGACAACTCCTCGAAAGACTGGGATTTCAAGTTGAACTCGAGGCCGATCACCAGCGACGTCTTCATCGGCATGTACCCCGAGCTGTCCCTGCTGAACGAGAAGGACGTCAAGCTGGAGCAGCGCAGGGACCGCCGTCCCACCATCTCCGAGCACGAGAGGAAGGCGGAGGAGCAGCAGCAGCGCACCAGCGAAAGTCGGGAGGCGAAGGAGACGACGGCTGCGGCGGCGTCGGCCGCCGAGGTCAGCGTCGAAAATATAATCGCGATGAACAGGAAAATATCGATCGTGGATGATGACGCGAGTAAACTGAAGCCTCCCCCGAGCCCGGCGAAGAACGAGAGGTCCGAGGTCTTGTACATCACCAACCTGGTGAGGCCGTTCACGATAAAGCAGCTGCGGGAGCTGCTGGAGCGGACGGGGAACATCAAGGAGGAGGGGTTCTGGACGGACAGGATCAAGTCCAAGTGTTACGTGCAGTATCAGACCGTCGAGTAAGTTGATTTTATTATTGGGGAGAATTCCATGGCGGGAATCACGGTGGTTTATTGGTGGAGCTCAAGTAACTGTTTTTTTTTTAATTTATTCATTTGTTTTACAATTTAAATTGAATAAACCGGAAGTCAAGTTTAACCTCTATAAAAATCATTTTTTTCTGATTGAAACAATATCGAGTGATATTGCCTTAGTTACGATATGTCATAACACACTTATATTTCCCTAGGGAAATATAGACATCAAACAATTGTCATTAGGAGCTTCTCACAAGAATTGTTTTAATTGCTCTCGGGACAACACCTCCGATTTCTTAGGAAGGTATCCTTTATGGATTTTACGGGGACCAAACATTCACGGTCTTTCGTCGCTTGCGTTAACACATAGTTTGACATTTCACCAATTTATGAAACAACGCAAATACCAAAACAAGTCAACCATGATATTTACAACACGGCCCTTAGCAACGTTACCAATCCGATAAATTCAAAAATTTACAATCCAATATTTTCCCATTTACAGAACAATATTCTTTCAATCACAAAAAAACTATTGATTACAACACGCGAAATATAAATACATATACTATTCATATTTCCCTAGTTGTAATAATAGCTATAAATTTCAGTGTCAACCATGTTTTAAATAAAATATATGGATTTAATAATTGAGGACATTGTTTAAATCCAATTGTTTCTGCTTAAAATAATCTATGCGTCAATATTTGAAACATAACCTATTTGTGATAATGGACGCGTTCTTCAGAATTTTCAACTGTCGACATGTTTATTTCGATTTACGCTGAATGTTGGTATTTGATGAAGGCTACTTTTGTAACCTCCATTTCGGCGGCAACTTCAACACTTGATTCCAACAGCAATCGGTCTAATTTGTACGATTGGTAAAATGGCGACCACTGGACGAACTCGTTAATAATAATAATAATTCACCTTTATTCCTACAAAAATTCACGTTCACGATCAACAGTGCGTTCATCAAAAAATTCCCAAACGGTTGACAGTAAACACCCGACTGTTTAGTCCAGGCATGTCAAACACGCGGCCCGCTTACATGTTGTCTGCGGCCCGGCAAGGTTGGTATCAAACATTTAAAAAAAAAGATATTATATACAAGGTAAAAATAATGATTTTTTGTTTCTGGTTTCAATTGTAGTTTTTTTTTGGTAATGCGTCCCGCGGCTTACGTGTAATGGCCCTTGGTGGTAAACGAGTTTGACATTCCTGGTTTAGTCTGACGAACCCGGCCATTAATACGATAAACTTAGTACCTTGAGATCAGAAAGTCGCATACAGTTGGGGAAGCACAGTTTCTGAAAATCCCCAAGATAATTCAAGTATTATTATATTGGCTGCCTTGAATACTCCCATTTTGTTTATTTTGACATCTTGTGGTTTTTTGAGGTTACTAAATTGGCGGAACAAGTGACCTCAAGAAACCACAACTGGAAAATTCCAGACAGCCAACATAATGTTACTTGAATTATTATCCCTATTTTCAAAAATTGTTTATCTTAACCTGTTAACCGAGCGGGACGTATAAATACGTCAAACGTAAGCAATGCCGGGTCCTTAAAATATATTTCATAGTCTTAATTTATTTTAAAGCATAAATAAAACAAATAATAATAATATGAAATTACGTCCTTCGGGCGTGACGTAATGACACGTCCCGGTGAAAAAGTTCGCACCCGTTATATGATGCGTAATTAAAAAGGGAATTTCCCGGTTAACAGGTTAACCTCTTCAGGGACAGAAACACATTTGTGTACGTTTTAAAAAATGATGAACATTTCAAACAAATTTGATTTAGCCCAATACTGCCATCTCATGTCAAGCTCTGAAAGCTGCTACAGTTGCACATTTCCATGCAGATACCTCCTGTCGAGATATCAATTGTTTCTTGAAAGATTTGAAACTTCAAAATTAATTTGTCCCCGAAGAGGTTAAGGTATTACTGGGAGTTCATGCCGTTCCTGAAATTTCAAAATTTGTTCGGCAATCAAGTTTGAATGCATATTTGCGTGAGGAGCTCGTCTTATGTTACTTATCTCTTTTTTTATTATACAGGGTGTTTCAGAGCTCTGGGAAAGGTCAATCGCATGCTTATTTTTGAAAATTTCGAAAAATGTTTTATACAAAAGTTGTGTACAATAGTGAGCTGCACGCCCTAAAAATATTTAAATTTATACAGGGTGTCTCATAACAAAGTTATGTTTTTTTTTTAAATGGAACACCCTGTATTTTTTGTCATTTTTGAATTATATGGAGCAAATAAAGGTGAGTCACTTTAATACTCCCTATACGTATTGTTTGCCGTTTTCGAAATATTTGAAGATTTGTTGAAATGCACGGTCCGGGTTAAATTTTATTTTTGCCCCAGTGATTGACGTTGAACGATTAAAATCATTTCTATTATTTGGTTGAAGGTTCGAACTATAGAGCCAACCATGATTTCATACCAAAAATTATACTGGGTGATAAAAAAAATGCGATAGAAATAAAGTTAAATAACTTCGTTTTTTCAAATGGCACACCCTGTATTTAGTAACGTATTCTTAAGTAGAATCCAATTATCTTTCCCTGTTGCTAATCTCAATAATAATAATAATAATAATAATGTTTATTTCTTAAGGATTTACAGACAAATATTACAGGAGAATATAAGTAAGTACTTAAATAAGAGAAAGTCAATATATATGGCAATACACAAATTACCCTAAAAATATGCAAAATATTCATGTACCGTATATGGTTCTATTTCGATTAATAATTTCTTAATTTCTTTCTTGAAAATTTTTTCATTAGTCATTTGACGATATGACAAAGGTAGTTTTCTTGTATTCGGCGATTATCATATCAGGAATAATTATTATAATCTGAAAGATAATTGGATTCTACTTTGAGAATACGTTACTAAATACAGGGTGTGCCATTTGAAAAAACGAAGTTGTTCAACTTTATAAGTTGGGTTTTTCTACCGCATTTTTTTTTATCGCCCAGTATAATTTTTTGTATGAAATCATGGTTGGGTCTATAGTTCGAACCTTCAAGCAAATAATTGAAATGATTTTAATCATTCAACGTCAATCACTGGGGCAAAAATAAAATTTCACCCGGACCATGCGTTTCAACAAATCTTCAAATATTTCGAAAACGGCAAACAATAAGTATAGGGAGTATTGAAGTAACTCACCTTTATTTGCTCCATGTAATTCAAAAATGACAAAAAATACAGGGTGTACCATTTAAAAAAAAAACATAACTTTGTTATGAGACACCCTGTATAAATCGACTCCCCAAATATTTTAAAAATGTTTTTGTTTCATACTCCTAATAGAAGGACTCGATCAACTACTCTTTTCTACCAAAACACCCACAATACTGTATCTGGTCACAACAATTCGATTTCTCGGCTAACTTCACTTGGAAATGAATTTAATTGCCATGACTGGTTTGATTTATTTGACAATTCATTTAATCGTTTTAAAACAAACTTGAAATTTAGATAATGAAATTTGTATTTATTTTTGGTATTCTTTACTTTCACGATTTTAATATTACATAACTTAAGCATTATATAACTTACTTTTATGTCAATTTTGATCTCTACCATTTATATGTTGTTTCTTTGTAATGGATGTACTCATTAAGTTGAAATGTTTCACATACTTTATTTTATTATTATATATTTTGTATTTTATGTATACAAAGGTGGTTACCGTAAATAAACTTTATTATTATTATTATTATTATTAAATTTAAATATTTTTACGGCGTGCAGCTCACTATTATGCCCAACTTTTGTATAAAACATTTTTCGAAATTTTGAAAAATAAGCGCACGTGATTGATCGTTCCCAGAGCTCTGAAACACCCTGTATAATAAAAAAAGAGATAAGTAACATAAGACGAGCTCCTCACGCAAATATGCATTCAAACTTGATTGCCGAACAAATTTTGAAATTTCAGGAACGGCATGAACTCCCCGTAATACCGTAAGATAATCAAGTCGACAATTTTTGAAAATAGGGATAATAATTCAAGTAACATTGATTGACCGTTCCCAGAGCACTGAAACACCCTGTATTTATGACAACCTAAAAATCGTTCAATATTAACTGCATGTATAATGTAAACCGTTTTTTCCGTTTCGTTCATTGTGCGCTAATTTTATAAAACTTAATAATCGGCGTGGAATTAAAAATCGGTTTCAATTTTACGTTGGGATTTTGTTTGATGTCGATGATCATCCTCTCGCTTTGCTTGTAGGGAAGCGGAAGCCACCAGGAATGCTCTGCACGGGGTGCACTGGCCCATCTGCAATGGGAAGAAATTGATCATCGATTATTCCACCGCGGTGGACCTGGAGACAGCCAAGAATCCCCCGCCGGTCGTTCCTGTCGCTCCCGCTATTCCGGAAAAGGAAAATCAGGTGAGTTATCCGTCGTTCGGGTTGGTTTGCCACGCCCTCTAGTTTCTATTATCTTACCCATTTTGTTATGTTTTTAACCCTTTAGCTACTAAAAAGTTTTCAAGAAACTGGCTGCCTGAACGCAAAAAAACAAACACTGAAAATTTGATAAACTTTATTCTATTTGAACCAACGTATCATGTTACTAGTGGTCGTCAATAAGCGATTCGCGGCATAAAAGAACGGCAAAAAATATGTGAATCGCTTATTGACGACGGCCGTAGTTACGGTAAAGTTTACCCGAGTCGCTTATTGACGACAGCCGCAGTTAAAGGGTTAAGGTTATTGAGTTAATCTGGACATGAACAGTTTGCGTCCTTCTTTACCCTAAAAGATTCGATTGCTCTCATCGTTCTCAGCTTAAAATTGCTAAATTAACCCTTTCGGCCCTGGTGGTGGCAATTGCCACCGCAACATTTACATGTCTCTACTTACTATGACAATCCATATTTCTGCTAGTCTGTCCACGCTACACATAGAGTTGTAAAAACGCCCACGATCGCCATTTGTTCTGAGCAAAAGTCTGTTTTACACTATGTAAATTTATTTCAACAGAGCTAGTGGCGCCACCTGTTGGGAACAGTCCAAACTGTAAAAGTTCAGTTTTTATCTTGGTCGTGCTCTGCATGTTGCTTAGAATATTGTTTCGTAGAACGTTTTTAGGAGGCTGTTCCCTGAGTATGTTATAAACGCTGGCCACACAAACACCTACAACTATATTAATATAGCCCATGGAACCAGTACATTTAGAAATTAAGAACGTACCCCCTGCATTTGCGGTGAATACCACATTTTCAACTTTGGTGCGTTCAGGATAATTTTCCTGACACACCTTAAAAATATTAAGTATGGATTCCTTGGCGGACACTGAAAAATGCTTCGCACGGCGTCGTTTTGATGGAGATAGAGCTATTATAATGAAACAAGCAGAAAGGTACTCGATCGCAAACAGACAATACAATGAGGCAATCAGCTGACGATCGCGTCAACCATTTGCATTCGTACTGCGCGATTCGGACGTGCGGATTTGCCGCAATTTTTCGAATCGGCCAATTGGCGATTGTGGGCGTTTTTACAACTCTATGTGTACCGTGGACAGACTATAGATGTCACTTCAACAAAGCCTCACTAATTAATTCCTATACTAATTAATCAAATCATTTCAAATTTGGTATTTATGGTCTTAAGAAGCTCTCCATCAATTATAATTAACAAAAAAATTTTTTTTTGCAAATTTAAAAACACAGGGCTTAAGTATAAATGAATGTTTTTGATTTCGTGATGACTTTCTCTTTTCGGTTTTACCATCTTGAGGCTTGTATTTTGTTATTCAGGAACCCGATATTACGTCTATGAAGAAGGGCCACAAGGACCAGCTGGATTTGGAGAAGGAGGCCAAGCTGAAGGCGAACAACTCCTGGGAAATGGATTCGGTGAAGGAGGAGGCCGCCCAGGTCCGGAGGTCCAGGAGCAAAGATAGGATGGACAAGAGGCGCTACCCCAGGTCGAGGCAGTCGAGGTCCTCCTCTGAAGGTTTGCTAATTTTCTAACTTTATAAATCGAGTTACACCGAAAGGTAAATAAGAAGTAAAAATGGGGCCGCGGTGGCCCAGTGAGTAGAGCTCCTGCTTACGGACCTCGTGGTCGTGGGTTCGAATCACATCCGCGCGGTCACTTTTTCGGAATGAAAAATGGCCGTGCGTGTCCATGGATGTTTAGTGTATGTCGCTTTCATCATTATAAATTTTATTATACAAATTATCGGTTGTGGCAGAATGTCCTAGTTGGCTACGTCAATTCTCTAATCATCCGCGCTTCCTCAACCCGAATTCCTGTCAACCATCCTTCTTTAAAAAAAAAAAAAAAAATTATGACGATTTTCTTCTTCGGTAGATTACGGCAAAAAGAAGCAGAAGAAAGCGGAAGAAATCATTCCCCAGAGAGCGATGGACGATCTCTTTAGAAAAACAGAAGCTACGCCCTGTATATACTGGCAGCCGCTCTCTCCCGAAGAAGTAAGTGACAAAAAGGTAGTAGTTATTATTTTACGTTTTGCTTTGGTCCGACGGACCGTCGGGGATTTTGTAAATGTTGCGGGGGAAATGTGTGATTATGTGTCTAACATCCTAACCTTAATTTTGCCGTCTTTGCAGAAGCGATTTGAATCCTTAAAAACAAAACGGTGCTATGAATGATTTCATCTTAATTTACAAACACCTCCTCTAACTTCAATGTACTTACACTGTTTATCGTTTACAAAATGTGAACCGGTAGAAAAAAAAGGTCCCTTTGGATCGTAAAATTGCTTTCTTGCGAAAGTATGCACTGTTCACACTTTATTGTAGCCACAGGCAGGATTTTTTTTTAATTGGCATTTTTGGCACTTGAAAATTGTCGTTTTTGACAGTTGAGAATGGTCATTTTTCAAACTTGAAAATCTTAATTTATGGCACTCGAAAATGATGATTTTTGACAGTTGGAAAATGTTATTTTTTTGCACTTTAAAATTGTCAATTTTGGTACTTGAAAATGTCTTTTTCGGCACTTGAAAATGGTCAGTTTGCACAATTGAAAATTGCCTTCTCGACACTTCAAAATGTCCATTTTACACTTTTGGTAATTGCCTTTTTTAACAGTTGAAAATTGCGACATTTGGCAATTAAATTTTTCATTTTCGGCACTTAAAAATTGCCTTTTCTTGGCCGTTGACAATGTTAATTTTTTAATCATTTATATTTGAAAATGATAAATTTTGACAGTTGTAAAATGTCATTTTTAGGCACTTGAAGATTGTCAATTTTGGCACTTGAAAATGTATTTTTTTGCTTTTGATGATTGTCAATTCTGGCGCATGAAAATGTATTTTTGGCACTTTGTACAGTTGAAAATTGTCATTCTTGTCACTTGAAAGTTGTCTTTTATGACAGTTGAAAATGGTCGTTTTTGAACCTTGAAAATTGTCATTCTTGTCACTTGAAAGTTGTCTTTTATGACAGTTGAAAATGGTCATTTTTGAACCTTGAAAATTGTCATTTATGGCACTCGTAAATGATAATTTTTGACAGTTTAAAACTATCGTTCTTGACGCTTGAAAATGTAATTTTTGGCTCTTGAAAATTGTGAATTTTGACATTTTTTTTTGCGCATGAAAATAGTTATTTTGCATAGTTAAAACTGGTCATTTTTGAAACTTAAAAATCTGAATTTATAGCACTCGAAAATGATAATTCTTGGAAGTTGAAATGATCGTTTTTGACAGTTGGAAAATGTCATTATTTGCACTTGAAAATTGTCAATTTTGGCACTTGAAAATGTGTTTTTTTTGCTTTTGATGATTGTCAATTTTGGCACTTGAAAATGTATTTTTGGCACTTTGTACAGTTGAAAATTGTCATTCTTGACACTTGAAAGTTGTCTTTTATGACAGTTGAAAATGGTCATTTTTGAACCTTGAAAATTGTCATTTATGGCACTCGTAAATGATAATTTTTGACAGTTTAAAACTATCGTTCTTGACGCTTGAAAATGTAATTTTTGGCTCTTGAAAATTGTGAATTTTGACATTTTTTTTTGCGCATGAAAATAGTTATTTTGCATAGTTAAAACTGGTCATTTTTGAAACTTAAAAATCTGAATTTATAGCACTCGAAAATGATAATTCTTGGAAGTTGAAATGATCGTTTTTGACAGTTGGAAAATGTCATTATTTGCACTTGAAAATTGTCAATTTTGGCACTTGAAAATGTATTTTTTTTGCTTTTGATGATTGTCAATTTTGGCACTTGAAAATGTATTTTTGGCACTTTGTACAGTTGAAAATTGTCATTCTTGACACTTGAATGTTGTCTTTTATGACAGTTGAAAATGGTCATTTTTGAACCTTGAAAATTGTCATTTATGGCACTCGTAAATGATAATTTTTGACAGTTTAAAACTATCGTTCTTGACGCTTGAAAAATGTAATTTTTGGCTCTTGAAAATTGTGAATTTTGACTTTTTTTGCACATGAAAATGGTTTGCACAACTTTTTTTGCACATGAAAATGGTTATTTTGCACAGTTGAAAATGGTTATTTTGCACAGTTGAAAACTGTTTTTTGACACTTGAAAATGGGCATTTTTTGGCAGTTAAAAATTGTCATTTTTGGCACTTGAAAATTGTCGTTTTGGCAGTTGAGAATGGTCATTTTTAAAACTTTAAAATTGTCATTAATGACACTCGAAAATGATCGTTTTTGACAGTTGAAATTGTCGTTTTTGGCAGTTAGAAAATGTCATTTTTTGCATTTGAAAATTGTCAATTTTGGTACTTGAAAATGTCTTTTTTGGCACTTGAAAATGGTCAGTTTGTAGTTGTTTTTTTGGCACCTAAAAATGTCCATTTCAGACTGTTGGTAATTACCATTTTTACAGTTGAAAATTGCGAAATTTGGCAAGTTGACAACTATTGTTTTTGACACTTGGAAAATGCCATTTTTGGGGCTTGAAAATTGTGAATTTTGACTTTTTTTGCACATGAAAATGGTTATTCTGCACAGTTGAAAATGGTCATTTTTGACAATTGAAAACTGTTTTTTTTGACACTTGAAAATGGGCATTTTTGGCAGTTAAAAATTGTCATTTTTAACACCTGAAAATTGTCGTTTTTCGCAGTTGACAATGGTCATATTTTGAACCTTTCGAAAATGATAATTTTGGGTAGTTGGAAAATGTCATTGTCAATTTTGGCACTTGAAAATGTCTTGTTTGGCAATTAAAAAGGAGGTAATGTTACCAAATACAATTCGTTGTTTAATTGATTTTCGTGGACGAAGAACGATGTTACAGATTAAATGCGGGCTTTTTTCGTCTTTATTTAATTCTTTGAGTGCTTCTGCAACAAGTAAACGTTTTTAATGGTCGATTTTTTTTTTCCTCAAAAAGGAGGCGGTGAGATATATTGTGTATGCTAAGTGGCTCTACCATCAAAATTTTCCACGAGGAGAGAACGCCAATTATTCTCCAACTATATCATAGTTAACGCTCGTTCCTCTTTCAGATCGCGTTGAAGCAACAGCAGAGACTGGAGAGAATGGCGGAGCACAAGCGCCGGATGGAGACCCAGACGAGGAACAAGCGCGGCCCGGAGCACTCGAGGGGAGGCGGCCCTTACAGGCGCCGCTACTAATCAGGACGCGCCTCCCCCGCCCCCCAGCCGGGATTTTATTAATTGCTACGGATAAAACACAAAGCACGTGTGTATTTCTGAGTGTACATATTTCACGAATTCGAACTCATCCTTTCATCATCTTCACACCTCCGCCCCTCGTCCCCCGATGATGCGTAAAAATGTTCACTTGGTCTGAAAGGGTGTTGCGTGTGCGTGCGTGCGTGTGCCTAGGTGAGTGTTGTGGACATGTTAATCTTTTTTCTTGTAGGACTTCTGTTCAGCGGACGACCGCGCTCGCAACGTGTCTCCAGATTTTTTATGTAATATATAAATACGTAGATGTAGTGAAAAGTTTAAATAACACTGGATTTATTCTTAAATTTTTTATTTGCAATAAATTCATACAAACCCATCTTTTTTTTAATTTTATTTCGCAGACATCTACATTATTTGAATTCCTTCAAAAATACATAAAAAAAAACTAAGATAGAGTGTGCATTAAACGGAGTAACAATTATATTATAACGACTACTTTATACATGCTCTAAAAAGTATAGCTGGAAAACTACGAGGAACTCGAATGAGCCGGGTGTATTTACATGGTGCGCGTAACGGTGATCTATCCAACTCGTCTTTTTCGATTCGAAAATATCGTTCATTATAGAAAAGTTAATGTGATTACATTAATTACAATTTTGTTGTTTTTTTTTTTTAGAAAACTTACAAGAAATAGAGTTTAACTTTCTAAACCTACTGACTAGTTTTTTTTAAGGAATGTTTCAGTATGGAATTTGCTAATCGATTCAACTAAAAAGTAAAAAGGTACACTTCTTCATAAGCGGGTCGTTCTATTGTAGCAACTATGGAACAGAGAACGTACTATTAATTCTAGCGCTAATGCCGCGTTTACACGATGCCAATCGAAGAGACAATTGTCTTGGGCCAGTTGCGTGAATGTCTGAGGCTAGTCTAATTGAATGAGAACTTGTTCACACGGTGAAACTATTGCCACGGCAGTTGGTGAAGTGCTCATCGTCTGTTGTGTAGCAGTCTCGACTGACTAAGGCAAACTGTCCCAAAACGAGAGATCTACTGCCCTACAACGTTCACACGGTGACAACTGTCTTGATAGAGTGATGGGGGGCGTCACTGCGCCCTCTGTCTACTCCTGGAGACAATCGAATTTCAGGACAACTGGCAGGACAGTTGACACGCCAATTGGCCAGAGGTGTTTACACGTAGCCAATAATTTTATGCCAGTAAAGACGATTGTCTTCCCAATTGGCATCGTGTAAACCCGGCGTTACCGTGAAACGCACGTACCTCTCCAGCAGGCGGCGTTTCAGGTCCGGCGGATACGTCACGTAGATGTACTCGCTGTCTTTGTCGGTCGCGTAGTAGTCCTCGCTGTACTGGTGCCCGTCCGACGAGGTGGAGGCCTCGTGGCGGAGGAGGTGGGCCGGGGAGGGCGTCGAGCGATCGGTGATGCTCGCGCTCGTCACGCTAACGTCGTCGGTGCTGCAAATGTTGTACACGTTAGTTCTAAAAGGGGGCCGGCGGTCGCTGTTCGTGCGCGGTGGGCTCGGTGCGTGGTCACCGGGCGCGATACGTACTCGAACAGGACCCAGATGATGTAGTAGCACATGCAGATGCCCAGCGAGAGGACCATTATTATCATGCAGAGGAGGCCCCACGGGAACGAGCGGATGTCGCTCTGGGAGTCCTCCCAGTAGCGGTCGCACGTCAGGTACCAGCACACCGCTCTGTTTAGTTCGTCTAAAAATAATCGGTTTTTAGCGCTGGGGATGTGTAAAAATGGAGAACAATTATCTAGTTGCCCGAGTGACTAGTCTATCGGTGGATTTCACAATCATTTAATTAACCTTCCTAACGCCTGGTTTACACGGGTATAGTAAACAGGAGAGTAGAGTAGTTAGTGGAGTGAACTCTACTATACCTCATTTAATAACCAGGCGGACTAAACGCGAAAGCCACATTTACACTATAAAAAGTTACCAGAAAAATAACCAGACATGTTTTGGCGGTAAAAATAAAATCATTTCAAATTCGTTTATCCATAACATTCATTTAACAATTGTATCAACTCATAACACACAGAATTTTTGCAGCTTTCACTGTAGATATCTTCTGTAGCTGGACGTCCTTCAAGAAGTTTGGGACTTGTTACTGCCCCAATCTCCTTACACTCCCTAATTGTGTGAACGTGCCGCACTTACCTAATGAATCGAAAATTGTGTGTACAACGGAAGTAGGTTTTAAAGCCTCTTGTATTAAAACTCTATACAAGATAATTTTGAATTGTTTTTCTTCAAGCGTTAATGCTCTAAAATCCAATCATTTCCGTTTCTTGGGGGCCGAAAATGACACCAAACTTGTGCTAGGTATTTATCCGTAGTTAAAAATAAAATAACTATTTCCACGAAAATCGCGGGATGAGAGGAATCGATTCTTACGCTATCAACTGTAGAAATAACTGGCTAAAAACACAAAAACTGAGGCGAAACGCGTGTAACCGGTGGGACACAAGGGTCGGTTCGAGATCAGCTGATCATAACAACGGCCATTACTGTTTTCAGCAATTTGGGCCTGTGTACAAACGGCGCCGGTTTAGCCAATCACAACAACGTA
Organism: Ocypus olens; assembly: GCA_910593695.2. NCBI lineage: Eukaryota > Metazoa > Arthropoda > Insecta > Coleoptera > Staphylinidae > Ocypus > Ocypus olens. Next base: position 1,653,442 of record OU343048.1, read on the forward strand.
TTTTGGCGGCAATAATTTGATTTAGTCCGCCTGGTTATTAAATAAGGTATAGCTACTCTACCACTTTTGATTTTTGTTCGTTTACACATAGTAGAGTAGAGTACAGTAGTTCTATACTATATGAAGTGAAATGGTGTTTAAGAAATTGAAGCACAATTATTTGCCTAGAGTTTTAACAGCTCTGGTTAGGGAGTTTGCGGAAGCGATTGATGAGGAGATAAAAAGAGAAGAAAGAGTGTGGGTGAGAGAATGGCTCAAAAGAAGAGATTCACTCGGAGCAACATCTCTTCTACTAAAAGAGTTAGCCGTAACCATTTTTAAAATAAAATTATTGCGCAACAACTTGTACACTGCAACTAAACTCTACTCTACTTGATACTTGCTGTTGTACATATTCGAACATGTTTACACGGGTAGAGTGGAGAGGCTAGTAGAGTGAGAGTTGTGGTGGGGGTAAGTAGAGTAGAGTCCACTTTACTGCACGCGGTATAGTACTCTACTTTACCAGCTACTCGCTACTCTACTCTACCCGCACAGTTTGTGGGGGTTTCTACTGGTAGAGTTACTCTACTAACTACTCTACTCTACTGATTACTATACCCGTGTAAACCAGGCTTAAGACCTAAGATTTAACAGAAATTTCCAAAAAAAAATATTATGCTGTGGTACACAATTACCCCACCTGGCCATAGGAAGGTTAGGCCAGGTGCTTCGTAAGCCGGTATTATATTTTCAGCTGTGTAAATGTTCTTTATACGCCATTACCTGTCACTGTCAAATTTTTGAATTGGTATTGTTACTTTCTCCGTTACGAAGTACGAGAAAGTATTGTGATCGTGATTTTTTTTTTCAAAAATTTTTTTTACGGAAATATCCGTTTTGGGGTCCCTAGATGCTATTTCAACAATTTCTGGAAAAAAAAAATTGTGTGTGTGTCTGTCTGTGCGCGCTGTATCTCAAAAACTAATAGAGCAATTGATATGAAACTTTGAACATCCGTCTTATTTGATAATCTGAAGAACTGAAAAGCTTTTGGTAAAATTTCGTACACCGGAAGTGGGCGTTTACCTTAACTGTTTTTTGTTTTTTGCCAATATTTTCTTAAATATAAAAAATATCACAAAAACATTTAAACAAACATTGAAGACAACAAAGAAATGAACATCTTTAGCTTAAAAATATTTTTGATAAAATCATTGCTATTCGAGAAAAAGATATTAATTTTTTTTCAATTTTTTTATAATTATGAAACGATAACAGTTACAGCAAATTTGTGTGAATAATAATTGTAGAGAATAATAATTTCTACATGTAAAACCCTCACTTGTATTCAACAGTTTGGAGGGTGGAATTTTAACAGAATTCTCCCACTTTTCTTCAATGTAATCCCACTTAATTTGACATAAATTTTCGGCTGTGTAAACGATCTTTGAAAAGGTAAAGGAAATGCAAAATTTGAGGTTAAGTTCTGCGATTGCATTACAGATATTTTCATTGATATTAACTCTTTCACAATGTTTATTAACAAATTCTTTTCTATTTCGATCTATTTTTTCCTTAAATCCTGTTCCGACGCTCCATTTCTAATTTAAAAAATGGCGATGTGGCCATCATGTTACTTTCTCCGACTTGATGATATCAAAGCCATTTATATTTACGTTTTCATGGTTTATTGAAATCATATTTTAAATGTACATCGAGCGGACGAAAGTGACGTTTAAAACGTCAAAATTATGAAACGCGGAAAAATTATACTTCAAATTCGAAAACTCGGTTTACTCAAAAACCAAAGAGATTTCGAAAAAAACTTATTCTTTATAAGTTGTTCATTTTAGTATTCTCTACAATTATTATTAACATAAATTTGCTGTAACTATTATCGTTTTATAATTACAAACTAAAAATTAAAAAAATAATAATAAATTTTTTTCTCGAATAAAAATGATTTTATGAAAAATGTTTTCAAGCAAAAGATGTTCATTTCTTTGTTGTCTTCAATGTTTGTTTAACTGTTTTTGTGACATTTTTCATATTTAAGAAAATATTGGCAAAAAACAAAAAACGGTTAAGGTAAACGCCCACTTCGGGTGTACGAAATTTTACCAAAAGCTATTCAGTTCTTCAGATTATCAAATAAGACGTATGTTCAAAGTTTCATATCAATTGCTCCAATAGTTTTTGAGATACAGCGCGCACAGACACAAAAAAAAATCCAGAAATTGTTGAAATGCCATCTAGGGACCCCAAAACGGATATTTCCGTAAAAAAAATTTTTGGAAAAAAAATCACAATCACAATACTTTCTCGTACTTCGTAACGGAGAAAGTAAAAATGAATTAATCTCAGACATGACTGCTATGTTTCTCTCTCTCTCAGGCATGGCCAACTCAGAAACAAAATTCTGTGGCTCGCACCTTATGTAGCTATCGAACTAACTCTACGGGAAAGGTTAGAAAATTCTGGATTCTGCACGCTTTGACTTATTCTTACTCATCCATTCATGAAAATGGAGATTTCTTTATCCGCATCATCGCCGGCCGACGAGAAATGGCGTAAGCACGACCCCTAACCGGTCAGAGCTGCATCCCCAGAAAAAATAATTTACGTTTGGTGGGGTTGAAAAGGCGCAGCCACCGCGAAATGTTTTGAAAACAAGACGGTCGATGCGGAGAAATCCTGCAAAACAAACCCGACCGTTCGATACCGTGACGCTATTTTGACCAAAAATGCTGTTCCAGCACAATCGTTCTGTTTTCTGGTCCCAGCTCAGCGGCGGCTCGTGGATTTCCGTAGGTGAGACAGAGACAAAGACGCCCTCGTGCTGCGCTACTTACTCTAATAGAGGAAGCAAATATTTCCTTGCTTTTTCGGTCAAATTTTCTTCCGTTGCCTCACCGCCGAACATCCACGAACCGTCGCTGAATTATCATTCTGAAACAACATCCTTTAAAATATATGGCTTGCTGAATCTTAAATTCAAGCAATTCTTCAATTCTCAGTGTTTTTTTTGACTTGTGTAAAACTCCTAAAGTTCTAGCATGAATAAATGATTATGATTAAGTAGGCTTGTGTTTGAATCTCAAGTTCAAACAATGCTCAGTGTTTTTACTTTATCCGTTACGAAGTACGAGAAAGTATTGATTGTGATTTTTTTTCCAAAAATTTTTTTTACGGAAATATCCGTTTTGGGGTCCCTAGATGCCATTTCAACAATTTCTGGATTTTTGTGTGTGTGTGTGTGTGTGTGCTGTGTGTGTCTGTCTGTGCGCGCTGTATCTTAAAAACTAATAGAGCAATTGATATGAAACTTTGGACATCCCTCTTATTTGATAATCTGAAGAACTGAAAAGCTTTTGGTAAAATTTCGTACACCGGAAGTGGGCGTTTACCTCAACTGTTTTTTGTTTTTTGCCAATATTTTCTTAAATATGAAAAATATCACAAAAACATTTAGACAAACTTTGAAGACAACAAAGAAATGAACATCTTTTACTTGAAAATATTTTTCATAAAATCATTTTTATTCGAGAAAAAAATTTATTATTAATTTTTAATTTTTGGTTTATAATTATAAAACGATAATAGTTACAGTAAATGTATGTTAATAATAATTGTAGAGAATGCTAAAATGAACAATTTACAATCAATAAGTTTTTTTCGAAATCCCTTTAGTTTTTTAATAAATTGAGTTTTTATATTTGAAGTATAATTTTTCCATCTTTCATAATTTTGACGTTTTAAACGTCAATTTCCTCCGAGTTTACAAAGCGCTTGATGTACATTTAAAATATGATTCAAATTGAAAATAAACCACAAAAGCGTAAATATAAATGATACCATCAAGTCGGAGAAAGTAACATGATGGCCACATCACCATTTTTTTGACTTGTGTAAAATTTCTAAAGTTCTAGCATGAGTAAATAATTATGATTATGATTAGTAGGCTTGTGTTTCCCACAATGATTGGTTAAATTCGATTAAAACTTACTACAGTCATACATCCGGTAACAAAGTCAGCAATTATTAAATTTCTACCAAATTTGGTGTTCAATGTTGATGGAAGCGATTTATTCTGATAAAAAAACTTTCTCTTGAAGAAAAATTAACAACCTGAACCTGGTTCAAGAAAGACGTTACTCTCTTGATCATTTATCTATTTATAGATCAATTACAGTGGATTTCACAAACATAACTCCGGCTTAAATTGACGACACCGGTGTTATATTTTCGGCGGTGTAAACGATCTGTCAGTGGCAAACGAAACGCATAATTTGAGGTTAGGTTCTGCGATTACATTACACATATTCTAATTAATATTTATTTTTTCACAATGTTTATTTTCTGTTTTGATGTATTTTTATACCTTAACCCTTTCAGCCCTGGATTTTTAAATTTGAAAAAAAAATTTTTTTGCTAATTATTATTAGCAACACTGGTGTTATATTTTCGACGGTGTAAGCGATCTGTCAATGGCAAACGGAACGCATAATTTGAGGTTTGGTTCTGCGATTACATTACACATATTCTAATTAATATTAATTTGTTCACAATGTTTATTTTCTGTTTTGATGTTTTTTTATACCTTAACCCTTTCAGCCCTGGATTTTTAAATTTGAAAAAAAAAATTTTTTTGCTAATTATTATTGATGGGGAGCTTCTCTAAGACCATTGATACCAAATTTGAACTCATTTGCTTAATTAGTATAGGAATTAATTATAAGGCTTTGTTGAAGTGACATCTAGTGATAACAGCAAAAATATGGATTGTCAAAGGAAGTAGAGACGTGTAAATTTTGCGGTGGCAATTGCCACCACCAGGGCCGAAAGGGTTGAATCCTCTTCTGAGGCTCCATTTCTAATTTAAACAATAATGATTCAAAAATGTATTTAGTGAGATAGACAATGGCGCATAAACAAGTTGAAAATATCATTTTAAAATGTATTCGGTGACTGACGTTCACACTGCTGAAAATATAACTCAAAAATGTATTTGGTGACTGACGGTGACAGGCAATGGTGCATAAAGAACGTTTACACAGCTGAAAATATAATACCGGTTTACGAAAAATCTGGCTTGAATAAAGTTTGTGAAATCCACCGTTGCTTATTTTTGTTATGTAGAACTATTATTTTGATTAATGCAACAAGTTAAAATAAATCAAAAATACTACAGAATTTTCATAACAGTTTAATTCCTTACCTTCGACCTCCTTAAAATCCTTCAGCGACAGCTGTATCAGCAAGCTGGCGATACAGTCCCTGACCAGGATCTCGCACTTTGTCTTTAACTTTACCAGCTCCTCCGGCTTGCAGTTGGATTTCAGTTTCTGTATTTCCGCGATCCTCTGCTGCCTGTTGTCCGCAGGCGGTAAAGCCGAGTCTACTAGATCCTCTCCGCACAGATTATTGTAGCTCTTGTTCTGGGAGTTTTCCTCTATTGTACCGTCCTCTAAAAATGAGACATTAAAAAAAAAGATGGGTGAGATATTTTGTAAATTATGGAGTTGAAGGCAGCGGAAAGCTCCAGTTGTTATTTTGTTTGTTTAGTATTTATCCATGAACTTTTTTTACTTGTACTTCATATTTTAACTATTTTAATCTGTATCCTAATTGTTATTTTTGATCAATGTTTATAGATCATATCTTATTATTACCCTGTAAGTTATGTCTATTAATTTTATTAGTGAATTTGCTGTGACTTTTTGCATTTAATTAAACTTATTAGCCTAACTCGACAAGTGTACACGAATGTAATGACACGAAAATAAATTATTATTATTATTATTATTAATATTAATTTTCGGACTGCTTTATTATATTTATCTTAAGTTCATTCATTCAGATAAATTTTATTATTATAAGTAAATATTTTCAAATAACACTGACGCACATTTTCTTTCATAACATTTATAGTGTAATTTCCCCGAAGAAGGAATAAACTCATTCCGAAAGCTTGGTTTTATGATAAAGTAAATAGGACTTTTCTTGCCCCTTGGTCGAATCCCCGTTACGGAATAAGACTCCGAATTTCACATTTAACTCCAACAAGTGACGACCGTTACTTCCCCTCGCCATATTTTCAAATATATATATATATATATTTTTCAAAAAAAAAATACAGCTCAAGAATTATCCTTTTCGCAATTCTATATATACAGAGTGACCCATTTGAAAGCGGGCCACCCTCATATTTTTTTTATTTTTGGAGCGATTTTGACGAATTTTTTTTTTAATGTCGAGGGGGGAAAGGTGTATTTTGGAGCCAAGCGGCGTCCAGTTTTTTTAAAAAGCAAAGCCTACACGATAATATTCAGAGCCGTAAAATCCATAATCCATATTAGAGATTGTTTTATTAAAAATCCGCGTACGCCACTGGAATTGGCGTCCTCTGAAATAGATCTGTACCAAGTTTCATGAAAAAATATTCAACATTAACGATTCTATGACTAAATTACTGACAGGTGTTATTATGCATTAAGAATACAGCTACACACGGATGAACAATTCATAATAGTAGGCTTTGCAATTACTAAAGTCACAGATGAAATAAAAGACGAAAATGTCAAATGTCAGTTAAGTAGTGAAATTTACGTACTGTTCCGTAAGTACACTGTCAATAAGTATGGCTCATAATTTAACGGTACAACATAAGATTGAAATAGTAAAACTTCGTGGTGACAGAGACAGGTCTGGAAGGGAAGTATCTCGAATTTTTAATGACAGACATCCAGAACTTCAAAATATTAGCAAGTCTACCGTTGTGCGAGTGTGCAATATTTTTAACGAATACGGAGCTGTATTTCAGCACATTTAAAAAAATATTAATGTAGTACAACGGCCACGAAAAAGCAATGAACGAATTCGAAATTATTTCATCGAAAATCCGAAAAAAAGTTTGAGAATTGCAAGTTTGGACCTCCAGTTACCACGGGAAACAATAAGAAGAAACCTTAAAAAATACAGTAATATGAAGCCTTATAAACCGAAATTTCTCCACACCTTAGAAGAAGGTGATAATGATAAGCGAATGGAATATTGCTTATGGTGCCAAGGAGAATACCTTAATGACATAAATTTTCAAAAAAGAATTTTGTTTAGTGACGAGGCAACATTTACAACCAATGGGACGGTAAATTCACAGAACACGAGACAGTGGGCACAAAAAAATCCAGAATGGGTAATAAACTGTAGGCGACAATATTCACAGAAGGTAAACGTATGGTGCGGTATATTAAATACCAGAATAATTGGCCCCTTCTTTTTTGAAGGCAATTTGAATAGCCAAAGTTTTTTAAATTTTTTAAACAATGGATTTTCGGATGCTGTTGATGAACTTCCACTTGCAGAAGTGGCTGGTCTACTGTTCCAGTTAGATGGCTGTCCTATCCACAATGCCAGGACTGTGAGAGCGTGGCTGGAGGAAAATTTTCCTAATCGGTGGATAGGGCGAAATAGTAGGTTAATGCAGTTTCCTCCCAGGTCTCCTGACTTAACTCCCCTAGATTTTTTTCTATGGGGGTTTATTAAAGAAAAAGTCTACAATACTCGTCCAACCAACGCAGAAGAACTGCGCGAAAGAATAAGGCAGGCATGCGCTGAAATTACACCACATCAATTATCTAATGTTATGGCAAATATTAAAAGACGATATGATAAATGCATTGAAATAAATGGAGATTTAGTTGAAAAATCCAGAATTTAAAATTAATTTATGTGTTAATTTAATATTATTTTAGAAGAATGTCTGTAAAATACTGTTTATTAAATGTTGTTATTAAATAAAATAATCGTTGAAATTCATTTGTTATCGCATGGGTTACTGGATAAAAAGCTTCTTAATGCATAATAAACAACTCGTCAGTAATTTAGTCATAGAATCGTTAATGTTGAATATTTTTTCATGAAACTTGGTACAGATCTATTTCAGAGGACGCCAATTCCAGTGGTGTACGTGGATTTTTAATAAAAAAATCGCTAATATGGATTATGGATTTTACAACTCTAAATGTTATCTTGTAGGCTTTGGTTTAAAAAAAAACTGGACGCCGCTTGGCTCCAAAATACACATTTCCCCCCTCCACATAAAAAAAAAAAATTCGTCAAAATCGCTCCATAAATAAAAAAATTATGAGGGTGGCCCGCTTTCAAATGGGTCACTCTGTATATATAAATGGATTTCCTGTTAATAAATTATTATATTTTTTTTAACTCACCAGGATTAGGAGCCTCCCCCTGCTGACACCTCTCCGCGGCGACCCGCTTCTCCTCCTCCGCCTTCTTGTTAGCCGTCCCGAGCGATTTGACCGCGTACTTGGCCACGTCCCTGGGCCCGGTGGCGGCCAGGGCCTTCGTGTACCCGGACGCCTCCCTCCAGATCTCGATGTCGGTGTTGACCGTCTCCGGATAGACGATCTTCGGGTCCTGCACGAGCAGGACGTCACAGCGCATTATGTCACAGTAGTCGGCGAGGCACACGGCGTCCTCCGCCATGTTAATGTTGTCCCCGTGCCTGTTGTCGAAGTGCAGGTCGAGGTACCTCTCCTCGAAGAAGGACTTGCCGCACAGGCCGCACGTCCACTGCGACGGCCTGTGCTTGAACTTGGCCGCCTGCTGCGGCCCGAAGATCTCCCTCTGGTGGTGGAAGGGGCACTCGAGCGGCAGGCTCACCTTGTACTTCTGCAGGACGGGCAGCCATTTGTTCTGGATGATCTTCCGCACGATCCTGGCGTTGTCACGTGGGCAGGAGATTTTGAAGACGGTCGGTCCGGGCCATGGTATTATGGATAATAGGAAGATTCCTATTACCTGGAAGGAGTATTGATTAACACTGAATATTTATGGGGGAGCCGCTGCGGCCCGGCGCCGGCCGCGGTCTCACCTGCAGGTTAAAACAAGTGGACTTCATTCATATTTTTAAGGGGCGCACGTTTGACAATGAAATTTCCGTTTCATTCGCACATATCTATCTGGTCATGCTGGTGCGGATCAGCATCGGCGACGCCTGGTGCGCCGACGCCGACGCCGGCCGTCGGTTAATGACGGCAGTTGCTTAGAGACAGATAAGGAAATTCGGAGTGCATTAATAATTAACGCACCTGCCGCTCCGTTATTAGATATCAATTAAGGACTTGCAACATTTATTTAATCCGCCGAATTAACGCGACACGGCCGGGGAATCACACGACGGAATTAAAAATTAAACGCGGTGAATTAATTTTACGATGAAATCGATTCTAATTTCTAATATACGTGAACCACAATTTCAATTTACAAAGCTTGCATTACCTTTAGAAACACATAAAATTGATCAAGTTGTAATAGCAAACGCGTGGCGATATTTTTAAAATAAGTTTTCGAAGTGTAAATAGTAAATTTTCAATGTGTCAACTTTTTTTCTATTTTCAAGTTTTCTTTGCTGACGCGTCACGGGCTTCAAATTGACATTTGTTCCTGCGAAAGTACATTTTCTGAAGCGTCTTGAAGGGATCTTTCCAGTGACGTATAGAAACCCCGAATCGAACCAGTGGTTTCTTCAGGAAATCATTTCAAAGCCAAATTTTGAGCAAAAGTAAGAAGGGGGGACCCTTGGATAGAATTTCAGGTTTTCGTCAAAAATAAAAAAAAAATCGCCAATTTTAATCAAATCCGACTAATTGACACACGAGGAACGCAGATTTGCAATCCGCGGTCACATTGGATTCTTCGTTCGGCCGCTGCAGCCGTTCAAAGTTTGAAAAAAGTCGATTTTTTCGAGAGTTTATGGTGACTTGCTAACTTTTTTGCAATTTTTTCTAGATGAAACTTTTCAACGCCAATCGTTTTATCTCGTTATTCTGATGAAAAATGAGGTATTACATAAAGGTCTACGATGATTATTAAGAAAGTTGATTTTTTCGATTTTTTCCATTTTCGAGTTTTCTTTGCTGACGCGTCACGCGCTTCAAATTGACGTTTGTTCTTGCGAAAGTACATTTTCTGAAGCGTCTTGAAGGGATCTTTCCGGTGATGTATAGAAACCCCGAATCGAACCAGTGGTTTCTTCAGGAAACCATTTCAAAGCCAATTTTTGAGCAAAAGTAAGAAGGGGGGACCCTTCTATCGAATTTCACATTTTCGACGAAAATTAAAAATCGCCTATTTTAATTGAGTCCGACTAATTTGCACCCAAGGAGCACAGATTTGAAATCCGCGTTCGATTTGGATTCTTCGTTTGGCCGCTACGACCGTTCAAAGTTTGAAAAAATCGACTTTTCAAAATTTTCATGGTGACTTGCCAATTTTTTTGTATTTTTTCCTGGATTAATTTTTTTAACGCCAATCGATATAACTCGTTCTTCTGATGAAGAAAACGGTATTACACAAAGGTCTACGTTGATTATTTAGAAAGTTGATTTTTTCGATTTTTTTCAATTTCGAGTTTTCTTTGCTGACACGTCACGGGCTTCAAATTAACATTTGTTCTTGCGAAAGTACATTTTCCGATGCGTCTTGAAGGGATCTTTCAGTGATGTGCAGAAACCAATCGATTTAGTTCGTTCTTTTGATGAATTTATTTATGGATCATCTATGTTTACATTTTGGTTATAAGTAAAAAGTTCGAGTGTTTTGGCGCTGCTGTCGGCACTGCACTTGACGGTTCAGACATCGTCCGGTAGATGGCGCGGAGGCGGCGGAAATTACGAACGCATTTTTAGAAGCTTTTAAATCGTAATTCTGAGGGTTGATTTTCGTAATTGAAACGTTAAATCGCCGCCAAATTTATAATCCGTCAATCTTTTTAAATAAATGCACTGTAAAAATGCCGGAATAATAAATATTGCGTATGTATGTAAAATAACTAATATGGGATTTTAAAGGATTTGATGATGTCAATCATCATTGAAACGTTTCATTAAATGTGCTGTAAATGTACAAAATTATTTATTTATTAAAAGGATATAAAAATCTCTTGTAGACTACAAAATTACATATTTTTTTGTTGCAATAATTGGTAACTATTATATATTAGTACAAATCTAGTTATTATAATTAATAAAAATCATTACAGATATAGTATTGTTGTAAATATATAAACTGTTATTTATTTATATATGTAATTCAGCGGCGGCTCGTGGATGTTCGGCAAAATTTAACCGAAACAGCAACAGAATATTTGCTTCCTCTATAAGTGTAAGTAGTTCAGTACGAGCGGCATCTTTGTCTTTGGCTCCCCTAAGGAAATCCATGAGCCGCCGCTGATGTAATTTATATAGCAAAGTGCTAAATAAAGTTATTATTACTATAAGAATAATAATAAATGCAAATTAAAGATTATAATATTTATTCAACATCTTCAAACAATCCGAAACCTTTTTTCCTAAACACGATGCGTTTAGCGCAGACGTTCAAGTTGGTCTTCACCACTTGCGAGGGCACGAAAGCCTTCTCATCCTCGCCATCGTTCTGCTTCTCAGATTCCAGCGTAACGTTCACGCTCGTCGAAGGATGGCTATCCTCCTCCTCCATGAAGTGCATCCGCCTTTTAAACTTCTCAAAATCGTCCAGCATCGGCCCGTAAAACAAATTTTCCTCAATCATTTTAAACGTTTCTCTTGCGCTCTTCGAAGGATAATTGGGTCGACTTCCGCCTGGCGCGTCTCTCACGCACAACCTCTTCGCCAAAATGGGATCCTCTATTTCATCATTCATGTAATTCTTATTTGTTTCCCTGCTATTATTATCATTCATGTAATTCTTATTTGTTTCTCCGCTATTATCATTATTAACCTTCCGCGTCACCTCCAACCTTCTCTGGCTCATCTTGGCCCTGGTTTCCTGCAAAATTTCATGCTCGGGCGCGTAGCAGACGTGCAGCAAGTGCCCGTAAAACGAGCGGTTGTCCATTATTCTCTTCGCGATTCGGGCCGACTGTATCCGTTCGTATTGCACGTGGTAGCACTCGGTGAACATCTCGGTTTCGCGGTCGGTCACAGCATGGAGGTTTTTTATGGGGCCGTATCTGACGCAGAGGGATTTCAGCTCGGAGCGCAGGTCGATTTTCGGCACGCCGTAAATGAACAGGTGCTGGGATTCCGAGGCGACCGTGTAGGCCTTCACGGCCGTCAGTTTTTTGCCCTGCCTGTACGGGGGTCTGGTTTCGCACAGGGTGTCCTGGATGTGGTGTTTTTCCACGGGGTTTTTCGCCGCGTCGGTTTGCATGGTCGCGGACTGAAACATTTTTCAATCAACGACGACAAATGTTCACGGCTGATTTTATGAAAGCTGTGATTTTAGTAAACAAATCTTAGCAGTAAAGTTATTTGTGATGCTGGTATAGTGTATTTATTATTTATTACTAGTTGTAAACATTTAAAAACCTATTTTTTTGCTTGCAGATTAACGAACAGGTTGAATATTCATATATTCTTGATTTATGTATTTAAAAACCTATTATATAGTTTCGTATTTAAAATGTAACTGTTTCTAGAAGTGGTCATTTTGTTAGTTAGGCTGTGCGTACCTGGCTATGAATCCAACTTCTAATTACTCTTAAATGTATGGGGAAGCCCCGGGCTGAAATGTTAGGTTAAATTTTTGACGTAAGGTCCAAGTTGGAAACCCTAGTCCACAGACAACTTTGGCCGGAATATTTGGGACCACTCATGATTGCAACGTAAAAACAAAAATAATTCCTTTGCAAGCATAATTAGCAGACCGCAATTTTAAGAGCACAAAACGTGTACATTATTGATATTATTTTGTACTATTTGACGTGTTAATTGTTACAAACACTAATAAACATTACATTACAATTTAAAAACCAATCTCATAACATTGACAAAAATCGACTTTACTGAGACGTCAAAATTTGGTCAAAAAATAAATGTTATTAAAGATATAGAATTATTGTAAATATATATACTGTTATTTTATAAATGTAATTTATGTAGTAAAGAGCTACCATTGCTTACATGGTGATATTTATTTATTTAAAATGTTTGTATGTTCGACAGAACACACCTTTATGTTTTATAATTTTTGCTACAGTTGCAATCCTGTGCGGCACTGCCACTCACTACGCTAGCTTATCGACTTTTAAGTCCACCTGTCACTGATAGGTGTCACTTGCGCGTCACTTAAAATTATGCCACAAATAGCCCCAATTTGTTGTTAATCGATCACCGTACGCCCCGCCGATTTGAAACTGTATTAAAACGGCCGTGCCGCGTATTAGAGCAATGCACCGGATTTCGTCAGAGGTGGCATCATCGTTGAATAACTGTTTCGGTGAATTTTGACAGACGCGAGCAGCCCGCACCACCGCCACCGACCGGCTCATTCCTCCGCACGCACAGTGTGAGATGACAAACGGTGCGTTTTCGTAAACATGGCGTTTAATTTCCCAGCGTTCTCGTACATAATCGCCCTCATCGTCGACGCCTTCCTCATATTCTTCTCCCTGTTCCACGTGATCGCCTTCGACGAGCTCAAGACGGACTACAAGAATCCGATCGACCAGTGCAATAGCCTGAATCCCGTGAGTAACACCCAAATAGAGTCGTCCCTTATTTACATATTTATCGCATGCATCACTCGTGTTTGAATACCTGGATCGAGTTATGATACGTCCTGAAAGGGTTTTGTGTTAACGCATTTTATTTGTTTGTGTCGATTGATCTTTCGAAATTTGTGTATTTTACGGAGTAAGCCCTGCACTTGATACAGATGTGCTAAGAATCATTTTACAAGGAAAGCAAGCAACATGTAATACAATATTTAATTGGGACCTCCGTCGGGAAAAAAATGTTTATTCAGAGTTGGCTGTGAGGTAAATTAGGAATGTCGCTTATTAAAAATTGGGACATTTGGCCTACAGGCTATTGGAACTAATATCTATGAAAAAATGGGTTTGTTGGAAAAAAATAAACAAATTGTAAGATGCCCACCATGTTCGTGACGAAATTATTTAAGAATAAGAACACAAATTGTCTCGACTACATTTTCAAATCGGATTTTAATTTGACAATTCATGTCATAGAAGACTAGATTGGTTCAGTTAAATTGAAAAAAATTAATTAATCTCAGACATGACTGCTATGTTTCTCTCTCTCTCAAATTCAGTGGCTCCACCTTATACCAACTATTTTCGACTTTCTGATCTCACTTTACGTAAAACAATTATTTTTGATTTGATTAAATATTTGATTAATAAAAATTATTTTTGATATTAGTTTCGTATTACTTAGTAGTTAAAGGGCCGAAATATATTTCTGCCTAAAAGTATTCCCTTATCATTCATGTAATTGTTGATTTTACACTCAAATAAGTTTTTGTGTTATCATTGCTCATTTGTATACTTATGACTGATAAATTCAGTTCCACGCCCAAACAGGATTAATGTTAACCCAAATCAAACATTCATTATGTGAATTAATGAGGTGAATTATTATTGTAATCGCCTTATTGTATTGAAATGGATTCATCATATTTTAGTATCGTCATGCGTGCTTATAATGGCGGGATTTCACGGATATGGATTTTAGGGCTTTTAAAGATTAAATTCGGTGTATAATGTAATGGCAGTTTAAAAAGGAGGTTTGTGCCATTGTTATCTGGTGCATCTTACTAGAGATCAGATTGTAGATTTAACGCTTAAAGGGGAAGGATTTATTTTTTTAATTTTATATTACTTTATTTCAAATAATTAAAAAAAAGGCTTTTTTCCGCTACCGACAACGTAACTAAGCATTGCATCCATGGTTACAGGTACCGTAAGTGGCTTATAACATTCGTGGTGTTTGTTGTCCTTGACGACGGAACTTAATTTATTACTTCATATCAAAGTAAACACGCAAAACGATTTCTGAAAAAAAATTTAACCTCAAAATACCACAAGGTGTCAAAATAAACAGGAGAATTCCAGACAGCCAACATAATATTATTTGAATTATTATCCCCACTTTGCGCTGCCAACTATTTTCATTCCACGAGTTTTTACACAACCAACAAATATATTCGAAAGAAGGCTCTAGTTTGTGAAAATAATCTCTCACAATAATTCCGTCGAGTAGCTTGCCTAGTATGATACTTTCTCGTTTTCAGCTCGTCCTCCCCGAATACCTGCTCCACTTGTTCTTCAACATCCTGTTCGTGGCGGCCGGGGAATGGTTCTCGATAATAATCAACGTGCCCCTGATCGCCTACCACATAAACCGCTACAGGACGAGGCCGGTGATGTCGGGGCCGGGCCTCTACGACCCGACGAGCATCATGAACGCCGACACGCTGACGAGGTGCCAGCGGGAGGGATGGATTAAGCTAGCGTTCTATTTGTTGTCGTTTTTCTATTACCTCTACGGGTACGTAATCGCACTAGAAAGGGCACACGACCACCCCGAGCATGTGACGTGATAGATTCTCACACAGATTAAATCTCTCCCGGCACTTACTTTTGTAAATATATACATAAAATTACGAAAATTTTAACGTTCCTTAAAACAGCGTCGGATATTCGAGGGCTTTGATATGTGACAATATTTTAGTGCTTTATTTTTTTACATCGAACGTCTGTAATTATACTCGAATACCGAGCTGTGTTTAATAACTGAATTTAATTAAGTAAGAACCGAAAAACCCTAATTGTATACTTTATATATGTTGCAGAATGATATATAGTCTCATTTCTTCGTGAAGGCCAAAGTACGTACAACCGTCTCAAGACATAATTATATTTTAGTGAATTGCCCGTGAAAGTTGACTTGGGGTTTTCGGTTCTTACTGTTATGCGCCGGGACACGTGGTGGTGGTTGTAGACGTACCCGTGTTTTGCGACTTAATAATAGGAACCGGATAATCCCCCCCCCATACGTCGTGCGCGTTCAATAATAGCTGTGTAGCGACCCGTTTTGTGTCCCGAAACGGGCTTCTCTCTCATCATCAGGTTTATTCGTTAGTTTACATTTTATTCAGCCACTTGCACCGTTTTATTTTTTTATCGAGAAACCCCCGATTGTTCTTCTAGTTTTATTTAAACCAATTGTATTGTAAATAATTGATTGCATTTTTTATGTTTTGTAAAGATGTATTGTAGTTGAAATTATTCTGTTGAGATGTATTGGTTAATAAATCTTTTCAAAATTTTCTGCCTTTTTTATCTTAACCCACATTTAAATTAAGGAAAAGTAAATGATATGTTTCTCTAAATCGTAAGTAATTAACATTTAAAAACACTTTGCTTCATGTCAAATGACAATGAATAATCATTCAACGAAATTATTGAAAGAAAAAAAAAAGATAGATGGTGCTGAAGATATTTTAAGGTTATTTTTCGCTTCCTGTCAAATGTGAATGAATAATCACCGACGTACTTAATTCAATAAAAAAATGATAGATGACGCTGGTGATATTTTAGAAATCATTTTAAGGTTATTTTTCGCTTCCTGTCAAATGTCAATGAATAATCACCGACGTACTTATTTCAATAAAAAAATGATAGATGACGCTGGTGATATTCCAGATATAATTTGAAGGTTATTTTTCGCTTCCTGTCAAATGTGAATGAATAATCACCGACGTAATTATTTCAATAAAAAAATGATAGATGACGCTGGTGATATTCTATATATAATTTTAAGGTTATTTTTCGCTTCCTGTCAAATGCAATGAATAATCACCGACGTAATTATTTCAATAAAAAAATAATAGATGACGCTGGTGATATTTTAAGGTTATTTTTCGCTTCCTGTCAAATGTCAATGAATAATCACCGACGTAATTATTTCAATAAAAAAATGATAGATGACGCTGGTGATATTTTAGATATCATTTTAAAGTTATTTTTCGCTTCCTGTCAAATGTCAATGAATAATCACCGACGTACTTATTTCAATAAAAAAATGATGACGCTGGTGATATTCTAGATATAATTTTAAGGTTATTTTTCGCTTCCTGTCAACTGTCAATGAATAATCACCGACGTAATTATTTCAATAAAAAAATGATGGATGACGCTGGTGATATTTTAGATATCATTTTAAGGTTATTTTTCGCTTCCTGTCAAATGTGAATGAATAATCACCGACGTAATTATTTCAATAAAAAAATGATAGATGACGCTGGTGATATTTTAGATATAATTTTAAGGTTATTTTTTGCTTCCTGTCAAATGTGAATGAATAATCACCGACGTAATTATTTCAATAAAAAAATGATAGATGACGCTGGTGATATTCTAGATATAATTTTAAGGTTATTTTTCGCTTCCTGTCAAATGTCAATGAATAATCACCGACGTAATTATTTCAATAAAAAAATGATAGATGACGCTGGTGATATTCTGGATATAATTTTAAGGTTATTTTTCGCTTCCTGTCAAATGTGAATGAATAATCACCGACGTAATTATTTCAATAAAAAAATGATAGATGACGCTGGTGATATTCTATATATAATTTTAAGGTTATTTTTCGCTTCCTGTCAAATGTGAATGAATAATCACCGACGTAATTATTTCAATAAAAAAATGATAGATGACGCTGGTGATATTTTAGATATAATTTTAAGGTTATTTTTCGCTTCCTGTCAAATGTCAATGAATAATCACCGACGTAATTATTTCAATAAAAAAATGATAGATGACGCTGGTGATATTTTAGATATAATTTTAAGGTTATTTTTTGCTTCCTGTCAAATGTGAATGAATAATCACCGACGTAATTATTTCAATAAAAAAATGATAGATGACGCTGGTGATATTCTAGATATAATTTTAAGGTTATTTTTCGCTTCCTGTCAAGTGTGAATGAATAATCACCGACGTAATTATTTCAATAAAAAAATGATATATGACGCTGGTGATATTTTAGATATCATTTTAAGGTTATTTTTCGCTTCCTGTCAAATGTGAATGAATAATCACCGACGTAATTATTTCAATAAAAAAATGATAGATGACGCTGGTGATATTTTAGATATAATTTTAAGGTTATTTTTTGCTTCCTGTCAAATGTGAATGAATAATCACCGACGTAATTATTTCAATAAAAAAATGATAGATGACGCTGGTGATATTCTAGATATAATTTTAAGGTTATTTTTCGCTTCCTGTCAAATGTCAATGAATAATCACCGACGTAATTATTTCAATAAAAAAATGATAGATGACGCTGGTGATATTCTGGATATAATTTTAAGGTTATTTTTCGCTTCCTGTCAAATGTGAATGAATAATCACCGACGTAATTATTTCAATAAAAAAATGATAGATGACGCTGGTGATATTCTATATATAATTTTAAGGTTATTTTTCGCTTCCTGTCAAATGTGAATGAATAATCACCGACGTAATTATTTCAATAAAAAAATGATAGATGACGCTGGTGATATTCTAGATATAATTTTAAGGTTATTTTTCGCGTCCTGTCAAACATCAATGAATATTCATTAAACGTACTTATTGCAATAAAAAAATGATAGATAGCGCCGACGATGTTCCAGATATAATTTTAACTTTAAAATAATCATCCTACATATAGTTCTGTAGGCATATCTAGGTTAATAATGTAAAAGTGCAATATTCACTTGCCAGTGACAAAATCTATTCCTTTCGGATGAAGAATTTAAATTAATTTTTCAAGGTAGGTATTTCTTCGATACAAACTACACCGTTTTTTAAATAAATAAACTCGACATTTTACTGTTAACCCTAAATTTACCTTCCGCGTCCCATTTATACAAACGATTTATTCATTTTATTGCGAAACGAATGAATCAAACTACTTTGGAGATGGCGATGGCCACCTTGCAGCCGCCCTTGATGAACTCGGTCAGAGCCCTGTAGAAGGGAGCCTGCTCGGCCCCGTGCGTTATTCCCGTGTCGTGGTGCTCCTGTTCCTCGTCCCTGAATTTGGTGATGGTCTCCAGGAGTTCCTTGTTGACGGCCGGGTCGTCCATTAACGTCCGAAGCTGGTCGTTGTAGTGATCCACGATGACGGTTTCCACGGCGACCGTACAAGCCATCGCGGCCTTATCACCTGTGCAAATTTAAACTCACCATAATTCATTATAATAATAATAAAAGGTTTATTTCCCAACAGAAGAAAATATTCTAATTACAGGGAAATTTTACAATTAAGTAAATAACTCAAAGACTAAATTAACTTAACACGTTCGCTGCCACCGACGCACTAGTGCGTCCGACTTTATACTTGCATACGTGCAATCCCAATTGTAGTGGCAGCGAACGTGTTAAATTGAATTATCGAGTTATTATTAATTATTAAAAAAAGAATGTACACCTTATTATTACCTAGTAGAGCGGTTCCGGCGCCCAGGGCGAACCCGGCGACGTTCCACAACGGAGTCATCATTGTAGGTCTGACGCGGTGCTTTCGAATCAACTCCTCAAACTTCTCCCTGTGCCGCTTCTCCTGGTCCCACATGTGCTGGATCAACGGACCCTTCTCCGTGCTACCCAGGACGGCCATCTGGCCGGCGTAGATCCTGTCGGCGCCCAATTCCCCCGCATGGTCCACTCTTATAATTTTATGGAGTTCCGCTTGAGAGGCGTAAGCTCGCCTCGACAATTGCAAGGCCGTGTTACATCGTAACATCCTGCAGTTTATGTTTTTTTTCTTTTAATAACGAATTCAAGTTTCAATTCAACCCGATAGGTTATGTTTACGTTGCGGGTCTTCAAATTTCGCCAGGGGCCGCGTTAATGATTTTAAAATCGAAGCCAGGCTTACCTTTATCGTCTCAAGCGGTAAAAGTGTGGAAAATAAATAAATTGCCTGCGTTGACGTTACTTGTTTAATAAACAAACATAACCTGTAATAATTGTTTGTTTCTTTTTCGCAAGTTTCATGGCTGTATTGTTTAAGCCAGTGGCGCACTCAACTTTGCGCGAGGCGGATAAAAAAATAAAATTTATTAAATAAACATATAAAAAGAAACAAATACAGAGGATTTTAATTTTAAATTAATTAAAGGTTTCAATGATGATTAAAATCGTCAGATCTTTTCTAGTTGCGGGTATTTATAAATGCAACTAATCATTTTAATAATTCTGGCAATGATCGCGCCATCTGTCAGACAAAGCTTGAACTATAATAATCTTTATTTAGCAATCTTAATACACACATAAAATAAAAAATATGTACTATTAAGTGCATTTTTACAAGTGGCGTCAAAACCCCAGAACTGTATCCCTATAATCCAAATGTATAACTTCAGTAATGTGCTGCACTTTAAATGATACAATATTTCATTCTAAGGGCCGCTTTTACAATCGTCGGATAAATGATGGTTAACTCATACCCTCTTTAACTAATCCCATCGTTTATCTTTTAGTTAACGCACGCTTCCTTTTACAAACGCTTAGATAGATTAGAAAGGTATGTGTTCTGTGGATTTTCTCCCGAAACGCCAACGTTGGCAGCATTGCGGATTCATGCGATTGCGCAGTTTACAGAATTGGCATTTTTCGTTTTGCTTGCGGAAAGGTTAGAAAGTTGTGTTTGTAATCATTTGATGCGACCCTTGACCCCCTAGAGTTACTTTTCATTATTCCACCTAGAAATATGCCAGAATGCATGTTTTTCAGAAACTAGTTTGGCGCCCTCTAACGACCCCTGTATATAATACCGATTGCAGATCGCTATAATGCCGGTATGATGCGTGTGCTTGCTGTGCGCATTGCCTGCGAGTTAACCGAGATTTATCGGCTTCTTAACCCTAATCCTGCTTTAACTAGGCATTGTACAAGCGTATTTTCGCATTTAATCCGGAGATGGTGTTAACCTTAATTTAACCGACTATTGTAAAAGCGGCCCTAAATCGAATTATGTGTGAAATAGTTAACGATACTTGGCGGTTTTTTAGTAATTTGCAAATGAAAATTTACATTTTATACATTATTCGATTCAGAATTAAATTCTTCATCGTTTCGTGTATAATTCATTGCCGGATATTTACACTTTTATTATAGGTGTAAAGTTCGAGCATTTTGGCGCTGTCCGCAATATGCACTTGGCAGTTCGGCTATCGTCCACTAGATGGCGAGGAGGCTCGAAAATGGGACTTTTGAAGTAATTGTGCGATTTGTAGGAGTTGTGAATTTTAGGTTTTTATTTTCTTCGCGCATGATTTTTTCGTAATTTCCACTCCCGCAACGATTCCTACTATTTTTGAAAAACGTTTGTGTGCATGTTTCGAATGAAACTTTCAATACAATGTGAGAAACTGAAATGGTTTCAGTAAAATTTTGTACACCCAAAGTGGCTTGTTTGAAGCAGGAAATTTTGACAAACGAAACTTTAGGTCCTGTGTGTATTGAAAGATCATTAATAACGGGGATAGAAATAAATGGAGTTTTGTTGTGACATTAATTATTTATTTTGAATGCAACATATCATAAACTCAAATCATCAATATAAACAACAATGACGACTCACCATCATCTGTATAAAAGTATCAAAACATCTATTATACAGGAATGTGATTATGCATTTAAATATCCGCCTAACAGTATTGTCGATTCGCTCGCGTAAATTAAAATTACGGCAAACGGCAACAGATCAATGACACAATTTTATTGAGCAATACTAAACGGTACCGCGTATAAATTATATATAATATATATAAATTTGTATAATATATCTCTGAAAATAATTGTACTATATTGTAAACTTGCAAATGTAAAAGCTAATAAAACCTAATGGGAACGCAAATTTTGTACCACAAAAATACTTTGCTAACACCCTGTGTGTGTGCGTGCGCGAATAAATACGCTTGCCGAGGATTAGTTGCCGAGGATTAGTTGCCGAGCTTCTCCAGCAGCCACTCCTCGGTGAGGTCCTCGAGCTCCCTGATCTCGTAGGCCCGCGTGAGGTCGGACTCCCGCTGCAGGGATATCTTGGAGCCGGCGTACATCATCTGCAGCTCGGCGTGGCTGTCGCGCGGCGTGTAGTATATGAAGCAGAGCGGGAACGAGACCCGCCCGTCCTTGTGTTCCTGCTTGTAGGAGAGGATCACGTAGCGCGGTTGGTGGCCCGGCAGGGTTTCCTGCAGCTCGTCCACGGTGATGTCCTCGAGCTGTTCATCGATTATTATCTGTTGCTTCTCCCGGTCTACTTTCACTAAAAAAATTGTATGTCATTTTTAAAAAATCGTAAAAAATATAAAATGCGCAATTTAAAATTTGAAAAAATTAAGTAGCATTTTCAAACATGTCTACTAACGAGAATATTAATATTTTTTGAAAAAATTTCGTTAGTGTATGAATTACGAATTTTCAAACTCGACTCTGCAAAAATTTTGTATGTCAAGTTTAAAAAATAAAAGAAAATATAAAATGTGCAGTTTCAATTTTAAAAATATAGGGATAACATTTTCAAACATGTCTACTAACGAGAATATTAATATTTTTTGAAAAAAATTCGTTAGCGTATGAATTACGAATTTTCAAACTCGACTCTGCAAAAATTTTGTATGTCAGGTTTAAAAAAATCTAAAAAAATATAAAATGTGCAATTTAAAATTTGAAAAAATTAAGTAACATTTTCAAACTAGTCTACTAACGAGAATATTACTATTTTTTGAAAAAAATTCGTTAGTGTATGAATTACGAATTTTCAAACTCGACTCCGCAAAAATTTTGCATGTCAGGTTTAAAAAATTGTAAAAAAATATAAAATGTGCAATTTAAAATTTGAAAAAATTAAGTAACATTTTCAAATAGGTTTACTAACGAGAATATTAATATTTTTTGAAAAAATTTCGTTAGTGTATGAATTACGAATTTTCAAACTCGACTCTGCAAAAATTTTGTATGTCAAGTTTAAAAAATAAAAGAAAATATAAAATGTGCAGTTTCAATTTTAAAAATATAGGGATAACATTTTCAAACATGTCTACTAACGAGAATATTAATATTTTTTGAAAAAAATTCGTTAGCGTATGAATTACGAATTTTCAAACTCGACTCTGCAAAAATTTTGTATGTCAGGTTTAAAAAAATCTAAAAAAATATAAAATGTGCAATTTAAAATTTGAAAAAATTAAGTAACATTTTCAAACTAGTCTACTAACGAGAATATTACTATTTTTTGAAAAAAATTCGTTAGTGTATGAATTACGAATTTTCAAACTCGACTGCAAAAATTTTGTATGTCAGGTTTAAAAAATTGTAAAAAATTGTAAAAAAATATAAAATGTGCAATTTAAAATTTGAAAAAATGAAGTAACATTTTCAAATAGGTTTACTAACGAGAATATTAATATTTTTTGAAAAAAATTCGTTAGTGTATGAATTACTAATTTTCAAACTCGACTCCGCAAAAATTTTGCATGTCAGGTTTAAAAAATTGTAAAAAAATATAAAATGTGCAATTTAAAATTTGAAAAAATTAAGTAACATTTTCAAATAGGTTTACTAACGAGAATATTAATATTTTTTGAAAAAATTTCGTTAGCGTATGAATACGAATTTTCAAACTTGACTCTGCAAAAATTTTGTATGTTGGGTTTAAAAAATTGTAAAAAAATATAAAATGTGCAATTTAAAATTTGAAAAAATTAAGTAACATTTTCAAACATGTCTACTAATTAGAATATTATTGTTTTTTGAAAAAAATTAATTAGTGTATGAATTATGAATTTTCAAACTCGACTCTGCAAAAATTTTGTGTGTCAGGTTTAAAATATTCTAAAAAAATATAAAATGTGCAATTTAAAATTTGAAAAAATTAAGTAACATTTTCAAACATGTCTACTAACTAGAATATTAATATTTTTTGGAAAAAATTCGTTAGTGTATGAATTGCGAATTTTCAAACTCGACTCTGCAAAATTTTTGTATGTCGGGTTTAAAAAATTGTAAAAAAATATAAAATGTGCAATTTAAGATTTAAAAAAATTAAGTAACATTTTCAAACATGTCTACTAACTTGAATATTAATATTTTTTGGAAAAAATTCGTTAGTGTATGAATTGCGAATTTTCAAACTCGACTCTGCAAAATTTTTGTATGTCGGGTTTAAAAAATTGTAAAAAAATATAAAATGTGCAATTTAAGATTTAAAAAAATTAAGTAACATTTTCAAACATGTCTACTAACTAGAATATGACTATTTTTTGAAAAAAATTCGTTATTGCATGAATTACAAATTTTTAAACTCGACTCTGCAAAATCTTTCATTCTCTGTCAAATAACGGTGAAGAAATACAACCTTTCTAAATGATTTTAGGGACAAAAGTTTCTATCGCTATTAATCACTAAAAATTTGATCGATACAGTCATTGCAGATTAAAGTGTGAATGTAATCTGTTACGGCATGAGTCAGCGTTAAAAAAAATCTGATAATTACGCCCATGCTCAAAGATAGTAATGCCAACGAGCACCCACACACCATCGGCACAGATTTTAATAAAACATAGACATTTCAACAGGAACAAAAAATATCCACGCTCTGAATTGATTGGAATGTAGAAAATGAGAACTGTGTTTGTATATAGAAAAAATGTCAT
The DNA here is from genome assembly GCA_910593695.2 of Ocypus olens. Lineage (NCBI taxonomy): Eukaryota > Metazoa > Arthropoda > Insecta > Coleoptera > Staphylinidae > Ocypus > Ocypus olens. The sequence continues at coordinate 1,677,946 of OU343048.1, forward strand.
TTTAAGATGAAAAGTGGGAGCTGTCAAAATTGCATAATTTTATACCGCATCTGTTTTCCTTAAACATTTTCCGAGTTAGAAACTCAGATTTGCTTTGAAATTGTTAAGAACGTAGAAAATGAGGAATTAATTGTGTTTTTAATGTAGGAAAAATGTTATTTCCAGGTTAGATGAAAAGTGACAGCTGTCAAAATTGTGTAATTTGACACGTAGTTTTATTCCGCATCTCTTTTCCTTAAACATTTTCCAAGTTAGAAACTCAGATTTGCTTAAAAATTGTCAAGAATGTAGAAAATGAGGAGTTAATTGTGTTTTTGTGTAGAAAAAATGTTATTTCTAGGTTAGGTGAAAAGTGTCAGCTGTCAACATTGTATAATTTGACGCGTAGTTTTATTCCGCATCTCTTTTCCTTAAACATTTTCCAAGTTAGAAACTCAGATTTGCTTTAAAATTGCTAAGAATGTAGAAAGTAGAGGAGTTAATTGTATTTTTGTGTAGGAAAAATGTTATTTCTAGGTTAGATGAAAAGTGACATCTGTCAAAATTGTATACGCAATTTTATACCGCACCTCGTTTCCTTAAAAAAGATCCACGTTATTTCAGATTGACTTTGAAATTTGTAGAAAATGAAGAGTTGATTGTATTTTTATGTAGGAAAAACGCTATTTCTAGGATAGCAGAAAAGTGACAGCTACAAAGCATATCTGCAACAACCTTCCATGCAAGCGTTATTTTAATCTTGAGGTTGCAGGTTCGATCCCTTCACACTTTGGATCCAGTTATATACGAAGAGTATTCTCCATTATTTATGTATTTAAATAATGTAAATACCATAAAATTTAATTAACCGGCCTACTCCCGTAAGTGAAAAAAAGCAATAGAATATGGTAGAGATATTTGAATTCAATTTTAAAACTTCGCAACACACTTACATAACCAATAATAAACAATAAATAAATAAATCAAGTTGGTTCCGAAGAAAAAAAAAACAGTAGAATCCTGCAAATTTTCAGTTTCCCCCGCAAGCGATTAAACAAGATCGAAGTCAACTCACGTATGAGGGCTGCCGTGTCCTGCGCCTTGCGGAACCTGAAGTCCTTCAGGGCGGTCCTCGCCTCCTCGGTAACGGCGCATATTGCAACATTTCCCGACTACAAAGGAAACTCGGTGTTGAGACAACGATAGCGCCATAATCAGTTACGGACTCACCATGGTGACGATGATGATGATGAAAGGGGGGCCAACGTCCTGCGGCAACGGGACGGAATCGCTACGTGTGAGGGGGCAAGTGCACTTGGGTTTCCTCGAATGAACGCAAAACAAACCGTCCGGCAAAGCAAAACGCGAAACAATCCGCTTCCCACCCGTTGCCAACCCGCGCTCCCGGAAGTGATTAAACCGCGGCGGCGTTTTGTTTCCGCGTACATCATAGACGCGCAACTTATGACCACACACGAATGCAACTTAGGAAAGTAATAATAGTAAATAGTAATAAATAACTTTATTTAGCACTTTACGATAAATCTATATCTATAATGTATTAAATAACTATATTTGTACTCATTTGCTGTAAAGATTTCAAAACGTGATGAAGAGCGAATTTGTTGGGAACACTGGAGGTGAAACCAAACAAATTTCCCAACCTCAAAATATAAACCTCATTGTTTTTCCGAAGGCGACTCGCGTTTCGGGCTGGAAAAATGGAAATAGACGCGTTGTCCGAGTCGCAGATACAAATCAAATTCGTTACCAGACAACAGATGTGAGTACTTTTCGCTTAATCTTGTTTCGTAACTAGCAAGCATGGAATTTTAACATCGGGTCCGAATTGAATGTCTTTTAGAGGAGGCCGAGACGGAGGTGTTAACACGTCTTCATAACAAACGCCCCGGATGCAGCACTTACTTACGAATGAAGAACGAGTAAAGGGCTACCGTTTTCTTCCGCGGCCTTCTCTCTAAACTTTTACGAACCCCCCGTGTGTAGTTTTGAAATTGTTAACCCAATTATTCAAATGTTTTAAGCATATGTGATGCTTGGGTTCATTGTTATTTAATAAATTTCTCTTTGCCATGGCAACAAGACTACTGTAGGTAAGATATGAATATGTTTTTTGCAGAGGCTAACGGGGGTTACAAAGCAAGGTTTAAACCTGGTATGGGCAACCTTTGTATAGCCGAGGGCGTAATTTCGATTTGCGGTGCGCACCTACTCTGCAGAAAACACATGTGTTAAATTTTTAATTTTTTTCGCACGTTATTTGAAATGTCTTTCACGGGCCGGATTGAAGCTGGTTGAGGTCCGGAGGTTGCCCATATATGGTTTAAACATTCAAGATACGGTTAACGTTCGCTGTAGCTGCGCATGAGTGATTAGTGATGAATTGCCATTGCCATAATAAATATTTCAATTATACCGGGTTGTTACTAATCAGCACTGTTTATTTTGTTTCAGATACGCAGTTCCAGATGTACCGTTTTCGGTTCCCACAAACATAGACAACAAGTCTCTGAATAAGTTAGTCAATGAATTGCTGAAAGAGAACAATGCCGAGATACTCAAACCGGTGGATTTTGATTTTCTGGTTTTGGGGGAACTGTTGAGGGTGCCCCTGTCCGAACACCTTCACGAAAGAAATGCATCCACCGAAGCGACGGTTGAAGTTGAATATATCGAAAGAACGCCTGCGCCGGAGCCCCAGGACGCTTTAATACACGACGATTGGGTGGCCGGGATTCAAGTCGCCGATAAATGGTAAGTGTTTCCCACAACCAACTTTGGTAATTGTTTACTGAGTAGGCTCATTCGAAGACAAACAACTTTTTCTTTGGACAAAATCGGCGCTCATTGTTTGTTAACCTTTTGCACTCGTATGTCGACTTATTGTCGCCACAATATGTTCTCTTACTAATAAATACAAGTGCAAAGGGTTAAAAAGTTATTAACAGAAAAGTTTCACTTGTTTTTTCACTGTATCTTCGAAAATATTGATTTTAGAGAAAAATGTTTCAGACAAAAATTGAAGCTCCTAACCGAAACCAACCTAACCTTACCTAAACCAACCTAACCTTACCTAAATCAACCTAAACCAACCTAACCTTACCTAAACCAACCTAACCTTGGTTAAGCAATTTCCCGTTTCTTTTTGAAACTTGTTGTATTAAAACTCAACCGTTTCAGGATATTAACCGGTTGTTACGACAACACCGTGAACATATGGAGCACGAAGGGGAAGCACCAGACGACGGCGAGCCAGCACACGAACTGCGTCCGCAGCGTGAGCTGGCTGAAGAGGGGGGACCCGACGAGGGGCTTCGCGAGCGTGTCGCACGATCTCACGGGCATCCTGTGGCACTGGGAGCCCGGCATGAGCGAGCCCAGCCCGGCCGTCTACCTGAAGGGCCACGAGAAGGGCGTCGACACGGTCGCCGTGAGCCCGGACGGCCAGCGGGTCGTGACGGCCGGCTGGGACACCAACCTGAAGATCTGGAGCGCCTCCCTGGAGAAGGACACCGACGAGCCCCCGAACAAGAGGAGCAGGGGCGCCTTCGTCAGGACGCCGATCCACACCCTGAAGGGCCACAAGGAGACGGTCTCGGGGTCCGATTGGATCGACAACGGGACGGTGTGCACGAGTTCCATGGATCACACGATTAAAATATGGGACGCTGAAGTGAGTGGGATAATCTGAAGCCGCTAAACTCTGTTCCATTTTTTTTTTAACCACTTCGCGCCCGTGCTGCTTTGATTTAATCCCAGGTTTGATGAAAAATTACTTCTTTGTTGTTGTTAACTTTTTCTACGTAATATGATTTCACTGTCACAAACTTTCAATTTATGCAAAAAAAATATGAAAAAAATATTCCATAGATGGCGCTAAAGAAGTAATTGGTTTTGTACAATGTTTTTGTTTTTATTTTTTGTTTGTTGCCACATGTGGCGAACCTGGGCGTGAAGAGGTTAAGTAAGTTAGGGTGACAGTTTTGTTGGCCAATGTAGCCAATGTAAAAAGTCACAAGACTTGAAAAAATGGGGTTATATTTTATGACAGATATGTCGGCAATGTTGCCATCAATGAATGTAATTTCATGACATTTTCATTACTTTCGCTGTCACCGGCGTGCTAGTGCGTCCGACTTTATACTTGCGTATGTGTAATCCCAGTTGTAGTGGCAGCAAACGTGTTAATATTTTTTTCACTTGTTCATGTGTAAAACTTTACAAAATGAAACCACTGCCACCGACGCACTAGTGCGTCCGACTTTATACTTGCGTATGCGCAATCCCAATTGTAGTGGCAGGAAAGGTGTTAATAATTTTTTCACTTGTTCATGTGTAAAATTTTACAAAATGAAACCACAGCCTTCTTAGTTAACCAGTTAGTTGTGTTTAATGAGTATACTCGTCATGAAAAATGGCAATATTTTGTGTTATAATGAATATGTACTCGACATAAAAACAAAATATTGCCATTTCTTCTTTTTGTTGTTTTTGGCGAGGTTAAAAATAAAAATGGTGTACCTATAAATTTTGTACGTTAAATGTAATACAGACGAAAATTAGCCTGAATATTCAACCTTAAGCAAAATTAAGTCTTACTCAGACAATAAACAAATAACTTATTGAAACAACTACTTCCTCTATTGCCCAAGTAAGACTTAATTAGTCACGAACAGATTGAATAGTCATAAGGTGTGAGCCACATAATTTTGTTGCCGAGTTGGCCATGCCTGAGAGAGAGAGAAACATAACAGTCATGTCTGAGATTTTTTTTTTTTTAATCTCATGACGTAATAATATGTGACATACCTTTATCTCACAGCCAACTCTGAAACAAAATTTTGTGGCTTACACGATATATTCAGGCAAATTTTCATCTGTATTACATTTATTTAACGCCGTTGTCTCAAATTTATTTTCTCGCAGCTATGCGGAATCAAATCGGAATTAGTTGGACAAAAGGCCTTCCTGAGCGTGAGCTGGTCACCGCTCTCCAACACCCTGATAACCTCCTCGGCGGACAGACACATCCGGCTGTACGACCCGCGCTCGACGGACGGCCCCATCTGCAAAACCACGTACACCTCCCACACTCTCTGGGTGTCGGCCGTCACCTGGTCCCGCTACGACGAGCACCTGTTCGTGTCGGGAGGATACGACCAGTGCGTGAAGCTGTGGGACACCCGAAGCCCCAACGCCCCGCTCTACGAACTGTCCGGCCATCAGGGCAAGGTCTTGTGCGTCGACTGGAGCAACAACAGGCACCTGGTTTCCGGGGGGTCCGACAACAGCGTCCACATATTCAAAAACGTTCACGAGTAATTTATTTTAAACGTAGATATATTTAATAAGTAAGTAAAAATAATTTCAGTAACGTGTGACAAACAGGTAAAATATAAAAAAAAAATGTTTAAATTATTATTGATTTATCTCCAGCTTGAAAAAGAGGAGCCCCTAAAAAAAAAAAGAAATTGTTTAGCACTGGTGTATTCAACGGTGGGAACGGTGGGTCAACGACTTACCCAGAAAAACTGGTGGGCTGCGGTGCTGGAGGGGCTGCCGCTTGCTGCGCCAAATTTCCAAACCCTAGCGTGTTTTGATTGGCCAGGTTGCCGAATGTGGGATTTTGAGCGACTCCTCCGAATGTACTTTCTGCAATTAAAATATATCGGGATGTTTTTAATAAAACACTAGAAAATGGTTCGAATAAAAAAGGGTACCCCCGGTTAAGATTATCAAAATGCAAGATTGAATTCTTTCAATTTTCACTTTATACAGGGCGTCTCGTTTCGAGTGTGCCAAACGAAAACAGGAAGTAAATAATGTTATTCTGAACAGAAAAGTTCAAATAAATACAGGGTGTCCCATTTTAATCTGATCAGGCGAATATCTCGAGACACGTGCGTCCAGTTGAAAAACTTTCCGGATAAAAGTTGGATGATTCGGAGGGGGACATCCAATGCTGTAAAAAAATTTCACCCCCCGACCTCTAGGGGGGGTGGAAAATAGGGGGGACTGAAATCTTAAATAGGAACCCCGATTTTTTATTACAGATTCGGAAAGAGAAAAAAAAACTATGAAGGTTTTATCCGGTAACTTATTTTTTATGTGGCGTTGAAATCGATAAATTGTGTTTTTCTAGAATAAGCCATCAAATAACTATTTTCATGACAATTTGTGATAAAAAATCGATTACAATTTACACACCTTCAACTTCGTGGAGGCGGAGAAGTGTCAAACTATCAAAACTCCCTAAAAAATTACTAATTTCAATGAAAAATTGAACATTACGTGGTAAGATCGGACTTACGAATTCTGTTAGAAAAATACATAAATAAGCAACATAAAATCGACTTACCTTCACACCTTAGGTTCACCCAAAAGAGGGAGAGGGACAAAAAGAGAGATAGAGACAAAATGCAATTGACTTACTTAAATTTGGCAACTAATAAACTTATTTTAATCACAGATTTTATTTTTATCGCACGTATCAAAATTTTAGGCACTATTTCAGGTAATATTGAAACAGGCTTTAGGCTAATTTTATTAGGTGTTCGATGGGACCGCCATTGTTCTGGATACAAAGTTGAACTCTCTTTTTAAAATTGCGCACAGTTGCTTGCAAAACAGCTGGCTTTATAGCCCTGCACGCTTCTGCTATGTAACCCCACAAAAAGAAGTCCGGAGAAATAAAAAAATACTCGGCTCTTTTATTTTATGATTTGCCTAAAAACGCAACATGATTTTATTTCAACTTTTTTTTTGAAACTAACAAAATTAACGAAACGAACAAAATTATTTTTTTCTAATATCATTTTCTGAAGTCTTGCAATTGATATTTCATAATGTTAAAACAAACTTAACTGAATCTGAATGTCTGCGTATGAGTAACGTGTTATTGTCAGTCTTAATGCTAATGAATTAATAACAAAGAATATTTAAAAATAGTGTATTATTAAACGAGTGAGAAAGTTGGCCATTGCCACGACGGTGGAGTTGCAATTCACCCGAGTGGCAATGGCCAACTTTCTCACTCGTTTAATACTATACTTTTTCGCATCATATTAAATAATTACCTAAAGATTTTTCTGTTTATATTAAATTATAACGAATAATTTTTCTATTTGGAAATTGCGGTAGTTCGCCAACAAAAAAAAACAAATCGTAACCATAGTAACAACTTAACTGTCGAGAAAGTAAAATCGTCGTCATGCCATTGGCTGAAACCTGTTGGGCAATGAAACCGCTATCAGTTGATTGGACGTCACCTGTTGGGCAATGTAAACCGTCATCATTTCATTGGACGTCACCAGTGGAGAAAATGATTCGGTCGAATAATGGATAACTTTCTCAATCAAAAACGATTTAACAACGTTTATATTATTTAATAAGATGCGAAAAACGTATTTATTGCATTAAAATTAATTTTTTCAGTTTATAAATGTCTGAATTTTAATTTATTTAATAAAAAAATTTAATATTATAATAAAACACTTTCAACTTTGTTTTGTATAACTTATATATTTATTTTTGTGACTTAAGTTTCGGTAATACAATTACCATTTTCAAACAAGAAGTCTTGTTTGAAAATGGTATTAAAATAAATATATATATATATATATATATATATATATATATATATATTAAAATAAATATATAAGTTATACAAAACAAAGTTAAAAGTGTTTTATTATAATATTTAAAATGTATAACGAAGTAGAAGCCTCCAGCATAAACAAAAAATTTTAAATTGTTGAAAGTGTGTAAATTTTAATCAATCTGACCATTTTCTATTACAAATTGTCATCAAAACAGTTTTTTGATGGCCTAATCTAGAATAACACAGTTTATCAATTTCAGCGCCACCTATGGCACATAAAAAAAAAGTTCCCGGATAAAACCTTCATAGTTTTTTTTACTCTTTCCGAATCCGTAATAAAAAATAGGGGTTCCTATTTAAGATTTCAAAGTCACCCCCATTATCCACCCCCCTAGAGGTCGGGGAGTGAAATTTGTTACAGCATCGGTTGTTTGATTCGAGTAAACAAGCATTCAAGAAATCAATTTCCACGAATATGCTTCGAACTTAATTTTGTTATTTCTTAGTCTTCAGATAAATTGGGATTTGTGTTATTATAATTTAGAATTCATATGCATGATTGATTTATTTTATTTTAGTTTTAAGTTTAAATTTAGGTTACTTTTATATCTTATAATGTATTCATTCTTTTGTAAATTGGGGATTCCCGTATATAAATAAATGTCCCCCCTCCGAATCATCCAACTTTTATCCGGAAAGTTTTTCAACTGGACGCACGTGTCTCGAGATATTCGCCTGATCAGATTAAAATGGGACATCCTGTATATGTCCGATTTCTTGCAGTTATCGAGATAAATAATCTTAAAAATACCTGCAACTATTCATGTATTGCCACCTCTACTACCTCGGCCGTGCAAAAAAAAAACGCGAACCGTCACTGATTTCTACCCAATTTTACAGCTCAACCATGGTGCAAAGATTACATGGTGTGCCCAGACGGCCGCGTTCTCATTCTAAAATCTTCCCCTCTCTCATTTGGCCGATGCTCAGTGATGCAACCTTGTAAAATTACTTGCTTAGCTAAATAAAAAAGTCGATATAACTAATTTAAATTACTGTTGCGCGTACTTTATTTACATTTAATCATATTGTTTCATACTGTTTAGTGTGCACGGCAAATTAAACATCTAAAACCACATTTATTAATTTTCTTACCAACCTAATTTCTCTAAATAAAAAAAATACTTTAATGCTCGTGATATTTTAATATATCATTGTGGTGTATAAACTAGTGCTGGGAATTTTTATGATTTGAGTATTCGAATATTCGTTGAAGAAATTATTCGAATATTCGAATAATTCGAGTATTCGAGTATTCGAATACTCGAATTATTCGAATAATTCGAATATTCACATATATTGGAGTATTCGAGTAGTTACAATATTCGAATATTTCGAATATTCAAGTATATTCGAATAGTTCGAGTATTTACTTCCAGCATCCGTATTTTTTGATAATCATATGATACTAGGGCTGCGAATCGAATACCAATACATCTACAGGTAATTATAATAAATATTTAAATAGTAGACTACCAATAAACGTTATAACGTTTCAAATATTCGAAAAATCTTAAGATTACAAATGTTCATAATTAAATTTTCAATAAATTATGTTTATAGCATTTTTTCTAGGATACACGGTAATGTCTGAAAAATGTACACTTCCTTTTGTTTTTTTTTTTACAAATATCTCAAAAAATATTTGTTTTATAAGCAAAACATAAGAACAAAATACATATGTTTAGAATTAAATTTCTTTCCATTTTCTTTCTAAGAGATGCAGTAGTGTCGGTACGCTCTTGGTGTTTTTTGTTTGTTTTTGGAAAATGTTTCAAATTTCATTACTTTTATGAGAAAAATATAAGAATACAAATATGTTTAGAACTAATTTTCATACAAATTATTTATCATTTTTGCTAGGGCACACGGTAATGTGTGTACACTCTAAGTGTTTCTTGTTTTTTTTTTCAAAAAGTATCACTTTGATGAGAAAAGATAAGAATACAAATATCTTTACAATTAAATTTCCCATCAATTTAATTTTTCTCATTTCTTCCGCAAATAATATTTGAATATTATTCGAATATTCGAATAATTCGAATACTCGAATATTCGAATACTCCAATATTTGAATAATTCGAAATATTCGAATACTTGAATATTCGAATAATTCGAATACTCGAATATTCGAATAATTCTTTTGGGGATTTATTCGTATTCGAATATTCGAGTATCCGAATTATTCGTACTATTCCTATTCGATTCCCAGCCCTAGTATAAACTAAATGTGTTTTATCGTGTTTTTATGTCGAAATCGAATTTTAACGTGTTTTGCAATTTATATTCGTTAGTGTAGATTTTTATAGTTTCATTTTTCATGGTTGGTAATTGCAGCATCAAAAATGTTCAAAAGGGGCGTGGTACAGGAGTTATAGGCACACCATGTAATCTTTGCACCATGAGCTCAACTGAAATAAGTATTACTCCTATAATATCGTGTGAGCCACAAAATTTTGTTTCAGAGTTGGCTGTGAGATAAATGAGGTATGTCCCATATTATTATGTCATGCGACTTTAAAAAAATGAATTAATCTCAGACATGGCTGCCATGTCTCTCTCTCTCTCTCTTAGACATGACTGCCATGTCTCTCTCTCTCAGACATGACTGCCATCTCTCTCTCTCTCTCTCTCTCTCTCTCTCTCTCTCTCTCTCTCTCTCTCAGACATGACTGCGCTGTCTCTCTCTCGGGCATGGCCAACTCGGAAACAAAATCTGTGGCTCACACCCATGGTGCAAAGATTACATGGTGTACCTAGACGGCCGCGTTCTCTCTCTAAAATCTTCCCCTCTCTCATTTGGCCGATGCTCAGTGATGCAACCTTGTAGCTTTAAATAAGTCGATATAACTAATTTAAATGTCTGTCGCGCGTACTTTATTATTTACATTTTATCATATTGTTTCATACTGTTTAGTGTGCACGGCAAATTAAACATCTAAAACCACATTTATTAATTTTTTAAAAAAAATGAGATTCAGGAACAGAGGGAGAGTGGGAGGAGTGAAAGAATTAGAGTGGAAGGGAGAGTTGATAGAACGGGTGAAGAGTTTTAAGTATTTGGGGTTTGTATTTAAGGAAACGGGTGGATATGAGGAGCATGTAAGATGGGTGCAAGGCAAAGCGAGGAGAGCATGGGGGAAATGGGGAAGATGGATAGAGAATAATATGAGAGTGATGTGTAAGGTATGGGATGCGTGTGTGGGATCGGTGATGATGTATGGCGTGGAGGTATGGGGGACGAGGGAGTATGAATGGGTGGAGAGGGAGCAGGGTTGGTTTATAAAATGTATGTTGGGAGTGGAGAGGTCGACACCGAGTTATATACTTAGGCAGGAGACGAACAGGGACAAAATGGTGTGTGAAACGATGAGGAGGGTGGTGAAATACGAAGAGAAATTGTGGGGTTTAGGGGAGGAGAGATTGGTAAAGGCAGTATGGTGGGGGTGTGTGAATGGGGAAGAGGGGAAATGGAGAAGGGAGAGAAGGAAGATGTATGAGAGGGTGGGGTTATCGGAGGCAAAGGTGATAGAGTGGATGGGGAGGGGGGTGAAGGTGGCGGGATGGGTGAAGGAAAAAATGAGAGAGGTGGATATGCAGGAGAGACAGGGGCGGATAGAAAGGAGTGAATATAATGATATGTATGGGAGGTGGCAGGTGTACGGGAGAATACCAGAGTATTGGGGGGAAGAAGGATGGAGTAGGGAGGAGAGGGTGAGGTTGGCGAGGGCGAGATGTGGGTCAGGAGAGAAAGGGAGGATGAGGTGGATGGGGGAGGATTATATGAGATGTGGGCTGTGCGAGTGGGGGAAGGATACATGGAAGCACTTGGCGGAAGAATGTGAGGGGGTGAAAGAAGAATGGGTAGGAGTGAGAGGGAATAGAAGGGTGACGGAATGGATGAGAGAGGATGGGGCAGGAGTGAAGACGCTGGAGAAGGTGGGATGGGAGAAAGAGGGGAGAGGGAGGGAGGGGAGGGGTGGAAGGGGGGGGTGAGGGATGTAAGGAATTAATTTGTTTTTTGTTTTGTATATATGGTTATGCCAATAAAGGTTCTTTTTTTTTTTTTTTTTTTTTTAATTTTTTTACCAACCTAATTGCTTTAAATAAAAAAAAATACTTAATGCTCGTGATATTTTAAAATATCATTGTGAAGTATAAACTAAATGTTTTGTCGTGTTTTTATGTGGAAATCGAATTTTAACGTATTTTGCAATTGTAGATTTTTATAGTTTCATTTTTTATGGTTGGTAATTGCAGCATCAAAAATATTCAAAAGGGGCGTGGGACGGGAGTTATAGGCACACCATGTAATATTTGCACCATGCTCACACCTTATTATTTACCTGTTGTCGGTGCAGCACCAAACACTTTCTGTGGACTACCGAAAGTACCCCCTCCTCCTCCTCCACCTCCGAAACTCGGCACGCCTCCGAAGCTAGGCGGTGATCCGAAACTGGGCGAAGCGGACCCGAACACCGGGCCGCTGCCGAAAGCGGCGGCGGGCTTTTGAAAAGCGGGACTGCTGAATCCCGTCTGCTGTATCGGCTGTCCGCCCCCGCTGAAAGCGCCCTGCGTCGGACTTCCGAAGCCCGGACTCCCGAACGTGGACGTCTGCCCGAACGCCGGCTGCTGGGTGTTGAAGCCGCCGGGTTGTCCGAACGTGGGAGGCGATCCGAAAGCGGGCGCCGCCGGTTTGCTGAAGGGAGAAGAACCCCCGAACACGCTCGGGGCCGCCGCCGTCGTCGTCGCGGGCGCGCCGAATAAGCTGCCGCCGCTGAACGGAGACTTCGCCTCTTGCGCGGCACCCCTGCCGAAGGGGTTCTGGGCAGTTTGCTGCGTGAACGTGCCGAATCCGCTGCTGCTGGTCGTCGTCGTGGCGTTTCCGACGTTCAAGTTGCTAAATCCGAAAGCGCCGCCGCCGCCGGCGGTGCTTCCGAAACCTCCGAAAGCCGGCGTGCTGCCGAACGCGCTGCCGGTCTGCGCGAACGGGGACGGGGCCGACGTTGAAGCGGCGGCGCCGAACGGACTGTTCGTGTTGGTGGCGGTTCCGAAAACGGATCCTCCGCTGAACGGACTGGCCGTGGACGCAGATCCGAACACGCCAGCATTCGAATTCGATCCGAACGTGTTGCTGACTGTACCTCCGAACACGCCGCTGGCAGTGGTGGTCGCCGCGGCTCCGAACACGCTACTCGTGGTGGTGCTGGCTCCACCGCCGAACACACCGCTGGCGGTGGTGATGGCTCCACCCCCGAACACACCGCTGGCGGTGGTGCTCGCCCCGCCTCCGAATATACTCCCGCCGCTCGCACCGTTTCCGAAAGCCGCAGGTTGCCCGAAAAGGGGTCCGGAGGCGGGAGCGGCCGTTGCGAAACCGCCGAACGGACCCGACTTCACCGCGCCGAACGGCGACGCGGCCGCTCCGAAAGCGCTCGTGGTCTGCGTGCTACCGAACGCGGAGGCGGTGGTGCCGGAAGGTTGCGACCCGAATAGGGATTGCGTCGTGGTCGCGGTCGCGGTACCGAAACCCGTTGCCGTTTGCGCGGGAGCGAACACCGAACCGGCCGGTGGAAACCCGAAACTGGTCGTTGCCGGTGTAGCCCCGAAAGTCGTCGTTGCTGGGGTAACTCCACCGAAAGTAGTCGTTGCTGGGGTAACTCCTCCGAAAGTAGTTGCTGGTGTAGCCCCTCCAAAAGTAGTTGTTGCTGGGGTAACTCCTCCGAAAGTAGTTGTTGCTGGTGTAACCCCTCCAAAACTAGTTGTTGCTGGTGTAATCCCTCCAAAACTGGTTGTTGCTGGCGTAGCCCCAAAAGCAGTGGATGCTGGTGTAGCCGCAAAAGTAGTTGTTGCTGGGGTAACCCCTCCAAAAGTAGTTGTAGCCGGCGTCGATCCAAAGGTCGTAGCGACTGCAAACGGGGAGCTGGTCGCTCCCCCGAATATCGAACTCTGAGTTGTAGCGGTTGCAGCGGACCCACCCCCAAAGACCGAAGCGGTGGTCTGAGGCGGAGCCGCGGTTGCACCGAAGATTCCGGTCGTGCTGGGCGTGGTGCTTCCGAAAATGCCGGAGCTGCTCACGCTCGTGCTCGAAGACACCGTCGTCGAGGAACCGCCTCCCAAAATCCCAGTAGCGCTGGCGGTCGACATCGACGACGCGGGTGGGAATATTCCGGTCGCGGATTGAGCCGTGGTCGCGCCGCCGAAAATCGTGCTGCTGGTTATGGCCTGCGCGCTGCCGACATTCGAAGTCGCCATGGAGCTGGCAGCGGCAACTTTAGTTATCGTGGTCGAAGCAGCTAGACCTCCAAAAATCCCCACGCCGGCCGTGACCGCAGGACTGGAAACATTAACCTTACCCGCCGTCGCAGGTACCGCCCCAAAAACACCAATAGGTGTTGATGCCGTCACACCAACACCGGTGCTGGCGGTGGTCATGGGGCTCGAAGCCACGGTTGGCGCAGAACTAAAAGCGGCTCCCGATCCAAAAATTGAACCCTGAGATGAAGTCGACGATGTAAATATGGATTTCGTTGAAGGCGACGTTCCAAATATCATTTTCTGTCCGAAACCCGACCCGGCCGAAGCGGCGAATAAAGATCCCGGTGTGGAAGCCGCAGTATTGCCGACTATTAAAGGATCCATTTTCGTAGCCAACTTAGCTGGTGTAGATGTCGAAGAATCGGGAATTGTTTTGACGAAAAGCGATTGAGTCTGCGCTCCAAATACAGGTGTCGCGGTGGTCGGAACTTTCCCCACCGGCATCATCAACGACAATTTACCCGCGCTCGGAGCGGCCTCCGATTTGCCACCAGGCGTTACCGAAAACGCCGATCCCAACAAATGATTCACGGAAGCCTGCCCGTCGGCCTGATTGACCGACAGCACGGTCAAACCGTGCCCGATTTGAGGAAACAGGGAGGCAATCGTCGACGTCGGTTTGGAAAACACCGGCGTGACCTTGGCCTCCTCCGCACCGGAAGTCACCGACAGCGAGGTGAACGAAAACGTCGGTTTGGTGACGACCGTCGTCGGCGCCGAAACGTTCGCGAACATTTTATTCTTACCAGCGCCGAATTTCGTTTGCGGCGCGCCGAACCCGGGATTCAGGACGACGCTGGGGGAGGACTTGCTCGCGGCGGCGGCGGCGCCGTCCTGCGGCTTTAAAATCTCCCTCGGCTTCACGAGCGCCGCGCCGGACGGGCATATGCCCTTATTCTTGTCGAAGATCACGGTCAAGTGGGGCTTCGGCGTGGACACGACGAACTCGGGCCTGCTCGCCTGGGCCTTCCTCTTCTCGATCGGGGACAGGGGCGCGGCCAGCAGGCTGACGAGGTGCACGTTGGAGTTGTTCAGCTGCGGCTTGCTCACCGACACGTGGGTGACGTGCCGCTTCGAGAAGAACCTGAAGAGCTTCTCGGACTTCTCCTTCGTCAGCCTCTTCTGCCTGTCGAGGACGCGCTTGTAGTGGACCTGCGGGGCGCTCTCCTCCGGGTACAGCTTCAGTTTCTCCAGTTCCTCCTGCAGATCGTCGACCCTGTCGAGGGAGATGAGGCCGCTTCCGGTCTGATGGTGCCTCCTGTGCGTTTGGATTCGGCTCGAAATGTCTTTAAGTACGTATCTCTGAAATAATAAACGCAATCGTCTTAAAATTACAAGTTTTCAACAATGATAGTAAAAATGGTGATGTGGCCATCATGTTACTTTCTCCGACTTGATGGTATCATAGCCATTTATATTTACGTTTTTATTGTTTATTTTCAATTTAAATCGTATTTTAAATGTTTTGTAGAATCGGATGAAACTGACGTTTAAAACGTCAAAATTATGAAAGATGTGAAAATTATACTTCAAATTCAAAAACTCAGTTTACTCAAAAACTAAAGGGATTTCGAAGAAAACTTATTCTTTAGAAGTTGTTCATTTTGGCATTCTCTATAATTATTATTCACATAAATTTGCTGTAACTATTATCGTTTTATAATTATAAACCAAAAATTTCAAAAAATTAATAAATTTTTTTCTCGAATAGCAATGATTTTATGAAAAATATTTTCAAGCAAAAGATGTTCATTTCTTTGTTGTCTTTAATGTTTGTTTAAATGTTTTTGTGATATTTGTTATATTTAAGAAAATATTGGCAAAAAACAAAAAACAGTTAAGGTTAACACTTCCGGTGTACGAAATTACACCAAAAGCTTTTCAGTTCTTCGGATTATCAAATAAGACGTATGTTCAAAGTTTCATATCAATTTAATTGATGTTAAACATTTGTTATGCTTGTAATAAATCAAAGACCGTCACAGGCTGTAGATTTTCTGTTTTTTTTTTAAATGGCCATAATTTTTTAAATACATTATTTGGATTTTTTTTAAATATTTTTCTGATAACTCTCATGACTTAGGGCCGGTATATTCACCTTTCAGTAAAGTGTTCAGTAGCGTTACCGATGAGATAAACGTATATTCATCTTCCTGTAACACTAACCTTTCAGTAAATCTAGTTTACTGAACAGATAAACTTACAGATCCCTTTGAGTGTCAAGTAAGAGCTTACAGAGAGGATTATAACCTCAAAATATCCCGACGTGTGTAGAAAGATTGCTATTATAAAAGTGAAATAGACATTATAGATGACATAAAGCTTGAGGTAGACGACATTGATTACGAGATTGGTGATATATAAATCGGCGTCCTTATAACAGCCAGAATCGTCACTAACAATTTAAAAAGGCGATTTCACAACAACCCGTAAACGGCAACGGGGACGAAAATGTACCAACCTTTTGGTTCCGGTTACCGGAAATTAGTTATTAGTTGTGTATATTAACATGCGAATCATATCATTTAACTTTTGGTACTCGTTACCGTTCCCGAGTAGTTGTGAAGCGCCCTTAAATTGTTAGAATGGCACAGAATTGTTTTCATCGATATCACAAGCAGGCAAGCTCGGAGTACGACGCCGAAGGCAGACAGACAAGCATCAAACAATAATGAAACAGTGTTCCCAACCGTATTACTGAATATGCATAATATCTCTTTCTTCCTCATAGAAATATATATACCTTACCTTGTCTTCTCAACTGTACTACCCAAATTAAAACGTCGTAAGTGTCCCGTAGTTACGTGACACATAAATTCGGATGAATATACCCAAATGCCTTACAGGTGACCTATAAATTTACTGAACAAGTAACTAACAGACACTTTACTGAACAGATGAATATACCGGCCCTTAGTCTGTTAAAAGATTTCGGCTTGACGTCGACTTCCGGGACACCCTGTATAAAATTACTCTTCAATTAATAAATATATAAAAAATATCAAAATCAAAATAACGTAACAATTGTAATTATTTGAATTTTTGAAGATGGCGCACCAAAAATTGGAAGATGAAAAGATATAGTATCAATCTATTGCCAAACCACATCAAAAATCTTCCCCTAAACTCCTTTAAATCATCAATCAAAGCATTCCTCACAACAAAAGCCTACTATAGTGTGCAGGAATGTTTGTCAGATAGTTTTCATGACTTTTAAAGTGTTTTTATATATATTTTTTAATATGTCACCTAGTTTTAAGTATTTATTATGTTAAATCCTTATAATGCGGTTTTTAATTTTGTAATTATAGGACTTTAGATTTTTAAAATACTGACAGTATTTAAATTATCATTAAGAGGTTAATTTCAATGTGTACACTCTAGTATATAATTCTATCTCTATCAATTTGTGCTTATTTTATATTATATTTTAATCTATACATGCATATACATACTTTTAAATGCTATTGTATTCAAATTTTGTTGACGAATGTAAGGCTTGCGCTAATAACATGAATAAAGTATTATTATTATTATTATAGTATTATTATTAGGAATCCGTCACTCGATCACTTAGGGGCGAGAAGGGAACTAGGCTTGTAAATTTTATTACCTCATAATTGTACTTTAAGCAGAGACGGGGTTCGACCGTTACGTTGGTTTTTATAGTGTGTTTATTTTTTTCTTTGACTTATGTAAGACTTTTGTCATAAACATTAATAAAAAAAAGAAAAAAAAGCACCGACATGCGGCAGCATTCCCTCGCCGAGCGAGTTTCGCATTTGTATTTTCACTGACTGTACATTACCACCGAAAATAAATTATATATTTTTTTATGCAATAAAAAAAGGATTTTTCATTCTCGATTAATTTCATCACCTGTTTTTGCAAAGTGGCATTCTGTTTGACCATCGACTGGTAAATCGCCTCCATGGTGGGCACCTGCACCTTCTTGATCTTCGTGAGGGAATCCTGGAAGGCCTCCCACTGCTCGTCGAGGCACCTGTTCGCCTGCAGCAGCTGCGAGTCCAGGTAGTAGGTCGAGTGGTTTATGTTGTCCAGCTGCTGCTGGGAGGCGGGGTCCAACGGACGGCCCTGCAGCACCTTCATCAGGGCCGGATCCTGGCTGGTGTTGAACCTCGAGCGGGCCTCCTCGTACCAGGCCCACGTCTGTATCACCGTCTGCTTTAAAGTGTGTATCTGAAATTTGATAAAAATAATTGAATTAAGGGTTAAAGATACATCTAGAATATCGTCAGCGCCATCTATCATTTTTTTATTCCACTAAGTACGTTCAGTGATTATTCGGGGGTAAATAAACAAGAGGTTATTTTTTTCTCGGATATAGATGCTATTATTACACGAATGTTTGGTTGTCACGGTAAAAACCCGAGAATCAAGGGCATGAAAAAATCACGACAGCGCGTAGCACTGGAGGGATTTTTTCTTTGTCCCTTGATTCGAGAGTTTTTACTAAGTGAAAACCAAACTGAGTGCATTAATAGCATCTATATCCAAGAGAAAAAATAACATCGAGTTTATTTTAGGGAGATTAATAAACGATTCAAATATAACATTTTATTAGAGAAACGTCAAATTTGAAAACCTACTTCGATATTTTTAAAATGGAACATGAACCTTTGCCCCCAAATATAGAACGTTCTATATTCGCTGTGAAAGGTGACGTTGCTAGGAGATGTAAACAAAATTCTGTATTTTGATTGGTGGATTACAAGAGGCGTTTATTAATCATTGACATTTGACAGGAATCGAAAAATAACCTCTCCATGTTTTCAAATCTTAATTATCATGTACTTTCCTTTAATTCAAATCTCGGGCAAATGCGGGTTAAGACGGAGATGACGCTTGTGCTGATCTATTACTACTACAATACACTCGAGTTGTAGAACTTCCACGATATAAAGTTATAAGCAAGATTACCTCTGCAGTTTGTCCGGACGAAGTTTCCTTCAGCGCCCTGACGAACTCCTGCAGGCCGTTGCACCGCTGCACCATCTCCGTGGCCTCCTTGTCCGTCCCTATGTTCACGCCGATGTCCCCGCAGCTGTGCAGCAGAGCCTTGAATTCCGCCTCGAAGAGGAGGCTCTCCTCGTGTATCAGCTTCGCGATCATCACCTCCGTCTCCTTGTTGACGATGAACCTGCCGTCCTGTCCCCGCTTGGAGGGGGTCTGGGTCTTGCCGGTTTCGGCCTCGGGCGTCGGCGTCGGCGGCGGCGGCGGCGCGACGCCGACGGGTGCCTTCACCGGCTGCGGGATCGGCTTGACGGGCTGAGGAACCGTTTTGGAGCCGAACGGCTGACTGCCGATTGGGCTTCCGAAGAGGTTGGTCGGCAGCGGTTTCGGGGCGGGAGGGGCGCTGCCGAAGAGGGGCGGCTGGGGGCCTCCGAAGAACGACGTTGCGGTTACGGGAGTTGGCGGCGGCGCGGGAGTTGGTAGCAGTGATTTCGGGGCGGGCGATAATACGGGAGGCTCCTAGGAAGAAACGGTTATTTATCATGCAAGTGTGGAATGTACGTAATTAGCCCCGCAAGAAGAAGTTTACCCGTAAGTGAACGGGTAATTTTCTTGCGGGACTAATGAGTAATTCCACATGAGTTTAATATAACATTTTATCCAAAATCATCTGTAATTGCATTGAATATTGAAATAATGTTTATAAAATTTTGACGTACGTGGTGTCAATTTGAAATATTTCAAAAATGCTAGAAAGGATCTTTCTCCACGACCACCATAGAATTTAAGCATTCTGAAATCAATTTTGATTATAGAACGAACACATTCTCACTCTTGTTATGGAACAAAACACTATGCGCTTATGCGTTTTGCATGTAATTCATTCCATAACAAGTAATAGAATGAATATTCTCACATCGTTTCGAATAAAACAATTAGCCTTGGATATCACATTTGTCAAAATACTATAAACATAACCACAAACGTGATAATAAAACGTAAGTTCTTTGTGTTCATTATTTTATTAGTCTATTTTATCTGGTCGAGGAGAAAGTATAGCCTGATACTCGGTAAGAATGGAAATTCTGATGCTCGTGGTTCCCCGCGCTCGAAATATTCCACTCGCATCGAATTTCCATTCTAACCTTGTTACAGAATATACTATTATCTATGAAGACTTGAATATATGCTCATTACATGCTTGTGAATGATTAGTATATGTAGTGCAGCATTGATTATCTGAGCGAGAATTGTATTCCAACACCGCTGGCGGGACCAATGGCGTGAGATATAAAACCTAACCTTCTATGTGTCAAAATGACGGAGTAGATTTAAAGATGTTTCCTTCACCGCTCCTACATACATGAGACATTAGTTGTAGTACCTCGGCAAATTGATTGTTTTCAATGTTTGCCTCCATACCATTTGTAACACTAAGAATGTATAAACTCAAGAAATAAAATTAACCATAAATAATAATGTAGAGGCTGGCGGCTTGGTTTTTGACTGACATTTGTTTCTGCGGTAACATTAAGCAGGTGCCTTTGATAAAAGTTGTCGCATATGAATTGTCTGCTGTCAGTTGCATTATAGATAGATAGATAGATAGATATTTTTATTGTGCCAGCGATAAACATATCATTACACTCGTCAATAAATATAAATATAAAATACTATCACAATGAAGCTCAACAAAGTTGTCGTAGGTAAAGCCAGTGGCGGCACGTGGAACATGTTGATGGTAGAGCCACAATATATCTCCCCCTCCTTTTTATTTCATCAAAAATTTGGGACAAAACAGCCGAAAATCTAAAATATCGGCCAAAAAAATTAAAAACCCTGGTCTAAATTTAAAAATGCAGAACAAAAAAAATGGAAATACAAGCAAAATAAAAAAAAATTCGACTTTTTCAGTTCCAAAAATAACTCTTTTCAGCGTAAAATAAATTCCGACTAAAAATTCGAAAATAATAGAAAAAAATTTAAAAAATCGCACAATAAAATCAATAATTCAAGTTAAGAAAATCTAAAATATGGGATAAAAAATAAAAAATAAAGACCAAATTGATCTATCGGCATTTGTTTCTAGTCAAATTTAAATAATTGCAACTTTCTTGCAGGGGTTTTCATTATGTATGTCGAGCGTACTGCATCATATTGTTTTTAACTTGTTTTTGTTTGTTTGTCACATGTTGTCGCAATTTTAAATTTAAATTTTAAATTGTAATTTTAATTTTTGTATTTTTGTATTTTATATTCATATTTTATTTTATATTTTGTTTTATATTTTATATTCGATTTAATACTTAAATGTACAGGGAGAATCCCGTAAATATATATATTATTATTACCAAAAATCTAAAATTCGCACCTAAAAATCAAAGTGGTGGACCAAAAAATTAAAATTTTCAACAAACAAATCGAAAATTTAAGTCAAAATAAATAAAATTGAAGCCAAAAGACCAAAAATTTAAACCGAAAAAAATCGAAAATATAAAATATAGGCTAAAAAGTAAAAATTTACAATATGGTCTAAAAAGGTGAAAATTTAGACAAAACATCGAGAACTCGGGCGTAAAGATAAAAAATGCAGACAACAAAAATTGAAAATTTTGATCGAAATAAAGAATATTTAGGCAATAGGGAATTAGGAATTTAAAAAAATCGAAAATACAAAAATCAAAAGTATGGGCCAAAGAATCAAGAATCCTGATCTAAAAATAAAAAACGCAAACAAAAAAATCGAATATTTAGTTAAAATGATTTGACCACTTTCAGACCTCAAAAATAAGTTTCTGACCAAAAATTTGAAAATAATACCCGAATAATACAAAAAATAAACTCGCAGAATAAAATCAATCATTCAAGTTAAAAAATCTTAAATATAGGACAAAAAATTTAAAAAAATAGACGAAAAACCTAAAATTCGGGACTAAAATGAAAAATGGTGGATCAAGAGGACAAAAATTTTAACAAGCAAACAAAACAAAACAAAATAATAATAATAATAAATGCGGACTAAAAATCGACAATTTCAACAAACAAAACTCGAAAAAACTCTCACATCAATAATTCAGGTTGAAATATCTAAGAAATTTAAAATTTGGAACTGAAATTAAAAGTTCGGTCCAAAAAATCAAAAATGTGGACTAAGAGGTCGAAAATTTTAACAATTAAATCGTAAATTTAGGTCAAAATAAAGAATATTTGGGCTAAATGATCAAAAATTTCTTTAATCGAAAAAATCAAAAATACAAAATTTAAATTAAATAAAAAATGTAGGTCGAAATAAATGATATTTAGGCCAAAAGATAGCAAATTATTTAGACCAAAAAATCGAAAAAGCAGGTCAAAAATCTAAAAATTAACAATTCGGCCCGAAAAATCAAAAATGCGGGCCAAAAAGTCGAAAATTTAGGTCAAAATAAAGATATTTAGGCCAAATGATGAAAAATTTAAATTAAAAAAAATCGAAAATACAGGCTTTATAATAAAAAATGCAAAATATTCGAGTACGAAAATTATTTAAATTAGTCTCAAAAATCACTCTATTGCTCAAAATATTTTTTTATAGCAAAACATTTTTAATTGATCAAAAAAGTGAAACTAATTTTAATTTTTAAAATTAATTCAAATAAAACAATTCACTTTCAGTAACGGCTCATGGAACATGCTGATTCGGGTATACAGGGTGTTTCAGAGCTCTGGGAACGGTCAATCACGTGCTTATTTTTCAAAATTTCGATAAATGTTTAATACAAAAGTTGTGTATAATAGTGAGCTGCACGCCCTAAAAATATTTAAATTTATACAGGGTGTCTCATAACAAAGTTACAGACCAAACTTATGTTTTTTTAAATGGAACACCCTGTATTTTTTGTCATTTTTGAATTATATGGAGCAAATAAAGGCGAGTTACTTCAATACTCCCTATACCTATTGTTTGCCGTTTTCGAAATTTTTGAAGATTTGTTGAAATGCAAGGTCCGGGTGAAATTTTATTTTTGCCCCAGTGATTGACGTTGAACGATTAAAATCATTTCTTTTATTTGGTTGAAGGTTCGAACTATACAGCCAACCGTGATTTCATACAAAAAATTATACAGGGTGATAAAAAAAATGCGGTAGAAAAACCCAACTTATAAAGTTCTAACGTATTATATATACAAGTAGAATCCAATTATCTTTCAGATTATAATAATTATTCCTGATATGATAATCGCCGAATACAAGAAAACTCTTGAGATTAGGAACAGGGAACCCTTATACAATCTGAAAGATAATTGGATTCTACTTAAGATTACGTTACTAAATGCAGGGTGTGCCATTTGAAAAAACGAAGTTATTCAACTTTATAAGTTGGGTTTTTCTACCGCATTTTTTTATCACCCTGTATAATTTTTTGTATGAAATCATGGTTGGCTCTATAGTTTGAACCTTCAACCAGATAATAGAAATGATTTTAATCATTCAACGTCAAACACTGGGGCAAAAATAAAAATTTGCATTCGTAATCCAGTCGAATACCTGTTTTTCCGTTTGTTTCTTAAAGAGAAACTCGCTCTTCTGAACATTTTCCGGGGGCGAACAGGCGGACGGCACTCCCGGCTTCGAGTAGACCGTATAGAAACAGCAGAGCTGACCGTAGTGCGACATCAGCAGGAGCATCGGCGATTTCTTCGTGCCCGTATTCAGAGCCATGCCGATGGGCATCGTGTCCTGTTTGGAAACGCTCAACGGGAGCTCCGCCCTGCTGGAATCCCCCAGGATCCACTGCAGCCACTTGTCCGACGACTCGTTCGCCAGCACGCCCACCTCCGTGCTGTTCGACGAGGCCACCATCAACACGTTCCTGCAAAAGTTATTTAAAGAAAATCCCTTTTTTTTTAAAGAACATCCGAATATCTTACCAGTGCTGCTCGAGTATCATGTAAAACTGTTGCGGCCTCGTGTCCCCGTAACCGTAACAGATGTCCTCGTAGTTCGTGTACGCGGGATTGCCCGTCTTGGGCGCGTCGACCACGATCAGGGAGTACTGCACGTCCGGGTTCGACGTCCTGTAGATTCCGATGAACTGAAAGCTGGACGCCCACTTCAACGAGATCAGGCTCGGGGATCCCTGCAGGGGGGGCGGACTCACGACCTTCACCGCCTTCAGGTCCGGCTTGTACTGCGTGATCTTCCCGTCGAGGCTGCCCACCGCCAGCTGCTTTCCCTTCGGGCTCCAGCAGAAGCAGGTGGCCATCGCCGCCGGCGGCAGTTCTTTGATGTCCAGGCTCGCCTCTTTAAACTCGTAAACTCCTGAAGGAAATAAAGAGCAATAATGTATTGTATTGTTGTTGTTTGTTTATAAAAGCACTCACCTAACAATCCGTCGGATTTGCAAGCTGTGAATATATTCGGCAAAGCGGGGTTCCACTCGGTCTCCACCACTCTAACGTTCGGAGTTGCCGACAAGCGAATTTCCTTAACGACTGTCACTTGCTAAAAAAAAGGGTGTTGCTTAATTTATTTACACTCGGCGTCAAAAAAAAGCGCCACTCGAAAAATCGCGAAAAAACTCGATCGTAACTTGGTTCAATTTGGTCGAAAATCGATGAATCTTTCAGTTTGGGAAAGATTCAAGTTTCATCTTTAAGAATGTGTAGTTGATTTTGACCCCAAGTCCAACCCATCCCCCGTAACAACGCGATGGAAAAAAAATATTTTTTATGTAAAAAATTGTCCAACTTTGACAAGCTGTACCGGGCGCAAAAAAAATCGGCGGGAAATTTCACCACAATGGCAGAAGAATTTAATCAATATCCTTCAAATGCCTTAAAAATTCGAATCGTTTCGATGATTTGGAGCAAAGTTGTGAATTTTTGAAAAAAAAAATGACATTGAAAATGAAAACAAGTTGTAAAAATTTAACATTTTTTGTAAATCCAAAACACTTTTTATAGGTAGGGGTTTTCAGGGGGTCACGAAAGTCGAAAATTTCTTGGATCGCAAAATTCGCCAAAAAGGCGCAAAATGTATTTTTTTTTCAAAAGTGCATAACTTCGCGCCAAATCATCGCATCGACTTGAATTTTGGAGGAAATTGGAGGAAAATGATTGAACTTTATTGCCATGCTGACCGATTGGGTCCACGATTTTTTTTTTTGCACAAGAAACCAAATTTGCTAAATGTGCAAAAACATTTTTCTTCCTTTAGGGGATGGCAGGGGGTGGAATCGTTTTAGCAACAAATCAATTCACATGACGTTGAAGAGAAAATTTGAAACTGTTCAGATTGTAAAAATTCATCGATTTTGGTGCAAAATTACTCAAGTTATGGCCAAAAGTGAAAAATGTCATTTTTTTTTTTTCAAAAATTCATAACTTTGCTCCAAATCATCGAAACGACTCAAATTTTTAAGGCATTTGAAGGAGATTGATTAAATTTTTCTGCCATTGTGGTGAAATTTCCCACCTTTTTTTTGTGCACGGTAGAGCTTGTCAAACAATTTTTTACATATAAAACATTTTTTTTTCGATCGCGTAATTACGGGGGGTGGGTTGGACTTGGGGTCAAAATCAACTACACATTCTTAAAGATAAAACTTGAATCTTTCCCAAACTGAAAGATTCATCGATTTTCGGCCAAATTGAACCAAGTTATGATGGTTTGAAAAATCGAGTTTTTTCGCAATTTTTCGAGGGGCGCTTTTTTTTTGACGCCGAGTGTATTTAATCGTATGTATTGCAATTATTAGATTTTTTTTCGTGAAATATCATATCTATAATTCGCAAATAGAATACCCCGACGACGATAATACCAAGAGCGTTTATCTTATCGTATGTATTGCAATTATTAGATTTTTTTTCGTGAAGTATCATATTTATAATTCGCAAATAGAATACCCCGACGACGATAATACCAAGAGCGTTTATCTTATGTTCCGCGAGTGCAGTCTCATTTAATAAGTTTGTGTATACAAGTGTAACATAATAAAGGATATCGAGTAATATTTCACAATATAAAAAAGGATACTTACATGCCTTAAAAAAGAAAGCACATCATAAAAAATAGCGGTGGGGCACTCGTCCCTCTCGACCACGACGCAGAGCTTCGTGCCGTCACAATTCACGGATAGGTTGGCGGGCTTGGAGGGGATTTCGATCACCCTGCAAGGATACTCTGACACGTCCTTCTCCAAGTTTTCGATATCTTCCATTCGTATAACTAAAATTGTAACAAACAGTGGAGGTATCGTATGCCATATATGTATAAGTGTGCCATGACTTTTTTGTTTTAAAAATTTAAGTTGGCACACTTGTTAGGCATTGATTAATACTTTCTGCAACAAGTAAGGTTGTTTCTATTTTATTTGATATATAAACGTCAGATCTTTCTAGAAGTCACAATTATTCCGTGCTCACAATGGTTTACAGCAACCAGCAAAAAACGTTTCTAATTGAAAGTTATTACCGAAAAAATAAAGTGGACGGAAATTGGGTGTATTCATTCGACGACACACCTATGGCAGAGTTTCAGGAAGAATTTCCTAACGTGCTCATTATTTATGATGTATTTAAAAATACCTTATCACGATCTGTTGTATTATTTCGTGAAACGGGTAGTATTCACCATAAACCGGGAAGTGGTAGACCAGTCAAATGTACTCAGGATGTTAGTAACACAGCCCAAGGAATTTTGGAAGGTGAACCTACGTCTTCTCTGCGTCATTTATCACAGCAAATTAATTCATCGGTAGGAACATGCCGCAAGTAACATAACCACAATATGTGTTACCAACTTAAATTTTTAAAATCAAAAAATCATGGCACACTTGAGGTTTTCTTTTAATGAACATACTTTATTTGTTAGGGGTAATCCTCGCCCTAACCTAAGCATAAGCACCAATCGTTGGAAATTACTGTAAATGAAACTGAAAGTATTCATACCCCGATTAAAATAAAGAGAAGTGACAACATGGCACACCGCCCACATGATTTTTGCGCATGCATTTTGTTTAATATCATAAACTGGAAAATTACCAGTGTTCAGGTGTAACTGGACCAGCGGCGGCTCGTGGACGTTCGGCGGCGGGGCAACGAAAAAAAATTTGACCGAAATAGCAACGAAATATTTCCTTCCAGTGGAGCACGAGCGACATCTTTGTCTTAACCCTCCCTACAGAAATCCACGAGCCGCCGCTGAACTGGACTTGTTACTTCAGAGGGTTGCGCCCCCGTCACAATTGTTGATCACGAATCAAATCATATCAACTTGGCCCCCAACAATAGATACAGTTCGATGATGAATCAAATCACATTACCCTGGAATTGCTTCGATATTGTTCCCACAAACACCAGCCCGTATCTACTGGCGGCCGCGACGAGGCTGCACACCCTCCCGAATTCCTCGTTGGACTCATTCTTGAACACCTTCAAGCGGCACTGGAGCTTGAACTCGAAATCCTGCGGCAGGGAAAAGGTAAACACAAAACAACGAACATAACCTCAATGTGTGTGCGATTGTCTTACCAGGACGTCGCGAGGTTGCGGTGCTGCCTGGGCCATTTCTTTATTTCACCGCAGAGAATTTAACGTTTCAACTGGATCTTGTTATGGCATTATTCCTCAAAGTGCGAATTTAAAAAGCGTCGGTTGAAAACTGGTGTTTTGCCTCCTTTCACGAATTAATGAATAGATGAAATGAGATGATAGATGAACGCCCGCCGAGACAGTGGTGGGACGTTGGAACTAACGAAAAGACGTAATTGAGTTTTGACGGAAAATTGCTTAATAACTTTAAACGTGTGAGAGTTAATAAGCTAGATGTGACTAAAATTCTAGTTAAATTCCATTTACTTTATACAATTAACATTAAAACAATTTTTCTTTTATCTCTATGGGTGCGTAACGTGCGGTAGATATTTCAACTATATAAAACACGAAAAATTCAATTGTTTTCCCATTAGATGGCGCTGTGATAAAATGTGATCAATTTACGCCCACTTGCACATGATTAACTTTAATTTATTCCATGCCTTTAATTAAAGTAAAGTATTTCTGCTGAATGCTACGAGAAGGCAGCCACAGTTTACGTATATATTTAAAAAATAAATGGTACATGAATAGATGCCTAAACTTACCAATTCGGTGTATTTGTTTCATTCACCCAATTTCCTTATTTAACTTAATTTCCTTAGCGACGTTCCCTCAATGTTTATTTCTGCAGCACCACGTCCTCCAGACCTACGGTTAAATATTAGACGTTTTACGGGTTGAGTTATAGTGCAACCAAATTTTAATCATGATTAAGTAGCTGCAGTAATTACTTCAAAACTCGCAATATTACTTATTAGGTTGTGGTATTAATTGGGTGCTGCTTCACAGAAAACAGTGGCCCAATACAAGCCGTTGCCATGGAGACGTGCCATATAACTCTGGCTTAAATTGACATAACACTAGAATTATGTTTTTGGCTGTGTAAACGATCTTTCAAATTGTAAACATAATGTATAATCAGAGGTTAGTTCTGCTGTTACATTTCACATGTTTTAATTGATATTTACTCTTTCACAATCGGTGACGGTTCGCGGGGTTTTTTCTGGTACGGCCGAGGAACAAGAGGTGGTAATACAGATAGATAAGGTCAGTTGCAGACGGCTGACTGCGTGATCGCACTTATCTGTATTACCACCTCTTGTTCCTCGGCCGTACCAGAAAAAAACCCGCGAACCGTCACTGTTCACAATGTTTATTAACAAATCCTTTTCCACATCAATGTATCTTTTGCCTTAAATCTCCTTCCGAGGCTCCATTTTTAATTTAAAAAAATTACGATTCAATGTATTCGGTAGCCGAGTGAGAGACAACGGTGCATAAAGAACGTTTACACAGCTGAAAATAGTATTCGGTGACTGACGAAACTGTTACACAGCTTAAAATATAATACCGGCTTACGAAAAACCTGGCTTAAATAAATGTTTGTGAAATCCACTTACGATGATTCACGAATATAAAACCATTTTAATTGAAATGAGGGGGGTAATATTATAGTTTTTTTTTTGAGGTTGTAAACAGTTTGGAATATGCCAATAAAGGTCTCTTGTTTTTTAATTAAATATTTTATTTATAAATTAAATACATACAAAAAGGGTGCTAAACTCTAAAACAAACAGGCTCAAATAACCTTCAAGGAGTTCCTCAAGGATACCAGAGACCCCCCGGCAATTTTGAAAGCGTAGAACATGGTGAAGATCAGAATCCCGTACAGGGGCACTATGGTGGCGGTGTAAATCCGGTACGTGTTGACGAGGGTCAGACACGAGGCGGCCAGATGCGACAGCACCACGTACGCCACCTGCAGCATGTTCTTGTTGTCCAGCGCGTGGAAGAAGATGATCCCCCAGAAGGTGTGAAGCAGAATGAAGCACAGGCAGGTCGCCGAGCTGGTGATGAAGAACATCTCGTTGCCCGCCTTCAGGCCCATCGTGCCGGGCCCGATCGCGTCCGCCACGACGTTCACCAGCGAGAACATGCCGCTGATCACGCCGAAGCCCAGGCCGCTCACGTACGCCAGGATGTGCTTGTTCTCGATGAGCTGCGTGCTGTCGTCGGTGATCTTCTTCAGGCCGTTCTCCGCCCTGCGTATGATCCTGTAGGTCAGGTAACGGAACGCCTCCTGGAATATGACGGAGAAGACCAGTCCGAACGCTAGGTCTTTTCGCAGGGGGATTACGATGAACCACCACAGCGACGACGTGAGCAGCGAGAGGTACCAGAAGAACGCCGCCGCTATCAGCACGATTATCCTCACGGGGTCGTGCGTTATGGTCACCATGAATAGCGCCAGTGGGGGCCCGAAGGCCAGGAATGAACACCCGAAAAACTCCAAAACGGTCATTTTCTTTGATGATATCACGAAATTGACATTTGACTAACCTAACAGGGAAAACAAAGTCCGCAGTGTTCCCAACCGCAGGAATTTTTTTTTCTGTGGATATTCGCCACATATAACACATTAATAATTACCAATTTAACTAGTAATTTACAATACAAATCATGTATAATTAAGCGTAGATAAATAACACATTATATCAATTACAGCCGGTTTATCGAATATTAATCCTGAAAAGAAAATCATGACTGCCAATACACCGCATTCATCTGTCACTTCTTGAAAATGGCGTCTCGTACTGCTTCGTCTAGGCGCGTTCCCGAAAATGAATCGACGATTGCGTACGTGCAGTGCGATGGATTGGTAAGTGTTTCTTAAATCATATCGAATTATTCGGTTTATTATTGAATCTTGCAAAAATCAACTTTCTAGTTGTACTTAACCTAAAAAATCTAATCGATAATGATGAATTTGTTAAATGGCTGCTTTGTTTTGTTATAATTTTTTAAGATCACTAAACCCTCTCCTCAAGTTAAAAAACGCAATATGCTCGAATGCCAGCAGAATAATCTTGAATATTTTTATACGTCACCCCCACGTCTTTGTAAGAAAGATTCTGGTTTCGGTGAAGCAGTTAACAATTGCTAAACGACCCGTCAATAAGTACACGAGTTGTTAGGTCAATTTAAGCCAGTGATGATATATTTGTGGAATCCACTGTAGGATGTATACATTTTTACGTTTCAGGCCGTCATGAAAATGGTCAAACACTGCCATGAAGAATCAGCCAGCAACATGGACGTCGCGCAAGGGGCCCTCCTGGGCCTGGTCGTCGACAACCGCCTCGAGATCACCAACTGCTTCCCGTTCCCGAAGAACCCGGACGAGAGCATGGACGAGGAGGAGTACCAGCTGGCGATGATGAGACGCCTGAGACGCGTGAACGTCGACCACTTCCACGTGGGATGGTACCAGAGCGCCGACGTCGGCAACTTCCTCAGCCTCCCCCTCCTCGAGTCCCAGTACCACTATCAGACCTCCATCGAGGAGTCCGTCGTCGTCATCTACGACACCCAGAAATCCTCCAGGGGTTTCCTGAGCCTGAAGGCCTACCGGCTGACCCCGCAGGCGATCGACATGTACAAGGAGGGCGAGTTCACCCCGGAGGCCCTGCTGAAACTCAAGGTCGGCTACGAGAACCTGTTCTCCGAGGTGCCGGTCGTCGTGAAGAACTCGGCGCTCACCAACATCATGATGTCGGAGATGGCCGAGATGATCCCGGAGGAGGAGGGATCGAAGTTTCTGGATTTGGGCACGGCTTCGGTGCTGGAGGGGCAGCTGCGCTGTTTGATGGATCGCGTCGACGAACTGAACCAGGAGGCGATCAAGTTCAACCGCTATCAGCAGCTGGTGAGCCGTCAGCAGCAGGACAAGCACAGGTATTTGCAGAAGCGGGCCCAGGAGAACGCGGCGCGCGCCGCCAAAGACGAGCCCGCGCTGCCGGAGGACGATATCAATAAGCTGTTCAGGCCGCACCCGGTTCCTCCAAGGTTGACGCCTATGCTTATCGCCGGGCAGATCAACACTTACAGCCAGCACATTTCGCAGTTCTGCTCGCAGTCTCTGGCGAAGTTGTATATCACGCAGGCGCTGCAGAACGCCAAGGAGCACACTTCGAATCCTTAGGTTGGTTTTGGTGGCGTGTGTTGTGTTCGAATAAATGTTTTATCGGATCGGCGGAAATTAAAGGGATTTAATTTTTATTTAGCTTTTTCTTTATACATCTTGCTTTAACCCATGGTGCAAATATTACATGGTGTGCCTATAACTCCCGTACCACGCCCCTTTTGGTTATTTCTGATGCTGCAATTACCAACCATTAAAAATGAAACTATAAAAATCTACACTAACGAATATAAATTGCAAAACATGTTAAAATTCGATTTCGACATAAAATCACGACAAAACATTTAGTTTATACCACAATGATATATTAAAATATCACGAGCATTAAAGATTTTTTTTATTTGGAGCAATTAGGTTGGTAAGAAAATTACTAAATGTGGTTTTATATGTTTAATTTGGCGTGTACACTAAACAGTACGAAAAATATGATAAAATGTAAATTAAGTACGCGCAACAGTAATTTAAATTAGTTATATCGACTTTTTTATTTAGCTAAGCAAGCAATTTTACAAGGTTGCATCACTGAGCATCGGCCAAATGAGAGAGGGGAAGATTTTAGAGAGAGAACGCGGCCGTCTAGGCACACCATGTAATCTTTGCACCATGCTTTAACCCTGATATGTCTACAGTTCTATATGTAGGACGACTATTTTAAAGTTCCTCTTAAAATTATATCCACAATATCGTCAGCGCCATCTATATTTTTTTTAGTAGAAGTACATTAGGTGATTATTCATTGAAATTTGACAGGAATCGATAAATAACCTTAAAATTACATCTAGAATATCGTCGGCGCCATCTATAATGTTTTTATTCCAATAAGTACGTTCAGCGATTATTCATTGAAATTTGACAGGAAACGATAAATAACCTTAAAATTACATCTAGAATATCGTCGGCGCCATCTATAATTTTTTTATTCCAATAAGTACGTTCAGTGATTATTCAGGAATTATTTGACAGGAAACGATAATTAACCTTAAAATTGCATCTAGAATGTCGTCAGTGCCATCTATCATTTTTTTATTCTAATAAGTACGTACAGTCCAGGCGTTCTAGGATGACGAGAGACTTGGGTGCGCAGCAGTGTATGTAGGGTTTTAAAGTTCATTCACTTATTAATTGTTTAAAAAAAGGGCGCGTGAGCCACATGTTGGATTGTGGGATAGGGCCCACCCACCACCCCGGATTCCACTTTTATTTCAACTACAAAATCAATTTCCTTATTATTTCTAAACTTTACACCTCTCAAATGAATTATTGAAGAAATTTCTTCAATCAAACAGAGTTTTGTAGTTTAATAGCTATTATTACAACTAGGGAAATATGAATAGTATATTTCCCGAGGTTGGCTAGTTACATCCCGAGGGCGGAGCCCGAGGGATGTATAGACAATCAAGGGAAATGTATTCATATTTCCCGTGTTGTAATCAATAGTTTTTTTCTGATTGGCAGAATATTGTTCTGTAAATGGGAAATTTTTGAATTTATCGGATTGGTAACGTTGCTAAGGGCCTTGTTTGTAAACATCGTGGTTGACTTGTTTTGGTATTTGCGTTGTTTCATAAATTGGTGAAATGTCAAACTGTGTGTTAACGCAAGCGACGAAAGACCGTGAATGTTTGGCTCCCGTAAAATCCAAAGCTGTAAAATCCATAAAGGATACCTTCCTAAGAAATCGGAGGTGTTGTCCCGAGAGCAATTAAAACAATTCTTGCGAGCAGCTCCTAATGACAATTGTTTGATGTCTATATTTCCCTAGGGAAACATGAGCACTTCATATTTCCCTAGGGAAATATAAGTGTGTTATGACATATCGTAACTAAGGCAATATCACTCAATATTGTTTCAATCAGAAAAAAAATATATAATTTAGATTTGAAGTGTGGTATCTATGATATAACTACAGATTAAATCCTGTCAGACTTGATCTGTAAAGCCGTGAGACACGTGTCCCGATAGGTTAGGGTTAAGCAGATTTAAAAAAAAAAAACATAAGATTCCATTGCCGTTTTCTTTCTTAATGAGAGGTGTCCCTGGTGACACATGGATGACATTCAAACTCCGATCCGTGTGGAAGTCATCTCTAGTTGGCCTACCTTTTTCCTTGTGGAGAGCTCTGAAGATCCCGTAACCCGCCATGACCATTCAAGAAGTCCTTTGTACAGCGGATCCTGTTTTAATAAACACGACACGACTTGCCGGAACTGGAGGAAACTCTACAAGACATTGAAACACTGGTCTGTGTTGGAGTCATCTCTAGGCGGCCTACCTTTCTGCTTTAAATATTCCTCCCCTGAAAATAACGTGACTCGCCGTGACCATTCAAGAAATCCTTTGTACAGAGGATCTCGTTAAATGTGACACAACTTGCTGGAACTGGAGGAAATACCACAAGACATTGAAACATCGGTCTGTGTTGGAGTTATCTCTAGGTGGCCTACCTTTCTCCTTGTGAAGGCCTCTGAAAATCCCGTAACCATTCAAGAAATCCTTTTTAACCCTTTAACTGCGGCTGTCGTCAATAAGCGACTCGGGTAAACTTTACCGTAACTATGGCTGTCGTCAATAAGCGATTCATATATTTTTTGCCGTTCTTTTATGCTGTGAATTGCTTATTGACGACCACTAGTAACATGATACGTTGGTTCAAATAGAATAAAATTTATCAAATTTTCAGTCTTTGTTTTTTTGCGTTCAGGCAGCCAGTTTTTTAAAAAAAATTTAGTAGCTAAAGGGTTAAAGAGGATCCTGTTTTAATAAACGTGACACGACTTGCTGGAACTGGAACCAGTTGCTCTCTGGATGTTGGTGACGGTGACCATGTTTTTCATTGGTGGGGCTAGTATTATCCTCGTGATTCTTTTATCCGTAATTTTTCCAAGAGAAAAACTACGTCAGTAAAAAATAAGTCCATTTATTTAATAAATTACCATCACAAATAAAAAATAAACACGAATTTAATCTAGCAAATAATCAAATCAAGAGTTCGTTCATCTTCATTTATGTATTCATATTGCACGAAATGGCCAATCCTCTAACTTACAACCCTTTAGAAAATAGTAACAAAAATACCTACTTTTACATTATCTCTTGGTAACCTTATACCGTCGGATAATAAGACTAGAAAACACCGCGGGCCTACCATTAATGACTAGCATCGGCCCGCGCACATGTACTTATAATATATATATATTTATAAATATGGCACATGGATTAAATCCACGGATTATAAATATTATGTACACGTCATAATTATTTACATATAAAGTATTTGGAAATGTGACGAAAAATCATTTACTTACGATTGTTCCCTTCGTAATGTTGAAATCTTACTATTATCAAAATATTTACAAATGCAACGGGATCGAGATCAGGCCGACATGGAGATGTTCTGGTTGACCTGCTTGAAGGGATTCACCGAATCCATGATGGCCTCGCCCAAGTAGAGTTTGATGCGCGGAGGTACCAAGAGTTTGTCCAAGTCCTTCTTGCACTTGACTCGTTTCACTATCACCGCCCTGCATCTGTCCTGCAGATTGACGAAGTCCCGCTTCATGGAGTCCAGCGTCATCTCGGTCTTAGCGGCCGTCGAGCAGATCACCGGAAACAGGGGCTCCTTGACCTCGTTCAGACCCCTGAAGGCGATCCCCAGGCACTTGCCGTCCTTGTAGTAGGTCAGGGTGCCGGCGATGCCGTCGAACAGGATGCCGATGATCGTCGCCTCGTTCTCTCTGAACGGTTTCGTGTAGTGGTACCAGCGGCCTCCGTGCCAGAGGAGGCCCTTGTGCGACAGCCCCCAGCCGTTGCCGTCCTCGCCCAGGAGGTTCGTGAAGGAGTCGGCGTGCAGGCGGGCCTTCTTCGTGCCGACGCCGAACATCATGCTCGTCCCGAAGATCCTCTGGCTCAATCGCAACTCCCAGAAGTACCGGCCGTTGTTGAGGACGCGCGTGCCCCTCACGCCCGCCGTGCCGCTGCTCCAGTTGGGGTGGAAGTGCGCGATCCGGCAGGACTTTCCGTAGATCTTGACCTCCGGACTTCGCTCGAAGCGGTTCCACGACCAGAGGTCGTCGCAGCCGTGTCTCAGGGGCAGCTGCTCGACCTCCATCTCTGCGGGTTGCGATTCTGGTTGCTATGCCGAATCATCCCAGTCTTGAGGTTCTTCTACACTGAAAATACAATGAATCGTTTAGAAACTGAAGCATCCCTGATTTATTTTAATTAAAGATGCGATGCTAGAGATTGGATTCTCTAAAATGGAGCGTGTTAAGTATTACCGGCCGAAATGCGAGACCTTCACGGATATATTTCTACGCTCAATGAAGTATCCTACCGACTGCGCCATGTTGTATATTGAACCATCATTTATTGTCTATACCTGACCCAACTCTATACTATGCAACTCTATATACACTACAGTGAGCTATGGTGTTCACCTTCCCCCGTTGCATTTTTTAACCATCATTGAAAAAAAAACCGGGACGTATTAGAGTTCACGTGTCCAAGATAATTTGGACGTGAAAATAATAATAATAACTTTATTAACAGAAATTTCCCTTTTGTAAAAAGTGTGAATCGAACCATGTGAACCTGGCCATACCAAATGAGGGAATAGCGGTGATAAAACTGTTACGATTTGAGCCCATCATTAAATCCTACTTATAGTTCATCTGTTGAGAGCTGACGGTGACTCATGCATTTTCGAACCAAGAATTGCTTTGCGTTTTATATCTATCTTTTTCTATCATGTACGAAACAGTATGAAATAAAAGACGAAACGTGTGTCTGTGTAAACACACAAAACACGCGAGTGCTACGTCAAATAACATAACCGTAAAAAGTTTGTTTGTATTGCGCTTTAGATTTCATTTCGATCGAGTTGATACTGAATTAATTCATTATGCTCAGAAATAAATCGCTAAAAAGTCGGTCTCAACATATGTTGATTATTTTGAACGCAAATCGCCAAATGATAAACCGGTCTGAAAATATATAAGGTGGTGCGTGAGAATTTTTAAATATCCCGCCAATGAAAATCAGCGCGGCACCAAATTTTCTTACGGACATACGTTTACTTAAATCTTGATTAATGCGATTTTAAGCGATGAGTCACAGGCAGCTCTCAGCGGCCCGACTATACTCTCTTTTGAGGACTGTCTGGCTGACAATTATGCAATATCTGTGGAAGTGATTAGAAAACTTTCTCTGTCTAATGACTACTGAACTTCTGTTAAGCTTAGTAATTAGTTACCCTTATTCATATACTCAGCGGGGGATTTATGGCACGCGCCTCGGCCCTCTAAACTATCATTTAGCTGTCAAAATATAATTTTTTAAAATTTATAATAGAAATCAGATGAAAACATTAATTGGTTTTCATTGTTAACCTTTTAAATTGTAAAAGAAAGAGGCAATGCGATACGGCCTTTAATTTCCACGTGAACCTAACCTAGAAAATATTGTTACATTAATCCCATTTCTTACTCAGATCACGAAAGTTGCAATAGTTTCAAAAGCACAAAGAAAGCGCTTGTGGGCGGGCCCTATCCTACCCTC
This sequence comes from Ocypus olens, assembly GCA_910593695.2. Taxonomy (NCBI): domain Eukaryota; kingdom Metazoa; phylum Arthropoda; class Insecta; order Coleoptera; family Staphylinidae; genus Ocypus; species Ocypus olens. The sequence continues at coordinate 1,715,015 of OU343048.1, forward strand.
CAATCCCTTGAACATACCTTAGAGATTCTTTAAATGATAACATCTGGTATTCTCCTCCTTAAGTCACTCTGTATAAATACGTGTGTTTATTGTATTTTAGTTTGAAAATGATCAGCTAATGATTGAAACTCGAGTCACTAAAAAATAAAGTGTGATATTAACAAAGAAACTGTTTTATTGAAATATAAAATATTTCGCAATCGTTTCGAACAGTGACGGTTCGTGGGTTTTTTTCTGGTACGGCCGAGGAACAAGAGGTGGTAATACAGATAGGTGCGGTCTCTGCAACTGACCCTACCTATCTGTATTACCACTTTTTGTTCCTCGGCCGTACCAGAAAAAAACCCCGCGAACCGTCACTGGTTTCGAAAAAATTTTAAGGCAATAAATAAATCTAGAAACCATTATACATTGTTCCAGACAATTATTAATTTTATTCGATGATTTCCCGAATTACGGAGTGTTAACATAATTAAATAAATAATAAACGAAGATCCGTGTATAGCTGAATCAAAAGTGTGAACATGCCTCCGACAGGGATCTGTACTCTGGCGGGAGAGAAACTGTGTGGCCTCTGGTGCAACTGCTAGTATCCCAGACCCGACATCTGGAGATTGCAGGTTCGAACCCCGTCGGAGGCATGTTCACACTTTTGATTCAGCTATATACGGAGAATCTTCGTTTATTATTTATTTAATTAAATCATTATTTTATTTCATTCAAAAGTTCGTATTGTCTGCCGTTCGGTGTCGCCCTCTATATATTTTTAGTGTAACTACGTGGTATCGTTATTTGAAATATAAAGTTAGTTCGGTATTATTTCATATTAATATAGTTGCCGAAAATAGAATAAATCTAGAAACTATTGGTTTAATAAAATAGACAATTATTAATTTATTTAATTTAAAACTTTACATGCGGCGTTCGGTGTCGCCCTCTATATATTTTTAGTGTAACTACGTGGTATCGTTATTTGAAATATAAAGTTAGTTCAGTATTATTTCACATTAATGTAATTGCCGAAAATAGAATCAATCTGGTAACCATTATACATATTGGTTTAATAAAATAGACAATTATTAATTTATTTAATTTGAAAGTGGCTGTTCGGTGTCGCCCTCTATATATTTTTAGTGTAACTACGTGGCATCGCCAGCGCGCGCGGCAACAGGGCAGTCGGCGCCATGTTGAATTGTGAACGCGTCGTTTTTCAAAACCGAACGTGTTTAGTCCTCAAAAGTTTAGTTGTGTGATAATGTAAGTAAATAATGAAATTCCGTCGGTTTCTATGATAAACGGTTCGGGTCGTCGGGTGTCGAGAAAGGCGGATTGTTTGTCGGGAAACGGGTTTTTGACGGTCGACTTCTGAACCCCCGCAGAGAAACAGTGCCTCGCGGATTGCCACCGTTTTCGTCGTCGATCTGAACGGAGGTGCACACCTAGATATTCGGGTAATCCTACCCTTAGAAACCCCCTGAATTACACAAGGGACTATCGGATCCGGAGCATTGCGGTGAAATCAGGTGAGTGTTTTTGATATTGTTTGCTCGATTGGAGGTTAGGGACCACCCATCGCCCTTAATTTGCTTAACTCAGAAAACATTGTTTGATGAAACTAATTTCTTCGTTAGGCTTGCGATCTAAATTGTTTGTATATGAATTTATATATATTTGCAAATTATTTTATACTTATTTTGTAAGCAATACTAACAAAGATAAATAAACTAAACTTAATCAGACCAATGTAATGTAATAATTTTGAAAGTATAAAGAAAGAACGTTTGTGGGTAAAATTTGTACGAAACAGAGGTTGGTGGATGGCCCCTATCCTACCCTCTAACCCTTTGAACATAGCCGCGAGTTTCTATAAATGAACTAATTTGTTAAAGAAAATTAAACAAAAAGTAATGTATCTGTGTTTCATCCAATGTTTTCCACCTGTAAAACCCTTCATGCTTTCCTGTTTGCATTGTGGGATAGGGACCACCCACCACCCTACGTATAACCCATAATCTAACCCATAAACCCTATCCTGTATAATTGTTCAAGTTTTAACTTCACCGATGACTTGACAAAAGATTTCTTATGAATCGAACAGACTTCTGTAGGTTAAGTTAAAGTTGATACGAAGGGTGGTGGGTGGGCGCTATCCTACTATACAACCAGTTGAACATAGCAGCAAGTTTCTACAAATGAACTAATTTGCTAAAGAAAATAAAACAGAAAGTTTCATCCAAGAGCGAAGTTTTGTGAACCACATTTAATTTTTGGACAAGTTTATCACCACGATTTCTATTTATTTTTATTTTTTTCGCTCGAACGTTCAACGTTTACAAATAAACATTTTCAAAAATTCACAACTCAGGCAAAAACCGGAATATTTTCAAAAAACGATTTTTTTCCAAAAGAGCGACTATTTTTAAACTAAATTTATATATTGGACTATTCTATCACTACTATTTATATTTATTTTTAATTTTTTCGCTCGAACGTCAAAAGTTGACAAACAAATATTTTCAAAAAATCACAACTCGCACAAAAACCGGAAGATTTTCAAAAACCAAAACTATTTCAAAAGAGCGAAGTTTTGTAAACGAAATTTAATTTTTTGACAATTTTATCACTCGAACGTTCAACGTTTACAAACAAACATTTTCAAAATATCACAACTCGCGCAAAAACCGCAATATTTTCAAAAACCAAATATATTTCAGAAGAGCGACGTTTTCTAAACTAAATTTAATTTTTTGACAATTCTATCACTACGATTTCCATTTATTTTAATTTTTTTTTCGCTCAAACGTCAAAAAAATTCACAACTCGCGCAAAAACCGGAATATTTTCAAAAATCAAAATTATTTCAAAAGAGCGACGTTGTGTCAACTAAATTTAATTTTTGGACAATTTTATCACCACGATTTCTATTTATTTTTATTTTTTTTTCCTCAATCGTCAAAATTTTACAAACAAATATTTTCAAAAATTCACAACTCACGCAAAAACCAGAATATTTTCAAAAACCAAAATTATTTCAGAAGAGCGACGTTTATTAAAACAAATTTAATTTTTGGACAATTTTATCACTGCGATTTATATTAATTTTTAATTTTTTTCCCTCAAACGTCAAAATTTTACAAACAAAAATTTTCAAAAATTCACAACTCGCACAAAACCGGGAAGATTTTCAAAAACTAAAATTATTTCAGAAGAGCGACGTTTTGTAAACTAAATTGAATATTTGGACAATTTTATCACTACGATTTCTATTTGTTTTTAATTTTTTCCCTCAAACGTCAAAATTTTACAAACAAAAATTTTCAAAAATTCACAACTCGCGCAAAAACCGGAATATTTTCAAAACCCGATTTTTTTCCAAAAGAGCGACGTTTTTTAAACTAAATTTATTTTTGGACAATTCTATCACTACGATTTATATTTATTTTTAATTTTTTCGCTCGAACGTTCAACGTTTACAAACAAACATTTTCAAAAATTCACAATGCGCTCAAAAACAGGAATATTTTCAAAAACCAAAATTATTTCAGAAGAGTAAAGTTTTCTAAACTAAATTTAATTTTCGGACAATTTTATCACTACGATTTCTATTTATTTTTAATTTTTTCTCGCTCAAACGTCAAAAGTTTCCAAACAAACATTTTTAAAAATTCACAACTCGCCCAAAAAAGGAATATTTTCAAAAATCTAAATTATTTCAGAAGAGCGACGTTTATTAAACCAAATTTAATTTTTGGACAATTTTATCACCACGATTTCTATTTATTTTTAATTTTTTTTCCTCAATCGTCAAAATTTTACAAACAAATATTTTCAAAAATTCACAACTTGCACAACAATCTGAAGATTTTCAAAAACCAAAATTATTTCAAATGAGCGACGTTTATTAAACCCAATTTAATTTTTGGACAATTTTATCACCACGATTTCTATTTATTTTTAATTTTTTTTCCTCAATCGTCAAAATTTTACAAACAAATATTTTCAAAAATTCACAACTTGCACAACAATCTGAAGATTTTCAAAAACCAAAATTATTTCAAATGAGCGACGTTTATTAAACCCAATTTAATTTTTGGACAATTTTATCACCACGATTTCTATTTATTATAAATTTTTTTCCCTCAATCGTCAAAATTTTACAAACAAATATTTTCAAAAATTCACAACTCGCACAAAAATCAGAAGATTTTTAAAACCCAACATTTTTTCAAAAGAGCGACGTTTTGTTAACTAAATTTAATTTTTGGACAATTTTATGACTACGATTTATATTTATTTTTAATTTTTTTACCTCAAACGTCAAAAATTTTCAAAAATTCACAACTCCCACAAAAACCAGAAGATTTTCAAAAACCACAATTATTTAAAAAGAGCGACGTTTTTTATAAACTAAATTTAATTTTTTGACAATTTTATCCCCAAGATTTCCATTTATTTTTATTTCTTTTTTCGCTCGAACGTTCAACGTTTACAAACAAACATTTTCAAAAATTCACAACTCACCCAAAAACAGAAGTATTATCAAAAACCAAGATTATTTTAGAAGAGCGACGTTTTGTACACTAAATTTATTTTTTTTACAATTTTATCACTACGATTTCCATTTATTTTTAATTTTTTTCGCTCGAACGTCAAAATTTTACAAACATTTTCAAAAATTCACAACTCGCGTAAAAACCAGAATATTTTCAAAAACCAAAACTATTTCAGAAGAGCGACGTTTCCTAAATTAAATTTAATTTTTAGACAATTTTATCACTACGATTTATATTTATTTTTTTTTCGCTCAAACGTCAAAAGTTTACAAACAAATATTTTCAAAAATTCACAACTCACGCAAAAACCGCAATATTTTCAAAAACCAAAATTATTTCAAAAGAACGACGTTTTGTAAACTAAATTTGATTTTTGGACAATTTTATCACTACGATTTCTATTTATTTTTGTTTTCCACCTGAAAAACCCTCGTTCATGCTTTACTATTTGCATTGTGGGATAGGACCCACCCACCACCCTACGTATAACCTGTAATCTAACCCATAGATCCTGTCCTTTATAATTGTTCAACTTTTAACTTCACCGATGAATTGACAGAAGAATTTTGATGAATCGAACAGACTTCTGTAGATTAAACAGGGTTTGTAGTTTGAGTTAAAGGTAATACTAAGGGTGGAGGGTGGGCACTCTCCTACCCTCCAAATAGTTGAACATAAACAAGGGTTGCGCAAATGGAGAGCGATGAAAAAAAACTAAAACATGGAAATATTGCATTTATGATTTTGTGTTTTGTAAATTAATTCGTTTGTAATAACCTTGGCCTATGTTCAACTGGTTGCGCTGTAGGGTAGGGACCACCCACCACCCTTCGTATCCATTTTAACATAACCTATAAAACTCTGTTTGATTGAATGAAAATAGTTCTGTGGTGTTGGAAGTTTACAAATCATCAGGAAACGGGGTTTGTAGTTTGAGTTAGAATTAATAGGAAGGGTGGTGGGTGGGCCCTATTCTACCCTACAAATAGTTGAACACAAACGAGGGTTGCACAGATGAAGGGCAATAATCGAAATATTGCATTTGTGTTTTTGTAAATTAGTTCATTTGTACAAACCCTGGGCTATGCTCCATTGGTTGAATTGTAGGATAGGGTCCACCCACCACGGAATTCTTCATACTTTTGAAATCCTTAGAACACAAACGAGGGATTTACAAGTGTAAATCAATTTCTTACTCGGATCGCGAGTGTTGTAGTAGTTTCAAAAGCATAAAAAAGCGCTTGTGGGCGAAATATAAATGAAACAGAGGGTGGTGGGTGGGCTCTATCCTACCCTCCAGCCCTTTAAACATGCCTCAGAGATTCTTTAAATGAAAACGTTCATCAAAGGTCCAATTATTGTCTTATCGATTAATTTACACTTGCAAAACCCTCGTTTGTGTTGTGTAGATTACGGGACAATCACCGCCCTGTGTTTTCACTTTAACCTAACCTAGAAAGCACTGTTTAATAAAATTATTGGATCACGAGAAATTCAAGTTTTAAAAGTGTAAAGTAGTGAAAATAAGCCGTAAAATTGAATTGCGCCTAAAAAGTACAAAATCCGCAACTGCATATACTCCGTCGTAATTGGGAAGTATACGTATTTTTATTATTAACGTGTTATTTTATTGATTTGATTTTTGAAACTTCAGTTTAATTTATATTACAAAACACCAGTGACGGTTCGCGGGGTTTTTTATGGTACGGCCGAGGAACAAGAGGTGGTGATACAGATAGGTGCGGTCACGCAGCCAGCCTTCTCTGCAACTGACCCTACCTATCTGTATTGCCACCTCTTGTTCCTCGGCCGTACCAGAAAAAACCCCGCGAACCGTCACTGCAAAACACACATTATTATTTATATGGTTTATAACTTACTATAAAATTGTGATGTTTAGGCCGAGTGTTGGTCGGTATCTAACGGCGGAATTATAAATCCAACGTTTATATTTTGATACCATTTATCATTATGCATTATGTATTATATGCATTCGTAAACAGGAAGCGAAAAATTAACGCACCGCGCAGGTGTTAATTATAATAGCAATGAGTTGATAAATAGTTCGCATTCAATGGAAATCAAAATTTCACTTTCTCTTGATTGAACATTGACATCGATTTCGCGATTAAATCAATTGATGATTAACCAAATTATTATTCATAGATGTTTGTACATTTTCGCTTGTTTCCTTTCGTGTATTTTCAGAAATAGATAAAGACGGTAGGAGATAGGGTGAAGACAATTTAAAGCGCCAAACGATAATTTTGTTCCATTTAAAATTTCGCCTTTATGCCTCTGCAACGAGTGAGGTTATCTCGAATTTACTCGAAACATCGAAAATGGATCACTCTGTACATAGTAAATAAACATGAAAATATTACAATTCTCTCTCCAGTTTTAGAGATAGAAAAAGTAAACTATCCGAAACAGCCCAGTTTTATTTATTTCCCAGAAAAGAGATTGAAACTTACAACTTACCTATGAAAATATCACAAATGGGTCACTCTGTACATTGTAAATAAACATGAAAATATTACAATTCTTTTTCCAGTTTTAGAGATAAAAAAGTAAACTAACCGAAACAGCACAGATCGATTTATTTCTCAGAAAAGAGATGAGAACTTACAAGTGATGAAAACATCAAAAATAGGTCACTCTGTACATAGTAAATAAACATAAGCAAATGATTGAAAATCCTCAGATTTGCTTACTGCAAAATTACAAGTTACCCATGAAAACATCGAAAATGAGTCACTCTGTACATAATTTTTTTGTCTGCAATCACTTATTGTGATTATTTTCAATCATCAACATTTACATTAATCTAGTTAATTAGAGCGGGCTTACGCGAAGTTATCAGCAAATCGATCGGATCCCCCACGTTATCGCCGCGTTATCATCAAGCCAGCTGGATAACAATTGTCGCCTGAATCATGCGGCGAACGTAAAAAAAAGGGCAGCCGCACCGAATTAATTAGATTGAAGATCATATGTTCTGTATGCACGAGCGGAATACGAAACACCCCCATTCGCCATGAGTCAGGCGGATCGATAGCTTGCACCATTAAAACCAGGCCGCCCCGAAGAAACTCACCGCGCCGAGAGGAGGGTGCGACGACTGTTTCGCCTCTCGTTTTTTCTACGCCCACATTGATTAAAAATTCGTGCACTACTTAGTTAAAAAAAAAATGTTTTCTTTTAATTAATCACTCACCGTCCTATGCGGAACTCCCGCGGGATCGTCTTCGTGGGCTGAACGGTGGTCATCGTAATCCGCTGTTTCGGGATCCTTCGTCGCTGGTGCGGGCGGGCGGATGTGTGCTTCGGGCGAGTGCACTGTTGTGACTGACGTCGCGGCGCCTCTTCGTGCGCCGAAAAGTGACGTAAAATCTGGATTTCATCCGGCGCGCATTGCTATGCGTGGCTAAGGGTTGGGGTGTAAAATGAGGGTGGGTCAACGAACCCGAAATCCCTCGCCGGCGGTCTTCTGATTCACACACTAACAAACATTGTTTGTAACAGTGCGATTTTGTCAATCGGCCCACTGCGATTTACTCATTTTTAATTCAATCGCGATTAAACTGTGGTTAATTTATTTCAAATAAAAATTACTTTTAAATAATGGCGATATGAAATAAATGGTATAATCAAATAAAAACTCCTTTCTTGTGGTTGAGATATTTGAGATTTAAACAAAAACACCCCCGCCGAAGAAGCGGTTCCTGGGCCCCGGTGTTTTTTCGCGTCATTTCGGTGAGTCGCGGCCGAATTAAGTTTTATCAAATTATTTTATTTCTTACAACAATCTATTTCATTCTTTATATACACTAACATGGTATAAGTCAGTCAGCAGCTCGTGGATTTTCGTAGAGGAGCACCGAGAGTGGAATCTAATATCTACACCAATAAAAATTCCCCATTTTTAAATCGATTACATTACCCTGCCGTCTCGCAATTAAACCACTACCAGTTACTGCAGCTCTTTGCCTCCTTCGAGATTTTTTTAACTGCAAGCCGAGTCCGTGATACAGTAAATTAAACCGAACAAGAGTTTTATTTCAAATAATTTTGAAATTTCCGCCTTGTGGCGCCATCTGTCAGACGAGGTTTCAACTACCAAGCGGTGAAGCCATCGAACCTTATACCTATAATCAAAATGTAATGAGTTGTACATCAAATGATAAAGTATTTTAGTCCGAATTGAATCATGTGTAAAATAGCTGGGAAAATCATGAGGTTTTCCGGTAATTTGCAAGTAAAAATTTAGCAAGAGCACCGGACGGTAATTCAGTTACCTGTAAAACTTGTCATCGAAATTAAAAGTATTTCGCAACAGTTTCGCACTTTATAATTACTACGTTTCCATGGGTATTGAATCCGTTTTGAAAACTCGAATCTGTTTGAATATTGAGGCGTTTCCATGATTAGAATTGACCTCGTATCGAAATACATTTCAATACTCTCGCTAGAGGGCGCGTTTAAGCGAATCTCGAAAAAATACAAACATAACCTTATCGCGTTGTTTACACCGTGTTTAGTTCATAACATAATACAAATTTTTAGATTATAACGCGAAATAAGCAAAATCAGCATGTGCCACTTGCATAGCTAGAGTCTTCGCATGATCGTATTGAATATTCGACACTCGTGCGTTTCCATGCACTAGTTTTGAATCCAAAACTCGATACGATCCCAGAAATTTACCGTATCGACCTTGAAATTCAATACGGTTTCAATACGTTTTGAAGAGTGTTTCCATGCGGTATTCAAACTGAATCGAGTTTTCAAAACGGTTTCAATACCGCATGGAAACGTAGTAAATATATTATTCCGAATCGTATCAGTGACGGTTCGCGGGGTTTTTTTCTGGTACGGCCGAGGAACAAGAGGTGGTAATACAGATAGGTGCGGTCACGCAGCTAGCCGTTTCTGCAACTGACCCTACTTATCTGTATTGTCACCCTTGTTAACTCGGCCGTACCAGAAAAAAAAAACCCGCGAACCGTCACTGCTTCTCGCCGAACATCAACGAGCCGCCCCTGGTGTAAGTATTACTAATTTAGACTTAGAATACTATGTTAGTTTCTTTAACTTCTTTTTTAATGGATACATTTATTTTGGAAATATATTATATTACATTACATAGAATACACATCAAGAACTTGTCATATCGGTGAGAAAAAGCACCGAGAGTGGAATCTAATATCTACATCAATAAAAATTCCCTATTTTTAAATCGATTACGTTACCCCGCCGTCTCGCAATTAAACCACTACCAGTTTCTGCAGCTCTTTGCCTCCTTCGACATTATTTTTTTTTACTGTAAGCTGAGCCCGTCATACAGTAAATGAAACCGAACAAGAGTTTTATTTCAAATAATTTTGAAATTTCCACCTTGTGGCGCCATCTGTCAGGCGAGGCTTGAACTACCAAGCGGTGATTGCGTTAGCGCCGAAGCCATCGAACTTTATAATCAAAATGTAATGAGTTGTACATCAAATGATAAGTATTTCAGTCTGGATTGAATCATGTGTAAAATAGCTGGGGAAACCTTGAGGTTTTCCGGTAATTTGCAAGTAAAAATTTAGCAAGAGCACCTGACGGTAATTCAGTTAACTGTAAAACTTGTCATCGAAATTAAAAGTATTTCGCAACAGTTTCGCACTTTATAATATATTATTCCGAATCGTATCAGTGATGGTTCGCGGGGTTTTTTCTGGTACGGCCGAGGAACAAGAGGTGGTAATACAGATAGGTGCGGTTACGCAGCCAGCCGTCTCTGCAACTGACTCTACCTATCTTGTTCCTCGGCCGTACCAGAAAAAAACCCGCGAATCGTCACTGAATCGTATCATGTATAAAATAGCTTGGGAAACCTAGCGGTTTTCCAGTAATTTGCAATTAAAAATTTAGAGTACTTGGTAATTCAGTAAAGCTTACAACTGAAACTTAAAATATTTCGCAATAGTTTCGAAGTTCTAATCACGATTAATTTAAAATTAAAATTGCCGAAAATCAGGAAATCACTATACATTGTTCGAGGCAATTATTAATTTATTTTATTCAAAAGTTCGTATTGTTGGCCGTTCGGTGTCGCCCTCTATATATTTTTAGTGTAACTACATGGTATCGTTATTTGAAATATAAACTTAGTTCAGTATTATTTCATATTAATATAATTGCCGAAAATAGAATAAATCTAAAAACCATTATACATATTGGTTTAATAAAATAGACATTTATTAATTTATTTAATTTGAAAGTTCACATGCGGCTTTGGTGTCGCCCTCTATATATTTTCAGTGTAACTGCGTGGTATCGGTAGCGGTCGCTGCAAAAGGCAGTCGTCGCCATCTTGAGTTGTGAACGCGTCGTTTTTCAAAACCGAGCGTGTTTAGTCCGCAAAAGCTTAGTTGTGCGATATCGTTAGTAATTCCCTCGGTTTCTGATGAACAGCTCGGGTTGTCGGGTGTCGAGAAAGGCGGATTGTTTGCCGGGAAACGATTTCCGTCGATCGGTTTCTGAACTCCCGCAGAGTAGCCGTGCCTTGCAGATTGATTGTTTTCGACGTCGATCTAAAAAGAGTTGCATGCCCAGGTATTCCGGTGATCCTCCCGAATTACACAAGGGACTGTCGGATCCGGCGTTGAAATCGGGTGAGTGTTTTTGGTTTAGTTTGAAGCAAATTCCCGTCAATTGTTGTCGCGATCATGTTTTAAAAAATCACAGTCTACTGCGAACAAATATAAATTTTGAAATGGTAAGTTTCTCGTGGACTGTCATGTAGCCACAACATCGCCGGAAAAAAGGTTTGTACATGTGTTTTTTCGCCCCCATCATTTAGCATTTGTACATCCTCTCGATACATTTGTATGTCATAAACACAAAATGGCCACCAATTTAGTAACATACTTCAAGCACTTACAATCTTGCGGCGCCACCGTCGTTTCCGAGACACATATGAGGTTGATCATTATTATAATAATAATAATGTTTATTTAGCAATATTGCCATCTAATATACAGGGTGTCGCGGTTCGAGTGTGGCAAACAAAAACTGGAAGTGGATAAAGTTATTCTGAACAGAAAAGTTTAAATAAACAAATGTCCGATTTCTTACCCTTATCGAGATATGTAAGCTTAAAGATTTTTCGATCATAAAAAAATCTTACTATAAAGATTGCCATGTACTAAAAAAAAAAAAATATTTTAGCAGGTTAATGTTTATTTGACAGTTGTTTATGCAAACTTATTGGCTTCGTCAATTTGTTAATTACATCTCGTAATTCTGAATATGCTGATGCAGTGTATGTTTACGGTTTATGTGACAGAATTGTAGTAATTCTAATGCCCATTTGCACCGCACTCGGTTAAAATCTATGATTACTAAATCAATGATTAAGTTAATCATGCCGCTCCGTTTGCACCGCCCATCGGTTAGTACCCGATGATTAAATGGTTGTGAGCAAAAATACGGTTGGCAATTTGTGGGGTTATTTTATTTTCTGGGGTGGGTGCCACTGAAATTGACGACTTTGCGCATGCTTCAGATGCCAAATGAACAGCTGTTTACAGTTTCCTATTATTTAGAAAATCTATCTTATGTTCAAATGTTCAATTACTTGCAACAAATTAAAATGTGAATTGTTTGCTTAATCCATACCTTCTCCTAAAATACGCTTCATCTAATAAATCAAAAAATTTTATTCGCATATTCACTTGGATTTGCATACCGACATTTAAATCTAGCGTTTGAATAAATAAAATCAATTATATTTGATCTCCGTAATGATTTCATAACACCTAACGTCGTCCTCAATGTAATAAACCTTCATGTTCCGTTATTTTTAACACGAACGCAGGTGAATTTTATTAACCGGCTTCCTAACCGCCCAAACTCGACCGTTTAAAAATTGGGACTTTAACCCGACTTTAATCAATGATTAAATGGCGGTGCAAACGGATTAACTTATAATCAATGATTAAAGAGTTAACCGGGTGCGGTGCAAACGGGCATAAATATGCTAATGTAGTGTATGGTTATGATTTATTTGACGGAACATTTCAGAGTTTGTGTGCTACAGGTAGGTACTACTGAATGTGGTCCCAGCACGATGGAGCACCTCCTGATTATACAAGAAATATCAGAAATTGGCTAAACATTAAATTTCCTGACGGAAGGAAAATGATAATATTTATTTGGTGTAACTGACAGGTTGCTCTGTTATTTTTGTATAAACAACTGTCAAATGAATGTTTAAATTCATGGCAATCTAATGAAAATTTGTAAGATTTTTTTATGATGGAAAAATCGGACAGATGTTTATTTGAACTTTTCTATTCAGAATAACATTATCTGCTTCCTGTTTTCGTTTGGCACACTCGAAACGAGACACCGGGTATACCTAAGTATAGAATAAACACATAAACTAACTTACAATATATAATAATAATTTATTTATTATTAATTATTTTCCTGTCCTCGCCCGGCACGGAGAAAGTAAACAAGCGGTTATAATATAGGTTACATAAAAAAAAAATAATTTCAAAAGAGATTATTATAATTACTTAAAATTGTGAATACACGTCAAATCAATTTATCAATATTATAACACTTTTCATTTGGAAAGACGCCGCTTTGTCCAAGTTTCTTTTTTTTTTTTTTACTTAACGCATCTAAATTAAAAAATACTGGAATTTGAAACATATAAAAATAAAAGTAAGTAGACGAAAGTTCTTACGATGGAAGGGCAGTATGAAATGTATGCGAGTCGCGCGCGTTCGCACGCTTGGAATTTATTCAGGGCTCGTACACCTCGAACTTCTCCAGGTTCTCTATCTGCTCGGGCGTCTCGTTTTGAGCTATGAGCAGAGTGTGCGAGAAACCCATGGACAGAGAGAGCACTTTCACTCCCGATAAACGTGACACCTAAAACAAAAAAAAAGGAAGTACGGTAATTATTCCTTTAACCGGTTAACCGTGCGACGAGTATACTCGTCGTGAAGAGTTGGCAATACTCTGTGTTACGTCGAGTAGGTAAAAAAAACCTCAAGTGTGCCATGATTTTTTAATTTAAAAAATGTAAGTTGGCACACATGTTAGGAATTGACATACAAAACGTCAGATCGTTCTAAAAGTCGCATTTATTCCGTGACCACAATGGTTTACAACAACCAGCAAAAAAGTTTCTAGTTGAAATGGGACTAAAGTGGACGGAAATTGGGAGTATTCAATTTTGGAAGGTGAACCAACGTCTTCTCTGCGCCGTTTATCACAGCTAATTAATGTATTGGTAGGAACATGCCGCAAGTAACATAACCTCTATATGTGTTACCAACTTAAATTTAAAAAAATAAAAAGTCATGGCCACGGGTGTGAAGCCGAGATACGAATATCGGCAACACGAAAGTATGTGGGCCACCCCAGGACAGTGGGGCGAGGGGGAATTTCAAATTTGCCGCTTTTGTAAAGATGGTTCCCTCGATGTTGCCAGATTTATCAAAGATCTTATTATGGGGATTACCGTTTTTAATAACCTTAAAATTTCACTACAAAGTGATAATTTTAACAATTAAAATTATGTTTTAAACATAATTAGACTCATTATCGCTCATATTTGTCATAATGACTCATGAAAGTATAATATTACTGTTTATTAAATATAATCATGTGCATTGTATATTTTATACTTCGATGTGTATGCGGCAACGCTTAATGAGTCTCACCATTTTTATTAACTAACCTCAATAGTGCTGTGAGTGCTAGTAATTCATGTTTGAAGGTAAGTTATTATATATTCTGTCTTATAAACTCGTCAATTGTATTTATTAGTAATGGAAACATCAAATGGCCGTATTAAATATTCTTGTAAATATCCAGAATGTCAAAATTCTTTCTTTTCCGATATAACTAATGTCGACTACAAAAATAAACATTTCTATAAATTTCCCAAAAATGAAGAATATCTTAAAACATGGAAAACCATTTGTGATATTGAACAGTCTTCATTGTTTAAATTTTCATTCATGTGAAGATCATTTTATTCATAAACATTTTGTTAACCATTTCCGCAAGAAATTAAATTGCAATGCTGTTCCGACACCAAGAAGTAAGACAATATTACACTAAATTACTTTTTTAACTATTTTAATGCCATGAATCCTGGATACGAGCAAACAACTGACCTGTTACGACGCCTGAAAGAAATATCCTAAGAAGAACGAAGAGACCTGATGGAACATTGCACCTGGACAAGACCCTAATACCCGTTTGTTGTGATATTTTTATATTTAATAATTTTGTTAATAATAATGTATATAATTATTCTGTTAAATATATTTTTTCCATGTAGGCCTATTTTTACTTTTATTTTGTGAAATCCAATCTTTTTTCTTTTACCAAAACCAGTAACTTCTTCATTTATGTACTATCTAAAAGTATAATCAATTATGTGCTCAAAAAACATAATTGATTATATTTTTAGTGTTATTAAATTGAAATATATCGTGTAGACGAGTATAACATTTTTAAATTTTGGCGGAAATTGTAGTAATTTGCTACCCCGACACCAGGCGGCGCCAAAAATCGTGTTTCCGAAATTTAACATGCAGGTTTCATTTCTAAAGGTATGTGTACTGTGGTCATGGCACACGAGGTTTTTTTTTTAATGAACATACTTTACTTTTCATATTGATATTTTTTCATGATGGTAAACTTGTCAAAAACAGCAAAAAAAGAAGAAATGGCAATATTTTGTGTTTATTACTCGTTATGACACAAAATATTGCTATTTATCATGACCGGTATACTCGTCAAACACAGCCAACTGGTTAAGGAAAATAATTTAGTGGACGAAATTGATCTAATTTTGGAAAGAAACAATTGGTTTATTTACCAACATACTGAGATTTTTTCGTTTTGCCTTATAATATTGGCACTGTACCGTGAGATCAAAAAGTCGAAAATAGTCGGCGGCACATTTTCTGGAAACAGGGGGTAATAATTCAGGTAATATTATATCGGCCTTACCTCCTTTGGAGATGAACTGGTCTTGCACATATCACCCAGACCCAGTTCCCCATAGGTCGGAGAGCAACCCCATGATATGACGCTCTCGTCGGCGGCAACAATGATTGAGGTATAGCCGGCTGCAACGTGGTGTATGTCCCATCCGGACAGGTCGTGGACGAGCTTCGGGTACATGTTCGCCTCGCCCGTGCGCTTCGTGAGGCCGAACAGGTAGAGAGCGCCTATGTCCGTGAGGGCTAAACTGTAACTGGAGCCGCAGTACACCGATCGGATCCCGCGCGCTTGTACGTCGAAATATTTGATCAAACGTGGTACCTATAAATAATGATTTTAAATAACTGTTAAAAATCAATTGAGAAGTTGAATTGCAAAACTCAACAAACCCACTTTTATAATTTGTTCAGAAACCGCGAAAAACGTTCAGTCTATTGTTGCTTAAAAAAAATGAATGTTTAGCCGCATTTTTAAATATGATTTGTTGCGTTTTGAAAGGTAATTCACACATATTCGGATTTATCTATGTTTGGACAGTAAGAATCGATACCAAGCTCATTTTGGACCAAAATTGGATTAGTTGAGTTCAATTTGGAAAAACTGAATGGATAATAAAAAAGACGGATTCATGTTCGAAACACTTGTAAACCTCTAAATCTAATTGAATCAAAATTCTAAACCATTACAGCGTACTTTAAGCCTTGAATTGACTGTCTTTAACGTTCATTCGCCCGAAACTAACTTTCCTTGCTCCGCTGAGGGGTAAAAATATTTTTCGGCCGGGAGCGACGCTTCGAAATAGCTGCCCGTTCCTGTAAAATAAAAAAATATCCACTCACCATTTCATCTTTGGGCTCCGAGTGTCCGAGCCGGCCGAAACCGCCGAAGCCCCACGAGAAGGCCCTCTTTTTACTGTCGATGGCCACCGTGTGGTTCTGGCCGCAGCAGAAGTCGACGATTTCCGCGACATCCACCGGGGAGACGTGGCCGTCCTTGCCCTTCTCGATGTAGAGCACGACGCGCTTGGGGCTCGTCTCGAAGTGGAAACACAGACGGGTGCTCGTCTTGAAGTATTTGCCGTCGGTGTTGTGCCCCAGCTGCCCGTACTCGGGCAGCCCGAACGTGTGGAGGCCGCCCTTTCCGTCCAGTATGACGGAAAATTCCGCGCCTGATCCGATCTGCAATAAATACATTTACTAAATTCAAAAAACGAAATATAGCCTGAATATATAAATATTCAACCTGTTCGTAACTCTGCAAGCAAAATTAAGGTTGTTTCTATTTTATAAATACATTTACGTCAAACAGGTCCACAGGAAATTAGTAAAAGGGTCAATTTAATTTATAATTGATCCGTGTTCAGCGTTAATTATTCAATTGCAGAACCTAACCTCAAATTATTTATTTAATCCTTGGCTTAAAGGATATCCCCGGATAAGATGGTCAAAATGCCACTCGACACGGAATTTTAAATAAATATGAAAGTATCATTAGTTGTGTCCTTAAACCAAAGTAGCCGTAAGCCGTATTTTAAAACCCCCCAAATGACCCGGGAAGCCCCAAAATAGGTTTTTTCAAATATATTTTTTTAAATACTATAAAATTATTTTAAAAATCGGAAAAAATTCACATATACAGGGTATTTTTTTTATCGTGGGCCATAGGATTTTATATGCTAAAAATTATACCTTGTATTAATGTATATTTTATCATAAAATTTTGAAGGAAATTTTAGTTAGTAATATAAATCAATTATTTTTCTACATGATGCGCTAGTCAGAATAATTTAATATACTATTATTCCATTAAAAAATGAAATTATTTAAAATAAATAACTGAGCAAACATAATCAAAGTACCTTGAATTTCTGAAATGTCAAATTGATTAGTGAATTAATTTCATTTTTTAATGGAATAAAATATGTTTAAGGTAATCTAATTAAGCGCATCATGTGGAAAGGTAATTGATTTATTACTAACTAAAATTTACTTTAAATTATATGATAAAATATACATTAAAACAAGGTATAATTTTTAACATGTAAAATCCTATGGCCCACGATAAAAAAAACGTACTGTATACTGACCCCAATACAAAATTAGGTGATTTTATTCAAGGTCATTGAAGGTCATTTCGGGTATTAAAAGAATGTTTGAAAATTTAAAAAAAGTTTGAGAGGCGGAAAATTTTATTTCGTCATATGATTACTATCAATAAATACCATCATGTGATTTTATCATTTTTTTTCAACTTTTTTTTCAAAAATTTGAATATAACGTGCGGCACCGTCATCCGTCATCAGTAACTTTGCTTAATTTATTATTACAGTATCGAAATTGTTACATTGGTATTAGATGCAATTCCAGAAAGTCGACATAAATTTTTTTTTTTCAATTAATTTTTTGTTTAAATAAACAATAACATTTCACATACAATCAACTTTAGCGTAGGAAAAACTAGTTTTGAATTATTTAAATAATTTATCATTAATAACTTACTTTAATTATCGGCGCGCCTCTGTAATTGATCCTTTTGGGCACCATCAGCTGCGGTTGCAGGCTGCCGACGCCGCACTGCCCCGACCGGTTGTCCCCGCAGGCGTAAACGGTGCCCGTGTCCGTTAAAAAGAGGGTGTGGTCCCTCCCGCAGGCGGCGCTGATCACGTTCATCCCCTTCAGGGTGGGCACCTCGGTCGGGACGTCGACTGTGTTGACGTGGTCCAGTCCCAGCTGGCCGTACCGGTTCCTCCCGAACACGAAGGCCTTTCCCTCCTCCGTGATGAGGACGCTGTGGCCGGCGACGCACCCGCTGATCGCGAATCGAACCTCCAGAAATAAATAGAAAATAGTCAGCTCCATTTGATTTCAATTATCTATGGAAATTTCCATTAAATACAATTTTGAGCGTATGTTTCAATGCCTTCTACACGTATCTTAAGAAGTAGCAAGCTCGAGGAAGTGACAAAGAAGTCGTTTCAGAAAACAAGGCTCGTATTCTAAAATCATTTAGAGGGTGTTGTGGATTAATTGTGGATAAATCAAAACCAAGATTTGTTTGTGGCTGAATGGTCAAACCTATGCCAAAAAACAAAAAAACAAAAAAAGATTTGTTCATTCAGTGCAGCTAGAATGCAGAACTTTCAGCGGAAATTACTAAAATGGATATCGAGTTAATCAAATCATAATGATAGTAGTCCCCAGTGGACATGAGATTGATGTCGTGAAATTCTGAGAATTTGGCCACAATACTGCTAGATACTTTGTCGATCTATACCCCTGGTTTAATATGCCTCCTAGATTGCAAAAAAAATATTTTATACAAGGGCCTGAAATAATATCTGCCTATACGCCAATTAACGGAGGAAGTGCAAGAAGCGCGAACTATATTTAGGATATTATCAGCGCCATCTATCAATTTTTTATTAAAATAAGTAGGTTCGGTGATTATTCATTGACATTTGACAGGAAGCGAAAAATAACCTCTCTGTGTTTTTAAATCTTAATTACTCGATTCAGACAAACATATCATTTACTTTCCTTTAATTTAAATCTTGGGTAAATGTGGGTTAAGGGTAAGACAGTTCAGAGAGATGGTGTGGAGAGTACACCTAACCTAACCTTACCCTTGGATCAGAGAAAAACGGTGTAGAGTACAACCTAACCTTACCCTTAGATCAGAGGAACGGTGTGGAGAGTACAACCAAACTTAACTTTACCATTAGATGAGAGAAATGGTGTGGAGAGTACAACCTAACCCAACTTTACCCTTAGCTCAAAGAAATGGTATGGATTGTACAACCTAACCCAACCTTACCCTTAGATCGGAGAAACGGTGCGGTGAGTATAGATTCGGCGTGACGATCTTGGCGGACTTGGGCTCCTTCTTGCCGGTGTTGTTCCAGTTGACCTGCCCGAACATCATCAGCTGCCCGGCGGGCTTGATGAGCGTCTTGAGGAGCTCCTCGGGCAGCTTGGTCGGCTCGTCGAGGATGTCCCCGTGGCCGGCTATGAGGACCTCGTCGGGCTGGGTGGTGTTCTCGATGTCGCTCTGCTCGCTCAGGTCCGAGTCGATGTCGGAGTCCTCCTTGCGCTTGCCCCGCTTGGCCGCCGCCTTCTTGGCGGGCGCGCGCTTGCGTTTCGTGGACATAATTGACGAACTGCGTACAGAGAAAGATTACGTGCGGTAACACCGTTCCAATCATTTTCACACAAAAAAATACCTACGACGGTTCTTAATACGTTAAAGTGACAGTTCGAAAATAATATTTTTTGTTTTTGTTTTCACATTAACAAGGCGTCACAGATTTTGATGAAAAAAATTGTATTCGGTTTATTAGCTTCGGTAAGAGGAAAAATTACAATAACTTTGGCAAATAATAAATAACTGCATAATAAATACACAAATTATGTGCTATTATTTATTATGAAGTTATTAATGAAGTAGAAGCATCCTGTATAAGCAATAGAAGCATATTCTAGACGTAAACAATTTGTGGTACCAAACGAATGGGTTGTCTTTTCTGCAATCGTTGCTGGATTGTTTCAAAATTGTTAGAGGTTATTTCTACACGCAATTACTGGTTTCTTCTTACAGGGGTGCGACGCTCCGACTAAAAAAATTGCCCTCAAATTTCTGCACACAGTCAGCAGTTTCTTCTTACATCAGGAATGCTCCGATTAAAAAAATTTCACTCAAGTTTTTTATTTATTTATTTATTCATAAACGGGAGATCCCTTTTGACAAAACTGAAGTATAATTTAACTTCCCACCATCGTTCAGAAACAGTTGGATCACACTCTTCAGAATGAAGTAAATGACTGTAGCGCGCTCTCTTTCGCCCACTCCGGACTGCGTACAAGTGATCCATTATTAGTTTGAGGTTATGGTTTTGTGGCAACAACAAAGAGAAATATTTATATATGAAATTACGCCTTTTAAAGATAATATTTTACACATATGTACACAAACTTATTATAAATGAGAGCGCGCTCCCACAACATAGGATAAACCCTATGAAATTATATATTTTAAAGGTTATGTTTCACCGGATTTTTAATCTAAGCATAAGGCCACAAACTTATTATAAATAAGAGTGCGCCCCCATAACATAGGATGAATATTCCATCCGAACGCGCCCCCCAATAATTCATTTCGAATCAAACGAAAGGAATCGAATCCAAACTTGCAGGAGTAATTACCCTTGGCCAATTAACCCGGCGTTAATAATCAATGACGCTGTGGGCGAAAACAATCGACGTTTTGGTTATGTTGGCGTTCTTACGCGCGAGTATCTTGTTTTGAGATAACGTCGTTCGTACGTGTTTTGTGTGTTGAGCGATTTGAAGAGAAAGTCTTTGGTGATCGTGTAAATAGCGGCCGATTCTGGTGAGTTACCTGTTCGAAAAGGGTCCCGGAGCGACGAGCGGTGGTTTCTGGCGTCTCCGGAGGTGCTGTTTGGGTATTGGCGCCGAAACTGCTCTCTTTGTTTTGGTGTCGCGTCTTTACCGGCGGAACATCCGGCGAGCAAAATGGCTAATCATACAAAAAGCAATCCATCCAAACAAATTATTGCATTTTACGGCGTTTTTAATAACCGCGCCGTCACGTCGAAACGTCCACGCTTCGAACGGCGATCCTAGGGCTACCGGATTCTAACGCCGGCGCGGTACGATTTACAATTCGTTGACAAGTTAAGTATCGATAATTGTGATTGATTTTGTTTACGCATAATAATATGTTGTACCACTCGTAAACGCGCAGGCGCGACGAGCACTCAACGAGTTTCATTTTACCCACTTACAGGATTTTGACGATTGGTGCTTATGCTTAGGTTAGGGTTAAGCTAGCATTTGAAACGTTGACTATATAAATATTTATATAATCAAAGATTTGATTGAATATAAATTTTTCAGAAATTAAATCCAATAAATTATTATAGGCAAAGATGGTAACCCTAATATTTTCGAGGTGAAGAATATCAACGACTTATTTATTTTAATCGCTGTTGTTGTATTAAAAACTTAACCGTTCGTTAATTACAACGGATGATTGTGATTTTTTATACAATTTGAACGAAATTACACTTTTAAACACAAACATTGCAATTCTCCGCGACTAAACTGTCACTTTTTTCAAGTTGGCAACAGCCGGCCACGTCTTGTCCCCGTTGATACGATGTGTGTGTAATTTACGAATATACTTTTGATTTCCAGCAAATAATCCACCGACGCAACAATCTACGAAAATGGTGAGTGCCACACCGTCGCAATCCAATAATCCCACCCTTATCTCCCGGCCTTTATTTACATCGCTATCAATGTTGACACCTGAACACATCATCAAAATTTCAAGTTTGTGCATTAACCGATAACGTAATGCGTCCCTTGCAGCCCCTCCGGTTGGATATCAAGAGGAAGCTGACGGCGAGGTCCGACCGGGTGAAATGCGTCGACCTCCACCCCTCCGAGCCGTGGATGCTGTGCTCCCTCTACAGCGGCAACATCAACGTGTGGAATCACGAGAACCAGCAGTTGGTGAAGACGTTCGAGGTGTGCGACCTGCCCGTCAGGGCGGCCAAGTTCGTGCCGCGCAAGAACTGGGTGATCGCCGGCTCGGACGACATGCACATCCGCGTCTTCAACTACAACACGCTGGACAGGGTGCACGCCTTCGAGGCGCACTCGGACTACGTCAGGTGCATCGTCGTGCATCCCACGCAGCCGTATATTTTAACCAGCAGCGGTGAGTTGTTTTTGAGTAATTTGCGGTTAGTTTTATTTTCGCCGATTGTTTTAAACTGTTCAGTTGTTTTAATAATAATAATAATAATGATAACTTTCCAGTTTATGATACTAAACAATTCGCATGCGGGAAAATCATGCGGACGGTATATATGTTGTCACGTCTCTTTATTTAAATCGGGGTATTTTCAGTACGGAATACTTTCAGTTTCATTTACAATAATTTGCAATGATTGATGTTTATGCGTAAGTTAGGGTGAGGTTAAGGTCTTCCCTGGAGTGGATAGTCTATATTTTTTTTATTCAAATAAGTACGTTCAATGATTGTTCATTGACATTTGATGGGAAATGGAAAATAACCTTAAAATTAAATCTAGAATATCACAAGTGCCATCTATCATTTTTTTATTCCAACAAGTGCGTTCAGTGATTATCCATTGATATTTGACGGGAAGCGAAAGATAACCTTAAAATTAAATCTAGAATATCGCTAGCGCCATCTATCATTTTTTTATTCCAATAAGTGCGTTCAGTGATTATTCATTGACATTTGATGGGAAGCGAAAAATAACCTTAAAATTACATCTTCGATGATTGTTCATTGACATTTGATGGGAAGTGGAAAATAACCTTAAAATTAAATCTAGAATATCACAAGTGCCATCTATCATTTTTTTTATTCCAATAAGTGCGTTCAGTGATTATCCATTGATATTTGACGGGAAGCGAAAGATAACCTTAAAATTAAATCTAGAATATCGCAAGTGCCATCTATCATTTTTTTATTCCAATAAGTGCGTTGAGTGATTATTCATTGATATTTGACGGGAAGTAGAAAATAACCTTAAAATTAAATCTAGAATATCGCAAGTGCCATCTATCATTTTTCTATTCCAATAAGTACATACAGTGATTATTCATTGATATTTGACGGGAAGCGAAAGGTAATATTAAAATTAAATCTAGAATATCGCCAACGCCATCTATCATTTTTCTATTCCAATAAGTACGTACAGTGATTATTCATTGATATTTGACGGAAAGCGAAAGATAATCTTAAAATTAAATCTAGAATATCGCCAACGCCATCTATCATTTTTCTATTCCAATAAGTACGTACAGTGATTATTCATTGATATTTGACGGGAAGCGAAAGATAATCTTAAAATTAAATCTAGAATATCGCCAACGCCCTCTATAATTTTTCTATTCCAATAAGTACGTTCAGTGATTATTCATTGACATTTGACGGGAAGCTAAAAATAACCTTAAAATTACATCTAGAATATCATAAGCGCCATCTATCATTTTTTTATTCAAATAAGTAAGTTTACTGATTAATCATTGACATTGAAAAATAACTTCTCTGTGTTTTTAAATCTTAAAAACTTGATTTAGAGAAACACATCATTTACTTTCCTTTAATTTAAATCTCGGGCAATAAATTTTCAAACAAGGTTTTAATTAATTCTCAACTGATTGTAAATTAACAAACCGTTACTGTAGTCTATTTTCAGCTAATTTAAAATAAAAGAACTTTTGTTCCCGGTGGTAATTAATTTTATTTTTTTTAATTTATTTATTTATTTCAAAAAAAACGGAATATCTCCAATTTGTAACATGGTAAAAACTTAAATATAATCTAAAACTACCTTAAATTTAAAACGTGTACGTATGTACACACAAAATTAAAAATACTGCAAAAATTATACATTTACATATTTAATTAATTTTTGATACATTATTTCAGATGATATGCTGATAAAGTTATGGAACTGGGAGAAAGCCTGGTCCTGCCAGCAAGTATTCGAAGGCCACTCGCACTACGTAATGCAGATAGCGATAAACCCAAAAGACAACAACACCTTCGCCTCCGCCTCGCTGGATCGCACCCTTAAAGTATGGCAACTCGGCGCGTCCACCGCGAACTTCACACTAGAAGGCCACGAGAAGGGAGTGAACTGCGTGGACTACTACCACGGAGGCGACAAGCCCTACTTGATCTCGGGAGCCGACGATAGGCTCGTGAAGATCTGGGATTACCAGAATAAGACTTGCGTGCAAACGTTGGAGGGGCACGCGCAGAACATCAGCGCCGTCTGCTTCCATCCCGAACTGCCGGTGGTCCTGACTGGGAGCGAAGACGGCACCGTGAGGGTGTGGCACGCGAACACGAACCGTTTGGAGAGCAGCCTGAACTACGGGTTCGAACGGGTGTGGGCGATTTGTTGTATGAAGGGTTCGAACAACGTGGCGATCGGGTACGATGAGGGTAGCATTCTGGTCAAGGCCGGGAGGGAGGAGCCGGCCGTTAGTATGGACGCGAGCGGCGGGAAGATCATCTGGGCCAAACACTCGGAGCTGCAGCAGGCGAATTTGAAGGCTCTGCCCGAAGGGGCGGAAATCCGGGACGGGGAACGGCTGCCGGTCGCCGTCAAAGATATGGGGGCGTGTGAAATTTACCCGCAGAGTATTCAACATAACCCCAACGGACGTTTCGTTGTCGTGTGCGGTGATGGAGAGTACATCATTTACACGGCCATGGCTTTGCGGAACAAATCGTTTGGTTCGGCGCAGGAATTTGTGTGGGCTCAAGATTCCAGCGAGTATGCGATCCGGGAGGCAAGTACTACGGTGCGGATATTTAAAAACTTCAAGGAGAAGAAGAGCTTCCGGCCGGATTTTGGAGCCGAGGGTATTTTCGGCGGGTGGTTGCTGGGGGTTAAATCGGTATCCGGTTTGACGTTCTACGACTGGGATTCTCTGGATCTTATAAGGCGAATTGAAATTCAACCGAAGGCCATTTACTGGTCGGATAATGGAAAGCTGGTATGCCTGGCCACTGAGGATAGTTATTTCATCTTAAACTACGACTCGGATCAAGTGGTTAAGTCCAAGGAAAACAACGAGGTCGCCGAGGACGGCGTCGAGGCTGCCTTCGAGGTCCTGGGGGAGATCAACGAGGTCGTCAGGACGGGTCTGTGGGTGGGGGATTGCTTCATTTACACCAACGCGGTGAACCGGATTAATTATTACGTGGGAGGTGAACTCGTGACAGTTGCTCATCTCGACAGGCCGCTCTACGTTTTAGGTTATGTGCCTAAGGACGACAGACTTTACTTAACTGATAAGGAGTTGGGGGTGGTCAGCTACCAGTTGTTGCTTTCCGTACTCGAGTATCAGACGGCGGTCATGCGGCGTGATTTCGGCACGGCCGATAGGGTGCTGCCTTCGATTCCCAAGGAGCACCGGACGAGGGTTGCCCACTTTTTGGAGAAGCAGGGATTCAAACAGCAGGCTCTCGCTGTTAGTACGGATCCCGAACACAGGTATGTTTATTAGTTAGTTTAAAATTTTGTTTCTGAAATTAATCAATGTAGCCCTTGGGTTTTTCATATTTTCTGACCTCTTACATTGTTCAAGAATTCAGCCAAATTGCTTGCATAGAACTCTCCCGATATCAGATTTCAACTGAATCCTAATAAATAAATTAGAAACAACCTTACTTGCTGCAGAAAGCATTAAATAAATTCAATAAAACGAAATAGCCTGAATATATGAATATTCAACCTGTTGGTAACTCTGCAAGCAAAATTAAGTCTTACTAAGACTATAAACAATCCTAATGTTTAGTTGATTTTCACCTTCAAAATATTGCCTGGGAAGTGTTAAGTTTGACGAAAACTCTGAATTTTTAAAATATATGAAATCACTCTTTATACTTTAACATCTTTTAAATCCTAAACTGACAATCTGTCAATTTGTTTTCAGTCAAAAAAAAATATACCAGATGAACAAAGAATTCTATTTTTATTCCAGATTTGAACTGGCTTTATCACTAGGCGACCTGAACACGGCGAAGACTTTAGCGGTCGAAGCGAATAACCCGCAAAAGTGGAGCCAGCTCGGTGAGCTGGCGGCCAACAACAACAACCTGGCGCTGGCGAAGGAGTGCATGCACAAGGCCCAGGACTACAGCGGGCTGCTCCTGGTGGCGACGAGCACCGGGGACGCCGACCTGGTGAAAAAACTGGGCGAGGAGACGCTGGCCGACGGCAAGAACAACCTCTCCTTCCTCTCGTACATGCTCCTCGGCGACCTGCACAAATGCCTCGACATACTCATCCAGACCGACAGGCTGCCCGAGGCAGCGTTCTTCGCCAGATCGTACCTGCCCGATCAGATATCGAGGGTGGTGCAGCTGTGGCGGCAGCAGCTGTCCGCCGTCAACCCCAAGGCCGGGCAGAGCCTGGCCGATCCCGCCGAGTACGAGAATTTGTTCCCCGGACTGCAGGACGCCATAGCGGCCCAGCAGGTGATAGAAGAAGAGTTCAAGACTTTACCTCCGGCGCATTCGGCGTGCAAGCTGACGCCGAACTGGGAGAGGAATCCCATCGAGGAGATGAAAAATAAGGGGGTCCCCATGTCTTCTACATCAACGTGAGTATAGTTTTATTTATTTATTTAAACGGTTTAACCTCTTTACAAAAGTTTACAATAAGAGTAAAATTACACATACACGTAATATACTTTTTTTCTGATTGAAACAATATCGAGTAATATAGCCTTAGTTACGATATGTCATAACACACTTATATTTCCCTAGGAAAATATAAACATAAAAAAAATGTCATTAGGAGCTTCTCGCAAGAATTGTTTTAATTGCTCTCGGGACAACACCTCCGATTTCTTAGGAAGGTATCCTTTATGGATTTTACAGCTTTGGATTTTACCAGAACCAAACATTCACGGTCTTTCGTCGCTTGCGTTAACACATAGTTTGACATTTCACCAATTTATGAAACAACGCAAATACCAAAACAAGTCAACTATGATATTTACAAACAAGGCCCTTAGCAACGTTACCAATCCGATAAATTCAAAAATTTACAATCCAATATTTTCCCACTTACAGAACAATATTCTTTCAATCAGAAAAAAACTATTGATTACTACACGGGAAATATGAATACATTTCCCTTGGTTGTCTATACATCTAGCCAATCTCGGGAAATATACTATTCATATTTATCTAGTTGTAATAATAGCTATAATTAAATTAAACTAAATTAAACAAAACTGCGTCTTACATAACTACAACAAAAAGTAAATTAAAACAATAAAGAACTAGTAAACATTAAATATTAAATGAAAAGGTAAAGTTCAACAATAGTCACTGATAGATGTCACAGAAACGGGTAGGGTTGATTAATATGTACTGATACATAACCTAAAAATTGTTGCGAAAATAATTATTTTTATGGAAACAAAAACTTGAACGTCAATAAAAGAGGTTTCAAACAGATTAGTGAACTTATTGCGACTATGTACAATTCAAATAGAAATTAAGTACACGATAGTTTGAATGTAAATGTTGAAAAATTCAAAATTCGTGTAAATTGTCAGTGCTCCATAGATAAAGTAAAATGGATCGGTGATAAAACATTTACCGCGTTTTTAATTCGTCACTAGCTACACGGGGTGGCGCTGGTGTTGCAAAAGCCGGTGCGGGCAACAATCCGCGAACGGTAACGAGAACGAGAATCAAAAGTTAAAAGATACGATTCGCATGCTGACATTCACAACTAATAACTAATTTCCGGTAACGGGAACGAGAAGCTTGGTATATTTTCGTTACTGTTTCCGGGTTGTTGTGAAGCGGCCTCTAGTGGGTTTCCGAAATTCAGTGATGATGGTTTTTGGAGGGCGACCAAATGGTCGCAGCACTTAGACCATTCGTTGTGCCAGAATTTCACAGTACTTGATTAAAATCAAATATAGTCGTTGATTAAAATAACATTTTTATTACATACAGCACAAATGGTTAGTGATACATTATAATAATAATAATGGTTCATCCATGTTTTTTTTCTTTCTCGTATAAATCACACACAACAAATAGAGTGTTTATTTCGACACGCCACTCCTTCGGTTTAGGTTGGAAGATTAACTTAAGAAAATTACGCATTTTTAACGTAACTTTAAAATGTGACAGTTTCATGAATGAAATATCTAGCGTTAATTTGCGTAACAATTTCCGCTTGTTTTTAAATTTTGGTCATACTAGCGCCACCCTGTGGCCCTGGGGCGATGGATTCAATGCGAACAATTCACGCCACTCCTTCGGTTTAGGTTGGAAGATTAACTTATGAAAATGACGCATTTTTAACGTAACTTAAAAATGTGACATTTTCTGAATGAAACATCATCGTTTATTTGCGTAACAATTTTCCGCTTGTTTTTAAAATTCGATCATCCTAGCGCCACCCTGTGGCCCTGGGGCGATAGCTTCAATGCGAACAATTGAATTCGTATGGAGTGCGCAGGCCATGAACGAAGCGACGCCGTTTTAACGTAAACTTAAAATGTGATATTTTCATGAAGAAGATGTAAAATTCTCATTTTCACCACTCAAATCGTAAGTTCGAATCGTTATTAATCGATTGTAGTTGTTGCTTTACCCAAGCAAACACAGAAAAGCGGGTTCTTTCAGTTTGGGTGGAACGATCCACTCACGAACCGACGCCGTTTTAACATAACCTTAAAATGTGTTGTTTTTTTGAAGAAAATGATATAAAATCCGCATTTTCTGTACTCGAATTGTAAGTTCGAATCGTTATTAATCGATAGTAGTTGTTGGTTTATCAAAAAATACACAGAAAATCGTGTTTTGCGGGAGTTGTCCGTTGAATATATGGGAAACTTTAAGGGGGCATAACTTCTTCCCTCTTACTTTTCCTAAAGTTACGACATAGATTTTTGATCCCTTAGAAATACACGCTTGGTCTCCCATAACTCAAACTTAGGGGAATATCAAGACACGAGTAAGAATTAATACATAAACTTTTGGGAATAATTTTGGAAGTCTTTATCGGTTAAAAATATTACTCCACAAAAAAAATTTTCAATTTACCCCAAAGTAAATCCTCACTGGGCCAAAATGCTCGAATTTTATACCCATAATCAAAGAAACTATGAAGAATTTAATTCCGAATCGAATGATGTATAAAATGGCTGAGGAATTTATTTTTTATTTTTATGAGAAATAGACTGTAGTACTTCCTGATATCAGATATCGGGAACTATTACAGTCTATTTCTCATATTAAATCACCTGATAAACATGGATTACCAACTACAAATAATATTTTTTATTTTTGTTATAGAAAAACAGACGGTTCAATGGACGCCATAAACACGCACTCGGACGACTTGCGGCTGAACGAGGACGATGATTTGGATCTAGAGTTGGAGGACATGAATTTGGATGATAATATTGATACCACGGTGAGTACGTTTTTTTGTGTAGTTACGAGCAAAACAGCTTTATTTTTTGCGTATTTTGTCTGGCGAGATTTTGTTTACACAAACACTTCATCGAACTGTTTTGAGGTGGAAGCTTGCGTACCGTAAACAAAATTGTTTATTGCTTTATAACGGGGATTTGGTGTGAGACGGTGTAATTATGTGCAGTTTTTTAAATTATTAAAATGGGCAAAACCATTAACCATTTTAACCCTTTGCACTTGTATGTCGTCTTATTGTCGCCATAATACGTTTTGTCGTAGTAAGACGTAAGTTAATGCATGTTTAGTAATTTTGTGTGCAGTTTTTTAAATTATTTAAATAGGCAGATGTGCGAAAATGATTATCGTCCATCTATTTTAAGATGTTTGTTTTATAACAGGGATTTAGAATGGGAAAGTGTTTATGTGCAGTTTTTCAAATTATTTAAATAGGTTTATGTGCAAAACCACTGTCGCTCTTCATGAATCTTATGGCGTAGTAAATGCATGTTCGGTTATGTATGAACCATTTTATGGTATCGATTTTGCTCGTGTGATGGTAACGAAGCACATATTCTTCAAGAATTAAAAGCTTCCACGAAACGCTCCATAGAATATGTAAATTTTTTTTCTATAATTTTGGTAGTAACATCGCCTGTAAAATGCTGCAAAACTTTTCAACGGACATTTTTGTCTATAATTTTGGTAGTAACTTGGGTCAAGATTGACCAGTGCTGCCAACCTTTTGAGTGGAAATTTTTGTCTATGATTTTGGTGGTAACTTGGGGTCAAGTTTGACCAGTGCTGCCAACCTTTTAAGCGGATATTTTGGTCTATAATTTTGGTAGTAACTTGGGTCAAGTTTGATCAGTGCTGCCAACCTTTTGAGTGGAAATTTTTGTCTGTAATTTTGGTAGTAACTTGGGTCAAGTTTTGACCAGTACCGCCAACTTTTTGAGCGCAAATTCTTTGAAACAGGAAAATTGTTTTGAGTTGGCTGCAATGGCGTTGTTGCTAGCCTTTGAAACTTGACATTGTTTGAGAGGACTACAAAAATGCTCGAAATATTTTTGTGTGATTTTATACATTTTTTGGCTCGAGCGAAAACTTTCCTCTAGAAAATTGGTTTTGAAAGCATTAATTTATGATTAACCATCTTGGATTATTCGCTTATAGTGTGTATGTAATTTTTTTTATAATTTTGGTAGTAACTAATCGTCTGTAAAGTACCGCCAACCTTTGAGCGGAGATTTTTGTCTATACTTTTGGTAATAATTTGCGTCAAGTTGGATCAGCGCTGCCAACCTTTTGAGCGGAAATTTTTGTCTGTGATTTTGGTAATAACTTGGATCAAGTTTGACCAGTGCTGCCAACCTTTTGAGTGGAAATTTTTGTCCATAACTTTTGTAGTAACTTGGATCAAGTTTTGACCAGTACTGCCAACTTTTTGAGCGCAAATTCTTTAAAAAAGGAAAATTGTTTTGAGTTGGCTGCAATGGCATTCTTGCTGGCCTTTGAAACTCGACATTCCTTGAGAGGACAACAAAAATATTGTTAATATTTTTGTGTGTTTTTTAAATTTTTGGGCTCAAGTGACAACTTGTAAAAAATTCCTGTAGGAAATTGGTTTTGAAAGCATTAATTCATCTTCAACCATCTTGAATTATTAGCTTGTAGTGTGTTGGTGATGGTAACGATGATTTAGTGCTTGCACTGTTAATGTTTTTAAAACAATTGATGCTTTGGACAGTAGATGACATGGTAATGAAAATGTTTATGAATTTTGAATAATCTCCTCCCATCTTTGACTAAACAGTACTGTTAAAAAAAACGCTCTATTTCACGATTTGTGAATTAATTGAAATTTTTATTTCTTTCATTTTTTAAATGTGTCAAATTTTTCAAAAACTCGCAAATTTTATGAAAATTATCGTTTTTTCAAAAATCAAATTGTATCATATAAAAAATTCGTCATGTTTCTGTGTTTCTTTGTTTTTAAATGTTTAAAATTTTTCAAAAACTCGCAGTCATGAAAATGATTGTTTTTTCAAAAATCATAAAAAGAATCGTCATGCTTTTGAAAAACAAATTATCCTTTATTTTTCGTTAAAAAAAAACACTCTAAACACCTATTTCACTATTTGTGAAATTAATTGAAATTTTTATCAATTTCTTTCTTTTTTTCAATGTTTCAAATTTTTCAAAAACTCGCAAATGTCATGAAAATGATCGTTTTTTCAAAAAGCAAATTGTGAATCTCATAAAAAATTCGAAATGTTTCTGTGTTTCTTTGTTTATAAATGTTTTTTTTATTTTTCAAAAACTCGCAAATGTCATGAAAATGATCGTTTTTTAAAAAATCAAATTGTGAACGTCACAAAAAATTCGTCACGTTTCTGTGTTTCTCTGTTTTCAGTTTTTTTATTTTATTTTTCAAAAACTCGTAAATGCCATAAAAATTATCGTTTTTTCAAAAATCATATAAAAAATTCGTTATGTCTTTGAAAAACAAATTATCATTTTTTTTTCTGTCGTTTTCAATCTTCTATAATTTTATATCTTGTTTTTCTTGGACGAAATTTTTGATACACTCTTGAAAATGGTCGTATTTTAGTTTGTTTTTAGAAGATTTATATTGTTTTGCAACAAATATCATACAAACGATATTTTACACATTGGTAAATTGTTCATTTATTTTTCAACAAGTTTTGTAGTGCACGTGTATATGTAAAACAAATTGTATTTTTTTTAATATCAATCCGATGGATATTTTGCTAGATATTTGGAGTGTACAGGTGGCCTGAAACACCCGGTATATTTTTGTTACGGTGAACGACCCAAAACAAGTTGGAGAATTCAATTGTTCGAATCACTTAATAACGTTATAATTTATCCGCATTCATTAATTTGATTTAATGATGTATATAAGCACTTTACACCTCAACAATTATTTGAATGATGAATTTTTATCAAACATCCATAAATCCGTTCACGGTTTTCCCAAAAACTCGACGTGAGTAGTGGCGGCGGACGGAGCCAAATTTGCATTGGCCGAGTGCCCCGGCGAGTCGCCATAAATTTATCAGATTAGCGTCTCCATTAATAACTGATGGGGTTATTTTCTGTAAACCATTTTATTGCACGCCGTAAATTGTGCTCTCAAAATATTTAGCCCTGTTAAATTACCGCTCGTTTTGTTTAACAATATTTCTAGGTGGTAGTTTTTCCCGTAAACCGTTTTATTGCCCACTCCCAAAATATTTAGTCCTGTTACATTACCGCTTGTAATTATAAGGTTTCTTGTTACAAGTAATGTATGACGGACTGTTCCCCGAGTGGCATCGGACCTCCCTTAATGAACGCTTGTAAATAGTGCTTGTTTTTTAACTTTGCGCATGAGATACTGTAACGCTTGGTTTGTTTAACAAATTTTTCTAGTTGGTAGCGCATGGTATTTTCTGCTTCCGTCGGTCGGCATTTTTTTTTTTTTTTATAAACCGTTGTATTTATTTTCAGGACATCAATCTTGACGATGACTTACTGAACGATTAACCGCTGGGCGTTTGTCTCTTTTGTAACGATATATATTTATGATTAGTATTACTGTAAGTCAACAGTGACGTCGTCATTCCTGAATATTTCACCTCCGAGGAGATTGCTACTTGTTTATGTATTATATTTTAATGAAACAATATAGAGTAAGGTTTATTATTACTTTTCCTTTTTTATGTTAGGGAGAGAGCGTTTGTAATAAGGGTAATAATAATAATAATAAATCGATGTTTAACCCGGATCCCGTCCTGATAATGGTTACACACCGAAATCCTTTAAAAATAACGTATAATACATTAACAAGCTGTACGAATTGTAAGTTTTAAAGCGTATTATTAAAATAGCGAATTTTTGTTTATTTTATTACAATATTTAATGTGTTAAGTATAGTTTGGGTTTGGTTTTCGCATTCATGGAAGGGTTACTCCCTCTATTGAGTGTTCGTGTAATACACTCATGGTGCAAAGATTACATGGTGTGCTCTTTCTGAAATGCTGTTTTCCAGTTGCCAACCTTGTAAAATTACCTGCTTTAACTTATCTTACAAGGGAAAGTCTCCAGGTGATTCACCGTTTTCGATTCAAGCTCTATGCAGTGTTGTAGGTATTGCCAATACACATTCTAAAAGTTGTAGCCCCTAAAATGGCTCAAGTTATTAGTTCTGCACAAATTTTCTAATTGTTGAATGCAATTTTCGTTTTCCCCAATTTAAGTTTAAGATGTTGTGGTTTTGTTTCTAGCTTGAATATGTCAATTGTTTTGATGAGAAATCAGAAATACAATATTTCTGAATGGATTTAGAAATTTTCAAGTTAATACCTCAATTTATTAGTTCTGTGCAAATTTTCTAATTGTTGAATGCAATTTTCGTTTTCTCCAATTTAAGTTTAAGGTGATGTGGTTTTGTTTCTAGCTTGAATATGTCAAGTGTTTTGATGAGAAATCAGAAATACAATATTTCAGAAAGGATTTGGAAACTTTCAAGTTGATTCCTCAATTTGTTAGTTCTGCAGAAATTTTCTAATTGTTGAATGCAATTTTCGTTTTCCCCAATTTAAGTTTAAGCTGTTGTGGTTTTGTTTCTAGCTTGGATATGTCAATTGTTTTAATAAAAAATTAGAAATACAATATTTCTGAATGGATTTAGAAACTTACAAGTTAATTCCTCAATTTGTTAGTTCTGCACAAATTTTCTAATCGTTGAATGCAATCTTCGTTTTCCCCAATTTAAGTTTAAAGCGTTGTGGTTTTGTTTTTAGCTTGGATATGTCAATTGTTTTGATGAGAAATCAGAAATACAATATTTCTGAATGGATTTGGAAACTTTCAAGTTCATTCCTCAATTTATTACTTCTGCAGAAATTTTCTAATCGTTGAATGCAATTTTTGTTTTCTCTAATTTAAGTTTAAGGCGTTGTGGTTTTGTTTCTAGCTTGGATATGTCAATTGTTTTGATGAGAAATCAGAAATACAATATTTCTGAATGGATTTGGAAACTTTCAAGTTCATTCCTCAATTTATTACTTCTGCAGAAATTTTCTAATCGTTGAATGCAATCTTCGTTTTTCCCAATTTTAGTTTAAGATGTTGTGGTTTTGTTTCCAGCTTGGATTTGTCAATTGTTTTGATGAGAAATTAGAAATACAATATTTCTGAATGGATTTGGAAACTTGCAAGTTAATTCCTCAATTTGTTAGTTCTGCACAAATTTTTTAATCGTTGAATGCAATCTTCGTTTTCCCCAATTTAAGTTTAAGGTGTTGTGGTTTTGTTTCTAGCTTGGATATGTCGATTGTTTTGATGAGAAATCAGACATACAATATTTCTGAAAGGATTTAGAAAGTTTCAAGTTAATTCCTCAATTTATTAGTTCCGCACAAATATTCTAATCGTTGAATGCAATTTTCGTTTTCTCCAGTTTAAGTTTAAGGTGTTGTGGTTTTGTTTCTAGCTTGAAAATGTCAATTGTTTTGATGAGAAATCAGAAATACAATATTTCTGAATGGATTTGGAAACTTTCAAGTTAATTCCTCAATTTATTACTTCTGCAGAAATTTTCTAATCGTTGAATGCAATCTTTGTTTTTTCCAATTTAAGTTTAAGGTGTTGTGGTTTTGTTTCTAGCTTCAAAATGTCAATTGTTTTGATGAGAAATCAGAAATACAATATTTCTGAATGGATGTGGAAACTTTCAAGTTAATTCCTCAATTTATTACTTCTGCAGAAATTTTCTAATCGTTGAATGCAATTTTCGTTTTTTCCAATTTAAGTTTGAGGCGTTGTGGTTTTGTTTCCAGCTTGGAAATGTCAATTTTTTTGATGAGAAATCAGAAATACAATATTTCTGAATGTATTTAGAAACTCAAGTTAATTCCTCAATTTATTAGTTTTGGGCGAATTTTCTAATCATTGAAATCTCTTCATAATATTCACATCCTAAATCCTAAAGAAAACAAAGAACAAGACCAAGAAAGTTGAGCCGGATTTAGGGAATGCGGTTTTGCGGATGATCCAACGGATGATCCAGCAGAAAGTGAAGAGGACCCGCAAGAGGACTTAAATATATGGACCGAGGATTAAACCACCAGAATATGTTAATTAACACAGACCTAACTAAATGTGCTGTCGAATTATTAGTTTAATTAGTGAAAACCAACTCATTAACGATAGTGAGATGTTTGGAAACAAAAAGCAAAATTGTATTAAATATAAAAAACTACCGATTCGCCATGTTTATCGTCACTGGATGGAACTTCTGTCGCCCCAATATACATAATCGAATATTTTTAGCATGTCCCATATTACAGCGTTGCAATTAACCTATGAATTATCGCTGAAAGCAATTTTACATTATGTTGACAGCTGTCATGTTCTAAGTATTGCCAACTGCAACAACTAAAATTTTACAAAAAACAGTTTAACAATGAGCGTTATTGTAACATTATTGAATCAAATAGTAGAAAAATCTGATGTTTGTCTTTAACTGTACAATGATAAGAATAAGGCATTTTAATTTTAACAGCAACAATCTGCAAGATATACGTGGAGAGGTGGAGTCTATTAAAAACTTGATTTACGGCCGATGCGGACGTTTTCCTAAACGTCTACAAATTGTCGAGGCGGCAAATGAGGCCCATTAATCAGCCAACTAATACACTTCCAAGTTAATTTGGGACCCCGTATAAATCCCGACACTGACACTTTTATTTGTTTGCATTTCTGGGGTTAAACACTCCGCGACTCGAGTATTTTTAAATAACTTACCACTCAATTAAATACATCGCCCGCCGAAAAGCGAAAAAAAAAATAACGGCGTACGTGGTCGGATTTACGGGACGAAAACATTTTTTACGGTGACCAAAAAAAAAACGCCGTTTACTCGGACTTTATTGGTTGTAGCCACTTAAATGTTATGAGAGCTCTTGTCTTATTTATTGAATGGCCGCACGCTGATTTGCCCGTTTTAATAAAAACAACAGCTTTTGAGTTTTTTTGCACCGAGAATACAACTCGTCTGTCACACGGTATTATGTGTGCCGAGATGTAACCTGAGCCGGACCAATAGTATCATTATTTCAGCGACAAGACAACGCAAATCTGATGTGCGCTGAAATGACGTACAAACGTCACCTGTCATATACCCTAATCAAGTCGCGCACTACTTGACGAGCAGTGAAACTACTGATTGATTGATTGTTGAAATTCAACATTTATTTTTTCTCACTCGCGGCAATTACCAAAATGACTTTTCGCCCATGGCATGCTTGTTATAATTATAAAATTTTCGTTATTGGTACCAAGTGGATTTACAATGGCACGTGGAAGACAAAAAGGTATTTCTTTTTTTTACACAGCGCAATGTTGTATTTCTAGTACGCTATGACGCAACAATTATTTTCAGCTAGAGTAGCAGAAGTATATCCTTGGCCTCATTACATTTTTCATCGCGCTTATAAATAATAATATTCTTTGTGTTCAGAAGTGCGGACGGGCGGAAAAAATCTGTTGGCATTTATCATCCAGAACCACAAAGAGGTACATTAAAATGCTTCCTGTAAAAAAGAAAAGAGATTAATCACATAAATCAAAAGATAATTCTAATAAAATTTTCGGGATATGTTCCTGACGGATGTAGCTGTAAAACGGAAGAAAATTCCGTAAATGAGTTATCATTAGTTTTTCCGGAATTTTCCATCGAAATCGCTGTTTTGCCAAATTTGCACCTTCGGCTGGATTTTCTTAATTTTCCTGAGAATCCCTCGTTGAATTCTAATAAAATTTTCAGGATGTGTTCCTGGCGGATGTAGCTGTAACATGGAAGAAAAATCCGTTAATGGGTAATCATTAATTTTTCCGGAATTTTCCATCAAAATCGCTGTTTTGCAAAATTTGCACTTTCGGCCGGATTTTCTTAATTTTCCCGAGAATCCCTCATTGAATTCTTATAAAATTTTCAGGATATGTTCCTGACGGATGTAGCTGTAAAACGGGAGAAAAATCCGAAAATGGGTTATCATTAGTTTTTCCGGAATTTTCCATCGAATTGCTGTTTTGCTAAATTTGCACTTTCGGCCGGATTTTCTTAATTTTCCCGAAAATCCTTCGTTGAATTCTTATAAAATTTTTAGGATATGTTCCTGAGGGATGTAGCTGTGAAACGAAAGAAAAATCCGTAAATGGGTTATCATTAGTTTTTCCGGAATTTTCCATCGAAATCGCTGTTTTGCCAAATTTGCACCTTCGGCTGGATTTTCTTAATTTTCCTGAGAATCCCTCGTTGAATTTTAATAAAATTTTCAGGATATGTTCCTGAGGGATGTAGCTGTAAAACGGAAGAAAAATCCGAAAATGGATTATCGTTAGTTTTTCCGGAATTTTCCATCGAATTGCTGCTTTGCAAAATTTGCACTTTCGGCTGGATTTTCTTAATTTTCCCGAGAATCCCTCGTTGAATTCTTATAAAATTTTCAGGATATGTTCCTGAGGGATATAGCTGTAAAACGAAAGAAAAATCCGTAAATGGGTTGTTATTAGTTTTTCCGAAATTTTCCATCGAAATCGCTGCTTTGCAAAATTTGCACTTCCGGCCGGATTTTCTCAATTTTCCTGAGAATCCCTCGTTGAATTCTTATAAAATTTTCAGGATATGTTCCTGAGGGATGTAGCTGTAAAACGAAAGAAAAATCCGTAAATGGGTTGTTATTAGTTTTTCCGAAATTTTCCATCGAAATCGCTGCTTTGCAAAATTTGCACTTCCGGCCGGATTTTCTTAATTTTCCCGAAAATCCCTCGTTGAATTTTTATAAAATTTTCAGGATATGTTCCTGAGGGATGTAGCTGTAAAACGGAAGAAAAATCCGAAAATGGGTTATCGTTAGTTTTTCCGGAATTTTCCATCGAATTGCTGTTTTGCTAAATTTGCACTTTCGGCTGGATTTTCTTAATTTTCCGGAGAATCCCTCGTTCAATTCTTATAAAATTTTCAGGATATGTTCCTGACGGATGTAGCTGTAAAACGGAAGAAAAATCCGAAAATGGGTTATCATTAGTTTTTCCGGAATTTTCCATCGAAATCGCTGTTTTGCCAAATTTGCACCTTCGGCTGGATTTTCTTAATTTTCCCGAGAATCCCTCGTTGAATTCTAATAAAATTTTCAGGATATGTTCCTGACGGATGTACCTGTAAAACGAAAGAAAAATCCGAAAATGGGTTATCATTAGTTTTTCCGGAATTTTCCATCGAAATCGCTGTTTTGCCAAATTTGCACCTTCGGCTGGATTTTCTTAATTTTCCCGAGAATCCCTCGTTGAATTCTAATAAAATTTTCAGGATATGTTCCTGACGGATGTACCTGTAAAACGAAAGAAAAATCCGAAAATGGGTTATCATTAGTTTTTCCGGAATTTTCCATCAAAATCGCTGCTTTGCAAAATTTGCATTTTCGGCCGGATTTTCTTAATTTTCCGGAGAATCCCTCGTTGAATTTTTATAAAATTTTCAGGATATGTTCCTGAGGGATGTAGCTGTAAAACGGAAGAAAAATCCGAAAATGGGTTATCGTTAGTTTTTCCGGAATTTTCCATCGAATTGCTGTTTTGCTAAATTTGCACTTTCGGCTGGATTTTCTTAATTTTCCGGAGAATCCCTCGTTGAATTCTTATAAAATTTTCAGGATATGTTCCTGACGGATGTAGCTGTAAAACGGAAGAAAAATCCGTAAATGGGTTATCATTTATTTTTCCGGAATTTTCCATCAAAATCGCTGCTTTGCAAAATTTGCATTTTCGGCCGGATTTTCTTAATTTTCCGGAGAATCCCTCGTTGAATTTTTATAAAATTTTCAGGATATGTTCCTGAGGGATGTAGCTGTAAAACGGAAGAAAAATCCGAAAATGGGTTATCGTTAGTTTTTCCGGAATTTTCCATCGAATTGCTGTTTTGCTAAATTTGCACTCGGCTGGATTTTCTTAATTTTCCCGAGAATCCCTCGTTGAATTCTTATAAAATTTTCAGGATATGTTCCTGAGGGATGTAGCTGTAAAACGAAAGAAAAATCCGTAAATGGGTTGTTATTAGTTTTTCCGAAATTTTCCATCGAAATCGCTGCTTTGCAAAATTTGCACTTCCGGCCGGATTTTCTCAATTTTCCCGAGAATCCCTCGTTGAATTCTTATAAAATTTTCAGGATATGTTCCTGAGGGATGTAGCTGTAAAACGAAAGAAAAATCCGTAAATGGGTTGTTATTAGTTTTTCCGAAATTTTCCATCGAAATCGCTGCTTTGCAAAATTTGCACTTCCGGCCGGATTTTCTTAATTTTCCCGAAAATCCCTCGTTGAATTTTTATAAAATTTTCAGGATATGTTCCTGAGGGATGTAGCTGTAAAACGGAAGAAAAATCCGAAAATGGGTTATCGTTAGTTTTTCCGGAATTTTCCATCGAATTGCTGTTTTGCTAAATTTGCACTTTCGGCTGGATTTTCTTAATTTTCCGGAGAATCCCTCGTTGAATTCTAATAAAATTTTCAGGATATGTTCCTGACGGATGTACCTGTAAAACGAAAGAAAAATCGGAAAATGGGTTATCATTAGTTTTTCCGGAATTTTCCATCGAAATCGCTGTTTTGCCAAATTTGCACCTTCGGCTGGATTTTCTTAATTTTCCCGAGAATCCCTCGTTGAATTCTAATAAAATTTTCAGGATATGTTCCTGACGGATGTACCTGTAAAACGAAAGAAAAATCCGAAAATGGGTTATCATTAGTTTTTCCGGAATTTTCCATCGAAATCGCTGTTTTGCCAAATTTGCACCTTCGGCTGGATTTTCTTAATTTTCCCGAGAATCCCTCGTTGAATTCTAATAAAATTTTCAGGATATGTTCCTGACGGATGTACCTGTAAAACGAAAGAAAAATCCGAAAATGGGTTATCATTAGTTTTTCCGGAATTTTCCATCGAAATCGCTGTTTTGCCAAATTTGCACCTTCGGCTGGATTTTCTTAATTTTCCCGAGAATCCCTCGTTGAATTCTAATAAAATTTTCAGGATATGTTCCTGACGGATGTACCTGTAAAACGAAAGAAAAATCCGAAAATGGGTTATCATTAGTTTTTCCGGAATTTTCCATCGAAATCGCTGTTTTGCCAAATTTGCACCTTCGGCTGGATTTTCTTAATTTTCCCGAGAATCCCTCGTTGAATTCTTATAAAATTTTCAGGATATGTTCCTGACGGATGTACCTGTAAAACGAAAGAAAAATCCGAAAATGGGTTATCATTAGTTTTTCCGGAATTTTCCATCAAAATCGCTGCTTTGCAAAATTTGCATTTTCGGCCGGATTTTCTTAATTTTCCGGAGAATCCCTCGTTGAATTTTTATAAAATTTTCAGGATATGTTCCTGAGGGATGTAGCTGTAAAACGGAAGAAAAATCCGAAAATGGGTTATCGTTAGTTTTTCCGGAATTTTCCATCGAATTGCTGTTTTGCTAAATTTGCACTCGGCTGGATTTTCTTAATTTTCCGGAGAATCCCTCGTTGAATTCTTATAAAATTTTCAGGATATGTTCCTGACGGATGTAGCTGTAAAACGGAAGAAAAATCCGAAAATGGGTTATCATTAGTTTTTCCGGAATTTTCCATCGAAATCGCTGTTTTGCCAAATTTGCACCTTCGGCTGGATTTTCTTAATTTTCCCGAGAATCCCTCGTTGAATTCTAATAAAATTTTCAGGATATGTTCCTGACGGATGTACCTGTAAAACGAAAGAAAAATCCGAAAATGGGTTATCATTAGTTTTTCCGGAATTTTCCATCGAAATCGCTGCTTTGCTAAATTTGCACTTTCGGCCGGATTTTCTTAATTTTCCCGAAAATCCCTCGTTGAATTCTTATAAAATTTTCAGGATATGTTCCTGACGGATGTAGCTGTAAAACGAGAGAAAAATCCGTAAATGGACTATCATTAGTTTTTCCGGAATTTTCCATCGAATTGCTGCTTTGCAAAATTTGCACTTTCGGCCGGATTTTTTTAATTTTCCCGAGAATCCCTCGTTGAATTCTAATAAAATTTTCAGGATATGTTCCTGACGGATGTTGCTGTAAAACGGAAGAAAAATCCGTAAATGGGTTATCATTTATTTTTCCGGAATTTTCCATCAAAATCGCTGCTTTGCAAAATTTGCATTTTCGGCCGGATTTTCTTAATTTTCCGGAGAATCCCTCGTTGAATTTTAATAAAATTTTCAGGATATGTTCCTGAGGGATGTAGCTGTAAAACGGAAGAAAAATCCGAAAATGGGTTATCATTCGTTTTTCCGGAATTTTCCATCGAAATCGCTGTTTTGCCAAATTTGCACCTTCGGCTGGATTTTCTTAATTTTCCCGAGAATGCCTCGTTGAATTCTTATAAAATTTTCAGGATATGTTTCTGAGGGATGTACCTGTAAAACGGAAGAAAAATCCGAAAATGGGTTATCGTTAGTTTTTCCGGAATTTTCCATCGAAATCGCTGTTTTGACAAATTTGCACTTTCGGCCGGATTTTGTTAATTTTCCCGAAAATCCCTCGTTGAATTCTTATAAAATTTTCAGGATATGTTCCTGAAGGATGTAGCTGTAAAACGAAAGAAAAATCCGAAAATGTGTTATCGTTAGTTTTTCCGGAATTTTCCATCGAAATCGCTGCTTTGCTAAATTTGCACTTTCGGCTGGATTTTCTTAATTTTCACGTATAAAACAAAACAAAAATTTAAAAACTGTACGAAAATATATATTTTGCAAGTGAATTTTTTTTCCTCGATTTACATTCTTAAAAGTAGTCGAATTTGTTTACGAGGTGTATCTGTCCGCACTTCAAAGCGCGCCCCGCAAAAAACAGGGGCATCGGACAGGATCCTCATTTTTCACTTTGCGCCACTTAAGCCCCGGCGGAAATCTCTTATTTTTTTATATATTCGCGACGATCCGTTTTGATCTCGAGTACAAACAAGAAGCAATTTGTAACGAGCTTAAAACTGGAATTAAAAAATCAGAAATAGAAAGAATATTTTTATGTAAAATGCACAAATATTCACAAACTTGAATAATGTGCGGTTTTATAGAAACTCTATAGAAACGACTCGCGCAGCCTCTCTTTAAACATGCGTAGTATGCTATTTTTTCTACTTTGGTTTCCGTTAAGGATTTATTACTAAAATAAAATATATACTTAAGCGTAGTGATTTTTATTTGCAACACGTGGCAGCACTGAAAAACAATTTTTGTTTCGGACGAATTTACTGTTTGACAATTAAAAATGGTCGTCGTTTA
The DNA here is from genome assembly GCA_910593695.2 of Ocypus olens. Taxonomy (NCBI): domain Eukaryota; kingdom Metazoa; phylum Arthropoda; class Insecta; order Coleoptera; family Staphylinidae; genus Ocypus; species Ocypus olens. The sequence goes on from OU343048.1 coordinate 1,757,976, forward strand.
GCAATAAGAAACGGCGCGTGTTACGCAACCAACAATGCGCATCCGTGCGTGCGCTAGTCAATTAGTTGCAGTGGTTAGCAATAATGTACGACGGCGAAGTTCGGTGCGGCCGGTGGGATGACGTTGATGACGATGACACCCCGGTGTAAGTGCCCCGGCAGCTGTTGGCACTACGTCTCGGCGGCCCACGCTGTCATCCTCTCTAAGCTATTTTCACTCCAGGCATTCCCGGCCTAATCCCTCGGGACCTACTTGTCTTCACTTTATTAGCCGCGCGCCGTCACTTCTTCCTCCGCGGAAGGATTTCTCTGGATCGGCCGTTTATTTTTAATTTCTCGCCGGAATCGCTCATAACAAAAACGATTGCGCGTCGCGCGATATTATTTATAAAATACTGTCATGGGAATAAAAATATTAACACATTTAATGTCCCCCGGGTTATATAAATACAAAACACACTAAAATCCCGCGTCGTGATTTATCGGCGCGTCCTCGTAAAAATGACAATGACACCGTGTTCGAGAATTATTAAACGGGGACAAAGCTTATTCTTTCAGGTGCGCGTGTTGTGATTTTCTCGACTAGTTTTGTCATAACATGACACGCACACACAAATACTACTGCCAATCAAACAATAGTTGTTTAAGGTACATGTGTAAAAAGTGATTCCTTATTGCACGAACTGGCGTTTAAAGTGTTTTTAAAGCCTGCACTCCTGGCTTTACAAAATTTTATTTTCGATCGTGCAGCAAGTTTCAAAGAAGTTGTTCATCTGAGTAATATTTTGTAAATGTCATTTTAACTGCTGCTAATTGAGGAGTTGAACTGCAAAACTCAACAAATCCACTTTTATAATTTGTTCAAAAACCGCGAAAAACATTCAGGAAGTCTATCTATGCTTAAAAAAATGAATGTTTAGCCGCATTTTTAAATATGATTTGTTGCGTTTTGAAAGGTAATTCACACATATTCGGATTTATCTATGTTTGGTCAGTAAGAATCGATACCAAACTCATTTTGGCCCAAAATTAGATTAGTTGAGTTTTGCAGTTCAACTCCTCAATTATTCAATGAATAAAATAATAACGTTTTGTCCAGAGTGCATTGACGAAAACGTTACTTAGCAACCAGGTAAATAAACTGCACAAATGTCGGTCGCCATTATTATTTGTGGAAAAAAGTTATCTGTGAGTGTTGTACTGTTATAAATTGCAGAAAAAAATGTGTGATAGTGATAGTAGTGATATTCAAAACATTCTTTAAGGCCGCGGCAATGGCAATGAAAACTTTGCTTCCAGCAAAATCTCGGAAGTGGTATGAATTAGTTTATATTAAGTTCAATCATTGGTGTACGTCAAAAAATGTCCATAACTTAACGGAGAACGTTTTCTTAGTATACTTTTCAGCAAGAAGCAAACAGATCAAACCATCGAGCTTATGGTCGGAGTATTCTATGGTTAAGTCGTCAGTATTAGTTAACACAAATATTGACCTTAAAGAGTTTTCTAAATTAACGGCATTTATGAAAAACCAATCAAAAGGCTTTCACAGTAGGAAGTCTCGCGTATTTATTAAGGAACAGTTATAATATACATTTTTAAACAATGCGCCCGGCGTCAAGTTTTTGATGAAGGTAATTTTAATCTAAATTTTTTGAATATTTAATGATAGTGTTTCCGAATTGTAAGTCGTGGCAATTTTTGGAATTGCGGGGGCTTATAGGAGAGAAGAATTACATAAGATGAGTATCAAGGATGTCGAAGATACTGGTCCGATGCTGATTGTAAAAATACCCATTTCAAAGACTAATAAATCTCGGGCGTTCCTTGTTGACGGCGACACTAATGATACCAAAAAAAAATGGTGATATGGCCATCATGTACTTTCTCCGACTTTATGGTATCATAGCCATTTATATTTACGTTTTCATGGTATATTTTCAATTGAAATCATATTTTAAATGTACATCGAGCGGATGAAACTGACGTTTAAAACGTCAAAATTATGAAACATGGAAAAATTATACTTCAAATTTGAAAACTCAGTTTACTCAAAAAAAGGGATTTCGAAAAAATATTATTCTTTATAAGTTGTTCATTTTAGTATTCTCTACAATTATTGTTAACATAAATTTGCTGTAACTATTATCGTTTTTTAATTATAAACTAAAAATTAAAAAAATAATAAATTTTTTTCTCGTATAAAAATGATTTTATGAAAAATGTTTTCAAGCAAAAGATGTGCATTACTTTGTTGTCTTCAATGTTTGTTTAAATATTTTTGTGATATTTTTCATATTTAAGAAAATATTGGCAAAAAACAAAAAACAGTTAAGGTAAATGCCCACTTCCGGTGTACGAAATTTTACCAGAAGCTTTTCAGTTCTTCAGATTATCAAATAAGACTTATGTTCAAAGTTTCATATCAATTGCTCTATTAGTTTTTGAGATACAGCGCGCACAGACAGACACACACGCACACAAACACACACAGACACAAAAAAAAAATTCCAGAAATTGTTGAAATGGCATCTAGGGACCCCAAAACGGATATTTCCGTAAAAAAAAATTTGAAAAATCACGATCACAATACTTTCTTGTACTCCGTAACGGAGAAAGTAAAAATGATTGACATCGCGGTTGGAAAAGTTCCACTGTAGCTGAATCGTCCGTAGAAGAGTCAATAACAAGTCAAGTCGCATACTTGCAAAAGTTTCGCTGTATTGTAATTGCTTCTACTTGCATTAAATTATATCTTCAGAGTTCTCAAATCTGCCATTTCGTTCATATTATAGAGTTTAATAATTATTTGTAATGATTTAATAAAAAATTAAAGTTTTTCGTTGAAATTTTGTGCTGTAATATTTTCACCTGTCAAATTTGACATTTCAGTGCCTTAAAAACAATTTGCCATTTCCGTGCCATAAAAACGTCAAGAAGCACTAGTGTTCTAAAAAGTCACTTTTGCAACGAAAATTGATGCAAAAAGTGCCTACTTTTAAGGCGATCGTAGATAAAAAAATGTTAACTCTCACCCACCAGAAGTTTTGATTATCGCGTTTTTACTGCCAATGATTATTTCCAATCGCGGGGACGTTCGTTAATTTGCTTTCGAGTTCTGACAAACAAAAGATTCAAAAGTCATTGTCGTGCAAGTACGACGAACACCGTACATGCGTGAATGGGTAAAAAAGAACTTGTGAGATATACAAGTTTTTTCTCTTTAATAAAGCGTATTTTTATGAATGAGATCAAGGGGAATCCGAGCCGCCGAAGAAATTTACATCCGCGCCAAAATGATTTACGGCCTCGTAAATTTTCCCTCATCCGAAGCAGTCGTTAAGCCACTAAGTGATGTATTTATTTATCGCGGAGCCCCCACACGCACACACACACACACACACATTAGGGGGGCGGCAAAGTGTTATGTCTTGTAGGAGGACGTGTTTGCAAACAAGCATAGGGGGTGTCATTTGCGTGCATGTGTGTGCGTGTGAAGGGCCGCGCGAGTGTTCCTCGGGGTGGAAGTCGTACATAACACTTTTTCGGTTACCACTGAAGAAGCCGACCGACGGATATCAGCTGTTACCGATGCCTCTCTCCGAGTCGTTTCCTGCCACCGAAAATTATATTCTCGGATCTTGTTAAAAACACTCAGGAGTTTACGGTGCCCCCAGGAATTAGAAATGGCTTTTCAGAAATTCCGTTTATTTTTAAATCGATTGCATTCGGTGTAGCAGAGGTGGCAATACAGATTGCAGGGATCTGTATTACCACCTCGGCTACATTAATCGTCACTGATTTTTAATGATTTTTGTAGGTTTTTAACAGTAACGGCTCGCGGGGTAACTCATGGTACGGCTGAGGTAGCAGAAGTGGTAATACAGATCTCTGTATTGCTACCTCGGCCGTTCCATGAGTCACCCCGCCGAGAGCCGTCACTGATTACATTCATGTGACATAATTGTCGTCGATTTTCGTAATCTCTAATTTATAGATTTGGAAATAGATTGAGACATCAACGGATGATTAAAAGAAATAAATGGGTTTTTGCGGGCGCGAAACAATTGCCCAACAAACAACAAATTATTATAAACGACCATCTCCAGTTGTCCGGCACTTAATCTGGGCCCAGACGCATACATATATATTTCCGACGTGCAGTCTGCTGAAATCTGTTTTATATTGTGCTTATAAATATAATGGCGTGTTTATATAATGTGACAAATGAAGGTCCGAGACACGAAAATATCCGCCCGCAACCGTAATTTGAAATATGCCGCGTCAGATCAGCCCACTAGATAGATATAACGAGCGAAAAAAAAATAACGCGATAAAGGGTTTAATTGACGTTAAGAGTGATTTCGATTTCTAAAAATACTTCCATTAGTGTCTAGCAAGATGCTAATTGACTTGAGCCAAAAAAGTAAGTGGTGGATTTTTGATTGTAACATGTGGCAGCACTGAAAAACATTTTCAAATTTTGACAGAAAATATTTATACGGCGATTTTATTATTTCATTAAAATGGAACAAAACCAAAAAAAAAATCCTCCGCCTCCAGGAAATAACAGAAGGCTTAGCCAAAGACGCGGTAAACCAGCTACTTGCAAGCAATGGCGGCTCGTGGAACATGTTGATGTTAGATTCACTTATACAATAGAATTTTTGAAGGAAGAAAAAACGATTTATCTTTCCAGACTGGTGAAAAATTATTTTAAGAATTAATTAATTAATTAACTACAGGTAGTGCCATGGCTCATTGGCTCTATATAACGAGCCGCCCCTGCCTGCAAGTAAGTCAAAATCAATTTATGCTTAAAGTACGCCACGTGCTTGCTTTTTTTTTCGTGCCAATACCAAGAGTTTATTATACAAGTCAGATGACTTACAATTAAAATATTAAGTAAAATACAGGATAAATAAATGCTTTAATGTTTATAAAAGCTTTGAGGTTATATTTACACTTCACACCCGATGTATCGGGTAGATATTGGGCTGGCGAGAAAGTAATTTCGGTTTTGTCGTATGAAAAAAAAAATACGAATACCGTGTGTCTCACGAAAAAGTCCTCAAGCTCTAGCGACTTTATTTTTGACTTAAATTGAAAAAAAACAAATATAATATTAAATCGCATCTCGATTGCCACAATCTGCTTATAACAGATTTTTTTTAGAGCGGCCATCTTGCCGTCATGACGTCATCGTCCATGTTTTTAAATGACGCCAAAAAAAAAATTACTAAAACTTTTTTATAGAGATTTTTTGTGCTAATCATTTTATAGGCTTGCATTACATTTTCTTTGAAAAAAAAAACGCAAATCCAAAACAAAAAAATAGTTGGCCATGGATTTTTTATTATTAAAAAGAAAGTTAAAGGTTATAAGGTTTAATCATGGTGATGGTTGTGACCGTTACTACGTGGTAATTCATTATAAAATCACTGAATAAAACACTTACTATGTTTTTTACTTGTGGTAAAAAACATAGTAAGTGTTTTATTCAGTGATGTTATAAGGTTATTGACCTAGGCAGATTTTGTTTTGTTAAATCTCACGGCACACTATTCCTTGCCATTTACTTTCTTTTTAATAACACAAAAATTCACGGCCAACTGTTTCTTTGTTCGAATCCCACCTAATCGATAGCATGACCGTTTTTGATACAGTTCTGTTTTCGATGTGGTTTGTACCAGGGCGGCTCGTTGATAGAGCCATGGCACTACCTGTAGTTTCAAGCTCAGCAAGAACTTTTAATTAATTCTTAAAACACGTTTTCGCCAGTTTTGGTCTGGGAAGATAAATCGTTCTTTCTTTCTTCAAAAAGGAGGCGGGGGGGGGGGGTATATTTATAAGTGGCTCTACCATCAACATGTTTCACGAGCCGCCACTGCTTCAGATTATCAAATAAGACGTATGTTCAAAGTTTCATATCAATTGCTCTATTCGTTTTTGAGATACAGCGCGCACAGACAGAATTTTTTTTTTTCAGCAATTGTTGAAATGGCATCTAGGGACCCCAAAACGGATATTTCCGTAAAAAAAAAATTTGAGAAAAAAATCACGATCACAATACTTAAAAATAAAGTTTTTTAAAAACTAAATCGGTAGTAAACAACCCAAAACTGGCGCAGTCGGTAGGATTGTCGAAACGGCAAAAGACAAACATGGCTTAACTCGGTCCGAATCATCGGTTCATTCGACAAACGATCCAAAAGAAAACTATCGAGGTGAACACCCAGAGGAAAGTCCAACATCCACATTATACATATTATAAATGAACAAATTAATTAAGATTTTTTTGTCCTCATATACACTATAATAAGCTTGCTAAATGAGGTAAAATGGGCAAGTATGATATTAAAAAAACAAATCAGATAATGTTGGAAAACACGGCTTGTGATATAAACAAACGAACATCAAAACAGATATTCGGTGGGGGGTTTTTAAGTTTCGATATGAAACGATTTTCGTCGACACGTTTAAACGCAAATATCCGTTTAAATGTCGACACGATGAAAACACGTTTAAGCGCAAATATACGTTTGAACGTTTAAAAACCGCTTGCTAACTAAGAACACGTGTATCCGTGTATTAGCGAACCTTAAGTTATGTAACTTTTTTCGATTTGATGGTACAAAAGGGATTTTACTGCAATTTTGCACATTTATTGATTTTCATAAATATAGACCCAATAACTTCAACTTGAAAAATTTTCAACAAGAGATATGCAGATACTTCTTCGTTATCTTCCGATCCAAATAGAGGTCTGACCAAAAGTTGAAAACATTATATTCTCGAATTTCTATCGGCGAAAGTAAAAATGTAGGAGTCGAACCGCAATTGTTTCTCAGTTTTTCTGCTAGATGTTCCGAAAAATAGAAGAAATGTCAAAAATTCATTCACCATCTTACTCTACTCGCCAAGCTAATTGTAGAGAAAAAAAACGTATTCGAGTGGCAATAGTTTTTCAGTTTTTCCACTATAAGTTTCGAACAATTAAAAAAAATTCTAAAATTCCTTTACCACTTGATGCGCGTTTTTAAGACACCCTTAAGTCACCTGTGTAGGGCGCCATAAACCACCAACCATATTAAAACAAAACATGCCATCGTTGAAATCAAGAGACACGCGTTTTATGTAAGTAGCTTCCGACATTGCACTTAAGTCACCTGCGTTGGGCGCCATAAAACAATATCACAACACGCCGTAAACTGTCCGCGCTAACAAATAGCGAACCGCCGCCGGAATATTGTTTATTTAGTAAACAAGGCGCGTTATAGTAAACTGTTTAACGATGATATAAGATTATGAGTGCGTTAGCGAGTCCGCTCTCAAAACAAACAGCACTAAATAGCAAGTGAGCGAGCGAGCGCGCGGCGTCGGGCGACTCCCAACTAGATATTTTGAAAGGTGTCATTCGGAATCTTTATGTTTTGTAAACGAACCGGCCGCTTTCAACAAACAATTATCTATTGCGCGTTATTAGAGGAGAATATTTATATTTCGTGCGGGAATGCGTCGCTATTTTTAAGGCGTCGAGCTCGTCTCGCGTTCAAAGGAATTTAATTAAGTATTCTGGTTGGGAAGAGGGACGTAATTAATATTGTAATTTAGACGGTTACTCTCGGCGACGCCCGCAATTAATATGCGCTTTGTCATTCGTTACTATTTTTGTTGGACGTCGCTCTCTGGGATCCAACTGTTCGTTTTTTGAAACAGAATCAACTGTTAGATGTTGTGGAGAAACACAACTTAAATTATTGAAATTCGCATTTCATCGATATTATCAGTGGCGGCTGGTGTATACACGGTCCTGCATCTCACCTCCCGTCTTTCAAGAATAATATTTTGAGTACAAAGAATTTAAGTTAACAATGCTTTAAACGTTTACATTACTAAAGGCAAAACAGTCTCTTGTCACCTTGTTAAATTTTAATATCAATAAATTGTTTTTTAAAGCCACCTTCGTTTTTTATTAAGTAAAATGGGTATTAAAACGGTTGATAAAACGGTTTTCTGTAAATAACTTTTAATGCAATGTTTGTTTTCTAATTCCGCATGGAATGACAGAAAAATATACAGGGGCTCCAATTTAAAATAAGAAAAATAAAGTGCTTTAAAGTTTGAAATGTTTGACACTAAATTTTGGACACCCTGTATAATTAATATCGATCAAACTTGGTTAACGGGACCAACAGACCTTATTTAATAAGTACCTTGTATGATTTTAACAAGGCACTATTTTTATTTTTTATTCATTTTTTAAAACAATAGTGCAAAACTGATTTTTTTTTCGGATATCCCTAAATCGATTCCAATAAAATTATAGGCAACCATAAAAGGTACCAAATGAGCAATAAAATACATAGCATGTAATTTAATTATTTTTTTTGGTACGGCCGAGGTAGCTGCACAGATAAGTAGGGTCGGTTGCAGAGACAGCTGGCTGCATGACCCTACCTATCTGTATTACCACCTCTGCTACCACGACCGTACCAAAAAAAAAACAACGCATTTTTATCGCACTAAAGCGTTCACTCTGTGTGTCGAATTCTATTGAACGCAGTGGCGGCTCGTGGAACATGTTGATGGTAGAGCCACGTATACAATACACCCCACCCCTTTTTGAAGGAACAAAAAACCATTTATCTTCCTAGACCAATCAAATATTTTGGCCAAAAAATCAAAAATTTGGAACAAAACAAAAGATCTAAAATATCGGCCAAAGATAATAAAGTCGCACAATAAAATCAATAATTCAAGTTTAGAAAATCTAAAAAAATAAAAGATTAAGACCAAAAATCTAAAATTCGCACCCAAAAATCAAAGTGGTAGACCAAAAAATCAAAATTTTTAACAAACGACTCGAAATAAAGAAAATTTCGGCCAAACGACCTAAAATTGAAACCAAACACTCGAAAATACAAAATATAGGCCAAAAAGTAGGACCTAAATAGGTGAAAATTTAGACAAAACATCGAAAACGGGCGTAAAGATAAAGATTGCAGACAAAAATTCGAAAATTCCTACAAACCAATGGAATATTTTGGTCAAAATAAAGGAAAATAAAAAGAAATGGAACAGAAAAATCGAAAATACAGAAATCTAAAATAAAATATGGGCCAAAGAATCAAGAATCCAGATCTAAAAATAAAAAAACGCAGACAAAAAATTAAAAACTTAAGTAGAAGCAAAATAATCTACAATGTTCACCAAAAATCGAAAATTTTGACAATAAATTCGAAAAGTAAAGGTAGGATTAAATAAATGCAATGAAAAATAAAGAACAATTTAGGTCAAAAGATTAAGAGAATAATAATAAAAATTTGTAATGTTGGCCAGAAAGTCGAAAATTTAAACATTGCATAGAAAATTCGGTCCTAAATATAATAAATGCAGGTTAAAAAATCGAAAATTTCAATAAACAAAACTCGAAAATACAGGAAAAAATAAAAAAATCTCGCATATAAACCAATAATGCAGATTATAGATATTTTAATCAAAATCAAATCAAAAATTTGGAACTAGAATTAAAATTTCGGCCCGAAAAATAAAAAATGCGGACCAAAGAATAAGAATTTTTAACAATTAAATCGAAAATTTAGGTCAAAATAAAGAATAATTAGAGATTTATTTATTTACGGGAATTTCCCTTTATAATACCTCTAAAAATATTACAAATCTGAGAAAATCGTAGAAAAGATAAAAAATTTAGACCAAAAAAAACAAAATCGAAAATACAAAGATAAAATATTTTGACCAAAAATATCGAAAATAGAGGTCCAAAATTTAAAACAAAAAAATTCGTCGGGAAAAATAAAAAATGCGAACCAAACAGTCGAAAATTTTACCAATTAAATCGAAAATTTAGGTCAAAATAAATAAAGTTTGGGCCAAATAAGCAAAAATTTAGATATACGGGCCAAAAAATCGAAAATTTTAACAATTAAATAGAAAATTTATGTCAAAATAAAGAATATTTAAGTCAACAGATCAAAAATTTAGACCCAAAAGAATAGAAAATACAGGTCAAAAATCTACAACATAAAAATTCGGCGGGAAAATCAAAAATGCGGGCCAAAAAGTCGAAAATTTAAACAATTAAATCGCAAATTTAGGTCGAATTGAAGGATATTTAAGACAAAAGATAAAATATTGTGACCAAAAATATCGAAAATACAGATCAAAAATTTAAAAATTCGTCGGGAAAAATAAAAAATGCGGACCAAACAGTCCATCGAAAATCGAAAATTTACGTCAAAATAAAGACTATTTAGGCCAAATGATCAAAAATTTGGACAAAAAAAATATCGAAAATACAGGTGTAATAATAAAAAATGCGGAATATTCTAGTAAGAAAATGGTTTAAATTAGTCTCAAAAATCAGATCAAAGTAATTTTCCATTTTTTTTTAATGGCAAAACATTGTTTTTTTTATTTTCGCTTTAATGTTCAAAAATGAGCAACTAATTTGAAAAAGACTTCAAATAAAACCATTAACTTTGTTGGGATCAGCTGCACCGGCAGTTTCGACAACTTTAAATTTAGTAGATACATTTTAAATAATTCAAATAAAACAATTCATTTGGTTAGTATGACAATATGGGGAGGCCCCCGTCTCCTTTTTTGAAGAACGAAAGAACGATTGATCTTCATGGTCCAAGGTTATTTTGTAAGTTGTAAAGTAAAAGTTCATAACTTCAAAGAAGCTGAAAATATGATTTATGTGTACTTTCGATTTATCGTGCGTTTACAGGCATCAAAACAATACACACGAAAAACAAAAAAAGTTTCATTAAAGTTATGCAGGCGTTGTTTAACATTTAAATTGGCGAAAAAGTGTTGTAAGAATTAATTAAAAATCCTTGCTGAGCTTGAAACTACAGGTAGTGCCATGGCTCCGTGGCTCTATATAACGAGCCGCCCCTGATTGAACGCATCTTGGGTTTAGAGCGCATCAATAGCTAATGTCATTCGCGTCGACTTCTCTCAGGCCTCGTTCGCAGGAGCGTTCGTAAAACTATAAAACGCGCGTTTTTTCCAACTTCGCCAATAGTCCATTAGCGGCGTTCACACGTACGCGCAATCCCGCACTGACGCGTTCCATTCCCGCGCGATTGAACGTGCGTGTGAATGCACATTCTAAAAACGCACACTTTTCGTCACGCTCTTAATAATAATAATAGTCTTTAATGAAAAAATGCAGTTGAAATAATTAATGAATAGGCGAAGTTCAGAAGGTTAACCAACATTTCTGCTCTTCCACTTGACCTGTTAAAAAGTTAGTAAATGCAATAAAGTAAAATAGTGCTAGAATGGCGCGGGACTATTGGCACCAGCGCTCGATAAAATTGTGTCCACTTTTGCTCAAAACGATTGGAACGCCACGTTCGGCGCGATGGATCCCCACGTACAGCACGATGGAACACTCGTTTTTTTTTCCAACTTCGCCAGTGGAATCAATAGCGGCGTTCACACGTACGCGCAATCCCGCACTGGCGCGTTCCAATCCCGCGCGATTGAACGTGCGTGTGAATGCACATTCTAAAAACGCACACTTTTCATCACGCTCTTGGGGCGCGGGTCTAGTAGTACCAGCGTTCGATAAAATTGTGTCCACTTTTGCTCACCACGATTGGAACGTCACTTTTGGCGCGATGGAACGTCATGTTCCACGTGATGGAACGGCACATTCCGCGCGATGGAACGCTATGTTCCGGGCGATGGAACACCCTGTTCCGCACGATGGAACGCCACATTGCGCGTGATGGAACGCTACGTTCCGGACGATGGAACACCCTGTTCCGCGCGATGGAACGCCACGTTCCGCGCGATGGAACGGAGCATTCCAAGTACGCGCGTAAGAGTGTACGTGTGAACGCCGCTATTCGCATGGCGGTTTAACCACGTTAGAAAAAAAATTAAAAAATTTAAATTTTATAGGAAAAAAATAATTTCGATCACTGTGCAATATTTATTTACAAGGAAAATTCATAATGAAACATACAGTTCAGTACATAGACATATATTTAGTTATTTTTTTGATTTAAATTATACATATAAATACATATTAACAAAGTACGTTCGCCTCTAGAGAGATTCAGATTTAAAAAATAATAAAAAAAAAAAAAATAACGGCGACTCGGACATCGTACGGACGGATTATAAATTAAAAATAAGACATTCAGTTCTAGAATTAAGAGAAAAACAATATTCACTAAGTATCTCAATTAACGTACATCAACTAATTATGAAGAGGGAGGGGGGAGGGGGGATTTCCCCACGAGCACACACAGACTTGGTAATTTTTTTCCAACACTATCACACTAATATATATTTTTTTAGGCGAATGCGTCTCATAAACGCGAAGTGATCCGTGTCGCGATAGCCGCCTAATCTATTTCTGTAACGATTCCTTTTGAGAAATTAACGCCTTCAGCCTTGAAGACCGAGTTATCTCGTGCCGAGGGGGGAGATTGGGTCATCGCGGTTACGAAACGCGGTTTTGCGTGTGCTCCGTGTGTGGAAACGTGAAATTGCTATACAGGGTGGGTGCGCTACGTTCTCGTCGCGACCGTGTTTTGGTTTCGTTTCGGCGACGCGAGGGGGCGCGCGCGCGCTTCGGAGAGTCCTTTGCGCGGATGAACACATTTTATCTAGATGCAGGACCCTGCGGTGGGTGTTGTCCGTTCAACCTTATGGGTCACCACGGCAGCAGCTGCTCGGAGGCGGGCGAGCTCAGGGGGCCCGTGTACTCGCTGTCGGGGGGCCAGTAGGCGGGGTAGCGCGACGGGTCCTGGCGCATGCCGCAGGGGTTGAACGCCGTCGGGAGGGGGTATCCCTGCTGGGGGTACGCCGCCGTCGAGCCGCAACTGCTGCTGTAGGCTAATTGTGTTTGGCCTGAAACAAATCAACAAATGGATATTGTTAAAACAATGAATTAAGCAGAGATGAGCACCAGAAAACAAATCTACAATTTTTTCCCAATTTTTTCTGGATGTAATTTTTTTAACGCCAATCGTTTTATCTCGTTTTTCTGATGAAAAAAAGGTATTACATAAAGGTCTACGATGATTATTAAGAAAGTTGATTTTTTCGATTTTTTCCATTTTCGAGTTTTCTTTGCTGATGCGTCGCGGGCTTCAAATTGACATTTGTTATTGCGCAAATACATTTTCTGAGGGGTCTTGAAGGGATCTTTACGGTGATGTATAGAAACCCTGAATCGAACCAGTAGTTTCTTCAGGAAATTATATTGAATGCAATTTTTGGGAAAAAGTAAGAAGGGGGGACCCTTGGATGATTCTGCGGGTTTTCGTCAAAAAATTTGAATCGCCAATTTTAATTAAATCCGACTAATTGACGCACACGGAACACAGATTTGAAATCCGCGTTCAAATTGGAGTCTTCGTTTAGCCGCTACGGCCGTTCAAAGTTTGAAAAAATTGACTTTTTCCAAAAATTTTCATAAAGTTCATGGTGACTTGCTAACTTTTTTCCAATTTTTTCTGCATGAAACGCCAATCGATTTATTTCGTTCTTCTGATGAAGAAAATGGTACTACATAAGGGTCTACGATGATTATTAAGAAAGTTGATTTTTTCGATTTTTTCCATTTTCGAGTTTTCTTTGTTGACGTGTCACGGGCTTCAAATTGACATTTGTTGTTGCGCAAGTACATTTTCTGAAGGGTCTTGAAGGGATCTTTACGGTGATGTAAAGAAACCCCGAATCGAACCAGTGGTTTCTTCAGGAAATAATTTTAAATGCAATTTTTGGGAAAAAGTAAGAAGGGGGGACCCTTGGATGATTTTGCAGGTTTTCGTCAAAAATTTTGAATCGCAAATTTTAATTAAATCCGACTAATTAACATTCAAGGACCACAGATTTGAAATCCGCGTTCAAATTGGATTCTTCGTTTAGCCGCTACGGCCGTTCAAAGTCTGAAAAAATCGAATTTTTCAAAATTTTCAATAAAGTTCATGGTGACTTGCTAACTTTTTTCCAATTTTTTCTAGATGAAATTTTTTAACGCCAATCGATTTATTTCGTTCTTCTGATGAAGAAAATGGTATTACATAAAGGCCTACCTTGATTATTAAGAAAGTTGATTTTTTCGATTTTTTCCATTCTCGAGTTTTCTTTGCTGACGTGTCACGGGCTTCAAATTGACATTTATTGTTGCGAAAGTACATTTTCTGAAGGGTCTCGAAGGGATCTTTACGGTGATGTATAGAAACCCCGAATCGAACCAGTGGTTTCTTCAGGAAATCATTTCAAATGCAATTTTTGGGAAAAAGTAAGAAGGGGGGACCCTTGGATGATTTTGCAGGTTTTCATCAAAAATTTTGAATCGCCAATTTTAGTTAAATCCGACTAATTGACACACAAGGACCACAGATTTCAAATCCGCGTTCAAAGGTTTTCGTCAAAAATTTCAAATCGCCAATTTTAGTTAAATCCGACTAATTGACACACGAGGAACACAGATTTGAAATCCGCGTTCAAATTGGATTCTTCGTTTAGCCGCTACGGCCGTTTAAAGTTTGAAAAAATCGACATTTTTCAAAATTTTCCATAAAGTTCATGGTGACTTGCTAACTTTTTTCCAATTTTTTCTAGATGCAATTTTTTAACGCTTATCGATTTATTTCGTTTTTCCGACGAAGAAAATGGTATTACATAAAGGTGTAAGATGATTATTAAGAAAGTTGATTTTTTCGATTTTTTGCATTTTCGAGTTTTCTTTGCTGACGTGTCACGGGCTCCAAATTGACATTTGTTGTCGCGCAAGTACATTTTCTGAAGGGTCTAGAAGGGATCTTTACGGTGATGTATAGAAACCTCGAATCGAACCAGTGGTTTCTTCAGGAAATCATTTCAAATGCAATTTTTTGAAAAAAGTAAGAAGGGGGGACCCTTGGATGATTTTGCAGGTTTTCGTCAAAAAAATTGAATTGCCAATTTTAATTAAATCCGACTAATTGACACACAAGGAGCACAGATTTGAAATCCGCGTTCAAATTGGATTCTTCGTTTAGCCGCTACGGCCGTTTAAAGTCTGAAAAAATCGACTTTTTTCAAAATTTTCCATAAAGTTCACGGTGACTTGCTAACTTTTTTCCATTTTTTTCTAGATGAATTTTTTTAACACCAATCGATTTATTTCGTTCTTCTGATGAAGAAAATGGTATTACATAAAGGCCTACCTTGATTATTAAGAAAGTTGATTTTTTCGATTTTTTCCATTTTCGAGTTTTCTTTGCTGACGCGTCACGGGCTCCAAATTGACATTTGTTGTTGCGCAAGTACATTTTCTGAAGGGTCTTGAAGGGATCTTTACGGTGATGTATAGAAACCCCTAATCGAACCAGTGGTTTCTTCAGGAAATCATTTCAAATGCAATTTTTTGAAAAAAGTAAGAAGGGGGACCCTTGGATGATTTTGCAGGTTTTCGTCAAAAATTTTGAATCGCCAATTTTAGTTAAATCCGACTAATTGACACACAAGAAACACAGATTTGAAATCCGCGTTCAAATTGGATTTTTCGTTTAGCCGCTACGGCCGTTTAAAGTTTGAAAAAATCGACATTTTTCAAAATTTTCCATAAAGTTCATGGTGACTTGCTAACTTTTTTCCAATTTTTTCTAGATGCAATTTTTTAACGCTTATCGATTTATTTCGTTTTTCCGACGAAGAAAATGGTATTACATAAAGGTGTAAGATGATTATTAAGAAAGTTGATTTTTTCGATTTTTTGCATTTTCGAGTTTTCTTTGCTGACGTGTCACGGGCTTCAAATTGACATTTATTGTTGCGAAAGTACATTTTCTGAGGGGTCTTGAAGGGATCTTTACAGTGATGTATAGAAACCCCGAATCGAACTAGTGGTTTCTTCAGGAAATCATTTCAAATGCAATTTTTGGCAAAAAGTAAGAAGGGGGGACCCTTGGATGATTTTGCAGGTTTTCGACAAAAATTTTGAATCGTGAATTTTAATTAAATCCGACTAATTGACACCCAAGGACCACAGATTTGAAATCCGCGTTCAAATTGGATTTTTCGTTTAGCCGCTACGGCCGTTTAAAGTTTGAAAAAATCGACATTTTTCAAAATTTTCCATAAAGTTCATGGTGACTTGCTAACTTTTTTCCAATTTTTTCTAGATGCAATTTTTTAACGCTTATCGATTTATTTCGTTTTTCCGACGAAGAAAATGGTATTACATAAAGGTGTAAGATGATTATTAAGAAAGTTGATTTTTTCGATTTTTTGCATTTTCGAGTTTTCTTTGCTGACGTGTCACGGGCTTCAAATTGACATTTATTGTTGCGAAAGTACATTTTCTGAGGGGTCTTGAAGGGATCTTTACAGTGATGTATAGAAACCCCGAATCGAACTAGTGGTTTCTTCAGGAAATCATTTCAAATGCAATTTTTGGCAAAAAGTAAGAAGGGGGGACCCTTGGATGATTTTGCAGGTTTTCGACAAAAATTTTGAATCGCCAATTTTAGTTAAATCCGACTAATTGACACACAAGAAACACAGATTTGAAATCCGCGTTCAAATTGGATTTTTCGTTTAGCCGCTACGGCCGTTTAAAGTTTGAAAAAATCGACTTTTTTCAAAATTTTCCATAAAGTTCATGGTGACTTGCTAACTTTTTTCCAATTTTTTCTGCATTAAATTTTTTAACGCCAATCAATTTATTTCGTTCTTCTGATGAAGAAAATGGTATTACATAAAGGTGTAAGATGATTATTAAGAAAGTTGATTTTTTCGATTTTTTGCATTTTCGAGTTTTCTTTGCTGATGCGTCACGGGCTTCAAATTGACATTTGTTATTGCGCAAATACATTTTCTGAAGGGTCTTGAAGGGATCTTTACGGTGATGTATAGAAACCCCTAATCGAACCAGTGGTTTCTTCAGGAAATCATTTCAAACGCAATTTTTGGGAAAAAGTAAGACCCTTGGATCATTTTTCAGGTTTTCGTCAAAAAATTCGAATTGCCAATTTTAATTAAATCCGACTAATTGACACACATGGACCACAGATTTGAAATCCGCGTTCAAATTGGATTCTTCGTTTAGCCGCTACGGCCGTTCAAAGTCTGAAAAAATCGAATTTTTCAAAATTTTCCAGAAAGTTCATGGTGACTTGCTAACTTTTTTCCATTTTTTTCTAGATGAATTTTTTTAACACCAATCGATTTATTTCGTTCTTCTGATGAAGAAAATGGTATTACATAAAGGTCTACGATGATTATTACGAAAGTTGATTTTTTCGATTTTTTCCATTTTCGAGTTTTCTTTGCTGGCGCGTCACGGGCTTCAAATTGACATTTGTTGTTGCGCAAATACATTTTCTGAAGGGCCTTGAAGGGATCTTTACGGTGATGTATAGAAACCCCTAATCGAACCAGTGGTTTCTTCAGGAAATCATTTCAAACGCAATTTTTGGGAAAAAGTAAGAAGGGGGGACCCTTGCATCATTTTTCAGGTTTTAGTCAAAAAATTCGAATTGCCAATTTTAATTAAATCCGACTAATTGACACACAAGGACCACAGATTTGAAATCCGCGTTCAAATTGGATTCTTCGTTTAGCCGCTACGGCCGTTCAAAGTCTGAAAAAATCGAATTTTTCAAAATTTTCCATAAAGTTCATGGTGACTTGCTAACTTTTTTCCAATTTTTTCTAGATGAAATTTTTTAACGCCAATCGATTTATTTCGTTTCTCTGATGAAGAAAATGGTATTACATAAAGGCCTACCTTGATTATTAAGAAAGTTGATTTTTTCGATTTTTTCCATTTTCGAGTTTTCTTTGCTGACGTGTCACGGGCTTCAAATTGACATTTACGGCTGCGCAAGTACATTTTCTGAAGGGTCTTGAAGGGATCTTTACGGTGATGTATAGAAACCCCGAAGCGGACCAGTGGTTTCTTCAGGAAATAATTTCTAAGCAAATTTTTGGGAAAAAGTTAGAAGGGGGGACCCTTGGATGATTTTTCAGGTTTTCGTCAAAAAATTCGAAATGCCAATTTTAATTAAATCCGACTAATTGACACACGAGGAACACAGATTTGAAATCCGCGTTCAAATTGGATTCTTCGTTTAGCCGCTATGGCTGTTCAAAGTCTGAAAAATTCGACTTTTTTCAAAATTTTCCAAAAAGTTCATGGTGACTTGCTAACTTTTTTCCATTTTTTTCTAGATGAATTTTTTTAACACCAATTGAATTATTTCGTTCTTCTGATGAAGAAAATGGTATTACATAAAGGCCTACGATGATTATTAAGAAAGTTGATTTTTTCGATTTTTTCCATTTTCGCGTTTTCTTTGCTGACGTGTCACGGGCTTCAAATTGACATTTGTTGTTGCGCAAGTACATTTTCTGAAGGGCCTTGAAGGCATCTTTACGGTGATGTATAGAAACCCCGAATCGAATCAGTGGTTTCTTCAGGAAATCATTTCAAATGCAATTTTTGGAAAAAAGTAAGAAGGGGGGACCCTTGAATGATTTTGCAGGTTTTCGTCAAAAATTTTGAATCGCCAATTTTAATTAAATCCGACTAATTGACACACAAGGAACACAGATTTGAAATCCGCGTTCAAATCGGATTCTTCGTTTAGCCGCTACGGCCGTTGAAAGTCTGAAAAAATCGACTTTTTTCAAAATTTTCCATATAGTTCATGGTGACTTGCTAACTTTTTTCCAATTTTTTGTAGATGAAATTTTTTAACACCAATCGATTTATTTCGTTCTTCTGATGAAGAAATTGGTATCACATAAAGGTCTACGATGATTATCAAGAAAGTAAATTTTTTCGATTTTTTTTTTTGGGAATTACGTCTTTACTGACATATTTTCTCAAATTTCAGTTAATTCTTGGTCAGTTAATGGCCACTTGCGATTCATCTTGATCACCTGTGAAAGCACAATGTTGCAAATCCGCAACCAACACAAACTGTTGTATTCCTATTTACATAAACCGGTAAACATAATTAATTCTATTCAAATACATTTATAAGAGTTTCAAAATTGCTCAATTCCCGTCAAATATTTCGGTTTCAGAACCACAAGAAATGCATATGAACACGACACATCGAATGGTAGTCGGTAGCTAACCGACAAGTTATGACTTATAACAGTCCTGTGGTGCCATCTATTACAAAAACTTCGCAATCAGGTTATCCGTTCAAAAAGGAACAATTGAATGTCTGGATTGTGTTATATTAAAATACGGTTACTTACTATGCAGCCAGGAACTCGAATCGTATCTAGAGTAAGCGGGCGGGTACGCCGGCGTCGAAAAGATGTTCCTCCCCAGCGGCAGCCCGTGCTGCGCCAGGGTGTCCCCGAAGTAGGCCTTGGGGTAGGGCTGCGCGTTCCTGTAGGGCCTCTTCATGCGCCTCCGCCTCCTGTAGTTGCCGTTCTCGAACATGTCCTCGTACTGGGGATCGAGCGTCCAGTAGTTGCCCTTCCGCTCGCCGCCGCCCTCGCGCGGCACCTTCACGAAGCACTCGTTCAGGCTGAGGTTGTGCCTGATCGAGTTCTGCCAGCCCTTCTTGTTCCTCTCGAAGTAGGGAAACTTCGAGGTTATGTACGTGTATATCTCGGAGAGGGTGGCGCGCTTCAGGTGCGACGACTGGATCGCCATCGCGATCAGGGCGACGTACGAGTACGGGGGTTTGCTTTGGCTTTTGTTCGACGAGGAGGAGGAGGGCTGGGGGGACTGGCTCGAGCTGCTGCTCGCTCGGGGTTCTTCGGCCGGTTCGGACGACTGAGACGCGGGGCTGGTGTAACTCGTGGTTGATGATACTGCAAGAAAAAAAATCTCGATTAGTTACTCGGGTACGGCGCCCACGGATTGGCGCACGATTTGAGTTTATTTCAGTCTTTGACTTTTAATCGTATTACCAGGCGAATAAACCACAGTAAAGTGAATAAATGACAGAGTGAATAAATGACAGTAAAGTGAATAAACGACAGTAGAGTGATTAAACCTCGGTAGAGTGAATAAATGACAGTAGAGTGAAAAAAACACAGTAGAGTTAATAAACGACAGTAGAGTGAATAAATGACAGTAGAGTGATAAACCTCGGTAGAGTGAATAAATGACAGTAGAATGAATAAACCTCAGTTGAGAGAATAAACGACAGTAGAGTGAATAAACGACAGTAGAGTGAATAAATGACAGTGGAGTGAATAAACCTCAGTAGAGTGAATAAATGACAGTAGAGTGAATAAACGACAGTAGAGTGAATAAATGACAGTAGAGTGAATAAACGACGGTAGAGTGAATAAACGACGGTAGAGTGAATAAACCGCTGAACTTTTTCATTGGGAATTACTTATAGCAAAAAGTGAATAAAAGACGGTAGAGTGAATAAACCACTTAACTTTTTCATTGGGAATTACTTATAGCAAAAAGTAAATAAACCGCAGTAGAGCGAATAAACTACAGTAGAGTGAATAAACCTCAGTGGAGTGAATAAACGACGGTAGAGTGAATAAACCTCAGTAGAGTGAGTAAACCTGTGTAGAGTGAATAAACCACTTAACTTTTTCATTGGGAATTACTTATAGCAAAAAGTGAATAAACCACAGTAGAGTGAATAAACCACAGTAGAGTGAATACACTTCAGTAGAGTGAATAAGCGACAATAGAGTGAATAAACCTCAGTAGAGTGAATAAACCTCTGTAGAGTAAATAAATCACTTAACTTTTTCATTGGGAATTACTTATAGCAAAAAGTGAATAAATTACAGAAGAGTAAATAAACGACAGTAGAGTGAATAAACCTCAGTAGAGTGAATAAACGGCGGTAGAGTGAATAAACCACTTAACTTTTTCATTGGGAATTACTTATAGCAAAAAGTGAATAAACCACAGTAGAGTGAATAAACGACAATAGAGTGAATAAACCTCAGTAGAGTAAATAAACCTCTGTAGAGTGAATAAATCACTTAACTTTTTCATTGGGAATTACTTATAGCAAAAAGTGAATAAATCACAGTAGAGTGAATAAACGACAGTAGGGTGAATAAACCTCAGTAGAGTGAATACACGACGGTAGAGTGAATAAACCACTGAACTTTTTCATTGGGAATTACTCATAGCAAAAAGTGAATAAATCACAGATGAGTAAATAAACGACAGTAGAGTGAATACACTTCGGTTGAGTGAATATACCGGTAGAGTGAATAAATCACTTAACTTTTTTATTGGGAATTACTTATAGCAAAAAGTGAATAAACCACAGTAGAGCGAATAAACGACAGTAGAGTGAATAAACCTCAGTGGAGTGAATAAACGACGGTAGAGTGAATAAACCACTTAACTTTTTCATTGGGAATTACTCATAGCAAAAAGTGAATAAATCACAGATGAGTAAATAAACGACAGTAGAGTGAATACACTTCGGTAGAGTGAATATACCGGTAGAGTGAATAAATCACTTAACTTTTTTATTGGGAATTACTTATAGCAAAAAGTGAATAAACCACAGTAAAGTGAATAAACGACAATAGAGTGAATAAACCTCTGTAGAGTGAATAAATCACTTAACTTTTTCATTGGGAATTACTTATAGCTAGAAGTGAATAAATCACAGTAGAGTGAATAAACGACAGTAGAGTGAATAAACCTTAGTAGAGTGAATAAACGACGGTAGAGTGAATAAACCACTTAACTTTTTCATTGGGAATTACTTTTAGCAAAAAGTGAATAAATCACAGTAGAGTGAATAAACGACAGTAGAGTGAATAAACCACAGTAGAGTGAATAAACGACAATAGAGTGAATAAACCTCAGTAGAGTGAATCAACGGCAGTAGAGTGAATAAATCACTTAACTTTTTCATTGAGAATTACTTATAGCAAAAAGTGAATAAACCACAGAAGAGTGAATAAACGACAGTAGAGTGAATAAACCTCAGTGGAGTGAATTAACGACAGTAGAGTGAATAAACCACTTAACTTTTCCATTGAGATTTACTCATAGCAAAAAGTGAATAAACCAACCGCAGTAAGGAAAGTTTACTCATCCTAAATCGTATAAACCCATACGAAAGTATATTTGTAGATATGACAGGAATCTTTTAAATATTTCCGAGATGCAATTGAGCGCTAGTTGTCGTTAAATATAAAAAATTTAAATCCCGTCAGTAGAATTGTGCTTTTTTTATGTTGATGGTTGATTATTGTCAGTGACGGTTCGCGGGTTTTTTTTTTTTCTGGTACGGCCGAGGAACAAGAGGTGCGGTCACGCAGCCAGCCGTCTCTGCAACTTCCTCTACCTATCTGTATTACCACCTCTTGTTCCTCGGCCGTACCAGAAAAAAACCCGCGAACCGCCACTGATTATTGTAGTTTATCTCTACGCGGAAGTCGTCCGTCTAATTCGTTCTAAGACAGTCGAGATAACTTCTTGCAAAATATTTTTTTTGTGCGAATTGCGCACTGGTAAAAAATACGGCCTGCGTCAAGAAGTTCCGACCTATTTGAATGACGGGCGACTTATCTTTTTTTTTTCGTACGTTCGGATGATAATAGATGCGTTATCTTTGCCGGGGTTATCTGCGAATTCAGTTGCGAGGTCGTCGAAATTTAGCGTAAACAACGTGAGCAGGCCTAACGAATTTACCATGAGTGTCGCACATTTTTTTTTTCTTCAGCAGAACGTTCCAGAAACGAAAGTCGGATTATGCGTCCATGTTTAGAACACGGAAAAAGTAATTATTTTTACATCAACTAATAAATAAAACATTCAGTATTGAGTTTATTTAGCTTAGGTGATTTTAGAATCTGACTGTAGAAATTTTGACGAGATGTTAGGAAGAACATCCAACCAGTGACGGCTACGGCTGAGGTAGCAGAGTTGGAAATTCGGTTGCAGGGATCTGTATTACCACCTCTGCTACCTCGGCCGTACCATGAATCACCCCGCCGAGAGCCGTCACTGGTTGGATTTTCTTCTCATCATCTCGTCAAAATTTCTATAGTCAGATTCTAAAATCACTTAAGTTTCATGGCTTAGCATAAATCTACTACTGAATGCAGTGATGGCTCTCGGCGGGGTGACTCATGGTACGGCTGAGGTAGCGGAGTTGGAAATTAGGTTGCAGAGATCTGTATTGCCACCTCTGCTACCTCGGCCGTACCATGAGTCACCCCGCCGAGAGCCGACACTGCATTCAGTTGTAGAGTTATGTTAAGCCATGAAACTTAAGTGATTTTAGTATCTGATTATCGAAATTTTAACGTAATGATGGGAAGAACATCCAACGTACTGCAACTGTTAGGAATGCCTAATGTGTGCCGAGCTTCACGAAAAATATTAAGAGATCGGGCAACGCTGAAAGAAAAAAATCGTGAAGGGTTTGCGGTGCAAGAGCACGGGTGCCGTTTATAAAATTCCACCGGTCGAAAGTGTAACTGTAACGAACGTGTCAAGCTGATCGCTACATTGAGTCGCTATGCATTTACAGCACGAACTATGCATCTTTCTAAATATATATCCACACTTATAGACCTCCCTAAATACTACAAAATGCTACATCCATTATTTACACGCTCCGAACGACGACACCCTCTCCTCACACAAATTATTGCAATTCAACAGCAACGCCAGCTCTAAATAATTTCACAAAATATTCTTAAAAACAACTGCAAGGCGGTAAAAATTGAATTTATTCAAATACGTAATTGTGGAGGCTTTGAATAATGCAAAAAAAAAATTCTCTTTTTTTGATAATTTTACAAAATATTCTTTAAAAGAACTGCAGGGCATTCAAATTTTGAATTTATTCAAATACGTAATTGTGGAGGCTTTGAATAATGCAAAAAAAAAATTCTCGTTTTTTGATAATTTTACAAAATATTCTTAAAAAGAACTGCAGGGCATTCAAATTTTGAATTTATTCGAATACGTAATTGCGTAGGCTTTGACTTCGTGATACGTTTTGAATAATGCAATTTTTTTTTGTTGGTATCACTCTTTTCTTGTTTTATTTATTTATTCATTTATCCATTTACGGGAATCCCCATTTTACATAAATTCGTCTATACAAATGTTACAATTTTTTATATAGAATAAAACACTTTTTTACTTTGTTTGTATAACACTTATTAAGTGTTATACAAACAAAGTAAAACAAAGTAAAAAAGTGTTTTATTCTATATAAAAAGCATGTATGACGAAGTAGAAGCTTCCTACATAACAAAAATTACAATTTTTTACTTAAAATTAAACCTAAAACTAATACTACAACAAATACTACCTAATTTTTAAGAGTGATACCAAGAAAGCCAACTGTTTTATTTGAACAGCATTTGTTCGTTTTCATTATGCTGTGATTTTCAAGAATTATTAAACTCTTATAATTATTAGCCCTAAATCTTGATAGAGAAAACTGTATCTCGCCAAAAAGTAATTGTTCTGCCGAGAAAAATCCGAAAGCTGCACGAATTGTTTGGCTCGCGATTTTACACAATAATTAAACTGCATCTCGCCAAAAAAAACAATTATTAGCCTTAAATCTTGTTAGAACAAAAAATCTGTATCTCGCCAAAAAGCAATTGTTCCGCCTAGAAAAATCCGAACGCTGCCGTCCAAAGTCTAATTGTTCGCCTGGCGATACAAGTAGGCCGTGTGTGTCTTTCGCAAATTTTCCGAAACGTAAAAAAAGTGCTGCCGCCGTTCTCGGCGGCGCGGCGGTGGAAATAATTCAATTCAGGGTTGAATAACATGCTGGTCTGCTGAGTCGGACGAACGGGAGCGAATGGAGAACATGTGGGCGGCCATTCTCACTTGTAACAGCACGTATTTACATCTTATAACATTACAACGACACATCCAACACATCACAATCCATTTGCGTTACACACCGCGGAGAATTTAATGCGCAATCATTCATATCCCTCTCCAATACCGATCCTCGGGGCACACCCGCGCGTTCTCAGATTTTATCTCTCGACATCTCCGAGGTGGATGTGCGATCGTCAACTGTCAATTGTAAAAACGCTGTCAACACCAAAACCTGTGCACCCGCGCGTTCTCAGATTTTATCGCGAGATCCATGAGATGTGCGATTGTCAACTATCACTTGTAAAAACGATGTCAACACGGGGCACACCCGCGCATTCTCAGAGTTTATCTCATGATATCACTCTTGCGTTTTGAATCTTTGAAGATTTTCTACGAATCTTCGAACCTTCGAAATTGGAAATCTCAGCACTAGTTCAAAGTTAAATTTATTTTTTTGATTAATTCATTAATTACAATGTACAATTTAAATTTCCCACTTTAGAACGCAACAGTTGGCAACACTTTTGAGTTTGAATTTGTATTGTCTACCACGAAATTTCTCCAGATTTAAATTTTCCACCACCAAACTCCCCAGAGTTTAGAGAAGCTAAATTCGTCCGGAAATTGACTGTAGACAACACTTTTGAGCGTACAATGTACAATTTAAATGTTAAATTAATTAAAATGTTTTTATTGTAAAAAAGTCCACGTTCTATGTTTATATGTTTATATATTTTCATTTGCAAATATCAATTTTAATTAACCCGAATCCATTTAGGCGTAAGCGTGCGCAGTATACGGAATCGAGCGATCTGCTAATTGATACTGATGGACTAATTGAGCTTGTAATTAGCAGAAACTCGAGTAATTAGGGGTGCATGTGCGTCGGTTTTTTTCTTTCGCCCCGAGGGCCCAATTAAACCCCCTTCCCTGCCGTATACACACCCCACAGATTGTTTACAGGTGTAATCATTACACCGCCCTTCTGGGCTAATGGAGAGCTTGATGGCGCGCGTGCCAAAATTAATAGACCGAAAAATCGAATACGATCTGTAGGGGTTAAATTAGGATAGGGATTGAATCGGGAAATATTGTTATGTTAAAGAATTAAGATACCTCTAGTATTATCGTTTATTCTGGATGCTTCTACTACTAATAAAACACTTTTCACTTTATTTTGTATAAAAAGACTGAATATCCATGTTACACAAAACAAAGTGAAAATTGGCCGTTGACAGCGCTTTTGAACTTACGATGTGCAAATTAAATTTTCCACTCCAGAACACGACAGATCTAAAAATAAACCCACGAAACCAAACAATATAAAATTAAATAAATAAATAACCTGAAATTCAAACAAAAACCCTTGAAAATACAGGTAAAAAAATTTAGGTTGCAAAATCTAAAGCAAAGGACAAAAATCAAAAACTACCCAAATACCGCCAAAAAATTAAAAAAAAAACCGCGTAAAAATCAATCATTTAGGCTAAAAAATCTAAAATGTAGGAAAAAAATGGGCGATGTGGCCATCATGTTACTTTCTCCGACTTGATGGTATCATAGCCATTTATATTTACGTTTTCATTGTTTATTTTCAATTGAAAACATAAAAAAAATCTAAAATGTAGGAAAAAAATGGTGATGTGGCCATCATCTTACATTCTCCGACTATATTTACGCTTCCATTGTTTATTTTCAATTGAAATCATATTTTAAATGTGCATCGAGCGTTGTGTAAACTCGGATGAAACTGACGTTTAAAACGTCAAAGTTATGAAAAAGTTTTCACCACTGAACTCTACGCGATTTTCCAACACTATATTCGTTCAGAAATTATCTGTTAGCAGTATTTTTGAACTTACAATGTACAATTTACATTTCCCAACGAGTTTTAATTTGTATGGTCTAACATGAAATTTCTCCAGATTTAAATTTTCCACCACTAATCTCCCCGGATTAGAATTTTCCAACGCTTAATCTGTCCGGAAATTGACGCGTACAATGTACAACTTAAATTTTCCACTCCAGAACACGGCAGTTGGCAACACTTTTGAGATTTAATTTATATTTTCTACCATGAAATTTTTTCAGATTTAAATTATTCACCGTATTCGTACGCTAAATTCGTTCAGAAATTGACAGTTGGCAGTATTTTTAAACTTACAATGTACAATTTAAATTTTCCAACAGTTGGCAACAGTTTTGAGTTTTAATTTGTATTGTCTACCATGAATTTTCTCCTGATTTAAATTTTCCACCACCAAACTCCCCAGATTCGAATTTTCCAAAGCTAAATTCGTCCGGAAATTGTCTGTAGACAACACTTTTAAGCGTACAATTCAAATTTCCCACTCCAGAACATGACAATTGGCAACACTTTTGAGTTTAAATTTATATTTTCTACCATGAATTTTCTCCAGATTTAAATTTGCCACCACTAAACTTCCCCTATTCAAATACTCCAACGCTAAATTCGTTCAGAAATTATCTGTTGGTAGCACTTTAGAACTTACAATGTACAATTTAAATTTCCCACTTTAGAACGCAACAGTTGGGAATACTTTTGAGTCTGAATTTGTATTTTCTACCATGAATTTTTTTCGGATTTACAGTTTTCACTACTAAATTCGTCCGGAAATTGACTGTAAACATCACTTTTCACTGCGTTCAATGTACAATTCAAATTTCCCACTCCAGGACACGGCAGTTGGCAACACTTTTGAGTTTGAGTTTATATTTTCTACTATGAAATTTCTCCAGATTTAAATTTACCACCACTAAACTCCCCGTATTCAAATTTTCCAACGCTAAATTCGTTCAGAAATTATCTGTTGGCAGTACTTTAGAACTTACAATTAAATTTTAAATTTCCCACTTTAAAACGCAACAGTTGGGAACACTTTTGAGTCTGAATTTGTATTTTCTACCATGAAATTTTTTTAGATTTACAGTTTTCACCACTAAATTCGTCCGGAAATTGACTGTGGACATCACTTTTGAGCGTATAATGTACAATTCAAATTTCCTACTCCAGAACACGGCAGTTGGTAACACTTTTGAGTTTAAATTTATATTTTCTGCCATGAAATTTTTTCAGATTTAAAGTTTTCACCACTAAATTCGTTCGGAAATTGACTGTAGACATCACTTTTGAGCGTACAATGTACATTGGCAACACTTTTGAGTTTAAATTCTGCCATAAGATTTTTTTCAGATTAAAATTTTTTACCACTAAATTTGCCCGGAAATTGATTGTACACATCACTTTTAAGCGTACAATGTACAATTTAAATTTCCCACTCCAGAACACGACAGTTGGTAACACTTTTGAGTTTAAATTTATATTTTCTGCCATGAAATTTTTTCAGATTTAAAGTTTTCACCACTAAATTCGTCCGGAAATTGACTGTACACATCACTTTTAAGCGTACAATGTACAATTTAAATTTCCCACTCCAGGACACGACAGTTGGCAACACTTTTGAGTTTAAATTTATATTTTCTGCCATGAATTTTATTCAGATTTAAATTTTTCACCACGAAATTCGTCCGGAAATTGACTGTAGACAACACTTTTGAACGTACAGTGTGCAATTTAAATTTCCCACTCCAGGACACGACAGTTGGCAACACTTTTGAGTTTGAATTTATATTTTCTTCCATGAATTTTTTTCAGATTAAAATTTTTCACCACTAAATTCGTCCGGAAATTGACTGTACACATCACTTTTGAGCGTACAATGTACAATTTAAATTTCCCACTCCAGGTCACGGCAGTTGGTAACACTTTTGAGTTTAAATTTATATTTTCTACCATGAAATTTTTTCAGATTTAAATTTTTCACCACTAAATTCCCCGCATTTGTACGCTAAATTCGTTCAGAAATTGACAGTCGGCAGCACTTTTGAACTTTCAATGTACAATTTAAATTTCCCAATAGTTGGCGACACTTTTGAGTTTTAATTTGTATTCTCTACCATGAAATTTCTTCAGATTTAAATTTTTCACCACTGAACTCCCCAGATTAGAATTTTCTAACGCTAAATTCGTCCGGAAATTGACTGTAGACAGCACTTTGGAGCGTACAATGTAGAATTTAAATTTTCCACTCCAGGACACGGCAGTTGTTAACACTTTTGAGTTTAAATTAATATTTTCTACCATGAAATTTTTTTAGATTTACAGTTTTCTCCACTAAATTCCCCAAATTCGTACGCTAAATTCGTTCAGCAATTGACAGTTGGCAGCACTTTTAAACTTACAATGTACAATTTAAATTTCCCAACAGTTGGCAACAGTTTTGAGTTTTAATTTGTATTTTCTACCATGAAATTTCTCCAGATTTAAATTTTCCACCACCAAACTCCCCAGATTACAATTTTCCAACGCTAAATTCGTCCGAAAATTGACTGTAGACATCACTTTTGAGCGTACAATGTACAATTTAAATTTCGCACTCCAGAACACGGCAGTTGGCAACACTTTTGAGTTTGAATTTGTATTTTTTACTGTTTAATTTCTCCAGATTTTAAATTTCCAACTCTAAATTCATTCAGAAACTTAAGTGTTGACAGCACTTTAGAGCTTACAATTTACAATTTAAATTTCCCGCTCCACAACACGACAGTTGGCAACAATTTTGAGTTTTAATTTATATTTTGTACCACGAAATTGTACAGATTTGAATTTTCCACCACCAAATTCCCCAGATTAGAATGTTTCAACGCCCTGTAATTGACAGTTGGCAACACTTTTGAGCCTAAGGTGTTGCCTTTTTTACTTCGGGTCACTTCTTGACCTCGTATCGGCAGATGTTATCTGCTGTATCTGCTACTTTTTAGTAGTAATGCATTAGTAGACTTTTATGACAAAATGCTTGCTTGTTCGTACACATTGAAAAGTAAATCAAAGAGCTTGGGTGACTAGAGATTTGTTTAGAGAATAGTTTTTAAGGTTTTTTGCGGCGGAGGTTTAAAAATTGAGAAGAAAAATTTGGAAGGTGCTGTTAGTATTTTACATTTACAATACACATAGATTATGCTGTAGTAGGCCAACCCGCGAATAATCACAGTAGTCGATGCGTTTTAAACCCAAAATTCATTTAATCCAGGCCACACGCTAGATTTGGGTCATTCCAACATAGAAAAAGTATTTCTACCACCAAACACTTCTTCGTTGTTCTAGGCATTGTATCAAGATTTTATTTGTACAAGTGGTGGTCCATGAACTTTCACAGAGAAGGCTAAGAAGGAGATGTTGACGCGTCTCCATGACAACCGTTTTAAATGATGCGAGTATTGAGCCACTGTCTTCTTCCTTCGCCAGACTTTCATGAATGGCCACGAAGAAGAAATTGACGAAACAGAAATGGCATAAGAAGAGAAAATAGTTATTTTAGATTAATTGTACGTCCCACCTATACCAAAATCAGTGACGGTTCGCGGGGTTTTTTCTGGTGCGGCCGAGGAACAAGAGGTGGTAATACAGATAGGTGCGGTCACGCAGCCAGCCGTCTCTGCAACTGACCCTACCTATCTGTATTACCATCTCTTGTTCCTCGGCCGTACCAGAAAAAACCCCGCGAACCGTCACTGACCAAAATACCTTTTAATGGATATCAAAAAATATGTGATTTTGCAATTCTAACTGGCTCTGGAACTTCTAAACTAAAAGACGACATTTTCCAGGAATCTATCTACCGTGTTACGGGAGGCTCACCCGTACATCAAAGGTAGAACGCATCGTATCCAATAAATAAACATCTTGTAGAACAGCGTTACGGGCACGTTGTTGCATAAATCGCGCGGACATTGTTTTAATAATAACGTAATGATCGGACATGGGTTCGTTTCAGCAACATATACAGTAACAACTGTATGTTACAAACGTATGAAGTAATAAACGTTGGTCTGCCTTCTCGTGTTACACGGCCATGCGTTCGCTTTATTGCACTTGTTTTGGCTGATGCCGGAGCAAGCTCTTTTAATCAGCCGTGATATTACTGTACACATTCACATGCGGCAGGGCAGACTGGCCTTTTTTTACAGCTGCGCCAAAGGTTTATTGCTCGTGTGGCGCTTTATTTATTGTCCGATGCCGGATACACTGAACACGCCGATATCGATTTGCATTAAATACCGATCCGACAAACGCGTACGCGTGATTGACTTTCTGGTTCGCTTCCACTCGCGTGCGTTAATAAGAAAAGACTATTATCGGAACGTGCTCTATGATGGCCGGTGGATTTTCTTGCGATTCGTAAGGAGAGAGGATTGTCGAAATCGCAGCTGCCGCGGGCGGTGGAAGTCTGTAACTGGACATCGCGATTTACACGGTCCGTTTCCGTGTCGGGACAGCCACGACGAAGACGAAATACGCGAATTTTTGTTTCGTAGTCCTAAGCGGGCCCGCACACGGCCAATTATTAGTTGAGCGATAGTTTAGTCGAGGTCTGTAATGGCATTACCGTAAATGCAAGTGCGCACACACACCAACTATCGTTCAGCCCGATTTTTTAGTCAAAAGCAATTGGTGAGCCCTTATGATTAAATAATCGTTCTACTATCGTACAACTGGCATGGTTCCACAGTTCCAATGGGAGTGCGCACACGATCGATAGTTTAGTTGGTCATCGATCGTAAAAAGCCCGCGATAAGATATATAAATGCATATTCTTAAATATTGATATGCTGACAATATCCCTTTGGATCCATCCGCATCTAGTAAAATGCAATTAAATGGTGATGATTAAATTTTTCATATTTTGCATATCTAAGCCCTCTCGTGCATATTTTAGTTACATCGAGCATATGCAATCATATTTTAGCTTATTTGAGCATGTTTAATAATATTTAAGCAACATTTTTATTACATAAATTAGTAATACTCTACTAAACTGTCTACGCGCTCCGCATAAATTGAGTTGTGACGGCGTCGTACAGTGTGCGCACGCCACACGATTTCTCCTCGACTAAATAGTTTAGTTGGTGGAGAATCGTAACGTGTATCCAACTCAACTAAATAGTTTAGTCGTTGAACAATTGTCCGTGTGCGGGGCCCCTAAGACTCCTAACCAAATCACTACATTTGCACCAGTCAAGTGTATTTTTTTTAGAAGTTTCGGACTGTGAATATATATTTTTATAAAGTTTCACCTCAAATTCTGTAATTCTTGTCGGTGTTAAAATGGCGGTAAAAACAAGTGGCGCCGGTGGGGTTTTTTCGTTTGTTTTCAAATTCGTTGAAATGCTGGACAGATATAAAACGTTGATATCACGCGTTGGTTTATAGGGGACCAGCCTTGTTTGTCCCGGTGACATTTGGCCTGCGATAAGAATGGTTCCTTCACTCACGGTCATCCAAGGATTTATGTGTGTGTGTGTGTGTTCGCGAGACACGGTTAGTACACACATCTAATATCAAAATGAAATTATGCTATCGGTATAAATAATTTTAGTGTAAATATAGTTTTTTTCTAGATTTGTAGGGTAAATCGGCAACTAGTCTATGTTGTCAGAATTTAAATGAAAGTCCACATTGAGTATAAAAAAAACGGCGACGTACTTCCATAGAGAATGTAAGTGGGAAACTACTGTCAAAATTTGAAATCGATCCATGCAACGGTGTTCAAGTAATTTGTCCTCTCAGTTTAAAAAAAAGTGATTTCGAAAAAAACGCGTTTAAAGTTTTACAGCATTCGCGCACTTTGGTGGACTCCTGAGGAACCCTAAAGCATTTTTTCACCATAGGACCAACTACATATTTAATTTGATTAATTAAAACACTTGGTTTTATTTAACTGCTTTTATTTGTCTCTCCGACTAAAAGCAGTGAAACAAAACCAAGTGTTTTAATTAATCAAATTATATAATTATGTTTCACCATGAAATTAATTAATCAACTAGATATTGTTTAGAAAACCCTAAAATATTGTTTAAGCAAAAAAAAAAGAGTTTTCCAAAATCCAAGAGTGGTGTTACCCCTTAAATAGCAAATGCTAGAATTGAAAACAGTGGCGTAGCGTAGGTTAAAGGGCAACGGGCAAACTTTTTCTAGCGCGCTGATCCTCATTAAAAAGTTTTTTACAATGTATGTGTTCGTTATACAGGGTGTCTATTTAAAAACGAGCAATGCTTTATAAGTATGGACCTAAAAAAGATATAAAAAAATGGTGATGTGGCCATCATGTTACTTTCTCCGACTTGATGGTATCATAGCCATTTATATTTACGTTTTCATTGTTTATGTTCAATAGAAATCACATTTTAAATGTACATCGAGCGTTGCGTGAACTCGGATGAAACTGACGTTTAACCCTTTGCACTCGTGTCTTCTTATTGTCGCCACAATACGTTTTGTCACTGTGCTCTCAAATATAAATACGAGTGCAAAGGGTTAAAACGTCAAAATCATGAAAGATGGAAAAATTATACATCAAATTCAAAAACTCGGTTAACTCAAAAACTAACGGGATTTCGAAAAAAAATTATTATTTATAAGTTGTTTATTTTGGCATTCTCTACAATTATTATTCACATAAATTTGCTGTAACTATTAAAGTTTCATAATTATAAACCAAAAATTAAAAGAAAATTAATACATATTTTTCTCGAATAGCAATGATTTTATGAAAAATAATTTCAAGCAAAAGATGTTCATTTCTTTGTTGTCTTCAATGTTTGTTTAAATGTTTTTGTGATATTTTTCATATTTAAGAAAATATTGGCAAAAAACAAAAAAACAGTTAAGGTAAACACCCACTTCCGGTGTACGAAATTTTACCAAAAGCTTTTCAGTTCTTCGGAGAGAAATGCCTAAAAAAAAATTTATAATTATTTGTTCCAATTTCCCATTCTAAATATCAAATTAAACCATTTTGTTGTTAATACGCTCGAAATTGTTTAACAATAATCAGAACATTTTAATTTTTAGATTTTCAAAATTAAATGCTGAAAATAACTCCCACGAGTCTATTTCTCAAAATAACAACAATTTGTTTCATTATGCTTTTTTCGTGTTCTCCAGTTTTCTTACTAATAATTTTACGACCTTATTTGCAAGAAAATGGTTTAATTTGAGATTGGAATAAAACACTTTAACTTTTTATACCACTATATTTAATTTATGTGACTAGTTTCGACCATTCACTGGTCATTTTCAAACTTGAGTTTTAATTTGATATTTAGAACGAGAAATGGGAATAAATAAAAAAATATTTTGCGTCTTTCTCAAAATTTACACGTATTTTGTTTAGTACTGTTAAATAGCAATTTTCAAGAGTTTTCCAAAGGGGTGTCGCCATTAAAAAAATTGTAGGGGTGGCTACAGCCCCGGGGTCATTTTTGTGGTCATACTGATTACCCAACATAACGGTTTTGAGAATTTTTTTATATCTTTCTTAGATAGATACTTTAGAGCATTGCTTGTTTTTAAATGGACAGCCTGTGTTTTCATCTCGAGATATTTCATGGAAGAAAATACAAATTCAAACTCAAAAGTGTTGCCAACTGTCGTGTTCTGGAGTGGGGCAATTAAATTGTACATTGTAAGCTCAGAAGTGCTGCAGACAGTCAATTTCTGAAGGAATTTAGCGCTGGAAAATTTTAATCTGGGCATTTTAGTGGTGGAAAAATTTCACGGTAGAAAATATTAATTCAAACTCAAAAGTATTGCCAACTGTCGTGTTCTGGAGTGTGGCAATTAAATTGTACATTGTAAGCTCAAAAGTGCTGCCGACAGTCGAATTCTGAAGGAATTTAGCGCTGGAAAATTTTAATCTGGGGAGTTTAGTGGTGGAAAAATTAATTCTGGAAAAATTTCATTGGTGGAAAATATTAATTCAAACTCACAAGTGTTGCCAACTGTCGTGTTCTGGAGTGTGGCAATTAAATTGTACATCGTAAGCTCAAAAGTGCTGCAGACAGTCGAATTCGACTTTGGAAAATTTGAAACTGGGAAGTTTAGTGGTGCAAAATTTAAAACTGGAAAAATTTCACGGTGTATAATAGTAATAATAATTTATTGACGAACAAAATGTAAATTTATTTATTTATTTATTGATTAATGGTAAACTTCTTTTATACATTAAATACATACCGGGTGACCCAGGGTTCTGTATAAGCCCCATAACTTATTTGCTATTTGAGATATCGACTTCTAGTTTTCTTGAACTGGTTCCGACACTTATTCTACATATTTTAAAAATATGTATGTTTTTGTTCAGGGTGTCCCAATATACATAACAGAACAAAGTTATGTTTTTTTAAATGGAACACCCTATATTTTATACTTTATTTTCAACCCTCTTGAGAAGCTGATAAAAATAGTATAAGATAGTATGGGTCTATTATGGACGATTGGTTAGTTATGGGCAAATTTGTGGCAAAAATAAGGACACGTTGAAAAAGTTGCAGAAGCGCTCCTAGCAATGCTAGCATCGTTTTTTATACACTAAAGAATTTTCCACATCATGAAGAATAATACAAAGCGGCTTTGGTTCTTTTTTGTTCATACTGCTATACAGGGTGTCAACATACGCAAAATAATGGATAACTATTTTTTTTCAAATGGAACACCCTATATATCTTGCAACCAATGCATGGAATTTTTAATAAGCTTTCTAATGATGTACAATTTGTATAATGAAATATTAAGGATTCTTAAGATTTATCCATAGAAACATTTTTCTTTTGTCACCCCCTGCTCATTTTTGGATTTTCAGCCAAAACTATGCATTTTTTTAAAAAATAATAAAAGACCAAAGTTGTAGGGCGGAAAATTTTAGATCGATATAGGTCTTTCGACTTTTCCAATAATGCGTGCATTGCCCGCCAGAGTGCGCAAAATCGTGACCGTATATGCATTTTAGCGTTTTTCTCAAATTTTTTGTTAATTAATTGCACTATACTTTATTTTCCACGTCCTCTAGCAGAAAAATGGGTAATTATAGAAATATTCAAATGACCTACATCGATTGAAAATATTCCGCTCTACAAGTCTTAAAAGAAGCAATTTTTGCCCAAAATGCATAGTTTTCGCTAAAAATGCAAAAAACCATTGAAAAACGCAAAAATTGATATATACATTTTTAATTTGCATTTTTAGGGAAAAGTATGCATTTTTGGGAAAAATTGCATCTATTAAGAGTTGTACAGAGGAACATTTTCAATCGATATGGACCATTTTAATTTTCCTATAATTTCCCGTTTTTCCGCTAGAGGGTGCGGAAAATAAAGTATAGTGCAATTTATTATTAAAAAATTTGAAAAGAAAACGCTAAATGCATAGACGGTCATGATTTTGCGCGCTGTGGCGGGCAATGCACGCATTATTGGAAAAGTTTAAAGACCTATGTCGACCGGAAATTTTTCGCTCTACAACTTTGGTCTCGTATAATTTTTTCTGAAAATGCATAGTTTTGGCTGAAAATCCAAAAATCAGCAGAAAGTGACAAAAGAAATATGTTTTTATTGATAAATCTCAAGAATCCTTAATATTTTGTTATACAAACTATATATCATTGGAAAGCTTATTAAAAATGCCATAGATTGGTGGCAAATTATATAGGGTGTTCCATTTGAAAAAAAATAGTTATCCATTGTTTTGCGTATGTCGACACCCTGTATAGCACAATGAATAAAAGAGAACCAAAGCCGATGTGTATTATTCTTTATGATGTGGGAAATTTTTTAGTGTATAAATAATGATGCTATCTTTGCTAGGAATGCTTCTGCAATGTTTTCAATGTGTACATGTTTTTGCCACAAATTTGCCCATAACTAACCAACCGTCCATAATAGACCCATACTATCTTATACTATTTTTATCAGCTTCTCAAGAGGGTTGAAAATAAAGTATAAAATATAGGGTGTTCCATTTAAAAAAATATAACTTTGGTCTGTTATGTATATTGGGACACCCTGTACAAAAACATACATATTTTTAAAATATGTAGAATAAGTGTCGGTACTAGTTCATGAAAACTAGAAGTCGATATCTCAAATAGCAAATAAGTTATGGGGCTTTTACAGATCCCTGGGTCACCCGGTATATACAAAAAAAAAATCACTCAAAAGTGTTGCCAACTGTCGTGTTCTGGAGTGGGGCAATGAAAGTGTACATTATAATCTCAAAAGTGCTGCCGACAGTCAATTTCTGAAGGAATTTAGCTTTGGAAAATTTTAATCTGGGGAGTTTGGTGCTGCAAATTTTAATTTGGAAAAATTTCACTATAGAAAGTATAAATTCAAAAGTGTTGCCAACTTTTTTCCCGGGCGGGAAATTTAAATACAAAAGTGTCGACTATTTTTTCCCCTGGCGAAAATTTTAAATTCAAAAGTGTTGCTAACTATTGGGCGCGTTCATCAAACAAAATAGTTACAAACGTGTTGCCAACAGTTGATTTTTTGATTATCTTCTACCGTTCACGAGATATTTATCAAAAAAAACAAATGAAATTAAATACTGATTTCTTGTTGATCTAGCATCACGTTAAAATAAGATATTTGTTACGGTGTTTTTATGGTCAATAAACCACTTTTTAACTTTGTTTGTATGACATTAATTTATTAGTTGACTGCAGTTTCGATAAATACGCTTGCCATTATCAAAACTAAAGACTTTACACTGGAAAATAATTTGAAATCATCTTCAACCGTTCACGAGATATTTACCTATATGTCAAAAAACAAATGAAACCAAGTACTGTCCTCCTGTTGTATTTGCAGTTTTACTACAATTCGAATAAAAAAAGAACCTCGCAGTAGTGCGCCGACTACCCTAGGGCCGGCCCTGCATCCGCTAAATCCCAAACAATGCCCACATTTAAAATAGCACCTCCATTATCCTCCAATAACAATTCATATTTTCGCTTTTAACAAAATTTTAAATTTACCGGAAACGTCAACCGAAAACAGTTGGATTCAAAATGGCTCCATAGCGTTCACCAGAAACCAACCTTCAGCGCAAGCGAATCACAAACGGTTTATTTCTAGTGAACGCATCCATTGTTTTTTTTTCTAATGTAGGAAATTTAAATTTAAAAATGTTGCCGACTGCGTTTTTTAGGGTGGGAAATTTAAATTCAAAAGTGCTGCCAACTGTTTTTTTCCTCTAAGACGGAAACGAAGACGTTGCTATGTGTTGTTTTTTAGTGTGGAAAATTTAAACTCAGAAGTGTTCCCAACTGTAGTTCTTTTAGGGCGGGGAATTTATATTCAAGAGTGTTGCTGCCAACTGTTTTTTTTTAAATGGGGAATTCAAATAAAAAAATGTTAAAAAATGTTGTCAACTATTTGTTTTTTAGTTGTTTTCAACTGTCGCTTTAACGTGTTGATAATTATCGTTAAATTTAAAAGTGTTGCCAACTGACGGGAAATTTAAGTTCAAAAATGTTGCCAGATGTTTTTTAGGGTGGAAAATTTAAACTCAAAAATATTGCCAACTGTAGTTCTTTTAGGGCGGGAAATTTATATTCAAGAGTGTTGCTGCCAACTGTTGTTTTTTTTAAGTGGGGAATTCAAATTAAAAAATGTTGTCAACTATTTGCTTCTTAGGTGTTTTCAACTGACGCTTTCACGTGTTGATAATTATCGTTAAATTTAAAAGTGTTGCCAACTGACGGGAAATTTAAGTTCAAAAAAGTTGCCAGGTGTTGCACTTTTTTTGGGGTGGAAAATTTAAACTCAAAATTATTGCCAACTGTAGTTATTTTAGGGCGGGAAATTTACATTCAAAAGTGTTGCTGCGAACTGTTGTTTTTTTTTAAGTGGGGAATTCAAATTAAAAAATGTTGTCAACTATTTGTTTCTTAGGTGTTTTCAATTGTCACTTTAACGTATTGATAATAATCGTTAAACTTAAAAGTCATGCCAACTGACGGGAAATTTAAGTTCAAAAATGTTGCTAGGTGTTGCTGTTTTTTAGGGTGAAAAATTTAAACTCAAAAATATTGCCAACTGTAGTTCTTTTAGGGCGGGAAATTTATATTCAAGAGTGTTGCTGCCAACTGTTGTTTTTTTTAAGTGGGGAATTCAAATTAAAAAATGTTGTCAACTATTTGCTTCTTAGGTGTTTTCAACTGACGCTTTCACGTGTTGATAATTATCGTTAAATTTAAAAGTGTTGCCAACTGACGGGAAATTTAAGTTCAAAAAAGTTGCCAGGTGTTGCACTTTTTTTGGGGTGGAAAATTTAAACTCAAAATTATTGCCAACTGTAGTTATTTTAGGGCGGGAAATTTACATTCAAAAGTGTTGCTGCGAACTGTTGTTTTTTTTTAAGTGGGGAATTCAAATTAAAAAATGTTGTCAACTATTTGTTTCTTAGGTGTTTTCAATTGTCACTTTAACGTATTGATAATAATCGTTAAACTTAAAAGTCATGCCAACTGACGGGAAATTTAAGTTCAAAAATGTTGCTAGGTGTTGCTGTTTTTTAGGGTGAAAAATTTAAACTCAAAAATATTGCCAACTGTAGTTCTTTTAGGGCGGGAAATTTATATTCAAGAGTGTTGCTGCCAACTGTTGTTTTTTTTAAGTGGGGAATTCAAATTAAAAAATGTTGTCAACTATTTGCTTCTTAGGTGTTTTCAACTGACGCTTTCACGTGTTGATAATTATCGTTAAATTTAAAAGTGTTGCCAACTGACGGGAAATTTAAGTTCAAAAAAGTTGCCAGGTGTTGCACTTTTTTTGGGGTGGAAAATTTAAACTCAAAATTATTGCCAACTGTAGTTCTTTTAGGGCGGGAAATTTATATTCAAGAGTGTTGCTGCCAACTGTTGTTTTTTTTAAATCGTTAAATTTAAAAGTGTTGCTAACTGACGGGAAATTTAAGTTCAAAAATGTTGCCAGGTGTTGCTGTTTTTAGGGTGGAAAATTTAAACTCAAAAGTATTGCCAACTGTAGTTTTTTAGGGCGGGAAATTTATATTGGCAGTTTAAACTCGCATCAATCTATTTTTGGATATTTAACACCAAAAATGAGAAAAACTAGTTAAATTCAGTTGATTACTTTTCGAAAATGAAATGATTACATCCGTTCGTTTGGGATTTTCGAAAATTTCCTCTTTAGCGGCAATATATTGTAAGATATAAGTTTTTTTTTTTATTTCGAGGACACAGAATAATAATTTGCTTCTTACCCACACTGGGCAAAACTATGTTTCGCTCGAAAGACCGATCGGTGAATATTGTAACAACATTTAACGCCATTGTTACAACATTTAACGCCATTGTTAAACGGCAAATGGCGCGTTTTATGGTAACATTAATCAAGTTTATCATTTCAGTCAAGTGTGCCGTTTTCATTATTATTTCTTCCTGAAGGCATTACGTTTTTAACAGTTGCATAAATTCACATTAAAGATTTGTAATCGATAATAAATCAATCAGTAAAATTCTTTCACTTTCACGTTTAATAAACGTGTAAAATCCACTTAATTGTTGCAATTTTTAATATTTGCCTAAATTCACATGAGGAGT
Organism: Ocypus olens; assembly: GCA_910593695.2. Taxonomy (NCBI): domain Eukaryota; kingdom Metazoa; phylum Arthropoda; class Insecta; order Coleoptera; family Staphylinidae; genus Ocypus; species Ocypus olens. The sequence goes on from OU343048.1 coordinate 1,798,271, forward strand.
TGTAGATAAAAAATCAGTTTAGAAATGGAGCCGTAAAAATCAGAATTCTGCGCTAAAACAGGTCGATTGCAAATTTACTTTCGAGTAAAATACATCTACGTTTAATAAACGTGCAGAAACCACTTAATTTTTTCGTTTTTTTTGCTAACAATACGAAAAATATAATGCTTTGTCATTTACATCTTTCATAATTTTGACGTTTTAAACGTCAGTTGCATCCGAGTCTACAAAACGTTCGATGTACATTTAAAATATGATTTCAATTGAAAATAAACCACGAAAGTATAAATAACTATTATACTATCAAAATCGGAGAATTTTTTTTTTTTAATTTTTGAGTTTTAAGTTTTCGCCATTCAGTCATCGGATAAATTAACAACACCATTTTTCTGTATACATTATTGTAACATAACATATTGACCATAAGATTCTGTACCATTTGTAAATAAGCTATTGACGATTTAAATCGTTATTTGTGTTGAGAAATATTATTAAATTGAATTGAAAAATTCATTCAATAAATTTTAATTAATTTGATTTAGTCACTTACCAACAGTCATAACTAATGATTCAAATCAATTTTCATTAATATTATTTTCAAAATTCTGCACACTCACTCGGTGGAAGATGAACGGTCGAATCAAACGATTTTCAATGATTAAAAATAGATTTGATTTTTATCGGAGCTGCGTGAATGCATCGCAGATAAGCACAGATAACGGGCGACGGAAGAATGTGTTTTTGCCGGATGTTAATTGCCTCCGGGGCAAAGGTCAGGTGATTCGGCGGTTCGCACCTGACAAGGTTGTCCAGTTGCATCAGTGTGAGTTCGGTGTGCGGTGGAGTGCAGTTTTAGAATTTTCATTTTAGTGTTAAATTTGGAGGATGGATAGCAGTTTCATCGGTGAGTCCGGTGTTGGAATATTTTAAGAGTGCGATGGAGTGTTCGAGTCAAATTTGAAGGATGGACGAGGAGCCGTTGACGTCTTATGGACATCATTTCATCAAGGTAAGTGTACAGAGCTGATTAATTGAAAATTTATCATTTACTGGAACACGATTTTATATTCTCAAACGATTGTGTCGGACGGTTTTAATAATCCAAGCAGCAAAATTTGTTTCTCTAAAGAGGTTAATATTACGTTGTTTTTCATAAACTTCTTGATCGTATCGGATCCCGTAATTATTACTCAAAACAGTGTAAATATTTTTTAGCAATTTATTTCATTAATTATCGTAATGTTTACGTAAAATTATTCACGATTAATTAATGAGTACAACTTTTAAAATACAACCATCCCGCACACGTACCAATTTGAAAATGTGCATTTTGCACGTGGAAATAACCTTGACCGATTCAATGCGCTTAATTTGAATTGGTAAACAAACATCCATGGAAAAACATCAGCAATATTATATGTAAATGTTGCAATGCATTTGTGAGTACATTTATATATATCTAGACGCAATTATTATTATTACGAGATTAATTAGAGGAGAGTTGTGATTACAATTATTCCATTTATCGTCCCATAACCGTTATCTGGTGACGATTGCGTCATCGATCGTAATGTTTGTAATCGTTTAATTAATTTGTGGTTAACGAATTTTCATTGACCTGAAATTTTATAATGAAACTATATTTAAAAGGTGTTTTTTTATGTCTGGATATCGACAATGATTTAGTTGCGATTTGAGTATCTAAAATTTGTTTTAGAATGAAAATGGAAGGATAGTCTCGAGTTAAAATTGATTCTTAGGATTAATTTTTTTATTACATTTTTATAAGCAATTTTCGTTTTTTCAATTTAAGTTTGAATCGTTTCCGTTTTGTTTACTCCTAGGATATGGCATTGTTTTTATGGAAAACCAAAAACGCATTCTTTGGTTATGGATCTCGAGCTCTTGAAGAAATTTCGCTGATTAACTTTTTTATTGCATTTTTATTTTAATCGTTGAACGCAATTTTCTTTTTTTTTCAATTAAAGTTTGAAGCGTTTCCGTTTTGTTTACCCCCAGGATATGGCAATTGCTTTATGGAAAACCAAAAACGCATTCTTTGGTTATGGATCTCGAGCTCTTGAAGAAATTTCGCTGATTAACTTTTTTATTGCATTTTTATTTTAATCGTTGAACGCAATTTTCGTTTTTTTTCAATTCAAGTTTGAAGCGTTTCCGTTTTGTTTACCCCCAGGATATGGCAATTGCTTTATGGAAAACCAAAAACGCATTCTTTGGTTATGGATCTCGAGCTCTTGAAGAAATTTCGCTGATTAACTTTTTTATTGCATTTTTATTTTAATCGTTGAACGCAATTTTCGTTTTTTTTCAATTCAAGTTTGAAGCGTTTCCGTTTTGTTTACCCCCAGGATATGGCAATTGCTTTATGGAAAACCAAAAACGCATTCTTTGGTTATGGATCTCGAGCTCTTGAAGAAATTTCGCTGATTAACTTTTTTATTGCATTTTTATTTTAATCGTTGAACGCAATTTTCGTTTTTTTTCAATTCAAGTTTCAAGCGTTTCCGTTTTGTTTACTCCTAGGATATGGCAATTGTTTTTATGGAAAACCAAAAACGCATTCTTTGGTTATGGATCTCGAGCTCTTGAAGAAATTTCGTTGATTAACTCTTTTATTGCATTTTTATTTTAATCGTTGAACGCAATTTTCGTTTTTTTTCAATTCAAGTTTCAAGCGTTTCCGTTTTGTTTACTCCTAGGATATGGCAATTGTTTTTATGGAAAACCAAAAACGCATTCTTTGGTTATGGATCTCGAGCTCTTGAAGAAATTTCATTGATTAACTTTTTTATTGCATTTTTTTAAATCGTTGAACGCAATTTTCGTTTTTTTTTCTATTCAAGTTTGAAGCGTTTCCATTTTGTTTTCACCTAGGATATGACAATTGTTTTAAGAGAAAATCACAAATGCATTGCCTCTTCAAAGATCTTGAGCTTTTGAAGAAAATTCTTTGGTTAATTAATATTTTACAATTTTTCAAATTGTTAAATGCAATTTTCATTTTGCCATTTCAAGTTTGGAGCGTTGCTGCTTTGTTTCCACCCAGGATATAGCAATTGTTTTAATAGAAAATCACAAATGCATTGCCTCTTCAAAGATCTTGAACTTTTGAAGAAAATTCTTTGGTTAATTAATATTTTACAATTTTTCAAATTGTTAAATGCAATTTTCATTTTGCCATTTCAAGTTTGAAGCGTTGCTGCTTTGTTTCCACCCAGGATATAGCAATTGTTTTAATAGAAAATCACAAATGCATTGCTTCTTCAAAGATCTTGAGCTTTTGAAGAAAATTCTTTGGTTAATTAATATTTTACAATTTTTCAAATTGTTAAATGCAATTTTCATTTTGCCATTTCAAGTTTGAAGCGTTGCTGCTTTGTTTCCACCTAGGATATAGCAATTGTTTTAATAGAAAATCACAAATGCATTGCCTCTTCAAAGATCTTGAGCTTTTGAAGGAAATTCTTTGGTTAATTAATATTTTACAATTTTTCAAATTGTTAAATGCAATTTTCGTTTTGCCATTTCAAGTTTGGAGCGCTGCTGCTTTGTTTCCACCTAGGATATAGCAATTGTTTTAATAGAAAATCACAAATGCATTGCCTCTTCAAAGATCTTGAGCTTTTGAAGGAAATTCTTTGGTTAATTAATATTTTACAATTTTTCAAATTGTTAAATGCAATTTTCGTTTTGCCATTTCAAGTTTGGAGCGTTGCTGCTTTGTTTCCACCCAGGATATAGCAATTGTTTTAATAGAAAATCACAAATGCATTGCCTCTTCAAAGATCTTGAGCTTTTGAAGGAAATTCTTTGGTTAATTAATATTTTACAATTTTTCAAATTGTTAAATGCAATTTCGTTTTGCCATTTCAAATTTGCCGTTTTGTTTTCACGTAGGGCATGGCAATTGTTTTTATGGAAAACCAAATTGGCAGAAAAATAACAATAGTTTTCCTACTAGACCTGAGCCGCATACCTGTCAATCTCATTCATACGGTTTCGTAAATATAAACTTTATAAAAGTCACTGTCACTTACTGAGAAATTGTATTTTCGGAAAAATTGTTTTGAATATGGAAAACTACTATACAATACACGTCCGTTAGGGCTTTTACGGGCTTGCCGGTTTTATTCGGCTCGGTCTGACGGCGCAAACTTTCTGGCCGCGGTCGTAAAGACTATCCTAACGGACTTCTGCCGTAAAATACTACTTGTTAATATTTATATACGCGCGTGAGGGCGTAACGTGCAAACGTAAACATTAGAGAAATTTTTTTTCTGAAAAATTATTTTGAATATCGAAAATTAATATACAATATAGGGCCTTTACAGCCTTGCCGGTTTTATTTGGCTCGGTTTAACGGCGCAAACTTTTTGGCCGCGGCCGTAAAGGCCATCCTAACGGACTTCTACCGTAAAATACTGTTTAATAACGTTTATTTACGCGCGTGTGGGCGTAACGTGTAAACATAAACATTAGTTGTGAACTAATGAGAAATAAAAATGCCATCTGCGTAATTATTGTTTGTTTACTCTGAGTTTTTAATGCTTCGGCCGTACATTATTTATAAGCCGTTATCACCGCCTCGGCGTAAAATTCATTGCTGATTACAATTGCCGCTCGACTTGTTAATGGTACACCAAACAACGAATCTCTTGTTGCCGCTTGCAAAATTGCGACACACACACACACACATATAAAGAAAGCCCACTTTTTATTTAACAGATAATTTCGACACTGCGACAGATTAGTTATCTACACAATTACCAGTTTGATGTATTTTGTAGAAGTGGAAGAAATATTTAATTTTGATAATCCCACAAATACGATTCTTCGCAGACTTCTTTCTCGTTGAATTACTTGCAGGAATGTGCGCCTTAGAAATTCAGTTGTCTTTTTTGAGGACGAAATTTATGGAGGTATTCCCTGGCGTGTAATACTCTCATCGGGACGCATTAATCCCGCAATAACATCTGTTTCATTGGGTGCGAATGTTCCATTCATTCCAAACCCGAAAACCTTTCTCCTCCCATAAATTGTCCCGTTTTGAAAATGTATTCACACTCGCATGATTTATCCCGCCGTTCAGTTTATTTATTCTTGATGGTCGCGGACGGTTTTATGATCGAAAATATAATCAATTTACAGCTTGAAAAATTGTAACGATGTATTAAAAAATAATATTATAACGGGTGATTATAAATGATTGTTGTAAACAAGTGTTGGTATATAACGACGTGGGTGAAAACACCTTTCACGCCCGCCGCGCACTCACTATTACAGCGAAAGTAGAGATCGTAATAAATTGCAAAATACACAAATATTTTTTGATTATAAATAATTGCAATTAATTATTACTCCACTAATAATAACACAGTTGTTGATGTTTGACGATTTATTGTGAAAATTAATTAACGAACGTAAACAGCAATTAATTAAATCACCAATAACTGATAAATATAAACTTACGTTGCGAATGTATCGATAGGGTGGAACTCAGCGGCGGCAGGGGATAACTGTCCGGTTCGGTTTTGATCTTTTGGTGGAGGTCCGAGGAGACCAAATCCTGAAACAAAAAAAAATCATTAAATTAATTATTTTGAAGACACGGACGCACCGTGCAGTTGATTCATTAATGGAATCGATATATGTAGTAATGCGGCAATGGATTACACACACGGGATGTTTGTAAATATTCCATAATCGAAAATAAACAAACGAATGTTTACGCTTTGATATATACATATGCATATTTCGAGAGGTTGTCTCTTTGTAGCGCCACCGATCATAAAATAGGATGGAACTATGTTTTCATTGAGCACGATGTGTTTTGTAAATACATTAATTATTTCATCAGATTGGCACTGAATGTATAACAACACGCGTTCCGGGGGGAATATTTTCAAAACGTTGTCTTGTCGAATCGGCCGTTAGATGTTGCGTAACGCGAACCGACGTGTCTGTGCCATATTCTACTTCTGCCAGAAACAGCCGATGGGCGATTAAACAGTTACTCATCCATTTTAATTAAATTCATAAAGTAAGATCTTCATTCAAAATTTCAAGAAATTGTGTTATCTAGACATCGATTGGCCATTACAATTTGTTTTCCAGCGCAGCCATTTTTTTTCTGTAAAGTTCTGACAGTTGTCTTTGTGCAATTGTGTAAATACATTATGTAAGATGAATCTGTCAAAGTTTCAAGCATGTATTGATAAAAATGAGCAACTTACGGAGCAATTTCTGGAAAAAGTGCAAATTTCGTCATCAAAATTTGCAGCCATTTTTGTTACTGCAAACTTTTGATCATTTTTTTTATCAGTTATACAGACACATTATGTAAGATGAATCTGTTAAAATTTCAATCATCTATTAACAAAAATGAGCAACTTACGGAGCAATTTCTGGAAAAAGTGCAAATTTCGTCATCAAAATTTGCAGCCATTTTTGTTACTGCAAACTTTTGATCATTTTTTTATCAGTTATACAGACACATTATGTAAGATGAATCTGTCAAAATTTCAAGCATCTCTTGATAAAAATGAGCAACTTACGGAGCAATTTCTGGAAAAAGTGCAAAATTCGTCATCAAAATTGCAGCCATTTTTGTTACTGCAAACTTTTCATCATTTTCTTTGGGCAATTGTACAGACACATCACGTAAGATGAATCTGTCAAAATTTCAAGCATCTCTTGATAAAAATGAGCAACTTACGGAGCAATTTCTGGAAAAAGTGCAAATTTCGTCATCACATTTTGCAGCCATTTTTGTTACTGCAAACTTTTCATAATTTTCTTTGGTCAGTTGTACAGACACATCACGTAAGATGAATCTGTCAAAATTTCAAGCATCTCTTGATAAAAATGAGCAATTTACGGAGCAATTTCTGGAAAAAGTGCAAATTTCGTCATCAAAATTTGCAGCCATTTTTGTTACTGCAAACTTTTGATAATTTTCTTTGGGCAGTTGTACAGACACATTATGTAAGATGAATCTGTCAAAATTTCAAGCATTTCTTGATAAAAATGAGCAACTTACGGAACAATTTCTGGAAAAAGTGCAAATTTGTTCATCAAAATTTGCAACTATTTTTGTTACTGCAAACTTTTCTTAATTTTCTTTACGTAGTTGTATAGACACATTACGTAAGATGAATCTGTCAAAATTTCATGCATCTCTTGATAAAAATGAGCAACTTCCGGAGCAATTTTTGGAAAAAGTGCAAATTTCGTCATCAAAATTTGCAGCCATTTCTGTTACTGCAAACTTTTGATAATTTTCATTGGTCAGTTGTACAGACACATCACGTAAGATGAATCTGTCAAAATTTCAAGCATCTATTGATAAAAATGAGCAACTTACGGAGCCATTTCTGGAAAAAGTGCAAATTTGCTCATCAAAATTTGCAACTATTTTTGTTACTGCAAACTTTTCTTAATTTTCTTTACGTAGTTGTATAGACACATTACGTAAGATGAATCTGTCAAAATTTCATGCATCTTTTGATAAAAATGAGCAACTTACGGAGCAATTTTTGGAAAAAGTGCAAATTTCGTCATCAAAATTTGCAGCCATTTCTGTTACTGCAAACTTTTGATAATTTTCATTGGTCAGTTGTACAGACACATCACGTAAGATGAATCTGTCAAAATTTCAAGCATCTATTGATAAAAATGAGCAACTTACGGAGCAATTTCTGGAAAAAGTGCAAATTTGCTCATCAAAATTTGCAACTATTTTTGTTACTGCAAACTTTTCTTAATTTTCTTTACGTAGTTGTATAGACACATTACGTAAGATGAATCTGTCAAAATTTCATGCATCTCTTGATAAAAATGAGCAACTTCCGGAGCAATTTTTGGAAAAAGTGCAAATTTCGTCATCAAAATTTGCAGCCATTTCTGTTACTGCAAACTTTTGATAATTTTCATTGGTCAGTTGTACAGACACATCACGTAAGATGAATCTGTCAAAATTTCAAGCATCTATTGATAAAAATGAGCAACTTACGGAGCAATTTCTGGAAAAAGTGCAAATTTGCTCATCAAAATTTGCAACTATTTTTGTTACTGCAAACTTTTCTTAATTTTCTTTACGTAGTTGTATAGACACATTACGTAAGATGAATCTGTCAAAATTTCATGCATCTCTTGATAAAAATGAGCAACTTACGGAGCAATTTTTGGAAAAAGTGCAAATTTCGTCATCAAAATTTGCAGCCATTTCTGTTACTGCAAACTTTTAATAATTTTCATTGGTCAGTTGTACAGACACATCACGTAAGATAAATCTGTCAAAATTTCAAGCATCTATTGATAAAAATGAACAACTTACGGAGCAATTTCTGGAAAAAGTGCTAATTTCGTCATCAAAATTTGCAGCCATTTCTGTTACTGCAAACTTTTAATAATTTTCATTGGTCAGTTGTACAGACACATCACGTAAGATAAATCTGTCAAAATTTCAAGCATCTATTGATAAAAATGAACAACTTACGGAGCAATTTCTGGAAAAAGTGCAAATTTCGTCATCAAAATTTGCAGCCATTTCTGTTACTGCAAACTTTTAATAATTTTCATTGGTCAGTTGTACAGACACATCACGTAAGATAAATCTGTCAAAATTTCAAGCATCTATTGATAAAAATGAGCAACTTACGGAGCAATTTCTGGAAAAAGTGCAAATTTCGTCATCAAAATTTGCAGCCATTTTTGTTACTGCAAACTTTTCTTAATTTTCTTTACGTAGTTGTATAGACACATTACGTAAGATGAATCTGTCAAAATTTCATGCATCTCTTGATAAAAATGAGCAACTTACGGAGCAATTTCTGGAAAAAGTGCAAATTTGCTCATCAAAATTTGCAACTATTTTTGTTACTGCAAACTTTTCATAATTTTCTTTGGTCAGTTGTACAGACACATTATGTAAGATTAATCTGTCAAAATTTCAAGCATCTCTTGATAAAAATGAGCAACTTATGGAGCAATTTCTGGAAAAAGTGCAAATTTCGTCATCAAAATTTGCAACCATTTTTGTTACTGCAAACTTTTAATAATTTTCTTTGGTCAGTTGTACAGATACATTATGTAAGATGAATCTGTCAAAATTTCAAGCATCTCTTGATAAAAATGAACAACTTACGGAGCAATTTCTGGAAAAAGTGCAAATTTCGTCATCAAAATTTGCAGCCATTTTTGTTACTGCAAACTTTTCTTAATTTTCTTTAGGTAATTGTATAGACACATCACGTAAGATGAATCTGTCAAAATTTCAAGGATCTATTGATAAAAATGAGCAACTTACGGAGCAATTTCTGGAGAAAGTGCAAATTTCGTCATCAAAATTTGCAGCCATTTTTGTTACTGCAAACTTTTCTTAATTTTCTTTAGGCAATTGTATAGACACATCACGTAAGATGAATCTGTCAAAATTTCAAGGATCTATTGATAAAAATGAGCAACTTACGGCGCAATTTCTGGAAAAAGTGCAAATTTGATCATTAAAATTTGCAGCCATTTTTGTTACTGCAAACTTTTCATTCTTTTTTTTTTGGCAGTTGTACAGACACATCACGTAAGATAAATCTGTCAAAATTTCAAGCAACTCTTAATCAAAATGAGCAACTTACGCAGCAATTTCTGGAAAAAGTGCAAATTTCGTCATCAAAATTTGCAGTCATTTTTGTTACTGCAAACTTTTCAAAATTTTCTTTGGTCAGTTGTACAAACACATCATGTAAGACGAATCTGTCAAAATTTCAAGCAACTATTGATAAAAATGAGCAACTTACGGAGCAATTTCCGGAAAAGTGCAAATTTGTTCATCAAAATTTGCAGCCATTTTAATTACTGCAAACTTTTTATAATTTTCTTTGGGCAGTTGTACAGACACATCACGTAAGATGAATCTGTCAAAATTTCAAGCATCTCCTGATAAAAATGAGCAACTTACGGAGAAATTTCTGGAAAAAGTGCAAATTTGGTCATCAAAATTTGTCTTTTTTGTTACTGTACAGTGAAACAAACTCTACGAAAACAAAGTGGTACCCTGATTTATTATAATAATATATTGAAACAAACGACGATCGGACGCGTTAGCTAGAACCGATTTCATCAACAGTTTACTACAAACCAATTGCGTAACATTCCTGCGAAACGCTGCCACCTGCACATTTTTTCTAATTAGTCCATGCAAACAAATCGGACACCTTCGCGAGGACTCTTATTAACTAAACAATGGCGAATCGTTCCGCGGACAACTGATAGTTTGCCGGGAAATATTGAAAGAAAGCCGACCGTCTCGTGTTTTCTGTTTTCCAAATAACTCTTGAATCACGTTTGTTATGAATTTTTGCGAATGTTTCGTAAATACGAGTTGTTTACGAGGAGTTTTAGTTATCTTTAGGCGGTTTCACGTGATATTCGAGATTTTTATTTATGCGTATTATTTAATAATAATAATAATAATATGGTATATTTTATTTGTGGTGTTAATTCAATTACATATATTGGATTGATTAAATTATATTTTCATATACCCGATGAAGCCATTGTGTGGTGAAATAATAATAATAATAATATAAGTTTTATTCAAAAAATGGCACAAAATATTACATGTACATACAAAGAATAAACATGTGACCAAATTTGAAAATACATATACATATAACTCAAAATTCAAATTTAACTTTAATTTTAGTTTATTGTCCTTTATTGGAATTATTCTGTTGGGCAAATGATTAAATAAATAAAACAACATATTAAAAATATGAAACATTGTTGTAGAACAATAAAAAAAAAACATTTTGAAATCTTATATTGCGTCAGTGTTTTATTAAGGAAATTTAATTACAGTCGCGATGAAACTGATTTTTTTCTTTGCTGGAAATTTTCTAATTGGTAACTAAACGCGACGTTGAAAGTCAACTGAAAAAGACCAAAAATCTATTGTGGATTTGCCAGTACTGTCGAATTTGGGGTATTGAAAATTCTCGAATAATTCAAGGGTGTGAAATGCACCAAAAATTTGAAGATGGTTACCCCGAGATCGAAAACCTATGCTTTCAGCAGGATGGAGCGACCTGCCGCACTTACTAAAATTATTGTATTCTTCCACAATTTCACGCTCTGATTCAAATAGAATTATCTCGAAATTTACGGTGAAGTGCCATCAGATTTTTAAGGAATCGTAATCTCGAATAGATTTGTAAAATTTCACGTCGATGGCAATAGTTTTTTTATATTTTTTCAAGTCGTCGAAATTATTGTGTTTATCCAAAATTCTATGCTCCGTTCGAATGAGATTATCTCGAAGTTTAGGGATGGAGTTTTACAGATCTTTCTAAAATCGCAGTCACAAATGAATTTTGAATGAACTAGGGAAATTTCAAGTCGATGGCAATTGTTTTTATATTTTTTTCAAGTCATCAAAATTATTGTATTTTTCCACAATTCTACACTCTGTTCGAATGAAGTTATTTTAAAGTTTAGGAATGGGGTGTTTACAGATTTTTGTAGAAGAATTATCCCCAATGAATTTTGAATCGATTTGGCATATTTCGAGTCGATTGCAGTAGTTTTCATATTTTTTTAGGATGCCGAAATAATTGCATTTTTTCAACAATTTCGCGCTCGGTTCCAATGGGATTTTGTCAAAATTAGGGAATGGGATGCTTTCAGTTTTTAGTAGAAACGTAATCATGAATGAATTTTGAATAAATTAGTGAAATTACAAATCGATGGCAATTGTTTTTATATTTTTTTCGTGCTATTGAAATAATCGTATTTTTCCACAATTCCGCCCTCAGTTCGAATGAGATTATCTCAAAAGTTTGGGATGTAGTGTTTGCAGATTTGTACAGAATCATAATCCCTAATAAATTTTGAATGATTCGTGAAATTTTAAGTCGATGGAAATTTTTTTTATATTTTTTTGAGACGTCGGAATAATTGCATTTTTTTAACAATTTCGCGCTCGGTTCGAGTGGGATTATGCCGAAATTGGGGATTGGGGTGCTTTCAGTTTTTGGAAGAAACGTAATCCTGAATAAATTTTGAATCATTTAGTGTAATTTCAAATCGATGGCAGTTGTTTTTATATTTTTTTTTCAAGCTATCGAAATAATCGTATTTTTCCACAATTCCGCCCTCAGTTCGAACGGGATTATCTCAAAAGTTTGTGATGTGATGTTTGCAGATTTTTATAGAATCATTATCCGTAATGCATTTTGAATAGATTTGTGAAATTTTTAAGTCGATGGCGATTGTTTTTATATTTTTTTTTTGACGTCGGAATAATTGCATTTTTTTAACAATTTTTGCGCTCGGTTCGAATGGGATTATCTCGAAATTAGGGAATGGGGTGCTTTCAGTTGTTAGTAGGAACGTAATCCCGAATTAATTTTGAATAATTCAGTGAAATTTCAAATCGATGGCAATTGTTTTTATATTTTTTTCTAGCCGTTAAAATTATTGTATTTTTCCACAATTCCACGCTCGATTCGATTGGGATTATCTCGAAACTTTGTGGTGAGGTGTTTGCAGATGTTCATAGAATCATAATCCCTAATAAATTTTGAATATATTTGCGAAATTCTAAGTCAATGGCAATTGTTTTTATATTGTTTTGGGACAGAGGAAATAATTGCACTTTTTTTAAAGAATTTCGTGCTCGGTTCGAGTGGGATTATGCCGAAATTGGGGATGGGGTGCTTTCAGTTTTTGATAGAAACGTAATCCTGAATAATTTTGCATAAGTTAGTGGAATTTCGAATCGGTGGCAATTGTTTTTATATTTTCTCCAAATCATTGAAATTATTGTATTTTTTTCTCAATTCCGCGCTCAGTTCGAACGGCATTATCTCGACATTTTGGGATGTAGTGTTTGCAGATTTGTATAGAATCATAATCCCTAATGAATTTTGAATGGATTCGTGGAATTTCAAGTCGATGGCGATTTTACGTTTGGGACGTCGAAATAATTGCATTTTTTTAACAATTTCGCGCTCGGTTTGAGTGGGATTATGTCGAAATTGGGGTTGGGGTGCTTTCAGTTTTTGGTAGAAACGTAATCCTGAATGAATTTTGTATAGATTAGTGAAATTTCAAATCGATGGCAATTGTTTTAATATTTTTTTCAAGCCGTTAAAATTATTGATTTTTTTCTACAATTCCACACTCAGTTCGAATGGGATTATCTCGTAAGTTTGGGGTGTGGTGTTTGCAGATTGTTATAGAATTATAATTCCGAGTAAGTTTTGAGTAAATTTGTGAAGTTTCAAGTCGATGGCAATTGTTTTTATATTTTTTTCAAGTCGCTGAAATTATTGTATTTTTCCACAATTCCACTTTTCTGGCGAAAAATTTCACAAAAATCCCGATTCTACCATCAGTTTGAATAAAGTCACGTGATAGAAATATCAACAAATTTTTAGACTGTAATTATGAAATGATGAAGAGAAATTACTTGAATTCTAATTTATTCAATTGCAAAATTGCTCATAAAAAACGGTATACTTTTGGTTTAAAAAGGGATCCTGATGCATTACTCGTCTTGGGCCGGCCCTGTGTACGTTTCACGATTTCAATTATTAAAAATTGACAATTTGCACATTTTTTAAACAAAGAACGCATTCGGCGGACAAACTGAAAGTGCACACGATCGTGCGGTGAATCACTAGTTACGTTGAAATCTGGGCGTATATCACGTTCTAACAGTTATTAGAAAAATATCACGCGTTCCGGACTTTACGGATACTTAAACAGCGGAAGCGTTTGCAAGAGTAATTGCCGGTTTGAGAATTATTACGCAGATTAGAGCATCTGAAACCGTTTTCCGTGAAAAAAAGGAAGAAGACGTTTACTTAAAGGCGATCCTCTGAAGTGCTAAGTTGCTTTTGTATAATTCAATTAAGTAACCCTTTGGGACCTGGATCGTTGGAAGAAGATAATTTGGTGCCTTGAACTTACAGTAATAATAACATTCGTTAGGCTTTGCTTAACTCTTTGGGTCGTTGGAAGCACACGTCGAAAAAGGCCAGACAGCACGATACCCGACACAAAATCTCAACAGGGCGATCGCGCTGCTTGGGACTTAAAGGGTTAATGCTGACGACGAAGCATTAATCTATTCGAAATAATGAGAAAACATACTTAAACTTTTATGAAATGAATTGTAATGCAAAAATGGTGAAGTGGCCATGTTACTTTCTCCGACTTGATGGTATCATTTATATTTACGTGTTCATGGTTTATTTTCATTTGAAATCATATTTTAAATGTACATCGAACGTTTGTAGAATCGGATGAAACTGACGTTTAAAACGTCAAAATAATGAAAGATGGAAAAATTATACTTCAAATTCAAAAACTCAGTTTACTCAAAAACTAAAGGGATTTCGAAAAAACTTATGCTTTATAAGTTGTTCATTTTAGTATTCTCTACAATTATTATTCACATGCATTTGTTGTAACTATTATCGTTTTATAATTATAAACCAAAAATTAAAAAAAATAATAATAAATTTTTTTCTCGAATCAAAATTATTTGATGAAAAATGTTTTCAAGCAAAAGATGTTCATTTCTCTGTTGTCTTCAAAATTTATTTAAATGTTTTTGTGATATTCAAGAAAATATTGGCAAAATACAAAAAACAGTTAAGGTAAACGCCCACTTCCGGTGTACGAAATTTTACCAAAAGCTTTTCAGTTCTTCAGATTATCAAATAAGACGGATGTTTAAAGTTTCATATCAATTGCTCTATTAGTTTTTGAGATACAGCGCGCACAGACACACATACACACAATTTTTTTTACTTTCTCCGTTACGAAGTACGAGAAAGTATTGTGATCGTGATTTTTTTTTCAAAAATCTTTTTTACGGAAATATCCGTTTTGGGGACCGGACCCTAGATGCCATTTCAACAATTTCTGGAAAAATTTTTTTTGTGTCTGTGTGTGTGTGTGTGTGTGTGTGTGTGTGTGTGTGTCTCTGTGCGCGCTGTATCTCAAAAACTGATAAAGCAATTGATATGAAACTTTGAACATCCGTCTCATTTGATAATCTGAAGAACTGAAAAGCTTTTGGTAAAATTTCGTATACCGGAAGTGGGCGTTTACCTTAACTGTTTTTCGTTTTTTGCCAATATTTTCTTAAATATGAAAAATATCACAAAAACGTTTAAACAAACTTTGAAAACAACAAAGAAATTAACATCTTTTGCTTGAAAACATTTTTCATGAAATCATTTTTATTCGAGAAATTTTGTTTTTCTTTAATTTTTGGTTTTTAATTATAAAACGATAATAGTTACAGCAAATTTATGTTAATAATAATTGTAGAGAATGCTAAACTGAACAACTTATAAAGAATAAGTTTTTTTTTAATTCCTTTAGTTTTTTTCTTAATTTTTCTTCTTCCAATATACGAAAGTTTGCCGCCGTGAAAATCTTTAATCTTTAAAAAATCTGTAACTTGCTTCAAAATTATTGGATTTTCAAAAACCAAAATTATTTGAGTAGAGAGTCATTTTCCCAATAAAGATTAATTTTTGTGTAATTTTTCCGATACGTTTATAATTTTTTTCTTAATTTTTCTTCCTCCAATGTACAAATTTGACGCAGTGAAAATCAAAAATTTAAAAAATCTGTAAATCGCTTGAAAATTATTGGATTTTCAAAAACCAAAATTATTTGAGTGGAGAGTCATTTTCCCAATAAAGATTAATTTTTGTGTAATTTTTCCGATACGTTTATTATTTTTTTCTTAATTTTTCTTCCTCCAATGTACAAATTTGACGCAGTGAAAATCAAAAATTTAAAAAATCTGTAAATCGCTTGAAAATTATTGGATTTTCAAAAACCAAAATTATTTGAGTAGAGTGTCATTTTCCTAATAAAAATTAATTTTTGTGTAATTTTTCCGTTATGTTATGTTACTATTTTTTTCTTAATTTTCCTTACCCCAATGTACAAATTTGACGCCGTGAAAATCAAAAATTTTGAAAATCTGTAACTCGCTTGAAAATGATTGGATTTAAAAAAAAAACAAAATTATTTGAGTAGAGTGTCATTTTCCCAATAAAGATTAATTTTTGTGTAATTTTTTCGTTACGTTTATTATTTTTTTCTTAATTTTTCTTCCTCCAATGTACGTGAAAATCAAAAATTTCAAAAATCCGTAACTCGCTTGAACATTATTGGATTTTAAAAAAACAAAATTATTTGAGTAGAGTGTAATTTTCCCTATCTAAATTAATTTTTGTGTAATTTTTCCGTTATGTTTACTATTTATTTCTTAATTTTTCTTCCTCCAATGTACAAATTTGACGCCGTGAAAATCAAAAATTTAAAAATCTATAACTCGCTTGAAAATTATTGGATTTTAAAAATCCAAAATTATTTGGGTAGAGTGTCATTTTGCTAAAAAAGATTAATTTTTGTGTAATTTTTCCGTTACGTTTACTATTTTTTTCTTAATTTTTCTTCCTCCAATGTACGTGAAAATCAAAAATTTCAAAAATCTGTAACTCGCTTGAAAATTATTGGATTTTAAAAAACCAAAATTATTTGAGTAGAGAGTCATTTTCCCAATAAAGATTAATTTTTGTGTAATTTTTCCGTTACGTTTACTATTTTTTTCTTAATTTTTCTTCCTCCAATGTACGTGAAAATCAAAAATTTCAAAAATCTGTAACTCGCTTGAAAATTATTGGATTTTAAAAAACCAAAATTATTTGAGTAGAGAGTCATTTTCCCAATAAAGATTAATTTTTGTGTAATTTTTCCGTTACGTTTGCTATTTTTTTCTTAATTTTTCTTCCTCCAATGTACGTGAAAATCAAAAATTTCAAAAATCTGTAACTCGCTTGAAAATTATTGGATTTAAAAAAAACAAAATTATTTGAGTAGAGTGTCATTTTCCTAATAAAAAATAATTTTTGTGTAATTTTTCCGTTACGGTTACTATTTTTTTCTTAATTTTTCTTCCTGCAATGTACAAATTGGACGCCGTGAAAATCAAAAATTTCAAAAATCTGTAACTCGCTTGAAAATTATTGGATTTTAAAAAAACCAAAATTATTTGAGTAGAGTGTCATTTTTCTAATAAAGATTATTTTTCATAATTTTGACGTTTTAAAGGTCAGTTTCATCCAAATTTACACAACGCTCGATGAACATTTGAAATATGATTTCAATTGAAAATAAACCATGAAAATGTAAATATAAATGATACGATCAAGTCGGAGAAAGTAACATGATGGCCACATCACCATTTTTCCAGAAATTGTTGAAATGGCGTCTAGGGACCCCAAAACGGATATTTCCGTGAAAAAAATGTTTGAAAGAAAATCACGATCACAATACTTTCTCGTACTTCGTAACGGAGAAAGTAAAAAGCAAATGCAAATTTATACAAATTGGTGGGTGGGGATTAGTATTTAGCACAGTTCATCACATAATTTTTTTTTTCTAAAGGCTACTTTTCCACAGGCACACAATTTGCCGAAAAAATTCAAAAATAATTTCTTTATCTTTTGATGATTTGAAATGATTGCAATCTTTCAATCCGTATATCCGACCACACAAATTCAACATTCTCTTGGAGAAAAAATTCAATGGTCATTTATTTGTTTGAGTTTTGAAATTATTGTAAAATTTCAAAGGCAACTTTTCAACTTTTTTTTGCAGAAAAATTTCAATGGTCATTTATTTATTATTCGATGTTTTGAAAGTATCGTAATCTTCCAATCCGTACGTATCCGACCAGTTGCGAAGATGTTAATGACACGTAATTTGATCGGATTCCTGTCGCGATGGCTATTTTTTTCTCCATTTCCAGGAACGCTTCCAATAACGTTTAAACACGAAATGTCACGCGCGTTTAACTGCGCGCCGCTCGCCGTCGCAAATGGGCCCCTCTCGCACTCGACACCTGTTTGACGTCTGTGTTTTCAAAACGACGTTTGGGCACCCGTGTCCGAATTTATTTCGGCACACCACCGACTCCGTTCGTTCCGGTCCGATCGCGGGAGCCATTAAACAAACACGTTGGTTTTAGCACAATAAATATTATGAGCAATTTTGTAGCGCACAAATTATACTCGAAAAAAAGTGCATCACGAACGGCACCTCCGTCTTAGCCTCCTCTACGAAGATACACGAGCCGCCGCTGGCACGAAATCTATCGACAGTTCGAGTATGAGTTTCAAAGTAAATTTAGTAGCGTTGTTCAAGCTTAATGATGTACCGAATACAGCCTTCAAAAAGTGAGCCCAGTTTAACAGCTCGATTTGACAGTTAAGTTCTGTCAAACTGGTTGAGTCCCAAGCAGCGCGATCGCGCTGTTGAGGGAATCCAAAGGGGATGTCGACCGGACTCCCAATCGTCACTTTTGTAATAATAAAATTATTTTCGAAACGTTTGCATCCACACAGCGGTGGCCATTTGCAATCGTTTCTGTAATCGCACCAACAAATCAATTGTCGATAAGTGACGGACGCTTACGATTGTTTCAATATGGCGAATTCGATGGACTGCATTAAAGAAATGAAATAAAAACAAACGGACTGCGGCGGCGGCCGTTTTAAATGACGGAAAGAGCGACGGTAATCGAATATTCGTTGGTGGTCTGCCCGTGGCGCTTTGATTTTCTGCACGATTATCTAAGAAAATTGTCACATGTAAGCACTATATCACCGTCAATTATTCCGATTCCGTTTTATTAGCGGCGACAATCGCGCCATTTGTTCGCGTGTGTATCGACTGTTTTAATTATTCTCGAGTGCCATTCGAATCGGAAGGGAAGAATGACATGTGTGTCAATTGTATTGGACGAAAATATGCGAGATTTTTTTTTTTATTACATATTTTATACATCTCATACTGAAATTCTCAGTACCGCCAGTGTTATAGTGTTATCTTCAGTCCTGGACGAGTTTAAAAACCTTCGACTATATTTATGATGAGTCCGACGACTTAATAAACCCAAAATGACTCAAAATTAATTTTAATTTAATTCAGTGCAAATATCTAAACATACATTTTAAAATAATATCACGAAACTCATTTTGAAATTGCAAACTTCATCTCCAAATTTCTGAAAATTGTTGAATTTTCGAGCCCCAAATTGATTTTGAATAAGCGATACTTCGGCCGCTGAGGATTATTTTTTATGGAATTTTGTCTGCGCATTTTATTTTTTTTCAGGTGCTCAAAAAATTTAAACTAAAATTTTCAAAAATCCATATCTCCATTAAAAACTGTGGAATTTACAAAAACCAAATTGATTTGAAATAAGCAATACTTTAACCATTGAGGATATGGTTTTAAGGAATTTTTTCTAAGCGTTTTATATTTTTTCTGCGATGTTTTCATTCAAGTGTTCAAAATATTAAAACGAAAATTTTCAAAAATCCATATCTCCATTAAAAATTGTTGAATTTACAAAAAAAAAAATTAATTTTGAATAAGCGATACTTCAACCATTGAGGATATGATTTTAAGGAATTTTTTCTACGCGTTTTATATTTTTTCTGTGATGTTTTCATTCAAGTGCTCAAAAAAATAAAACTAAACTTTTCAAAAATCCATATCTCCATTAAAAATTGTTGAATTTACAAAAATCAAATTGATTTTGAATAACCGATACTTCGACCATTGAGGATAATTTTTATGGAATTTTGTCTGCACGTTTTATATTTTTTTTGCGATGTTTTCACTTAAGTGCTCAAAAAAATAAAAAAAACATTCAAAAATTCATATCTTCATTAAAAATTGTTGAGTTTACAAAAACGAAATTAATTTTGAATAAGCGATACTTCAACCATTAAGGATATTTTTTAAGGAATTTTTTCTACGCGTTTTATATTTTCTTCTGCAACATTTTCATTCAAGTGCTCAAAAAATTAAAACAAAAATTTTCAAAAATCCATATCTCCATTAAAAACTGTGGAATTTACAAAAACCAAATTGATTTTGAATAAGCGATACTTCAACCTTTGAGGATATTTTTTTAAGGATTTTTTTCTAAGCGTTTTATATTTTTTCTGCGATGTTTTCATTCAAGTGCTCAAAATATTAAAACGAAAATTTTCAAAAATCCATATCTCCATTGAAAATAGTTAAATTTACAAAAACCAAATTAACTTTGAATAAGCGATACTTCAACCATTGAGGATATTTTTTAAGGAATTTTTTCTATGCGTTTTATATTTTTTTCCGCGATGTTTTCATTCAAGTGCTCAAAAAAATAAAACGAAAATTTTCAAAAATCCATATCTCCATTAAAAATTGTTGAATTTACAAAAACCAAATTGATTTTAAATAAGCGATACTTCAACCATTGAGGATATTTTTTATGGAATTTTGTCAGCGCGTTTTATATTTTTTCCGCGATGTTTTCATTCAAGTGCTCAAAATATTAAAACGAAAATTTTCTAAAATCCATATCTCCATTGAAAATAGTTAAATTTACAAAAACCAAATTAATTTTGAATAAGCGATACTTTAACCATTGAGGATGATTTTTTATGGAATTTTGTCTGCGCGTTTTATATTTTTTCTGCGATGTTTTCATTCAAGTGCTCAAAAAATTAAACCGAAAATCTTCAAAAATCCATATCTGTATTGAAAATTGTTTGATTTACAAAAACCGAATTGATTTTGGATTAGCTATACTTCGGCCATTAAGGATGATTTTTTATGGAATTTTGTCCGCGCGTTTTATATTTTTTCTGCGATGTTTTCATTCAAGTGCTCAAAAAAATAAAATTAAAATTTTCAAAAATTCATATCTCCATTAAAAATTGTTGAATTTATAAAAACCAAATTGATTTAGAATTAGCTATGCTTCGGCCATTGAGGATAATTTTTTATGGAATTTTGTCTGCGCGTTTTATAATTTTTTCTGCGACATTTTCATTCAAGTGCTCAAAAAAATAAAACTGAAATTTTCAAAAATTCATATCTCTATTAAAAATTGTTGAATTAACAAAAAACAAATTAATTTTGAATTAGCTATACTTTGGCCATTGAGGATGATTTTTAATGCAATTTTGTCTGCGCGTTTTATATTTTTTCTGCGATGTTTTCATTCAAGTGCTCAAAAAAAATAAAACAAAAATTTTCAAAAATCCATATCTCTATTGAAAATTGTTGAATTTACAAAAACCAAATTGATTTTGAATTAGCGATACTTCGACCATTGAGGATATTTTTTTAAGGAATTTTTTCCACGCGTTTTATATTTTTTTCTGCGATGTTTTCATTCAAGTGCTCAAAAAAATAAAATGAAAATTTTCAAAAATCCATATCTCCATTAAAAATTGTTCAATTTACAAAAACCAAATTTATTTTGAATTAGCTATACTTCGGCCATTGAGGATGATTTTTTATGGAATTTAGTCTGCGCGTTTTATATTTTTTCTGCGATGTTTTTATTCAAGTGCTCAAAAAAATAAAACAAAAATTTTCAAAAATTCGTATCTTCATTAAAAATTGTTGAATTTACAAAAACCAAATTGATTTTGAATAAGCCATACTTCGACCATTGAGGGTATTTTTTATGGAATTTAGTCTGCGCGTTTTATATTTTTTTCTGCGCTGTTTTCATTCAAGTGCTCAAAAAATTAAAACGAAAATCTTCAAAAATCCATATCTCTATTGAAAATTGTTTGATTTACAAAAACCGAATTGATTTTGAATTAGCTATACATCGTCCATTGAGGATGATTTTTTATGGAATTTTGTCTGCGCGGTTGATATTTTTTTTGCGATGTTTTCATTCAAGTGCTCAAAAATTAAAACGAAAATTTTCAAAAATCCATATCTCCATTAAAAATGGTTGAATTTACAAAAACCAAATTGATTTTAAATAAGCGATACTTCGACCATTGAGGATAATTTTTAAAGAATTTTTTCTACACGTTTTATATTTTTTTCTGCAATGTTTTCATTCAAGTGCTCAAAAAAATAAAACAAAAATTTTCAAAAATTCATATCTCCATTAAAAATTGTTGAATTTACAAAAACCAAATTAATTTTGAATGAGCGATACTTCGACCATTGAGGATGATTTTTTAAGGAATTTTGTTTGCGCGTTTTATATTTTTTTCTGCGATGTTTTCATTCAAGTGCTCAAAAAAATAAAACAAAAATTTTCAAAAATTCATATCTCAATTAAAAATTGTTAAATTTACAAAAACCAAATTGATTTTGAATAAGCGATACTTCAACCATTGAGGGATGAGTTTAAGGAATTTTTTCTACGCGTTTAATATTTTTTTCTGCGATGTTTTCATTCAAGTGCTCAAAAAAATAAAACGAAAATTTTCACAAATTCATATCTCCATTAAAAATTGTTGAATTTACAAAAACCAAATTGATTTTGAATAAGCGATACTTCAACCATTGAGGATATGGTTTTAAGGAATTTTTTCTGCGCGTTTTATATTTTTTTCTGCGATGTTTTCTTTCAAGTGCTCAAAAAATTAAAACTAAAATTTTCAAAAATCCATATCTCTGTTGAAAATTGTTGAATTTACAAAAATCAAATTGATTTCGAATAAGCGATACTTCAACCATTGAGGATAAGGTTTTAAGGAATTTTTTCTACGCGTTTTATATTTTTTTTCTGTGATATTTTCATTCAAGTGCTCAAAAAAATAAAACTAAAATTTTCAAAAATTCATATCTCCATTAAAAATTGTTAAATTTACAAAAACCGAATTGATTTTGAATAAGCTATACTTCGGCCATTGAGGATGATTTTTTATGGAATTTTGTCTGCGCGTTTTATATTTTTTCCGCGATGTTTTCATTCAAGTGCTCATTAGCGCTGTCAGTTGATGTTTCGTTTCGGCACAGTTGACGTCTTCACATCCGAACGGGCGATTCGCGGCCGATCCCCGCCGCGTCTGTTTTTCCGTTTATCGCGAAGCGGCCGTGGTGCGCGCATTGTTACGTGGCTGATTAAAGTGAGTCCGGCCAACCGTGAAACTATTTACAGAAACGCAAACCTCTTCGGTCCGGGCACTACTCGATGGTCTATTGGCTTCGGAGAGTGTTTCGCTTTGGTAAACACGGCAATGGAGGAATTTTAACGGCGGCCGGGCTGCATCTCGTCCGCGCGGAGTGCGCCGGTTCGACGCGAAAAAAGTCCTTTGTTGCGTGCATGTCCGAAACGTTTCGGTCTTTCGGAGCATGCTCGAGTCCACGGCTCCGGTGTTAGAATAGAGCGGAACTGTCGCATTCAGCCGCATTCACCACGCAGTGCGGTTCTTCCCTCGACTGGAACTGCGCTAATTTAATGGGTTTATTTTTGCCCGTAGCACCTACATACAATGTAAATGCGTGTGTGCATATTTAAAATAGGACAATTGCAGTAGTTGACATTTAGCAGAGGAAAAGAAAACTAATTTCATGTGTTCATAATTTCATAATCTAAAAAATAGTTTAAAATTCAAGTATTCATTCACTTGTTCAAATTAATAATTGGGAAAGTATATAAGGTGTGAGCCGCATAATTTTGTTGCTGAGTTGGCCATGCCCGAGAGAGAGAGAGAGAGAGAGAGAGAGAGATGGCAGTCATGCCTGAGATGAATACATTTTTTTTCAATCTAATTGAAATGAACTATTCTAGTCTCATGACGTATCTCATTTATCTCACAGCCAACTCTGAAACAAAATTTTGTATCTCACACGATATATAATCTGAAGATCTTTTTTTTTAAAGCCGGCCTCGGATTCTTATCAAACAATTGACATATAATATTGGCGAATGACCGTTGAGGGAAACGTTAAACACTGAAATATTGCGGTATTGTTTTTATCTGAACTGGCGGCAGTAAATAATTTCCATTCCGTAACTAGCTGTTAATTAAAATCGCCCATTTCATTAATGCTAAATGTTTCATGGAACGTTTACTCGCCGAGACGATTAATTACGGAATTACTTTTATTGCAAATAAAATATTTATTGGTTTCGCCGTGTTTGCGATAGCACGCCCATTGTTCGCCATATTTCGTTTCGATTGTTGTTGTTTTTTTTTATTTCGATGCCCGGAAACTTCAGCCGCCTAACGCTGATTACAATACACTTAATGGTAAACGTCCCAATTCTATTATTTTTATTCAATACCTTTTCGAATTCGACATTAATTACTTCAATCGACACGTTCACCGCGTTACGGGGGATATGTGTCCCGTATTCCGCCAAAATAGAATTCCATCGAAGTTCCCTATGGGCGGAGGTTGTAACTCAATTTGTGGTAGCGATTAACTCCATTCGGTTTGCAGCAACACAATTTTCAAAAAACAACGGGGTTTATATGACCCGTACCGCTCATTATGAAGTCGCACAAAAATCGTAGCCGCAGTGAATGTGTTGACACTTGCGAAGCAAAATTTTCCATTGATCATTTTTTTACACATTTCAATATAGCATTTTTCATCATCGCAGTTGAAATTTGGAATGTTGTCGTTTTGTATACAGCTAGTTTATGGCAATTGTTTTAAAGCGAAATCAGAAATATATTGTTTTTTTTATGGATTTTGAGCTTTTACAGCTAATTTCTTCATTGATCATTTTTTTTTTTACATATTTTTAATATCGTTGAATGCATTTTTCATTATCGCAGTTCAAATTTGAAATGTTGTAGTTTTGTATACAGCTGGTTTATGGCAATTGTTTTAAAGCGAAGTCAGAAATATATTGTTTTTTTTTTATGGATTTTGAGCTTTTAAAGCAAATTTCTTCATTGATCATTTTTTTTTACGCATTTTAATATCGTTGAATGCATTTTTCATCATCGCAGTTTAAGTTTGGAAAGTTTGGAAAAACAATTGCCATATCCTAAACAGAAATAAAGCAAAACGATCCAAACATGAACGCTGAATATAAAAAAAAAATGCACTCAACGATTTAAAAAATCGCAAAAAATTAATTCACCGAGAAATATACTTCAAAAGCTCAGAATCAACAATAAAACAATGCATTCTTGATTATCCATAAAAACAATTGCCATATCCCAACCAAAAATAAACCAACAACGATCCAAACTTGAACGCTGAATATAAAAAAATGCACTCAACGATTTAAAAAATCGCAAAAAATTAATTCACCGAGAAATAAGCTTCAAAAGCTCAGGATCAACAACAAAACAACGCATTCTTGATTATCCATAAAAACAATCGCCATATTCTAACCAGAAATAAAGCAACAACGATAGAAACTTGAACGCGGAATATAAAAAAGCACTCAACGATTTAAAAAATCGCAAAAAATTAATTCATCGAGAAATAAGCTTCAAAAGCTCAGAATCAACAACAAAACAACGCATTCTTGATTATCCATAAAAACAATTGCCATATCCTAACCAGAAATAAACCAACAAAGATCCAAACTTGAACGCGGAATATAAAAAAAAATGCACTCAACGATTTAAAAAATCGCAAAAAATGAATTCATCGAGAAATAAACTTCAAAAGCTCAGGATCAACAACAAAACAACGCATTCTTGATTATCCATAAAAACAATCGCTATATCCTAGCCAGAAATAAAGCAACAACGATAGAAACTTGAACGCGGAATACAAAAAAAATGCACTCAACGATTTCAAAAATCGCAAAAAATTAATTCAACGAGAAATTACCTTCAAAAGCTCATAATCTGCAACAAAACAACGCATTCTTGATTATCCATAAAAAACAATTGCCATACCCTAACCAGAAATAAACCAAGAAAGATCCAAACTTGAACGCGGAATACAAAAAAAAATGCACTCAACGATTTAAAAAATCGCAAAAAATTAATTCATCGAGAAATAAGCTTCAAAAGCTCAGAATCAACAACAAAACAACGCATTCTTGATTATCCATAAAAACAATTGCCATATCCTAACCAGAAATAAACCAACAAAGATCCAAACTTGAACGCGGAATATAAAAAAAAATGCACTCAACGATTTAAAAAATCGCAAAAAATGAATTCATCGAGAAATAAACTTCAAAAGCTCAGGATCAACAACAAAACAACGCATTCTTGATTATCCATAAAAACAATCGCCATATTCTAACCAGAAATAAAGCAACAACGATAGAAACTTGAACGCGGAATATAAAAAAAGCACTCAACGATTTAAAAAATCGCAAAAAATTAATTCATCGAGAAATAAGCTTCAAAAGCTCAGAATCAACAACAAAACAACGCATTCTTGATTATCCATAAAAACAATTGCCATATCCTAACCAGAAATAAACCAACAAAGATCCAAACTTGAACGCGGAATATAAAAAAAAATGCACTCAACGATTTAAAAAATCGCAAAAAATGAATTCATCGAGAAATAAACTTCAAAAGCTCAGGATCAACAACAAAACAACGCATTCTTGATTATCCATAAAAACAATCGCTATATCCTAGCCAGAAATAAAGCAACAACGATAGAAACTTGAACGCGGAATACAAAAAAAATGCACTCAACGATTTCAAAAATCGCAAAAAATTAATTCAACGAGAAATTACCTTCAAAAGCTCATAATCTGCAACAAAACAACGCATTCTTGATTATCCATAAAAAACAATTGCCATACCCTAACCAGAAATAAACCAAGAAAGATCCAAACTTGAACGCGGAATACAAAAAAAATGCACTCAACGATTTAAAAAATCGCAAAAAATTGATTCATCGAGAAATAAGCTTCAAAAGCTCAGGATCAACAAGAAAACAACGCATTCTTGATTAGCCATCAAAACAATTGCCATATCCTAACCAGAAATAAACCAACAACGATCCAAACTTGAACGCGAAATATAAAAAAATGCTTTCAACGATTTGAAAATTTGAATTCATGAATCGAGAAATTACCCTCAAAAATGTGAAAACAATTGACAGTAAAGAAAATATGGATTTTAAAAATAGTACAAAATTGTTACGTTTAGGTGTGGGTAAATAAAAAAAGTTGTACATTTTTAGGAGAAGTCAAAAATAAAATGATATACGGGGGGCGCTGTTTAAAGAAAAACAAAGTTGCAACAGACTCCACTTGTATAGACAAAAATATTTTTAGGTTGTAAAATTTATGCAATCTCTTTTTTCTCCAAGATTTGGCGCCCAATGCGGGACCTTGTAAACTCATGTCATGCTCCACCGACTACACTGTATATTATATTCTATAGTTATACGTTTTCAAAAATCAATCTTGTAATGTAAATATTAACTTAAAGTGAAGGATTTCTTGTTTAGAAACAAATTTCAAACTACAAAAATTCACCTAAATTGGCCAATGGTAGTTCGGGAAGATTTGGCGCCCAACGCGGGACCGTGTAAACTCATGTCATGCTCTGTCGACTACACTGTGCATTATATTCAATAGTTATACGTTTTCAAAAATCAGACTCGTAATGTAAATATTAACCAAAAGCAAAGAAGGAAGATTTGGCGCTCAACGCGGGGCCGCGTAAACTCATGTCATCGACTACATACTATACATTGTATTTAATAGTTATAGGCCTTAAAAAAAATCAAACTCGTAATGTAAAAATTAACCAACAGCGAAGAATTTCTTGTTTTGAGACAAATTTCAAACTACAAAAATTCTTCTTCTTTCAGCATAGTTAATGGACTTGACTTGTACGCTCTATTGAACAGTCACAGTAAATGATTAATAGGAGTAATAAATAATGAATAGTGTCAACTGAATTTACTTAAATTAATTCGATTAATAACTCAAGTCCGATAGCCACCCCCCTGGGTGCGCGCCTGCTTGTAGTGCACCACAAACCCAAGAATTTTCAAAATCTGGTCATCCGACCAACAGCTATCCTTAAAAACCTAAAAAAACAGTTGAATGTCGAATTTTTTTTTTTTATCTACATACATTTGATGTTTACTACACATTGGTTCCAGAATTTTTCAAATCTGATCATTCAATCGAGTGTTATCCACGAAAAACCGAAAAACAATTGAATGGCCAAATTAAGTTTTTTATCACATCTGATTATGTTCGATATTTGGAATCCATCGGTGGAAGAATTTTCAAAATTTATTCATCCGTTCAAGAGTTATCCTCAAAAATAAATAAAAAAACAATTGAACGATAAATTTGTGTTTATTATCTTATCGGCATCTATTCGATGGGTATTACACGTTGCTGGAAGAATTTGCCAAATTTGGTGATTTATTCAAGAGTTATCCTCAAAAAACAAAAAGACAATTGAACAACGAATTTACTTTTTTTTGGCCATATCTACATCTTTTGGATGTAAAGTAAAGTAAAGTAAATCAAAGTAAAGTAAAGTAAATCAAAGTAAAGTAAAGTAAAGTAAATCAAAGTAAAGTAAATCAAAGTAAAGTAAAGTAAATCAAAGTAAAGTAAAGTAATCTTTATTCACTACAGCCACTACATAAAAACATTCACAAATAGGTAAAAATAATAGGTATTCGATGAATATAACACTTTGCTGAAAGAATTTTCAAGGTCCGTCCCTTCGTTCAAGAATTATCATCAAAAAATAGAAAACAATTGAACTACAAATTGAACGTTTTGGGTCGTATCTGCAACTGTTCGATGAGTTGCACACTTTGCTGGATGCATTTTTTTCCAATCTGGTTATCCGTTCCAGAGTTTCTGAAGATATTTCAAATGACGAATCGATGTTTTCAGAATCGATAAAAAAATTCTTGCCGAGCTTGAAATTGGAGGTAGTGCCATGGCTCTTGGCTCTACGCAACGAGCCGCCCCTGGTTATGATACCGCTTAGTTTATAATTAATAAGTAAATAATAAATTTCGATGATTTTGTGGTTATGAAACCGCGCAAATTTTAAAAGTCTTCAAATTTCGTTTATTTTTTGGTTATGATACCGTCCTATTCAAAAATTGAAAAGTCATCAAATTTCGATGAATTTGTGGTTATGATACCGCACAAATTTTGAAAGTCTTCAAATTTCGTTTATTTTTTGGTTATGATACCGTCCTATTCAAAAATTGAAAAGTCATCAACTTTCGATGATTTTATGGTTATGAAACCGGGCAAATTTTAAGTCTTCAAATTTCAATGATTTTGTGGTTATGACACCGTCCAGTTCAAAAATTTAAAAACCATCAAAATTCGATAATTTTGTAGTTATGATAACGTCCAGTTTAAAATTGAAAAGCCATCAAATTTTGATGATTTTGTGGTTATGGTACCGTCCAGTTCAAAAATTGAAAAACCATCAAATTTGGATGATTTTGTGGTTATGATATCGCGTAAATTTTAAGTCTTCAAATTTCAATGATTTTGTGGTTATGATACCGTCCAGTTCAAGAATTGAAAAACCATTAAATTTCGATAATTTTGTAGTTGTGATAACATCCAGTTTAAAATTGAAAAGCCATGAAATTTTGATGATTTTGTGGTTATGATATCGCGTAAATTTTAAGTCTTCAAATTTCAATGATTTTGTGGTTATGACACCGTCCAGTTGAAAAATTGAAAAACCATCAAATTTCGATAATTTTGTAGTTATGATACCGTCCAGTTTAAAATTGAAAAGTCATCAAATTTTGATGATTTTGTGGTTATGATATCGCGCAAATTTTAAGTCTTAAAATTTCGATGATTTTGTGGTTATGACACCGTCCAGTTCAAGAATTGAAAAACCATCAAATTTCGATAATTTTGTAGTTATGATACCGTCCAGTTTAAAATTAAAAAGTCATCAAATTTTGATGATTTTGTGGTTATGATATCGCGCAAATTTTAAGTCTTCAAATTTCGATGATTTTGTGGTTATGACACCGTCCAGTTCAAAAATTGAAAAACCATCAAATTTCGATAATTTTGTAGATGATGATGTTTAGTTTAAAATTAAAAAGTCATCAAATTTAGATGATTTTGTGGTTATGATATCGCGTAAATGTTAAGTCTTTAAATTTCAATGATTTTGTGGTTATGACACCGTCCAGTTCAAGAATTGAAAAATCATTAAATTTCGATAATTTTGTAGTTATGACACCGTCCAGTTCAAAATTGAAAAGTCTTCAAATTTAGATAATTTTGTGGTTATAATACCGCGCGAATTTTAAAGGTCTTCAAATTTCGATGATTTTGTGATTATGGTACCGTACAGTTCAAAAATTGAAAAGTCATCAAATTTAGATGATTTTGTAGTTACAATACCGCACAAATTTTAAGTCTTCAATTTCGATGATTTTGTGGTTATGATACCCCGCAAATTTTAAAAGTCTTCAAATTTCGACTTACCGCAGCGGTCATCATGTGATTAGAGCTGGGCGCGATGCCCATGGGCCTTCCGGTGAAATTGAGCGCTTCCGGTAACTCGTTCATCTCGGCGGCGGGCGGCGAAAAATCAAAACCAATCGAAAACACCAAAAAATAAATAATCAATCGAACACAAAAAAAAAACGTTCACTGGGCGCGCAGCACTGAAAAACTCAAAAAAACCATCGTCTCTTTTCCGCCGTCGGGAAAACTCTCTTCTTTCGCGTTCGAAGGTTGCGCGCGTGCGATTGTCTCGGCGCCGATACGGGGCACCAAATTGGCTCGGATCGAACGAACGAACGACAGCGCCGACAGCGACGACCGGCGACACGACGGTGCTGCTGCTCTTCACGCCGCCGCAGGGCTGCCGCAACGGCGGCCCGACCCGCTCCGCCCCCCACCATCCGATCTGTCAAAATCGCGGGCGACGCCCCTTTTCACGGCGCTGCGATATTGTAAAACAAGCGACCTATATTGATAAATATCCAGCAATAAACACTATATATCTTACTAATAATATTTATCATAAAATTTAATTAGCCAAAACACGCGGACGCGTGCTGCCGCGATTGTTTCTGAAAAGAACGAAAAAAAAAAAAACGTAAATATTTTTTTAAACAAATCAATTCCGTTTTTTGACGGTTCGTCCTGAAATAAAATAAAAAAACGTAAACGTCTTATTATTGTCAAGGTTAAATAATTTTGAAATTTGTTGCGGATGCATTAAACAAATTGAATAAAAATGAAATTTAGATTAATATAAACATTCATTTTTAACACGTTGACCGCTTTGTAAAATGTCAAAAAAAGTTTTCTTTGTTTTCAAGTTTTACTTTATAAAATGTGTAAGAATATGCTTTTTTAATTTAACAATTTGTTACATCGTTTATAAACAATTTGAATAGCAGTGGACCCAAATGGGAACCCTGTGGAACCCCAGATGTATTTATTTTGTTTTTGTAGAAATGCATGGTTCTGCATTTATTTACATTGAGTTCCCAAAAATAGTGCAAATCTTCTTGCAGATCTTCCACGTCTCTTTGGCAAGTAATAATTTGACTGACACTGAAGTATTTCAGTGGGGTCCCGTCAGCCACCGATGACTGACACTGGGTGCCTACTTTCAACTTACTATTTAGCGGTGTCAGTCACGAGTTAAATTAAAAAAGAATAGTCTTACTCATTTTATGAAGTAAAACTTAAAAACAAAGAAAACTTTTTTTGACATTTTACAAAAAAACTTGTTGGCAGCCATTGTGCTAAAGAATAAAATCCAGAGGATGCACGAGTGCAGGGGCGGCTCGTTATATAGAGCCAAGGAGACATGGCACTACCTGTAGTTTTAAGCTCAGCTAGAATTTTTAATTAATTCTAAAAACACTTTTCGTCTTTATTTGACTTATTTTATGCTTCTGTAACGCTTTGAAACGTTGGAAAAGCATAGGGAGATTTCACGGAACAGGTGTATGGGAGCGGAGGCACCAGTTTGTTTATCTTTTTTTTATTACCCCCCCCCCCCCTCTAGAATAGTTGGCTGGAAACGTGTTCATGTCCATCCGAAACACCTAAGATTTTGCTGAAGAAAATGAAGAAGCCGACAATGACCAGAAGGTCTTGCGAAAGTTGTGCTTTGTAACAGTGCTACCGTACCAACTTTGCCGAACAAGTGTCATCGAAACGTCACACGTTTTAACGGAACTTTAGTGCCCTGTCACATTTAGAGCAGATGTTATTTGTCAAATTGACATTTATCATATCTCCCTTATTTTTATATCTATAGCATATTCGGTGGAATGTGGCGGCCGAGGTCGTAAAACGGTCGGTCCGCCCTGAGGATCGACGCACCCTCAAAAAAAAGGTATTGGTGGTTCGTCTAATTGCATCCCATACCAGTGGCGGCGATAAGGCCCCCGCAGACCCAGCGGCGCGGGGGGGCCCCGAGCATCTAGGGGCCCCGGGCCATGGAATTATATATTAAAAATCGATCACGTATTAATGAATTTATTTTTGTGATGATTGTAAATAACGAAGCGCGACGTTACTGTTACAGTAATAATATTTGTTTTTTATTTTATTTGTATCATAGCGGCGGGACTGCTAAAGGCTTTATCGGTGCGGCGCGGCGGCCACTGCTTTGATATGATGTCAGATGTGATTGATTTAATGCTTCCTTGCGCCAAATTCATCATGCTAAAACACCGACGATTTGGGAAACATTAACTATGATGGTTTAAAAAAAAAAATTTTTTTGACGAAGGGGGGCCCTAAGATTTTTTTTTGCGGTGGGGCCCCCAAATCCTTACCGCCGCCACTGTCCCATACATTTATTACTGTCCTTCGCTCCGATTGGTATACGCACTTTTACACCAGTACTTCTCAACAAAGATTGGTTTGAGATAAAAAATATTACGTCCACTACTTACCGAACTCCGACCCTCTTTTACGACCACAGCCGTCAGATTCCGGAGAACGGACTATACACCAAAATAAGTGCATCTGGGGTTCCACGGGGTTCCTATTTGGACCCACTGTTATTCAAATTGTTTATAAATTATGTAACAAATTGTATTCAAAACCAGTGGCGGCTCGTACATATTCGGCGGAGGGGAAAATTTGACCGAAACAGCAACGAAATATTTGCTTCCTCTCGGTGGCGGCTCGTGGAACATTTTGATGGTTGAGCCACTCAGCATATAATATACTTTTTGAGAAAAGAAAAAAAACGATAATTGTTGCAAAATCATTGTTGACGCGAAGAAAATATAAAAACAATTGACATCCACTTGAATCTTTGTATTAATTCAAGAGTGATTTGGTAGAAAATTCCAATACATTCCGTCGATTGCTTTGGCGATTTTTCAAGTAAATTTATGAAAAACATTTTTTGTTGACTCAAAAAAATATAAAAACAGCTGTAAAATACTTGAAACTTTCTAATTTACTTAAAATACAATAATTTTAATAATCTCCCAAAAAACTCAAAAGATCCCATCACAGGTTTTCAAGATCGCCGTCCGAGAACAGCGCTTAAAGTCTTTTAAGTTTCACTTCTTCCGAGTGAAAAAAAATACAAAAAAAAAACTGCAATACACTTGAAACTTTTTAAATTTACTCAAAATACATTAATGTTAAAAATACTCTAAAAAATTGAAAATACCCCATCACAGGTTTTCAAGATAATCGACCGAGAACAGCGTTTAAAATTTTTTTAATTTGCATTTCTTCCGAGTGAAAAAAAATTATAAATACAACTGCAAAACACACTTGAAATTTTTCCAATTTACTCAAAATATAATAATCTTAATAACCCTCAAAAAAACTCAAAATACCGCATCACTGGTTTTCAAGATCACCGACCGAGAACAGGGCTTAAAGTCTTTTAAGTTTCACTTCTTCCGAGTGAAAAAAAACTGCAATACACTTGAAACTTTTTTAATTTACTCAAAATACATTAATGTTAAAAATACTTTAAAAAACTCAAAATACCCCATCACAGGTTTTCAAGATAATCGACCGAGAACAGCGTTTAAGATTTTTTTTTAATTTGCACTACTTCCGAGTGAAACTAAAATATTATAAAAACAACTGCAACACACTTGAAATTTTCCCAGTTCACTCAAAATACAATAGTTTTAATAATCTTCAAATTTTTTTTTTAAAACCCATCACTGGTTTTTAAGATTTTAAGTTTCACTTCTTCCGAGTGAAAAAAAAATATAAAAACAAGTGCAACACACTTGAAATTTTCCAAATTTTCTCAAAATACATTAATCATAATAATCCTCGAAAAAGTCCAAAATACCCCATCACAAGTTTTCGAGATAACCGACTGAGAACAGCATATTTTTTCAAGTTTCACTTCTTCGGATTGAAAAAGGATATACAAAAACCACTGTAACACACTTGAATCTTTCCAAATTTACTCAAAATACATTAATCTTAATAATACTCTAAAAAACTCAAAATATCCCATCACTGGTTTTCAAGATAAGAGACAGAACAGCGCTTAAGATATTTTAAGTTGTACTTTGTCGGAGTGAAAAGAAATACAAAAACAACTGTAACACACTTGAAGCTTCCAAATTGACTCAAAATGCACTAATCTTAATAATCCTCTAAGAAACTCAAAATACCCTATCGCTGGTTTTCAAGATAACAACACAAAACAAAATTCTGGAAGTATTTTTTAAATATGCTAATTTCTTAAGAGATATATTCTCAAATAAATGCATCGTCTCATAAAACTTTCTCAGGCATCGTTTTAACATTTAAAATGACAAATCAGTGTTTTTAGAATTAATAAAAAAATCTTGCTTCGTTTGAAATTAGAGGTAGTGCCATGGCTCCTTGGCTCTACATAACGAGCCGCCCCTGCTTCCTCTATAAGAGTAAGTAGTGCGGCACGAGCGACATCTTTGTCTGTCTTTGCGGACGATACAAAAACATTTAAAATAATTTCTTGTCAAAGAAGATTTGCACCATTTTTGGGAATGTTGTAACCGCAACGCAATGCAACTCAATGCGAATTAATGCAGAATAAGTGCATCTGGGATTCCACAGGGTTCCCATTGAGGCCCACTGCCATTCAAATTGTTAATAAATGATATAACAAATTGTATTAACAACTCTCAGTGTTTCCTTTTTGCCGATGATACAAAAACACATAATTACTTGCTGAAGACACGTATAAAGCTACGCGCACACTTGTCGGAATCGGACGGACGGCACGCATCGGTAAAAATTGCTTAACACAGTTGTAAACGCGGTACGGCATAGAACGGATAAATGTGCGTTGACTCGTTTACAACTGTGTTAAGCAATTTTTGCCGATGCGTGCCGTCCGTCCGATTCCGACAAGTGTGCGCGTAGCTTTACAGTAGTATAGATAGCGGAGTTCTGTAACAATGGATGGCACGCCCATTCGATGCACCAAAACTTTTACTGAAGAAGAAGTCGACAATGACCAGACGGTTTTGTGAAAGTTGAGCTTTGTAACAGTGCTACCAACTTTGCTGAAGAAGTGTCATCGAAACGTCACATTGCCTAATGGCTATGTCAGATTTAGAGCAAACGTTTTTTGTCGAAGTGACATGTATAATATCTCTTTTATTTTTATATCTACACCAAAACAAAACAAAAAATGGTGATGTGGCCATCATGTTACTTTCTCCGACTTGATGATATTATTTAAATTTATGCTTTCATTTCAAACATATTTTAAATGTACATTGAGCGTTTTGTAGACTCGGATGAAACTGACGTTTTAAACGTCAAAATTATGAAAGATGGAAAAATTATACTTCAAATTCAAAAACTCAGTTTACTCAAAAACTAAAGGGATTTCAAAAAAACGTATTTTTTATAAGTTGTTTATTTTGGCATTCTCTGCAATTATTAATAATGTAAATTTGCTGTAACTATTATCCTTTCATAATTATAAACCAAAAACGAAAAATAATTCATAAAATTTTTTCTCGAATAAAAATGATTTTATGAAAAATATTTTCAAGTAAAAGATGTTCATGTCTTTGTTTTCTTCAATATTTTCGTGATATTTTTCATACTTAAGAAAATATTGGCAAAAAACAAAAAGCAGTTAAGGTAAACGCCTACTTCCGGTGTACGAAATTTTACCAAAAGCTTTTCAGTTCTTCGGATTATCAAATAAGACGTTTGTTCAAAGTTTCATATTAATTGCTCTATTAGTTTTTGAGGTACAGCGCGCACAGACACAATTTCCGTAAAAAAACATTTTTTTTTAATTTCACGATCACAATACTTTCTTTTACTTCGTAATAGAGAAAGTAATAAGTGCATCTGGGGTTCCACATGGTTCCTATTTGGGCCATTCAAAATTGTTTATAAATCTTTCTTTTAAAAACTGCCATCGTTTCCTCTTTGCCGATGATACAATAACATTTAAAATAATTACTTGCCAAAGAGACGTGGAAGATTACAAGAAAATTTGGACTATTTTTGGCAACGCAATACAACTCAATGTAAATAAATGCAGAACCGTGCGTTTCTACAATAACAAAAAATACATCTAGGGTTCCACAGGGTTCCCATTTGGGTCGACTGCTATTCAAATTGTTTACAAATGATGTAACAAATTGTATTAACAACTGTCTCTTTGTCGATGATTCAAAAACTTTTAAAATAATTGCGTTTCAAAGAGACGTGGAAGATCTGCAAGAAGATTTGCACTATTTTTGGCAACTCAATGCGAATAAATGCAGAACCATGCGTTCGTACAAAAACAAAAAATATATCTGAAGTTCCACAGGGTTCCCATTTGGGTCTACTGCTATTTAAATTGTTTACAAATTGTATTAACAGCTCTCAGTGTTTCCTCTTTTTGCCGATGATACACAAAAACTTTTATTTATTTATTTATTTAACGAAATCTCTATATAAAAATAGTAATACAAAGAAAAATGCATAAATTACATGAAATGAAAAAAATTAAATTTAGCGTACATACATACATAATAAATGAAACCAAATTGAAACATAATAGCTAGAAACTAAAACTAAGAATTATAAAAAAATATGAATTATGAAAAAGTCATATTCAAATTAATGACACATAATGATTTACGGAACAAGCTATAATTTTTTAAGAATAAATCGAAATTCGGTGATGGCAAGAGGCAATTAGCAGTGTGTGATAGCCTAGATAGAGGTTTAGTAAGACCATAGTTTTCTCTCTGAAGAGCTTTTTCAATCTGGTTGAGGATCCTCCAGATTGATGCCAAAAATCTATCAATCTTAACAAAGAGGGACAAATAATATTACCATTTAAAAGTTTATACAAAAAGCACATGTCAAACAAATTCCTGCGAAAAAGTAATGTCACCATGTCTAAGTTTACTAACATAAGACTATAATTGACAGTAGCAATCCTGATATTTAATTTATACGCAATAATTCGCAGGAATTTATTCTGAACCTTCTCCAATGCATTAATCAAATAAAGCTGATGGGGGTACCAAAATAATTACTTGCCAAAGAGACGTGGAAGATTTGCACTATTTTTGACAGCGCAATACAACTCAATGTAAATAAATGCAGAACCATGCGTTTCTACAAAAATAAAAAAAAATACATCTGGGGTTTCACAGGGTTCCCACTTGGGTCCACTGCTATTCAACTTGTTTATAAATGATGTAACAAATTGTGTTAACAACCTCTTACTGCTCTTCCACTTAACCTACTAATTTACTAAACTAAAACTAAATTTTAAATTAAATTTGATATCAAATTTGATAAAATTTAACACCAACGGTGTCAATTATATTCAATAACCGACCATACGTGTTACTGTATTCCAATGACACATAATCATCATACGAGGCCTGTTTACAAACAAACATCTATCGAATTTTTCAAACAAATGAATAATCCTGTCCAAACAACGGCGCCCCGCGGATTGGAATCCGATGAATCCGACGAACGAAGGTTCGCGTTTCCGCCGCCGTCCATATGGCCGGTGTTTACAAGCTTTTCCCTTCGGAATCGTGAAACAGTTTTGTATACACTGGGCGTGCCGAGGTAAATATTTTCGAAACGTGGAATGCGGTCCGCTCAAACAAACACCGCGCGCCGGCAGCATGTGAGGTCGCGCGCGATTTTTTCTCTTTCCGTCTTTTCCCGGGTTCCCGGTAGGGGGGAAATTCGGCGTTGCCCCGGGGGGGCTATTTCCGGAATGCTCCGCGGGAAACCGGCGCGGCCAATCCGGCGGGGAGGCTGCGCAGAAATGGCGGCGGCGGGAGTGGCCCCATCTCGGGCGGCACGCCTCTTCCGGTCTTGCGGCGCGAACTCGGATCGATACACCTGAGCCTCCTGAGATCCGTTACCGGGAGCGCTCGCTTCACCTGCGGCGTGAATCGTGTGTTCACGTAATATTTTTAATTCCGCCGTTAAATTAATATCGCCCCCAGGTTCGGGGAACCCTTGGCACAGCTTCCTTGATCTAGAATCAAATATTCTGCTGATTCAACAAAACAATCTAAAATTTTTGATTCTAGATCAAGGAAGCTGTTCCTAGGGTTCCCTGAACCTGGGGGCGATATTAGATTGTTTTGTTGAATCAGCGGCGGATCGTGGATTTCCGTAGGTGAGGCAAAGACAAAGATGCCGCTCGTGCTGCACTGCTTACTCTAATAGAGGAAGCAAATATTTCATTGCTGTTTCGGTCAGATTTTCTTCCGTTGCCTCACCGCCGAACATCCACGAGCCGCCGCTGTGTTGAATTTAATTTTTTGGGGACAGGGTACCCGCAACCCGGCGTGCAATGGGTGCACCATATCCAGTGACGGTTCACGTTTTTTTTTTCTGGTACGGCTAAGGTAGCAGAGGTGGCAATACAGATAGGTAGGGTCGGTTGCAGAGGTCTATATTACCACTACCTCGGTCGTACCAGAAAAAAAAACCCGCGAACCGTCACGACCATATCCAAACGGCGGGTTTACGCGGGTAGCAAATTTGAGAGAACTGAAATAATTCATGACGCCTCTCTTTTCTAAAATTATTATTCAATTATTTAGTGGTGGCACGCGCTCTGACTGATTAACTTACGGCGCCGCTGGTTAGACGGAGGGTGCACCCGTTACCTCTAGGTCAGCCAGTCTTAGGAGAGATTAGCCGGCGCCATGTGAACTTTTGGCGCCCAACGTGGGGCCGTGTGAACTTACCATCCGATAGTCATATGCTCTATCGGCTGCACTATACATTATATTCGGTACGTCTTCACTCCTCCCAGAACCGGCGAGATGCATCCTACTTAAGGCGTATTGAGGTGCAAGCAGGGTTGGGCCCAGTGGCGGCTCGACAACTTTTGGTTTGGTGAGGCACAGATTTAATTATCTACACATCTTTTTAAAACCTCCATATTTTCCTTCACGTTGTTATTACAAGTTTCGATTTCAATTTTCCGACCCGTACCTAAAATATTAAGTATATTTTGTTTTCACAAGTAATAAGTAATTTCCGATAATGGGAACGACAATCTAGGTACATTTTCGTTCCAGTTCCCGTTATCGTTACCGTTCTTGGGTTGTTGTGAAGCTGCGTTGATATCTGATCACATAATATATCCGCCATCCACTAGACTTCCGCCAGAAAATATGAAAATATAAATTACAAAATAAATCAATCTTACATTTTAACGGTGGAATTTAACGTTTTGCGTACGAATTAAAGTTGAATATTAGGTAGAGCAATGAAATAAGCTGAAGAAAAATAAATACAGATATGATTGAATTCCTTAAAAATTTTAATGAATTTTTGAAAATTAATATTTTAAGTGAAGACTTGAACAAAAAATTTTTTGTTTTATTTATTCACAAAACTTCTCCCTTTAAAACTAACTTTAATTTTTGAGAATGTGTCAGTTATGAATTTTGAATGCTTTAACACTTAACACGTTCGCTGCCACCGCAATTGGGATTGCATTTACCCAATAAAATCCGACGCACTAGCGCGTCGCGAGTTTCACAATTTTTTTAATAAATCGACAGAACGACCGACTACCTTCAAAACTTTGATTTTTTAAAATGTGTTAATTTTTGGGAGTTATGAATTTTTTTAACTTATCATTTTAAGTTGTCGAATGAAAAAAAATCTGGTATGATAGAATTTATCAAAAATTTTAGTATATGCACAAAACATCTGCCTTTAGAATTATCTTCGATTTTTTTAAATATTTTTGCGGGAGGTATAAATTTTCAAAAATGATTTTTTGTTTGTCGTATATTTGAACAAAGAAAAAATTTAAAAAAAATTCCTTAATATTTTAAGTTGTCGAACACAAACAAAACACATAAATTTTTGAAAATTAATATTTAAACTTATTGAACACTTGAAAAAAAAAACTATTTTTTTAAATATATTCACAAAACATCTGCCTTCAAAACCAACTTAAATTTTTTTAGATGTGTCACTTTTTCCGTAAGTTATGAATTTTTTAAAATTAATGCTTTAAGTTGTTGAACACTTAAAACAAAATTGAAAATAAAATAAGTATTGATATGAGAAGAGTTCTTCAAAAATGTTAGCATATTCACAGAACATCTACCCTTGAAACTAGCTTGAATTTTTGGAAATGTGTTCATTTTTCCGAGAATTATAAATTTTCTTAAGTTAATGTTTTAAGTTTCTGCTTTTTCTCTTGTAAAATAGATGTTTTGAAAATAAAGTTTAAATTTAAATTCAATTACGCAAGTTTTCTTAATGATTCAACATAATTCCGTCAGCCGCTAAAACGAAAATTATGCCGCAATTCGGATTCAAAATCCGGCTGATCTAGTGGATTTTACGCTGACTTGGCAACACTGGCCTTAACGCAGGTGACAATGGCGAGCGTTGCGACTGTTCTCTCTCTATCACGCGGGTGATTTCCGACCAATGAGAAGCCTCTGAGGCTCGCCTCCAATATCGAAGTAAATCTGCACGTCACAACGAATGCGATATATGTAAACTATGGAGGCATATTAAGTTGCATAAATTCCGATCGCGCTGGTTTACATTTGCCTCAAGTTCGGCCTGGGTGGGCGTGCTAATTCTAATCATTAAAAATCGGGAGCTTTCCGTTAATACAACAATTTAAACTACAGTATAATTATTAACTTACAGTATAATTATTAATTATCAATATTAAAGCCAACACGGAAGAAATTTATGGAACAAATTTATATTTTTATAATATAGAAAATCAATGGTGAGGCAATGCCTCACCTGCCTCCCCTGACGAGCCGCCACTGGTTGGGCCCAGAAAGAAGGGACCTAGTAATTTCTCACTGGCGCCAAGTCCACGCTGGGGGAGTTGCACGCCAGATCGACACTGGCATCTAATTGAAATCATTTGACGACTGTAAGGGCTGCCACTGAAACAACGCCGCCTCAAAGGACGGATATGCGAAGCAACTGTAAAAATTGCCCCCACCCTGTAGTACGTCAAGTCTGACCTTTTTGTACTTATATACGTTGTGTTTATTTTTTGTAGTTACCCTTAATTATTTAACAGATTCGTTAAGAGTGTCGATGCGTCTTGGTTAGGTTTAGGTAAATGAAATGCTTGTTTGTTGAACGAATGGACGTTTATTCATTTGATTAATTAGTTCTGGCATTTGCATTGGTACACCAAAGAGTATGTTATTTGATTTATGAACACATATCCTTGCTGTACCAATAGATCTAGGAAAACCCTGTGGGAAAACCAGTCTCAGAACTATCGTCGAACATTTTATAAAAGAATATTGCAAGAGTTTGAGATTTACAACAACTGTCGTACTTTTTCTTTGGCCAGACCAGAATACGTATGACTCTTTGACCTCTTTGCTTGATGTCGATGAAACTTTCAACTAGATCTCAATGAATAACTTACACAATTGGTGACCTTGACTATACTATTTCGTTCGGAGAATAAGATTACCATCAGAAATGAATAAGATTACCATCAGAAATTTTAAGATTACCATCAGAAATTTTAAGATTACCATCAGAATTTGGGTGCTCTTTTCCTAGCGCTCAAAGCGTCTTGGCGATACACCCTTTCTATACAACCCATGGTCCTAGCGCTCAAAGCGTCTGGAGGTTGTAAAAAATCAATACGTTCAATAATGACAAGTTAAAGTTATTAGACATTAGATTTTGGAGGCTCTTTTCCTAGCGCTCAAAGCGTCTTGGCGATACCCCCTTTCCACACAACCCATGGTCCTAGCGCCCAAACCGTCTGGAGGTTGTGAGAAAGTAATACGTAGTATAATGTCTTCTAACTCAGGTTAGTCATTCTTTCTCCGACGATTTTGTATTTCGTGGCAGATTAATAACTCAAATGTGAATAGTTTCATATTTCGTTGCAGAGTGATTACTCGGATGCAGTTATTCATTGGATCTGTGTTTCGCATTTCGTAATAGAGTAATTATTCAAATATGAATTGTTTCACATTTCGTTGCAGAGTAATTATTCGGATGCAGTTATTCATTGAGACAAGTTCACTTCACACATCAAAGAAATTACTCACCCTGTATGTTGTCGAATCACTCACTGATTCTCACCATTCTATCTCCATCACGGAAATCCTCTCGAATTTTGTGATCCCGTCCCTTTTATCATCTAATTTGTCCCCGCCACATTCAGAAATACACGTGCCAAATTGCCTCGTGTATCTTTGAGTTCATGAACTTTCCCGTGAATTTACTTATTAGTATTTTTCTGGTCTTGTTTTGGACGTTGAATTTTATGAATTGCATTTTTCTGAATCTCGGTCAGGAGGATGTTTACGTTTTCTTCCCGGTGCTAAGTGTGATTTTAGATGGTACAAGTTAAAGAGTTCTTTGTACGAGGCATATTTTTCGGCGTGGATGTGTTGTTGTTTATTTTAGCGATGTTATTCCGACCGCGAGACTTTTTCGATTGATATTCATCATGCGCTGTTATGATTATTGTGTGAATTACATTTATCAGATTATTACAATTACGAATGATTTTGCTGAAAAAAAATATTACATTAATTATTTTTACTACGGGACCCATGTACTCAATACAACCCCTAACATTTTTTCTATAAACCGATATCCTCAATAGACTATAAGGGTATAGGAAGCAACATCCAGTTCAAGCCGTCTCTTATGCTTCACTCCGGTGTCGGATACGCGAAACAACCCCGAAAACCAGTGACGGCCCCCGGGTTTTTTTTTTGGTACGGCCGAGGTAGCAAAGGTGGTAGTGCAGCAGTGACGGTTCGCGGGTTTTTTTCTGGTACTGCCGAGGAACAAGAGGTGGTAATACAGATAGGTGCCGTCTCTGCAACTGACCCTACCCATCTGTATTGCCACCTCTTGTTCCTCGGCAGTACCAGAAAAAACACCGCGAACCGTCACTGTAGTGCAGATCTCTGCAACCGACCCTAACTGTATTGCCACCTCTGCTACCTCGGCCGTACCAAAAAGGGAGCCGCGAACCATGGGCGTCCGCAGGTGGGGGCAGGGGGGGGGGGGGTAGCTGCCCCCTCCTGGAAAATGAATTTATTAAAGTAAAGCAATATTTTATGTACTAAACTTGTATGTAGTCGGTAAATGTATACTTTAACAATCACATAAAAATTAAAAATTATAACAGAAAGTGCGTTCCACGCTATGTTCGATGGATCCGAAAAAAGTTGACGTATACAACAACGAGCGGGCACGGTCGCACCCGACGCGTGTAATACAGTGCGATCGAATAAAAGTTAGTCAAAGTTGGCCATGAGCCAAAATTCCTAAACTTATTGGCAAGTGTCAGGCTGGCGTATATTGATATTTCCTAATTTAGGAACTAAGAAAATACATTCGGCGGCTTTTTGTTCACGACCTCCTTTGACTAATTTTTTTATTCTATCGCTGTATTATTACTGTACATTTTAGTAGAAATTAACAATTTTTGACAGTTGTAAATTGTTATTTTTGGCAGTTGAAAATTTACTTTTTATTGCCAACGTACCATTTGTAATGATAGAAATGTGCGATTTTTGACAGTTGTCATTGTAATAATTGTCATAATATCAAAAAATGCCATTTTTGATTGTAGAAATCCACAATTTTTGGATGCTACTAATTTCTTTATTTACTGATGAATCGTGCCGTTTGTGGTGGCAGAAATGCAGAATTTTTGACAATTTCTAATTGTTTCTTTTGATCAGTTTGTGGTGGCAGAAATGCAGAATTGTTGACAATTTGTAATTGTTCCTTTTGACCATTGGAAATTTCCCTTTTTTAATATTGAAAATAGTGATAGTAGAAATGCTCAAATTTTGACAGTTACAAAAATTTGACATTTGGAATTTTTCTTTCTATTGTTGAAATGAAACCGTTTTCAGTAATGAGCAATTTTCCGTTTTCAGTAATTTTTGACAGTCCCGAATAGTTATTTTTGGCAATTGAAATTTCCTTTTTACTGCCAACGTGCCATTTATGATGATAGATATGTGCGATTTTTGACAGTTCGAAATTGTCATTTTTAGCAGTTGAAATTTTCTTTTTTTTTTAATATCAAAAAATGCCGTTCTTGTGAGTAAAATTCCACAATTTTCGGCAGTTGCTAATTTCCTTATTTACCGCTGAATCGTGCCTTCGTGATGGCAGAAATGCAGAATTTTTGACAATTCGAAATTGCCACTTTTAGCACTTAAAATTTTCTTTTTTTTATATTAAAAAATGCCGTTTTTGATAGTAAAAATCCACAATTTTGACCGCTGCAAATTTCTTTATGAGCCGTTTGTGGTGACAGAAATGCAGAATTTTTGACAATTCGAAATAGTCATTTTTGACGGTTAAAAATGTATCTTTTTACTTTTGAAAAATGCCGTTTCTGACAGTAGAATTGCAC
Organism: Ocypus olens; assembly: GCA_910593695.2. Taxonomy (NCBI): domain Eukaryota; kingdom Metazoa; phylum Arthropoda; class Insecta; order Coleoptera; family Staphylinidae; genus Ocypus; species Ocypus olens. The sequence goes on from OU343048.1 coordinate 1,842,928, forward strand.
AATTTTTGACAATTTGTAATTGTTACTTTTGGCCGTTGGAAATTTCCCTTTTTTAATATTGAAAAATTCGGATAGGGATAGTAGAAATGCTCAAATTTTGACAGTCTGATATTTTTGGCATTTGGAAATTTTCTTTTTATTGTTGAAACGTGCCGTTTTCAGTAATGAGCAATTTTTGACAGTATTGAATAGTTGTTTTCAGCAATTAAAAATTTCCTTTTTACTGCTAAGTGCTTTGTTCAGTTCGAAATTGTCATTTTTAGCAGTTTTACTTCTTTTTTTTAATATCAAAAAATACTGTCTTTGATAGTAAAATCCAAAATTTTTGGCAGCTGCAAAGGTCTTTATTAACCGTTGAATCGTGTCGTTTGCGGTGGCAGAAATGCACAATTTTTGACAATTCGAAATTGCCACTTTTAGCACTTGAAATGTTCTTTTTTTTATATTAAAAAATGCCGTTTTTTTAGCAAAAATCCACAATTTTTGAAAATCCACAATTTTTGACCGCTGCAAATTTTTTAATGAGCCGTTTGTGGTGGCAGAAATGCAGAATTTTTGACAATACAAAAATGCCCACTTTTAGCACTTTAAATTTTCATTTTTTTCTATATTAAAAATGCCGTTTTTGATGGCAAAAATCCACAATTTTTGACCGCTGCAAATTTCTTTATGGGCCATTTGTGGTGGCAGAAATGTAGAATTTTTAACAATTTAAAATTGTCATTTTTGACAGTTAAAAATTAATATTTTTACTATTGAAAAATGCCGTTTCTGACAGTAGAATTGCACATTTTTTGACAATTTATAATTCTTACTTTTGGCCGTTGGAAATGTTCCTTTTTTAAAATTGAAAAATGCCGATAGTGATGGTAAAAATGCTCAAATTTTGACAGGTAAACATTTTTGGCATTTGGAAATTTTCTATTTATTGTTTTAGTAATGAACCATTTTCGAAATTGTCATTTTTAGCAGTTGAAATTTTTTTTTTAATATCAAAAAATGCCGTCTTTGATGTTAAAAAACACAATTTCTGGCAGCTGAAAATTTCTTTCTTTACCATTGAATCGTATCGTTTGTGGTGGCAAAATTGCAGAATCTTTAACAATAGAAAAATGGCAATTTTTTTTTAATATCAAAAAATGCTGTTTTTGTTTGTAAAAATCCATAATTTTTAGCAGCTGCTAATTTTTTTGTTTACCGTTGAATCGTGCCGTTTATAGTGGCTGAAATGCAGAATTTTTGACAATTCGAAATTGTCATCTCCTTTTTTTTTAATATCAAAAATGCCGTTTTTGATAGTAAAAATCCACAAGTTTTGACAGCTGCAAATTTCTTTAGGGGCCGTTTGCGGTGGCAAAAATGCAGAATTTTTGACAATTCGAAATTGTCATTTTCTTTCTTTTTAATATTAAAAAATGCTGTCTTTGATAGAGAAAAACATAATTTTTGGCAGCTGCTAATTTCTTTATTTACTGTTGAATCGTGCCGTTTATGGTGACAGAAATGCAGAATTTTTGTTAATTCGAAATTGTCATTTTCTTTTTTTTTAATATCAAAAATGCCGTTTTTGATAGTAAAAATCCATAATTTTTGACAGCTGCAAATTTCTTTATGTGCCGTTTGCGGTGGTAAAAATGTAAAATTTTTGACAATTCGAAATTGTCATTTTTGACAGTTATTTATTCGAAATTTCGGTATGAAAGTTTGAGCTCCCCCTTGGAAAAATTTCTGCGGACGCCCATGGCTCAAGCCGTCTCTTATGCTCCAGTCCGGTGTCGGATACGCGAAACACCAGTGACGGCCCCCGTTTTTTTTTTGGTACGGCCGAGGAACAAGTTAGTGCAGATCTCTGTAACCTACCCTAATTGTATTGCGGCCGTACCAAAAAGGGACCCGCGAACCGTCACTGCTGGAAACTGCCTCCACCTTTCTAGGAACTAGTAGTAACGGCTTTAGGGTGGAGGCAGCCCGGGCGCTATCGTTAGGGGGCGCTGACGCGTTTGTTATTGTTTCTTTCATTTTTTTTATTTTCTAATAATGTATCTTCAATTTTGTCATGTTTGATTTTACTATTTTGGAATTTTGTTATTTTTCGCTATTGTATCTTCAATCTCTTCAATAGAATTCTGAAAAGATTGAGTTGATTAAATTTTGTTGACTTGCCAATTAATTATTTGATTTGTTTTTGATTCGATAGAATGAATACACTGATTTTACCTGTAAATCGCTTGAAAAATCTAGTTAAAATTAAGGGGCGCGGATGGCTAAGGCCGGCACTGACTGAAAGGATGTACAAAGTAACCTCCAGCTCAACATGCAGTAATGTTCAAACCACATTTAGTGGCGAGCTAGAGATTGCCTTTCTTCATCCGGTCCATCCTGCGTTGCGTGTACGTATTCAGAATGCGTGATTTCGTATACACCGGATTTTCATTATATTCATTAATAATATTATTTTAAATAAAAAATTCATTAACCCCTCATATTGTCGTGTAGCTGACGAGGTGTATATTTTTGTAACTCAAGCAACACTAACGTCCAACACATAATTTTAATATAAAAAAATGTAGGATACAAAAATGTGCTTAATTTAAAGCTAATAAATAATAGCTATGAATTATGGATTATACAGCTAAAGTTACACGCGAACAACAAACAACAGTAATAAACGAATCGATCATTACGAATCAAATCTTCGGCCGAATTCGAATTTCAACGGCTAATGCGATGCGGTCGTAGCGGTGGAAACAATATTATTATTACTCAATGAAAAGGCCAGAACTCTATTCCCATCCCGTACGCCCGTTCCCACTTTCTATAAATACCGGCGCCCGATATAAATCTCGGGCTGTTATTGTTTAAAAATCAATAGAAATTTATGGCGGCGCGCATTAAAACGCACACAGCCTCTCGCTTTGTGCTTTTTCACCAACGCCACTCGCTTCTTTTTCTCTCGTTTTATTAAAGACTTCAGAGTAACTGGAGCCCTCGTCGTCGGTCCGAGCCACGTCTCTCTTTTAATGCAGTCACCACTTCGGTCACGTTCCACTAATAATGTATTGAATTATTAGGGACATTTATCGGGTCAGCGCAAGCAATAACCCGAACGTAGAGGTAGAGAAAGAAAAACAAAACAGAAAGCATAAATCTACTGACACCTTGAAGTAGCAAGAACCACCGAGATGGAGTCGATGCCGTATTGTGACATTCGATATTAAATGTATCTTGGAAATGGTGAAATTATTAGTCGAGAATTTTAAACATTCATAATCGTATGCGTCTTAGCCCGAAGCATCGGTGCTAGGAGCCCTCTTAGCTTGGTACCCACCAAATCTTATTGGTTTTTACAATTTGCAAACGATTTATTTAAAATCGGCGCTAAACACCTAAAATACTTTTTTTTCGTAACACGTACATACGTTCGCATAATAGATGATTGTTTATCCTTTGCGCCGCACGGACGCAAGAGCGAAATCTATGAACGTATCTCTTTGTTTATATCGAAATTCTTTCTTTCTAAATAATTTAGAGATGGTGTTTATTTTGTCTACCCTCCTCTTCATATTGAATGGGGGCGGCAATTTTTGCCTCGCGCCCTGGCGGCAACATACCTTGGCGCGGCCCTAATGATCTGCCACATTGCGACCGTGTGGAAATGTTTCGAAAACCAGATCTTTTGATTTGTTTCGACGATAACGAATATTATGTGCAACGAAAGAAGGCAGCGCTGGCAAAGTGTGTCGTGTTGAAATATTGCTTACCTCTTCGAAAATCGCCTATTACAGGCTAGTAGGTCGCTGATGATTCAGCAAACTGCACACGTTTCACTCACGAATTTAAAAGCCGCGTCCCCGAGCGCTCTTCGAGTAAAAAAAAATTCTTCATCATCAACTGCGCAATTCTAACAGTTTTGAGTTACGCGAAAATCGTTAAACTGGATAAATTCTAGCAAAAATACCATGTCCAATCAGGAGCCATGGCACTACCTGCAGTTTCAAGCTCAGCGAGAATTTTTAATTAATTTTTAAAACACTTTTTCACCAGTTACTTTGGTCTAGGAAGATAAATCGTTATTTCTTTCTTCAAATTTCTTTCTTGGGGGTATACAGTGCGCGCCCAAAGTATAGAATATATTCAGTAAAACCGAAATTTTCTTTTATAAAAATACACATTTTTGCATGCAAGTCGATTTTCAGTCGTCATTTGTTTTTGAGTTATGACGTCCGCCATTTTGTTTTTAAATGGCAACCCCCTATTTTTGTTCTTGATTTTGAGAGATCTTTTCATTGTCGAACTGATAATACAAAAATATTGCCATCTTACATAAGAAATTTTTCGAGTAAATGAGAATTGAAGGTGAGAACTTGATATTTAGAGTTTTTGCAAAATGACCCTGTTCCAGCGCTTGTAGTAGCAATTTTTAAGAACAACAATGATCTTGACCTTCCAAAAAATACAATATGGTTTCAGCAAGACGGCGCATCCCCGCAATAGGCGTTTTTTTTCTCGAACAAGTAGAATTTCTTCTATTTTTAGAATTTCAATATTTTCCAAGCTAATTCTGCGCATTCATCTCTCTCGCGGGCTATTCTTTTGGTCCTCATCTGCCAATTCATCTATCCGTAAAGCAATTGTCAATAAACGCGCCTAGTGCGAGGGTGCGCCGTCTTGTTGAAACCATATTGTATCATATGATTATATGGAAGGTCAAGATCATTTTTCTTTTGGAAAAAAGCGCTGGAACAAGGTCATTTTGCAAAAACTACAAATATCAAGTTTTCACCTTCAATTGTCATTTACTCGAAAAATTTCATATGTAAGATGGCAATATTTTTATACTGCCAGTTCGACAATGAAAAGATGTCTCAAAATCAAGAACAAAAATAGGGGGTTGTCATTGAAAAACAAAATGGCTGACGTCATTACTCAAAAACCAATGACGACCGAAAATCGACTTTCAAGCAAAAATGTGTATTTTTATAAAAGAAAATCGACTCGTTCGAGGATTTTTTCCAAAAATATTTTATTTCGGTTTTACTGAATATATTCCATACTTTAGGCGCGCACTGTATATTGTAAAAGAGGCTCTACCATTAACATGTTCCACGAGCCGCCACTGTGTCCAATTGTAACTAAACAAATCTCTTACTGAAGCAACTATAAAAAACGCCGCCAATGCACACGAGAAAGTACATTTTTACAATTTTCGACATTTTCGAAATCACGGGCTTTAAATTTACGTTTAAAATAAAAGATTTAGGTTTAGAGACTTTTGTGTGAAAATTGTATAAATCGCGGAAGCGACACATTTAGAAGTCTGTTGAGAAAATCATGGTTTTAGAAAGATTGAAGAACATTGCCAATCGTTATAAAATAAAACTAAATTTAACTAAATAAATATGAGAACATTTATACACTTCAATAATTATAAAAAAAAATGTGATGTAGCCATCATTTTACTTTCTCCGATTTGATGGTATAATATATTTACGTTTTCTTGGTTTATTTTCAATTTAAATCATATTTCAAATGTACATCGAGCGGATGAAACTGACGTTTAAAACGTCAAAATTATGAAAGATGGAAAAATTATACTGCAAATTAGAAAACTGAGTTTACTCAAAAACTAAAGAGCTTTCGAAAAAAACTTATTTTTTATAAGTTGCTCAATTTGGCATTCTCTACAATTATTATTTGCTGTAACTATTATCGTTTTATAATCATAAACTAAAAATGAAAAAAGAATTGTTTTTTTCGGTATTACCACCTCTGTTACTTCGGCCGTACTAAAAAAAACCCGCGAGCAAACAGCAAATACAAATACTTTATATAGTATTCTCCTATAAAAAGAAAATTGTTCGCAAAAGTTGGATAACCTCTACCAGGGGCGGCTCGTTATATAGAGCCAAGGAGCCATGGCACTACCTGTAGTTTCAAGCTCAGCTAGAATTTTTAATTAACTCTTAAAAAAAAAATTGTTTTTCGTGTGTATTGTTTGATGGTCATACTAACCAAGTGAATTGTTTTATTTAAATTATTCAAAATGTATCTACTAAATCTGAAGTTGTCAAAACTTCCGGCACAAAAGGTGAAACAATAAGGTGATCCCAACAAAATGAATGGTTTTATTTAAATTCTTTTTAAATTAGTTTCACTTTTTGGGACAATTTAATCGAAAATTAAAGAAAAATATGTTCCTATTAAAAAAAAAAATGGAAAATTATTTTGAACAATAAAGTGATTTTTGAGACTAATTTAAACCATTTTCTTACTAGAATATTCTGCCTTTTTTATTATTAAGGCTGTATTTTCGATATTTTTGGTCAAAATATTTTAACTTTTGGCTTCAATAACCTTTATTTTGATCTAAATTTCGGATTTAATTGTTTAAATTTTCGCCTTTTTGGTCCGCATTTTGGATTTTCTCGCCGAATTTTTAGTTTTTACATTTTTGGGCTGTATTTTCGATTCTTTTGGGTCTAAATTTTTGATCTGTTGACCTAAATATTCTTCATTTTGACATTAATTTTTGATTTAATTGTCAAAAATTTTGTTGGTCCGTATTTTGAATTTTTCGATTTGAAGATTTTTGACCTGTATTTTCGATTTTTGTTGGTCTAAATTTTTGATCTTTTGCTCTAAATATTCTTTATTTTGACATTTTGAAATTTTCGATTTTTTAATCTGCATTTATTATCTTTAGACCCAAATTTTCGATGTGCTGTCTAAATTTTCTGGCCAACATTACAGTTTTTTTTTTTAATATTTTGACCTAAATTTTTCTTTATTTTGTCCTAACTTTTCAATTTTATTGTTAGAATTTTCGATTTTGTGACCAACATTGTGGATTTTTTTTAAATCTCTTGCCCTAAATTTTTCTTTGTTTTTTTTTATTTGTCTGTTAAAATTTTTCTTTCCTTGGTCCACCATTTTTATTTTTATGCCAGAATTTTAGATATTTGGTCTCACTTTTTTTATCGTATATTTTAGATTTTTGGTCTATTTTTTATCCTATATTTTAGATTTTTTAACTTGGACTATTGATTTTATTTCGTGAGTTTTTATTTTTTGCTATTATTTTAGAATTTCTGGTCAGAAACTTATTTTTAACAGCTGAAAGTGGCAAATTAATTTGCTTCTACCTAGGTTTTTGATTTTTTGTCTGCGTTTTTTATACATATTCAGATCAGGATTCTTGATTCTTTGGCCCATATTTTAGATTTCTGTATTTTCGATTTTTTGTTCTATTTTTCTTTATTTTGACGAAAACATTCGATTGGTTTGTAGAAATTTTTGATTTTTTGTCTGCATTTTTTATTTTTGCGCCTGAGCTTTCGATGTTTTGTCTAAATTTTTATCTTTTTAGGCCCTATTGTAGATTCTTACCTTTTTGGCCTATATTTTGTATTTTCGATTATTTTGGTTTCAATTTTTGGTCTTTTGGCCGAAATTTTCTTTATTTCGACTTAAATTTTCGATTCGTTTGTTAAATATTTGGATTTTTTGGTCTACTACTTTGATTTTTGGGTACGAATTTTAGATTTTTGAGCTTAATTTCTTATTTTTGTTCCATATTTTAGATTTTCTTAACTTGAATTATTAATTTTAATTTTTGCTATTATTTAGATTGGATAAATGGCTCTACCATCAACATGTTCCACAAGCCTCCACTGACCTCTACCACAGCCAAATGCCTAGTTTTAAATCGAAACAATAAAGCGATTTATTGCTTTCAGGGTAGAAACCCCTGCCGACATCATACCCGGGTCATGGCAGAAGTTCTTGGGGGAAAGACTGTATGACTCGTCTCTTTATAAAGTACATTTTCTGATGCGCCTAAATGAGATCTTTCGAATGACGTATAGAAACTCCGAATCGAACCAGTGGTTTCTTCAGGAAATAATTTCAAATTGGATTATTTTTTAGGTTTTCGTCACAATTTTTAAATCGCCAATTTTAATTAAATCCGGCTAATTAGCACCCAACGAGCTTCGCTTAGCCGCTACGGCCGTTCAAAGTCTAAAAAAATCGACTTTGTTCAAAATTTCGTGGTGACTTCCTAACTTTTTTGCAATTTTTTCTGGATGAATTTTTTTAACGGCAATCGATTTATTTCGTTCTTCTGATGAAGAAAAAGTTATTACATTACAGTGGTGACTCGTGGAACATGTTAATGGTAAAGCCACTTATACGATATACCCCCTCCCCCCCGTTTTTGAAGAAAGAAAGAAAGATTTATTTTCCTAGACTAAAGTATCTGGCGAAAAAGTTTTCTAAGAATTACTTAAGAAATCTTGCTGAGCTTGAAACTAGAGGCTCCTTGGCTCTACATAACGAGCCGCCCCTGGGGTCGACCCAGTATTCTCCTCCTTATTTCACTCTGCATACATACGTGTATTTATTGTATTTTAATTTACTTTAAGTTTGAAAATGATCAGCTAATGATCGAAACTCGAGTCACTAAAAAAATAAAGTGTGATATTGACAGAGAAACGGTTTTATTTAAAGTTCTAAAATGTATCACGAAGTTAACGCCTCACCCATCAATCCATTCCTTTCAAAGATAGATTACTGATGTTGCCCACAAAGCGCGCTACTTATATTGAAATCGACAATCTTTCAAAAATCACAACTCCCAGCAATAACCGAATTTCCAGAAAGCTCAACGTGTAATTACTTACAATTAGATATTTTAAAGAATTCAATTGATGTTTTTGTCGATTCGTTTTTTATCTTCTCTTTTTTACTGCACGTCAAACAACTAAAGTTAAGCGATATTACTATATATTTATTTACATATAAAGTGGATTGAATTATTAGGTATATTTTAAAAATACATATAATTCTGTAAAAGGTTTGAAATATAAATACTAGATTGTCGTGAAATAGAATTTTATTAAATTAAATAAATTTGCTTTTTGAAAACATATAACTTCCTTAAAATTAATCTCTTTCATTAATGTACATAAGTTTAACGGGACATAAACGGGCTAAAAACACAAAAACTGAGGCGAAACGCGTGTAACCGGTGGGACACAAGGAACGGCGAGAGATCAGCTGATCATAAGAACGGCCATTACTGTTTTAAGCAGTTTGGGCCAATCACAACAACGTATTTTCGCGGCTAAATTTGATTTAATCCGCCTGGTTATTAAATCAGGTATAAAACCAAATGTGGCGTAATTTACTAAATATAAGATATTCTGATTGTACCGTTGGACGGACTGAAAGACATTAGTCTTCTTTTTCTTCTTCTTAATTTCTTTTTTGGACACTTTGGCCAGTCCCAGCTTTGAAGACATTAGTTAATTACCCCTCGTTTTTAATAGAGTTTTGCTCGGCTGCTTGACAACTAACATTTTTCGTCGGTTTATCCAAGTGTGCGTGTGTCCGCCTGTGTGTGAGCTTCGTCAATATGAAATAGAATTATTATAAGGCATCGATTACGATTACCACACCGTGTGCCAAAGTGTGAAGCCATTGTCCCGGGGGCTGATTACTGTGAAATGAAACGACTCCAACCAGGTGACATATTGCAGATTGGTAAAATGCGGCGCGAGCTTGAAAATACACATCGATCTCCTTATTAACCTGTCAGATGTTCAATGGACCTTTTGTCAAGGCGCCTTCGGACAATTCTAATTGTCTTACATAATTCCATGCAAATCAACGCGTGGGGTTTGTTGTACTATTCGAAACGGTCTTTCCTTTATTGTAACGAGCGTACGACAAAAATCGGCGACGTAGTTGGCGCCGGAAATCTAAAGTCATGTCCGAGATAAGATCACACGCGCACGCGTAAAGTCAGATGTTAATAACCTCCAATTATAATATCTGACATGTGCAACCAGCATTTCACGCAAGTGATCTTGGAGATTTCCAACAACAAGTTCATCGACGATTTTCGTCCATTTTATATCACCAAAATAATAATAATACATTTATTGACGTATTCAACTTTTTACAAAGAAATATGTAAAAATAAGAAATACTCTATAAAATAATATAAACAAAATTATACCAGTTTACAAAATAAATGTAATTAAACTGTAATTAACCTAAAATAAAGGAAAAAGGAAATGAGATTAAAATTTCAACTGTGGAAGAATTAATTAACTCGATAGCGCAGCCATTTTAGTTCTTGCGACGTTCGGATTGATTTCTCTGAGCAAGACATGTTATTTAAGATATTTCCGTTAAAATGTCAAGCAACTGTGGAAATAATCGTAGAATTTGGGTTTCTGCAAAAAGTACATTCTTAATTACCAAAATTTGTTTTCCAGCGCAGTAATTTTTTTACTGAAGGTCTGGATTAATATCTTCGGACGACTTATTCAAGATGGTCTTGTGAAAATTTTAAGCATCTGTCGAAATAAATGTGAAATTCCCAAAGCAAATTCTGTACAGAATTTTTGGACATTGCCTTAAAGTCATTTTTGTTACTGCAACGTCTGGAATAGTTTTCTTTGAAAAATTGCAAAGATATGTTGTTCAGGTTTAATCTGCTGAAATTTCATACATTTGTCGAGAATAATGTTAAATTTCCATTGCAATTTCTGCAGAAAATTCATTTTTAGATATTAAGATTTATCTTGTAGCGCAACTATCTTTGTTGCTGTAAATTTCGGATGGTTTTCTTTTAAAAATTGTAAATACATGTTATACAGGATTATTCTGCCTAATGTTCATGTCTGTCGTAAATAATGTGGAATTTGGAGAGTTGCTCACCAAAATTTGCACAGCCATTTTGTTATTGCAAAGTTCGGATTATTTTCTTTAGGCAGATATCAAAATAGATTCTTCAAGATTAATCTGCCAACATTTTAAGCATATGTCGCAATTAATGTGGAACTTCCTAAACAAATTCTCCGAAAAGTTCATTTCGGTCATAAAAATTTGCTGTTACTGCAAAGTTCGGATGATTTTCTTTGGTCAATTGTAAAGGCAGGTTTTCAAGATCTTTCTTAATCATTTCAAGTATTTGTTGTAATAATTGTAAATACCAGGAGCAAACTATGGAAAATGTCTATTTTTGCGTCTTCTAGAGCAGCCATTTTTGTTACTGCAAGGTCTGTCAAAATGTCAAGCATCTATTCAATACGCAAACTTCACGCTCATTTTACCACCAAAAGTTAAGTTGCTGCTATTTGCTATTAGATGTCGCTACAGTCGTCAGTTGAGTTCCTAACGAAACAGTTTTCTAAACAGACCTCAATGGTCAAACCAGTCTCACACCAACAGATGGCGCAGCATTTCATGTATATTACCATGTGAGAAATCCATTTAATTGATATACGAATAGAGGTTATGTGTTGTTTTTATTGTATTATGTACATGACCGAAATAAAATAATGCAATAAAAACAACAAATAATTGGAAGTAGACCCTACAATAATTCTTTAATATTTTTTTTTTGTCATGCTGACATAAAATGTCGCTAGAGAATAGTTCTATTTTAAATCGCTATAAATAAGCTAGGAATGGCCAAAATTATGCCTAAATGGTAATAATCTGTGGAACACCATCATGTGGAAGAAAATAATAGGTCTGAGTGGAAGAACACACTGTGAACTCCGCCTGCAAATCCTGTGTCCTAAATTTGTTGGGTGATTAACTTTAATTATATATTGTTTTGCACATATTATAGTAATAGGATATGTAAAGTTAATAAATAAATAAATAAATTTTGCATGTACACCAGTTACCCAACATACAAGTCGTTTTTCCCATAGAGTTCATTAAAGATTGACCCGTCATTCCACAATAGATTTTGTAAGTTACTTCAATATCTAAAAAAAATGGTGGCCATCATGTTACTTTCTCCGACTTGATGGTATCATTTATATTTACGCGTTCGCGGTTTATTTTCAATTTAAATCATATTTTAAATGTGCATCGAGCGTTTTGTAGGATCGGATGAATCTGACGTTTAAAACGTCAAAATTATGAAAGATGGAAAAATTATACTTCAAACTCAAACACTCAGTTTACTCAAAAACTAAAGGGATTTCGATAAAAACTTATTCTTTATAAGCTGTTCATTTTGGCATTCTCTACAATTATTATTCACACAAATTTGCTGTAACTATTATCGTTTCATAACTATAAACCAAAAATTAAAAAAATAGTAATAAATTTTTTTCTCGAATAGCAATAATTTAATGAAAAATATTTTTAAGCAAAAGATGTGCATTTCTTTGTTATCTTCAATGTTTGTTTAAATATTTTTGTGATATTTTTCATATTTAAGATAATTTTGGCAAAAAACAAAAAACACCCATTTCCGGTGTACGAAATTTTACCAAAAGCTTTTTAGTTCTTCGGATTATCAAATAAGACGTATGTTCAAAGTTTCATATCAATGGCTATTAGTTTTTGAGATACAGCGCACACAGACAGACAGACAGACACACACACACACCAGACACAATTTTTTTTTTCCAGAAATTGTTGAAATGACATCTAGGGACCCCAAAACGGATATTTCCGTAAAAAAAATTGTTGAAAAAAAAATCACGATCACAATACTTTCTCGTACTTCGTAACGGAGAAAGTAAAAATGCATTTATCCGTTGAAATTTTAAATTCGAAAATTGTTGCATTACATGTTGCTCAACATATGTCATTTTTCCATCGGGTTCATTACAGATATATCCGTCATTCCACACTACATTTCTTGAGTTACTTCAACACCAAAAAAATGCATTTATCTACGCAGAATTTTAAACATGAAAATTGTATGTCATATTGAGAAAATTAAGAACTTAAAAAGACTCTTCACCCTAGGCAACCCAATTCGCAACTACCACGCTCTATGAATTAAGTTGCCGCTACTTGTTACTAGATGTCGCTAAAGACATAAGCTGAATAGCCACCCAGTTTTCGCTATTGATCTCAATGGCTAGAGTCTGATCAATGGATCTTTGCGTGCACGTCATAGATAGCCGTACCAAGTTCCAACAAGATTTTCATGTGTTTACTCCCTCTGATGATAGGTTATATTAGACGCAGTAATATGTGTACGTATGTCGTCCAAGGCGAAGACTTACGGCACTCGGTAAAACCATGCATTAAACAAAGACAAAACCTTGGTCCGTAAGTAATTTCGTGATCTGTAATGTATTGGTGGCGCTATAAGCAGTATTTTCTGTTTTGTGTTCGTTTTCGCATATTTGTTCAATTTTACAACCTGTACAGTACATTTTTAGTCGTAACATAAAGACGTCGTGATAAACATTTCTTCGTGATATATAGAAAATAAATAAGTAATTGTGGAGGCTTTCACTTCGTGATACATTTTGAATAATTTAAATAAAACGAATAACTTTGTTGGTATCACTTTATTGAATAAATATTGAATTTTATGAATAAAGTGATACCAATAAAGTTATTCGTTTTATTTGAATATAGAAAATAGTTCTTTTTAGAACTTTTATAACAATTAGCGGAATCGCTTGGCCTAACCTCAAAATGCCAGGTAAACGTCTAATTCTCGGGCGCGAAATCTCTTGATCAATCAAATAGTTGTTCACGCTAGGCAACCCAATTCCCAGGAACCACGCTTAATTTACCTCTATGAATTAATACCGAATGAAACACTTCTTACGTTTTAATTGTGGGCTTAAAACATGGTGTTTCATTCAGTGCTATTATGGATTACTCCGTAGTAACTGCCGCAACCATCATGATTCGAGAATTAAGTTTCTGCTATTTGCTATTAATGTCGCTAAAGTCGAAAGTCTTTTCACATCTAGATTTTCAAAGATAGATTCGTCATTCGACGCTACATTTCGTGAGTTACTGTAACATCTAAAAAAATGCATTTATCCGTTATAATTTTAAAACAAAAATTGTAAATGTATAATGGCTGTTCGCCCTAGGCAATCTAATTCACAACCACCACGCTCTATGAATTGAGTATCTGCTCTTTGCTATTAGATGTTGTTAAAGTCGTAAGTTTTGTCTATCGAGTTCATTAAAGATAGATCCGTCAGTGTTTACATTACATTTCATGAGTTACTGTAGTTTCGAAGAGAATGTATTTATCCGTTTAAATTTTAAATTCGAAAATTAAACACTTAAAATGGCTGTCCACCTTAGGCAACATACTTCACAACCATCACGCTTTATGAAGTTGCCGCTACTTGTTGTTGGATGTCGCTAAAGTCGCAAGAGGAGTTCCCAACCAGTTCTCCAAACCAGGGGTGTGGAGTCATGACAAAAATGTAGCGACTCCGGCTCCGACTCCATTTTTTTTTCGACTCTGGCTCCGATTCCTGAATGTTTTTGTTCCGACTCCGACTCCGATCCCTCAAATTTGCAGCCTCCAGACTCCGACTCCGACCCCAAATATTCACCGACTCCACCTCTCCCGACTCCGAACCGACCTCAATGGCCAAACAAGTCTTCCCCTCACCAAAAGATGGCGGAGCGTTATATGTATACTTAGTTGCCCGACAAACAAATAATTTCTCTCCACACCAACAGATGGTACACTATCACCGGCATACTCAGTTGCATACCATACAAATCATTCCCATGAGAAAAATCATTTTCCCATCAATTTAATCTGCTCTCGTGATTATCAATCCACTCGACGATCGCAAATGTGGCCTGATTTAAAATTAAAAGCGCCCTCCCGCAAATACTAAGTGTTGCCAACCCGCACGCACCCAAACAGTTGACAAACACCCGCTCTGGGTGACACAACAAGTTTAATAATTCACTGAAATTATGGCAAACAACGTTCAGGTCGCGTTTTCGCTAGCCGCGGTGGTGATATCCGTACTCCTGGCGAATAACCTGGTCAGATCCAGCGTCGAGGACGACGTTCCCCTGTCGAAACTCAGCCAAAACGTTGGGGGCCCGACACTCAGATTTTTGTATTGGTACGTACAACCCTAACCCCTAAATTGAATTAAGTTAACTGGATCATCACTTACTTGTTTAAGTTATTCTTGCGGCTACCGCAAGGCGTTCGAGGAGTACGTGCAGATCATTCAGCAGAAATATCCGTTCATCAATGTGGACGGAAAGAATTACGATCCGCCCGGATTGAATATGTTAATCGCTCGGGCTGTCGTGAGTATTACGGTTATTGCTTGTCCTACGTGAATTTTAATTAATTGATTACACTTTTAAGTGATGCGTTTGGAACAAATAATTCCTTATCAATATTTGCTTTTCTCATTTAATGTGGCTTATACCTGTTCCTAGTAAATCATGTGATTCTGCTTTATTAATACCAAAATTGGTGTACCGTGCGATCAGCAAGTCGAAAATAGTTGGCAGCACATTTTCTGAAAATCCCCATAATCACTCGAGTAATATTATGTTGGCTGTCTGAAGTTCCCCAATTTATTTTGACATCTTGTGGTTTTTTGAGATTATTTGTCTTAAAAATAGACAAAATTGGCAACTATTTTCAATTGATTGACACTGGAGGCTTTTACGTGATAAATTTTGAATTATAAATAAAACACTTTCTTTGTTATCACACGATTTATTAATAGCGACTATAGTTTCGATCACGTACTGATCATTATCAAACCAAGGGCCGGTGTTATAAAGGTCAGTTAAATTTACCTGAAGATTAAAATTTAAATGAAGTTTGGTTATATGCAAAATACATGTAGCACAAATGTCAATTAAAATTGAATCGTCAGTTAAATTTAAATGACCTTTATAATACCGGCCCTAAAAGTTTTATTTATAACTATTTTTAAAACAAGTAAACTCAAAAAACCTCAAATTGTCAAAATGAATTGGAGAATTCAGACAGCCAACATAATATTACTTGAATTATTATCCCTATTTTCAGAAAATGTGCTGCCAACTATTTTCGACTTTTTGATCTTACAGTATAAGCAATTATTCAGAGTTGGCTTATAAAATCTTATGCTATAGTATTTTCACTTTCGCAATTCAAGAAACCATCCAATTCACCGATCGATCAAGACTGAACATTGTATTTGAGCGGCGCTTTCTTTTAGGGTATCTTAAAACTCCTAATTATAATGTGCATCCTCGGCGGTGTGAACATATTCACGTACATCAACCAGCAGCAGCCCTCCTGGTGGGTGTGGTGCACCGAGAACAAACTGTACGCCTGCCTGATGATATTCTTCCTGACGAACCTAATAGAGGGCCAGCTGATACAGTCGGGGGCGTTTGAGATTTCGCTCAACGACGTGCCCGTCTGGTCGAAGCTGGAGACGGGGAGAATACCGCAGCCCGCCGAGCTTTTCCAGATTATCGACAGCCACATGCAGTTCACGGACAGTACGGTCGACCTGAACAATAATTTCGCCAAGTAACCGTCGTCTTTCCATTCGAGAGAAAAAAAAAAAGAGTTGTTGTTGATTTCGTTTTGTAAATGTGATTACGATTAATTAAAGACACCATTGGATAAATGTTTGTTTACATACGGTTGGATAGTAATATAATTTTTTTTTAATGTGGCGGTTCTTATTTTCCCTCTTTTTTACTTTCTCCGTTACGAAGTACGAGATCGTGATTTTTTTTCAAATTTTTTTTTTACGGAAATATCCGCTTTGGGGTCCCTAGATGCCATTTCAACAATTTCTGGAACATTTTTTTTTGTGTCTGTGTGTGTGTGTGTGTCTGTGCGCACTGTATCTCAAAAACTAATAGAGCAATTGATATGAAACTTTGAACATACGTCTTATTTGATAATCCGAAGAACTGAAAAGCTTTTGGTAAAATTTCATACACCGGAAATGGGTGTTTACCTTAACTGTTTTTTGTTTTTTGCCAATATTTTCTTAAATATGAAAAATATCACAAAAACGTTAAGACAAATATTGAAGACATCAAAGAAATGAGCTTATTTTATTTGAAAACATTTTTCATAAAATCAAAATTTATTTTATTTTGTTCATTTTTGTTTCATAATTATGAAATGATACGAGTTACAGCAAATTTGTGTTAATAATAATTGTAGAGAATGCCAAAATGAAGAACTTATAAAGAATAAGCTTTTTTCGAAAATTCTTTAGATTTTGAGTAAACTGAGTTTGTGAATTTAAAGTGTAATTTTTCCATCTTTTATAATTTTGACGTTTTAAACGTCACTTTCATGCGAGTCTGCAAAACGCTCGATGGACATTTAAAATATGATTTCAATTTAAAATAAACCATGAAAGCGTAAATATAAATGATACCATCAAGTCGGAGAAAGTAACATGATGGCCACATCACCATTTTTTTGCTTGTGTTGGCATGGATACAGGCAAATATTTTTCTATTGCATTGCACGGACGATGAGAAATGGTGTCTTTTATGTCGAGCAAGCAGCACAAATGAATTCCATTAATCCCCCTTGAAAGACTGTGATTTGTTGTGGTGGATTGGGGTGGGGGGGGGCTTCATCTTATGCATGGTTAGGTTAGGTTGGGTTAGCACCTTCTTCTGATTTTAATTTTAGTTAACCCTCATTCTTCTTTGGTATTTCGTATTAGGCATGGTGCACACTTGCGTATTTTCACGAACAGCGCCACGTCGCGGATTGGGAGACGAACCGCGCCGCGATTGTGGCACAAAAACTTTTGACGCGCACATTTCGAACCGATCGTGTTCTCGGCGCTGGACCCAGCAGTTCCCATTAATCCATGTATACGGCTGCAGCTCTGCCTCCGTCCAAACCAGTGAAACGCGCTTCCTTTGATCCGACTCTGTAAAACCGACAAGCGACGGATCGACAGCGAACAATGTGCCGAACACAAAGCATCATGCTTGGTACACACTTGCACCGACAGCATTATGCTTCGTACACACTTGTGCCGAAACTATTATGCTTCGTACACATTTGCACCGAAAGCATTGGGCCCTATTCTGTTTTCATCACGGTGATAACTTTACGCCGTGAAAATTTATCACATTTTTTTTCGTTTTCGATCGAACGGCAAATTGGTATTCCGTTTCTAACGTGATAAAGTAAGTGTGACAACACTGTAAAATCGAAGCAAGTGAACTAATAACGGCATACTTTCGCCATTTTTCAAATTTGCGCGGGAAAAAAAGTACCGAGTGCACTTGAAGCGAACTGTAATTAAGTTAATTTTGGAGAATTATGGAATTGAAAACTACTAATCACCATCTAATATTGGTGTGTTGATTCGAAACACTCACAAATTTGTTGTTTTTAAAACAAATATTCTAAATTCACATTTCGGCGTCTCAAATGGATTGCTAAATTCCGTAAATGTCGTTAAAATTGCAGCAAATAATAATTTTCAGCTGCTGCTTCTTGTTCCCGCAGCAATAATAAAGCGAAATAAAGACCATATTCACAATTTTATGGTTAACACACACTTATCACCTGCTCCGAACTCGGTGATAAAACTGAACCTTACTTTTCGACTGACGTCATTCGAAACTCGATCGGTGATAGAAACAGAATCGGAAACTTGTGTGAAGTGAAAAGTTTTCGATGACAATCGAAAACTTTTCGAAAGTGATAAAACCAGAATAGGGCCCATTATGCTTCGTACACACTTGGAATTAGAAGAAAACAAAAGTGCATAGTAACTATTTGATCGTTTATTATCTTTAAATTTTATTCATCAATCTCACTATTAGTTACAAGAAAGACAATAAGCGTAAAAAAACATTAATGGTACAAAAGTTGACTAAATTTTACATATAAATCTAAATAAAAATAGCGTTTTAACAATAATATGCTTTTGTTGGCAGTGGCTTATATTAAACGAGAGCACCAATATTACACAAGTAGGAATATTTATTCTGAACACATTAAATTACAAAAGTTACTAGAAGTTAATTTACTTAATTACAATGGCAATATAATACATAATATTATACAATTACTAGTCTAAAGTATTTATGGCACTAGATAAAAAAAATCAAGGCCTTGGCGGTTGGAACTTCGGCGGTTGGTAAGGCCTCCTGGGCCTAGGTCTCGGCCTCGGCCTACCGTAATCCGTCCTCGACGGTGGCGGTGGTCGTCTCGCCGGCGTCGGTGGGGGAAGCCTCACCTCGCTGGGAGGCAGCTGGGGCGATTGCACCGACGTCATCTGGCGGATGCAGACGGCGCATCTGCTCACCCTGGAGGTTAGATCGTTGCCCGCTTTTATGGTCTGCTGGCGGGGCTTGGAGAACATCGCGTAATCCTCGATGGTGGCCAACCAGTAAGAGTACGACGTCGTGTAGTAGTTGCACCTTCCGTGTCCCTGACACTCGATGAAGGGCTTCGGTCGGAACTCTTCTAGGCAGGAGCCGGGGGATGATAGGGATTGTCCTGATCCCTCCGCACCAGCATCAGTGTGCTATAAAATAAATAATTATGGTTGATAATTTACCACATAATAATAGATGCGATAACAGAAAATCGATAATTAATGGGGTAGCTTGATATTACAACAATGTTTTGCATTGTCATAATCGATAACAGAAAAACGGTAATTAGGTGAGTAGCTTTTAAGGTTATAAAAACATGATGTTCATGACGTTACGTCACTGTCATTAAGTTTTAATTTTTACAATTACTCTTGTAGCAAACCAAACTATTCAGCTTGTAATAAACCATAACTTTTCCTGATCCTTATTCAGTGGCGGCTCGTCAGGGGAGGCAGGTGAGGCATTGCCTCACCATTAATTTTCTATATTATAAAAAAAAAAAATTCAATAAATTTCTTCCGTGTTGGCTTTAGTATTGATAATTAATAACTATACGGTAATTATACATTGTGGTGTTAACGGAATGTTCCCGATTTTGTATGATTAGAATTAGCGCACCCACTTGAGGCAAATGTAAAGCAGCGCGATCGAAATTTATGCAACTTAATATGCCTCCATACAGTTTAGATATATCGCATTCGTTGTAATGTGGATTTATTTAGATATTGGAGGCGAGCCTCAGAGGCTTCTCTTTGGTCGGAAATCACCCGCGTGATACAGGGAGCAGTCGCAGCGCTCGTCATTATCAGCTGTGTTAAGGCCAGTGTTGCGAAGTCAGCGGAAAATCGCTAGATCTGACGGATTTTGAATCATTTTTGTTTTAGCGGCTGCCGGATTTGCTAACGGAATTATGTTGAATCAATGAGAAAACTAGCGCAATTCAATTTAAATTTAAACTTTATTTTCAAAACATCTATTTTACAAAAGGAAAAGCAGAAACTTAAAATATTAACTTAAAAAAATTCATAATTCACGGAAAAATTAACACATTTTCAAAAATTAAAACTATTTTCAAAGGTAGATGTTCTGTGAATATTCTAAAATATTTGAAGAACTCTTCTCATATCAAAACGTATTTTTTTCGATTTTTGTTTTGTTTGTGTTCAACAACTTAACATTAATTTTCAAAAATTCATAACTTACGGAAAAAGTTACACATTTAAAAAAATTAAAATTAGTTTTAAGAGTAGATGTTTTGTGAATATATTTAAAAAAAAATATTTTTTTGTTCAAGTGTTCAGCAACTTTAAATATTAATTTTCAAAAATTGATTTGTTTTGTTTAAGTGTTCGACAACCTAAAATATTAATCTACAAAACTGCATATCCCACACAAAAATAAACAAAATTAAAAGTAAATTTTAAAGGTAAATGTATCATGATTGCATTAGAGCTTTAAAGGAATTCAATCATATCAGTATTATTATTTTTTTCTATTTTTTGTTTGTTCAAATATTCGAGAAACTTAAAAAAAATCATTTTTAAAAATTCATAACTGACGCAAAAATGGACACATTTTCAAAAATCTAAGTTGATTCTAAAGGCAGATGTTTTGTAAATATACTTATTAAAAAAATTGAGAAATTCTATCATATCAGTATTTTTTTAGTTCGACAACTTGAAATCTTAATTTTCAAAAATTCATAACTCCCAAAAATGAACATATTTTCAAAAACCAAAGTTAATTTTAAAGGTAGTCGTTCCGTGGGTGTATTAAAACCTTCGAGGAACTCAATTTTGTTTTGTTTAAGTGTTTGTCAACTTAAAATATTAATTATTAAAATAAATTC
Source organism: Ocypus olens (assembly GCA_910593695.2). Lineage (NCBI taxonomy): Eukaryota > Metazoa > Arthropoda > Insecta > Coleoptera > Staphylinidae > Ocypus > Ocypus olens. The sequence goes on from OU343048.1 coordinate 1,863,935, forward strand.
ATAATTCACGCAAAAATAGACGCATTTTCAAAACTCAAAGTTAATTTTAAGTGTAAATGTATTATGATTGCATTAGAGTTTTTAAGGAATTCAATCATATCAGTATTATTTTTTTCTATTTTTTTTGTTCAAACATTCGACAAACTTAAAAAAACACAGACAAGGCAAAAATAGACACATTTTCAAAAATCTAAGATAATTCTAAAGGCAGATATTTTGTGAATTGATAATTTTCAAAAATTCATAACCCAAAAATGAACACATTTTTAAAAATCGAAGTTATGAAGGTATTTAGCCGTTCTATCTATTTATTAAAATATTTATGGAACTCAATTTTGCTTTCGATTTTTGTTTTGTTTGAGTGTTCAACAAGTTAAAACATTCACAATTCATAACTTAAGGAAAAAGTGACACATTCTCAAAAATTAAAGTTACTTTTAAAGGGAGATGTTTTGTGAATATATTAAAAATAGATATTTTTTAATCTTCAACAACTTAAAATGTTAATTTTAAAAAATTCATAATTTACGTAGAAATTGATTCAAAAAATCAAAGCAATTTAAATAAATGCAATATGATTGCATCAGAGTTTTTAAAGAATTCACTCATATCGGAATTTTTTTTTTATTTTTTCTTTGGTCAAATATTTGATCAGTTAAAAAAATCATTTAAAAAAATTTATAACTTAAATTGACACATTTTCAAAAATCAAAGTTTATATTTAAGGTAATTCCATCATATAAGTTTTTTTTAACGATTTGTTCAATTATTCGACAACTTAAAACAATTTTCAAAAATTCATAACTCGGGACGAAATTGGCAAATTTTCAAAAATTTAAGTTGTTTTAAAGGTAGGTGTTGCGTGAAGGTTCTAAAATTTGAGTGGAATTCTATTACATCACCATTTATTTTTTTTTAGATTTTTTTTGTTCATCTTCTACTACTAAAAATATTAATTTTCAAAGATTCATTCAAATTTTTAACAAATTCAATCATATTTGTATTTATTTTTCTTCGGATTATTTAATTGTTCTACCTAATATTCAGCCTTAATTCGTACGCAAAACGTTAAATTCAACTGTTAAAATATAAGATAGATTTATTTCGAACTTTATATTTTCATATTTTCTGGCGGAATTCTTGTGGAATTAGGTTGCCTATCTGGCGGAAATATTATGTGATCAGATAACAATGCAAATATTTAAACAGCAACTGACTAAAAATTACGTTTTCCTAACAACATAATAGAGCGTATACCCTACCGTTAAGGTAGCTTCACAACCCAGGAACGGTAACGAGAACGAGAACGTGAACGAAAATGTACCTAGCTTGTCGTTCCCTTTGCCGAAAATTAGTTATTAGTTGTGTAAACAAAATGTACTTAATGTTTTAAGTACGTCTCGGACAATTGGAATTTAAACGTATAATAATATAGAAAAGATGTGTAGATAATATTAAATATGTGCCTCACCAAACCAAAAGTTGACGAGCCGCCACTGTCCTTATTATTATTTCATTCGATAAATTATCTACCCAAATATACCGCGAGCTTGGATGAATTATCAAAAACACATTTTTTTCGTACCTTTTACCTTTTAGTAATTCATCTCGACATAACATTTGTTGTCAACTTGTTATTAACCGAGAGCTGAAGCTCTCGGTTAATAACCAGACAACAAATGTTATTGTCTCGTTAAATTACTAGGTAACAAGGTACTCAAAAAACTATTTTTTGATAATTAACCTCGATCTAGGTATATTACTACTGATAAGTTCTTTCATAAGTAAACAACCAATCAGATTCGTCCATTTTTGTCGAACGCCGCACGCTACAGAAACTTAGAACGTCAATGTCACTGAGAAACGGTAAGACCCCGCGCGTCAGGGCGATTTGTTAAACTTAGGCTGATAAGACCCCCGCTGTCGGTGTCGATGTTCAGATTTATATCATATTCATAGATACCCTTGAATACAAAATTACGATCGATCTGTCAACGTATAAACATGTCTGAATCACGCTTCGGGACAGAATGCGATGAAGCAATTAATAATTTAATTACAACACCAAAAAACACGGTCAAAAGTAAAAAAATACGTATGGAAACTGTTCCAGCATTTTTGTGAGGTAAGAAAATACGAATTGAAAATTGTACTTTTAATAAATAGCTTTTCAAGTTTTGTACATAATTCAAGAACTTATCTTACCGAATGTACCTCGGGCAATGATAAATTCGAGATAATTTTGACTAGTTCCCTCAAGTGCGTTGCTTTAAGTAATTGCCCTCCGCCTGGCGGCGTCGGGCAATTACTAAGCAACACACTTTCGGGGTTTAGTCAAAATTATCGCGAAATTATCAGTGCCCTTGGGACATTATAGCTGATAATTTTTTCCCAACTCGTAAAATTTTTGATTAAATTACAAAAAGAAGACTCACCATAATAAAACTGAATCCATGCCACATCTCCTGCCATCCTCCGGGACAACTTGGAATCTGCATGCTTTGACTGTGTACAGCAATCACACGCGTAGGAGCCTCACAGACCGAGCACCTGAAACACACCAGCGGATGATACCTTTTTTTTTTTTCAATTTTCCATACCAACTTACCTTGAGATGTATCTGCCGGCTTCCTGAGCGGGGATCGGCGTCATCATCGCGGGCATCGGTTCGTTCGTCGACAGCCAGTAACTGTAATCGTTCCTCTGCGCGTAATCGCAGACGTTGTTCAGGTTGCAGAAGAGGTAAGGCATGGTGTTAAACTTCCTCAGGCAACTTCCCGCCGTTCCCAAGTCCTGCCCGTGCGCTATCCCGTTGCCCATGATGTGCAGCAGAGAGTACCCGTCCCACATCTTGATGGTGTCCCGGGGACACACCGGCAGCCGTTCGCTCTGCGAGTGCCGCGTGAAAATGAAACCCCTGCTTTTAGGGCCCGGCGGCCGCGGCGCGGGATCTCCCAGTTGCCCTTGCAGACCGACCTGGCCCATCAAGCCCGTCAGTCCGGAGAAACCCTGCTCGCCGCGTTGACCTTTCGGCCCGGTGAATCCGGGCAGACCGTCCAAACCGGGCTCGCCTAAACTCCCCCTGCGTCCCTTCTGCCCCGGAGCTCCCGGTTTTCCCGAAACACCTTGCAAACCGGGCAGTCCCTCAGGACCAGGGTATCCCCTATCACCTCGCATTCCGGGGAAAATATCCAGGAACACCTCTCCCATATCTCCCTTATAACCTTTCAATCCCGCAACGCCCACGTACCCTCTCGGTCCTTCATCACCGCGCTGCCCTCTGCTACCTTTAGCACCGACGTAACCGGGCACTCCCTGGAAACCGAGATCGCCCCGCTCTCCCTTTTCACCAGTAAGTCCATTCAATCCCGGGTAACCAATCTCGCCGTATTCTCCCTTGTAACTACCCGCCGCTACACCGGCATCGCCCAAGAATCCCTTCAGCCCCTTCGCCCCCACATTCCCGCTGAATCCGTTCACACCAGGGTTACCTCGCAATCCCGTCATACCGGGGAATCCGATATCACCAACTTGTCCCTTGGGCCCTCTCTGGCTAAACCCGGGTTGTCCGGGCGCGCCGGGGTACCCTTCCTGACCGTAATCACCGGGTGCGCCCTTCTGTCCGCCCCGCCCGGGTTCTCCGGCCAGTCCCGGTAGTCCTGACATGCCGGGTTCGCCTTGCTCGGGGTTCTGCCCCGGGATTCCCACGGGCCCCACGAACCCGACGTTACCTCGCTCACCTCTAGCCCCCGCTATCCCATCATCACCGGTGAGTCCAGCGGCGCCCAAATCGCCCCTAACACCCTTCACACCCGGACGTCCCGGAAAACCGCTCTCGCCCACTTCCCCTTTTAACCCCCAGAAACCATCAGGTCCTTGCAATCCCATGTCGCCTTTCTCGGCGGTGCCGAACGTCTGCATTCCCGGCAAACCCTGATTACCCTTCTCACCGGGAGCACCCGTGAGTCCCGCGGGTCCGGCCGGACCGACATCGCCGGGCATTCCAGGCCGTCCCATCAATCCCGGCTCTCCATCCATCCCCCGCAATCCTTTATCGCCCGTCACGCCGATCATTCCGACATCCCCGCGCTCTCCCTTGTACCCGTCCAATCCCGGCCTTCCGGCAACCCCGATCATTCCCATGTATCCCATGAAACCTTTCTGTCCGCGCGCTCCGAAATACCCGGGCTCGCCCGTTTCTCCTTTCGGTCCGTTGTAGCCGGGCCTGCCGACGAAACCCACGTCGCCGTATTCGCCCTTCGCGCCGGCTCCACCGAACAGGATCATGCCGGGATTACCCTTTTCACCCGGGAGTCCGTCCTGTCCGGGCCTGCCTGGAGGTCCGGGAGGGCCTGTAATACCCGGTTCTCCGAAATCACCCTTCGATCCACTGAACGCCGAATCTCCCGGTTGACCTTTGAAACCCGAGTAGCCCATATCGCCTCTGTCTCCGGGAATGCCCAGGAGACCGTCAAACCCGTCCTCGCCGGAGAATCCGAGGTCGCCTCTTAATCCTTTGGATCCGTTAAATCCGGGATGGCCTGGTTGTCCAATCGGGCCGGTCGGGCCTGCGTATCCCGGATTGCCTCTCTCCCCCTCCAAACCGGGCAACCCGTCGATTCCTCTAAGGCCCACCCTTCCGGGGTATCCGGGAGGACCCATGTCTCCGGAGATACCTCGCAAGCCGGGGTTTCCTGCTTCGCCCCTCAGTCCGGGCGCGCCCGGCTCGCCTGAATATCCGGTCGAGCCTTTCTGCCCTATGTCGCCGAGGAATCCGGGGCGGCCCGATAAACCGTCCATGCCCGGATTTCCCGGTAGTCCCGCCAGCGATGCACCCTTTTGTCCCTTGTATCCCTTAAGACCGGTCGCGCCTACGTATCCGGGTGCGCCTTTACCTCCCTTCGTGCCTTTGACGCCGTGTATTCCCGGCCTTCCGGGGTAACCGTCGGGTCCGTCATCGCCGCGTTCGCCCTTGTGACCGGGAAGTCCCCAGGAGCCGATCTCGCCGTTAAGCAGGCCGCTGCCGGTGTCTCCGCGGTCTCCCTTTCTGCCGGGAGGCGACGGGAATCCGGGCAGGCCGCGTTTGCCGTGGGTGCCGGGATTTCCGCGCGGGCCTTCCGTGCCCGGGATGCCCGGATATCCCTTCAGCCCGATGGGGCCCATTATCGATCCTCCTGATGGTCCGATGAGCCCGTAAAGGCCGGGCAGGCCTTTCTCGCCGCGTTCTCCCTTAACACCGTCAAAGCCGCGATAGCCTGAAATTAATTAAATCTGGTCAACAGTCGCAATTGAAATGGAAAAAATAAATAAAACCGCGTATATTCGTCAACCCGCCCTTAAATTAAATAATGGGGAGAATAATGCACCATTTTTTTGGTCTAACTTTGTAAAGACGCTTCCATTTAAAAGGGAAACGTCATGCACCATAGAAATTAATACAATTGCTTCAATAAGCAAGCTGATAGTGATGCAACATCGCAATATCTTGCGTTTTTAACGTTGGCGCCATTGGTGTCCGTTTCGCAGCTGATTTCGATATAGAGTGCGTGCTAGCGGGAAATAGTGAAAACTCGCCATTATTATTAAGAATGAAAATTTAGAAGGCAAAAAAATCACGTTGTATGAAAGAGAGAGGTTACGTCAACGTCATTACCAGACAGTATTTTGAAAGTCGGGCCAAGTAAATTTAACACAGTTTGTTTGCGGAGACATAATCGCCGGAAAAACAACAATTCGTCCAAATCATGATAATGATAAGCCCTGTCCAGACTAGTTGCCTGGGAAAACCGAAATTAATCATTTCCTTGAGGTCTAAATTGTCCTCAAAAATAACCATTTTAAATGTACTATAGTCTATTTTTCGTAAGATTACAGTCAAGGAAAGATAGGAACAATTTGACATTGTTCAGTGATTGGTTGAAATTGTGGGAAAACTCACACCGGACACATTCTATTCTCCATCTTTATTTTGTCTAGTGATAATAATAATAATAATAATAATGTTTATTAAACGGTTTAACCATTTTAACATAAATGTACATTGATTAAAATTATTACAAGTATAAATTTAGAACTACACTTAACTAATAACTGACCTAACCTAAAATAAAACTAATGTGAACAATATCCTGTAAATTTAATTGAGCGCATAAACTCCCGGTGAGAACAAGAGAAAATGTTAAAATTAAGATTAAGCGAAAGTGAATTCGAGGTACGCATAAAGCGTGTGATTGGGTTATTTAAACCATAGTTTGTACTATGGAATGCTACACGAAATAGTGGGGGGTGCCGAATTGCGCGATTGTTATATTTTACGTAAAAATCCACTAGAGAGAGAAGTTCAGAACATTTAATATCTCCGCTAATAATTTTAAAAAAAGTCGACATATCTGCAAAAAATCTTCTGCAGCAAAGATGATCAATATGTAGACTGGATCTTATTACTTCAAGGTCGATATTTGTGCTATAACCTAGTTTGTATGAAATTGATTTTAAGAATCTATTTTGTATATGTTCAATTTGATTTTTATAAATAATCTGATGTGGAGACCATATACAAGAGGCATACTCTAGATGTGATCGAACAAATGCCATGTAAACTATTTTGTAAGAAGAATGTGACAAATCCTTAGACATTCTCTTTATATAGCCCAACATTCTCGAAGCACGATTACAAATATAGTTGATGTGATCTTCAAATGACACTTTGGAGTTGAACAATATACCTAAGTCTTTAATTTCATACACCTTTACAAGTATATTGTTGTTAATTTCATAATTAAAACTGTACGGAGACTTCTTGCGGGAAAAAGTAATAGATTTACATTTATTAGTGTTGAAAAATAAATAATTCTGACAACACCAGTTGTGGATAGAAGTGATATCTACTTGAAGTAATAAACAATCGTTGAGTGATTTAATTTCCTTATACAATTTCAAGTCATCGGCAAACAACAGAAAATTCGAGTTACAAATTGCTTGCGAAATATCATTGATAAATAGAAGAAATAGTAAGGGCCCACAATGCGATCCCTGTGGCACACCCGATGGAACAAGAATAACATCAGAGATATGATTTTTAATTTTGACACATTGACTGCGATCATTCAAAAAACTATTAATCCATTTAACAACGGATTCATGGAATCCCAGAGAATACAATTTAGAAATTAACACAGCATGATTAACTTTATCAAATGCCTTGGAAAAATCTGTATAGATGGCGTCGACAGAATTCTTATTTTCCAAGGCATTAATGATAAATGATTCATAAACCAATAAGTTCGTAGTAGTAGATCGACCGGTACGAAAGCCATGTTGTTCATCAATTAAGATATTTTTGCACATCCAATGTAATTTGACGGATATCAGTCCATCGAATAGTTTGGGTATTGCTGATTGAATAGAAATACCCCGATAATCAGAGATGTTATTCCTACTTCCAGATTTGAAAATAGGTGTAATGTAACTCCTTTTCCAAAGATATGGAAACGAACTTGTACCGAGGGAGTGATTAAAAATAATAAATAAAGGTAAAGTTAAAGAATAAACACAGTTTTTAAGAAAGTTATTAGGTACACCATCTGGACCTGAACTGTTACTTGATTTTAAAGAGTTAATGGCATTAAATATTTCCACTTGAGAAATAGTAATTGGTGAATGTATTACTTCATGCTCATAGCAAAATGTCGGTACTTGTAAGGGTGTGTCATAATTATAAACTGTTGAGAAAAAATTTGCAAAAAGATTTACACATTGTGAACCCTCGTAACTGGATAGATCATTATAATGCATGACACTGGGAAAATCAAAATCGCCGTTAGTGGTTTTTACAAAATTCCAAAACTTCTTAGGATTCTGATGAATGCTGCTATTAACGGACTCAATATATTTATTATATAAGTACTCTCTTAAATGATTACAACGGGATCGCAGCAATTTGAACTTCTGGTAATTAATTGAGGTTTGACTCTGCTTATATTTTTTATGTGCACTTTTTTTATCATTGATTAATTTGATCAAATCTTTGTTAAACCAGGGTGGGAATGTAGAAAGTCTAACACATTTAGTAGGAGAAAACATTTCAATGGCATCATACAATATCTTGTAAAGAATATCGACCATAGTATCCACATCGTTTACATTTAAAATAAACCGCCAGTCGATAAATGACAGGTATTGATTAACAGCACTATAATTTGTTTTCGTAAAATCATAGAATGATCTTTGTCATTTTGATAGTTGGCATAAGTGTAACATTCTGTCTGTCTGCGTCCGTCATTATATCCGTTCACGTGTTGCTGTTTTGTGTTGTTTCGTGTTTTTTCTTATTGTTCTGTGTTGTTTCTTGACTTTTATATTTTTACCATGTCCGATAATGAGGTTCCGTCGACGAGTGCAACGAAAGTTATTAAAAACCCGCAGGGAAAATCTATTCGAAGTGGGCAGCGATTAATGGCCTACGACATTTATTTAAAATGTAAATCCGGTTCAATGAAAACTGAAGCCATACGACTTGCCTCTGCAGACGTAGGAATTTCAGAGAAAACCATGTTTCAAATTGTTTTTAAGATGGATAAGACGGGAATTCTGAAATCACACAATTTGTTTGGGAGAAAAGGGGCAGAGGTAAAGATAGTAGCTAATTGAAAAGGATGAAATTATTGATTGGAGAAGAAAGTATTTAACTAAAATAAAACAATTTAGACAAGTGGGACGCATCATCTATTATTTAGACGAGACTTGGGTCAACAAATAACATTTGGAAGAATACTACAGTATATAGAACACGTCAGGCATTTGTGGAAAATTTATCTGTAGGATTGAAAAGCCCCTCAGGAAAGGGTAGTCGTCTAATAATTTGCCACATCGGGAATGAAAATGGGTTTGTAGAAGGTGGGTTATTATTATTTCAATCTAAAAACACAGGCGACTACCACGATGAAATGAATTCAACATAATTTGACGAATGGCTAATAAATATTTTGCCACGTTTAGAAGATAATGCGGTTATTGTAATGGACAACGCGCCATACCACTCCGTTAAATTTGAGAAGGTTCCAACAAGTGCTTGGACCAAAAATAATATGAAAACATATTTGCTGGAGAAAGGGGTCGAAATAGATGATGACATGTTAATTGCTGTCAAAAAATATGTTAGTAACCATCCTGTGCCCTATAGAATTGATGAAATTGTTAAAAACACAAACCGACAAATTTTACGATTGCCACCCTACTACTGCCAATTAAATCCCATTGAGCTCGTATGGGCACAAGTAAAAGGGAATGTGACAAAAAATAATAAAACTTTTAAATTGCCAGATCTACAAAATCTTTTTCATGAAGGTTTGCGGCAAGTAACACCAGAAAAATGGGGTTAAAAAAAGAAGAGATAGAATTGTACAAATTAGACAATATTGTTGAAGAAATGCAATTACAATTCAATGTGAACACCAGCTCATGTAATGAAGAAGATTTTTCTGATAGAGAATAAAAAATTTTGTGTAATAAATATAATAATAATAATAGTCTTTATTTTCTACAAAAGTACAACGTTTATCACACAATAGAATAAAAACAATATTGTAGAAAACCCATGGGCGGAGTACAGAATTTATATACAGTATGTTTTTTTTTATCGTGGGCCATAGGATTTTACATGCTAAAAATTATACCTTATGTTAATGTATATTTTATCATAAAATTTGGAAGGAAATTTTAATTAGTAATAAATCAATTATTATTATTTTTCTACATGATGCGCTGCATTAGAATAACTTAAACATGTTTTATTCCATTAAAAATGAAATTATTTGATATAAATAACTGAGCAAGAATAATCAAAGTACCTTAAATGTACGAAATGTCAGATTGATAAGTGAGGCAAGTAATCAAACGGACTTTATTCTTGAAAATGTCCATTTATACTATTGAATAACGGGTGGAATTTGTAACGGCATTTATAAGAGGTTTATTCATCAGGAAAATAATTATATTTTTCTACAAGAAGTCAGGGAATTTTTATTTTAGGGAAATTTTTAGTTGACAACTTTTCTGCAGCGTATCTCGATCGTTCGGTTCCGAGCAAAAGCACTTTTTAATGAAATAGAACATGTTTAAATGATTCCAATTAAGCGCATCTTGTAGAAAAATAATTGATTTATATTATCAACTAAAATTTGCTTCAAAATTATATGATAAAATATACATTTACACGAGATATAATTTTTAGCATGTAAAATCCTATGGCCCACGATAAAAAAAAACATACGGTATTTAAAATGTGTATTATTTTTATTAAATTCCAAAATTAAACATCACTGCATTTTTTATTACCATTTCGTCATAGTACACAGTACAGGAAGTATAACATACTTTCATTAAATGAAATTTTAAAAGGTAAATACGTTTTTGCTTTTATATTATATTATATTATATTCACACATGTGTATGATATGAAATTAGTGTTGCATTTTTTAAATCAAATTTATCAACTTCAAAACAAATAATTCTTTCTGTATCCCTTATAAAATTCATAGTTTTTACATTATACATGTAATCCACTAGATTTGAATTTGGCACCAATATTCGTCACCAGATTCACATATTTTAATGGTGTAAATCAGTCTTCTAGTTACTGTAATCTTAAAAAAATAGACTATGGGTGGGTTTACAGAAAGCAAATCAAATATTTGATTGCAATTAACTATTTGATTGCGATTAAAATTCGCGTTGCCTTGCCAACTAATATCAATCAACTTGAAATCAAATAGTTAATCGCGATTAGGTTAACAGCGTTGTTAAGTCCGATTTGATTGCGACTAAACAAAAAATCGGTTTACAGAAGCTCGATTAGCATTTGATTGCGATTAACTTTTTGTTTAATTTGACGTTAACTTAATTGACGGCGCTACCTCAATTAAGTCCCTGATTAAAGTGAAATTGAAAAGGAAAACTTAGGAACAACAAAAATGTGGCAAGTTATCAATTAATAAAAGGTAAGTAATTGATGAAACACGTATTTTTTATCCGAATAATGTTAGTACAGGCGTCATAAATTTATGTACATATGTTTAAGGCAAGCCAAAACATTCTTTGGGTGTGTAAAAATAAAAAAGTAGAGGAACCTATTTCATAGCATCACAAGATGTTATTCAAATTTATTTCACAGCGGAGAAGGTAATTAATTCTAATGATATCGTCAAAATCAAACAAATTAATCTAAAACTGTACAATGCTATACTATAGTATGTGACTAGTGCAAACATGCATTTAATACATACGTCATGGCACAGCATATCTTTGAACAAACGTTCTTGGACAATGATAAGGTCCAGTTAATTATATTAATAATTACTACCAAAAAATTATAAACGCCAAAAACTACATAGAAACATATTGTTCCAACATGTATAAACATTTTCCCGCATTAAAGAACATCCTCTTGATTCATTTGTATTATTTTATATAACCTTTTACAAAAGCAAACGCGCCAGCAGAGAACAGCAGATCGTTTAAACACCATCGACCGCCATACAATCAACACTTGCGCACTTATTCGTGGCGACAGATTGGTGACAGACTATTTAATTTATAGGTTATGTTAAACGGCGTGAACTTAGCCGCTGACGTCTCGCGCCGTACCAACCGCGATTAAAATCGCCTTAATTGAAATTAACTAATAGCGTTGTTAATTTCGACAAAAGAGTATCTCTAAACCGCGATTAATTTGATGGCGCTATTAAATTGATTGCGCGATTAACTTAATTTCGAATTAAAAAATGTACTATAAACCCACCCTAGGTGTTTTGTTGTTAAACATTGTTCATAAATATCTGTCACATTGACAACCGACGGAATGAATTGAGGGTTATGTTTGCAGACTTAAATTTCAAGCGGTCTTATTTAAAGTTTTGCTTAAGCTGAGCTTAAAGGATGGTGCAAGCAAAATTCTAATTTTGTTTACATTTCAAAAGACTGATTGCTGATTTGATTCGGTTATAGCATAATCCCAGGTTTATTGAAAAATGACTTTTGTTGTTACATTTTTTACAAAATATTATTCCACTGTCACAAACTTACTCATTTATTTAAAAAAAAAATATGATAAAATATCCCATAGATGGCGCTAAAGGTTTTTTTTGTAAAATATTTTTGTTTTCTTTTTTTGTTCGCTTGTCGCCAAATGCAGCGTGAAGAGGTTAAGCATCAGTGGTGTATTGGAGGGGGAACGCGGAGGAACGACGTTCCGGCAACTTTTTTCAGAAACGGAACGCGTTTGTGTTTGTTAATATTTTGTATAGTAAGAATAAAAAAAATTGCTTACAAGGAAAACAATAGTTTGCTTAAAATAAGATGATCTCCGAAAAACTTTCAGCAAGCTGCTTGTGGAAAGTCGGGGGACTTTTTTTGCTCTCACCATGCATTCCCTTACTTCTTTGCTCTCACCATACGTTCCCTTACTTCTTATTTTACCAATACACCACTATTAAGCATAGTGTGGCGATACCAAATCTACACTTATTCGTGAGAATTACACAACCACGTGTGTTATGGAAATTACTTTCATAAGCAAGATCTTACCTCTATCACCAGGTCCTCCCCTATATCCCTTATCGCCAAGGACGTCGATGTTAAAACTCCCACTGTCTCCGGCTTCGCCCTTCGTCCCCGAATCACCCATGTCTCCTCTTGCGCCACTAAATTCAAAATTAAATCGTTACATTACAAAACACTCTTAAACCCTTCACCACTTACGGTCTTCCATCCAGGCCTCTGTCTCCCCTCAAGAACTCCTTGGGTATCGCGGCCGGTTCACCTTTCTCGCCGAGCCGTCCGTTGTAACCGTCGAGTCCGATCTTTCCCGATTCCCCGACCTCTCCCGTCTTTCCCCGTTCTCCCTTCGTGCCGTCGATGCCCACGGATCCACGAGGCCCCTCGGGACCCTGGTCGCCCCGCGGGCCCTCCTTGCCGGGGTAACCGGCCTCGCCTTTCTCCGCCTCCACGTGTGACAGCGGTGGGAAGAGAGTGTCTCCTTTGTGTCCCTTCTGGCCGGGTATGCCTTGCGTTCCGTACGATCCGGGCGTACCTTGCAGGCCTTTGTAACCGTCGACGCCGTACTTGCCCGTGCCTCCTTTCGGTCCTCTGGGTCCGGGCAGGCCGGCTTGGCCCGGTAGACCGGCGTATCCGTTGCGGCCGGAGTCGCCCCTGTCGCCTTTTATTCCGCGACCACCTGAAAAAAAAATCATAGGGAATGATAGTTGTGAATGTATAGACCAGCAGTCGGCAACCAAAATGCATTGGTGATTGGAATAAAACACTTTAACTTTTTTATACCACTATATTTTATTTATGTGACTAGTTTCGACCATTCACTTATGTTTGAAAATGACCAGTGAATGGTCGAAACTAGTCACATAAATAAAATATAGTGGTATAAAAAAGTTAATGTGTTTTATTCCAATCTACAATCAAGATGTACCACGAAGTAAACGCCGCCAACATTAAACATTTAAAATGCATTGGCGTGCCACAAAACAAGTAAGTCAAAGTACCGGCGGACACTAAGCGTGCAACTAAAATAAAACCAGAAAATCTAGTACAAACGATTTCTGGTTCCTACATGGATATTCACCCAAAATTTTACAACAATCCGTCGTAAAACTAGCTGGTTATCGCGACCGCATAACCAATTTTAATGAAATAAGGTGCAAATAATTCTAAAATTTCACAAATGCGATTTTTCTGAAAACAAATTGCAATTCATTCGTTAAAATTGTCTAAAAAGAGTAGGTTATGAGGTCGAGCCAACTGGCTTGTTTTTCGACTGATTCTTGTATAATTTCAAGAAACCGTTAGAGAGATATTTGTTTGCATAAAAAATACTCGGTTATGCGGTCGAGCAAACTCGCTTGTTTTTGGACGGATTTTTATGAAATTTCAAGAAACCTTTTAAGAGACATCCGATAATCATTTGCAATTGGTTTAATTGAAATCGTCTTAAAAAAATCGGTTATACGACCTCGATAACTTGGTTGTTGACTTTTATAAAATTTTGACATTTATTTGACTAGAATAATACAGGCTATATAAAAACAACATACAAAATCACAATGTTTAAACATTAGTAAACTCCCTTGACATTCAATTTTGTTATCAATGTATGGTTCATTCAAGTTGTCCAATAAATCGGTGAGCATTTTTTTGTCGTTTACAGGGTGTCCTAAATAGAGTAGAATTGCATGGGTATCTTTCTTATTCTTAAAGCTAGAGATCTGGTTAAATGGGCAATGTTGTGCAGTTTTCTATGCCGATTCAGATTATGTTGAGAAATTTTCAAAATTCCGAGCAGTTTAGAAAATATTTAAAAAAAACTGAAAATCGCGATTTAAAAAAAAATCAAATATCTCAATAATTATTAAAGATGCGAAAAAAAGTTTTAAATAAAAGTTACTTGGTTTAATTAGGCAAACATAGAAATCAAGTCAAAATAAAATTCAAGATGGCGGTTTCCGAGATATTAATACCAACTTTCGCCATATTTGATTTTTACACGCATAAATAGACTTTTTTTTCTCTTTTCAACGATGTACAACAACCTATGTCAAAATAAAAAATAATGGAAATATTAATTGTTGCAAGTTTAAAACAAGTAGGCATAAATAAAAATAAAACAAAATTTGTTATAACGACTAACTGCCATCTTACATTAGTTTATCAGTTGTATTAATCATTCATACATGTGTATTGTCTTAAGTTGTTGTAATATCGATAAATATTAATTACTTGAAATGGCGAATTATTCAATATCTGAACAATACGATATGTTTTGTAATTACATCAAGTGTTACAAAAACCCCCATCTTGCAGCACAAACATACCAAGCAAACTTTCCTGAAAGAAGGCAGCCGGACATTAAGGTATTCAAAAGATTGGATGAAAATATGCATCAGTTTTTTTTAAATATTTTCTAAACTGCTCGGAATTTTGAAAATTTCTCAACATAATCTGAATCAGCATAGAAAACTGCACAACATTTGCCCATTTAACCACATCTCTAGCTTTAAGAATAAGAAAGATACCCATGCAATCCTACTCTATTTAGGACACCCTATTTCCCATGAAGTTTATATTGAGACCTCCACATAATATGTTTTGTACATATTTGTGAGAAGAGAGCTTTGGTTATCTAGGAAAATATACATGTGTCCACCTGCTGGTCGATAGACGACAACAATTAGTTCTAATGTAACGATTTGTGACGATTTTCATATTTAATGTCTGGTATTATGTGGTTATCGCATCTGTTGTAATTATGTGTACTGTAAACATTATTTTTTGAAGGAATAAAAATTATTATTAACAATGCGGCTTAGACATCGGAGGTCATTCAGCTACAACCGATTTTTTATATGTAAATTATTCACATATCGTGGACAACCACGAACATCCACACCAGCGGCGGCTCGGCGATTTCCGTAGGTGAGGCAAAGACAAAGATACCGCTCGTGCTGCACTACTTACTCTAATAGAGGAAGCAAATATTCCGTTTCTTTTTCGGTCAATTTTTTTTTCCGTTACCTCACCGCCGAACATCCACGAGCCGCCGCAGATCCATGCCCTTGCTGGGATTGGAAACCAGGACCCTCCGCGGCTCAATTCAACAATATAAGCAAATATTTTACCTGGTTTGCAGACTCCGCAATCGTCACCGCGACGCCCCTTGAACCCATGCTGTCCATCGTAACCGGGCACTCCAAGATCACCGGGTATACCGGGGATACCGGGACGTCCGGCCTCCCCGGGAGGTCCGCGCTTCGGGTGCTGTTGAAATCCCGGATAACCCTTAGACCCCGTGTAACCGTTTTCACCTCTATCCCCGTGGGCTCCCTTGAATCCCGGCTGACCGGGCAATCCATCCTCACCCGGAGGTCCGACCACGTCCAACCCGGTGAATCCCTTCTCGCCGATCGGCCCCATCGGTCCCGACAATCCAGACGGACCCTGTTCGCCCGTATAACCGGGATTCCCGTCATCACCGCGCTCTCCCTTGATGGATATACCTTTCCTACCGGGTAGGCCTCGCGTTCCGGCAATACCGGGCGGCCCGGTCGGTCCCATTAAACCCGCGGGTCCGGTTTTCCCGGGGATCCCCGCCATGCCCCTATCGCCGATTAAGCCGTCGTCGCCTTGCCGTCCGATCACGCCCATGACGACTTCATCCAAATCCGGATTGTAGATTCCGGGCGAGCCCTCGGAACCTTGAGGTCCGGGAGGGCCGACGCGTCCGTATTCACCGGGCAGGCCTTTGTCGCCGTCACTGCCGGAGCTTCCTTCGTAACCGGGGGCGCCTTTATCCGCTTTATCACCGGAGGGACCCGGAGGACCCAGCCGGCCTTGTTTCCCGCGGTGTCCGTCGGAGCCGGGTTCTCCCTTTATTCCCGTACCTCCTATCCTACCAGTACGCCCCTATAAAATAATCCGTATGTAACGGTTTGTTACAATTTATTCAGTATTCAGTACTTACTTGTATGCCCTTCATACCGAAATCGCCTTTGCGTCCGCGTCCGCCCGAATCTCCGATCTGGCCCTTGAAACCCTTCGGCCCTTTCATGGTTTCGTGGATCGGGGGTTCTTTAAATTCGTTCGTGTCGCCTTTTAGTTCGCCGGGTTCTCCTTGATCGCCCAAGTCACCCGTGTCACCGGGCAGACCTGATAGGCCGGTCGTGTAGTCGCCCGTGTCTCCGGATGGTCCGATCGGACCTTCAACGCCGGGTATTCCCTAAGTGAATAATTATATTCAATTTCTAAAACGTAGATTTTGTTGGTACCAGTGACGGTTCGCGGGTTTTTACTGGTACGGCCGAGGAACAAGAGGTGGTAATACAGATAGGTGCGGTCTCTGCAACTGACCCTACCTATCTGTATTACCACTCGGCCGTACCAGAAGAAAAACCCCGCGAACCGTCATTGGTTGGTACGTTTGAAAAATGTCTGCACGGGAAAGAAATACACTACCAGGTTTATATTTTGACATTCAGCACTTGATTGTCCTTATCATAGTGTTGTTGTGAGCCAGCCTGCGTTTTGTAATCCGTGTGTTTACGTGATAATTATCTCTGAAGAAACTCTCGGCGCTTTGAAAATAATTGGCAAAGATAGAATGATCTTGTAAACTCAAAAAAAAAAACGAGAGTTGGTGCGTTTTTTCTGTCATCTGTCTAAACACCTCATTTTAAGGTTAACTTAACAACTAATTGACAATAAAGTCATGGTCAGCTGCAGTGTTGCCAACCCTACCGATATGTCGGTAGATCTACCGACAATTTATACCTTTCTACGATATTCTACCGATCTACCGATTTTGACTCGGATATACTGACAAATCAACCGGAAATGTTGATTGGTAACATTTGAATTTGCTTTCACATACTTATCACTAGAGAGAGGATTTTATGCGAAATGCATGTTTTCGCATATTTTGCATATTTAGCCCTATAATGCACATTTCGTCTTTTAATGCATATTTTACACATTGCAACAAGTGCAATTTTCGAACATCTAGTCATTCAAAGAAATGCCGGCCAAATATCAGAATAATTGCCAATTCGTCCTGCGATAAACGAGTTACAAATTTTTGAAATTTTTGATATTCGAACAACTAATACTTGGACATTGGAAAAAAAAATAGGAAACGTGTAGAAGAAATTTTACATAAATTGAACCTAATTAAGAAAATATCGCTCTTTTAAACAAACTTTGGTTTTTTGAAAATCCATTTTTGATTTTCGAACTTTCAAAATAAAAAATTAAAAATAACAGGAAAAAAAAATTGCAAAAATTAAACCCAACTGATTCTTCTAAAACAACTTTGGTTTTTGAAAATCCATTTATTTTTAAACGAGTTACAAATTTTTTGAATTTTTGATTTTCGAACAACTAAAAGAAAAGAAAAAAAAAAGGAAACGTGTAGAAAAAATTTTACATAAATTAAACCTAATTACGAAAATATCACTCTTTTAAAATAACTTTGGTTTTTGAAAATCCATTTACTTTTAAACGAGTAACAAATTTTTGAAATGTTTGTTTTGCGAACAACCAATATACGTTGGAAAAGAAAATAAAAAAAGAAAACGTTTAGAAGAAATTTTACATAAATTAAACCTAATTAAGAAAACATTACTCATCTAAAAAAACTTTGGTTTTTGAAAACCTATTTATTCTTAAACGAGTTACAGTTTTTTGAAATTTTTGATAACTAGTACTTGAACGTTAGAAAAGAAAAATAAAAATAAAAATAAAAAGAAAAAAGAGGAAACCAAGTCTAATTAAAAAAACGTATATTCTTCTAAAATGAGTTGGGGTTTTGAAAATACACCTCTTCTCAAGATAGTTACAGATTTTTGAAGATTTTGATTTCTAAAACGTCCCACATTCGAACAAAAAATTGAAAACGTGTAAAAATGTTTTTCTTTTCAAAAATTATTCTCGCTCTTCTAAACACCTTTGGTGTTTGAAAATTCACCAATTTTCAAGCGAGTTGCAAATGTTTCAAATGTTTGATTTTCGAGTTGTCTAATATTTGGACATTCAAACAGAAAAAATAGGAAACGTGTAGAAACAGTTTCACAATTCACAATCACTTTTCTCAAAATGTTCGGTTTTATCCACTTATTTTTAAACGAATTATTTTTTTTTAATTTTTAATTTTCGAACAAATAATACTTGTTGGGACTGAGACATTGAGACGTTGGAAAAGAAAATAATAAAAAAAAAAAATAGGAAACGTGTAGGAAAAATTTATCAAAAATTAAGTCTTATTAACAAAACATTATTCTTCTAAAATAAGTTGAGATTTTGAAAATACACCTCTTTTCAAGAGAGTTGCAATTTTTTGAAATTTTTGATTTTCGAACAACTAATACTAAAAATTAAGAAAAATTAAAATATAAGAAACACGTGGGAAAATTTTTACAAAATTTAATTCTAATTAACAAAACTTCAATCTTCTAAAATAAGTTGGTGTTTTGAAAAACTGTCTCTTTTCAAGAGATTTTTGAAACTTTTGATTTTCGAGATTCGGCCAAAAAAATTGGAAACGTGTAAAAATGTTTTTTTTCAAAAATTATTCTCGCTCTTCTAAATACCTTTGGTGTTTAAAAATATACCCTATTTTCAAAGGAGTTGCTGACGTTTCAAATGTTTGATTTTCGCGACGACGAACATTCGGATATTGAAAGAGAAAAGGTAGCAACGTGTAGGAAAAAGAAAACAAAAATTATACCTAATTAAGAAAATATCACTCTTCTAATTCTAAAATAACTAGGGTTTTTGAAAATCCATTTATTTTTAAACGAATTGTGAATAAAAAAAAATTGATTTTCAAACTTCGTATAATTGGACGTTGGAAAAGGGAAAAAAAATAGGAAACATAGAAAGTTCACATATTTTTGTCGGTTTAGTTTGAAATATGTGTAAGAGGTAGAACGAGAAAGAAATAGTTTAGGGCGTCCAGGAAATTCTCATATTTATCAGGTCTCTCCGTAAAAAGAAATTTGAAGAAAACCAAATTTTCGCAAAACATGATTTGCGATTTTTGTATAATTCAATATTCGTCGTGGCATCGGCCAGGAAAGTGGTTGTTTCAAAAAGTGATTTGTGAACTGTAGTAATTAATACTAATTAATACTAAGTATGGCAAATTATTAAGATTACTAAAAAATTGTTTTTCTTAAAAATGTTTATTAATTAACTATTTTTTTAATGACATATTTCAATTTATTGCTTGCTTATTTGCATATAATAATGCATATTTGTTGCATATTTTCGGGGTTTAAATGCATATATATGCACATATTTCAGCATTTTACAATGCATAAAATCCTCTCTCTACTCATCACCAATTAAAACAAAATCGCAAATCCGTCGGTGAATCCCCTCGTTCTCTGCGCAAGCGCAGGTCCCATCGGTACCATACGGATGGGACCTGCGGCCTCGCGTCGAGGAATTTCCCTATCTGTCTATTTTAAAAACTAACGACATCTACCGACATTTCGTTGGAATTTAGACCGACAATTACTAAACACAGGTTGGCAACACTGGTCAGCTGTGTTTAAAAATATAACGTACGGGTTCTCCGGTGGGTCCTTGATATCCGGCCGGTCCCATGGGTCCGGCGTAACCGGGAAGACCAGGCCTGCCGTCGTTGGAAACATCGCCGCGATCTCCCTTTGTGCCGATGGAGTTTCCTCCGCCTTCGCCCGGCTCGCCCTGAGGTCCGCTCAGGCCGAACGCGCCCGGAACACCGCGATCGCCCGGCAAACCCATCCGGCCGGGTATTCCGTGCGCGCCATCCGTACCGTTACACCCGTCCAAGCCGATCGGCCCACGAAAACCGGCGTCACCGGGTATACCCTAAAACAAATCAATTTTTAATCCAACTGTCATCATCCAAGTATTCATTACTTACACCTTGTCCGTGCACTCCGTGAGCTCCTTTACCACCGTCATCACCCTAATAAAAGTAATCGTTAATACCACACAGCATATTTTAATGGCGGTAAATTTACAGGTTATGATACTGATGAATGGACCGAAGTAAACGCGAAAATTTCAGGTCCAATAATTATGACGTTGCCGGATTTCTTATCTCACTATAACTAACGTAAAATAAAATAATAACGATATAAAGAAAACACTTAACTTTTTTATACCACTTTTATTTTACTTTACGTGACTAGTTTCAATTACAACGGTAATCATTATCAAACTGAGTACTTAAAATACGAAATACAAAGGTATACAGGGTGTTTCAAATTCGAGGCTCACCATGTATGTTTAAATTTGGCACTTTTGCAGAATTTTATGCTGATTAATAATCTACTGAAAAAAAGTCCAAAAAAGTGAAAAAACTGATTTTAATTTTTTCTTTATATCTTCGTTATTTGAGGCGATATTTAAAAACGGTGAAGATCTTCTTATAGCACTTTTTTACTATCTAATAGATGGCGTAAGAATTTTCTTTGTAACATGTTTCGTTTCTTTTCAACCATCATCAACTTTCTTATTTCTTATGGACGCCATATTTATTTTTTGTCACATCTGAATGCTCACTTTCTTGTGATGACAAAAATATAACACAACATACATTTAATTTCATAAATCGACATATAATCGTTTAAACCACTTTTATTGGAAATCTCTGTAGCGTTTACTAAAAATCATCCGTGCCATGGAATTTAAAACGAATCAAAATCTGAATACCTCTTTGGTTGTCAAACATTACTATTTTGTATGAATAAAAATGTCGTTCGCTAATTCAGAAAAGCGAGATGTTACGTATTTTTTATACAGAATTTGCTAGTCAAAAATATTTATAAATGTATACAGAAAGAAGGCAACTGCATCTAAGAATTTTTTATGCAAATGAACAATTATTTTGGTCGATACAGACGATACAAAATTAAAAGTACTTAATAAATAAAATAATATACAATACTAATAACTATAAGACAAATATGGAGATTATTAATCATAAGGGCGATTCCATGTCGTGAGGTTGGTGAGTCATAATTTTTTTCCCACACAAAACTATTTCATTCTATTGTAGGTTCGATTACAAGTATTATCCCAAATTTTCAGCCAAAAATATTACTCCTAGCGTTTTTTACGGCCAATTTTCCTTTTTTTTCGCGTTTTCTGTTTTCGATGGCAAATTTTCTCCAAAACGTTACCATAAACACATCGTACGCTGGAAAAATTTAAGAGTACCTATAATCGATGTAAAATTCTCCAAGGAATCCATTCCCGCCCCCAGAATTGCTCTAAAATGTTTCCATTTGCAAAAAATCCCAAAAAAACATTTTTTTAAAACTTGCTCTAAAATTAAAGAATTAAGATACATTTAGTATTACAATTTCCAAAATATAATTGCTATCTTCTTGGGTAATTTTACTACCGTATGCTTTGTGATGTTGAATCAATGATCCAAACTCTTCTAAATGTCTGTCCATCCATAGAAAAAATATTCGATGAGGTTACCTTCTTTCTGGATACATTTGTAAATATTTTTCACTGGCTAATACCGTATTTCTATTTACTAAATTATCGAACGACATTTTTATTCATAAAAAATAATAATGTTTGACAAACAAAGAGCTATTCAGATGTTTCATTGTTTTTGACGGCCATGGCACCGATGAATTTTAGAAAGCACTACAGAGATTGCCAATAAAAGTGATTTAGAAGATTATATGTTCATTTATGAAAGTAAATGTATGTTGTGTTATATTGTTGTCATCACAAAAAATTAAGCATTCAGATGTGACAAAAAATAAATATGGCGTCCATAAGGAATCAGAAAGTTGATGATGGTTTAAAAGAAACAAAACATGTTACAACTAAAAATCGTCTGCCATCTATTAGATAATAAAAAAGTGCTATAAGAATGTCTTTACCATTTTTAAATATCTCCTCAAATAACGAAGATATAAAGGAAAAACGAAATTCGTTTTTTTCGGTTTTTTTTTACTTTACTCGAAAACAAAAGAATTTAAATGATTTTTTCCAGTGGATTATTAATCAGCATAAAATTCTGCAAAAGTGCCAAATTTAAACATACCCTCTATCTCTTCTAATAAGCGAGATCCCCATGGTGAGCCTCGAATTTGAAACACCCTGTATATACTAAAATTGGTATAAAAAAAGTGGTATAAAAAAGTTAAGTGTTTTCTTTATATCGAAATTGAAAATGTACCACGAAGTGAACGCCTCCAAGATTCAAGAATTAATAAAATAATAAAATATACTTAGGCCCACTTGCACCAATTTTTCGTTAAGTCTAACTTTGTAAAGTAGGACTTATATTTTAAGTCATGCTTAAAGAGAAGCGCCATGCACCATTAGTATTAATACAATTGCTTTAGTAAGCAAGCTCAAGGTGTTGCAACATCGTAAAATCTTGCGATTTTCACTTTTTAACGTTGGCGACATAGGTGTCTTTTTCTCAGCTGATTTTGACATAAAGTGCGTGCGAGTCTTTTTACGCTGTACGAACAGGGAAATAGTGAAACTCGCCATAATTATTAAGAATTCAATGCTCGATTAAATATTTTTGAAGGCAAATGCACGCGTAAAGAAATCTCGGTGCGTAAAAAAGAGAGGTTATGTCATTATTAGCCAGTATTTTGAGTCGGGCCAAGTAATTTTAACAAAGTTTATTTGCGGACACGAAACACCGTCCAAATCATGAGAATGATCAGCTCTCTTCCAAACTAGTGGATAAATGAAATTAATAATATCCATGAGGTCTAAATCGTGTTCAAAAATATAGTCCACTCCAAATTTTAATTCTTCAATATACTAGGAGTTTTGTTATTGAAAATAATTTATTGTGCATAAATATCTGTCACAAGGGACCACTGACGGAACGAATTGAAGGTTATGTATGCAGACTTAAATTTTAAGCGGTCCATGACGACGGCTTATTTAAAGTTTTGCTTAAGCTGTGCTTAAAGTATGGTGCAAGCAAAATACACACTTAAATCTTGCTTAAATTTTAAGAATGCTTGAAGCATAGCTTAATTACAATGGTGCAAGTGGGCCTTAGTCCCGTATTCATAAACGTCTGTATAACGGATGATTACACGTAACGGACCGTTAAAAATATCAATTTTGTATTCACAAACGATTGTAACGTTAAATCGGACGTAAATATAACGGGCCATTAACGAGCCGTCAAATTAGCAATACTGTAATTATGTAATCATAAATACCGTCAAAAATTTCACTAACAGAGAAATGAGCTTACTACTGGACATTGGGCCCTATTCTGTTTTTATCACTTTCGAAAAGTTTTCGATTGTCATCGAAAACTTTTCACTTCACGCAAGTTTCCGATTCTGTTTCTATCACCGATCGAGTTTCGAATGACGTCAGTCGAAAAGTAAAGTTCAGTTTTATCACCGAGTTCGGAGCAGGTGATAAGTGTGTGTTAACCATAAAATTGTGAATATGGTCTTTATTTCGCTTTATTATTGCTGCGGGAACAAAAAAAAAATATTTGCTGCAATTTTAACGACATATACGGAATTTAGCAATCCATTTGAGACGCCGAAATGTGAATTTAGAATATTTGTTTTAAAAACAACAAAGTTGTGAGTGTTTCGAATCAACACACCAATATTAGATGGTGATCAGTAGTTTTCAATTCCATAATTCTTCAAAATTAACTCAATTACAGTTTGCTTCAAGTGCACTCGGTACTGATTTTCCCGCGCAAATTTGAAAAATGGCGAAAGCATGCCGTTATTAGTTCACTTGCTTCGATTTTACAGTGTTGTCACACTTACTTTATCACGTTAGAAACGGAATACCAATTTGCCGTTCGATCGAAAACGATGTGATACATTTTCACGGCGTAAAGTTATCACAGTGATAAAAACAGAATAGGGCTCATTGTTGAAAAATATTGAAGTATATTAGAAAATAAAAAAAGAAACGCCGATTAAAATAAATAGACGTTACAACATAGCACGCACCGTCCGCCATTCTCGCGCATGCGTATTGTTTAGTATCATAACCTGCAAAAATAACCTTTACAATGGCTTACTCTGTATCCTTTGGGGCCTCCCACTCCGTAATCACCAATATCGCCCTTTTCGCCTTTCGGTCCTAGAGGACCCTCGGGGCCGTTGTCGCCGTAGGCGCCGGTCTGTCCGGGAACGCCGTCATGGCCGCTGTCGCCCAGTTTGCCTTTCAAACCGGTGCAGTTGCAATTGTATCCGTAATTCGCGCCATACTTCGCTCCATACTGACAACCGGAGCACTGGAAATTTAGAAAAAACAGTTCAAATAATAAAAACGAACGATCTTCGTAAGATATTGCCTGGATTAGTATATCTACAGAAAATCGTTAGGTAGAAGGAGAAAGAGAGCCCACAAAAATGGCTTAAGTTAAATATCCGTTACCAGACGTTTATATTATATTATATTGCGCTGAACTTACTTTTTTACCGACGTATTCTTCTGTATCGCGATGATTGATGTACAATTATACACGTTGTTTCGTTAAGGTGCATTTTTTAATGAAAGAACGTAAAGAAATGTATGCAAGGAAATGTAAGTTTTAAAAAGAGGTTATACCAACATTAATGTCATGGCGAACTTACGTTCCATTAGTTTGGCGTCCCACCGTTATAGGCGCTGTTTGAACGGCAAGCATCAAACAATTTCAATAACATGTAAGTACTTCATAATTACCCGTTAATGTGAGTAAAACTCCTAGGCGTTCTTATTTTAACTCTAACCTAAGTTCAAGCTCCAACCGTTGCGGTTGCTAATTAAAGAGCGCGTCTTACGGTGAGAAATTGAACTAAGAAACAATGAAACTGTCATTAGAGCTTGGCGTCCACTAGGTCGGTGGGACGGAGCGGCGCGGCGCGGCGCGGCGCAACGCGGCCCCCAAGAAAAATGCATGTTAAAGCATGAAGATGCGTCCATTACGGCCGTAGCGTGGAGCGGACGCGTCTTCATGCATTCACATGCATTTTTCTTGGGGGCCGCGTCGCTCCGTCCCACCGACCTAGTGGACGCCCAGCTTAGTACGGTAACCGCGGGTAAGCCAGTCGAATATTATAATTTCCTCTTATCACGTATCACGTAACACGTAACCTATTTAGGTATAAAGATACCGCAATTAGGGATTCGATACATAAAAAAACTTTCTGGCCGTATTTATCGTTTCCGTGGTTGCGTTTATTTGTTGATTTTTTTTTGTTTTTGACATGACAAGTTGTGCGAGCGAAAAGTCCCCAACGCGTGTCGTGATCAGGGGCTTGCCGAAAAATGCCACCGAAAAGGAACTCTTGCGCACGTTTCACCCCCTTCCGCAGTACAGCCATTTCTACGTGGTGAGCCTCAAAACGGACCCCGCGATAGTGAAGTCGCCGAGGGCTTACATAAATTTCGTCAGCTACGATGCGATGCTGCAGTTCATCAGGCGAAATCGTACGTTGGAGATTACCGGAGCTAAAGGTAACTTGAAAAATGCTTCGATACAATTTCCATCGATTGTAGGATTGGGAACATCCAGTGATGGTTCGCGGGGTTTTTTTTCTGGTACGGCCGAGGAACAAGAGGTGACAATACAGATAGGTGCGGTCACGCAGCCAGCCGTCTCTGCAACTGACCCTACCTATCTGTGTTACCACCTCTTGTTCCTCGGCCGTACCAGAAAAAACCTCTCGAACCGTCACTGAATTGTAGGATTGGTAACATCCATCATCTTTTTGTTCTATTTACACCCACTCCAGTAAATACTGGTGTTGGTGATTTCATAAATCGACACCAATGATTTAATTGTAGGGTTGGTAACATCCATCAACCTTTCGTTTTATTTACACCCTCACTAGCAAATACTGGTGTTGGTGATTTTATGAATCCAAACACAACAATAACTTATGTTGCAAGTGCAATTAAAAAAAAACCAAACCGAGAAAACTGCGGCCATCTTAACTACATGTAAATATGGACCGCTGACGCCAACTTCATGTGTGTCTCAAGTGAGGGTGGCGCGGCAAGACCGCCATCGCATCGATTATTTCGAGAAATTTCCTCGACATAAACACGGAAAAGAATTGCGAAATAGGCGAAGGCTTAAGTGATCAGAAAGTTAAAAATAGGAATAACTAGTTTTTCCTAGGCTAAAGTTGATGTATGTGAAATTGTGTTCTTTATGTGAAATAGTGAAATGTAAATATGTAAGAAAAGTAACTGGTGCCCCATGCGGGGCCTATCAAAATTAAACTATTGAATTGCGCTGCGCCATCAATGAAAAAGATCATTTTTTTCCAAGTTAACTTTAATTTATCGTTTTTTATTTTTCATTTTTCATTTTTATTTTTTTTTTAAATTTTTTTTGAAAGCCAGTTGTATCCTCTGCGATCCGTGAAAATTTCGGCTTTCCGACTTAAAAAGAAAAAAAAAGTCCTTAAAAGAAGGAAAACGAATCCAGGGGATGCAAATGGTAGTTCCAAAAATGTTGAAAAAATATCTTCTGCCATCCCCGAAAGTTTCAGTTTTTCGACTTTAAAAGAAAAAAATCCGTCGTTGAAAGAAGGAAAACGAACCCAGGGGGTGCAAATAGCGCGTAGGGGTGGTTCCAAAAATTTTGAAAAAATTCGCAATGAAAGCCAATCGTCGATCCTGTCACCCCTGAAAGTTTCAGCTTTTTCACTTGAAAAGAAAAAAATACGTCCTTAAAAGAAGAAAACCGAACCACCCCCTGGGTTAGTGGCGTTGGTTGGCACGTAGGGGTGGTTCCAAAAATTAAAAAAAAAAATTCCAATGAAAGCCAGTTATCCCTTCTGCCAACCCTGAAGGTTTCAGCTTTTTTACTTGAAAAGAAAAAAATACGTCCTTAAAAGAAGAAAAAGAAACATTTTTTTACCCGGTTTTTAAAAAAAAAACATATCTCGGAAACGGGGCAAAAATTCAAAAAAGTGGCTCGATCAATTTAAGATTATTTTAAGACATACCGGGATCGTCCAGCGCCGGCGGTTACGGAGGAGTTTTTTTTTTTTTTGAAACGTGCAAAAATCGAAAATCTGCATTTGAAAAATCACCCCCGGGGGTGGGGGTGAAACGAAACGACGGGACCGGTTTTAAAAGCTTGCCCGTTTATCTGGGCGTCGATCTGCGCGCAAAAACTAACAAAATTTTACCGAATAAGGCCCCGATAAGGGGTGAGGTTTAATCCTCCTCATATTTTTGGGCGAATTTTTTGTGTCGGTCGGCCGACGCCCCTTTATAGCGGTTTTTTCTGGGCTGTCAAACATTTCTTACTCAATTAGTATATATAACTAGTTTTTCCTAGGCTTAAGTTTG
Organism: Ocypus olens; assembly: GCA_910593695.2. Taxonomy (NCBI): domain Eukaryota; kingdom Metazoa; phylum Arthropoda; class Insecta; order Coleoptera; family Staphylinidae; genus Ocypus; species Ocypus olens. The sequence goes on from OU343048.1 coordinate 1,891,817, forward strand.
ATGTATGTGAAATTGTGTTCTTTATGTGAAATTGCGATATGTAAAAATGTAAGAAAAGTAACTGGTGACGAACGACGGCTCCGCTGCGCTGCGCCGTCGTCCAGCGGGGCCCACCATCCGCTCATTTTTCATTTTTAATTTTTAAGTTTTCATTTTTTATTTTTTATTTTTTATTTTTAATTTTTAATTTTTAATTTTTAATTTTTAATTTTTAATTTTTAATTTTTAATTTTTAATTTTTAATTTTTAATTTTTAATTTTTAATTTTTAATTTTTAATTTTTAATTTTTAATTTTTAATTTTATTTCTTTTGAAAGCCAGTTATATCCTCCGCGATCCCTGAAAATTTCGGCTTTCCGATTTGAAAAGAAAAATGTCCTTAAAAGAAGGAAAACGAACCCCGGGGATGCAAATGGCGCGTAGGGGTAGTTCCAAAATTTTTGAAAAATTGTCTGCTGCCATCCTTGAAAGTTTCAGCTTTTCGACTTTGAAAGAAAGAAATTCGTTCTTAAAAGAAGAAAAACGAACCCAAGGGGTGTGTAAGGGTAGTTTCAAAAATTTTGAAAAAATATCACTCACTCAGTCAGTCATCCCTGAAAGTTTCAGTTTTCCGACTTAAAAGAAAAAAAAAACGTCCCTAAGAGAAGAAAAACGAACTCAGGGGGTGCAAATAGAGCATAGGGATGGTTCCAAAAATTTTGAAAAAGTTTCTGCTGCCATCCCCGAAAATTTCAGCTTTTCGACTTTAAAAGAAAAATACACGTCTTTAAAAGAAGAGAAACGAACCCAGAGGGTGCAAATGAAGCGTAGGGGTGGTTCAAAATTTTTTGAAAAAATATCTTCTGCCATCCGTAAAAATAATTTCAGCTTTTCAACTTCAAAAGATTAAATACGTCTTTAAAAGGAGAAAACCGAACCCAGAGGGTGCAAATGGCGTGTAGGGATGCTTCCAAAAATTTTGAAAAATATCCCAATGAAAGCCAGTCATCGCCTCTGTCGTCCCTGAAAGTTTCAGCTTTTCGACTTGAAAAGAGAAAAACACGTCCGAAAACCGAACCACCCCCTGGGTTGGTGGCGCGTAGGGGTGGTAAAAAAATTTTACCGAATAAGGCCCCGATAAGGGGTGAGGTTTAACCCGACGCTGGTCGGCCGACGCCCCTTTATAGCGAATTTTTCTGGGCTGTCAAACTTTTCTTACTTAATTAGTATATAATAATTTAAGTAATTATATGTTGGCTGCCTGTACATAAGAATTTTGTCTATTTCGACGTCTTGTAGTTTTTTGAGGTTACTTGTTTTATAGATAGTTTCTAAAACTCGTAACGTCAAAAATGACAAGACGTCAAAATAAATAAAATGCACATGCACTGCACTGAAATAATTCAGGCAGCAAATATCAGATTACTTAAATTATTATAGGGATTTTTAGAAAATGTGTGGCCAACTATTTTCGACTTTTTGATCCAGTGTCGGTTCGCGGGTTTTTTTCTGGTACAACAAGAGTGGTAATACAGATAGGTAGGGTCAGTTGCAGAGACCGCACCTATCTGTATTACCACCTCTTGTTCCTCGGCCGTACCAGAAAAAACCCCGCGAACCGTCACTGTTCTGATCTCACTGTATTTAATCTACGTAATTTCGACAAATATCATTTCGTCGGCGCAGCGGCAATACCGCCCGTCTGACATTCACCAAATTTGACAGGAGAAACAAAAAAACTGATTTATACCTTTCTGTGAAAAGATTATCCACTAAAATCTCAATTTTGGTCCAAACGGCGCACAGTGGTCGGTTTGATGAATCTAGCGGGACGAAATAGGTAAATTTAACTTTCCCTTAATTGCATTTTAACCACATTAATGTAATCCCAGATAATGAAATAGCTAAGAAATGTATTATTTTTTAAATTTCTAATGTCTAGTAACCCAGGAGGAAGGCCTTAACTCTGTACAAATTGAAGTGCATGATCACTTGCGTCTGAACGTACAAAGTGAAGCGTAGGTTTGTTAATTTATTTCTTGTGTTTTAAGTTCGATTGTGATTTCAAAAAATGAATTCTTCAACTCAGGGTGTGTCCTTTGCGTGGTATAAAAACGAAATACAAAAACAAAATATTAACAACGTGACGAAGCCTTAAAGTATATACTGGCGCTTTGATTATATTATTAAAAATGCCTATCTTTTGTTTGTCTCCAGAAAGTTTGGCCGATGTCAGCCGACGGAGTTTTTTATGACAATATAAACTACTACTCATGTAGAATCTTTCCACAAAATCAGTTTTTGCCCGTTCTTGCCCGAATTTTTTCTATTTCACTTTTAGGAACAGCCTATAATTTACCCGAAAGATGCATAGTCGCATCGTACCCGAAAGTTAAACACAAATTATTCATTGATCAGGGCCTCCCAATTTAATATGTACACAAGTAATTTGACAAACAGTGACAAACAGCGAAAAGCAATCGACAGGGAAGGAGAAGCAAAAGTGAAGCATAGATTTGTTGATCTGTATTGTGCGTTTTCAGTTTGATTGTGATTTCAAAAAATTGATTATTCAAATCAAGGTATCTACTTTACGTAGTATTTAAACTGAATACAGAAATTAAATATTAACAACGACATAGCCTTATAGTATATTTTGGCGTTTTGCTAATAAATGTTAAAAATGCCTCACTTTTGTTGGTTTCCCGAAGTTTTGGTTGATGTCACCTATATAATATGTGTATGTATTAATATATATAATAAATGTTGTTTTATATACCAGTAATCTATATTATTATATATTAAACAATACTCATGAAAATTGTTTTATTTTATGACCAACCGATAAACTCAGTTTTTGTTAAATATCGGCTAAATTTGACATTTTTGACACTAGGTAGGTCTACCACTACTTTTTTACTCGTAAGAAAATTTGCCGTAATATAACATCAACTCCGAAATTTTGTCCCGCTAGATTCATCAAATCGACCATTGTGCGGCGGTTAGGCGGTATTGTCACTTCGTCGACGATATGTCACAGTCACAAGCACTTGCAGCGCTACCGTACTTTGAGACGCACATGAAGTTGGCGTTAGCAGTCATTTGCAGGGCCATTTGTCAATTCAATGTAATGGAACCAAAAAACACGTAACTTTCTGACGTGATCGCAGGTGAAAGATGCAGATTAATGATAGAAATCGCACCGAATCAAAGAGTCATCCCTAAAAGAAGAAACAAGCCGGATCCGAAGATCGCGACCATCGAATCGGACAAGATCTACCGGCAATTCCTGGAGGAGATCCAGAACCGGGAAAAGACCGCGCCGAACGTTCCCTTCGATCTGCACCTGAAGAGAGCGAGCGCGGAGACCGCCGCCGCCAACACCACGCCGCTGCTCAAGTACATTTACGAGCGGAAAATTCGCAGGGAGTCGAGGGCCAAGGGCGACTGCGTCATCTTCATAAACTCGTCGAAAAAGAAGCAGAGGAACAAGCGCTACAGGTCGCCGATGAAGAAACTGTTTCAGATATCGGCCTGAGATGGATTTTTATCTATTTTTTTTTTCCGATTGTGCATTATCTATAGGTCAGTGTAAATAAATTTTTAATTGGCGCCAATTTCGGGTCGCTGTTAATGAACCCCGCAGATACGCGGGATATGTTTTTCAACACCGCGGCGGCGGGAGGAATGTGCGTAAATGTTTACGTTGGGTTTCTGTGAATGAAGTATGGGGTATTTTTGGACCCCGGAAGGAAAATTAGCGTCATCTGTTTGTAATTATATCCTTTGTCTCTCGGATTTTAAGTAATACTTTTTGTTGTGACCGGAGTGCGCGTGTCTATGTAAATAGTTAAATACATATTATGAGCAAGCACGGAGCACTCCTCGAGGTATTATCTAACAGAAGGCCGCGGTTATTTGCAGTCATAAGTGCTTGGACAATAATCTAACGGTTTTGCTCGTGTTTATACGAATGTGTCAACTGCTTACAAGAAAACGTGTTTTCAGCAGAATTATAAAATGCTCGAATGCAGAAAAAATATTTTCCTTGACATGTCAAAAAATAATTAACGCACCTTGCTTGTAAACAAACTGGCAGCACTCTGAACTCGAATTTGAGTGAGTGAAATGTGCACCAACTGATTAAAAAAATTATAAAAAAATTATCGCCCGCGGAATTTACTTCAAAGTTTCCAATTTTGCTTAGAAATAACATATCTTTGACATACCGGAAGATAATTGACGCACCTTGCTTGTAAACAAAATGGCGGCACTATGAACTCGAATTTGCGTGAGTGAAATGTGCACCAACTGATTAAAAAAATTCTAAAAAAATTACCGCCCGCGGAATTTGCTTCAAAGTTTCCAAATTTGTTTAAAAATAACATATCTTTGAAATACCAGTAGATAATTGACGCACCTTGCTTGTAAACAAAATGGCAGCACTATGAACTCGAATTTGAGTGAGTGAAATGTGCACCAACTGATTAAAAAAATTATAAAAAAATTATCGCCCGCGGAATTTGCTTCAAAGTTTCCAAATTTGTTTAGAAATAACATATCTTTGACATACCAGAAGATAATTGACGCACCTTTCTTGTAAACAAAATGGCGGCACTCTGAACTCGAATTTGCGTGAGTGAAATGTGCAGCAACTGATTAAAAAAATTATAAAAAAATTATCACCCGCGGAATTTACTTCAAAGTTTCCAAATTTACTTAGAAATAACATATCTTTAACATACCAGAAGATAATTGACGCACCTTGCTTGTAAACAAAATGGCGGCACTATGAACTCGATTTTGAGTGAGTGAAATGTGCATCAGCTGATTAAAAAAATTCTAAAAAAATTATCGCCCGCGGAATTTGCTTCAAAGTTTCCAAATTTGCTTAGAAATAACATATCTTTGACATACCAGAAGATAATTGACGCACCTTGCTTGTAAACAAAATGGCGGCACTCTGAACTCGATTTTGAGTGAGTGAAATCTGCACCAACTGATTAAAAAAATTCTAAAAAAATTATCGCCCGCGGGATTTGCTTCAAAGTTTCCAAATTTGCTTAAAAATAACATATCTTTGACATACCAGAAGATAATTAACGCACCTTGCTTGTGAACAAAATGGCGGCACTCTGAACTCGAATTTGCGTGAGTGAAATGTGCATCACCTGATTAAAATAATTCTAAAAAAATTATCGCCCGCGGAATTTGCTTCATAGTTTCCAAATTTACTTAGAAATAACATATCCTTGACATACCAGGAGATAATTGACGCATCTTGCTTGTGAACAAAATGGCGGCACCATGAACTCGAATTTGAGTGAGTGAAATGTGCACACCAACTGATTAAAAAAATTCTAAAAAAATTACCGCCCGCGGAATTTGCTTCAAAGTTTCCAAATTTGCTTAGAAATAACATATCTTTAACATACCAATAGATAATTAACGCACCTTGCTTGTAAACAAAATGGCGGCACTCTGAACTCGAATTTGAGTGAGTGAAATGTGCACCAACTGATTAAAAAAATCCTAAAAAAATTACCGCCCGCGGAATTTGCTTCAAAGTTTCCAAATTTGCTTAGAGATAACATATCTTTGACACACCAGAGGATAATTGACGCACCTTGCTTGTGAACAAAATGGCGGCACTCTGAACTCGAATTTGAGTGAGTGAAACGTGCACCAACTGATTAAAAAAATTCTAAAAAAATTTTCGCCCGCGGGATTTGCTTCAAAGTTTCCAAATTTGCTTAAAAATAACATATCTTTGACATACCAGAAGATAATTGACGCACCTTGCTTGTAAACAAAATGGCGGCACTCTGAACTCGAATTTGCGTGAGTGAAATGTGCATCACCTGATTAAAAAAATTCTAAAAAAATTATCGCCCGCGGGATTTGCTTCAAAGTTTCCAAATTTGCTTAAAAATAACATATCTTTGACATACCAGAAGATAATTAACGCACCTTGCTTGTGAACAAAATGGCGGCACTCTGAACTCGAATTTGCGTGAGTGAAATGTGCATCACCTGATTAAAAAAATTCTAAAAAAATTATCGCCTGCGGGATTTGCTTCAAAGTTTCCAAATTTGCTTAAAAATAACATATCTTTGACATACCAGAAGATAATTAACGCACCTTGCTTGTGAACAAAATGGCGGCACTCTGAACTCGAATTTGAGTGAGTGAAATGTGCACCACCCGATTAAAAAAATTCTAAAAAAATTATCCCCCGCGGAATTTACTTCAAAGTTTCTAAATTTGTTTAGAAATAACAAATCTTTTGACATACCGGAAGATAATTGACGCACCTTGCTTGTAAACAAAATGGCAGCACTCTGAACTCGAATTTGCGTGAGTGAAATGTGCACCACCGGATTAAAAAAATCCTAAAAAAATTATCGCCCGCGGAATTTGCTTCAAAGTTTCCAAATTTGTTTATAAATAACACATCTTTGACATATCAAAAGATAATTGACGCACCTTGCTTGTAAACAAAATGGCAGCACTCTGAACTCGAATTTGCGTGAGTGAAATGTGCACCACCTGATTAAAAAAATTCTAAAAAAATTACCGCCCGCGGAATTTGCTTAAAAATTTCCAAATTTGCTTAGTAATAACATATCTTAGACATACCAGAAGATAATTAACGCACCTTGCTTGTGAACAAAATGGCGGCACTCTGAACTCGAATTTGAGTGAGTGAAATGTGCACCACCCGATTAAAAAAATTCTAAAAAAATTATCGCCCGCGGAATTTACTTCAAAGTTTCTAAATTTGTTTAGAAATAACAAATCTTTTGACATACCGGAAGATAATTGACGCACCTTGCTTGTAAACAAAATGGCAGCACTCTGAACTCGAATTTGCGTGAGTGAAATGTGCACCACCGGATTAAAAAATCCTAAAAAAATTATCGCCCGTGGAATTTGCTTCAAAGTTTCCAAATTTGTTTAGAAATAACATATCTTTGACATACCAGAAGATAATTGACGCACCTTGCTTGTTAACAAAATGGCGGCACTTTGAACTCGAATTTGAGTGAGTGAAAAGTGCACCAACTGATAGAAATAATATATCTTTGACACACTAAAAGATAATTGATGCACCTTGCTGTATATTTGAATATTGAACCTGTAATGGGGTCACGTGGTAAAATTCATTGCTGTTATCAGATTTTATTACCGCGAGATTTCTGATCGCAGCTTATCATATCATAAATCGTACGGTTTCGAGAAATCGCTCTCGTAATACCGACGATAAGGGCGCAATCACGTTTACTTCATGGGAACCGGCCATGAGGCGTTGTTTGTGGCCTGTCATCCAGTTGGACAGCGACCTCCGGCGATACGGATCTACGAGCAGAAGGAGAGACGAAAGCCGATTTGTGCGTCTGGGGCCTTAAAAACCAGATCTTAACATCATATTTTGTGATGGATTAAAATACCCCGCTTTCATCATGCATTCATTAAAAACAAAATGTGTAACGCATACAACGGCGACTTGATCTGACATTACAGACGTGTAATAATTATAATAATAATATTACATTAAAAAAAAAAAGTATTGTAAACATAACGTTAGAAGGCGCAACTCGGTGTTATTCCCCATTGGAAAATGTTCGTAATAGATATAATAATCATAACATTAAATAAAAAAAAAATGTAGCCATGAAAAAGTATGCGAAGATAAATGACGTTTTTTTTTTACTCCAACATTCAAATGTCTGCCACCTAAGATTTATAAAATTAACTTGCGTGTATAGATCATAACAACATTAAATAAAAAAAAAAATGTGTTAGCCACGAAAAAGTATTGTAAACATAACGCTAGAAGAAAATTTTCGTAATTGATAAACTTGCGTGCATAGAAATCGGCCCACTGTAAACTTTTAACTTTCACTATTTTTTTTTTGTAATTAGCCATCAGATCAAAAAAAAATATATGCCGTTTGAAAGACAATTTAATACGATTTAAAAATGAGTTAAAATTGATCAAGAGTGCTTATCGTTTATAATAGTTAAAGTCAAAAGTTTATAGTGGGCCGATTTCTATGCACGCAAGTTTATCAATTACGAACATTTTCTTCTAGCGTTATATTTACAATACTTTTTCGTGGCTAAAACATTTTTTTTTAATTCAATGTTGTTATGATCGTATGCACGCAGGTTAATTTTATAAATCTTAGGTGGCAGACATTTGAATGTTGGAGTAAAAAAAAACGTCATTTATCTTCGCATCTCAGGTGGCGGACATTTGAATGTTGTTGAAAACCTCATCTCCTCATCCTAACCTTCCACAAAACCAAATCCATTGAACGGCCATATCTCCATATTATTACATCACCCATTCCGAAAATGGTGTCGGTCGCAACGCCGCGCCGCGCGGAGTCCCATCGCGTGGGACGTAAAATGGGACAGCCGCTTCCAGCGTGCACGAGTTCGCGTCCCACGCGCTGCAATCGAAATTTCTCACCCTCGAGGTAACGGAACGTATAAACACCGGCCATTATCCGTAATGGCTCCATATTGAAATTTGAGTTTCACGTCATAATCCGAGGCAAGTAGATGCGTCACCTCGAATAAGATTCATTTCGGGCGCTGGTTATCTTAATTGGAGGAAGTTGAAATAACGAACTTTATCGGAGACGCTCCTTATACGAATGCCTTCGTAATTAAAATCGATACGGTGCGATTAAATTTTATTTTTAGAATTCTCGAAACTTTTTTCTGAAATCGAGAATTAAATAAGGGAAATCACGTTCGCTGCCACCGACGCGCTAGTGCGTCCAACTTTATACTTGCGTATAATAATTTACAAGTATTCCTATTAGGAACAAATACAGCTTCTGTTGGGAGCAAAAATGGCCTGTTAGTCAAAAAATATGCTGACCAAGATGGAAACCCTTGATGGACAGTCCACTTGAAAGAGCAGCAACCTGGGCCAGAGTGGAAGATCATCTTGGTAATGATCTCAGCCCGTTACAATGCAAAGTTAAATTCTTGTAAGATTGATTATACCATTTTATATCTTATTTAGAAAGATTGTTCAAGCATTTGTAACGAAGGGAAATAAATAAAATAAATAAAATATGTGCAATCCCAATTGTAGTGGCAGCGAACGTTGTTAAAGTTAATTACTAAAATCACCTGTAAGACATAAATATTATTATAGTTTGTACCAAGCACCAAAGTTGTAACTCCAATTGTGTAAGTATACATAGATGTAACTTCAGTTGCATAATACACGAATTTGTTAGTTGTGTTGCCTAAAACTCGAATTGTATAGTATACGTAGATATAATATACGTGAATGTAACTTCAGTTGCATAATACGTGAATTTGTTAGTTGTGTTGCCTAAAAATCGAATTGTATAGTATACGTAGATATAACTTCAATTGCATAATAATAATCAGGGGCGGCTCTTGAAATAGAGCCAAGGAGCACTACCTGTAGTTTCAAGCTCAACAAGAATTTTTAATTAATTCTTAAAACACTTTTCCCCAGTTACTTTGGTCTAGGAAGATTACGCGTCTTTTCTTTCTTCAAACGGGGGTTCGGGGGTATATTGTATAAGTGGCTCTACCACCAACATGTTCCACAAGCCGCCAAATTGTACAAATTAAGTACAATTTTTGAAAATTTACAATTTTCGAATTGTGTAATACTCGAGCAAAAAAATAAAAGAAAATATAAAACGTGTCGACGAAATTCTACAAAAATTAAATTAGATTTGCAAATCATCGTTTTATCAAACTAAATGGAGATTTTGAAAATTCACCAATTATTTCGCGAGTTGTGAATTTTTAAAAATTTTAGTTTTGCAATTGTATAATGCTCGAGTAAAAAATTAAAAAAGTATATAAAACGTGTCGACTAAATTCTACAAAAAATAAATTAGATTAACAAATCATGGTTTTATCAGATGAAATGGAGTTTTTGAAAATCCACCGATTATTTCGCGAGTTGTGAATTTTTGAAAATTTTAGTTCTCGAATTGTGCAATACTCCAGCAAAAAATAAAAAAAAATATATAAAGCGTGTCGATTAAATTCTACAAAAATTAAATTAGATTTGCAAATCACCGTTTTATCAGATGAAATGGAGTTTTTGAAAATCCACCGATTATTTCGCGAGTTGTGAATTTTCGAAAATTTTCATTTTCGAATTGTGTAATACTCGAGTGAAAAAATAAAAGAAAATATGAAACGTGTCGACTAAATTCTACAAAAAATAAATTGGATTAACAAATCATGGTTTTATCAGATGAAATGGAGTTTTTGAAAATCCACCGATTATTTCGCGAGTTGTGAATTTTCAAAAATTTTAGTTTTCAAATTGTGTAATACTTGAGTGAAAAAATAAAAGAAAATATGAAACGTATCGACTAAATTCTACAAAAATTAAATTAGATTTACAAATCATCTTTTTATCAAAATAAGTGCTGTTTTTGAAAATCCACCGATTATTTTACGAGTTGTGAATTTTTGAAAATTTTAATTTTCGAATTGTGTAATACTCGAGTGAAAAAATAAAAGAAAATATGAAACGTATCAACTAAATTCTACAAAAATTATTAAGATTTGCAAATCATCGTTTTATCAAATTAAGCAGGGGCGGCTCGTTAATTACCCCCCTCCCCCCAAGAATTTTTCGTTTAACAATTTTTATTGTAAAAAATTACCGATATTCGAAACAAATAATATAACCGGTAAATTTTTCCAACGCCTTAAAACGTTGGAAAAGGATAGGGAGATTTCACGGAACAGGTGTATGAGAGCCGAAGGCCAAGTTTATTTATCTTTTTTTTTATTACCCCCCCCCCCAGGCTATTTGGTTGGAAACGCCTTTGTATGCAACCGAAGTTACATCTTCGTATATAATGCAACTCGAGGCGTGTTGCGTAGTGACCATCATAAATTCAATTGGCTCCGGCAATTTGTTCTCTCGCGTCCTCCGAATACTTTCTCACTCTGCGTAAACTTTACCCCCACACGTCTCGAGTGCTCCGTAATAGTGTACATTAGGTTGCACACAACTATGGATTGTTAAACATAATTTATTAACAACAACTACGAATCGGTTTTGCCTTACGTTGCATGTCTTATCAGCACAATACGGTCATTGACGATAGGCCTATGCCTATTTGGGAATTGGAAAAAGGAGGGTAGAAAATTTAGTATACGTTACATTTGATAGATGGCGGTAGTGTATTTTTTTTTTGATAATGATGAGCTTAAATTATTGAGATTCCAATCGCGGTTGAATAAAATTTTATCACAGTCATAGGATTTACACAATTAAACAGTGTCATAATAATAATTCAAATAAACAATTATGCCCCGAAGACGTAAACAGTGTGCACTGGCAGATATGCGTGCGCTGTTCCGTGGTATTAAATCATTTCTTAAAATACGACCGTACAACACCGGAAATATAAAGTTTTATTGTAATTGTTCTGCATGGAGTTGCGGCGGTGTGCAGTTTTATTTAGTGCCGCACGCATGTATGTATTAAATGATTTCGAAAAACCAGGTCATTACGATTCCAATCGCGGATGAATCATTTGCAGGAAGTGAAATCAATTATTCGTAAATTACCCGATTTGATAAGACTGGAAGAGTTTGGAGCATTAATTAACAGCGGATTTCACAAAGGTGGTAATAAATATAACGCCGGCGTAAATTGACATATCACCGGTATTATATTTTCGGCTGTGTAAACGATCTTTCAAGTGATCAACGGAATACATAATTTAAGGTTAGGTTCTGCAATTACATTACACATATTTTGTTCGCCCTTCGTACCCGCAACGCCTTAATTACATGAAACTGTTACTTGAGTTGCATAACACATGAAGATGTTAGATTATACTACTGACTTTGTAAGATTCTGCCATTAGCATGAATAAATTGATATTATAATTGAGGAGTTGAACTGGAAAACTCAACTAATCCAAATTTGGGCCAAAATGAGCTTGGTATCGATTCTTATTGTCCAAACATTGATAAATCCGAATATGTGTGAATTACCTTTCAAAACGCAACAAATCGTATTTAAAAATGCGGCTAAACATTCATTTTTTTTAAGGAACAAATATACTTCCTGAACGTTTTTCGCGGTTTCTGAACAAATTATAAAATTGGATTTGTTGAGTTTTGCAGTTCGACTCCTCAATTTATATTATAAGATGTAATTTGAATTGCATAATACATGTAGCCGTAACTTGAGTTGCATAACACACGAAGATGTAACTTGAGTTGCATAATGCATGAAGCTATAACTTGAGTTGCATGATACGTTAATCTGTAACTTAAGTTGCATAATACACGACTATGTAATCTGAGTTGCGTAATACCCGAAGCTGTAACTTGAGTTGCATATTACATTAATCTGTGACTTGCATAATACATGAAGCTGCAATTTACGTTGTGCAATACACTTTGACTATAAAATAATCAGAATTTAAAAACGTAGTGCAATTACGTAAAGCGGTTGTTGAAAGTCTTCAAAGAAAAGTTACGTTTTTGTAGTTAGAAGATAAAAACAGGAACTTATTGATTTTCCGACAAAAACTTCGTAGACAATTGACATATCATCAAGACTTTGTGGAAGATGGTAAATACTTAGTGTGTAGCACTGGATATCTTATCTTATATTTTTTATTCACTCGAAAAATTCGACTTTTCAGAATGACAAAATATTCTGTTCTCACGTGATTATCTCCAAATTTTCTGACGAAATATTTTGATATTTTTACTAAATTGTGAAGTACAATAATTGTTAAGTAAATTTAGAAAGTTTTGAGTATGTGATAATTGTTTTATTTTTTTTTTATTCACTTGAAAAATTAGAATTTTCAGAATGACAATATATTCTGTTCTCACGTGATTATCTCCAAATTTTCTGACGAAATATTTTGATATTTTGACTTAATTGTAAAGTACAATAATTATTAAATTTAGAAAGTTTCAAGTATGTGACAATTGTTTTAATATTTTTTTTATTCACTTGAAAAATTAGAATTTACAGAATGACAAAATATTCTGTTCTCGCGTGATTATCTCCAAATTTTCTGACGAAATATTTTGATATTTTTACTAAATTGTAAATTACAATAATTATTAAGTAAATTTAGAAAGTTTCAAGTATGTGACAATTGTTTTAATATTTTTTTTATTCACTTGAAAAATTAGAATTTTCAGAATGACAAAATATTCTGTTCTCGCGTGATTATCTCCAAATTTTCTGACGAAATATTTTGATATTTTTACTAAATTGTAAATTACAATAATTATTAAGTAAATTTAGAAAGTTTCAAGTATGTGACAATTGTTTTAATATTTTTTTTATTCACTTGAAAAATTAGAATTTTCAGAATGACAAAATATTCTGTTCTCGCGTGATTATCTCCAAATTTTCTGACGAAATATTTTGATATTTTTACTAAATTGTAAATTACAATAATTATTAAGTAAATTTAGAAAGTTTCAAGTATGTGACAATTGTTTTAATATTTTTTTTATTCACTTGAAAAATTAGAATTTTCAGAATGACAAAATATTCTGTTCTCGCGTGATTATCTCCAAATTTTCTGACGAAATATTTTGATATTTTTACTAAATTGTAAATTACAATAATTATTAAGTAAATTTAGAAAGTTTTAAGTAAGTGACAATTGTTTTAATATTTTTTTTTATTCACTTGAAAAATTAGAATTTTTAGAATGACGAAATATTCTGTTCTCACGTGATTATCTCCAAATTTTCTGGCGAAATACTTTGATATTTTTACTAAATTGTCAAATATAATAATTATTAAGTAAATTTAGAAAGTTTCAAGTATGTGACAATTGTTTTAATATTTTTTTTATTCACTTGAAAAATTAGAATTTTCAGAATGACAAAATATTCTGTTCTCACGTGATTATCTCCAAATTTTCTGGCGAAATACTTTGATATTTTTACTAAATTGTCAAATATAATAATTGCTAAGTAAATTTAAAAAGTTTCAAGTATGTGACAATTGTTTTCATACTTTTTTTATTCACTTGAAAAATTAGAATTTTTAGAATGACGAAATATTCTGTTCTCACGTGATTATCTCCAAATTTTCTGGCGAAATATTTTGATATTTTTACTTAATTGTCAAATATAATAATTATTAAGTAAATTTAGAAAGTTTCAAGTATGTGACAATAGTTTTAATATTTTTTTTATTCACTTGAAAAATTAGAATTTTTAGAATGACAAAATATTCTGTTCTCACGTGATTATCTCCAAATTTTCTGACGAAATATTTTAATATTTTTACTTGATTGTAAAGTACAATAATTGTTAAGTAAATTTAGAAAGTTTGAAGTATGTGACAATTGTTTTAATATTTTTTTTATTCACTTGAAAAATTAGAATTTTCAGAATGACAAAATATTCTATTCTCACGTGATTATCTCCAAATTTTCTGACGAAATATTTTGATATTTTTACTTAATTGTAAAGTGCAATAATTATTAAGTAAATTTAAAAAGTTTCAAGTATGTCACAATTGTTTTTCAATTTTTTATTCACTTAAAAAATTAGAAGTACGTTGCAATAGTTTTTATATTTATTTCCCCCAATAAGAAAAGATAATTTTCACAATGACAATAAGTTCAGCTCTCATGTGATCATCATCACAATTTTAGTAGCTTTTCTGATATTTTTACCTCGACAGCCGTGTTAATAAAACTCGACCTGCGCAAGGTGGTCCGAAAAGATAATCAAAATATTCGTTTTTTTTTCTCTCTGTTCGGACCGCGATTAAATTCTTATCACTAGCCCACGGCGATGTACCTGTTGATAACAATCCAGTCTGCAGTTCGCGGTCGCAAAGAAGGCGTGTGTTTCCGTTCGGAATATTGATTTTTCGAAATTTTAGTGCCCGTTGTGTTGTCAATGTTGTGATACATCTTCAGGATTTGTGTGTGTGTTGGTGTTTGTGTTTTTCCGCTCCATTCCGCTTCATCAATCCGAGGGAAGCAAAGAAACATCAACTGGGTTACACAATCGCCAGGGATGAGGCTGTTCGAAGTAGTTCACGAACGTGAACCAGAACATTTATGTTTACAAAAAAAAAACCGCCAGGGATTTTCCTTTTATGTAAGTTTGGATTTTCTTTTACCGAAAATAAAGTAAAGTATTGTTTGAGTAAATTTAGAAAATTTCAGGTATCTGGCAATTGTTTTCATATTTTTTTAAGCGTTCGAGAAAAAGTGCAATTTTAAATAACTACAAATTTTGTTCTCGCGTAATTAGCTCGAAATGTAGTGAAGAATTGTTTGCATATTTTGATAGTATCGTGGGGTAATATGTTGTTTGAGTATATTTAGAAAATTTCAAGTGTCTGGCGATTGTTTTTATATTTTTTTAAGCGCTCGAGAAAAAGTGCAATTTTAGATAATTAAAAAAATTTGCCTGTCACATCTGAGGAGGTAAGAAGAGATATTTCTGGACGGCCAATGTTTAAGTTTTGACCTTAAAAAATAATATTACGTAATAAGTATTCAATTTGTGGCCTTGCCCACAAATCGTCATTTACGACAATTTTATGCATTAAGCTCGCAGATGTTTTCCAACATACAAGGAGCCCATTGTGATTGTTTATAAAATTACATGGGTTTTAATTACTGCCAACTGAACTGTGTAATTTAAAATTGCACCAATTACGTAATTGTTACAGTTGCAGTATTTCAAGAAAGATCAAGAAATGTTAAACTTGCATAATCACTCAAAATATTTCTGGGAAATTAATACATTTATAGTTTTACAAATTTTATAGGTTCGTAAAAAAACTAGAAAAAAATATCCATGGAAAATCATTATTTTTTAGGGGGATTTCGAAAAATATTTCTTGTTGGCCAATATGAAAATAATCGACTCTGAATCACTCTGAACTTGAATTTGAGTGAGCGAACTGTGCACCTCGTCATTAAAACATTTCTAAAAATATCATCGCGTTAGGAATTATCTGAAAAATTTCCAAATCTGCTCCGAAATGACAGATTTTTGACATATCAAAAAATATTTGACGCATCTTGTTTGTAAACAAAATGGCGATACTATTAACTTAAAATTGAGTGAGTGAAATGTGCACCACCTGATTGAAAAAATTCTAAAAAAATTATCGCCGGCGGAATTTGCTTTAAAATTTCCAAACTTGCTTAGAAATAATATATTTTTGACATACCAAAAGATAAATGACGAACCTTGCTTGTGGACAAAATGGCAGCACTATGAACTCGAATTTGAGTGAGTGAAATGTGCACCAACTGATTTAAAAATTTCTAAAAAAAATATCGCCCGCGGAATTTGCTTCAAAATTTCCAAATTTGCTAATTTGTGATCAAATTTGAATTGACGACATTCTCCTCCATCAGATGTCTTTGGAAATAGGCTCGGTGATGCGTGTCCAGATTCGTTCTCATCGTAAAAAAAACTTGTGCAAACAAATCCGCCGTCTGAAATTTCATGCGGCCGTCGTAAAAAAGAACCACCGGGCTGCAGTAACTTTTTTTTTTCAATTATAATTTATGGACGAAATATGTTTCGTATGATTTATGCCCCGTCCTTGTCTTAGCTGCAACCTCTGATCCTCCGCCGCAGCGCATATGCTCGATGCATCAAGTTTTTGCAGGACATAATTCCACCGTTACGTTTCCAACGAATGAACATTAATGCAGCGGTTATTAGATTTCATAATTGTTCTAAAAAACTGAAAAATTTTAAAACGCGTTTTATTCTCACAAGCAGGGTTTTAGTTTTGAGGGTTGCCATTTTGTCTCCACCTGCGATATGTCAATTATTTTTATAGGAAGTTATAAATAGGTTAATATTGAATGGATTTGTGAATTTTTAATCTATTTCCTACTAAGATAAATTTTTTACAAATTTTTTAATCGCTGCATGCAATTTCAAGTTTTTTTAGTTTTAGTTTTGAGGGTAGCCATTTTGTCTCCAGCTGCGATATGTCAATTATATTTATAGGAAGTTATAAATAGGTTAATTTTGAATGGATTCGTGAATTTTCAACCTAATTCCTACTGAGATAAATTTTTTACAAATTTTTTAATCGCTGCATGCAATTTCAAGTTTTTTTAGTTTTAGTTTTGAGGGTAGCCATTTTGTCTCCAGCTGCGATATGTCAATTATATTTATAGGAAGTTATAAATAGGTTAATTTTGAATGGATTTGTGAATTTTCAACCTAATTCCTACTGAGATAAATTTTTTACAAATTTTTTAATCGCTGCATGCAATT
This sequence comes from Ocypus olens, assembly GCA_910593695.2. Taxonomy (NCBI): domain Eukaryota; kingdom Metazoa; phylum Arthropoda; class Insecta; order Coleoptera; family Staphylinidae; genus Ocypus; species Ocypus olens. Next base: position 1,909,095 of record OU343048.1, read on the forward strand.
TCAAGTTTTTTTAGTTTTAGTTTTGAGGGTACCCATTTTATCTCCAGCTGCGATATGTCAATTATTTTTATAGGAAGTTATAAATAGGTTAATTTTGAATGGATTTGTGAATTTTCAATCTAATTCCTACTGAGATAAATTTTTTATAAATTTTTTAATGGCTGCATGCAATTTCAAGTTTTTTTAGTTTGAGTTTTGAGGGTAGCCATTTTATCTCCAGCTGCGATATGTCAATTATTTTTATAGGAAGTTATAAATAGGTTAATTTTGAATGGATTCGTGAATTTTCAATCTAATTCCTACTGAGATAAATTTTTTACAAATTTTTTAATGGCTGCATGCAATTTCAAGTTTTTTTAGTTTGAGTTTTGAGGGTAGCCATTTTATCTCCAGCTGCGATATATCAATTATTTTTATAGGAAGTTATAAATAGGTTAATTTTGAATGAATTTGTGAATTTTCAATCTAATTCCGACTAAGATACATTTTTTACGAATTTTTTAATAGCTGCATGCGATTTCAAGTTTTTTCAGTTTTGGTTTTGAGGGCAGCCATTTTGTCTCCAGCTGCGATATATCAATTATTTTTATAGTAAGTTATAAATAGGTTAATTTTGAATGAATTTGTGAATTTTCAATCTAATTCCTACTGAGATAAATTTTTTACAAATTTTTTAATCGCTGCATGCAATTTCAAGTTTTTTTAGTTTTAATTTTAAGGGTAGCCATTTTGTCTCCACCTGCGATATATCAATTATTTTTATGGGAAGTTATAAATAGGTTAATTTTGAATGGATTCGTGAATTTTCAATCTAATTCCTACTAAGATAAATTTTATACAATTTTTTTAATCGCTGCATGCAATTTCAAGTTTTTTTAGTTTTTGTTTTGAGGGTAGCCATTTTATCTCCAGCTGCGATATATCAATTATTTTTATAGTAAGTTATAAATAGGTTAATTTTGAATGGATTTGTGAATTTTCAATCTAATTCCTACTGAGATAAATTTTTTACAAATTTTTTAATCGCTGCATGCAATTTCAAGTTTTTTTAGTTTTAATTTTAAGGGTAGCCATTTTGTCTCCACCTGCGATATATCAATTATTTTTATGGGAAGTTATAAATAGGTTAATTTTGAATGGATTCGTGAATTTTCAATCTAATTCCTACTAAGATAAATTTTATACAATTTTTTTAATCGCTGCATGCAATTTCAAGTTTTTTTAGTTTTTGTTTTGAGGGTAGCCATTTTATCTCCAGCTGCGATATGTCAATTATTTTTATAGGAAGTTATAAATAGGTTAATTTTGAATGGATTTGTGAATTTTCAATCTAATTCCTACTGAGATAAATTTTTTATAATTTTTTTAATGGCTGCATGCAATTTCAAGTTTTTTTAGTTTGAGTTTTGAAGGTAGCCATTTTGTCTCCAGCTGCGATATATCAATTATTTTTATAGTAAGTTATAAATAGGTTAATTTTGAATGGATTTGTGAATTTTCAATCTAATTCCTACTGAGATAAATTTTTTACAAATTTTTTAATGGCTGCATGCAATTTCAAGTTTTTTTAGTTTGAGTTTTGAAGGTAGCCATTTTGTCTCCAGCTGCGATATATCAATTATTTTTATAGTAAGTTATAAATAGGTTAATTTTGAATGGATTCGTGAATTTTCAATCTAATTCCTACTAAGATACATTTTTTACAATTTTTTTAATCGCTGCATGCAATTTCAAGTTTTTTGAGTTTGAGTTTTGAGGGTAGCCATTTTGTCTCCAGCTGCGATATGTCAATTATTTTTATAGGAAGTTATAAATAGGTTAATTTTGAATGGATTCATGAATTTTCAATCTAATTCCTGCTGAGATAAATTTTTTATAAATTTTTTAATCGCTGCCATGCAATTTCAAGTTTTTTTAGTTTGAGTTTTGAAGGTAGCCATTTTGTCTCCAGCTGCGATATGTCAATTATTTTTATAGGAAGTTATAAATAGGTTAATTTTGAATGGATTCGTGAATTTTCAATCTAATTCCTACTAAGATAAATTTTTTACAAATTTTTTAATCGCTGCATACAATTTCAAGTTTTTTTAGTTTTAGTTTTGAGGGTAGTCATTTTGTCTCCAGCTGCGATATGTCAATTATATTTATAGGAAGTTATAAAAAGGTTAATTTTGAATGGATTTGTGAATTTTCAATCTAATTCCTACTAAGATAAATTTTTTACAATTTTTTTAATCGCTGCATGCAATTTCAAGTTTTTTTAGTTTTAGTTTTGAGGGTAGCCATTTTGTCTCCAGCTGCGATATGTCAATTATTTTTATAGGAAGTTATAAATAGGTTAATATTGAATGGATTTGTGAATTTTCAATCTAATTCCTGCTAAGATAAATTTTTTACAAATTTTTTAATCGCTGCATGCAATTTCAATTCTTTTTGGTTTTAGTTTTGAGGGTAGCCATTTTATCTCCAGCTGCGATACATCAATCAGTCAACTTTAATTTTGGCCAAACAAGATACAAAATTCCAAATATACATTTACTTCGCAAATGGAAAATTTCTTATCCGCATGAGGTAACTTTCCCTCAAAAATAATTACAATAATTTCTTCGAAGCTCCGCATTTCTACGTCCAAATTCCCGCCACGAAGACGCTATTTTCAAACGATAATGTGAGCCATTCCTAGTACCAATTTTGATAGCTTCTGACCTCCGCAATCGGGAAAAAATTATTTACGCTCAAGTTGGCCAATTTAACGGAATTGTGACATACACACACTCGATTTTAGATTTTTTTTACGAAACAAACATTATGGCCCAAGGCGACGCTGATAGCCTTATTACGAGACCTTTGGATGTTTGGACGTTATCGAAAAAATGTTATTGGTCTGTCGGCGGGGCACACGCATAAATACGGAAAATGTTTACGCACAAATTAATTTCGAAACAGGATCTCTATCGCAGATGACATAATGCCGCACAAGGAGATGTAATGCAAATAGTGCTTGGAGCGCGATTGGTAATGCCGTGGTATTAGTTCCAGGTATGGTATGTGGAGTGTCTTGGGTTGGCAATTATACGTTTCGTATTTGTCTCGAGTAAATTGTGGGTGGTATTGATGCGGAGAATGTATTTTCTTACACGTTCTTGGAAGAATTTTGAAATTGAAGAATTGTGTCGCAATGTATAAGTATAGCTTAAGAGTTCAGTACATAAGTAAATAATAATTTATTACAAAAAATAGTAGTGGTAGATGACCGTGTTGCCAACACCAAAAAATGTGATCTTTAGACCTAAATATTCTTTATTTTGACATAAATTTTCGATTTAATTGTTAAAGTTTGGATTTTTTGGTCCGCATTTTTGATTTTTCCAGCCGAATTTTAAATAAATTGAATAAATGGTTTTTTTGTTTCTTCAAAAAAAGAGGGGATATTGTATAAGTGGCTCTACCATCAACATGTTCCACGAGCCGCCACTGGTGATAATCGGTTCTAGGAACAGCTGCTAAAAGTTTATATCGCTATAACTTTCGACACAATAATTTCGCGAACATCTTGTAAAGACCAAAAGCCATGTCTTGATTGCCTTTTTGCTAAAATCCTTCAGATGCCCTCAAAAAATGTGGATTTTAATATTAATAAATAAATTTTAATTTTGTGTTATTCAGTTTTTCATTAATTTTTTTAAATATTTACTTTTACTGCAAGTTTGGATCCGCCACTATCTTCAATGGTATACTTCACTGCTTCGTGTAAACCTTGGCATACTACTTTAAACATATCCTTTACCCCTCAGGAAGTTCTACACTAGATCGTATATGCGAAAGCTACTCGATAAACCCGGTCTCACAGACCAGTGGGTCACCATTGGCGGGTTAAGTATTTTTATAATTATCTAATTTACGGCGTCCACCCCACAATGTTTACACAGGCGAACAAATCCCCGTTTAGTTATTTCCAACAATAATATGAGTTATGCACGTTGTTGTTGTTTTAGGCCTCTTGTTTTTTTAAGTGCACGTGTTTCCGCTTTTCCACATGACGGACCGAAATTTGATTTTACGACTCTCGAAAAGGAACGTAAATCATCCGTATTTAGAGTGGTACAGATTTGTATTACAAATCTGGTGCACTGATGCATTTAATTGCATTTTTTTAAAACTAAGTTTATAAAACTTGTGAAGATTTCTTACGCAGATAAAGCAAAAAATAGTTATTTTTATTTTAACTTTCACAGTTTAAATCATCATTTTAAATCTACATACATCGGGTGTTTTGCAGGATTGGATGAAACTGACGTTTTAAACGTCAAAATTATAAAAGATGGAAATGGCAAATTATACAAATTCTCAAATAGTCGGTTTACTCAAAAACTAAAGAGATTTCGAAAAAATGAAGTATTAAAATTTTGATTAAACCAATAACAATTTTCACATCGATCACTCATTTACAATTGGATTAATAGAAAATAATTTTTCTGTGACAGTTGCTCGATGTTAATGCTTTCATTTGAGAAAATGCATGATTAGTCAATAAACTAAACATTTTTCCTCGTGTTATTATTACACATGACGGAATGTTCGACCGCATAAACTTATAAACAGTGACATTTCTTCATGCACCGCAGCTCGAGCAGTAAACCTAAATTGTTCACATGCAGTAATAACTATTAATAGACGCTGGTGTAAACAATAACACACAGATGCATAACTTTTCAAACACCGCACCGTTCCTGAAAGTAACATTTATTTGCAAAAAAAAAAATGTTAAAATAAAAACGTGAAACGTGAAACAAATTTAAACAAAAGTAAAAATAAAACAAATTTTTTTATAAAATAATCAAATTTGAACAAAGGTAAAGATAAAACATAGCGAGATGCACGTATAAAATTTTATAGAATAATCAAATTTAAACAAATGTAAAAATAATGTTTTTGTGTAAAGTGCACATAAAATATTTTTTTGGTTTTAAAATCCTCTTCAATAAGGCGAAACTAGTTGAGAATTTTAAACAACTAATTTAACTTATTCTGTTACGAAGTTCGAGAAAGTATTGTGATCGTGAAAATTTTTTCAATTTTTTTTTTAATGGAAATATCCGTTTTGGAGTCCCTAGATGCCATTTCAACAATTTATTTATTTATTTATTTATTCATTGATTAACGGAAAACTCCTTTTATACATTAAATACATATATACAAAAAAAAATCAACAAATTGAACTTATAACTAAATCTAGAATTTCTGGAAAAAAAAATTGTGTCTGTGTGAGCTGTATCTCAAAAACTAATAGAGCAATTGATATGAAACTTTGAACATAAGTCTTATTCAATAATCCGAAGAACTGAAAAGCTTTTGGTAAAATTTCGTTCACCGAAAGTGGGTGTTTACCTTAACTGTTTTTTGTTTTTTGCTAATATTTTTGTAAATATGAAAAATATCAAAAAATCATTTAAACAAATATTGAAGACAACAAAGAAATGAACATCTTTGATTTGAAAATATTTTTCATAAAATCATTGTTATTCGAGAAAAAAATTATTTTATTTTTTTCATTTTTGGTTTATAATTATGAAACGATAATAGTTACATCAAACTTATGTTAATAATAATTGCAGAGAATGTCGGAATGAACTAGTTGAGAATTTTAAACAACCATTTTTTTAGTCTTTGTAAGATGATGGAGATTTAGAATATTTATATATTCAGGATATATTATTAAGATTGAAATAAAGTGTAACAAATGAAATATGTTGGATTGAATTTGCAATTAATAAAAAGTGGAGAAATTATGGAACTGTATCGGAGGCACGAGAGGAAAACAGGTTTCGTAAAGGAGGTAAACGGTCCACGAGAAAATTCGTGCTATTTGAGGTATTTCCATGGGAGAAATTTGCTATCTGCGTTTATTCCGGTGGGAAAATTCATCGTTACGCACAATTAGTTAACATCGATGGTTACATTCCGCCAGAAGTAAAAGAAAAGCTTTTAGCGAATTATTTTTTCGAAATTCAATCCTACATATTTAAAAATTTCCAAACATTTATTTTATTTTTCTTTTTTTGTTTATTTTTAGTTATTATCTTACATGTAGTTCATTTTTGTTGTTATATTTAATATTGTATCTTGTTTTTAGTTTTTCCCTGTAAATGGATCATAATTTTCTGTTGGGAAATAAATTAAATTAAATTCAATTAAACATCAAAGTTACTGTCTGCTTCCCCCACCACATACGCACACACCATACAAACTTTATTAGATATTTATTTATTTATTATTATTATAAGTAGTTTGATTCATGCAGATAGTGCTGTTTAACTGCCCAATCCTGTACAACAAAACATAGAAAATTGTGCAAGAACCTCCTTGCGAGGAGCTAGAAGGTAATGTCCTTACGGCAGAAGAAACTGAACACGTGAACGTCTAGCTTTAGTGATTAGAAACAGAACTGGAGTTATCAAGAAAGCGAAGAGGCAAAATCTTCAGCAACCGTAGGAAAGAGTACAACAAACCTGTATAGCGCATAAAACTCTTGTCGCAATACATTTTAGGACATTTTAAAATTGAAAATGATGAATGAATGAAGTCTCGTTATCGCTAATGGTGCGCATGTACGAAGATAGCGCGGGTACAGTTCGGAGAACAAAACTGCATGGAAGATAACGTATCCGGTTACAATAACCTCCACGCACATTCAGGAAATTGACGCAGAAATCACAGATACTCTTGTGGAAGTTGATTAGGACCATCCTTTCCACCCATCGTCGTCATCGCGACAATCGCAATGTAAATTGCACAAACGCGCGCTCTTGCCCTTTACCCAATTATTACACCGAAGATAACGACTAACCTTTTCCGAAAGAAAAAAAAATAAATTTCGAGTTGCGCAACCCGTCGCGGCTTGGCCTTCGGTGGTCGTACGTACATCTGGCGAGAACCAGTGTGTGTGTGGCAGGCACCTACATAAAACAACGTTTTTGGATTCGCATAAATTGCAAGTTCAAAATTCGTCACGGATAATAAAAGTGGAAGAATGCAGTGTATTTAATATGCAATTTTGTGTTTAACATCTTTATTATCATTTGATTTTACCGACTGTTTCATACATCGTTTTCTTCTTTAGTTTTTTGTACTTTTATTGCTTAGGATAAAAATTGTAGAAAATTTTCAGACTTTCTCAGACTGGATATGGTAGAAGGTAGAAGGTTTTTGACGTTCTTCAGAAGTCAATTTTTAATAAGCCTGACGTACACCAAATATTAACGTTCTTCATACTTCAATTTTTAGTAAGCCTGCCGTCAGTAGCGGCTCGTGGAACATGTTGATGATAGAGCCACGTATAGAACCCCCCTCCTTTTTTGAAGAAACAACGATTTATCTTCCTAGACCAAAGTAACTAGCGTTAGTGTTTTAAGAATTAATTAAAAATTCTTGCTGTTTGAAACTACAGGTAGTGCCATGGCTCCTTGGCTTTATATAACGAGCCGCCCCTGCCTGACGTACACCAAATATTACCGAACTTGCAATTAGAAATAATTCAAGTTCTGCGATTAGAAACGAACGTGAACTGCTGGCGAACGTTTCGTCGTTTATGTCTTAATTGAATATTTATAATGGAGATCGGAGAATGGAAATCTCTGCGATCGGATCGCCGTTATTGTTTTGTTGCCGATCTTATTTACATTCATTACAATTCATTCATCCAACGGTTCAATGGTTCATTCATTCGTTTATGAAACCATTCATGATCTCCGATGCTGTGCAGACTTGAGATAATTCATTTTCCAGTTTTACCGAGAATCCGCTATCGGACGAATCACGTCTCCTTCTAATTATCTTCAGTATTTTTTTTTCTTCTTCGACAATGAATTTATTTTAAAATTTTTTGTTGGCGACAGTCACATTACACAGAAATTACTGCAATTCAAGAAGGGAAAGCACTCTATCTAACACATTTCTTAAAAGTAAAAAAAAAAAAACTTAAAAGTGATTGTGATGTTTATGTACCGATGAAAGTATCTGCAATCTTTTAAATACCAGCTGTATTTTAATTCGCAATTCACCCTAAAGACTATAATACAATCAATTTTTACAAAAGTAAACATTAAACAGTAAATTGTATGGGATCTTTTTTTTTGCACACTTACTTTGTATATCCCAGTATTGGTCTCTCGTTTGGGCAATAAATAAATAAATATTATTATTATCTTCGAATATTCTCAAAAATCATCTGTATCTGATAAGCAGGCTGGTTGCGACCGTTACTATGTGGTCAAATTACGTTATTAGAATGAATTTAGTATTTTTTTTCAAAATTTAAAGAAAAATGTTACTTTCGTATTATTCTTGTGGATGCGTTGTAAAGAGGAGTGTGTGTGTGTGTGTGCACGGAAATGGCGTTTTTGTGCAGTGATAAGCGTTTAGTGTAATTGGAGCAGACGTCGCATGCTGAGCGGCTTGTTAAGTCGTCCACAAAGTCACATTGTTGTGCTCCCTTTTTAATCACAATAATATGTTAAATTGGCCTCATGTTTCGAGATGTATAATTACAATCACGGCGAGTGAAGATGTACTGGAAATGCAATTACGAACGTGCGCTGACACCAGATTCAAACAGTTCGACCCAGAAGCTACGATTATGTAATAGTTTTTTAAACGAAATGGAGTTAATTCAAGTCAAATATCATAAATAGAGTTAATTGAAGAAATCTATAACTATTACAGAGTGTTGAATTGCAAAGCGGGCCATAGGGATTTACATGTAAAATTTAAAACGTCTTAATATTGGCTCCCCTAATTATCAGCATCGGTCGTCTTACATTATTTTTAAAGCTTGTTGAGCTGAATAATTTAGTGCCTTACTCAATAGTTTCCGCAGAGTATTTACCGAGATATTTGCAAAAAACTTTACAATCAATTTGAATTAAAAATAAAGGTTTGCCATGAAATCATAATGGCCGACATTTCATTTTGTTCTAAAAAGTGACGGTAGATGTCACATTACAATCGGCCGTGAAAAAGTATTTTTGATTAGAACGTTTTACTCAGGTACTATTTAAGAACTGTACGTGAATTTCCGGAGAAGGCAATAATATCCAGCAAAAGTACAATTTAAAATGTGTTACAATTGGCTCCAGTGACGATTCGCGGGGTTTTTTCTTGTACGGCCGAGGAACAAGAGGTGGTAATACAGATAGGTGCGGTCATGCAGCCAGCCGTCTCTGCAACTGACCCTACCTATCTGTATTATCACTGATTGGCTCCCTTAATTATTTTATAATATCGGTTTACTTACATTATTTTTAATACCCAGCAATTATTGCCTTCTCCGTAATTTCAACACTGAACAAATCACGTACATTTCTTAAATAGTACCCGAGTAACACCATTTACTTATAAATGCTTTTTCTTATGTAAAATACACCACCGGTTGTAAATCGTAATGTGACATCTACCGTCACTTTTTAGAACAAAATGAAATGTCGGCCATCATGATTCCATGGCAAACCTTTGTTTTTAAATCAAATTTCTGCGCTTGTCAGACGACACTAGAGATCAGGGGTGGAAGCACTCGTGTTTTTTTATGATATTAAAAAATTATGTCTTAATTATACGGTAAGCATAAGTTTATAGTATCGCATAAACAGTACGGCAGATGATCTTTATCACGTCGTAATCAATTTTTTTAATGGAACACTGATACTCTGGTTCAAGTCGCGTCGTAAATTTTGAACACCGGGGCGAAAGAACGCACAGCCCGAGTAACGGCACTCGAGACTTAATTAAAGCCATTCGATATTTATCGCATTGCAATTAAGTTGGAATTTGGGAGTCGCTGCAATAACTAAACCGATAACAATTTAATTGTGCAGTACATAAATATTTATAAAATGTACGGATATTGTATGACGCTTTTTCGAGTTTTTTTTAACTAACAATACCTATTAATAATAATAATAATAATAGATATTTATTTCCCAACAGACATATATCCAATTACAGGGAAATGTAACATTTCTTAAGACATTAATTAACAAAAATTAAATTAAGATAATATAGAAAAAAAAATATAACTAAAATATACCTGACAAATGTAAACTGCTAACATAATAATAAAGACTAAAATAATTAATTGTTTGACCGTTTGTTCGATTATCGTAAATTAATTGTGACTTGTTAAAGTGCAAAGAGCGTGGGTAATTTTTTATGTCGTTTATAAAGGTTCTTGGTTCCTTTTTAGGTGAACAACAGTAGAATTTATTTAAACGTACGCGTTTGAGCAATATTATTTATCGTCTGTTTGTTGGGTGCGACATTAAGGGGACATTTTTTAAGGAATAATGCTTAATTAATTTTATTTATTGCTTGCAGTTTGTAAATTACAAAAATGCATTTTGAAACATAACAATTAAATGTTTATTCTAAGAAATAATGCAACACACCTTTCCTGGTGGAAATTGTGTGTTGCCTCAATAAAAAAAAAACAAAGTTGTAAATTTGTTAGAATTGAAAATTCTGTGGAAAACCTCCAAATTTAACCGTTTTCGAAATATTTCAAATTTTTCGTGCTTCTTATAAATCGCTCTAAAAATACATATCTCGGAACAAAAGAAAATCGAAGTGAAGTAATGTTGGCTATAAAAAAAGCCAATACCCATAGGTACCCAATCAGTAGCGTAGCGTCAAATTTTGGGCCCCACCGTGGAAATTAAAAAGAGCCCCTACATGTTTTACTTTCACCGATGGAAACTCGGGAATGTATTGTTTTCAACATTCGATTGGGCCCCTATTGTGGGCTCTACCCTACGCCACTGTGCCCAGTACCTCATCCTACTATTAAAACAGTTAAAGATAAATCAAGAGTTCTAACAATTAAATATTTAGAAGAAATATTCAAAACCTACAATTCTTTTTTTCGATCGCTTAGTTATTCGCACAGGTGAAACCCTTGCTTTCGTTTTTCTGATTGGATTGTTAAACTACGGAACTAAGCTTGTGGTAAAAACATACTTTTAGAGCAGCGAGATTAAAAATTTCACTAAAAACACTGGTAACAGCTTGTGTAAAAAATAAATAGGAGAGCGGCGGGTGTGCGCTATCACACTATTAAAATAGTTAAACACTAATCAAGAGTTGTAATAATCAAATATTTAGAAAAAATATCCAAAATCCAAAATCTACAATTCTTTATTTCGATCGCTCAGTTATTCACACCCTTGCTTCTGTTCTACTGATTGGATTGTAGGATAGGGCCCACCCACCACCCTTATTATTTTTTTTACCTTAAATCACGGACCTAAGCTTGTAGTAAAAAAAATCGTTTGCTAGTACATTAGAACAGTAAGTAAAAATAACTAATCACAGTGTTTGCAGCATATGTAAAAATTAGGCAAGCGTGTGGTGGGTGGGCCCTATCCTACTGTTAAAACCGTTGAACACAATTCAAACATTGTAGTAATAAAATATTTAGAAGACATATCCAAAATCTACAGTTTTCTTCTTTTATTTACTTCGCCAGTTGTTCATCCAGGTGGAAGCTTTACTTCGGTTCTACTGATTGGTTTGTAGGATAGTTCTTGGCACACGTCCAAATCTAAAGCATACAAATTTAATTGAGTGAAAAAACTCTTAAAAGAAGCATTAAAGAAAAAACGTTTCCTACAAAAAGTTTGTATTTTTTCCCATGGAATATGATCCTGCAATAAAAAATAAGGGGTTTTGTTTGAAAAATCAAAGTTGACCTTCGCTTGACCTTGAAAATCAACGCCAAGGTCATTTTCAAAGTCACCAGCATACGCCCCCCTCCGAACCCTACAACTTTGATCTGAAACATTTTTTGCCATGTTCCTCAGGTTTCGAGATATTTGGAGTGGCAATTTAAAATGGGATACCCTTTATGTGTGTGTGTGTTTAATTAATTTTTAATATATTTTTTCTTTCTTTGACAACGTAAAACACTCCATTAGTGTCCAAATACAAATAATAAATAATTATTTACTCAACACGGTTATAATTTAAAGCGTATCATATTTTTAAAGACAATTTGATAATTGGGTTTTGGAAACAATGGCAGTTTCCTTTTGACAAAACAATTATTTACATGGCGTGCTAATTTTATGTGTATGTGTGCGTGTGTTAAATCTTACGAAATTATTTGAAGCAAACAAATTTCCACGCACGAAGGCCGCCGATACGAAAATCCAATAATACGTTGTCGGCGTGGGTTCGCCGGCTGATCTAGCGTTGAGGTTATACAACGCGCGGTTATAAATACGCCTCGTTTTGACAATAATATCCGCAGAAATGCGCCTAATTATGTGCATAAATAAATTGGGGGTACGTTTCTTAAGTGTCTTATAATAACATTCTATTTGCAGGATCGACAATTGTTAAACTATTACTTTATAAAATATATAAAAACTCGTGCTGCGATGAAATTCCTTTGACTAGGGGCGACAATAACGTTAAGTTACTCGCAGATTTTACTTCTGTTAGAATGTTTCGCTTCATTTGACAGCTACATTAACGTTTCTAATAAAGTATGATATTGGATCATTGATAATCAATGGCGCCCACGCGTGGTATTTGTACCCACGATAGAGCCTCGCTCGGCCCACTCTGATTTATATAAAATGAAATGATATGAGCTCACTGTCACGTTTACAGGTGTTCGAACTCGACCGCACAATAACTTAAACAAAAATATATATAAACAATCAATCATTATACGCTCAAGATTTAAGATACGATTTTACTATCCGAATCGTTTTATTTGGATGGTGTATTTAATAAAGGAATTGAATCAATTATTTGTATTCAAAATAAGTGTTCATCATCAGAATGTAAAATAAGACTCTAAAGAATCGTCCCAAAACATTATGATACACTCAACATTAAAGATAAGATTTTACCATCCGAATAAAAGAATGAAAAAAATAATTGATATATCGCTTTATTTGGGTGGAGGATTTAATAGGAGTAATGGGTTGTATTCAAAATAAAAGTTCATCAGAATATAAAATAAGACCCCCAAGATTTTATTTTCTCTCGGTATAGCCGTCCCAAAATGTCGTGACACTGTCGCGCGGTGAACGTCTTAAATTTCGAAAGAGGGAACCCCGGAGACTCATAATTATTCAGTGAACGTCAGTGATGATCTTCAATTCGCTGGTGCGGCTACGCAAAGATTTGTTATTGTATTCGCTCGCGTTCTTTTCGAATACTGCGCAAACTCTTCAATTCGGTGATGCGACTAAGGCTAGATTTGTTATCGCATTCTCTTGCGTTTTCACCACATTTTGGGACGGCTCTACTTCATTTTGCAGATAAATGTTGTAAAATGGATTTACATGGAATTTTTTAGTGTCATTTAAAAGTTGTGCATTTTCTTCCGCGATTACAAAAATTTCAAAACAATTGCTACAATCTTAAAATTTTCCAAATTGACTCAAAATTGATTCTACTTGATAATTTTGTAAAAATCTAAAAACACCCCCTCACTAGATTTTGAAATAATTGCACGCGAATGCAGCTTACTATCTTTTTAATGTAGTGCATTTTTTTTGCACGATTAAAAAAAATATAAAAACAATTGCATCAAACTTAAAATTTTCCAGATTGACTCAAAATTGATTCTACTTGATAATTTTGTAAAAATCTAAAAACACCCCCTCACTAGATTTTGAAATAATTGCACGCGAATGCAGCTTAATTTCTTTTTGAAGTAGTGCATTTTTTTTGCACGTTTAAAAAAATATAAAAACAATTGCTACAATCTTAAAATTTTCCAGATTGACTCAAAATTGATTCTACTTGATAATTTTGTAAAAATCTAAAAACACCCCTTCACTAGATTTTGAAATAATTGCACGCGAATGCAGCTTACTATGTTTTTAATGTAGTGCATTTTTTTTGCACGATTAAAAAAAATATAAAAACAATTGCATCAAACTTAAAATTTTCCAGATTGACTCAAAATTGATTCTACTTGATAATTTTGTAAAAATCTGAAAACACCCCTTCACTAGATTTTGAAATAATTGCACGCGAACGAAGCTTACTGTATTTTTGAAGTAGTGCATTTTTTTTTTGCACGATTAAAAAAATATAAAAATAATTGCTACAAACTTAAAATTTTCCAGATTGTCTCAAAATTGATTTTACTATATAATTTTGTAAAAATCTGAAAATAACTTCCTAAATTCAGTCAAAAATTTATACAAAAGATTTTATCAATCCTAATCAAATTAAATCAGTAAATAAAGACAACTAATTTAATCCGAATCGAGTCTCTACTTGCTAGGCATTAAACCCCCATATTTTCAGCCGAGAATCCTTCAAAAGAGTTTTAAAGAATTTACACATTTCTGTGGCTTCTAGTAAATCCATTTTACAACATGTATCTACAAAATGAAGTAGAGGAGTCCCAAAATGTCGTGAGAACGCGAAAGACCGCGAGAGAACGCGAGATAATGCGATAACAAATCTAATCCGCGGATGATCAAACGAAATTAATGCGTACGTTCCTCTTCAACTTTGTCACACAGAAATAAGTAAATTTTAAGTTTAATTCTTTGTTTTAGCAATGTACGCTTCATGGCCGAAAGTGGCAATATATAAAAGATACAGCAAATAATTAATGGTAAAACAAAATTTCCAAATAACATAATTCTCGTCGTTCGTTTTGATTCATTCGAAATAGTTGCTTTTCTCGCAGATCTTATCTTCCTTTTGCAGTTCACCGCTTACCGCGAAATGAGCTTTCGACTTTCTTTTTTGGAGGGCCACCACATGATTCTTTACGACATGTCTCTGTTTCATCTGAATAACTTCGCGTATTAAATTTCTTCTTAGAAGGAATTGACCGCAATTACACTTAAATTATTATTATGGAGATACATAGGACGTCTTCAGGTGATATCTGAATATATCGGTGGGAGTTGTTTGATATCTACAGCTGTATAACTTAAAAATTTATTTGTCTTTTTGAAGCCACATACAAATTTCACTCGTTTAGAAAAGAAATAGAAAACTTCTGTAACCAAGCAAGAAACAAAATTCATCTTTAGCGCCTACAACTAGACCAGACAAAATTCAAGATTCATCATTATGTAGATCAGTGTTGCTTGCTCTTTGTTTTGATATTAACACGACACGTCCGCCCAGCATGACTCCATCTTCCAGAATTTCTTCTCCTCTCAAAATATTCAGACGGCTTGGTGCAAGACAACACCGAGATCATGATATGATCCTCAGTGTTGGTGCTCCATTTCTTAGGTCCTGACTAGAAGGTTTCGCTGGTGTTTATTTCTTCTATACTCCGCCATTCGAAGGAGCTATTTCGATTTTACTATCTCACGTTATGGGGGTACGTAAAGATGGCTTATTTATTATGGTATGCGTCGGAGTGTAAACACGGTGTTTGCATGCCCAGCCGGCTCGACCTCATTACCGAATATGGCGACCGGATCACGGGCTTTCTCATTATATATACAAGTGCAAGTTGATGACGTCACTCTGCACGAATGTAACCTTTGCCTTCCAGACGAGTTCGCGCGATGGAGACACGGAGAGATGGGGCTCGCGTGCGGGCGCGCGGAGACTAGACAAAATGAGATACGGAGAAATAGAGGAGAGGATTCTGCACGTAAATGTAATTGCTACAAATTAATTCTCCTCTCCGGATAACGGAATGCCGCAACAATCACGAACTTTGAGTAAATAAATCAATCGGAGCACGCGCTCTAACCTTCTGCAATTCTCAGGATTATAAAAGGAAGGAAGGGGTATTTTGCATAGACTTTACAAACCAGTCACCGCGTGAAGCAACAGATTAACTCAAGTAAGGAAAGGATGACTGATTTAGTTGCCTGCAAAAAAATATTGCTTAATCTTGTTAGGTATTGGTTTTGCAAATTTCCTCAACCTCAACCCTGCATTTCAAATCTGTCAGGAGGATTTAAGATTGATGGGAAGCAATACTTTAAATTAAATCAACCGGTGTACGCGCTCTATCCTCCTGTAATTCTCGCGATTATAAAAGGAAGCTCTTGGGGAGGTATTCGTGGATTTTGAAAGACCTCACAAACCAGTCACCGCATGAAGCATCAGATTAACACAAGTAAGGATTTAGTTTTGCAAAAATTTCCTACAAAATATTGCAGATAACCTCAACCCTTCATTTCAAATGAGGTTTTAAAATTGATGGGAATCAATATTTTAAATCTGATGCACCCAGGAGCCGATAGAATTTTGGGCAAAATACAAGAAATTCAATCGGTATTTTCAATTAACAAATTTAATATATTTGCGAAACAAAAACGAGAGACACTCTCCGAGTATAAGTGACAAGAAATCAAACATGTTTCTGATCGTTTCAAGCCCATCAAAACGCGACATTCCGATGATGGAAAAAAAACCTAACCCAATCCAAGTCGAATCAAAACTCTCCTCACCTCCAGCCAACCGCTAAATCGACGCAGAGCGACGTGTTTTTTTTTTCTTCCGATTCCCACCGAAAGACAGACTCGTGCAACGGTGCTGGATGGAAATTATTGGTATTAGGACAATAATTTCTTCATTGCATCGAGAGCTGCGAGGTCTGCAATTTCGTCTAGCTTTTAATTAAAATTCCGAAAAGCTCCTTCGTGTGTGTGCGCGCGCCCAATAAAACTTTATGTTTCTTTCTTCGTCTCTCGGGAGAGTTAACACGAATTTCGTGGAAATTGAAATGGAACCGTTAGCTGATGCCGCTTCGTCGGCTAAAATCCAGCCCGGCGTACTTCGTTCCCAGAACTGGGTAACTTCATACAGGAATGTTTTTAATGCATTAATATACACATTTTAACAAGGAGAAGGTCCTCAAGTGTCTCAACGTTTTCGATACAGATTTCTGCAGAATGTATTTTGGATTGTAATTGTTTTCATTTGTTTTTGCTTGTAATATAGTATATCTTTGGAATGGTTGAATCCTTGGTTATTCTAAAATTTACTGAAGAAATATTTTTCGATTTTTGCAGAATCTTAAATTAGAATATATTTTGAGTAAATTTGAAAAGTTTTAAGAATGTATCATTTATTTCTGAATTTCTTTTCCGCGCAAATAAAAAGTTCAATCCCAGAATTACGATGCGTTCTGTTCCCCTTTAATTATTTCAAAATCTAGTGAAGGGTTATTTACAGATTTTTGCAGAATCGTAAATTAGAATGTATTTTGAGTAAATCTGGAAAGTTTTAAGAATGTATTTAAAAATCTAGTGAAGGGTTATTCAGAGATTTTTGCAGAATCGTAAACTAGAATGTATTTTGAGTAAAGTTGGAAAGTTTTAAGAACGTATCAATTGTTTTTGAATTTTTTTTCCGCTCAAATAAAAAGTTCAATCCCAGAATTACGATAAGTTCTGTTCTCCAATGATTATTTCAAAATCTAGTGAAGGGTTATTCACAGATTTTTGCAGAATCGTTAATTAGAATGTATTTTATTATTTTATTTTTTAGAATTTTTTTTCCGCTCAAATAAAAAGTTCAATCCCAGAATTACGATAAGTTCTGTTCTCCAATGATTATTTCAAAATCTAGTGAAGGGTTATTCACCGATTTTTGCAGAATCATAAATTAGAATGTATTTTGAGTAAATTTGGAAAGTTTTAAGAATGTATCATTTGTTTTTGAATTTTTTTTTCGCTCAAATAAAAAGTTCAATCCCAGAATTACGATGCGTTCTGTTCTCCTTTAATTATTTAAAAATCTAGTGAAGGGTTGTTTATAGATTTTTGCAGAATCGTAAATTAGAATGTATTTTGAGTAAATCTGGAAAGTTTTAAGAACGTATCAATTGTTTTTGAATTTCTTTTCCGCTCAAATAAAAAGTTCAATCCCAGAATTACGATAAGTTCTGTTCTCCGATGATTATTTCAAAATCTAGTGACGAGTTATTTACAGATTTTTGCAGAATCGTAAATTAGAATGTATTTTGAGTAAATTTGAAAAGTTTTAAGAACGTATCAATTGTTCTTGAATTTCTTTTCCGCTCAAATAAAAAGTTCAATCCCAGAATTACGGTAAGTTCTGTTCTCCTTTAATTATTTCAAAATCTAGTGAAGGGTTATTCACCGATTTTTGCAGAATCGTAAATTAGAATGTATTTTGAGTAAATCTAGAAAGTTTTAAGAACGTATGAATTGTTTTTTAAATTTTTTCGCTCAAATAAAAAGTTCAATCCCAGAATTACGATAAGTTCTGTTCTCCGATGATTATTTCAAAATCTAGTGACGAGTTATTTACAGAATTTTGCAGAATCGTAAATTAGAATGTATTTTGAGTAAATTTGAAAAGTTTTAAGAACGTATCAATTGTTCTTGAATTTCTTTTCTGCACTAATAAAAAGTTCAATCCCAGAATTATGACAAATTCTGTTCTCCCATGATTTTGTTAACCTAGTGAAGCGTAATTTTTTAATTTTTGCAGAATCGCGAAGAAGAATGTATTTTGTGATAGTATTAAGCGAGTGGCAATTGTTTTTTTAATTCCTTTTTGCTTTTTAATTATGAAGGTACATGATGGCTGATCAACATGTTTGGAAAATGTCTGTAAATATAGTGTTGCATTAATAATAATAATAATAACAATAAATCTTCCCCGGTGAATAAATCGAGAAAACGAATGATAATTGATGCCTTAACGAAAATGTTTTACACAGGTCATTGTACATTTACTTAAATGGTAAGTCCTCTCTAATAAATTTGCAATTTCGAATTTCTTAATGCGAATGAATAGAAATTGCATCCCACTCGAGTTGCCAAAATTGTTGCGGCGAACACATTTTCACATGTTTGAAAGTTGTGCACTTTCATTCCCCCACGAAATTTATTGCATCGAATTAATTCAACTGATTTCACTTCGTTAGTAACATTTAGAATTCGTAAACTGTTTCACCTTAAAAATTTAAAATATATCATCAAACAATGCGGACAAAACTTGATTCCACAATTCCTTGGCTGAATGGTTAACGCCAAAGCCAAAAAAATAATAAATGTACGTTATTTAGAATTCTTAAACTGTTTCGCCTTAACAATATTTTGAAAAGATTCATGAACAATGCGAGCAAAACTTGATGAATAAAGGTGTGAAGAAAGCAACGCTTACAAGAGAGAAAGCAGTTAAATGATTATCCATTCGGGAAGAAAGAAACGCGCCCCATTCACGTGTTAATTATCGGGCTCAAACTGCAAAGTCCATTGTTCCAATAACGACGCCGTAACTCTTGAAAATCTATTTTCCTTCCACATAACCTATAAATATATTAATGGCCTTCCGTCCATTCCTATCGCGACTTCCTTCTGCGTCCACATTCCCGACTCGTTTCCTCATATCATATTATTCCGCGGGTATTACCTTTTATAGCTGCCATGAAATTAAATCAAATTTGCAATTGGCAAAAATCTCTCTGTGCGAATTGATTTTGATCGAAGACGCCGAACACATCCTTAGAAGAAATCATGGACCTTTTTAGATGAGTTAAAAATTTTAAAATAGGGGCAAAAGATAATTTGGATAAACTAAAACGAAGGTTGCAAAAGGTGCAATGGATAAAGATTTAATAGATGATTAATTCATTTCTCACTTAACCCGTGGTGAAACATAATTATATAATTTGATTAATTAAAACACTTGGTTTTGTTTCGCAGAGAGACAAATAAAAGCAGTGTTTTAATTAATCAAAGATTTAATAGATTTGCAAGATACTAAAGCGAAATTACAAAAAGATAAAACCAATTTTAATAGTAAAGAAGTTCATGAAAAATGCCACAGATGAAATAAATAAATAAATAACGAAAACTTCATCTGACCATGAGATCGAAAAACTTGAGTTATACAAAGAAGACATCAAAAACCTTCTTAATGGCGATGAAGTAAAACTAAATGTATGTTATCGTCAACTTAAAAAAAAAACTTACATTATAACATCTCTCTCTCTCTCTTTCTCTCTCTATATCTCTCTCTCTCTCTAAATTCCATTTTCCAATTCTGTTTAATCATGAATTACCATTACGTAGCAACGGCCGCGACCAACTTCTTAAATAAATTGGATGTTACATACTTCTAGCCTACTATTTGATATTTGAAATTGATAGAGTGATTAAGATTAACTCCCCAATAAAATAGTTTTCTTTTTCTTCTTTCACTTCTATGCACACGCACTTGGATATACATGCGACACAAGAAGAAAAAAACTACCATTTTAATGGAGAATTAATCTTAATCACTTTATCAATTTAAATATCAAGGGTTCGAATCAAGAATTCATCTTGTTCGTTATGTCCTAACAAGTGTCACACACTAGACATCCAGCAATTAATTTTGTTTTTAATTAAAGATCCAAATATTTTATATCAAATTTTTCAGGCCAGTGAAATTTTGACTGTATTTTAAAATCAAAAGTGATTTTATGTTCTGTTTTAACCCGCCATTGGTGACACAAATTTAATGGTGACGCCGGGGTTTTCAACTGAAGATTTTTCTGCAACAATTCTATCTATAATAAAATTAGTTTATCAAGAAATGTCTGCTCTAACTATAACTCCGTAATTTTAATTTCAACCAGATTTTCATTAATTAAGCTAACAATATTTGTTGAAGAATCCTCCTAGCAATCATGCCTTTCATAACTCATCTTCCATACGACTCGCGTCTATCCTTCATCTTGTAAATTATGCACACTCGTCGACACTTCTTCACCAAGCACACTCTCCGCGTCTCTAATTACAAACGAGTTTACTGTGCATTTTCATTTCCATTATCTCCTCCTTTTTGGCTAGCTAGAAATTAGTGTCCCGTCTCATCTTACATTTCGAATCCGCGTCTGCGTATTTATATTTTAAAATAGTGAAAATTGTAATCACAAGAAAGCAAGTGTTATAAAAATATGACCACGCAGTATCTTTTGTTTGTGTTAAAGTAAGAAACACTTTTTGAATTTTCAAGAAATTTACATCATCGTTAGTGGCTGAATGGCCAAACCTATGCCAAAAAAAAAGAAATTTATGTTGCACACGAAACACAAAAATTGTTTTGTCATACTGTGGATTCTTCAGGGGAATTTTAAAATGGTTTCGCATTACTGTGGATTTTTTTTCTTCAAAGATTGTGGCGAAATAATTGTTGCGTTTCAGTGCAGTAGAAGTTATTTGTAAATTTAAAATCACTTCTTTGTATTACAGTTAAAAACACGTTTTAAATTAGCAAATAACTTTTGCTGCACATGAAAGGCAACAATTATTTTGCCACAACTTTTGAAGAAAAGAAATCCCCCGAAGAATCCACAGTATGGCGAAGCCATTTTAAAATTCCCCCTGAAGAATCCACAGTATGACAAAACAATTTTTGCGTTTCATGTGCAATATAAGTTTCTTGAAAATTCAAAAAGTGTGTTTTACTTTAACGCAAACGAGAGATTCTGTGGGGAATATTTTTATAGCTCATGCTTTCTTGTGATTACAATTTTCACTATTTTAAAATATAAATACGCAGAAATTAGATGTGCAAGTTTCTTGAAAATTCAAAAACCTTTGTAGAAAAAATTCTCCTGAATGCATACACCTTTATTAAGACTAATTTTAACATTCATTGTTCGAATGTACAAGAAATTTAATTTGATTAGAACAAAGGTCTTTCTGCCCGAAGCGCTATGTATTAATTAAACTTGAGAAACTCTCACTCGTTGCAGATGTATTGAATTAAAATTTTCGTTTTTATTAAAGTCAATTTTTTAACGATTAACAACCTTATCAATGAATTCGTTCGACAATCCTGTAAAGAAAATTTTAATTTTGGCGAAGAAAGAAGAAAAGCACTTGTTACGTTCCTTGATTTGATTTTCAGTTACCTGACACGTGTTTCGTTTGTTGCAGATCCTTCTACACCACCTTTACACATAATTAATTACACTTACCCATTCCTATATATTGACTCGAGATTCACTCACCTGAAAATAAATAAATATAATTAGTTACACATTTTAAGAGTGCAACATGCAATTTAAACGCTCGATAATTGTTTCCAAAATTCCAATGAATTATTCACGTTTTCGCTATAATTTGAGTTAAGGACTTCAGCATTACAAGTCAGTTTTAGTAAGTACCTTATTGATGCACTGACATAAATGCCTTACAAAGGTCATCATATCCAAAAAATAAACAAATAAAGATATACAATACAATAATATACATTCATGTGGACAAAAATGTGTGCCATGCTTACTAAATCCATTCTAAACATTAATAGAAACGATGAAATTAATTCTAAACGAATCTGTCTGTTGAACCTAACTCAACAATTCATCCATTCTGTGCCGTTGTTAATAACCATAATTTCAATTATTAAAAATCACGCCAGATCAGCAATTCATCCATTCTGTGTTATTGTTAATAATCATAATTTCCCTCTGGTCAATTGCCTGCTGAGGTCATTTGTAAAAGTGTCTCAATAAATGTATTCTCTCTCTCTCTTTCTCTCTCATAATTTCAATTATTAAAAAACCACGCCAACAAACAATTCCTTTATTATTCGGAGGATTAGACAAATCCCTCGAGCTCCGGCGCGCACTCACACAATGATGATTAGAAATCCTTATCTATCTAATTCCATTAGCGGCCGGCATTAATCATCCTAAACATCATCCGCCCCGGAATTGGATTGGACCGGTAAAGACCGTAAAGAATCGTTACCATTCATTTTCCGGCCGTCCGAAGCGGGAGAAGACGAAGAAGATAAGCGAGAATAATAATTTTTGTCCCCTGGCCATTTCGTGGTCCATTGTACGCGTTCCCAGAAGAATCGTCCCGTTCCGCCCTGCCTTCGCGTCTTCGATTCTTCCGTAGCATATTGCACAATCCGGCAACAGTCCAATTAACCCGAGAGAGGAGCGATTGCGCAACCGGGGCACGCTGGATCTCCGTCTTCACTTTGTTGTTGGTGTTCTGGTGCGTACAAGATGGTGATTGATAACAATCGCTTACACGATGGTAGAAAAATTAGTTTGGAATTACGATTCCATAAAAATCTGTAAACACCCCATCCCTAAATTTCGAGATAATCCCATTTTAACAGAGCGTGAAATTGTACAAAAAAATCAATAATTTCGCCGCTTTGTAAAAAATTGAAAAACAATTGCCACCGACTTGAAATTTCTCAAATCTGCTCAAAATGAATTAGGGATTACGATTCTGTAAAAATCTGCAAACATTCCATCCCTAAATTTCAAAATAATCCCATTGGAACAGAGCGTGAAATTGTAGAAAAAAAATCAATAATTGCACCGCCTTGTAAAAAATTGAAAAACAATTACCATCGACTTGAAATTTCACAAATCTATTCAAAATTAATTTGGGATTACGATTCTGTAAAAATCTGCAAACATTCCATCCCTAAATTTCGAGATAATCCCATTTTAACAGAGCGTGAAATTGTAGAAAAAAATCAATAATTTCACCGCCTTGTAAAAAATTGAAAAACAATTGCCACTGACTTGAAATTTCACAAATCTATTCAAAATTAATTTGCGATTATGATTCTGTAAAGATCTGCAAACACCCCATCCCTAAATTTCAAGATAATTCCATTGGAACAGAGCGCGAAATTGTAGAAAAAAACAATAATTTCACCGCCTTGTAAAAAATTGAAAAACAATTTCCACCGACTTGAAATTTCTCAAATCTGCTCAAAATTAATAGGGATTACGATTCTGTAAAAATCTGCAAACATTCCATCCCTAAATTTCAAGATAATCCCATTGGAACAGAGCGCGAAATTGTAGAAAAAAATCAATAATTTCACCGCCTTGTAAAAAATTGAAAAACAATTGCCACCGACTTGAAATTTCACAAATATATTCAAAATTAATTTGCGATTATGATTCTGTAAAGATCTGCAAACACCCCATCCCTAAATTTCAAGATAATTCCATTGGAACAGAGCGCGAAATTGTAGAAAAAAACAATAATTTCACCGCCTTGTAAAAAATTGAAAAACAATTGCCACCGACTTGAAATTTCACAAATATATTCAAAATTCATTTGCGATTATGATTCTATAAAAATCTGCAAACACCCCATCCCTAAATTTCGAGATAATCCCATTTTAACAGAGCATGAAATTGTAGAAAAAAAAAACAATAATTTCGCCGCCTTGTAAAAAATATAAAAACAATTGCCACTGACTTGAAATTTCACAAATCTATTCAAAATCAATTTGGGATTATGATTTTGTAAAAATCTGCAAACATTCCATTTTTAAATTGCAAGATAATCCCATTGGAACAGAGCGTGAAATTGTAGAAAAAAATCAATAATTTCACCGCCTTGTAAAGAATTGAAAAACAATTGCCATGGACTTGAAATTTCACAAATCTATTCAAAATTAATTTGGGATTACGATTCTGTAAAAATCTGCAAATATTTCATTCCTAAATTGCGAGATAATCCCATTGGAACAGAGCGTGAAATTGTAGAAAAAAAAATCAATAATTTCACCGCCTTGTAAAAAATTGAAAAACAATTGCCACCGACTTGAAATTTCACAAATATATTCAAAATTAATTTGGGATTATGATTCTATAAAAATCTGTAAACACCTCATCCCTAAATTTCGAGATAATCCCATTGGAACAGAGCGTGAAATTGTTGAAAAAAATCAATAATTTCACCGCCTTGTAAAAAATTGAAAAACAATTTCCATCGACTTGAAATTTCTCAAATCTGCTCAAAATTCATTTGGGATTACGATTCTGTAAAAATCTGCAAACATTCCATCCCTAAATTTCAAGATAATCCCATTGGAACAGAGCGTGAAATTGTAGAAAAAAATCAATAATTTCATCGCCTTGTAAAAAATTGAAAAACAATTTCCACCGACTTGAAATTTCTCAAATCTGCTCAAAATTAATAGGGATTACGATTCTGTAAAAATCTGCAAACATTCCATCCCTAAATTTCAAGATAATCCCATTGGAACAGAGCGCGAAATTGTAGAAAAGAATCAATAATTTCACCGTGTTGTAAAAAATTGAAAAACAATTGCCATCGACTTGAAATTTCACAAATCTATTCAAAATTAATTTGGGATTATGATTCTATAAAAATCTGCAAACATTCCATTCCTAAATTGCAAGATAATCCCATTTTAACAGAGCTCGAAATTGTAGAAAAAAATTAATAATTTCACTGCCTTGTAAAAAATTGAAAAACAATTTCCACCGACTTGAAATTTCTCAAATCTGCTCAAAATTAATTTGGGATTATGATTCTGTAAAAATCTGCAAACATTCCATCCCTAAATTTCAAGATAATCCCATTGGAACAGAGCGTGAAATTGTAGAAAAAAACAATAATTTCACCGCCTTGTAAAAAATTGAAAAACAATTGCCATCGACTTGAAATTTCACAAATCTGTTCAAAATTAATTTGGGATTATGATTCTGTAAAAATCTGCAAACATTCCATCCCTAAATTTCAAGATAATCCCATTGGAACAGAGCGTGAAATTGTAGAAAAAATCAATCATTTCAACGCCTTGAAAAAAAATGAAAAACAATTGCCATCGACTTGAAATTTCACAAATCTATTCAAAATTAATTTGGGATTATGATTCTGTAAAAATCTGCAAACATTCCATCCCTAAATTTCAGGATAATCCCATTGGAACAGAGCGTGAAATTGTAGAAAAAAAATCAATAATTTCACCGCCTTGTAAAAAATTGAAAAACAATTGCCATCAACTTGAAATTTCTCAAATCTGCTCAAAATTAATTTGGGATTAAGATTCTGTAAAAATCTGCAAACATTCCATCCCTAAATTTCAAGATAATCCCATTGTAACAGAGCGTGAAATTGTAGAAAAAAATCAATAATTTCACCGCCTTGTAAAAAATTGAAAAACAATTGCCACCGACTTGAAATTTCACAAATATATTCAAAATTAATTTGCGATTATGATTCTGTAAAAATTTGCAAACATTCCATCCTTAAATTTCGAGATAATACCATTTTAACACAGCGTGAAATTGTTGAAAAAAATCAATAATTTCACCGCCTTATAAAAAATATAAAAACAATTGCCACCGACTTGAAATTTCACAAATCTATTCAAAATTAATTTGGGATTATAATTCTGTAAAAATCTGCAAACATTCCATCCCTACATTTCGAGATAATTCGATTTGAACAAAGCGTGAAATTTTTGAAAAAAAAATTACTCCGCCTTGTAAAAAATATAAAAACTTGAGAATTCATGCAAATAATATGCAAATAATTTGCATCAAGTTTAAATCAAGTAAATTATATTGTATTTAATAATTATAAAGTTACTCAATGATGGTCTTGCGCTTCTAAATAATATCATTGTTTAATTTTGAATGTCCATAAAATATTTTAGCACCAGTAACATCTGTCTCAGTTTACTCAATTCATTATTATTAACACGAAGAGAAAAATAAATAACGTGGAACTTTGCATAATTATGCAAGCATGACCCAAAAAATGTTAGCCTACGTTAAAAGTCTTAAATGTTAATACTGCACCCAATTATTTATTGACAGTCGTTCTTTCTGTTTTTTTTTAGCGACCGCTAGATCATCTGCCACTACCGCTTTGAATATTGACACAGCTTGATGAAAGAAGACACGCAGTCCATATTTTATTGCTGGAAGAAGACGAGCCATGGAGTATATTCACCAAAAAGAGGCCGAGACATGGGATTTTCATTAATAACCGTGTGGAGGAGCTTTGCCACGAAGGTCAGACGAGAGACTTTCTCCGAAAAACCGCAATCACGATCAGACGGAACGGAACGAGGTCCTCAAGTTCTTCTTCTGTAAGTGTGTGTGTCTGGCTGTGTGTGTAACGCGAGGGCGTTTTTGTAAGAGAAACTATTTCGCGTGGCCTTGGTCCGAATGGGCTAAAAATAATGAAAACGTGGGCTTTCGACTCGATGATAACACTTAAACTAATTAGCGTATCTCTTTACATATATCGCTGTTCCTTCCGTTTGATCAGCCAGCGTTCCAATTGCGTAATCCGCGGCGCGAATTGATGACAGCAAACGCTCGGGTATTGTGTAAAATATTTTCAATTAATTGAAATCTACGTAATCTAGCTGTAAAATCAATTTTTTTTGCGAACGCAACCCAATTTACATATTATTCGGTTTGCCTAGTTAAACAAAATTTTGTACCCGAGTACAAATTGTAAAAAAAAAAAATACAATTGCAGCAATTTACAAAAACACATGCTAATGATCACACATTAAAATAATTTAATAAGGAGCTCATTATTTTCCATTCACATCCACCTGCATACGTTTCACGAACATGCAAAACTAATGTGTGTGTGGGCCATGGTGCGATCATCGATATCTTTGTGGCACCAGTGAATTCACCATACGAATATTCGTGAGGTTTCTGTGGGCCGCGCGCCAAATTGCCTCTAGTTTACGAATAAGAGCAGCCTGACAATGCGATGATGATTTATTCGAGTACGTGATCGAGATCCATGTACATACACAAAATCTGGCTCATGTCCTTTCACTCCATTTAAGGGCAGCCAATTTCTGCACCAAACGATATGCAATTATATTTGCATGACCGATTGAGACTTTTGATTTCGTCCAAGTTGAGCAGGGAGTGTCGTTGACGAACTTGCCCTCATGCATTTTTTTCCATCGCATAACAAGTTCCGAATAAAACGATTAGCCTTGGATATCACAATTGTCAAAATAATACAAACATAACCGCAGACATGTAATATTGGAACGTAGGTTCTTTGTATTCATTACATTATTTGTTTATTTTGTCCGGTCGTAGAGAAAGTACAGTCTGCTACTCGGAAAGAGTTTTGTATAAAAATAAAAATCACTATAACTTTGTTTGATGGCCAATGGTAATGGATACCAAGGCCAGGCGTAAGCCACATCGAAATAATAAAAAAAAAATAGTCGGAAAGAATGGAAATTCAGATGCTCGTGGTTAATCGCGCTCGGAATATTCCACTCGCATCGAATTTCCATTCCAACCTTGTTACAGAATATACTATTCTTGCACAAAAAAAAAACAGTTTACAAATCTACAAATAAAAATTACAATTACAAAAAATCTTCACATCATTTAAGAATTTCACACACGTCAACATTCCCAACATAAAACCCATCCCTCAGTATGTACGTAAAACTCTCATAATCGCAAACTCCCGTCCCTCTTGATGGCCGCACGATTATTTACGGCTTAAATAAAAGAACACCCACGATACCACGGGCCGTAAATTATGTGTCTCGTATGCGTGTAACTCTGCTTAGAAATGTACACGCTTATTTAATTAGACCTTCGAAGATTACATCGAGGGATTGGCTCGCCGGCAACAAGTTACAAGTTACAAGTTCAGCGTTCAATTTATAAGTTCGCTATGCCTTTAATTATTCCTCGATGGAAACGTACGATCATGTTGTTATCTATTACTACAGTAAAATTCAACGAGTATTTTTTCCTGGGAACCATTCTTCGATTAGCCGCTACGGCTGTTCAAAATTTTCCATAATGTTCTTGGTGACCAACTTTTTTGCAATTTTTGCTAGGTGAAATTTTTTAACGCCAATCAATTTCTCTCGTTTTTCTGATGAAGAAAAAGGTATTACATAAGGGTCTACGATGATTATTAAAAGAGTAAATTTTTTCGATTTTTTCCATTTTCGAGTTTTCTCTGCTGACGCGTCAAGGGCTTCAAATTGACATTTGTTCTTGCGAAAGTACATTTTCTGAAGCGTCTTGAGAGGATCTTTACAGTGATGTATAGAAACCCCGAATCGAGCCAGTGGCTTCTTCAGGAAATCATTTCAAAACCAATTTTTGAGCAAAAGTAAGAAGGGGGGACCCTTGGGTAGTTTTTCAAGTTTTTGTCAAAAATTAAAAATCGCCCATTTTGATTGAATCCGACTAACTTGCACCCGAGGAGCACAGATTTGAAATCCGCGTTCGATTTGGATTCTTCGTTTAGTCACTACGGCCGTTCAAACTCTGAAAAAATCGACTTTTTTCAAAAATTTTAAACTAAAATGCCAACTTTACTATTTGTGTATTCATATGTGTTCTTGTGTGTTTTCATGATTCATTTGTTTTAGGGTGTGTGTTTATGTGTGTTCCTGTTAGTACAAGTGTGTTTTTATGTGTTTTTATGTATGTTCATGTGTGTTTGCATGTGTTTTCATATGTGTTTATGGGTCGTTATGTGTTTTAATGTGTGTTCATGTTTGTTCATGTTTGTTCCTTTGTGTCCATGTGTGTTCACATATGTGTTTAGGTGTGTTTTCACGTGTGTTCATGTGTGATCATGTCTTTTCATGTGTGTTTTCATGTGTTTTCATGTGAGTTAATTTGTGTTTTCATGTGTTTTCATATGTGTTCAAGTGTTTTCATATATTTTCATGTGTTTTCATGTTAGTTAATTTGTGTTTTTGTGTGTTTTCATGTGTTTTTATGTGTTTTCATGTGTTTTCATGTTAGTAAATTTGTGTTTTTGTGTGTTTTCATGTTAGTTAATTTGTGTTTTTGTGTGTTTTCATGTTAGTTAATTTGTGTTTTTGTGTGTTTTCATGTGTTTTTATGTGTTTTCATGTTAGTTAATTTGTGTTTTTATGTGTTTTCATGTTAGTTAATTTGTGTTTTTGTGTGTTTTCATGTGTTTTTATGTGTTTTTATGTGTTTTCATGTGTTTTCATGTTAGTTAATTTGTGTTTTTGTGTGTTTTCATGTGTTTTCATGTATTTTCATGTATTTTCATGTTAGTTAATTTGTGTTTTCATGTGTTTTTATGTGTTTTCATGTTAGTTAATTTGTGTTTTTGGCTGTTTTCATGTGTTTTTATGTGTTTTCATGTGTTTTCATGTTAGTTAATTTGTGTTTTTGTGTGTTTTCATGTGTTTTTATGTTAGTAAATTTGTGTTTTTGTGTGTTTTCGTGTTAGTTAATTTGTGTTTTTGTGTGTTTTCATGTGTTTTTATGTGTTTTTGTGTGTTTTCATGTTAGTTAATTTGTGTTTTTGTGTGTTTTCATGTGTTTTTATGTGTTTTCATGTGTTTTCATGTTAGTTAATTTGTGTTTTTGTGTGTTTTCATGTGTTTTTATGTTAGTAAATTTGTGTTTTTGTGTGTTTTCATGTTAGTTAATTTGTGTTTTTGTGTGTTTTCATGTTAGTTAATTTGTGTTTTCATGTGTTTTTATGTGTTTTCATGTTAGTTAATTTGTGTTTTTGGCTGTTTTCATGTGTTTTTATGTGTTTTCATGTGTTTTCATGTTAGTTAATTTGTGTTTTTGTGTGTTTTCATGTGTTTTCATGTTAGTAAATTTGTGTTTTTGTGTGTTTTCATGTTAGTTAATTTGTGTTTTTGTGTGTTTTCATGTGTTTTTATGTGTTTTTATGTGTTTTCATGTGTTTTCATGTTAGTTAATTTGTGTTTTTGTGTGTTTTCATGTGTTTTTATGTGTTTTCATGTGTTTTCATGTGTTTTCATGTGTTTTCAT
Organism: Ocypus olens; assembly: GCA_910593695.2. NCBI lineage: Eukaryota > Metazoa > Arthropoda > Insecta > Coleoptera > Staphylinidae > Ocypus > Ocypus olens. The sequence goes on from OU343048.1 coordinate 1,939,651, forward strand.
GTTAGTAAATTTGTGTTTTTGTGTGTTTTCATGTTAGTTAATTTGTGTTTTTGTGTGTTTTCATGTGTTTTTATGTGTTTTCATGTTAGTTAATTTGTGTTTTCATGTGTTTTCATGTGTTTTCATGTTAGTTCATTTGTGTTTTTGTGTGTTTTCATGTGTTTTTATGTGTTTTCATGTTAGTTAATTTGTGTTTTTGGCTGTTTTCATGTGTTTTTATGTGTTTTCATGTTAGTTAATATGTGTTTTTGTGTTTTCATGTGTTTTCATGTTAGTTAATTTGTGTTTTTGTGTGTTTTCATGTGTTTTTATGTGTTTTCATGTGTTTTCATGTTAGTAAATTTGTGTTTTTGTGTGTTTTCATGTTAGTTAATTTGTGTTTTTGTGTGTTTTCATGTGTTTTTATGTGTTTTTATGTGTTTTCATGTGTTTTCATGTGTTTTAATGTTAGTTAATTTGTGTTTTTGTGTGTTTTCATGTGTTTTCATGTATTTTCATGTATTTTCATGTTAGTTAATTTGTGTTTTCATGTGTTTTCATGTGTTTTCATGTTAGTTAATTTTTGTTTTTGGCTGTTTTCATGTGTTTTTATGTGTTTTCATGTTAGTTAATTTGTGTTTTCATGTGTTTTCATGTTAGTTAATTTGTGTTTGTATGTGTTTTCATGTGTTTTTATGTTTGTTTTCATGTGTTTTCATATGTGTTTAAGTCTTTTCATGTGAGTTAATTTGTGTTTTTATGTCTGTTCATGTGTGTTCATTTGTTTTCATGTGCGTCCATGTGTGTTCACATATATGTGTTCAGGTGCACTGATTTTTTACCCGGACTTTTTACCACGATTTTAAACTATTGTCGAGTTTTCTTTGTAAATGTTTTTTCCTTTTCTTTATTGATAATGAAACACTCTGCATATTTTAAAATGTTCTAAATATGGCTAATCATGTATATTAATGTATATATAATTTTCCAGTTAGAATCACGGGAACCAGGGATGCCGGGACTTCCCCGCGGCCGACGTGATGGGCACGCACCAGCGGATTCAGCTGACCAAGAGGCAGAAAACGGAGATGTTAGGACTTCATCGACAGTTGTCGGAGTCCGCAAAACATGTTCGCCATCACCAACCAAATTGCTGTGGATCCGACAGGCCAAATGAAGATTGAACATTAATCAAAAATTAAGAAATGTAATGTTAATCTCTGAAACAATAACCTGTTATAATTGGTGTCTAAGTGAATAAAAAAATCTACATTACAGCATAAAACCACTGTCTTTTTATTCGTACTAACCATTTTTTACACATCCATACTAAAAATGCCAAACCTAGTCAAGTGAAATATTTGGTCAAAATACCTCTTGTCGTTCCTAATCTCCTGATACAAATTATGAAAATTTTTCGAAATTAATTTTGGGTGAACAAAATACCTCTTGTCGTTCCTAATCTCCTGATACAAACTATTAAAATTTTTCGAAATTAATTTAGGGTACACATTCTGAGCCTAAAATTTTCGATCGATTTTTGAAGTGAAATAAATACCTCTTGTCGTTCCTAGTCTCCTGATACAAATTATGAAAATTTTTCGAAATTGATTTTGGGTGAACAAAATACCTCTTTTCGTTCCTAATCTCCTGATACAAATTATGAAAATTTTTCGAAATTTATTTTGGGTGAACAAAATACCTCTTTTCGTTCCTAATCTCCTGATACAAATTATGAAAATTTTTCGAAATTAATTTTGGGTGAATAAAATACCTCTTGTCGTTCCTAATCTCCTGATACAAATCGTGAAAATTTTTCGAAATTAATTTAAGGTAGACATTCTGAACCTAAAATTTTCGATCAATTTTTGAAGTGAAATAAATACCTCTTGTCGTTCCTAGTCTCCTGATACAAATTATGAAAATTTTTCGAAATTAATTTTGGGTGAATAAAATACCTCTTGTCGTTCCTAATCTCCTGATACAAATCGTGAAAATTTTTCGAAATTAATTTAGGGTACACATTCTGAACCTAAAATTTTCGATCGATTTTTGAAGTGAAATAAATACCTCTTGTCGTTCCTAGTCTCCTGATACAAATTATGAAAATTTTTCGAAATTAATTTTGGGTGAATAAAATACCTCTTGTCGTTCCTAATCTCCTGATACAAATCGTGAAAATTTTTCGAAATTAATTTAGGGTACACATTCTGAACCTAAAATTTTCGATCGATTTTTGAAGTGAAATAAATACCTCTTGTCGTTCCTAGTCTCCTGATACAAATTATGAAAATTTTTCGAAATTAATTTTGGGTGAACAAAATACCACTTTTCGTTCCTAATCTCCTGATACAAATTATGAAAATTTTTCGAAATTAATTTTGGGTGAATAAAATACCTCTTGTCGTTCCTAATCTCCTGATACAAATCGTGAAAATTTTTCGAAATTAATTTAGGGTACACATTCTGAACCTAAAATTTTCGATCGATTTTTGAAGTGAAATAAATATCTCTTGTCGTTCCTAGTCTCCTGATACAAATTATGAAAATTTTTCGAAATTAATTTTGGGTGAACAAAATACCTCTTTTCGTTCCTAGTCTCCTGATACAAATTATGAAAATTTTTCGAAATTAATTTTGGGTGAATAAAATACCTCTTTTCGTTCCTAGTCTCCTGATACAAATTATGAAAATTTTTCGAAATTAATTTTGGGTGAATAAAATACCTCTTGTCGTTCCTAATCTCCTGATACAAATCGTGAAAATTTTTCGAAATTAATTTAGGGTACACATTCTGAGCCTAAAATTTTCGATCGATTTTTGAAGTGAAATAAATATCTCTTGTCGTTCCTAGTCTCCTGATACAAATTATGAAAATTTTTCGAAATTAATTTTGGGTGAACAAAATACCTCTTTTCGTTCCTAGTCTCCTGATACAAATTATGAAAATTTTTCGAAATTAATTTTGGGTGAATAAAATACCTCTTTTCGTTCCTAGTCTCCTGATACAAATTATGAAAATTTTTCGAAATTAATTTTGGGTGAATAAAATACCTCTTGTCGTTCCTAATCTCCTGATACAAATCGTGAAAATTTTTCGAAATTAATTTAGGGTACACATTCTGAACCTAAAATTTTCGATCGATTTTTGAAGTGAAATACCTCTTGTCGCTCCTCATCTCCTGATACAAATCGTGAAAATTTTTCGAAATTAATTTTGGGAATCGCCAATTTTCATATCATTATTCTTAACATGGATTTCTTTTAATAAACATTGAATTAATTTTTTCAAATCTTTCCGAGACCCAACATTTTGTTCATGCATTTTTTTCCTGCATGGAAAACATGATCAAAATTGTGAAACGTTGAAATCACGAAAAAATTTTTTTGGGAAAAATAGTTAATCTTTAGTTTTTTTCAAATTTACGTTCAGTCTGAAAAATCGACTTTTTGGCAATTTCCTTATCTAATTCTGTTCTGGCTACTCGGATTATCTTTACGGCAATTTTGAGTTATGCCGCCAAACAATTGAAGAATTCCGCGCGGACCACTCGATCTCGTTAGTGCAAGATTGGATCTATTGATGCGAATTAATGCGCCAGCGAGTCTCACTTGAGCCCGTGACACGTTTCAATTGAAACTGAAACAGTTTCTATCAATAGCTAATGACACATCCAGAAATTACTCTGCTGCAGTTTTCAATGTTTACCAACAAATTAAGGAAAATTTACCTTGCTGCTTACGCCCACGCATCGTGACATAACGCTCGAACCTACGCTCAAATCGATTTCTACGTTTCGAATATAAATCAGTAAAAATGCAGTTGTAAAAATGTGAGAACCGGATGATCGAAAGTCAGTTCAAAATTGTCCAAAATAGAAAGATTTCAATATTGGACAATCAATTAAATGTTGAAGATTACCGAAACACTGAATAAGACACTTATTCAGTGTTTCTATAATGAATTACCACGTAGTAACGGTCGCAACCATCACCATTGATTGAAGATTACCAATAGAAACTCGTCCAACCCATTTTAACATGTTCGATCAATCCACCGGAAATGCAGGAGTGATATTTCGTTCGCCTCCTCAACACCACCAATTGAATCCTACTCCACGAACCGTTGTCAATCCTCCTGCATACAATAGCAATCGAAACGACTTTCTCTCCTGAACAAACAGTGTGTGGTCTTAATGGATTTAATTAAAACGTCCCCATCGGAGTGTGTCGACGAAACATTTGATTGAGTTATAGAAATTCCGTGTATTGTGGGTGTTCCACGGATGTTCGTGCGGCCATAAAACATATTAAGTTATCGGAACCGCCTCCCGATGTACTTACAAGATAATAAATAAAATGCGCCCGGATCTAGCCTAGAGTTTACAGTGCCTGTAAACATGGGCCACTCGAAGAGATGGTCGATCGTTACCAGACGGCTAATTGCTGCACTGTCGATTGTCGATTACAGACATGAAAGAGTGAACTGAAGATGTGTGTAGAGCGAGAGAACTGTTGAGAGAGTTATGGTTCGGTGCTTTTCAATTTAATGTTTGTATATTAATTGACATGACTGTCACTCATCTCTTGTAGTGTTGGTTATAAATTGGGTTTTAATTGGATCGTATGTTCAATCATTTATATGCAGTGCGTTTATGTAACCCTTTATGTCCGTCGTAAATTTTTGGCCAATATTTTTAAGACAAAGTGAACTGCAAGGGGAGGATCAGATGCGTGACGTCCACATCTTAGTCGTTTCCGAGAAAAAAATGTTTGTTTTTTTATTTGCAGTGTGTTTACACACCTTTTACGAAAACGAAACGATACCGAGTCCGTAGAGTATCGGTAAGACCTCCGATTCGCAATCCGGGGGTCCATGGATCGATTCCCGTTGGTGTAGTTAGTTTTTTTTTTATACTTTTTATTAAATATGTTCAATTTTTTAATCAATTATATTAACACCTTTTGACCGGGCGCTATGACCAAGGTGACTTGCCTGTGTAGCAACGCAAGCGAAAATATTGCGCGCGCCGCCGTGTATGATGAACTGTATGCAACCCATTCTGCATGTTTGCGTCTAAAAATAGACGGCCCGCCTGTAGCACACAGTTCGCAAAGTGTCTACTCCCGCTCAAAGTGTGTTAATTCAATTTGTAGGGGTGAAAGGATTAAACAAATAAAACAGGAGATTGAGAAATGATCATTTATTGATGCCATTACCAAGACAACAGAACACTGGATACAACATTTATTACAAAAGTTACAGTAACATAAAAAATGTTAACACAAAAAGATAACAAATTATAATATAGACTTATCTAACTTAAACTAATTATAATTGAGACTGTACATAAATTTAAGCGTGCGGATAAAATGTTAGTAAGAGGTGTGTACGTGCATGTGTGTGTGCTATAAATAATGATTGAGTAATTATAAACATTTGATAAGCTTGCTATGCGTAGGAAAGAGAGTCGCGCTGATATATTTAATCTCTGCAATTTCCTTCTAATTCACAACTTCTTGGATGTCTATTCCTGGACCGCTAATTTTCCATGGAATTAACCACAACGATAAAACACATCATTGTTTATCAACATTAAGATAGCTGAAATTTTTTAACGCCAATCGAATTACCTCGTTGGTTTTCCAATTTTTTCAATATGAATTTTTTTAACGCCGATCGATTTATTTCATTTTTCTGATGAAGAAAATGGTATTACATAAAGGTCTACGATGATTATTAAAAAAGTTGATTTTTTCGATTTTTTCCATTTTCGATTTTTCTTTGCTGCCGTGTCACGGGCTCCAAATTGACATTTGCTGTTGCGCAAGTACATTTTCTGAAGGGTCTTGAAGGGATCTTTACGGTGATGTATAGAAACCCCGAATCGCACCAGTGGTTTCTTCAGGAAATCATTTTAAATGCAATTTTTGGGAAAAAGTAAGAAGGGGGGACCCTTGGATGATTTTTCAGGTTTTCGTCAAAAATTTCGAATCGCCAATTTTAATTAAATCCGACTAATTGACACACTAGGAACACAGATTTGCAATCTGCGATTAAATTGGATTCTTCGTTTAGTCGCTACGGCCGTTCAAAGTCTGAAAAAAACGACTTTTTTCAAAATCTACCACAAAGTTCATGGTGACATGCTAACTTTTTTGCATTTTTTTCTGGATGAAATTTTTTAACGCCAATTGGTTTATTTCGTTCTTCTGATGAAGAAAAGGGTATTACATAAAGGTCTGTGGTGATTATTAAGAAAGTTGATTTTTTCGATTTTTTCCATTTTCGAGTTTTCTTTGCTGACGAGTCACGAACTTCAAATTGTCATTTGTTGTTGCGAAAGTACATTTTCTGAAGCGTCTTAATGAGATCTTTCCAGTGATGTATAGAAACCCCGATTCGAACCAGTGGTTTTTCCAGGAAATCATTTTTAGTGCAATTTTTGAGAAAAAGTAAGAAGGGGGGACCCTTGGATAGAATTTCGGGTTTTCGTCAAAAATAAAAAATCGCCAATTTTCATCTAATCCGACTCATATGCGCTCAATGACCACAGAATTTAAAACCGCGTTCAAATTGGATTTTTCGTTCCGACGCTACAGCCGTTCAAAGTTTTGAAAAATCGTCTTTTTTCAAAATCTTCCATAAAGTTCATGGTGACATGCTAACTTTTTTGCATTTTTTTCTGGATGAAAATTTTTAACGCCAATTGGTTTATTTCGTTCTTCTGATGAAGAAAATGGTATTACATAAAGGTCCACGATGATTATTAAGAAAGTTGATTTTTTCGATTTTTTCCATTTTCGAGTTTTCTTTGCTGTCGCGTCACGGGCTTTAAATTGACATTTGTTGTTGCGCAAGTACATTATCTGGAGCGTCTTAATAAGATCTTTCCAGTGATGTAAAGAAACCCCGATTCGAACCAGTGGTTTTTCCAGGAAATCATTTTTAGTGCAATTTTTGAGCAAAAGTAAGAAGGGGGGACCCTTGGATAGAATTTCGTGTTTTCGTCAAAAATAAAAAATCGCCAATTTTTATCTAATCCGGCTCATATGTGCTCAAGGACCACAGAATTTAAAACCGCGTTCAAATTGGATTTTTCGTTCCGACGCTACAGCCGTTCAAAGTTTGAAAAAATCTACTTTTTTCAAAATCTTCCATAAAGTTCATGGTGACTTGGTAACTTTTTTGCATTTTTTTCTGGATGGATTTTTTTAACGCCAATAGATTTAATTCGTTCTTCTGATGAAGAAAATGGTACTACATAAAGGTCTACGATGATTATTAAGAAAGTTGATTTTTTCGATTTTTTCCATTTTCGAGTTTTCTTTGCTGTCGCGTCACGGGCTTTAAATTGACATTTGTTGTTGCGCAAGTACATTATCTGGAGCGTCTTAATAAGATCTTTCCAGTGATGTAAAGAAACCCCGATTCGAACCAGTGGTTTTTCCAGGAAATCATTTTTAGTGCAATTTTTGAGCAAAAGTAAGAAGGGGGGACCCTTGGATAGAATTTCGTGTTTTCGTCAAAAATAAAAAATCGCCAATTTTTATCTAATCCGGCTCATATGTGCTCAAGGACCACAGAATTTAAAACCGCGTTCAAATTGGATTTTTCGTTCCGACGCTACAGCCGTTCAAAGTTTGAAAAAATCTACTTTTTTCAAAATCTTCCATAAAGTTCATGGTGACTTGGTAACTTTTTTGCATTTTTTTCTGGATGGATTTTTTTAACGCCAATAGATTTAATTCGTTCTTCTGATGAAGAAAATGGTACTACATAAAGGTCTACGATGATTATTAAGAAAGTTGATTTTTTCGATTTTTTCCATTTTCGATTTTTCTTTGCTGCCGTGTCACGGGCTCCAAATTGACATTTGCTGTTGCGCAAGTACATTTTCTGAAGGGTCTTGAAGGGATCTTTACGGTGATGTATAGAAACCCCGAATCGCACCAGTGGTTTCTTCAGGAAATCATTTTAAATGCAATTTTTGGGAAAAAGTAAGAAGGGGGGACCCTTGGATGATTTTTCAGGTTTTCGTCAAAAATTTCGAATCGCCAATTTTAATTAAATCCGACTAATTGACACACTAGGAACACAGATTTGCAATCTGCGATTAAATTGGATTCTTCGTTTAGTCGCTACGGCCGTTCAAACTCTGAAAAAAAACGACTTTTTTCAAAATTTTCGATAAAGTTCATGGTGACTTGCTAACTTTTTTCCAATTTTTTCAAGATGAAATTTTTTAACGCCAATCGGTTTATTTCGTTCTTTTGATGAAGAAAATGGTATTACATAAAGGTCTACGATGATTACTAAGAAAGTTGATTTTTTCGATTTTTTCCATTTTCGAGTTTTCTTTGCTGACGCATCACGGGCTTCAAATTAACATTTTTTCTTGCGCAAGTACATTTTCTGAAGCGTCTTAATGAGATCTTTCCAGTGATGTATAGAAACCCCGATTCGAACCAGTGGTTTTTCCAGGAAATAATTTTTAGTGCAATTTTTGAGAAAAAGTAAGAAGGGGGGACCCTTGGATAGAATTTCGGGTTTTCGTCAAAAATAAAAAATCGCCAATCTTCATCTAATCCGAATCATATGCGCTCATGGACCACAGAATTTAAAACCGCGTTCAAATTGGATTTTTCGTTCCGACGCTACAGCCGTTCAAAGTTTGAAAAAATCGACTTTTTTCAAAATTTTCCATGGCGACTTGCCAACTTTTTTCCAATTTTTTCAAGATGAATTTTTTTAACGCCGATCGATTTATTTCGTTCTTCTGATGAAGAAAATGGTATGACATAAAGGTTTACAATGATTATTAAGAAAGTTGATTTTTTCGATTTTTTCCATTTTCGAATTTTCTTGGCTGACGCGTCACGGGCTTCAAATTGACATTTGTTCTTGCGCAAGAACATTTTCTGAAGCGTCTTGAAGGGATCTTTACAGTGATGTATAGAAACCCCGAATCGAACCAGTGGTTTCTTCAGGAAATTATTCCAAAGCCAATTTTTGGGAAAAAGTAAGAAGGGGGGACCCTTGGATGATTTTTCAGGTTTTCGTCAAAAATTTCGAATCGCCAATTTTAATTAAATCCGACTAATTCATACACAAGGAACACAGATTTGAAATCCGCGTTCAAATTGGATTCTTCGTTCAGCCGCTACGGCCGTTCGAAATCTGAAAAAAATCGATTTTTTTTTCGAAATTTATTTTTTCAATGGTTTAATTATCTCGAGTTATACATCAACTTTAATAGCAAGCGTCACGCCTCCGGACACATCCATTCGACTCCTAATTCCGAACAAAAGAGCTTCGTAATTACCGCACCATCATCGGTTGTACTCGTAGGTAAATCTTGTTGCGCAACAACTCGCGGTATGTAAATTCTCGTCAACACGCGGATGGACACCGAAATTCCGAAATTCTTCCAGCGACACACGGGGAGGGGAAATTGAACGGTCACGAAACACCCGGCCTCGGGGGCCACCGTTGTGTGATGAAGAGAGTGCGTGCACTCACCAAACAAAACTAATTTCATTAGACGTAAGAATGTTTAGACAAACAGTTCATAAAAGAAAAGAAAAAACGTATAAAGCTAGAAGTAGGAGTAATTATGATCTGTGCGCGGTAGCTTGATGATAAAATGAATTGAATTCTTAAGTAATGTTACCTGCGTGACCGTCGAGTGCTTTATTTTTATTATTTGAAAAATTCATTTTTTTTTAAGGTAGTCATTGCGATTGTTTTAAAGGCCCTCTTTCTTGGATGAAGTGAATGGGCCACTTACACGTGAATTCCTCCGTAAACTCCGCTTCTACATCATCAGATTCATACTAGACTTAAATTTTTCCTGTTGTCTGCAATTTTCAAGAAATTGCGATTTCAAATTTGAAAGGCTGCAATTGTTAGAACGGATATATTATTTCAACTGTCTTCCTTGGATTGAGCAAAGGGGTAATTCCGACATGGATTTCTTCAAGATTCGCTCTTCTATTTCATTGAATTCAAATTAGATATCACTTATCCTTGGTAACTGCAATTTTTAAGAAATTACGTTTTCAAATTTGAAAGGCTGTAATTGTTTCAACGGATATATTACGAGTATTTCAACTGTGTTCCTTGGATTGAGTAAACGGATCATTCCGACATGTATTTCTTCAAGATACGCTCTTCTATTTCATTGAATTCAAATTAGATATCACTCATCCTTGATAACTGCAATTTTTAAGAAATTGCGTTTTCAAATTTGAAAGGCTGTAATTGTTTCAACTGATATATTATTTCAACTGTGTTCCTTGGATTGAGTAAACGGATCATTCCGGAATGGATTTCTTCAAGATTCGCCCTTCTATATCATTGAATTCAAATGAGATATCATTTATCCTTGGCAACTGCAATTTTCAAGGAGACGCAGTTTTAAGTTTGAAATGTTGCAATCGTTTTAACGGCCTAAATATTTTAAATGTCTGACTTGGATCAAGTAAAGGGACCACTCCCGCATAATTTCCTTCAAGAACTTCGCTTCTACATCACCAGATTCATACTAGACATCAATTTTTCTTGCTGACTGCAATTTTCAAGAAATTGCAGTTTCAAATTTGAACGGCTGCAATTGTTTTAACGGCCATATTTTTGCAGCCATCTTTGTTGGATTGAGTAAACGGATATATCCGCTACAATTTCTTCAAGATTCTCTCTTCTATATCTGATCAAAAATTGATTCGGGATTGATGTCTTACTCAATACATCTGAATCCTCTCTGGAAATTTTATTGGTACCAATTTCAAAGATATGATCGAGGAGATTATTCCCCTCGCCGGCCATCGCACATAAAGATGCCTCGGTTAATTTCCCTAACTTTACGTTGAGGCCTCGAATCGGAACAGGATAATCCCGCGCGCATCCACAACTCATAAAATCGCGCCCGAGAAAAGTGCGACGGGCGCGTACTTGTCCGGAACATGTTCATGTGCGAGCATGTGCCGCGGACTCGGCGAGAAAGAGTTGGGTTATTCACCTTTGATACAAGTCGTTATCCCGACATAACAGGAAACACAGCATCTGACCCATTTCTCCGTGCTCGTATTATTATTTTTCTTTTATTTTCTTTTTTATTTTTTGTTGATATATTACGAATCCGAGCGTCGTTTTCAATTAACGTTCGATACCATTGTTTGGTCGCCAGAGACTTATCGGTTTACGACAAACCTCATTTCGATCCGAGATTGTCGCCATGGTGCTTAAACATAATGGGATATTAGTAGTTCAACTGCTTTCAATCAATTGGAATTGATTACGAAATCGATGGTAAAATATTGAAGATCAGGAAATTATCCAGAGCGAAGAAAGACTATTCAAAATTAATTTACATGTAAAATTTTAAATGTGTTAATACTGGCTCCCCTAATTATTTGACAGCATCGGTCTTCTTAAATTATTTTTAAAGCTTTTTAAGGTGAATCATTTGGTACCTTACTCAATGATTTCTGCAGAGTATTTACCGAGATATTTACAAAAAACTTTACCATTATTTCGAATTAAAAACAAAGGTTTGCCATGAAATCATAATGGCCGATATATAATTTTGTTCTAAAAAGTGACGGTAGATGTCACATTACGATTAACAATCGGCCGTGTATTCTACACAAGAAAAAGTATTTATAAGTAAATGGTTTTACAGAGGTACTATTAAAGAAGTGGATGTGATTTGAGTATTAAAAATAATGTAAGTAGACCGATATTATAAAATAATTAAGGGACCCAAATGTAACACATTTTAAATTGTACTTGTCTTCTCCGAAAATTCACGTACAGTTCTTAAATAGTGCCTGAGTAAAACGTTTTAATCATAAATACTTTTTCTTATGTAAAATACACGGCCGATTGTAAATCGTAATGCGACATCTACCGTCACTTTTTAGAACAAAATGAAATGTCGGCCATTATGATTTCATGGCAAACCTTTGTTTTTAATTCAAAATAGTTGTAAAGTTTTTTGCAATTATCTCGGTAAATACTCTGCAGAAACCATTGAGTAAGGTACCAAACGATTCAGCTTAAAAAGCTTTAAAAATAATGTACGAAGACAAATACTGTCAAATAATTAGGGGAGCCAATATTAACACATTTAAAATTTTACATGTAAATCCCTATGGCCCGCTTCGCATTCAACACTCTGTGTGTATCCACAGTCCTTCTTTTAGACATTTAATGTTCTAATTGGTACGTACACCCTGTATGTATCCACAGTTCTTCTGCTAGAAATTTAATGTTCTAATTGGTACGTTAACGAAACACATTCGCACAAAAAAAAATTATGCCAACAACCGAATCTTCCGTTATCACCAATCCCACGACTTTAAGTGGAATTTTTTCGAGTCCAGCAATAATTATCTGCGAGAGATAAGAGGACCAACGAATTTCTTTGAAGCAAAAAAAAAATGAGCGCACATCCTCGCGCGTCCGAAAATAAAGTTGATAACACGTCCTAAAAAAAAAACGATAACCCTTTCCGCAAACGGAGACAGTCGCTAATCTGAATCCCAAATTCTAATTAGATAAACGACCAAAACATTTCTTCACATCACGAAAATGAAAACACAATGATAGCCTATTTTTTTAATCCTAGAGCAAAACAAATCATTTATTTCTCGGTCAAAAAAAAACTAGACCAATTATCACATTACCAAAATGAAAACACAATGATAGCCTATTTTTTTAATCCTAGACCAAAACAAATCATTTACTTTTCGTCCAAAAAAAAAAAAAAAAACTAGACCAATTATTATCACTGATCTAAATACCGAATTTATTTTTCTGGTACAAATATTTTTTTTTCCCAGAAAACTAGATCAATTATTATCGCTAATCTAAATTCTCATTTTATATATCTATGACATAATTATAACAGAGGAAATGTTTCCTCATAGCAGATGACAAAATAATTGCTCAAATCTGGTTTAAAGTAATAATTAGAACAAATTTGTATGGTGCATATTTTTTTCGATGGAAAACTAGATTCATTTTCATCTTTGATCCAAACATCAAATTATTTCTGCCTTCGTTTAGCCGTTTAAAGTCTGAAAAATTGACTTTTTCTTCCTAAAATTTTCACACTGACAAGCCAACTTTTTTACTATTATAGCTAGCTGAAATTTTATAAAGTCAATCGATTCAGCTCGTTCTTCTGATGAAAAAAATGATACTACATAAAAGTCTACGATGATTATTAAAAAAGATGATTTTTTCGATTTTTTTCATTTTCGAGTTTTCTTTGCTGACGCGTCACGTGCTTAAAATTAACATTTGTTTTTGCGAAAGTACATTTTCCGAAGCGTCTTGAAGGGATCTTTCGAATGATGTATAGAAACCCCAAATCGAACCAGTGGTTTCGACAGGAAATCATTTCAAAGCCAATTTTTGAGCAAAAGTAAGAAGGGGGGACCCTTGTGTAGTTTTTCAAGTTTTCGTCAAAAATTAAAAATCGCTAATTTGAATTGAATCCGACTAACTTGCGTCAGAGGAGCACAGATTTGAAATCCGCGTTCGATTTGGATTCTTCGTTCAGCCGCTACGGGCGTTCAAAGTCTGAAAAAATTGACTTTTTTCAAAAAATGTTTGTGGTGACTGGCCAATTATTTTGCATTTTTTCCTAGATGAAATTTTTTAACGCCAATCAATTTAGCGCGTTCTTCTGATGAAGAAAAATGTATTACATAAAGGTCTACGATGATTTTTAAAAAAGTTGATTTTTTCGATTTTTTTCATTTTCGAATTTTCTTTGCTGACGCGTCACGGGCTACAAATTGACATTTGTTCTTGCGAAAGTACATTTTCTGAAGCGCCTTGAAGGGATCTTTTCAGTGATGTATAGAAACCCCGAATCGAGCCAGTGGTTTCTTCAGGAAACCATTTCAAAGCCAATTTTTCAGCAAAAGTAAGAAGGGGGGACCCTTGTGTAGTTTTTCAAGTTTTCGTCAAAAATTAAAAATCGCCAATTTTAATTGAATCCGACTAACTTGCGCCCGAGGAGCACAGATTTGAAATCCGCGTTCGATTTGGATTCTTCGTTTAGCCGTTACGGGCGTTCAAAGTCTGAAAAAATTGACTTTTTTCAAAAAATGTTTGTGGTGACTGGCCAATTATTTTGCATTTTTTCCTAGATAAAATTTTTTAACGCCAATCAATTTGGCGCGTTCTTCTGATGAAGAAAAAGGTATTACATAAGTATCTACGATGATTATTAAAAGAGTTGATTTTTTCGATTTTTTTAATTTTCGAATTTTCTTGGCTGACGCGTCACAGCCTTCAAATTGGCATTTGTTCTTGGGAAAGTACATTTTCTGAAGCGCCTTGAAGGGATCTTTCCAGTGATGTATAGAAACCCCGAATCGAACCAGTGGTTTCTTCAGGAAATCATTTCAAAGCCAATTTTTGAGCAAAAGTAAGAAAAAAAAAATTAAAAATCGCCAATTTTAACTCAATCCGGCTAATTTGTACACGAGGAGCACAGATTTGCAAACCGTAAAACGAAATGTAGCACGAAATTTGCAACGCGAATGCGTTTTCGATCAGCATCAGAATTAATCGTAAAAATAATTAAAGCAATCGGTATTGAGGTTAACTCCGGAATTTATCGCGGGGGCTTTCGGAGAAAGTCGCATCATTTATCCGCGGACCCAATCGGGTCTCTTGCTAATCAGTTCACAGGATGACAATTACATCATTGCGCCCAGAAACACAAGGTCTGCGGTTGAGAATTTTATGACATCATATTTATGTACAAAAAACAATTGTAACAGTATCATTTAACAAAGTGGCCAATGGTTATTACACTAAGGCCAGGCGATAGCCAAATATGAATTTAAAAAAAATTAACAAAGTTCTGAAATTAAAAAACAAAATCGGGTCAATTATCGAAAAAAGAAATGTGAATTGAAAAATGTATGCAACTAATTATTGTAAGAAAATATTAAATAAATTGGCAAAAATGGGCGATAGCTCGTTCGGTAACATTATAATAAAACTGTATAAATATAAGAACTTTACTGAAAAAATTTTTTTTTCAGAAATTGTTGAAGTGGCATCTAGGGACCCCAAAACGGATATTACCGTAAAAAAAATTTGAAAAAAAATCACGATCACTATACTTTCTCGTACTTCGTAACGGAGAAAGTAAGAAAATATGTTCTTCTCTCTGTATTAATAACGTGAGAGGATCGAAGTTATATAAATCTAAATAAATATTCATGACCCGAGTTTGCACGTGTGACCGTCATTATCAAATGATAAGTGTTTAAATTTCAGAACTCAATTCGGAATGTATCCGATACATCAACCCGAGTTACGTTAAACAATTCATTAAAGGCGAGATAAAAAAAATAATCTGTGCCGGTGCCTAGTTTTTTGTTTACAAATTTTTAATGATCACGCTAAAGTCCGAAAATGTGAACGAGATAAGTCCAATTCGGGGCATAGCGTTTGCGTGACCTGCGACCTGAGCCAACTCGATTTCTTTTCAACTGGGTCAGAAGTTAAAAGACAATTTTTCAGATTAGAGAAAGTATAATTTGGATCGGCAAATGCAAATCGTAAAATGTAGACACTGGATACTTTCATGATCCAAATACTTGAGTAATGTAAAATATAGACTTTTATATTTATATTCGAGTTTTGATTCAGCTATATACGGAGCAACTTCGTTTATTATTTATTTAATTTTATATTTATATTTTTTATAGACTTTTATGATCCGCAATACTTGAGTACATTTTGGAGGATAACAAAAGTAACAATTGTACAATCCCACCTTCAAGAAAAAAATGCGTACGCTTTTTCCTTTCTTGCGTTTCGTTTGTACAAGCACCGATGAATAGAGGACTGCTTTGCATAAGCAAAGCAGGTATCGGTCAGTTCGTTTGGTCAACAAAAGATTTTTTTACTCAATGAACAGGTAAACTTTGCGCATAAGAGGCGGAGGTAATTCACTTACGTTCTTAACAGAAAAACCATTGAAGAATCCCCGAAGAGTTTTCACGGTGTACAAATCTATATTTCCATACAAATTGTGAATCTTTTATAACACATTTTATTTACAATGACATAAACCTGACGTATGCAATAATAATAATAACAAAAAAAGCACTCGGTTTGTTTCATGAAAAATTAAAATGTTTGTGCTTTATTATTACTTGTAAGTTCCTGTCTTATTTATGTGTAATTTTTGAATTTTGGTTTATTTGTATTTTATGTCAGGTTATGAAAATAAAGGCCTATTATTATTATTATTACAAATTACAATAAGACAAACTAAACGCAGAAATACATTTATAAACAAACTTTCCTCTTTGAAAAATAAAAGAAGATGAAAAATGTTTGCGTTTTATTATTATTATTACAAATTACAATACGAAGAAATATACTCGACAGTAAATTTATAAACGACAATAAACGCCCTATATTCACTATTTTTTTCTCAACTTATTTCAGACTAAACAGTGGATTGCAGCGTTGAAAGGAGCCACTGTGCAGCTTTCATCGTGCAATCGAAAGATCATCAGTTTTGTCCCATTCACATTATGCTAATGAGATAACAGGTCGACACCCATTGTACCTCGCACACGGCTCGAGATAATAATTGTAAGCAATTTCTCAAACAGGAAATGAGGCAATCCATTAATTAAAAAAACGCGATTTATTAAAATGTGCAGCAATTATAATTATCTTCTCGAGAAAGCGACGAAAAGACGAATTGTAGAATTAAATCCAATGGATGGACGAAATTCATCAAATACAAATGTATTTAATAAGATATTACGACAATAACAATAAAAATGCATCTATAATAAAGCTAAACAATAATTATGAGATATTACGATACAAGTTTTGGCGCAATTTATTTTTCAAAATTAATTTTCAATAGCGGCGGCTCGTGGATTTTCGCAGAGGAGGCTCGTGCTGCTGTTTTGTTCAAATTTTCTTCCGCAGCCTTATAACATCCACGAGCCGCCGCTGGTAAACACACTGTATCGGCGCGCCCCTGGCTTCAACCTCATATGCTACATTAAAATTAAACTCTTAAATAAACAGATCGACTCTACCTTACGACGAACGCTTAATTCGCTTCGATCTTGAGAGTACTCACGTACCTAGAACAAAGAAAAAAAACAATAAGTATAAAAATAAACAAAGGGATGTAATAGTAATTAACGTAACAAGTTCCAAAAGTGATATTTTACGGGATGAGTAGGAAGTATATACGCAAAATCGTCCCGAAAGTATAGAAATCGTTCCGAAAGTGAAACAAAATCGTCCCGAAAATAATTACTTTCGGTACGATTTATGTAAAGTGCTATTTTCTATTTATTAATTCATACCGAAAGTGTTATTTTCGGGACGGCTGCAGAAAAAAAAAAGTTTGTACAATAGGTAAGACAATAAATTAAAACCTACGCCAACGTAACTCTAAACCTTAGGTCAAGTTCCGCCGTCGTGTTTACTTTTTTTTTTGTGGGGCTCAGAAATTAAAAGAAGATTAAAGGACGGACCTTCCGTCCAAGTTAGAACGACTTATCATTATCATCACAAAACGGTTCAGGAGGAGGCTTTACCCACCCCGAGGTCTAAATCCAATAATGGATGAATCGTAATCCGTGCCACGGTGTCACAAACGATTACCATAATAAAGTTTTAAAATTTAAAAATTTTTTTCGAAAATCGAAACGTTTACGAGAAATATTTATCAACAAAAAATGCCATTTTGGCATTCTCTGCTATTAATGTTAATGTAAATTTCATGTAACTATTAACATTTCATAATTATAAACAAAAAAATAATTTTTAATTTTTTTTTTTGAAAATCAAAAAGTTTACGAGAAATATTTATCAACAAAAAATATCCATTTTGGCATTCTCTACAATTAATGTTAATATAAATTTAATGTAACTATTAACATTTCATAATTATAAACGAAAAATGACAATATTTTTAATTTTTAAATTATTTTTTCGAAAATCAAAAAGTTTACTTGAAATATTTATCAACTCAAAATGTCCATTTTGGCATTCTCTACAATTAATGTTAATGTAAATTTCATGTAACTATTAACATTTCATAATTATAAACCAAAAATGACAATATTTTTAATTTTTAAATTATTTTTTCGAAAATCAAAAAGTTTACTAGAAATATTTATCAACTCAAAATGTCCATTTTGGCATTCTCTACAATTAATGTTAATGTAAATTTCATGTAACTATTAACATTTCATAATTATAAACCAAAAATTACAATATTTTTCATTTTTAAATTATTTTTTCAAAATTCAAAAAGTTTACGAGAAATATTTATCAACAAAAAATGGCCACTTTGGCATTCCCTACAATTTATGTTAACTGAAATAAGTTGTAAAAATTGTTTAAATTTTACTGACGCGAAAAAAAAAATAGAAAAACAATTGTCATCGAGTTGTAACTTTTCAAAATTTCTCAAAATTCATTAAATATTGATTCCGTTAAAAGACCTACACATAGTTTCCTACGAGATTTTGGAATAAAGTTGACGTAAACTGAAACAAGTTCCAGAAATTGTTTAAATTTTACTGACGCAAAAAAAATAGAAAAACAATTGTCATCGAGTTGCAACTTTTCAAAATTACTCAAAATTCATTAAAGATTGATTCCGCTAAAAGACCTACACATAGTTCCCTACGAAATTTTGGAATAAAGTTGACTTAAACTGAAACAAGTTGCAAAAATTGTTTAAATTTTTCTGACGCGAAAAAAAAAATAGAAAAACAATTGTCATCAAGTTGGAACTTTTCAAAATTACTCAAAATTCATTAAAGATTGATTCCTCTAAAAGACCTACACATAGTTCCCTACAAGATTTTGGAATAAAGTTGACGTACACGGAAACAAGTTGTAAAAATAGTTTAAATTTTTCTGACGCGAAAAAAAAAATAGAAAAACAATTGTCATCGAGGTGGAACTTTTCAAAATTACTCAAAATTCATTAGAGATTGATTCCGCTAAAAGACCTACACTTAGTTCTCTACTAGATTTTGGAATAAAGTGACTTAAACTGAAACAAGTTGCAAAAATTGTTTAAATTTTACTGACGCGAAAAAAAAAATAGAAAAACAATTGTCATCGAGTTGTAACTTTTCAAAATTTCTCAAAATTCATTAAATATTGATTCCGCTAAAAGACCTACACATAGTTCCCTACGAGATTTTGGAATAAAGTTGACTTAAAGTGAAACAAGTTGTAAAAACTGTTCAAATTTTTCTGACGCGAAAAAAAAAAGAGAAAAACAATTGTCATCGAGTTGTAACTTTTGAAAATTACTCAAAATTCATTAGATTGATTCCGCTGAAAGACCTTCACATAGTTCCCTACTAAATTTTGGAATAAAGTTGACTTAAACTGAAACAAGTTGCAAAAATTGTTTAAATTTTTCTGACGCGAAAAAAAAAAT
This sequence comes from Ocypus olens, assembly GCA_910593695.2. Taxonomy (NCBI): domain Eukaryota; kingdom Metazoa; phylum Arthropoda; class Insecta; order Coleoptera; family Staphylinidae; genus Ocypus; species Ocypus olens. Next base: position 1,959,111 of record OU343048.1, read on the forward strand.
AGAAAAACAATTGTCATCAAGTTGGAACTTTTCAAAATTACTCAAAATTCATTAAAGATTGATTCCTCTAAAAGACCTACACATAGTTCCCTACAAGATTTTGGAATAAAGTTGACGTACACGGAAACAAGTTGTAAAAATTGTTTAAATTTTTCTGACGCGAAAAAAAAAATAGAAAAACAATTGTCATCGAGTTGTAACTTTTCAAAATTACTCAAAATTCATTAAAGATTGATTCCACTAAAAGACCTACACATAGTTCGCTACTAAATTTTGGAATAAAGTTGACTTCAACTGAAACAAGTTGTAAAAATAGTTTAAATTTTACTGACGCGAAAAAAAAAATAGAAAAACAATTGTCATCGAGGTGGAACTTTTCAAAATTACTTAAAATTCATTAGAGATTGATTCCGCTAAAAGACCTACACTTAGTTCTCTACTAGATTTTGGAATAAAGTGACTTAAACTGATGAAACAAGTTGCAAAAATTGTTTAAATTTTACTGACGCGAAAAAAAAATAGAAAAATAATTGTCATCGAGTTGTAACTTTTCAAAATTACTCAAAATTCATTAAAGATTGATTCCGTTAAAAGACCTACACTTAGTTCCCTACAAGATTTTGGAATAAAGTTGACTTAAACTGAAACAAGTTGCAAAAAATGTTTAAATTTTATTAACGCGAAAAAAATAGAAAAATAATTGTCATCGAGTTGGAACTTTTCAAAATTACTCAAAATTCATTAAAGATTGATTCCGTTAAAAGACCCACACATAGTTCTCTACTAGATTTTGGAATAAAGTTGACGTAAACTGAAACAAGTTGCAAAAATTGTTTAAATTTTTTTGACGCGAAAAAAAAAATAGAAAAACAATTGTCATCGAGTTGTAACTTTTCAAAATTACTCAAAATTCATTAAAGATTGATTCCGCTAAAAGACCTACACATAGTTTCCTACTAGATTTTGGAATAAAGTTGACGTAAACTGAAACAAGTTGCAAAAATTGTTTAAATTTTTCTGACGCGAAAAAAAAATCCAAAATCATCCAGAATTAATTCGGGATTGGTTTTGTAAAAGACCCATACGCACTTCCTTATAATATTTTGGGAAAAGTTGATGTAAACAGAGCTAACAATTGATGATAAATCAAGGGATTAGATTACTTAAAAAAAAATACCCACAACAATATTCCATGTGTGGGTGACAAAAATCTCAACCCAGACACGATAAGTCTTATTAATGCCGGATGACAGTAAACGCCTCTTTCTCGGTGGCTTACGGGAGGAAATCCATACGCGTTGATAAAATTACGTTCTTAGGTGATTATCTAAAATGGAGATCTATCGGAGCCACGGGATGATACCGAAGAATTTTTTTCTTTAATTATCCTCTCACAAATAATTACCGTCAATTTGACACACCGGCTACCGGCATTATAGATTTCAATAATGTCGATACGGTCGCCTCCGTAGGAATTAGAAAGTCCACTGCTTGATTAGTTAATGAATTAAGTTATTCTCGATCGAAACTATTTTTTTGTAATCTTATTTTATTATCGCGACGCTATCAGACCCTATGTCCACAAAGCTTATTAAAATCGTTTAATTAATTTTCAATTATTCTGATTATTATTATTATTTTACTTTGTACAACACTTTGATTTATTCGTTTGACCGCAGTTGCGGCAACTCAGCTTGTAATTATCAAAACTAAGGTCTAATGTAATAGAGAAGTAGAAGCTTCCTACATAACAAATATCAAAGATAAGTATGTGCGTTCAGCAGAGAGAAATCGAGTTGTTTGAAACTTTTATTTGTTCATACTTTTTAAACCCTTGTGACCATAGTTTTGATTTTGGAGATTTTGCCAAATTTAATTTTAGTGTAGACCTGATTACATTAGGCAATAATCGAATTGAAACAAAAATATGTGTTTAATATTATTAATCTACGATACGAGATATGATTCTTGTATGATGAATGCAATTAATGTGTACAAGTATATGAAATTAAAAAAAACATTGCAGATTGCAGTTGTGCATTTTTTTTTAAAATGGCTGCAACAAACGCCACCTTTCATGCCTCATGACATTGCTTTATTGCTAATGCCATTTCGGTCTCCCGATGGGCAGGATATTGTCTTAGCTGCGGGATCCGATTGTATAACCGTTAATTCACTCTTAAAGATATCCTGGAAGATGTATGGTGCGCGGTAGAAGTTTGTAGTTTGCGTTGAAACGTGTATGCGATTTTTCCGGCGAAGACCATTACACCTTTCCCGTATTCCTCCATTGTTTTCTTAACAGTAAATAATAATCTTGGCTATTGTTGATGTATTTTTTTTAAATGTGCAATCTTAATTTTTGAGGCTGCACAACTGGCGAACGCGTTGTTTGATTTTAAAGATCCGTACGTCAAAATGTAACTCATTTAGTTTAGTAAGTATTAAGATTTTTTTGTTAAATTGAGTAAAATCGTCACAAATGCACTTTTCTCGACTCTTCCCTCTCCAAAAATGCAATCTTAATTTTTGAAAATGAACAACTGGAGAACGCGTTATTCGGTTTTAAAGATTCGCACGTCAAAGTGTAGCCCGTTTAGTTTAATTTGACAAAGTATTAAGATTTTTTTTTAAATAACTAAAATTATGACGGTCTGCCAGACGGTATGACATTTTTTTTTTTTCTAAAATTGGTTTTGGACTTTAAACATTTATAAATATCAGTGCAAAATATAATAAAAATATTAAAAATGGCACAGCAACCAAATCAATCAAAGTACATTTTTTGAAATGGCATGGTATAGTCCTGTTAAAAAAAAGTCCTACAAAATATTTTTAAAAAGAAGTCCTGAACAAAAAAGTCATGTACAAAGTCTTGAAAAAGTCCGGAAAAAGGTCTTTACAAAAGTCTTCCCAAAAAAGACCTGAAAAAATTGTTCTAAAGAAAAAATCGTCTTAAAAAAAATTCCAGTCCTGAAAAAGGCCTTAGAATAGTCCAAAATGAAGCCTAAAAAATGTCTTGAAAAAAAATCCCAAAAACTGTCTTGAAGTCCTGAAAAAAGTTAAAAAAAAACAAGAAAAAAAGGTCACGAAAAAATGCTCTTTTTTCGACTCTTTAAATTTATTATTTATAACACCAGATACATTTTTCTTCTATTCTCCGGCATTCCACAGATGACAACTAATTCCATAAATACCTTCCCATCCTTCAGCAACCCCCCGAAGAACAGGGGGCGAGATTAGGCTGAATTATAACGGCAATTAATAACGCAATCGCTCATCCCAAGAGCGGAACCGACTTAAATTTAGACCACCGGCATCAAAGGCGCGCCTAAAAATAATCGAGTACACGAAGCCCCAGGTAGCGAGGGGTGTTTACAAATTCGGCAACTTTATCGCCACCCCGTCGAGATTTACAACTGCGAAGAAGCAGTTCGTCTTTTCGGGGATGATTTACCGGGCCCGGGGTTTAATTGGGGGGCTCTAAATTAGTTCACACGACTTGTTTTCGCTGAGGAGCGGAAGCGCATGATTTTCTGGTCGTTGGTGATGTTTACAAGCTAATTTGGTACATATTTAAGTAAATGTGTCGTAAACTTTAACTCAATCTTTTCCACAGAGTTGGCTGTGATTTTTTGTTGTTGTTGCTTGCGCTGATGGTGATGTTTACAAGCTAACAGCCATATGAGGCCAACATGAGGCGAGACATGACCATAGTACTAGAAATAAAAGCAAATTAGGCCTCATACCATTACGGTTAAGTAGATGCCAATGCAGCATTAAATTCTATAATAAGTTGCCTGTGTGCTTAAAGGAATTGCCACCCGTGAAGCTGAAACATGCTGTAAAAGCCATCCTAAATCCTCCTTAAAAGAAGCCTTCTATAGTTGTGCGGATTTTTTAGGGTATAAGTTTAACACTTAACAGTTGTAAATTGACTTGTGTAAGATCTATGTATCCATAACACCAGTAAACATTATTATTATTATTATTTAAAACTTTGAACTAGTAAAGATATCAAAAACTTTAGCTTAATTGGTAATTTTACCTCTTTCGCAGAGTTGGCTGTGATTTTTTTGCTGGTTGCAACGGATTTTTCAATCCGAGAGATTTAAGGAGTTAATAAAATTTAATTTGTTTGAGTGAAATTTAATCTAGAATGTAATACAATATTTTTGAATTTCAATAAATCAAAACTCCGTTCATAGTTAAGTTCATATCGGACAGTCACACCGAGGCGGCATGTGTAACTCATCTATAATATTAGCCATATTAGTATGCAACCCAAGTTTCTACCCAGCCGTTTTTGACAAAATTTTAATGGAGATTTTTCATTCTCAATTTAGTTCCAATTTAATTATAAGTTCAAATCGGATTATAGATATTTTTAAATCACGCCGTGGCTTCACGTGTAACTTATCTATAACAATAACCGTGTTAGTATGCAACCCAATTTCCACTTATGTTTCTGCACAGCCGATTTTGACAAAATTTTAATGGAGATTTCTCATTAATTTAGTTCAAATTTCATTATAAGTTCAAATCGGATAGTCAACATTCTTAAATCACGCATGTGTAACTCATCTATGATATCAACCATATTAGTATGCAACCCAATTTTCACTTTTGATAAAATTTTATTGGAGATTTCCACCGATTTCATAACACTAAAACCTTAATGAAACAACACATTCGAGTGATTTATTATTTCCACTCTTTTTACTCTCCGCACGCACTTGATGCTAATGAATTTCTATTTTTAATTTCGTATTTGGCAACAGTTGACTCATCGCTGCAATAAATTTGCATAAATATAATATGTGCACCGCTCAAAGCGTTAATGGCTTTAACAAGGCAATAAATCGCTTGCATTAACTAGGTGAAATAATTTTGGCGATGTCCATCATCGTCGCTAATGCATTCTGCAAAAATGGCCGTGAAACGAAAAACAGATGGATGCAGCAAAAAATACAATGCGCCAAAATTATGATTGATCAAACAGTTGCATGGATTTGATCATCCAACAATTTCACGTTATTCGTCATCTACAAAAATTAACGACGTAATTAATTGAGATATTACAAGCCTTGCTATGATCATTTCAATTATTATCTTTTTCTAAATGAATAATACACTTCATGTGTTTTACCGCAAATCATTTATTATTGTTATATACACGTTATATATTATTATTTTTGCTCAAAGTACAATTTTTTGTACTTAAATCGACTGGAAACGGCCAAAAATCGATTGAATTAAATTTTTTTTTAAACTTTTTTTTTGTTTTTTCAAGTAGACCTATTTGGAATACTATTTTTTTGTGGGACTTTCAGGAACCGAGATACGCAAAATTACTTTTTTCGGAAATAGTGCTAATAATTTTATTATTAGAGTCACGAACAGGTTGAATAGTCACATATTTTGTATTTATTACATTTTATCATTGAAAATATTTTTCTAAATGTTTATACACACAGAGTTGGACAAATGTGTCGGCTAAACGTAAATAAATAAATACAGACGAAAATTCTGGGCGTAAATTTCGACTTCATCAAATGCTGAATATTTCATTCATACTTTTGCTTTATTGAATTGTTGAATTTCAATTAAAATAATTTCATCTAATCCTACCAGTTATAACTGTTGACAAATTAAAATATCTAATTTCGATATAAAGAAAACACTTAGCTTTTTTATACCACTTTTATTTAACTTTCGTGATTAGTTGATTAATTGAAAATGTACCGCCAAGATTCAAGAAAATATCGAATGTTTACATTATCCCAATTTTTCATTGGATCTAATTACAGGGATGAAAATATCTAATATTTACACTATACATATTTTTTTTTATTGGATCTAATTACTGGGCATGTTCGCGCCTCTGTTTGCTTGATCCAAAAAAATAATTGAAGCGGATTAATTGGCGTCCATGTCTCTTCAGAGTGGTAGAAAAAAAAACTTAATAATAACTGCGCTATTAAGCCGGTAATAAACTCTTGTACATGTGCACATGTTTCTTTTTATTATCTAATGAGGAACGTAGACATGTGCTTTCAGTATGTACGTACAATATGAAATTACAACGCATTGACTTTTATATGAATACGAACGCCCTTTAATAAAAACCCATTACATTTCTTCGTCTGTTTAAAATCACGTTTAAAAAATGGAAATGTGGCGATAAAATTATCAATTGACACAGTTAGTCTATTTACGATGGTGTTGATGTTTGTTTGACTGAATTGACACGATTATTCAATTAACGTTGTACTTCATATTTTGGAAGAGTTTATCATTCTATCGGCCCATTTCTGTATTATCTAATTACATAACATTCTTGTTAAATGCTGGGAAAGCAATTATTGAGTTGATTTTTTCAACCTACGCGTACTTATCCGGCGAATGGACGTTATTGTCGTAAGAATTCTCTTTCAAAATTTTCCATAATGTTCATGGTGACTTGCTAACTTTTTTGCAATTTTTGCTAGGTGAATCGATTTAGCTATTAAAAAAATTGATTTTTTCGATTTTTTCCATTTTCGAGTTTTCTTTGCCGACGCGTCACAGACTTAAAATTAACATTTATTCTTGCGAAATTACGTTTTCTGAAGGGTGTTGAAGGGATCTTTAGGGTGACGTTTAGAAACGCCGAATCCAACCAGTGGTTTCTCCAGCAAATCATTTTAACTGCAATTTTTGAGCAAAAGTAAGAAGGGGGGTAGTTTTGCAAGTTTTCGTCAAAAATTAAAAATTGCAAATTTTAATTGACTTCGACTAATTTGCACCCAAGAAGCACATATTTGAAAACCGCGTTCAATTTGGAGTTTTCGTTTAGCCGCTACGGCCTTTCAAAGTTTGAAAAATCGACATTTTCAAAATTTTCCATAATGTTTGTGGTTGCTATTTAATTTTTTTTCCCCAATCGATTTACCTCGTTCTTCTAATGGAAAAAGGTATACTTTAATGGTCTACGATGATAAGGTACTTCCATCGCAACAATTTGATACATTTTATCGAACTCCCACGCAAATCTTCGCGAAACGAAGAAAGAAAAAAACGCGATGACAAAAGGCATCCCAGTGTGAGACTTGATTAATCGTCGGTCGGTTATGAATGATGTCCATTGTCGGGGAGGCGAGTGGCGAGAGCCCAAGAAAAAAGAAGAGACGAGCGAAGAGAAACAGACTCCGGACGTCTGGAAATGCTGCCTGCCTTGCATATTCCTCTCGCGAAGATGCATCTCCGTTACTTAATCGCGAACCTCGGTTATATAACAACGGCTCAGCCCCGAACGCGAATCGGACATCGCGCGTCTAAGGTTACCAACCGCGCCAAAATATTTCTAGCAATCACCGACATTGTCCAACAGTATTTTTTCTGAAATTTTGAGTGTTTTTTCGATCTTTTGTAATACTGTGGATTTTATTTTGTAAGCAAGGAGGATAAAGATACAATAAATAATAATAATAATTGTATAGTTGAGAGAGAATATTTAGAGTAATCACTGACATTCTCAAACAATATTTTTTCTGAAATTTTGTAGTATGTTTTTTCGATCTTTTGTAAAACTGTGATTTTATTTTGTAAGCAAGGAGGACAAAGATAAAGTAAATAATAATAATAATTGTATAGTTGAGAGAGGCACAATACATTTGACAATTTGAGCAGTAAATTTATATTTAAAGAGCGATGCGTCCTAAAATGACAGCTGAAGTCAACGTCCAAAATTAGGTTATGACAAAAATGATGAGCCACCTAAAATGACTGCTGAATCAAGGTTTAATTCAATATACAAAATTTAACACTATCACGAGCCACAGTTGATTGACTGTCAACATATTTTAGGGATCTGTAATTTTGGCCGAACAAATAAACAAAATTCCGAGGCCAACGTTACGAAACATAACTACTGAATGGAGTATGCGAATCCCTCTAACTTATTATAAGGTGTGAGCCACAGAATTTTGTTGCTGAGAGAAACATAGCAGTCATGTCTGAGATTTTTTTTTAAATTTATTAATATTTATGACAAATGTCTTACATAAGTCAAAAAGAAAAAGAACACACTATAAAAACCAACGCAACTATAAGATAATATTAAAATCTATGTACCTACTAAAAAATACAACTATAAATTAACACGATACATCTATCGGCAAAAATTTTATATTTGAATTTTTGTTAAATGCGTTTTAGGAAAGTTGATTTTAACAGAGCGCAAAGTTGTCAACATTGTGAAAATTTTGCTGACTTGCACAAAAATATAAAAACCATTGTCATCAACTTGTAATTTTCCAAAAAATACTCTCATACCTAATTTACCTCACAGTCAACTCTGAAACAAAATTTTGTGGCTCACTCGATATAAAAAAATATAAAATTGAAAGCTTCTAAAAGCTGATTCAATTTTTTTCCAATTGGAATAGGTTATATGAATGCACTTCCACTATATCTCAATTGATATTCCAAGAATTAATAGCTTTCATTTTTTGAACTGTTACCGAGATGCGACTTAGTATGTAAAAGCGCAAATAAATTTTCTCATTTAAACTTTATTGCCATTACCAGATAAACCTCATAAAATCAACATGGAAAGTGCATTACCATTTTTACGACATTATGAACGTATTGTAACTGTAGCGGATGGATTAAGAGATTTACGAGTCCACCAATGATAAAATAATTATAATAAAACACTTTTAACTTTGTTTTGTATAACTTGGATATTTATTTTTGTGACTCAAGTTTCGGTAAGTACGCTTACCATTCATTCACTTCATGTTTGAAAATAGTAAGCGTACTTACCGAAACTTAAGTCACAAAAATAAAAATCCAAGTTGTACAGAACAAAGTTAAAAGTGTTTATTATAATATTCAAAATGAATAACGAGGTAGAAGCCTCTAGCATAAACGATAAAATAATGAATAACGATATGTTCAGAATATAATTCTTTGTAAGATATAATTTCATTCCATTTGGTGATTATCGACTTAAGTACGTCTTCATGGAGATTGTTCTTTACGAGGTGTCGATTACCTAAAAGATCCAAATTGTTTTCAATTTTCTGAAATTAATTTCCGAGTCACCCAAGCAAAAAAGCTACCCCAAAATAATTTTCAAATTTTTCAATAGAATACAGTGGAACCTCACTCGTACGAAGACGAGCGGGATCGAAAATTCTTTGTATAACTGAATACTTCGTATATGTGGATAGGTGTCGCTTCATTGTATGAATTTTACTGTACTGTTTTATACATAAAAAAATCAAAAATCGCTTAATGAATTTTAATAAACTTATCAGGAAATATGCTAGACATATGCAGTTGTAACAAAAATAAAAACTCACAAAGACGTTATCACTATTTTTTTTCGGAATTTTTCATCAAAATCTTTGCTTTGGAAATGTAAACTTTGGACTAGATTTTTTTAATTTTCTCAAAAATCCCTTGATGAATTTGAATAAATTTTTCAGGAAATATTCCAGACACATGTAGCTATAAAACAAAAGAAAAATCCAAAAAGATGTCATCACTAGTTTTTCCGGAATTTTTCATCAAAATCTCTGGATTGAAAAATGCAAGCATTCGCTTAGATTTTCTTAATTTTCTCAAAAATCCCTTGTTGGATTTAAATAAATTTTTCAGGTAATATTCCAGACCTATGTAGCTATGAAACAAAAGAGAAATCCAAAAAGATGTTAGTACTAGTTTTTCCGGAATTTTTTATCAAAATCTTAGCATTGAAAAATGCAACCATTCGCTTAGATTTTCTTAATTTTCTCAAAAATACCTTGATGGATTTGAATGAATTTTTTAGGAAATATTCCAGACATATGTAACTATAAAACAAAAGAAAAATCCAAAAAGACGTTAGCACTAGTTTTTCCGGAATTTATCAAAATCTTTGCATTGAAAAATGCAACCATTCGCTTAGATTTTCTTAATTTTCTCAAAAATCCCTTGATGAATTTGAATAAATTTTTCAGGAAATATTCCAGACACATGTAGCTATAAAACAAAAGAAAAATCCAAAAAGATGTCATCACTAGTTTTTCCGGAATTTTTCATCAAAATCTCTGGATTGAAAAATGCAACCATTCGCTTAGATTTTCTTAATTTTCTCAAAAATCCCTCGATGGGTTTAAATAAATTTTTTAGAAAATATTCCAGACATATGTAGCTATGAAACAAAAGAAAAACCAAAAAGATGTCATCACTAGTTTTCCGGAATTTTTTATCAAAATCTCTGCATTGAAAAATGCAAACATTCGCTTAGATTTTCTTAATTTTCTCAAAAATCCCTCGATGGGTTTAAATAAATTTTTTAGAAAATATTCCAGACATATGTAGCTATGAAACAAAAGAAAAACCAAAAAGATGTTCACTAGTTTTTCCGGAATTTTTTATCAAAATCTCTGCATTGAAAAATGCAAACATTCGCTTAGATTTTCTTAATTTTCTCAAAAATCCCTTGATGAATTTGAATAAATTTTTCAGGAAATATTCCAGACACATGTAGCTATAAAACAAAAGAAAAATCCAAAAAGATGTCATCACTAGTTTTTCCGGAATTTTTCATCAAAATCTCTGGATTGAAAAATGCAAGCATTCGCTTAGATTTTCTTAATTTTCTCAAAAATCCCTTGAAGAATTTGAATAAAATTTTCAGGAAATATTCCAGACATATGTAGCTATGAAACAAAAGAAAAACCAAAAAGATGTTATCACTAGTTTTTCCGGAATTTTTAATCAAAATCTCTGCATTGAAAAATGCAACCACCCGCCTAGATTTTCTTAATTTTCTCAAAAATCCCTTGATAAATTTTAATGAATTTTTCAGGAAATATTCCAGACATATGTAGCTATGAAACAAAAGAAAAATTCAAAAAGATGTTAGCACTAGTTTTTTCGGAATTTTTAATCAAAATCTCTGCATTGAAAAATGCAACCATTCACCTAGATTTTCTTAATTTTTTCAAAAATCCCTTGATGGACTTGAATAAATTTTTTCAGGAAATATTCCAGACATATGTAGCTATAAAACAAAAGAAAAATCCAAAAAGATGCTAGCACTAGTTTTTCCGGAATTTTGTAACAAAATCTTTGCATTAAAAAATGCAACCATTCGCCTGGATTTTCTTAATTTTCTCAAAAATCCCTTGATGAATTTAAATAAATTTTTCAGGAAATATTCCAGACACATGTAGCTATAAAACAAAAGAAAAATCCAAAAAGATGTCATCACTAGTTTTTCCGGAATTTTTCATCAAAATCTCTGGATTGAAAAATGCAAGCATTCGCTTAGATTTTCTCAATTTTCTCAAAAATCCCTTGAAGAATTTGAATAAAATTTTCAGGAAATATTCCAGACATATGTAGCTATGAAACAAAAGAAAAATCCAAAAAGATGCTAGCACTAGTTTTTCCGGAATTTTGTAACAAAATCTTTGCATTAAAAAATGCAACCATTCGCCTGGATTTTCTTAATTTTCTCAAATATCCCTTGATGAATTCAAATAAATTTTTCAGGAAATATTCCAGACACATGTAGCTATAAAACAAAAGAAAAATCCAAAAAGATGTCATCACTAGTTTTTCCGGAATTTTTCATCAAAATCTCTGGATTGAAAAATGCAAGCATTCGCTTAGATTTTCTTAATTTTCTCAAAAATCCCTTGAAGAATTTGAATAAAATTTTCAGGAAATATTCCAGACATATGTAGCTATGAAACAAAAGAAAAACCAAAAAGATGTTATCACTAGTTTTTCCGGAATTTTTAATCAAAATCTCTGCATTGAAAAATGCAACCACTCGCCTAGATTTTCTTAATTTTCTCAAAAATCCCTTGATAAATTTTAATGAATTTTTCAGGAAATATTCCAGACATATGTAGCTATGAAACAAAAGAAAAATTCAAAAAGATGTTAGCACTAGTTTTTCCGGAATTTCTTATCAAAATCTCTGAATTGAAAAAATGCAACCATTCGCCTAGATTTTCTTAATTTTCTCAAAAATCCCTTGATGAATTCTAATAAATTTTTCAAGAAATATTCCAGACATATGTAGCTATGAAACAAAAGAAAAACCAAAAAGATGTTATCACTAGTTTTTTCGGAATTTTTAATCAAAATCTCGGCATTGAAAAATGCAACCATTCACCTAGATTTTCTTAATTTTTTCAAAAATCCCTTGATGAATTTGAATAAATTTTTTAGGAAATATTCCAGACATATGTAGCTATGAAACAAAAGAAAAATCTAAAACGTTGTCATCACTAGTTTTTCCGGAATTTTTCATCAAAATCGTTGTTTTGAAAAATTGCAAACAATCGAATACGTTTTCTTGATTTTCTGAAAAATTTCAATAAACACTTCTGGAAATATTCCGGACATATATAGCTATAAAATAAAACAAAAATTAAGAAAAAAGTTATTACTAATTTTTCTGAATTTTTTTTACAAAAATGCTAACGTTCGACTATATTTTTTTAATTTTCACAAAAACCCCTCGGCGAATTTTAATAATTTTTTTACGAAATGTTCCAGACATATGTAGCTATAAAACAAAAGAAAAATCCAAAAAGACGTTATCACTAGTTTTTCAGGAATTTCTTATCAAAATCTCTGTATTGAAAAATGCAACCATTCGCCAAGATTTTCTTAATTTTCTCAAAAATCCCTTGATGGATTTGAATGAATTTTTCAGGAAATATTCTAGACATATGTAGCTATGAAACAAAAGAAAAATCCAAAAAGACGTTATCTCCAGTTTTTCCGGAATTTTTCATCAAAATCGCTGCTGCATTGAAAAACGCAAACGTTCGACTAGATTTTGTTAATTTTCTCAAAAACCCTACAACGAATTTTGATATTTTCTTACTCATTGTCCATTCACGTTGTTAATACGCGAAAAACAATAACGGGAACCTGCCGCAAACACAACAGAACGACGGGCTTTTCTGAAAATGAAAATACGTGAGCGAAAGGGAAGTGTGGATGGGTGGAGGGTGGAGGGAAGGGAACCGGTCCTACCGTAAACGAATCACGGAAAAACCCGTGCTTTCTTCGTATAACTGAATAAAATGTACGTTGGGGGACGGATCATCCCTTCGTATAAGTGAATAATTAAGTGCCCATGCCTTATGGGAGTATCTCCAGGGAAAGAGAAGTATTCGTATAACTGAGTGTTTCGTACAAGTGAAATTCCACTGTATTACGATATTACGGTAGCAGGTTATAAGGTGTGAGCCACAGAATTTTGTTTCTGAGTTGGCCATGCCTGAGAGAGAGAAACATAGCAGTCATGTCTGAGAGAGAGAAGAGAGAGAGAAACATAGCAGTCATGTCTGAGATTAATTCATTTTTTAAAATCTAATTCAATAGTCTCATGACGTAATAAGAAACTTAAACAGCAGAAAATACAAAGTGTACCTCAAAAATATGTTATTAGGCAGCTGTCCATTTAGCATTGAAGATTTTTTCAATTACACATTTTAATTTTTGTCAATAATATATAGTAAGTCGGGACGAGTGTAAATATTTTCTTTAAATATCTAGTACAATAAATATTATTATTATTATTATTAATAATATGCGACATACCTCATTAATTTCACAGCCAACTGAAATAAAATTTTGTGGCTCACACGATAGAAAACCAAAATGCATCGTAGCATAGGTTAAAAAAACTTTCGCCAATAAAAAATCAAGTATCTTCTTTTATAAATGTATTAGCATGTATTTAATGCATCTGCAACAAGTGTAACACATTAATAAACAATTATTATTAATATTATTAAGTGTCTAAGTATTTATATTGTATTATTATGTGACGCTCACATCCACCATACAAAGATGAATTTTGTTCATTGTAATGTATTAAATGTGGCCTAAGTGAATAAAGAGATTTTGATTTTTGATTTTGTCTCAATTTTATTTTTTTCAAATATCAATTTTTGTTTATCATTACCGAATTATGCAACGCTCTATATTATACAACACCCATTCAAGACCGCGTTCGTAATGTGAATCATATAGAGTGAATACTATTGTAATAATTAAGCTGGTAACCTCGTTGTAAGAGCCGAAGAAGAAGAAGAAGAAGGGGAACGCGAAGAAGAAAGGAGAGAGAGAAAGAGAAGGAGAAGGAGAGGAATGTGACCGGCAGACAAGACGGGTTTATAAATGAACCTACCTGTCTTCAAAACTTATTGCATTTTACGGGCCTCTTTTTCGATTATACACTTTATGTGGTTTCTTGTTCGGTCCGCGGATGCGTGCCCCCATAAAACGCGATTTCATGTACCTAATTGCATAATTCCATCCCGAAGAGTACGCACATAAACCGTCCTCACCATTAGCTCTCTTCTATCCATTAGCGAGCGAGCCCTCGTTTGAATGCCCCGCTCATTCTACCAATGATTTATGCCGAATTTTACGAGCTATAGTTCACCAGAGAGTTAGTGCAAAGTGGGCGCGCAAAGAAAAAAACAACTGGAAAACAATTCAGAGCGAATGTACTTGAAGGGTAAAGTAACATTGTGAGCAAATTTTCGAAATTTCATCAACGCGAATCGCAATTAAAAGGTCTTGAAGACCAGAGTGCGGTGTTGAAAGAATTTTTGAAATTTCATTAATGGTCCGGAACTTATAGCGAGTAAATTAATAAACAATTACCACTCGAAATATTTTTTTCGCTTTAATCAAAAGTTCTTGAAGAGTAGAGTATGATGGTGAACGAATTTTCGAAATATTTTCAGCGGTTCAAAACTTATAGATGAAAAACTGGAAAACAATGTTTCAGAAATTATAGTGAATAAATTGATAAAGAATTGCGACTCGAATTCGATTTTTCGCTGCAATCAAAAGTACTTGAAAAGTAGAGTATGATGGTGAGTAAATTTTCAAAATATCTTCAGCCGTGCAGAACTTAAATTTTTCATGTGATCAGAATGTATTGCTGCAATTACAAGACTTTATTTTCCTTTCTATTAACAGCGCAATTAGCACGAGTGTTGACGAGCTCGTCTTCCAATTGACAAGATTGCGCTCTGTCTAAACAAGAAAAGGGTGTAAACGTATTGAAACCAAACAAACGCAAGTTCAAAAATACACACCACCTTCCTTATTTATAGTGTTAGCCAGATGATGCACCACGGGTAACTCCAGTTCAAGCCATCCGGAACACGGTGGGTGGAGCCACCACGTGCAAGTTCAAAACACGACGCGAAAATCCATAAATTTAATTTATTTAAGGGTATATCGAGAACCTTTGCCGTATTCATATACAGTGCGAATACACAGGGTGTATTTGAAATAACGAACAGGCTCGTAACCACAAAGAGATTATATTATTTTTAAACAATATTCGCAATTATTTTGTTTATAACTGTAACAAAAAGCCCGCAATTAATTATTAAAGTTAATGAGTGAAAATAAGCAACATGTTTGGAGGCAGTGGTAATGTGACCTAATTTTTAAACGGCATCGGCTTTAGATATCGAATTACAACAAGCGCGTAGGAAATATCTGAGTTCGGCTCTTTAAGCGTCAATGAACTTGAGGACTGTTTATCTTTTACAAAAAAAAAAAACGTTGCGATAACACACAAATTTCGGAGGCAAGAAATCGTATCTCGCGTTTTAAATAAACAAACACACATTCCATGCAGACCTAATTAAATGAGAAAAGCATCGGTTCTCAAAATGTTTAAAAAAACCTCGAAAAATTAGGAAAATTCAATTTTTTTTTTCGAATAAATTTGGACGGAAATGGGTTCACAAATATTTTGTGTATGTGCCCTTAAATGCCTGTTCGTTATTTCAAATACACCCTGTATAAGTAAGTAATACATTTGATAGTTAATGAAAATTCTTGACATCTTAATCTTAATTTTTATTTTGTCTTATGTATTCTATTTGATTTTACTTAACAAATCAACACATTTATTATTATTATTATCTTGATCACTGTGTATTGAAACCTTTATTAAGTGTAAATTGGTATTTTATTATGAAGCATTCGTTGAAGCTTAAACTTCAAAAAAATGCTTATTATATTTAATTAAGCAATGAAATAATTTCTCTCGTCGGAAACTTTACCTTTTGTTGTTTACCACTTTCTTGGACATCCACGGTTACCATTAATTAAACCGAAACACCGTTGGATGATCCGTAGGAGGTAATTACACTTTAAAACGCAATTATCTTGTCAAGAGCAACGTATTTATTCTCCCGGTCAAGGGTTGCTCCGACCGGTAATTATCTCTTAAAGTGTGCGTCGGAATTATTTAAATGTGTCGTCCGAATGAAAAGAAAAAAAACGAAAAATAAAATCTCGGATGCCTTAATTGGAAATTCCTTAATTTTCGGTGGTGAGAATTATTTGATTTAACCATTTTCGAAACTCGAAAATGTAGACAGTATAGTCGAATAAAATTATCGCAATGTTATATGCGGCACCCGGATATATACGCAAAATTGTTGTTGACATATCGGTGTATATCTTGTGCAAATGATATTGTGATCGTAAAATTTTTTCAATAATCTTTTTTTTACGGAAATATCCGTTTTGAGGTCCCTAGAGGCGATTTCAAAGATTTCTTTATTCCCGCATTTTATATTAATTTTTAAATTTTTGCGCATTGAAAAAGAGAAATTTTCAAAAAATCGTAAGTCTACTGAAAATTGTTGCATTTTCAAAAACCAAAATTATTTTGAAAGATCGACGTCTTGTGAATTAAAGCAATTATTTGTAGAATTTTATTACTGCGTTTTATTTTGATTTTTAATTTTTTGCGTTCGAGTGTTCGTCATTGAAATTTTTTTTTCAAAAATTCGTAACTCAACTGAAAATTATTGCATTTTCAAAAAACCAAATTATTTTGAAAGATTGAGGTCTTGTGAGGTGTATTGAATTTTCGTAGGATTTTATTCCTGCGTTTTATATTTATTTTTAATTTTTTGCGCTCGAGTGTTCGCCGTTGAAAAAAAAAATTTCAAAAATTCGTAACTCGACTGAAAATTGTTGCATTTAAAAAAAATCAAAATTAGTTTGAAAGATTGACGTTTTGTGAAGTGTATTGAATTTTTATAGAATTTTATTCCCGCGTTTCAAATATTTTTTTAATTTTTTGCTCTCAAGTGTTCGTCATTGAAAAAGAGAAATTTTCAAAAATTCGTAACACAACTAAAAATTGTTGCATTTTCAAAAAACACAATTATTTTGAAAGATCGATGTCCTGTGAAGTGTATTGAATTTTTGTAGAATTTTATTCCTGCGTTTTATATTTATTTTTAATTTTTTACGCTCGAGTGTTCGTCGTTGAAAAAAAAATTGAAAAATTCGTAACTCGACTGAAAATTGTAGCATTTTCAAAAACCAAAATTATTTTGAAAGATTGAGTGAGGTGAAGTGAATTTTTGTAGAATTTTATTCCTGCGTTTTATATTAATTTTTAATTTTTTGCGCTCGAGTGTTCGACATTGAAAAAGAGAAATTTTCAACAATTCATAACTCGACTGAAAATTGTAGCTTTTTAAAAAACCAAAATTATTTTGAAAGATTGACGTCTTGTGAGGTGTATTGAATTTTTGTAGAATTTTATTCCTGCGTTTTATATCATTTTTTAATTTTTTGCGCCCGAGTGTTCGTCGTTGAAGAAGAGATATTTTCAAAAATTTATAACACAACTGAAAATTGTTGCATTTTCAAAAACCAAAATTATTTTGAAAGATAAATGCTTGTGAAGTATATTGAATTTTCGCAGAATTTTATTCCAGCGTTTTATATTAATTTTTCATTTGTTGCGCTCGAATGTTCGTCGTTGAAAAACAAAAATTTGTAACTTAAAAACCGAAATTATTTTGAAAGCTCAACGTCTCGTGAATTAAAGTAAATTTTTATAGAATTTTATTCCTGCAGTTTATATTAATTTTTAATTTTTTGCGCTCGAGTGTTCGTCGTTGAAAAAATTTTTTTTTCAAAAATTTGTAACTCGACTGAAAATTGCTGCATTTTCAAAAACCAACATTATTTTGAAAGATCGACGTCTTGTGAATTAAAGTAAATTTTTGTAGAATTTTATTCCTACGTTTTATATTAATTTTTAATTTTTTGCGCTCGAGTGTTCGTCTTTGAAAAAATTTTTTTTTCAAAAATTTGTAACTCGACTGAAAATTGTTGCATTTTCAAAAACCAACATTATTTTGAAAGATTGACTTCTTGTGAGGTGTATTGAATTTTTGTAGAATATTATTCCTTCGTTTTATATTAATTTTTATTTTTTTGCGCTCGAGTGTTCGTCGTTGAAAAAAAAATCAAAAATTCGTAACTCGACTGAAAATTGTTGCATTTTCTAAAACCAAAATTATTTTGAAAGATAGATGTCTTGTGAAGTATATTGAATTTTTGTAGAATTTCTAATTTTTTGCGCTCGAGTGTTCGTCGTTGAAAATTTTTTTTTTCAAAAATTCGTAACTTGACTGAAAATTGTAGTATTTTCAAAAACTGAAATTATTTTGAAAGATTGACGTCTTGTGAAGTATTTTGAATTTTTGTAGAATTTTATTTATGCGTTTTATATTTATTTTTAATTTTTTGCGCTCGAGTGTTCGTCGTTGAAACAAAAAATCAAAAATTCGTAACTCGACTGAAAATTGTTGCATTTTCAAAAACCAAAATTATTTTGAACGATTGACGTCTTGTGAGGTGTAGTGAATTTTTGTAGAATTTTATTCCGGCGTTTTATATTATTTTTTTATTTTTTTGCGCTGGAATGTTCGTCGTTGAAAAAAAAAATTCAAAAATTTGTAACTCGAATGAAAATTGCTGCATTTTCAAAACCCAAAATGATTTTGAAAGATTGACGTCTTGTGAGGTGTATTAAATTTTTGTAGAATTTTATTCCTGCGTTTTATATTAATTTTTAGTTTTTTGCGCTCGAGTGTTCGTCGTTGAAAATTGTTTTTCAAAATTCATAACTTAAAAACAGAAATTATTTTGAAAGATTGTCGTCTTATGAAGTATTTTGAATTTTTGTAGAATTTTATTCCTGCGTTTTATATTAATTTTTATTTTTTTGCGCTCGACTGTTCGTCATTGAAAAATAGAAATTTTCAAAAACTCATAACTCGACTGAAAATTGTTGCATTTTCAAAAACCAAAATTATTTTGAAAAAACGATGATTCGAGAATTGAAGTTATTTTTTGTAGAATTTTGTTCCTACGTTTTATATTTATTTTTAATTTTTTGTCGTTGAAAATTTTTTTTTTTCAAAAATTCGTAACTCTGCTGAAAATTGTTGCATTTTCAAAAACCAAAATTATATTCAAAGATCGACACCTTGCGAAGTGTATTAAATTTTTGTAGAATTGCATTCCTGCGTTTTATATTAATTTTTAATTTTTTGCTCTCGAGTGTTCGTCGTTGAAAAACAAATTTTCAAAAATTCGTAACTCGACTGAAAATTGTAGCATTTTTAAAAACCAAAATTAGTTTGAAATATTAACGATTTGTGAAGTGTATTGAATTTTTGTAGAATTTTATTCCTGCGCTTTATATTAATTTTTAATTTTTTACGCTCGAGTGATCGTCGTTGAAAAAGAGAAATTTTCAAAAATTCGTTACTTGACTGAAAATTGTAGCATTTTCAAAAACCGTAATTATTTTGAAAGATTGACGTCATATGAAGTATTTTGAATTTTTGTAGAATTTTATTCCTGCGTTTTATATTTATTTTTAATTTTTAGCGCTTGAGTGTTCGTCGTTGAAAAGATGGAATTTTCAAAAATACGTAACACGACTGAAAATGGTTGCATTTTCAAAAACCAAAATCGGTTTGAAAGATTGACGATTTGTGAATTGTATTGAATTTTTGTAGAATTTTATTGCTGCGTTTTATATTAATTTTTAATTTTTTGCGCTCGTGTCCGACATTGAAAAAGCGAAATTTTCAAAAATTCATAACTCGACTGAAAATTGTAGCATTTTCAAAAACCGAAATTATTTTGAAAGATTGTCGTCTTGTGAAGTATTTTGAATTTTTGTAGAATTTTATTGATGCGCTTTGTATTAATTTTTTACTTTTTGCGTTTGAGTGTTTGTCATTGAAAAAGCGAAATATTCAAAAATTCGTAATAATTATAATAATAATAATAATAATTTATTCACGGGTTTTCCCATTTGTACATTAACTAAGTATAAATTAATTATGTAAACAGCAACCTAGTATGATTATAAAAGTAAAAAATAAATAAGTAATAACATTCGGAACCATAAAAAATAAACATAATTATTATAAACTAATTAACTAAAAAATCATTAACTGAAAATTGTTGCATTTTCAAAAATAAAAATTAGTTTGAAAGATTGATGTCTTGTGAGGTGTATTGAATTTTTGTAGTATTTTATTCCTGCGTTTTATATTAATTTCTAATTTTTTGCGCTCGAGTGTTCGTCGTTGAAAAAGAAAAATTTTCAAAAATTCGCAACACAACTGAAAATGGTTGCATTTTCAAAAACCAAACTTAATTTAAAAGATTGATGTTTTGTGAAGTGTATTGAATTTTTTTATAATTTTATTACTGCGTTTAAAATTATTTTTTATTTAATGCTCTCGAGTGTTTGAAATTTTTTTTTCCAAAAATGCGTAACACAACTGAAAATTGTTGCATTTTCATAAACAAACTTAATTTAAAAGATTGATGTTTTGTGAAGTGTATTGAATTTTTTTATAATTTTATTACTGCGTTTAAAATTATTTTTTATTTATTGCTCTCGAGTGTTTGAAATTTTTTTTTCCAAAAATGCGTAACACAACTGAAAATTGTTGCATTTTCATAAACCAATTTTTTTTTCAAAGATCGACGTCTTGTGAAGTGTATTGAATTTTTGTAGAATTTTACTCCCGCGTTTTAAATTCATTTTCAATTTTTTGCGCTCGAGTGTACGTCATTAAAAAAAAATAAATTTTCAAAAATTTGTAACACGACTGAAAATTGTTGCATTTTCAAAAACCAAAATGATTTTGAAAGACCGACATGGCAGTCACATCACCATTGTTTTATCTTCTTATTAAATTAAGAACTTGATGTTACTAAAAACGTTTATATTATCACAAAATTATATTTGCGTTATCTTCACAGTGTTACAACGTAACTTAACAGTTGCTACGTAGTGTAAAATATAAAACAATGTAATGACAGTCCACCCTCTAATATTGATAAAATAAATGATCAGTTTGTCAGTTTTGTTTTCGGTTGTCATGAAAATTTGGATTCGACATGTTAACCTTTATTTCTTACTTTTTCTCACACTTAAAAAAATATGAAACAATAACAAACAAGAAGGTAAGAAAATGGCGAGGTGCGGTGTATTACTTATTTACACGTGTTATGTGTCATCAGTTTCGACCAAGCGATAAAAAATAAAAAATTTGTCTGTACAGGTGTCAATGGTTAAAAACCAAAATTATCCAAAATTTAAAAGTTTTCCGTTAATCATTAAATTCGACCAAGCGAATAAAAAAAAAAACGTTTTTTTGGCTGCAGAAGTCCGAAGCTTGAAAACCAAAATTATCCAAAATTTAAAAATTGTCAGGAAAATCATTAAATTCGACTAAACGAATAAAAAGAAAAACGTTTTTTTGGCTGCAGAAGTCCGAAGCTTGAAAACCAAAATTATCCAAAATTTAAAAATTGTCAGGAAAATCATTAAATTCGACTAAACGAATAAAAAGAAAAACGTTTTTTTGGCTGCAGAAGTCCGAAGCTTGAAAACCAAAATTATCCAAAATTTAAAAGTTGTCAGGAAAATCATTAAATTCGACTAAACGAATAAAAAGAAAAACGTTTTTTGGCTGCAGAAGTCTGAAGCTTGAAAACCAAAATTATCCAAACGAATAAAAAGCAAAACGATTTTTGGCGGCACAAGTCCAAAGCTTAAAAATCAAAATGATCACAAATTCAAAGCTTTTAGGAAAATTGTTAAATTGAAAAAATCATTTTTTTGCAAATTTTTGCTGAAGTTTGGCAAAACTTGGAACACAAAATTTTCAAAAATACAGAGTGGAGTAAAGTTTATTTGCAATCACGTGTTACAAACGTCAGATAACTAAACTTAGGACGAATAAAAAAGATTTGGAGGATCGTATCAATTCCTGCACATCTGATACGGTTTTAAGATTATTACAAATTAAACTGTTTTTAAAGGGCTTCCAACTCTTTTAATTTGATAAAAAGGGTTTCCAACTATTTTTAAACAAATAAAAAGGGTTTCCAACTTTTTCAATTGCAAATGGAAAAATTCCAATACAACACCTGAAGGCCATATAAATCTATCAAAAAAATCACATCACGTCACCATCATTTTCCTGTGCTGCAAATTTCGAAATCAAACCACAAACCGTTGAGTTCATTTGTTTACATTTTGAAAATAGTGTCTAACTTGCAGATTTGTCGTTTTTTGTGATTTTTTGAATAGCACCTTCGCCACCCCAACAAAAATAACTTTAAAAGAAACTCACCTTAGCTTCGATTTGTATCACTAACGAAATAAAAAGTACAGCCACGGCGAGGATGGTCGCCCGGCGATACCCCGACCGCAGCGGCATGGTTACTGCTCCACGAGCCGGTCCATCCGAATCAGCAGCTTGATCCCCACCACGGCCCACTCGACTTTCGAGCCCGGTCCGCGATGTAACCCCCATTTACGACCCCCGTGGCACCCCGGAGACGCGACAAGGGCGGCACGGGTGTTCCTCGCCGGCGGATCCACCACCTGTCCGAGTTGCAGCCGCCCCATCCCCGTCGTCTTCGAACAATCGCGAGGTGAAGAAGCGCTATTTGTCGCGGCGGAGGTGCAAGCTTAAGACGACAGGGGGGAGATTCGCCTCTGCTGAGCGACTTCAGCTGAGCGCTTTCAGTGCGCGTTCAGCGTGTGTTGTAAGATATTGTATCAGTGTCTGTGCTCCCCATTCTGGGGAAAAGGACGAGATGTACGTCCACGGATTTAGGTAAGTTCGAAAAAAAAGTGATACCCGAGGAACCCCCCAGTGACGAGGACTCGTTCCAAGTGCGACGGAATCTTTGCCGAAGCGCGTTGTTTCGGTTCTTCCTTCATCTTCTTGTTCGACGCGAGATGAGTGATGAATTTTTGAATCGCGCGTTTTCATCTTTTGCGGTGGTAACAGTCGACTCGTTCCCTCCGCTGATTGACTGAAATTGAAAAAAAAATAAAAATTAGAGCTTACCGTAACAGCATTAACACAAACACTCAAATTTGAAAATTTCATACTTGACAATATTTTTCAAATCAATAGAATGCGAATTTTTGGTTTTCTCTTAACGGAAAAATTCAAATTTGGCGATTTTATATATTCAAATAAACACAATAGGAACTTTTTATACCTTTTTTGCTGGTTCGGCGTTTGGAGTTTCAGTAAAAAAAAATAATTCAGTAATGTATAATTTGCACGTCCAATCAAGCCGTTTAACGTAATTTTCAGAATTTTTTTTAGCAGTGTTTCCAAGATTGAAATATTTTATTTTTATTTATAATTTGATAATGATCATTGTTTGATCGAAACTGCAGTCAGTGTGATAAATAAACAGTGTGATATTAACTAACTAAAAGTGTGTTTTAGTTAGTTATTATCACATAATAATAATAATAATAAAAATAACTTTATTTACGAACTTTTTACAATACAGTAAAACAAAAAAAAATGTTCTGCCCGTATTAATGAGAATGTTTAAATGTAGCGAATATGATGACCTTGTAAAATAAAAGTCGCGTCGATATAGAGTTCAAACGCATGCAATTAATTGCGCGAAATACAAAATCCAAGATTGCAATTATTTTACGATTTGTTATCATCGATTCATGAATTTTTATTCATTAAGGTTAGGTTTGCAACCGCCTTACACATACACTTACTCTTGCTTAACAAAATCAAAATTTCTTCAATTTTTTTAATACATGACATAATTTTGATTTTTGAAAAAAAAAACGCTGCTTCAACTTGTTAGTTATATTTCCCGAATAATTGTCACTTGAAGTGAAATTCGGATCGAATTGGTCAATTGATTGCGTTTGGTGCAATGCAGACCTAGAATTTTCCGATTAGAACGGTTTGCTAAATATGTAGTAATTTCAAAATGCCACAAAGTGCCAAATTATGAAGGATTTTTTTGGGATTTTAAATGGACGATAAACTAGAATCTATTCTAAGTAAATTTAAACATTTTCCAATTTGTAGCATTTGTTTTCATATTTTCTTTTTCAATTTTTCGCGTAATGTGCGATTAGAAAATACAGCAGGTGCTATTTCGGCGCGATTATTTTGGAAAATTATGAAGGAATTTTTTGAGATTTCAAGTGGACGATAAACTAGAATCTATTCTTAGTAAATTTAAACATTTTCCAGTTTGTAGCATTTGTTTTCATATTTTTTTTTTAATTTTTCGCGTAAAGTGCGATTAGAAAATACCGCAGGTGCCATTTTGGTGCGATTATTTTGAAAAATTATGAAGGAATTTTTTTAGATTTCAAGTGGACGATAAACTAGAATCTATTCTGAGTAAATTTAAACATTTTCCAGTTTGTAGCAATTGTTTTCATATTTTTTTTTAATTTTTCGCGTAATGTGCGATTAGAAAATACCGCAGGTGCCATTTTGGTGCGATTATTTTGGAAAATTATGAAGGAATTTTTTGGGATTTCAAGTGGACGATAAACTAGAATCTATTCTGAGTAAATTTAAACATTTTCCAGTTTATAGCATTTGTTTTCATATTTTTTTTTGAATTTTTCGCGTAAAGTGCGATTAGAAAATACCGCAGGTGCCACTTTGGTGCAATTATTTTGAAAAATAATGAAGGAATTTTTTGGGATTTCAAGTGGACGATAAACTAGAATCTATTCTGAGTAAATTTAAACATTTTCCAGTTTGTAGCAATTGTTTTCATATTTTTTTTTTCAATTTTTCGCGTAATGTGCGATTAGAAAATACCGCAGGTGTAATTTTGGTGCGATTATTTTGGAAAATTATGAAGGAATTTTTTGGGATTTCAAGTGGACGATAAACTAGAATCTACTCTGAGTAAATTTAAACGTTTTCCAGTTTGTAGCAATTGTTTTCATTTTTTTTTTTTCAATTTTTCGCGTAATGTGCGATTAGAAAATACCGCAGGTGCTATTTCGGCGCGATTATTTTGGAAAATTATGAAGGAATTTTTTGGGATTTCAAGTGGATGATAAACTAGAATCTATTCTGAGCAAATTTAAACATTTTCCAGTTTGTAGCATTTGTTTTCATATTTTTTTTAAATTTTTCGCATAATGTGCGATTAGAAAATACCGCAGGTGCTATTTCGGCGCGATTATTTTGGAAAATTATGAAGGAATTTTTTGAGATTTCAAGTGGACGATAAACTGGAATCTATTCTGAGTAAATTTAAACATTTTCCAGTTTGTAGCAATTGTTTTCATATTTTTTTTTCAATTTTTCGCATAATGTGCGATTAGAAAATACCGCAGGTGCTATTTCGGCGCGATTATTTTGGAAAATTATGAAGGAATTTTTTGGGATTTTAAGTGGCCGATAAACTAGAATCTAATCTGAGTAAATTTAAAGATTTTCCAGTTTATAGCAATTGTAGCACTTTAATTGAGGTTGTAAAATAAATTTTGAACAATTACAATTTTAAAACACTTTAACAAAGTTTAATGACTTAATTGACGTTTATTTGAGTTGTGTCACTCGTCGAAGGTAAAATGGAACATTCGTCCTGGTACATATTTGCTCTCTTTAAATAAACAGTACCACCTCAAATACAGCTTTCATCGTGAAGATTGTGTTACGAATTAAAAATGAAGATCATGACGTGCCAGTCTGCCTAATTAATATTCTTACAAATTGGTTATTATTATAAACGTGTACGTGATTTAAGAAAGCTGCTACTGGTTGGTACTCCTCCGCAAAATACCTTCACATATTAATTAATAACATGTTCAGCCTCTCTGCTCCGAATTATGCAACGGTTTCGATTCGTTCCGAACAAGAAAAAAAAACAGTTTAAATCGAGACGATGATCTGTAAGTAATGAAAATTGAAAAAGAAATCTATTACAATGTAAATATTAATAGTTGTTCGGGTACATCATTCTTTACAAGGAATTTAAGAGCAAAAAAATTACCATCGTTAGGTGGTATATTTTATCCAATATTCTGACAAAAAGTGTGTATGTACAGGGCCTTCATAAATACTGCTCCTACCGATGTAACGCAAGAAAATAAAAAATCCTCGAACATGTTGATTTTTTTGTTATTTATTCCGCATTTTGTGACGTTCTTAGAAAAATTACGTCAGTAATTTCTGAGATAAAATGAAACAATAAAATATACAAATTTTTATTGTTTCATTTTATCTTAGAAATTACTGACGTCGTAATTTTTCTAAGAGCGTCACAAAATGCGGAATAAATAACAAAAAAAATCAACATTTTCGAGGATTTTTTATTTTCTTGCGTTACAACGGTAGGAGCAGTATTTATAAAGGCCCTGTATATACACACTTTTTGTCAGAATATTGGATAAAATATACCACCTAACGATGGTCATTTTTTTGATAGAAACATAGGTCTCGGTTTTAAAGAATATAATTTATTAATACATTAGAACTGAGTTACAGTTTTAAACATGAATACGTTCAGTGCAGTAAAAGAACATTTTTACCACACATCTATCTAACTTTTCTAGATAAAACACTTTTCGAGCTGATCGAACACAATCCGCTTCTCGATCGCCAAACAAATATGGTTTCAACATGACGGCGCTCCAGCTCACTTCGGAACCTTTTATTTTATTGTTTGAATGATTGAAATCGGACCGTAAATAATGGAGTTATTCCAATTAAGTCGTCATGTAATTGGAAATTGTTCCCTGTAGAGCAACCTGTTTATTTATTTATTAATACTTAACTTCCTACAAAAAATTGTAAAGCAACATACGATCATTTCACTTCATTTAGTTCTTATCATCAAAAAACCTCTCGTACTTTAGATAACCGAAA
This sequence comes from Ocypus olens, assembly GCA_910593695.2. Classification (NCBI taxonomy): domain Eukaryota; kingdom Metazoa; phylum Arthropoda; class Insecta; order Coleoptera; family Staphylinidae; genus Ocypus; species Ocypus olens. The sequence continues at coordinate 1,986,185 of OU343048.1, forward strand.
AACTACAAAAAAACAAACGCTTCCATTTAATTGGTCATCATTTAGGTGACTCGGATGTGTTATTACTTAACACCGATAAGGCGTTTGATTTTGAGTTAATGAACCCTTTCCCCATGAGAGTGTGTCCTTAATGTCCATTTGGAGAAAGTCCGGCTGTGTGTGTGTGTGTTGAATTAATACAATAAAAAAAAAGAAAAAATCAGGTTTTTATTAAACCACCTCGGTGTGTTATTTATAACGCCGGTGAGTTTTTAACATGCCGGGGTTACTTTATGCTTACGAGCTACCGAATCGTTATAATCAGCGGTTTGTGAGGTCATGGCTTCCAGGTGTAACCTGAGAATGTGTGGTGGCAAGGAATAATATGTGCTGGATATCATTTAAAGTTGAACCTTGAGAGATTTCGTTTAAAGTGTGTAACGAGTATGCGTTCGAATCATCACAAAAATAATTAACACCCTAATTTTCAAATACATCAGAATAAATTGATTTAATCATGGTTTTAATCACCAACAAAATGGCAACACTCAAAATTTGAAGTGAAAGGAAATTTGCAAATTGCAAAAAATTATCTCTTACAGAATTAGCTTCAAAATTTCAAAATAAATCCAATAAATATCAACCCATCATTGATATTCCACAAAACAATTGATAGTATAACTGGAAAAAATAACAATATCCAAAACTTCAAATTTGGAAATTTGGGTTAAAAATTTCAATGCCATATATATTTTTTTAAATCAATGTTTACCATGTCATATATTTGTTTCTCATTGATCACTTGGTGAAACATTATGTTAATAAAGGTTTTAAAAATTAAAATTCACTTGGTTTGTTTCACGATTAAATTGTTTTATTAAAACAAGTGAATTTTAATTTTTAAAACCTTTAATGTTTACCATATTTTTATGTTATATATTTATTTACAATTAAAAGGTGATTTGCTTTCTTTAAAATTTATTTTATTGTACGATTTATAGTTAGTATTGGCCTTTTAACATTTGTTTTATCGTTGTTTTACTTTCTTTCAGATTCGTGGCGTCCATCCTAACACTGGCGGCATGGACATCCGGGGTGAGTGAGTCAAAATAATCAATCAAGACGGAACCCCCATGTCTTCATCTCCCCAACCATTAAAAGCACGCCGAACATGTGTTCCTCACTCATAACTCTCATAAATCATTCATTCGACAAATATCCGGCAAAGTTCTATAGAAACACGGAAACTCTACACCTCGAGACAAATTACATCTTTTGAAATATTAGATTGCCTATAGAATTAATTTAAAACAAGTAATTATTCATAGTTTAACATAGGGCGTCGAGTACAAAGCATTTAAATATCTTTTCATTTATAGAAAATATACAGGGTGTTTCAGTTTGGTGTTCCACCCCCTTCCCCCAAGAGGTTCTGGTTAAAAAATCCTCTTAAATTTTAATTGTAATGATGTCCCCATCATACACTTTGATTTGTTTATATTCGACACATGTTACGTCAAATATAAACATTTTAGTACATAATTCGGAAATAAAATAATACTCAAACCGAATAGTTCTTATAGTACACTTTCAATGGTTTAACATAGGCAACTTAATATACTTAACCAAATCAGATATTGGCAACTCAATACACTGCGGAAGGTTTAACATAGGCAACTTAATACGCTCAACAAAATAACTGCAATAGGCATAGGCAACTTAACCCTTTGCACTCGTATTTATTAGTGATAACACGTATTGTGTCAACAATAAGTCGACGTACGAGTGCAAAGGGTTAATATACTTCACAAAATAATTGTAAGTTGACTTAATATACTTAAAAAAATTATTATTAATAAATTTATTGTTTCAACTATCTAATAATACAAGAATTAATAAAAAAAATTTTCACGTGCGTGCGTGCATGAAACAAAAAAAATATATATTTAAAAGTATGACATAATACATAATAATAATTACATAATTAAATTTTGAAACATGCGTTGATTATTATGTAATTTATCCACAATCAAGCGAATATACATTTATATCAAAATATTTAAGGCGATAAAAACCTATAAATACAATTATTAGGCAATAATTTAAATATCCATTCATTCATAAATATTATATTTTTAGAACATATTTTTTTTTACGATAACCCTTAAGCTCCAATTTTTTTTTTCTTTTTTGACGCGATAACCCGAAACGAAAACATTGTAGGTTACGACCAAAATTTTTTGATCCCTGATTTGTAAATATTTTGACGACCCAAATCGCTAATCGTCTGAACTAAAACGATCTGCCGACTGGAACTAAGGCGCGACCTACTGACATCCGCAGATTAATTCGAATTGTTTAATTTTTGATTCCTTATTAATTAAAGCCGCCGCTTATCGCTCAATTCCGAAGGCGGATAACGCAAGTTTTGTTTTTTTTTGTTCAGGAAGTTTACACAACGTAATTTTGCAATCATTAACCAAAATAAGCGATTAGGAACAATGCTGTAATTAAATTTTAAATAATTACAAGCGTAACACGTGTATGGGGTAATTTTTTTAAAATCCGCAATGGTGTCCAATAAGTACCTGACCTAACTTCCAGTGGATATATTAAGTTCCCTCTGTCTATTGCAATTATTTTGTTCAGTATATTAAGTTGCCGCCTATGCATGTCGTAATTATTTTGTGAAGTATATTAAGTTGCCTATACCGGTTGCAATTATTTTGTTAAATACATTAAGTTGCCTCTGTTTATTGCAATTATTTTGTTCAGTATATTAAGTTGCCTACGCTTACTGCAATTATTTTGTACGTTAAGTTGCTTATATTAAACTAGTGAAGTATACATAATTCAGGTGTCGAAAAAATGTAGATTTTGTGTGTACTTTAGAAACTGTAGTTTCTAAACTTTCAACGTCTTCAATAATTTCTTTTTCTTGGTATTACGATCTAAGTCTGTCAGAATCGTCCCCAACCTAAAAAAATGGTGATGTGGCCATCATGTTACTTTCTCCGACTTGGTATCGTAGCTCTTATGGTTTATTTTCAATTGAAATCATATTTTAAATGTACATCGAGCGCTGTGTAAACTCGGATGAAACTGACGTTTAAAACGTCAAAATTATGAAACATGGAAAAATTATACTTCAAATTCTAATAGTGTTTACTCAGAAACCAAAGAGATTTCGAAAAAAACTTATTCTTTATAAGTTGTTCATTTTGGCATTCTCCGCAATTATTATTAACATAAATTTGCTGTAACTATTATCGTTTCATTATTATAAACCAAAAATTTTAAAATAATTAATAAATTTTTTTCTCGAATAGCAATGATTTTATGAAAAATATTTTCAAGCAAAAAATGTTCATTTCTTTGTTTTCTTCAATGTTTGTTTAAATGTTTTTGTGATATTTTTCATATTTAAGAAAATATTGGCAAAAAACAAAAAACGGTTAAGATAAACACCCACTTCCGGTGTACGAAATTTTACCAAAAGCTTTTCAGTTCTTCGGATTATCAAATAAGACGTATGTTCAAAGTTTGATATCAATTGCTCTATTAGTTTTTGAGATACAGCGCACACAGACAGACACACATACACACAGACAGACACACACACACACACAGACACAATTTTTTTTTTCCAGAAATTGTTGAAATGGCATCTAGGGATCCCAAAACGGATATTTCCGTAAAAAAAATTTTTGAAAAAAAAATCACGATCACAATACTTTCTCGTACTTCGTAACGGAGAAAGTAAAAAGGTTAAGAAATTCGTGCTTTTGAACACATAGTCCAAAAGGTAAGGGGGGGGGGGGGGGTACCTTAACCTCACCCTAATCTAAGCATAAGCAACTTCCATTTGCAATTGCTAACTAATAAATAGCCTTGAACGAAAAACCTTTTTTTAATGTGAAATTTAAGGGCGCGATCGGTAAAAACCCGTAAAACGAATTTATTTGTAATTGGCGGGTGCGGTACGGTCGGTGGGATTATGAACTAAACTGTCAATGGCGTTCTATCACTGTTTGTATCATCAGAGGAAGCATTGACACTCGTATTATTTAAGTGATATTTTCGGGAAAAACAGGATTATTAAACTTCGGTTTACCCCGCAAATCGTTGGGTGGGCCCTATCCCACTTTCCAATTCGTTAAATACGACCCAGAGTTTCCATTAACAAATTCATTTGCCGAGGAAATAAAATATAAAAGATTGTTCGGTACTTCATTAAACAATCAATTAGCAATTGTAAAACCTGCGTTTGTATTCCAAGAATTGGATGGTAGGATAGGGCCCACCCACCGCCCTGAGTTTCCACTTACACCTAACCAAGACAATTCTGTTTGGGTAAAGAAATTCTTCGTCAAATCACTGGAGTTTTAAAAGTTGCAAAACCACCAATAAAGAGGATTTCTGAGTTAAGTAAAAGTGGTAGCGGAGGGCCGTGGACTTTGGACTTTGAAGGGCATTTGTTAGCAAAGTTTACATCATTATAAATCGTTTGCGATGGTTACCTAAAAAAAAAACACATTTTCCAGTGTGTCTTTCTCGTACCCCACACAAATTTTAAGGTTAACACATTGTATATTAGGTTGCCTACCACCACTACCAACATTACTAATTCGATTTCATAATTTATAACCCGTACAATTCAATTCATTGAACATATTCAAATTTATTGAAAATACAAATAATTTTCTTTCTCTTTTAAGCAATTGATATCCCGAAACGAAAACAGGACGGGACTGTACGGTCGTCCAGAATATTATAGACAGCCCTACAGTCCGGACGACAGTCGAGAGTACGACGGTACCGTGTCCTCCGGTCATTCCACTGGAGGCGACAAAGAGGACGGCAGAGGCGTTTATCCGCACGGAGGAGCAGGAGGAGGGTCACATTACCCTTCCGGTGGAAAGGATGAGGACATTCGACTCGATAGTCTGCACTCCGCGTTTCCGGACCACGACAGGGGCGACGATTCGGGTTACGCCGACGACAGGGACGAGGATGAGGACGATGATTTGTACGAGGAGGAGGAACGCGAAAGGGAGCGAGAAAGAGAAAGGGAGCGAGAAAGAGAAAGGGAAAGGGAACGGGAAAGGGAAAATCAGGACAGGGAAAATGATTTGAATGCGGGAGGTGGAACTGGCAACAACGGACAGACTCACTCGGTGCACTACAGTTACTCGACGAGTTACAGGGAGGGCGACGGAGATAGGGATGGTGATAGGAATCCGGATAGAAGTAGAGATGGCGATAGATACGGAGGTAGTTATCCCGGCCATTCGAGTGGTGGAGGGTCGCAGCCTTCATCCGGCGGAAGTTATTCGAGTCATTCTTCTTCGAGCGGCAGTTATCCCGCAGGAGGATCTAATTATCCAGCGGAAGGATCTCCAGGACTAGGGCCGTCTAGTACTATGGGACCACACTCGCCTGGTGGTGGGTACGAATCAAGAGGAGGCTATTCGTCTGGTGGTAGCCACCCATCGCCATCTAGTCCTACAGGACCACACTCATCTGGTAGTGTATATGAATCAAGAGGAAGCTATTCTACAAGTGGTAGCTATCCAGCGGGATCCCACCCATCGGGTGGAAGTTATCCAGAATCAGCTGGATCGCCTTCTTCAGGCACGTATTCACCAGGTGCTAGTTATCCAGGATCACCAGGAACACCATCCTCAGGCACGTATTCATCAAGTGGTAGTTATCCAGGATCACCATCCTCAGGCGCGTATTCGCCAGGCGGTAGTTATCCAGGATCACCCGGATCGCCCTCTTCAGGCACGTATTCGTCAAGTGGTGGTTATCCAGGATCACCGGGATCACCAGGCTCACCATCCTCAGGCACCTATTCATCAGGTGGAAGTTATCCAGGATCACCAGGATCACCAGGCTCACCATCCTCAGGCACGTATTCACCAGGTGGAAATTATCCAGGATCGCCGGGTTCGCCCTCTTCAGGTGGTAGTTATCCAGGAGAACGGGAATCTCAGCCATCGGGCACGTATTCGAGCTACTCATCTTCTTCATCGTCATCATCGTCAGGTGGAAGAGGAGGCGGTGGTGGTTATTATCCATCCGGCGGAAGAGATGACGGTAGATCCGGTGGTTCGTACTCATCGTACGCCGGCGGACCTGCCGGTGGTTCCAGCTACAACTACTCGTCGGGCGGAAGGTACTACGAAAGCGGAGGTGGTTCCAGTTCCGGATACTCCTCAGGAGGCGGCGGCGGCGCCCCGGGCTCCTACCCCTCAAGTCCGTACGCATCCAAAAGACCGTACAACAGCAACTACGACATTTACGACGCTCCCGGAAGCGCTCTAGGACCGAAAAATGGCAGCGAAAGATGTATACCGAAGTGTTTCGCAGAGAAAGGAGCGAGGGTATGTAAAATGCAACATCTATTCGATCAAAATTTTGAATTGAAAATTGAACAAAATTTTAGTTTTCTGGTCTTAAAAAAATGTACTTGTTATTGTAGCTGGCTTTGAAGGTCAAAATTGCTTTAGAAATTATTAGTCTTCAATATTCCGGAAGAATTAATAAGAAATATTTGCTATAAACAAAATGGCGTCGATCGAAAGTCAAAATTTTAAATTGGAAACTGCTTAAAATTTTAGTTTTCTCGTCTTAAAAACATGTACTTGTTATTGTAGCTGGCTTTGAAGATCAAAATTGCTTTAGAAATTATTAGTCTTCATTATCCCGGAAGAATTAATAGGAAATCTTTGTTAGAAACAAAATGGCGACGATCGAAAGTCAAAATTTTGAATTGGAAATTGCTTAAAATTTTAGTTTTCTGGTCTTAAAAAAATGTACTTGTTATTGTAGCTGGCTTTGAAGATCAAAATTGCTTTAGAAATTATTAGTCTTCAATATCCCGGAAGAATTAACAAGAAATCTTTGTTAGAATCAAAATGGCGTCGATCGAATGTCAAAATTTTGAATTGGAAATTGCTTAAAATTTTAGTTTTTTAGTCTTAAAAAAATGTACTTATTATTGTAGCTGGCTTTGAAGGTCAAAATTGCTTTAGAAATGATTAGTCTTCAATATCCCGTAAGAATTAACAAGAAATATTTGTTAGAAACAAAATGGCGTCGATCGAAAGTAAAAATTTTGAATTGGAAATTGCTTAAAATTTTAGTTTTCTGGTCTTAAAAAAATGTACTTGTTATTGTAGCTGGCTTTGAAGGTCGAAATTGCTTTAGAAATTATTAGTCTTCAATATTCCGTAAGAATTAGTAAGAAATATTTGTTAGAAACAAAATGGCGTCGATCGAAAGTCAAAACTTTGGATTGGAAATTGCTTAAAATTTTAGTTTTCTGATCTTAAAAAAAAGTACTTGTTATTGTAGCTGGCTTTGAAAATCAAAATTGCTTTAGAAATTATTAGTCTTCAATATTCCGTAAGAATTAGTAAGAAATATTAGTTAGAAACAAAATGGCGTCGATCGAAAGTCAAAATTTTGAATTGGAAATTGCTTAAAATTTTAGTTTTCTGATCTTAAAATATGTACTTGTTATTGTTATATGTAGTTGGCTCGATGGTCAAAATTGCTTTAGAAATGATTACTCTTTAGTATTAAGGAAGAATTCATTAGAAATCTTTGTTAGAAACAAAATGGTGTCGATTGAAAGTCAAAACTTTGAATAGAAAAATTGCACAAAATTTTAGTTTTCTGGTCTTAAAAAAAATGAATTTGTCATTGTAGTTGGCTTGATGGTCAAAATTGCTTTAGAAATGATTAGTTTTCGGTATTAAGGAAGAATTAATAAGAAATCTTTGTTAGAAACAAAATGGCGTCGATCGAAAGTCAAAACTTTGAATTGAAAAATTGCACAAAATTTTAGTTTTTTGGTCTTAAAAAAATGTATCTGTCATTGTAGTTGGCTCGATGGTCAAAATTGCTTTATAAATATTTAGTCTTCTAATTCCGAAAGAATTAATAAGAAAACTTTGTTAGAAACAAAATGGCGTCGATCGAAAGTCAAAATTTTGAATTGGAAATTGCTTAAAATTTTAGTTTTCTGATCTTAAAATATGTACTTGTTATTGTAGCTGGCTTTGAAGGTCAAAATTGCTTTAGAAATTATTAGTCTTAAATATCCCGGAAGAATTAACAAGAAATCTTTGCTAGAAACAAAATGGCGTCGATCGAAAGTCAAAATTTTGAATTGGAAATTGCTTAAAATTTTAGTTTTCTGATCTTAAAATATGTACTTGTTATTGTAGCTGGCTTTGAAGGTCAAAATTGCTTTAGAAATTATTAGTCTTCAATATTCCGGAAGAATTAATAAGAAATCTTTGTTAGAAACAAAATGGCGTCGATCGAATGTCAAAATTTTGAATTGGAAAATTGCACAAAATTTTAGTTTTCTGGTCTTAAAAAAATGTATCTGTTATTGTAGTTGGCTCGATGGTCAAAATTACTTTAGAAATGATTAGTCTTTAGTATTAAGGAAGAATTCATTAGAAATCTTTGTTAGAAACAAAATGGCGTCGATCGAAAGTCAAAAGTTTGAATTGGAAATTGCACAAAATTTTAGTTTTCTGATCTTAAAAAAAGTACTTGTTATTGTAGCTGGCTTTGAAGATCGAAATTGCTTTAGAAATTATTAGTCTTCAATATTCCGGAAGAATTAATAACAAATCTTTGTTAGAAACAAAATGGTGACGATCGAAAGTCAAAATTTTGAATTGGAAATTGCTTAAAATTTTAGTTTTCTGATCTTAAAATATGTACTTGTTATTGTAGCTGGCTTTGAAGGTCAAAATTGCTACAGAAATTATTAGTCTTCAATATTCCGTAAAAATTAATAAGAAATCTTTGTTAGAAACAAAATGGCGTCGATCGAAAGTCAAACGTTTGAATTGAAAATTGCACAACATTTTAGTTTTCTGGTCTTAAAAAAATGTATCTGTCATTGTAGTTGGCTCGATGGTCAAAATTACTTTAGAAATGATTAGTCTTCGGTATTAAGAAAGAATTCATTAGAAATCTTTGTTAGAAACAAAATGGTGTCGATTGAAAGTCAAAACTTTGAATTGAAAAATTGCACAAAATTTTAGTTTTGTGATCTTAAAAAAATTAATCTGTCACTGTAGTTTGCTCGATAGTCAAAATTGCTTTAGAAATTATTAGTCTTCGGTATTAAGGAAGAATTAATAAGAAATCTCTGTTAGAAACAAAATGGCGTCGATTGAAAGTCAAAACTTTGAATTGAAAAATTGCACAAAATTTTAGTTTTCTGGTCTTAAAAAAAAGTATCTGTCATTGTAGTTGGCTTGATGGTCAAAATTGCTTTAGAAATTATTAGTCTTCGGTATTAAGGAAGAATTAATAAGAAATCTTTATAAGAAACAAAATGGCGTCGATTGAAAGTCAAAACTTTGGATTGAAAAATTGCACAAAATTTTAGTTTTCTGGTCTTAAAATAATGTATCTGTCATTGTAGTTGGCTCGATGGTCAAAATTACTTTAGAAATGATTAGTCTTCGGTATTAAGGAAGAGTTAATAAGAAATATTTGTTAGAAACAAAATGGCGTCGATCGAAAGTAGAAATTTTGAATTGAAAATTGCACAAAATTTTAGTTTTTTGGTCTTAAAAAAATGTATCTCTCATTGTAGTTGGCCCGATGGTCAAAATTGCTTTAGAAATGATTAGTGTTCGGTATTAAGGAAAAATTAATAAGAAATCTTTGTTAGAAACAAAATGGCGTCGATCGAAAATCAAAACTTTGAATTGAAAAATTGCACAAAATTTTATTTTTTTGGTCTTAAAAAAATGTATCTGTCATTGTAGTTGGCTCGATGGTCAAAATTGCTTTAGAAATGATTAGTCTTCGGTATTAAGGAAGAATTAATAAGAAATCTTTGTTAGAAACAAAATGGCGTCGATCGAAAGTCAAAACTTTGAATTGAAAAATTGCACAAAATTTTAATTTTCCGCTCTGAATTTTTAATTGTAGCTGGCTTGGACTAAACAAATAAACTTGTATCAGTAACGGCTCGCGGGGTGACTTATGGTACGGCCGAAGTAGCGGAGGTGGCAATACTACCTGTATTAACTCTTCTGCTGCCTCGGCCATAACATGAGTCACATCGCGAACCGTCGTTGACTTTTATACCAAAGCAAAAGCTATGCGTTTTTAAGAGGTTTCAATTCTTAATTTTAATTTGATATAATTTTCAATCATGACTGCCGAGTTTAGGGTTGCCAAACATTGAATAATCTCGCTAATTTCGTGATCTAGGGTTACCCCGGCATTCCCGGTTTGCACGGCGACAAGGGCGCCAGGGGATTCCCCGGCAGCGAGGGCATCATGGGACCGGCGGGTGATAAGGGAGAAATGGGTCCGCCGGGACCGCGCGGACCCAAAGGCGACAGAGGCAAGACGGGCGTACCCGGATTCCCCGGCATCAGCGGCGTGCCCGGACTTCAGGGTCCTCCGGGTCCAGCAGGTTTGCCTGGCTTGGACGGCTGCAACGGAACCGACGTGAGTAACCGTAACTCACACGTCTTACGGAAATAAAGTATTTATTATTATTATTATTATTAAATTCTTTAGGGAAATCCCGGCAACTCCGGACAATCCGGCATGCCCGGCCCCAGGGGCTTCCCCGGCGTCGGCGGCGTGAAAGGCGACAAGGGAGAGGCCGCCCATTGCGAGATCAACTTCAAGGGACAGAAGGGAGAGCCCGGACTGAACGGCGTTCAAGGTCCCGCGGGTCCGCCCGGACCGATCGGACCTCCAGGTCCTTTAGGTTTTAAGGGTGATCCAGGTTTACATGTGCGTATCGGAAATTCCGATTGTTGGATGGAGTTTGTTTATTGGATTATGTTTTTTTAGGGGGTCAGAGGACCGCCTGGTATGAAAGGACAGAAGGGTAATATGGGAATCGGCTTCGAAGGTGTTAAGGGCGACAAGGGAGATAAGGGTCAGAGAGGTCCGAAGGGACAACCCGCGGTTCTTCCGTTGACTAGTAAGGGCATACACACGGTGGGCCCGCGAGGGGAGAGCGGAGATAAGGGAGATCGAGGTTTCCACGGACCGCAGGGGCAGAAGGGAGAACCGGGCATTGAGGGAGATATTGGTATTGCTGGACACGGTGGAATGAAGGGGGAGAAGGGTTTGCCGGGAGCTCCTGGACCTAGAGTAAGTTAAATGTTGACTATAATAACTTCAGCAGTGCGTTTGCATAACTTCACAGAAAACCACCTGATACCGTTCGTAAAGACCTTACGTCTTCGTTAACATTCGGCTGTTTGGCATTTTTCGATCATGTGCTTCCAACGAACCCAAAAAATTAAAGACGATTTGTTCATAAAATTTAAATTGATTGATGATATATGTAAATTAAGTGGTAAAGCATACTTAACGTACTTTTAGGGCCGAGATGGTTTTTCGGGTCCTCCAGGTCCACCGGGACAAAAGGGTGACAGAGGTATCGAAGGTTTGCCGGGTTTGCCGGGAAGACACGGACTTAAAGGAGAACCAGGCACGGACGGTCCTTCCGGACCGATCGGTCTGCGAGGACCACCGGGACCGCCGGGCGGCGGCAAGGGAAGACCCGGACCGCCGGGCCCGAAAGGGCCGCGAGGATACCCCGGACCGATGGGCCCGAAAGGCATGGACGGCTTCGACGGAGAGCAGGGACCGAGGGGACCGATCGGGCAATCAGGCGGACCGGGGTCTCCCGGCATTCCCGGACAGGAAGGAGCGGCGGGCGACAAGGGACAAAAGGGCGAGGCCGGCTCGGTCGGTTTTCCCGGACCAGTGGGACAGCGCGGCTTCCCCGGACCTCTCGGACCTCAGGGACTTCGCGGTACCGCTGGTGAAAAGGGACTATCTATCATAGTAAGTAGTAATAAATGTAATAATAGTAGCAATATTTACGTTGGCCATGGATGGTAAATTGTGCTGAACTAGTGCTGCCATCTTTTCAAGTTTATTTATTTATTAACGGGAAACCCCTTTATAATACATAATTTTACATGTGTGCAAAGCTTAAGAACTAATACATAATGGTTGATAAGTTTTTTGTTTTTTTTTCATACTCTGTTCACATTTTATTCTCGCCGCAGTCGGGGTGTTTTTTTGCTCTTACATTGGCATATTGTATTTTTGATAGCAATGATTGAAGTGTGTTGTTAACCTATAATTAACAATATTTTTACATGTGAATAAAGGATATTATAAAATGCAACATTACACTACACATAACCAAGAAAATGCAATGACAAACAAATCGTTGGTAACTTTTTATTACCAACAAAAATGTTACCCTGCTGCGGCAAGAATAAAATGTAAACAGAGTATACATAATTTTCCACAAATTGGTAATTTGTTAAAATCTAGTAATGAAGTATACATGGCTTCCTCAATCTTAAGTTTCAAGTCGATGGAAATTATTTTTATATGTTTTTCACCTCTAAACCGAGATATTTTCAAAAATAATGGTGTTCTGTAAACTAAAAAAAAAATCACCTGAAAATATTAAAATATTAACCCAAGAATGGCCATTTCTGACACTTAAATATCTAAAAAGCATTTGTTTTTCAAAATCTGAAGCAAATGCAGACGTCCTGCTTTGACAGAATGGTCCAGAAATAATTGGCTTTGATATTCTCAAAAAAAAGTTGAGCTCGAAAATCAACTAGTTTTCTCAATAATCATCATCCGAAACCAGTACACACAATTAGCTTTCACATAACTGTTCAAAAATGACTGACTTCGATATTTTGGAAAAACCCAAGCATCTCAATCACGGGTGTGAAGTTAGCAATAGATTCCAGCAATAGATTTTAAATTACGTTTTTCCATTAAAACGGGATACATAACTGAATGTTTCTATGACTATTATAAAACACATGAACATTGTAAACCCAAAAAAAAATTTAACCCCTAATTGTCCTGTTTTGAAACCACCCCCACTTCCCCTCAAAAATAACTTCCGCTTTTATAACAAGAAGACAAATTCCAATATGAAAACAAAAACTACAGCTGTGTTCTGTGGACACCCTAGAATCATAATCATAAAAAAACCGTAGGCACTACCCCCCCTTTTTTTCGAGAAAAAAATTAATTTGCGTAACGCTGCACGGCATTCACATATTTTTACAAAAAAAAAATAAGGAAGTCATGTTCCCATAGAAAAAATAAAATCAGATAAACGTTCCTCACATACTGCTGAACAATAATCATACAAAAACCGTACGCACACCCCCCCATTTTTTCGAGAAAAAAAATAATTTGCGTAACGCTGCACGACATTCACATATTTTTGCAAAAAAAAAAACAAGGAAGTCATGTTCTCATAGAAAAAATAAAAATTGATAAACGTTCCTTACTTATTGCTAAACAATAATCATACAAAAACCGTAGGCACTACCCCCCCTTTTTTTCGAGAAAAAAATTAATTTGCGTAACGTTGCACGACATTCACATATTTTTGCAAAAAAAAAACAAGGAAGTCATGTTCCCATAGAAAAAATAAAAATTGATAAACGTTCCTTACTTATTGCTAAACAATAATCATACAAAAACCGTAGGCACACCCCCCCATTTTTTCGAGAAAAAAATTAATTTGCGTAACGTTGCACGACATTCACATATTTTTACAAAAAAAAAACAAGGAAGTCATGTTCTCATAGAAAAAATAAAAATTGATAAACGTTCCTTACTTATTGCTGAACAATAATCATACAAAAACCGTAGGCACCCCCCCCCTTTTTTTCGAGAAAAAAATTAATTTGCGTAACGCTGCACGACATTCACATATTTTTGCAAAAAAATAACAAGGAAGTCATGTTCCCATAGAAAAAATAAAAATTGATAAACGTTCCTTACTTATTGCTAAACAATAATCATACAAAAACCGTAGGCACACCCCCCCATTTTTTCGAGAAAAAAATTAATTTGCGTAACGTTGCACGACATTCACATATTTTTACAAAAAAAAAACAAGGAAGTCATGTTCTCATAGAAAAAATAAAAATTGATAAACGTTCCTTACTTATTGCTAAACAATAATCATACAAAAACCGTAGGCACACCCCCCCATTTTTTCGAGAAAAAAATTAATTTGCGTAACGTTGCACGACATTCACATATTTTTACAAAAAAAAAACAAGGAAGTCATGTTCTCATAGAAAAAATAAAAATTGATAAACGTTCCTTACTTATTGCTAAACAATAATCATACAAAAACCGTAGGCACTACCCCCCCTTTTTTTCGAGAAAAAAATTAATTTGCGTAACGTTGCACGACATTCACATATTTTTGCAAAAAAAAAACAAGGAAGTCATGTTCTCATAGAAAAAATAAAAATTGATAAACGTTCCTTACTTATTGCTAAACAATAATCATACAAAAACCGTAGGCACTACCCCCCCTTTTTTTCGAGAAAAAAATTAATTTGCGTAACGTTGCACGACATTCACATATTTTTGCAAAAAAAAAACAAGGAAGTCATGTTCCCATAGAAAAAATAAAAATTGATAAACGTTCCTTACTTATTGCTAAACAATAATCATACAAAAACCGTAGGCACACCCCCCCATTTTTTCGAGAAAAAAATTAATTTGCGTAACGTTGCACGACATTCACATATTTTTACAAAAAAAAAACAAGGAAGTCATGTTCTCATAGAAAAAATAAAAATTGATAAACGTTCCTTACTTATTGCTAAACAATAATCATACAACAACCGTAGGCACTACCCCCCCTTTTTTTCGAGAAAAAAATTAATTTGCGTAACGTTGCACGACATTCACATATTTTTGCAAAAAAAAAACAAGGAAGTCATGTTCCCATAGAAAAAATAAAAATTGATAAACGTTCCTTACTTATTGCTAAACAATAATCATACAAAAACCGTAGGCACTACCCCCCCTTTTTTTCGAGAAAAAAATTAATTTGCGTAACGCTGCACGACATTCACATATTTTTGCAAAAAAAAAACAAGGAAGTCATATTCCCATAGAAAAAATAAAATCAGATAAACGTTCCTCACATACTGCTGAACAATAATCATACAAAAACCGTAGGCAGACCCCCCATTTTTTTCGAGAAAAAAATTAATTTGCGTAACGCTGCACGACATTCACATATTTTTGCAAAAAAAAAACAAGGAAGTCATATTCCCATAGAAAAAATAAAATCAGATAAACGTTCCTTACATACTCCTGAACAATAATCATTCAAAAACCGTAGGCACCCCCCCCCCTTTTTCGAGAAAAAAATTAATTTGCGTAGCGCTGCACGGCATTCACATATTTTTGCAAAAAAAAAAAACAAGGAAGTCATGTTCCCATAGAAAAAATAAAATCAGATAAACGTTCCTCACATACTGCTGAACAATAATCATACAAAAACCGTAGGCACACCCCCCATTTTTTTCGAGAAAAAAATTAATTTGCGTAACGCTGCACGACATTCACATATTTTTGCAAAAAAAAAACAAGGAAGTCATATTCCCATAGAAAAAATAAAATCAGATAAACGTTCCTCATATACTGCTGAACAATAATCATACAAAAACCGTAGGCACTACCCCCCCTTTTTTTCGAGAAAAAAATTAATTTGCGTAGCGCTGCACGGCATTCACATATTTTTGCAAAAAAAAAACAAGGAAGTCATGTTCCCATAGTAAAAATAAAATCAGATAAACGTTCCTCACATACTGCTGAACAATAATCATACAAAAACCGTAGGCACACCCCCCATTTTTTTCGAGAAAAAAATTAATTTGCGTAACGCTGCACGACATTCACATATTTTTGCAAAAAAAAAACAAGGAAGTCATATTCCCATAGAAAAAATAAAATCATATAAACGTTCCTCATATACTGCTGAACAATAATCATACAAAAACCGTAGGCACTACCCCCCCTTTTTTTCGAGAAAAAAATTAATTTGCGTAACGCTGCACGACATTCACAGATTTTTGCAAAAAAAAAACAAGGAAGTCATACTCCCATAGAAAAAATAAAAATTGATAAACGTTCCTTACTTACTGCTGAACAATAATCATACAAAAACCGTAGGCACACCCCCCCCATTTTTTCGATTTAAATTATTAAAAAATTTTTTTTCTCGAAAAAATGGGGGGTGTGTCTGCGGTTTTTTTATGATAATGATTCTAGGGTGTCCACAGAATACAGCTGTATTTTTTGTTTTCATATTGGAATTTGTCTTCTTGTTATAAAAGCGGAAGTTATTTTTGAGGGGAAGTGGGGGTGGTTTCAAAACAGGACAATTAGGGGTTAATTTTTTTTTGGGTTTACAATGTTCATGTGTTTCATAATAATCATAGAAACATTCAGTTATGTAGCCCGTTTTAATGGAAAAACGTAATTTAAAATCTATTGCTGGAATCTATTGCTAACTTCACACCCGTAAAAAAACGTTTATTTTTCAAAATCCGAAACCAGTGCACAAGTTCAGCTTTGACAGAATGGTTCAGAAATAATTCGCTTCGATATTTTGAAAAACTCCAAGCACGGCAATTAACTAGTTTTCCCAGTAATCATCATCAAACCGAAAAATGGTAATTTTCTCATTGCTTAAATATCGAAAAAGCATTTATTTTTCAAAATCCGAAACAGCTTTGACACAATGATTTAAAAATTATTGGTTTCGATATTCCGGTAGAACCCAATCACATTTTGAAATAATAATGATGATGTTTGAATTGAAAGTAATACCTTGTCGATTTCTAGGGTCCTCGTGGTAGCGACGGTATACCCGGCCGCGACGGAGAAAAAGGTCTGAAGGGAGAGCGAGGTTACCCGGGTGCAAGAGGCGCACCGGGCGACGCCATGGAAGGAATACCCGGAGCGCCGGGTCAGACTGGTATCCACGGAGAAAAGGGAGAATCCGGCAGACCGGGGATACCCGGAGCGCCGGGCACGCCTGGCCAGAAGGGCGACATCGGCGGCAGGTGCACCGATTGCTTACCGGGACACAAGGGAGATAAGGGAGAGCGAGGAAACGACGGTCTGAACGGACCCATTGGACCCCGGGGACCTCCGGGCGCGATGGGCTTCCCCGGAGAACCGGGCGCGGATGGCTCGCCCGGACAAGCAGGACCGCCAGGAACACCGGTAAGATTAATCCAATACTTTTGACTTTATAAAAATATCACATTATATTTTTCCCACATCATCACGTATAAGCGTAGTGATGTACAACTTCAGTTTTTTTAACGGTAACGAAAATTTTTTCTTCATTTTTGAAATCAACGGGCTTTTTATGGTCAACTATATCGTTGATACAAATTATAAATATCAGCGGGCCCAAATTTGATCCCTGCGGGATACCATAACTTTTTTATTTTAGAGTTTACAGAAAAATGTTTCAAATAAAATTTGTTAGGTTAGAGGTACTTTACACAAATATCACATTGAGTTTCTCCTACGTCATCACGTATAAGCGCAATGGTGTGCAACTTTTTTATTTTAGAGTTTACCGAAAAATCTTTCAAATAAAATTTGTTGGATTAGAAGTGCTTCATAAAAAAAATCACAATATATTTTTCCTACATTATCACGTATAAGCGTAATGATGTACAAGTTCAATTTTTTTAACGGTAACGAAAATTTTTTTCTTCATTTTTGAAATCAACGGGCTTTTTATGGTCAACTATATTTATAAATATTAGAGGGCCCAAATTTGATCCCTGCGGGATAACATAACTTCTTTATTTTAGTGTTTACAGAAAAATCTTTAAAATAAAATTTGTTAGATTAGTAGTACTTTACACAAATATCACATTGAATTTCTCCTACGTCATCACGTATGAGCGCAATGATGTGCAACTTTTTTATTTTAGAGTTTACCGAAAAATGCTTCATATAAAATTTCTTGGGTTAGAAGTGCTTTATAAAAAAATCACATTATATTTTTTCTACGTCATCACGTATAAGCGTAATGATGTACAACCTCAGTTTTTTTAATGGTAACGAAAATTTTTTCTTCATTTCTGAAATCAACGCGCTTTTTCGAACAAATGTTTATGGTCAACTATATCGTCAATACAAATTATAAATATCAGCGGGCCCAAATTTGATCCCTGCGGCATACCATAACTTTTTTATTGTGGAGTTTACAGAAAAATGTTTCAAATAAAATTTGTTAGGTTAGAAGTACCTTACACAAATATCACACTGAATTTCTCCTACGTCATCACGTCAAAGCGCAATGGCAATTTTTTTTATTTTAGAGTTTACCGAAAAATGCTTCATATAAAATTTGTTGGGTTAGAAGTGTTTTATAAAAAAATCACATTATATTTTTCCTACGTCATCACGTACCGGGTGACCCAGGGATCTGTAAAAGCCCCATAACTTATTTTCCTGAACGGGTAAGGACACTTATTCTACATATTTTAAAAATATGTATGTTTTTGTACAGGGTGTCCCAATATACATAACAGACCAAAGTTATGTTTTTTTTTAAATGGAACACCCCATATTTTATACTTTATTTTCAACCCTCTTGAGAAGCTGATCAAAATAGTATAACATAGTATGAGTCTATTATGGACGATTGGTTAGTTATGGAAAAATTTGTGGCAAAAACAAGGACACATTGAAAAAGTTGCAGAAGCGCTCCTAGCAATGCTAGCGTCATTTTTTATACACTAAAGAATTTTCCACATCATGAAGAATAATACAAATCGGCTTTGGTTCCTTTTTGTTCATACTGCTATACAGGGTGTCAACATACGCAAAATAATGGATAACTATTTTTTTTTCAAATGGAACACCCTATATATCTTGCCATCAGTGCATGGATTTTTTAATAAGCTTTCCAATGATGTACAATTTGTATAATGAAATATTAAAGATTCTTAAGATTTATCCATAAAAACTTTTTTCTTTTGTCACCTCCTGCTCATTTTTGCATTTTCAGCCAAAACTATGCATTTTCTGAAAAAATAATAAGAGACCAAAGTTGTAGAGCGGAAAATTTTCGATCGATATAGGTCTTTCGAATTTTCCAATAATGCGTGCATTGCCCGCCAGAGTGCGCAAAATCGTGACCGTATATGCATTTTAGCGTTTTTCTCAAATCATTTGTTAATTAATTGCAGTATACTTTATTTCCCACGTCCTCTAGCAGGAAAACGGGTAATTATAAAATTATTTAAATGACCTACATCGATTGAAAATATTCCGCTCTACAACTCTTAAAAGAAGCAATTTTTGCCTAAAATGCATAGTTTTCGCAAAAAATGTAAAAAACCATTGAAAAACGCAAAAATTGATATATACATTTTCAATTTGCATTTTTAGGGAAAACTATGCATTTTTGACACGTTCGTCAAAACAGTAAATTGTTTGATGAACATCGTTTTAGAAACAGCAACTGATGAGAAGACATTTTGTTTAGGGCAACGATGGCATACCGGGAGCTCCAGGCGTCGACGGTGAGAAAGGCGACACGTGTTTCATACCGGAGAGCATGATCATCCAACCGAAGGGCGATAAGGGAGAGCGCGGCTACTCCGGAAGGGACGGCCCTAAGGGAGAACGCGGCCCGATCGGCAGACAGGGACAGATCGGCGTGCCCGGATTCCCCGGCACCAAGGGCGACGACGGCTACAGGGGTTTCCCCGGACAGGACGGGCAAGCCGGCCTGCCCGGCATCGACGGACAGAAGGGCGAACAGGGATTGAGCGTCAAGGGAGAGCCCGGCATTCCCGGCATGCACGGCTACAAGGGCAGCAAGGGAGAACCGGGCAGGCTCGGCGTCAAGGGAGAATCCGGACAGTGCCCGCTGGCGCTCACGCAAGGAATGAAGGGCAACAGAGGGGCGCCCGGCGATAAGGGAGAACCCGGACCGCCCGGCGTCGACGGCATGCCCGGCAGTAAGGGCGACACCGGACTGCGCGGCGATAGAGGACAGATCGGAGTGCAGGGTCCGCCCGGACCCGTAGGACCTAGAGGATTGCCGGGTCCCAGAGGAGAGAAAGGAGAAATCGGTCCGATGGGATTCCCCGGAGATCCGGGACGCGACGGACCGACCGGTTTCCCCGGAATACCATCAGCTAAGGGAGATAAGGGCGAGGCGGGAATCCCCGGAATAGGTCCACCGGGCCCGCAAGGCCCGATGGGATTGAAGGGAGAGAAGGGTTTGCAAGGTTTCCCGGGTAAATCCGGCGTGCCCGGCTCCCCCGGACTTCCCGGCATCATCGGCGAGAAGGGCGACATCGGCGCACCCGGTCTCACCGGCTTCGCCGGCGCACCTGGCGAAAAGGGTGATATAGGACCGATCGGTCCGCAAGGACATCCCGGCGCACCGGGTAGATCGGGAATCGATGGAATTAAAGGCGAACCCGGCCCGAAAGGTTATCAAGGAAGTCCCGGTTTGCTCGGGATGCCCGGTCTTTCAGGAGAGAAAGGAATGAACGGACTGCCCGGTTTGAAAGGATATCCAGGACCGCAAGGGATCGCCGGCACGCTGGGAAAACCCGGAATGGACGGACGTCCGGGTATGGACGGAGAAAAGGGCGGAATCGGTTATCCCGGACCTGTGGGAACACCAGGCCCGATCGGTTCGCCCGGTTTAATCGGACTTCCGGGAGAAAAGGGAGATAGAGGCTACCCCGGAATGCCCGGTAAATCAGGCGCGCAAGGCTTAAAGGGAAACAAGGGAGATTTAGGCTTCCCGGGATTATCAGGCGGGAAGGGCGAACCCGGCGCCGTATCCGATAAGGGGCAAAAGGGAGAGCACGGAATGCCGGGAATGAGAGGCGCTGAAGGCAGCCCGGGAAGGCACGGCATGCCCGGTATTAAGGGAGAAGCGGGAATACCGGGGATAGGCATGGTGGGAGCTAGGGGCGATAAGGGAGAGCGCGGACAGCCAGGTTTCGACGGGCAACCCGGCGCGCCTGGCATTAAAGGCGATACGGGTCCGCAAGGACCACCCGGACTCAAGGGCGAATTAGGCTTACCGGGAGACCGCGGTCTTCCCGGCATGGATGGAAAGGATGGCTTACCCGGCTCGAAGGGAGATAGGGGATTCCCAGGCGCGCCGGGCTATCAGGGACTTAAGGGAGACAACGGGTTGCCCGGACGCGACGGTTTCGACGGACTCAAGGGAGATCGAGGATCGTTCGGACCGCCCGGACCGGTGGGATTCCCGGGAGTCAAGGGCTTCGACGGTGACAGGGGAGCGCCCGGACCGACCGTCTTCCTCAAGGGAGACAAGGGCGAGCCGGGACGAGGCGGATTCGCGGGCAGGGCCGGCGATAAGGGAGACAGAGGATTCGACGGCGCGCCGGGCATCACGGGAGAGAAGGGCGATGCCGGGTATCCGGGTCTTAAAGGAGCGGCAGGATTCCCGGGATTGATTGGCCAAAAAGGTAATTATGTTATTTTAATAATTATGATTCTTTCTAAAGGCTAGAAAAAGAATTATCATTGTTTTTTGAATTCTACTAGCTTGGCTAGATTTTGACTTTATGTCATACAGTCGCCAAAAAATATGATTTAAATTGCAAATAAACCATGAAAGTGTAAATATAAATGATACCATCAAATCGGAGAAAGTAACAATAATAGTAATTTACGTAACAAGTTCCGAAAGTGATATTTTACGGGATGAGTAGGAAGTAGATCCTGCGAATTCCGTAAAATCACTTTTGGAACGAGTTACGTACAATATTTTTTCTGCAGCCGTTTTTTTTACGTTAAAAAAGCAAAAACATATACGAATGGTTTATGACAAGCGCTGTCATAATTAAATACGAAGTTGATGTTTTTATCAATGGCGCCTACATACCGGGTGACCCAGCGATCTGTAAAAGCCGAGGGTTGAAAATAAAGTATAAAATATAGGGTGTTCCATTTAAAAAAAACATAACTTTGTTCTGTTATGTATATTGGGACACCTTGTACAAAAACATACATATTTTTAAAATATGTAGAATAAGTGAGGGTACCAGTTCAAGAAAACTAGAAGTCGATATCTCAAAAAGGAAATAAGTTATGGGGCTTTTACAGATCGCTGGGTCACCCGGTATGTACGCAAAATCGTCCCGAAAGTAACAAAATGCGTCCCGAAAGTAAAGAAATCATTCCGAAAGTGAAACAAAATCGTACCGAAAAGTACGATTTATGTAAAGTGGTACTTTCGATTTAAGAGCGTTGGGAGTGTATCAGAAAACTATAGGTAAATGCATGTGATTTTTTAACATAAATTGAAGCTAAATGGTTAAGTATATTCGATTTCGGTCTTCATGGAGTAGAAGATGTTATGGTCTAGTAAGGGATCTACTAATTGTTTTTATCCAAATTCACCTCAGAGTATTTTATATGACAAGATTAATATTGAAAAAAGTGCCCAAAAATAGGCTTATTTTTTTCAAATCTGATCGCAGAGGATACAGAAAAATAAAAAAAATTAATTTAAAAAAATTTCAAAATTTACAAAACACCGTTTGTGAAAATAAAAGTATGTACAAGGAATTAAAAAAAAAGATTAATCTTATTTTTTTAGAGGATATCGGTTTTTACAAATCAACCAATTTTAAGTGAGATTTTGAAAGCAATCGTATTCTGTAACATGCTCATTTTGAATTATTGTAAATTTTATGTAACTCAAAAAACAATTTGATTATCAAATTCCATTCTATTCTTTTCTATTGTGATAATGTATGAATATTTGTTACGACAAACAGGATTTTTTTAATTTAAAAAAAAAAACACAAAAAAAATAATTTCTTTTTTGCTAATCGAAAAAAATGTTTCGAATAAAAACCTAATATATTTTAGAGTAGAAGCCAAATCTGCTATAAAAAAATAGGGGTACCTATTTAAGTTAGCCCCCACCCCACCGCAGGGAGGAGGGGTGGTGGTTAAAAATTCACACCACATGATTTTTTATTTTATTTATTTATTTATTAACGGATTAACCTTTAACATGATTATATACAAATTTAAAATTCTTGTACAAACACAAATAATATAACAAACAATAGCAAAATTTGACTAACAATAAACAAACAAGAATTAAACAAATGGCGCAACTAAACAATAATAAAAGACACGCTAGTATTAAAAATTTGATTTATTTAACGTATTTTTTTGTATGTCAATCCGATTTGTATTTCGCGAGATATTAGGGGTGTACGGGTGGTCTGAAACACCCGGTATATGTAAAAATTCAAATGATATTTGGGGTCCACCAGAATTCAGTTACACCCGGTACATACCAGACTTTTTCGGGATTGACTTTATTTCAAAACTATTTTTGATAACTTTCTTCAGGACTTTTTCTCAACACTCTTGGGTTTTTTTTTCAGGACAATATCTTTCAGAACTTTTTTTCGGGCCTTTTTTACGACCTTTTTATGGAATTTTTAAAGATTTTTTTAATTACATTTTTTCAGGACTATTTAAAACTTTATTTTCAGGTCGTTTTTCTCAAGACTTCTTGACTTAGCACTCTTGCAGGAAATTGTTTTCGGGCCTTTTTTGAGGAAAATGTTTGTAAGATTTTTTAAGACTTTATTTTCAAAACTTTATTTCGTGACCTTTTTCTAAACTTTCTTCAGATTACTTGTTTAGGACAAATTTCAAGACTTTCAGGACTTTTTCTCATAACTTTTTTCAGGGCTTCTTCAAGATTTCTTTTCTGGACTTCCTTTTCGGGGCTGTTTTAAGAATAATTTTTGCAGATTTTTTTTCAGGTATTTTATATCCTTTTCAGGTATCTTTTAAGGATCTTTCTTAATAGTAATTTACGTAACAAGTTCCGAAAGTGATATTTTACGGGATGAGTAGGAATCCTGCGAGTCACTTTTGGAACGAGTTACGTAATATTTTTTCTGCAGCCGTTTTTTTATGGTAAAAAAGCAAAAACACACTCGAATGTAATATGATAAGCGCTGTCATAATTAAATACGAAGTTGATGTTTTTATCAAGGCCGCCTACTTATATAAATAAAGTAACAAAAAGCGTCCCGAAAGTATAGAAATCCGAAAGTGAAAATCGTACCGAAAATAACAACTTTCGGTACGATTTATGCAAAGTGGTACTTTCGATTTAATAAATCATACCGAAAGTTTTATTTTCGGGATGGCTGCAGAAGAAAAACATTTCAAGACCTTATTTTGAGAACTTTTTTTCAAGAATTTTCTTTTAGGACGTTTTCGGGACATTGTTCCGGTTTTTTTTTGAGGACATTTTTAAGGCCCTTTTCTGGACTTTTTTCGGAACCTTTGTAAGGAATTTTTCAGTACTTTTTCTCAGGATATTTTGGGACTACTTTTGTCGGGAGTTTTTTCAAGACATTTTCTTCGGGACTTTTATTCAGGATCTTTTTCAGGACTTTTTTCCAGGAAAAGTTTATTAAGGACTGTTTTTTTAGTAATTTTTCAAGAGTCTTTTTCGATTTCAAGACTTTTTTATAGGACTTTTTGTTCAGAAACATTTATTTGGGACTTTTTTTATAATTTTCATGATTTTTACTTTCTCCGTTAGGAAGTACGAGAAAGTATTGTGATCGTGATTTATTTTTCAAAAATTTCTTTTACAGAAATATCCGTTTTGGGGTCCCTAGATTCCATCTCAACAATTTCTGGAAAAAAAAAATTGTGTCTGTGTGTGTGTGTGTGTGCGTGTGTGTGCAATTGATATGAAACTTTGAACATACGTCTTATTTCATAATCCGAAGAATTGAAAAGCTTTTGGTAAAATTTCGTACACGGGAAGTGGGTGTTTACCTTAACTGTTTTTTGTTTTTTGTCAATATTTTCTTAAATATGAAAAATATCACAAAAACTTTTAAACAAACATCGAAGACAACAAAGAAATGAACATCTTTTCCTTGAAAATATTTTTCATAAAATCATTGCTATTTGAGAAAAAAATTCATTAATTTTTTTTACATTTTTGGTTTATAATTATGAAACGATAATAGTTACAGCAAATGTATGTGAATAATAATAGTAGAGAATACCAAAATGAACAACTTCTAAATAATAAGTTTTTTTCGAAATCTCGTAGGTTTTTGAGTAAATCGAGTTTTTGGATTTGAAGTATAATTTTTCCATCTTTTATGATTTTGACGTTTTAAACGTCAGTTTCATCCGAGTTTACGCAACGCTTGATGTACATTTAAAATATGATTTCAATTGAAAATAAACCCATGAAAACGTAAATACAAAGTCGGAGAAAGTAACATGATGGCCACATCACCATTTTTTATCTATTATACTTGCTTTTAGGCCATTTTTCAGGCTTTTTTTAGGATATTAGAATTTTTTTCAAGTCTTTTCAAAAGCCTCTTTTTCAAGTCTTATTATCAAAGGACTTTTCTTTTTTTTTCTTTTTGGGTTCGAGGTCAATTTTTTCTAGAACTATTTGGGACTTCATCAGGTTTATTTTAAGGATATCTTTCCTCGATTTTTTTTAAGGACATGTTTCGTCAGAACTAGAGAAGGGTAACTTATGAGTGATACATCTAAAAACTTTACTGTGATCCTTTGGATGTTAGTGTTTTGTTTAAATTCAATTTAAAATTTGTTTTATGTTTTAATTTAATTTTAATTTAAACAAAAAACTAACAACGGAAAGATCACTTGTGATACATCTCTAAACTCAGAATTTAGAGACGAATTAAAATATGTAAAAATATACAAGGTGTTACATTTGAAATAGTAAAGTTAATATAATTTCCGGTTAAACCGGAAGTGAAATTTTTATTAAGTCCACCTGTCGACACACTTTATTCCCTAGAAACACCATAGTAAATTTCATATATGTAAAAATGTAAATGATATTTGGGGTCTACTAGAAATCAGTTACACCCGATATATGGCCCGCGATGGAAAAAGTTTGGAGACCCCTGGGTTAGAGCAGTAGCATGCGTTCCGACTCTAGACACTCTTATGCGGTTAATATATACCACGCCGTGAAATGAATTTTATGAGGGATGGATATTAGACCTCTCACAATTATATTCTCTCGACTACTCCTAACGCTCTTAATAAATCGTACCGAAAGTTTTATTTTCGGGACGGCTGCAGAAAAATGTTGTTTTTGTATAACCAAATTACGATTCAAATATATTTAATTTTTGTGTAGGTGAAATGGGTTATCCCGGTCCAGTAGGAGCGCCCGGATTAACGGTGAAAGGAGAAAAGGGCCTGCCGGGATTACCCGGTAAACACGGAAGGAACGGAGTTCCCGGAATTCCGGGAATGAAGGGCGAACTGGGCATCACCGGCCTGCCGGGCAAACCCGGCCTGGCCGGCCTCCCCGGACCGATCGGCGTGCCCGGAGAGAAGGGAGACATGGGCCAGCCCGGTTTCCCGGGACTCAAGGGCGACGGCGGAATACCCGGAAGGAGCGGCAACGACGGCCCGATGGGAGATCGCGGCGACAAGGGCGACCGCGGCCCGCCCGGATTGTTCGGAGCGCCCGGACAGAAGGGAGAGCGCGGTCTGACCGGAAAGGAGGGCGCGCCTGGTCTTCCGGGAATGAAGGGAGATCGCGGCTTCGACGGCGTGCCCGGCCCGATCGGTCCGGTGGGTCCGCCCGGCGATAAGGGCTTCAGCGGTCCACCCGGCGCGGTGGGTTTGGCCGGACTGTTGGGACAGAAGGGAGACAAGGGAGAGGCTGCGCTGCCCGCGCAACCGGGACCGAAGGGCGAGAGAGGATTCGTGGGTGAACCGGGTAGACCGGGTGCGAAGGGATTGGCGGGTTTGGATGGAATGCCTGGGATTCCGGGACCTGAAGGAGAGAAGGGGTATCCGGGACGCGACGGCGCGCCGGGTGTAGCGGGACGTGCGGGAGAAAAGGGTGATTACGGACCGCCGGGACCTCCGGGCTTACAAGGTCCGGTCGGTTTGACCGGAGCCAAGGGTTCGCCCGGTTTGCCTTGCGACCACCAACCGGATTACCTCACTGGAACTTTGCTCGTCAGACACAGTCAAAGTAGGGATACGCCGTCGTGCGAAGCCGGGCATAACCTCCTCTGGGAGGGTTACTCGCTGCTCTACATCGAAGGTAACGAGAAGGCGCACACGCAAGATCTTGGATTCGCCGGTTCGTGCGTCAGGAAGTTCTCGACGATGCCGTTCTTGTTCTGCGATTTCAACAACGTCTGCAATTACGCGAGCCGGAACGACCGCACCTTCTGGTTGTCGACCAGCGCGCCCATTCCGATGATGCCCGTCGAGGACACCGCGATCAGGGAGTACATTTCGAGGTGTGTGGTTTGCGAAGCGCCCGCTAACGTCATCGCGGTGCACAGCCAGTCGCTGGCCTTGCCCGATTGTCCTGGCGGATGGAGCAGTCTTTGGATCGGCTACAGTTTTGTCATGGTAAGTTTATTCAATAATTCTGATCAACCCCTGTATTCATTGAAATTATTTAAATACAGTATGTTAAGTTAGAAATATTCGACAAGCGCTATTGCACGTTTTTCGACCATGTGCTTCCGCCGACCCCTGGGACCTGGGTTACGCAAGTTACGGACTACTGATGAAATATGAAAATTCAGTTCATTGACATTATGACTTGTATACTTGAAAATTTCTAAGAATTATCAGGCGAATGCAAGACAGACTGAGTTTCGGTGTACTGCACTAATAATAGTTTGATCAATGAATCTTTGCATGTGCGTCGTTACCGAAGATTGAGTTTTTTCGCCTTGGATGACATATGTACACATATGATTGCATCTAATCCAAGAGAGAGTAAACGCATTAAAATGTTCATAGATAGCTGAATGCAAAGATCCATTGATTAAAGTAGAATTATGTCGGAGCACACGATAACAAACTAAAATTCTCCATATTCTATTAAAGAATTTACTTCATTATTGTGAATCTTAATTTAAATATTTGCCTTCTTTTTCTTTTTATATTATGCGACATAATACTGTAATAACGTAAGTAAAATGTTTTATATTTATATGACGATCAATATCAATATCAATATCAATATCAATTCTTTATTTTAGCATACTGGAGCCGGCGCCGAAGGCGGAGGCCAGTCCCTCTCGAGTCCGGGCTCCTGCCTCCAGGACTTCAGGGCGTCCCCGTTCATCGAGTGCAACGGCGCCAAGGGCACCTGCCACTACTTCGCCAACAAGCTGAGCTTCTGGCTGGCGACGATCGAGACCGACCAGCAGTTCCAGGCGCCCCAGAAGCAGACCCTGAAGGCGGGCAACGTGCGCGAGCGGGTCAGCAGGTGCCAAGTATGCATAAAGAACACGTAATAATTAGTAATC
This sequence comes from Ocypus olens, assembly GCA_910593695.2. Lineage (NCBI taxonomy): Eukaryota > Metazoa > Arthropoda > Insecta > Coleoptera > Staphylinidae > Ocypus > Ocypus olens. The sequence continues at coordinate 2,014,426 of OU343048.1, forward strand.
AGTGTAAGTTTCATGAAAAATAGTGTTCTCGTTTTTTTTTTCTCTCCTTCTAATAATTTACTTTATTTAATTACGTGCAATGTAAATATACATAGAACAAAAAATTTTCGTCTGATTTTGAAGAAGACCTCGTTGTGTTCAGACATATAATGTGTTCCTTTAAAAATTACCAACCGTATTTAGTATCCTGTTATGTGATAAATTAAATACAGGTTACTAAGTACCCGTTTGCGTAATGAGAAGCGCTTTTTTTAACTACTTACGCTTGTGCCATTTAAATTTTTTTTTGTTATACTTAAAATATGTAAAAATATTTTGTACTATATTAGTAATAAGTTAATGTGTATTTTATATATCCTGAAAATAGCACTTTTACGTAGTAAATTGTTTTTTATTATTATTATTAAATAAATAATTCTTGACGTGCGGAAATATCTATATATGTTTTCACTATGTTAGATACTTATTTTTCTATTTCTATTAGATTCTAATGAAAAATTTGGTGCTACGAATATTAACGATTTTAAAGGTAACGCAGTGGAAATTTCAAACAACATTTCATTTCACACATTCCCCTCAACAAAAAAAAAAAATTACATAACCACACTCTAGTCAACACGCGATTTATACTGCTCTAATATACAGCTCTGTATTTGTTTGTTTCGTTTGTTTGTCATTAAAGTAATATTAAAAACACTGCCATTGTAAATTAAACACTTGTGAAAATGTATTGATTGTGTTTTTCTTTGTTCATCGGAATCCTTTATTTAAAAAATTATAATGTAACTTGAAAGACGGACACGCTTAAAATTTGCGTTAAAAACAATTGTTTTCTCTGTTCATCAGTACCTTCTATTAAAAAAAATAAATAAAATGCAACTTGAAAGACGTACATGCTAAAAATTAACTAATTTTGCTGCCTAGGTTTAAGTTCGCCTTTAATTTTAGCCTAGGTTTAACTTATGCGTGTATTCTAACACATACATAAATTAAACCTAGACAACGTACACGCTAAAAATTAGCATATAAAACAAGCTTAAATTAAACCTTAAAGTTACAATAACACCCATGAGAAAGGTCTCAATCAGATTAGTAATATTATTGGGCTTAAGTGTGTCTTAAATGGAAATAAAGTACTATCATATCTATAAATATTATAGTATTATTTAAATACAAAAAAATGTGTTATTAAATCATTTCCGTACTCTTTAGTCGGTAAATAATTTCACCACAATCATAATTCAATCAGCGTTTAATGTTTTCTCTCCATTTTTAAACTTGGGAACGTGAGTCGACGATCGATGAGTAAATTGGGTTGCATACAAAGAAAGCACATTATTCAACTATAGGGAAATAAATACAATAAAACGAAATGTAGCCTGAATATATGAATATTCAACGAACGAACAGGTTGAATATTCATATATTCAGGCTACATTTCGTTTTATTGTATTTATTTAATGCTTTCTGCAACAAGTAAGGTTAACCCCAATTTGTTTTTAGGGAAATATCCCGACTCTAGACAGCTGTCAAAGTATAAGATAAAATGGAAAATCGATGGAAGTTGTCTACTCGGATATGCAACCAAAAACAAATCTCTGCTATTCCCGCAGTTATACCAATTAATTATTTGTATTCTTTCTTCGTTGGTGTAATACATTCTTATTAACACAATGTTGACAATTAAATAAAACTTAGTAAGTATGGTTGCCTACGTATGAGGCTACGGAAGAAAATTTTACCAAAACGGCAGCGGAATATTTTTGCTTCCTCTATAGGAGTAAGTAGTGCTGCATGAACCTCCTCTACGAAGATCCACCAATGCTGGTGAAGACTGCGTTCGGCGCCTGTTGGCTCAGATTTAAAAAAAAAACAAAACATAGGCAATCGAATTTACAGTCGTTTATACGAAGCAATCAATATCGTAATATTTCAATACAAAAATGTGTTATTAACCCTTTCAGTACGGGTATATTTGGCAATATCACACCCGACGAACGTAAAAAATGTCCATTTTTCAAACATCGATTTCTAGTGTTGGATTTTGATCCGAAACTAAAAACATATCTGCAGCGTCAATGATTTGATGATTATTCGGATATAAAAACGAGTAAATTCATCAGAACGCTTATTGATGCTACAAAGGCTGTCCCAGAAGTTACGTTAAAACGCTAATTGATGTGACCCGTTAAGGGTCACATCAATTAGGGTTAAATAATTTCAATCAATCAATCAATCAATTAGGATTAAATAATTTCAGTACTCTCTAGTCGTTAAATAATTCCCCTATAATGATAATTCGGTCAGTGTTTAATTTTTTCTCCCCATTTTTAAACATAGACAACGCGAGTCAACGATCAATGCGTAAATTGGGTTGCATACAAAGAAAGTGCATGATGTAACAATGGAGGAATATCACTACTCTGCAAGGCTGTCAAAGTGTAAGATAAAATGCAAATAAACACGAAGAAACTGAGGAAACAATATAGAAATCACATAGTGGTTTCATACAAGAACAATTAACACTGGAAAACACTCAAATAAAATACAATAAAATTGATGGCGGACAAGATATTATTCATTCGGTGTTTAATATTTTCTCGTCATTTTTAAACTTAGGCAGAGACGAGTCAACGATCGCTGAGTAAATTGGGTTGCATAGAAAGAAAGCGCATGATGTAACTGCAGGGGAATATCGCCACTCTTCACAGCTGTCAAAGTGTAAGATAAAATGGAAATAACTCGAAGAAGAAACAGAGGAATTGTTTCTACTTTAAGAAATCATAAAGTGGCTTCATGGACAGGACAATCAACACAGGAACACAATTTTTACCATAAATTAGATGGCGAAGGGCAGACAGACGACGTACTAACATAATTGTTCAAAATACAAATTGTACTTATTTTATTAAAGTGTCTGCAATAAAGATGTTGATACAATGGTGTTGATTAAGACAATGCAGTAAATTATATGTGGTATCTATCTATCTATTCATGGATTTAGTATATGCTACAGGTGATAATACAAAAGGAATATTATTAAAGTGACTCTTGACACTTTTGAAAAAGTGTGTCTTGAGAAAAGTCATGAGCGAACAGAAAGACTATTGAAATGACTCTTGACTCTTTTGAAAAAGGGTGTCTGGAGAAAAGTCATGAGCGAACAGAAAGACTATTGAAGTGACTCTTGACTCTTTTGAAAAAGTTTAGAAAGGGAAATAAAAAATAGGATCACCTCAGCGAGTAAAAACTACAACGCAATAAATAATAAACCAAGCAAAAATGACACGTATTGTTTGTAGTTGTAGTAGGCAACCCAATAAACAAGGCGTTAAAAAACTGACTGGAAGAAGCATTTAAATACCTCCCGGTAGCAGGTAAGGTCAGATGCAATAATGAGTGCATGGAAAGTAAAATCAACTCGACGAATAAAAACTACCACGCTATAAATAATACACCAAGCAATCAAGAAAACAAAAATGACACTTATTGTTGGTAGTTGTGGTAGGCAACCCAATATATAACGTGTTAACCTAAACATGCGTTAGAGGGATTTACAGTCATTGTATGCGACAGCTTGAACAAGCATGCACCCTGCCGTGTGTTAATAATCATCTAAAAATAAACATTTAAATTAAATTAATAAACAAGGACACGCACATGGGAGGCAAACACAGACAATGGGCCAGAGAATACGAAGCAAAATTAAAGTTAGACAGATAAAATGCAAACCTTATAAGAACGTCAGAAGATCGAACAACAAAAATAGTATTGCTGGCTGACAAAAAACAAAAAATTAATTCCATCCAAAAAATATCGGAATCAAATCACCTTCGGTAGTTTCACAGTGTTTCAAGTGATTTTCAAATGCAGTAATGATTGGAAAAGGATCACAAAAGATAGGAAAGAGATCAAACTTTGCGAAAGTTTTTACACGACAGATCTGAAGAAATTAGGCAATTACTTGATGAAATTGCTACAGATTCTACCGATAAAGAACGACGAAATGAAAATTGCGATCAGTCCATTGACTTGACAGTCGTAAACTGACGGTAAATGTGCGGTAAAGATGATTCGAATTTGAAGTATAATTTGTTTTATAATTTTGATGTTTCAAACGTCAGTAGCATCCACGGTAAAGATTTTTAGAACTTGAAGCCGAGGGTGTTCATTCCATTCGATTTTTTGGTGCCATCTCTCAGTACTACGATGAAACGTATGGTGGCGCTGTTATGTTTCTAACACTTTGCCTAAAAACCGTGCTTGCATTTTATGGTTTGCTTCTTGGCTTTGTTGTGTAAGGGTCAGCAAACATTACAAAATAACCATTTAATCCATTCAGTACACGTGTTTCGTATTTTCTATTGTTCTGTGCAGTTTTGTGTTTGATTAAAGACAACATTAATCTTATCTATGATTTGAAGTATAATTTGTAACATAATTATGAAGTTTCAAACGTCAGTATCATCCACGGTACAGTTGATTAAAATTTGAAGTATAATTAGTTGCATAAGTTTGACGTTTCAAACGTCAGTATCATCCGAATCTACAAAACGCTCCATGTACAATGAGATCGGAAAGCATGATATAGTTGGCAGTACATTTTCTGAAAATAGGGATAATAATTCAAGTAAAATTATATTGGCTGCCTTAAATTCTCCAGGACAGTGCAGTGTACATTTTGTTAATTTTGGTGTCTTAAGGTTACTTGTTTTAAAAATAGTTTTTTTTGTATTTTTATCCGCTTTTTGATCTCACGGTACATTTAAGCTGAAAATTAACCATAAATAATAACCGTACCATAAAATCGCAATTTTTTTGATTCGCTGCTGCTTTATTATAAAAGTCGTTAAAACGATATTACAATAATTCGTAGACGTTGGTGTTTATCGGTGTGTGGCGTGGATGGCACATGTGGCGGCCGCACATGCGTGACGTAAGGCCCTCGAGGGTCCATCTTCGGACGCTTGGCCGGCCAAGCGACTAAGTGCACCCTCTGCACTTCGTTCACCCCGTGTATTTCGAAACACGCGCCCGACACCAATTACCACGAACGGAACTCAACCCCATATGGACGCCCCGCGCCAAATGAATACCACTCTGACCATCATTTCCGCATTCAAAATTAATTTCCAGAAAGGATTCACTACGACAGATTAAATGGTTTATTTTTGTGAGTGTACAATTCATTAAAAAAATTAAACATTAATTAACTCTTTGGATGTTAGGTTTGAGAAGAAAATTGCTTAGAAAATCCTGAATGATTTTTGAGTAAATTTGGAGTCGAAAAAATAGTGTCGGCGAATTTTTATAAATTTTGCTTTGTTCGCAAAGATGTATCTTAAAATCCATACATGGCGTGTTTACGGTTTTTAATGGAATTATCATCCTGGATTAATTTTGAGTAATTTTGGAAAGTTTCAAGTCGATGGCAATTGTTTTTGTATTTTTTTTGCGTCGGCGAAATTATTACAAATTTTTAAGAAATTTTGCTTCGTTCGCAAGGATTTATCTTAAAATCCATGCATGGCGTATTTGCAGTTTTTAATGGAATTATCATCCTGAATGAATTTTGAGTAAATTTGGAAAGTTTTAAGTCGATGGCAATTGTTTTTGTATTTTTTTTGCGTCGGCGAAATTATTACAAATTTTCAAGAAATTTTGCTTCGTTCGCAAGGATTTATCTTAAAATCCATGAATGGCGTATTTCCAGTTTTTAATGGAATTATACTGCTGCATGTATTTTGAGTAAATTTGGAAAGTTTCAAGTCGGTGGCAATTGTTTTTATATTTTTTTTGCGTCGGTGAAATTATTATAAATTTTAAAGAAATTTTGCTCCGTTCACAAGGATTTATCTTAAAATCCATGCATGACGTATTTGCAGTTTTTAATGGAATTATACTCCTGGATGTATTTTGAGTAAATTTGGAAAGTTTCAAGTCGGTGGCAATTGTTTTAATATTTTTTTTGCGTCAGTGAAATTATTACAAATTTTCAAGAAATTTTGCTTCGTTCGCAAGGGTTTATCTTAAAATCCATGCATGGCGTATTTTCAGTTTTTAATGGAATTATACTTTTGAATGTATTTTGAGTAAATTTGGAAAGTCTCAAGTCGATGGCAATTGTTTTTGTATTTTTTTGCGTCGGTGAAAATATTACAAATTTTCAAGAAATTTTGCTTCGTTCGCAAGGATTTATCTTAAAATCCATGAATGGCGTATTTCCAGTTTTTAATGCAATTATACTCCTGGATGTATTTTGAGTAAATTTGGAAAGTTTCAAGTCGGTGGCAATTGTTTTAATATTTTTTTTGCGTCAGTGAAATTATTACAAATTTTCAAGAAATTTTGTTCGTTTGCAAGGATTTATCTTAAAATCCATGAATGGCGTATTTCCAGTTTTTAATGGAATTATACTGCTGCATGAATTTTGAGTAAATTTGGAAAGTTTCAAGTCGGTGGCAATTGTTTTTGTATTTTTTTTGCGTCGGTGAAATTATTACAAATTTTCAAGAAATTTTGCTTCGTTCGCAAGGATTTATCTTAAAATACTTGCATGGCGTATTTGCAGTTTTTAATCGAATTATACTCCTGGATGTATTTTGAGTAAATTTGAAAAGTTTCAAGTCGGTGGCAATTGTTTTTGTATTTTTTTTTGTGTTAGCGAAATTATTACAAATTTTCAAGAAATTTTACTTCGTTCGCAAGGATGTATCTTAAGGATTTCTAGTTTTTAATGGAATGGTAAGTTTCAAATCGATGAAAATTATGCTTTGGATAACATTGTGTAATCACTGATGTATTACAATAATAGAAATTTAATAATCTAAGTGGGTGATTTTGAACGGACAAAAAAATAATAATTAATTTAAACACAAGGAGCAGATTCTTGGGCAACAGCGGCCAATAAATTGAATCAACATATTTTAATGAATACATAATGAGATCCTAGCAGCAGCGCACGATTACCTTAATTAATCTACCTGGATGTTCAAACAAGAAAATAACCATAAATATCTATTTCACAACCATTTCTTCTTCCATAACGGTTTCGATACGAAAATGTGTTCGTCGCACCTTGCGAATCCCATAATCTAAAACAACATCAATCTCCTAAAATAAAATGAACGATGGACGCGTTCGAGGAGAATTAATTAAGGTATAATAATAAAATTAATTAATGTGTAAAATGAAGATACGAATTTAAAACGTCAGCAGTAGAAAATGTAATACATATTAATAATTGGGGAGGAATTATTAATTGTCACTATTATTATTAATTGTCACTATTATTATTATTATTTTTTTTTAAATTAAATTTCGTTATTTTATAGAGATTCTACGGGTTATGTTTCTCATTAATATTGTTTACTTTTTATGGTATAAAATAGCTTATAAATTATTATTAATCTTGGAAAAAAATTCTGGGAAGAAAACTACCTTATTTTTGCAGCCGACGAGAGCTGAGTTTCGGAAATGTCCTGTAATTACAAGTAAGTTTTGAGCTGATGTGTTGAGGGTCTACTTAAAATTGTAGATGTGATTATTACATTGCCTGAGATGTATTGACTTACATCATTAATGTATAATTTAAATTGAATAAGACCAAGTATCGATCCTTGAGGAACCCTCATATTTAAACCCAAAATTCATTCATTCCTGTTTTCTACAGAAGTACGAAAATTTATGTATGTATGTATTTATTGTTTATTCCTCGTATTTACATAAAATTGTACAAAAAAAAATCAACAAAAATTCTGATCACACGTGAAAAATGGTTATGAGCCGATCCTCTTATCGTGTTTGTAAAGTTTATCCAATCGAATATTCGTGTCAATTCAATCAAAGGCTCGACTTAATTATTCGAATATACCAAATGGTTACTGTCCACTCCCTTGGAGTTAACCCGAGACGATCAGAAAATAATAAATACATTGAAGTGTAACTTTTTTTTGTAAGCGCTGTCCCATTACGAATTCAAATTGTTTGTGTTACTGGGAAACTTTCTCGGGACAATAACGATATAATTTCCTTGTTGGTCTTTCCTTTGGGCCGTAGAGGAAGCAATAAAGCGCAGACATTTGCGATTTGCGACACTCTCCGGCGCCTCGACAACTGCGCCGTAAAACAATTAATACTAACGATATTACCTATTCAGGTGGAAACCGTTTTATGGGGCGATTTACATGATTTCTTCATACCCTTATAGATACCGACACAAACTGCACACACACACCATCACCATCTACGTGACCGTGCAAGAATTACAACTTTACTATCTGTAAATATTTGAAGTTAACACAGCAAAAAAAAACAAAATTAAAATCGAAATATTCGAGATTTATCTCTCAACAGGACATCAACCATAAAATTGTGTCAGTTGCAGTCTACAGACGGGAAAATAAGAAAACATGGACCCTAGAAAACTTATCTTGAGCTTTCAGATAAACTAAATGTAAAGTAGAAACTTAAATTTTTGTTTAAATCAATCGTAAAATTATGTCAATTGCCATCTACAGACGCATTTCTAGATTTATCTCTTAACAAAACATCAACCATAAATTCTTGTCGATCGCCATCTACAGATGTATTTCATTTATACTAAAAAAATGGTGATGTGGTGGCCATCATGTTACTTTCTCCGACTTGATGGTATCATATCCATTTATACTTACGTTTTTATGGTTTATTTTCGATTGAAATCATATTTTAAATGTACATCGAACTTTTGTAGACTCGGATCAAACTGACGTTTAAAACGTCAAAATGATGAAAGATGGAAAAATTATACTTCAAATTCAAAAACTCAGTTTACTCAAAAACTAAAGGGATTTCGAAAAAAACTTATTCTTTATAAGTCGTTCATTTTAGCATTATCTACAATTATTATTAACATAAATTTACTGTTACTATTATCATTTTATAATTATAAACCAAAAATTTAAAAAAAACAATAAATTTTTTTCTCGAATAAAAATGATTTTATAAAAAATGTTTTCAAGCAAAAGATCTTCATTTCTTTATTATCTTCAAAGTTTGTTTAAATGTTTTTGTGATATTTTTCATATTTAAGAAAATATTGGCAAAAAACAAAAAACAGTTAAGGTAAACGCCCACTTCCGGTGTACGAAATTTTACCAAAAGCTTTTCAGTTCTTCAGATTATCAAATAAGATGGATGTTCAAAGTTTCATATCAATTGGTCTATTAATTTCTGAGATACAGCGCGCACAGACAGACACACACACACACACACAATTTTTTTTTTCCAGAAATTGTTGAAATGGCATTTAGGGACCCCAAAAGGAATATTTCCGTAGAAAAATTTTTTGAAAAAAAAATCACGATCACAATACTTTCTCGTACTTCGTAACGGAGAAAGTAAAAATTATACGTCGAATTCAAAAACTCAGTTTACTCGAAAACTAAAGGGATTTCGAAAAAACTTATTTCTTATAAGTTGTTCATTTTAGCATTCTCTACAATTATTATTAACATACATTTGCTGTAACTATTATCGTTTTATAATTATAAACCAAAAATTACAAAAATAATCAAGTAAGACTAATGTTCAAAGTTTTATGTTAATTGCTATGTTAATTTTTGAGATATTCTAGTCACGTGCCGCAAGGATCCAACTTAGGCCCTCTGCTTTTTAAAAACTTTTTCAGTTCTTCAGATTATTAAATAAGACGGATGTTCAAAGTTTAATATCAATTGCTCTATTAGTTACAGATAGAGCGCACACAGACACACACACACAGGCACAAATTTTTTTTTTCCAGAAATTGTTGAAATGGCATCTAGAGACCCCAAAACAGATATTTCCGTAAAAAAAAATTTTTTGAAAAAAAAATCACGACCAGAATACTTTCTCGTACTCCGTAACGGAAAATGTAAAAATATTGCAGATGCATTAAATTTACGCTACCGTAAACGACTTAATAACAATCGATATTCATTTGTTATTGAACATCCAGATAGGCGGATATGAGCAGGTAATCGCGTGCACTTTTGAACGTGGCCGCGGGGTGGTACTCGCATTAATTTTTTAATTATCTGAAAAATTGCGGTCCGCGGGGGTAATTGGCGCTCTTTGCATATTTCCACTTTCGAAGTGAGTTATCGCCATGTTGATTTTTTTTACTCGAGTTGCGCGCGCTTTTTTTTTCTCGCGTTGACAAGAGACGTCCGCATTGTTTTACGTTTAGTACGCGCGCGTTAAAATTGCAAATGGCACTTCGGCAATTTGACCGCCAGCACTTAATGCCCGTTTTTAATTTCACGGTCGACATTTGGAATTTTGGACAGGTGGCCTCGATAATTCTCGCGTTTTGTCTTTTCCTTTTGCGACCGCGCGCTCCGCACAATTGCAGAAAACAATGCGTGCAAGATGCACAATTATTATTTTAATGATATGTAATGGTTTCCACTGTTTCCTCTTCATGTTTTATCTGAATTAATAAATTTTCCATTTTCATTTCAATTGGATAACAATCTGTATGTACAGCCTGTTCGTTATACCGTGATAAATTTACGGGAGAACCTACCCGGTAATATTTGGCGTTTGTGATGTATGCAGCACTGAATTCCGTGAAAAAAATAATTATTACCCACACAGACACACAGCACAATTTTTGTTTCCAGAAATTGTTAAAATGGCATCTAGGAACCCCAAAACGGATATTTCAATAAAAAAAAAATTTGAAAATTTTTTCACGATCACAATACTTTCTCGTACTTCGTAACGGAGAAAGTAAAAATGCCAAAAAGAGTCTTGAAAAAAAGTACTGAAAAAAATTGTCTTGAAAAAAAATGCCAAAAGTAGTCTTGAAAAAGAGTACTAAAAAAAATTGTTCAGAAAAAAAAAATTCCAAAAAGAGTACTGGAAAAAATTGTCTTAAAAATACCGAAAAGAGTACTAAAAAAATTGAACTGAAAAAAAATTGGAATGAAAAAAAAAGTGCCAAAAGTAGTCTTGAAAGAGTACTGAAAATAAATGCCAAAAAGAGTACCGAAAAAAATTGTCTAAAAAAATGCCTAAATGAGTCTTAAAAATAGAATAGAATAAAATACAATGTTATTAGATCATTATATTGCCTTTACAATATTGGACACGTCAGGTATAAAATACATAAAGTTAAATTCATGTATTCACGAAACAACTTAAAATAACTTGGTTAAAAGAGACTCTTATTCTTGGTGTTACGTAATTATATAATTTTTGAATTATGTTATGCTATAGAAAGCCTGCTGTAGAAGTAAAGATTTTGTCTTGAGAAAGAGTACTAAAAAGATTGTCCTGAAAAAAATGCCAATTGAGCACTGAAAAAATTTGTTTACAGAAAATGCCAAGAAGACTACTGGAAAAAATTGTCTTGGAAAAAATGCCAGAGTCTTAAGAGTACTAAAAAAAATTGTCCCCAAAAAATGCTATAAAGTCTTGAAAAAGTGAACTTAAAAAAATGACAAAAAAGTACTAGAAAAAATTGTCCCCAAAAAATACTATAAAGTCTTGAAAAAGTGAACTAAAAAAAAATTCCAAAAAGAGTACTGGAAAAAATTGTCCTGAATAAAATTTAAAAAAGAGTACTGGAAAAATTGTCTTGGAAAAAATACCAAAGGGTCTTAAGAGTACTAAAAAAAATTGTCCCAAAAATTGCTAAAAAGTCTTGAAAAAGAGAACTGAAAAAAATGACAAAAAGTGTACTAAAAAAAAATTGTCCCCAAAAAATACTATAAAGTCTTGAAAAAGTGAATTTAAAAAAAATGCCAAAAAGAGTACTGGAAAAAATTGTCCTGAATAAAATTAAAAAAAGAGTACTGGAAAAATTGTCTTGGAAAAAATGCCAGAGTCTTAAGAGTACTAAAAAAAAATGTCCCAAAAATTGCTAAAAAGTCTTGAAAAAGTGAACTGAAAAAAATGCCAAAAAGAGTACTAGAAAAAATTGTCCTGAATAAAACGCCAAAAAGAGTACTGGAAAAAATTGTCCTGAATGAAATGCCAAAAAAAGTACTGGAAAAAATTGTCTTGGAAAAAATGCCAAAGAGTCTCAAGAGTCCAAAAAAATTGTCCCAAAAAAATGCTAAAAAGTCTTGAAAAAGTGAACTAAAAAAATGCCAAAAAGAGTACTGGAAACAATTGTCCTGAATGAAATACCAAAAAAAGTACTGGAAAAAATTGTCTTGGAAAAAATGCCAAAGAGTCTTAAGAGTACTAAAAAAATTGTCCCAAAAAAATGCTAAAAAGTCTTGAAAAAGTGAACTAAAAAATGCCAAAAAGAGTACTGGAAAAAATTGTCCTGAATGAAATGCCAAAAAAAGAGTACTGGAAAAATTGTCTTGGAAAAAATGCCAAAGAGTCTTAAGAGTACTAAAAAAATTGTCCCAAAAAAATGCTAAAAAGTCTTGAAAAAGTGAACTGATAAAATGCCAAAAAGAGTACTAGAAAAAATTGTCCTGAATAAAATGCCAAAAAGAGTACTGGAAAAAATTGTCCTGAATGAAATGCCAAAAAAAGTACTGGAAAAAATTGTCTTGGAAAAAATGCCAGAGTCTCAAGAGTCCAAAAAAAATTGTCCCAAAAAAATGCTAAAAAGTCTTGAAAAAGTGAACTGAAAAAATGCCAAAAAGAGTACTGGAAACAACTGCCCTGAATAAAATGCCAAAAAGAGTACTAGAAAAAATTGTCTTGGAAAAAATGCCAAAGAGTTTCAAGAGTCCAAAAAAAAATTGTCCCAAAAAAATGCTAAAAAGTCTTGAAAAAGTGAACTGAAAAAATGCCAAAAACAGTACTGAGAACAATTGTCCTGAATAAAATGCCAAAAAGAGTACTGGAAAAAATTGTATTGGAAAAAATGCCAAAGCGTCTAAAGAGTACTAAAAAAAATTGTCCCAAAAAAATGCTAAAAAGTCTTGAAAAAGTGAACTGAAAAAAATGACAAAAAGAGTACTGGAAATAATTGTCTTGGAAAAAAATGCCAAAGAGTCTTAAGAGTGCTAAAAAAATTGTCCCAAAAAAATGCTAAACAGTCTTGAAAAAGTGAACTAAAAAAAATGCCAAAAAGAGTACTGGAAACAATTGTCCTGAATAAAATACCAAAAAGAGTACTAGAAAAAATTGTCTTGGAAAAAATGCCAAAGAGTCTTAAGAGTACTAACAAAAATTGTCCCAAAAAAATGCTAAAGAGTCTTGAAAAAGTGAACTGAAAAAATGCCAAAAAGAGTACTGGAAACAATTGTCCTGAATAAAATGCCAAAAAGAGTACTAGAAAAAATTGTCTTGAATAAAATGCCAAAGAGTCTTAAGAGTACTAAAAAAATGTCCCAAAAAGTGCTAAAAAGTCTTGAAAAAGTGAACTGAAAAAAATGCCAAAAAGAGTACTGGAAAAAATTGTCCTGAAAAAGTGCCAAAGAGTTTTAAAAGTACTAAAAAAATTGGCCCGAAAAAAATGCTTAAAAGTCTTGAAAAAGTGTAATTTAAAATTTTATTTCGTCATATGATTTCTATCAGTTAATGCCATATCTGTGACTTTTTTCATCTTTCAACGTTTGGTGCGACAACTTCAAAAATTCGAATAACTAATATTTTTACGATATTTTTTGTATATTTAACAGTTGAACATTTTATGTAAAATTATTATTAGTATTTCAGTATTAATTTTTTTTCAGTTTCGTATAAACAACCCAATTTTTTGTCAAGATATGACCATGAAACCCTCGAAAAATGGGTTTTTGTTTTTAACCACTGTAAAAATCTGAAAAAAATCATAAATATTTTTATCCCAAATACCAAATAAAAGTAAATTTTTTCAAGGTTAGAAAGGGCGAAAAAAAAATTGTTAAACTTAAAAAAATGAACTTTTATTTGGATAAAAAATATATGTGAATTTTTCAGATTATTATAATAATTTTTGGTGATTAAAAAAATAAAATCTTATTTTTCGAGGGTTTCAAGGTCATATCTTGTCAAAAATGGGGTTACATATTTATACGAAACTGAAAAGAAAATTACTACTAAAATATTACCAATAATTTTATATAAAAATATTAAAATAAATATTTTAGTTATATGACGCACAAAAATTGGAAGATGAAAAAATCACAGATATGGCATTAACTGATAGAAATCATATAACGAAATAAAATTTTCCGTCAGTCGATCACTTACAGGCTTGTACATTTTATTACCTCATAATTGTATTTTAAGTGGGGATGTGATTCGACCGAACTAAGCACCGACATGCGGCAGATTCGCCGAGCGAGTTTCGCATTTGTATTTTCTCTGACTGTACAAAAATCTTTAATAAATGGGAGAGAAAAATAAAGTAGTAACTGTATATACATACAAATACAGTACAAATTTTTCACGGTATAGCGAACAGACTGTAGATGCAGATGGTCAATTGACATCAGATTGGAAAAAAAATATTAATTCAAATAATGACGGAAACCATTATTGACTAATTTATTTGCATAGATGTATGTTATTATCAATCAAATAATTTTGTGTCGTTGATTGAATAAAATAAATCCAGCAGATGTATCCGAGAAGGCGAAATGTGTACACGTGTAAACACAATGCGCCATCAATCCGACCCCTATCTCGCATACCCGATCTATTAAAATAACGTTGATGGTATTTGCTGATAGTGATTTATGTGCGTTGGTGTAGTTTAGCAGGAGGCCGAAGAGGTTCCGAGGAATCCATTTACACCTGCTAAGTGCCCAAAGTTATTACCCCGCGATGATTGCACTCGGTGGTGCCAGGGGATCCGGAAACGATATATAGATGTCAAATCGGAAGGTACCTGGGGGCCCCGGGGTAGGTGGTGCATTAATATGCACCCAAAATTAGGACGGATATTAGAGGGAGCTTTCTTCCTCAAAGATGTTATCAATCGTAAAATGCTGTTTTTAATTCGTGTGAGAAAAAAAAATGGTTTTATCAAAAGTAGGGATGAAAACAATTAAATAATTAGGTGACGGTGATAGCTGAAATTATTTCAATAGAAAATTTGGCGTCAAAAAAAAAATGTATTTTTTTTTTCAAAAATTCATAACTTTGCTCCAAATCATCGAAACGACTCGAATTTTTAAGGCATTTGAAGGAAATTGATTAAATTTTTCTGCCATTGCGGTGAAATTTCCCGCCGATTTTTTTTTGGACAAAAAAGTTGGACAATTTTTTTACATAAAAAAACTTTTTTTTCCATCGCGTTGTTACGGGGGGTGGGTTGGACTTGGGGACAAAATCAACTACACATTCTTAAAGATAAAACTTGAATCTTTCCCAAACTGAAAGATTAATCGATTTTCGACCAAATTGAATCAAGTTACGACGGTTTGAAAAATCGAGTTTTTTCGCGATTTTTCGAGTGGCGCCGAGTGTATATATAAATTTGATACAATTATTGTCATTTTATAATTATTGATTAAAAAAAGGCAAAAAAAAATCTCGAAAATCAAAAATATTTTTTAGCAAATCACGCGTACGTCCTTTAGAACATGGCCTACTACGTTTGTTAGATTCATCAATCTTCTTTTTATTTACAATCGCCGTAATTAAAATCATGAAACCAAATTAATACAAAAAAAAATTCTCGAAAATCAAAAATATTTTTTGGCAAATCACGAGTACGTCCTTCAAAACATGGCCTACTATGTTTGATACATTCATCAATCTTCTTTTCATTTACAATCGCCGTAATTAAAATCATGAAACCGAATTAATACAATTCGTGAGCCTTGGGGCAGCAAAAAAACGGCGCAATTTTAAATGTAATAACAACTTGCGATTGGGCAACTGGCAATTTCTGTATTTTTCTGATAAATAATAATAAACGCCGGTGTGTACGTACGAAAGAAGAGACGCGGCGGCGAGGTGAAAGCGGCCTTAAACCCTTCTTTCTTTCCCCAAGGCGATCCCAGGGAAAACGAAACGATTCCATCCTCCATTGTGTAATTCCCGTGTTCGGATGAAATAATAGTAATCCAAATTCGGGTCCATGTGTGCCGCACGAGAGATGAGAAATCGTGAGAAATTGTATAAATATAGTACACCCCCCTTTGTTGCAGTGTCTCGGACTGATTCATCCAATTTATTGTGCGTTTTCGACAATACTATACATTTTGATTTTTTTTTTAATAATGTGGGTTATAATGAAACGAAATCTTGTATTGTATTTAGTAAAAATGTTATTTTTCGAGGAATTATACCAATTTTAAAATTTATCAAAATCTGCTTAGTAAAAAAAAAACATCAATTTGTTTTTTTTTTAATTGAGTTTAGTGGCGATTTCGTATGTTCACCACATGCAAATAATGTTATTTATTGAAGCAACAGCCATTTTTAGAGGAATTATATCAATTTTAAATTTGATCGAAATCTTCTGCTTAGTAGAAGAAAACATCAATTTGATATGATTAATTAATTTCTCACTTAACCCGTGGTGAAACATAATTATATATTTGATTAATTAAAACACTTGTTAGGAGAGAAAAATAAAATCAGTGAAACAAAACTAAGTGTTTTAATTAATCAAAAACATCAATTTGATTTTTTTTTCAAAATTTAAGTTTACTGGCGATTTCGTATGTTCAGCACATGCAGATAATATTATTTATTGAAGCAATAGCCATTTTTCGAAATTTGATCGAAAACTTCTGCTTAGTAGAAGAAAACATCGATTTGTTTATTTTTTTCAAGAGTTGAGTTTAGTGACGATTTCGAATCTTCACCACATGCAGATGCAACCGCCACAACTTTCGAACTGAAAAATTGCAACTGAAGAGAAAAAATTGTGAAACGAACTATAAAAAATTACTAAAATTTTAATTTTTATTACCCAACTTATCAGCACGAATATTTGCATAAAGAGTACCTTTTGCAATTAAGCAAACGATCAATTAACTTCAACTCAAGTTAAACAGACGATATAAAACTTTCGGATCAAAATATGCGTTTTTTTTATTTTTTTTTATTGACGCATTCCGAGTACTGTCGGTGCAATTATTCAAGCGGCATGGGCGTGCACGTGTGCGATTAATAATTTTAATTCCACTGTAATTTATGCTTATTTGCATTTATATGAGACTGCTATGTGTTTAATTGGGGCCTCCTTATATTTTGGCCGCGGTTCCGACTAAGTGTTATTTAATTGGTCCGCGCAATTCGGTGTCGACTGTAACAACATCACAAAAGCCGTTAACAGTTTCCGCGATTATCGACAATCCGTGAATGCGCGAACGAGTATATGCAATTTATAATAATTACTTAATCAACGAATAATATCAAATTTACGTAGGAGGTTTCATTAAGTACAATATTACTCATGATAAAAACGTTTCTAATCAATTTAGACAAATGTGGTTCATCCTGTAAAAAATGTAATTATAGCTATTATTCGTTTGTAATGTTTCTGTAAGAAAAAAAGTTACACTGACTTGTACAATATCGTATTATTATTATTATTATTATTATTAGCTATCTAATCACTTAATTAATGCTACACTGACTTGTACAATATCGTATTATTATTATTATTATTATTATTATTATTATTTTCAGCTATCTAATCACTTAATTAATGCAATAGATCGGAAGCAATTGTTGTTTAAGCAATAAAATAAGTGATTTCCTTCGCGCGTGTTCCCCGTTGAAATCTCCATGTTAATTTGGCATAAGCGACGAATCCAAATTTTCGATT
Source organism: Ocypus olens (assembly GCA_910593695.2). Taxonomy (NCBI): domain Eukaryota; kingdom Metazoa; phylum Arthropoda; class Insecta; order Coleoptera; family Staphylinidae; genus Ocypus; species Ocypus olens. Next base: position 2,032,133 of record OU343048.1, read on the forward strand.
TCAAACTTTATTTTCTCCTGTCGATAATAAAAGGAATTGACTTCAGAAAATGTTATACCAGCATGATTAAATAATACCAGTACACTCAAATCAGTAATTATTAATTCCCTGCGAAGGTTTTAAAAATTAGAAAATATTTTAATAGCCTGAGATAAATACAAAAACAACTTCAATCGACTTGAAAATTTCCAGCAACATCCAAAATATATTCAAAATTATGATTCTTGCAAAATCTACCAACATCCCGAACAGAGAATATAAGCTTCAACAACTAACTAAATTTAGAAGGCGTGAAAAAAATATAAAAACAGTTGCTATCGACTTGGAATTTTCCAGAAACATACAAAATACATTCAAAATTATGATTCTTGAAAAATCCACCAACATTCCGTTCTTAGTTCATGCGAACAGAGAATATAAACATCAACAACACACTAAATTTAGAAGGCGTGAAAAAAATATAAAAACAGTTGCAATCGACTTGAAATTATCCAGAATCATCCAAAATACATTCAAAATTATGTTTCTTGAAAAATCCACCAACATTCCGTTCTTAGTTCATGCGAACAGAGAATATACACTTCAACAACATACTAAATTTAGAAGGTCCGAAAAAAAATATAAAAACAGTTGCCATCGACTTGAAATTTTCCAGAATCACCCAAAATACATTCAAAATTATAATTCTTAGAAAATCCACCAACATTCCGTTCTTAGTTCATGCGAACAGAGAATATAATCTTCAACAACACACTAAATTTAGAAGGCGTGAAAAAAATATAAAAACAGTTGTCATCGACTTGAAATTTTCCAGAAACATCCAAAATACATTCAAAATTACGATTCTTGAAAAATCCACCAATATTCCGTTCTTAGTTCATGCGAACAGAGAATATAAGCCTTAACAACAAACTAAATTTAGAAGGCGTGAAAAAAATATAAAAACAGTTGTCATCGACTTGAAATTTTCCAGAAACATCCAAAATACATTCAAAATTATAATTCTTAGAAAATCCACCAACATTCCGTTCTTAGTTCATGCGAACAGAGAATATAATCTTCAACAACATACTAAATTTAGAAGGCGTGAAAAAAATATAAAAACAGTTGTCATCGACTTGAAATTTTCCAGAAACATCCAAAATACATTCAAAATTACGATTCTTGAAAAATCCACCAATATTCCGTTCTTAGTTCATGCGAACAGAGAATATAAGCCTTAACAACAAACTAAATTTAGAAGGCTCGAAAAAAAATATGAAAACAGTTGCCATCGACTTGAAATTTTCCTGAATTATCCAAAATACATTCAAAATTGTAATTCTTGAAAAATTTACCAACACTCCTTCCTTAGTTATCGAAATAATCCCATGCGGACAGAGAATATACACTTCAACAACATACTAAATTTAGAAGGCTTGAAAAAAATATAAAAACAGTTGCCATCGACTTGAAATTTTCCAGAAACATCCAAAATACATTAAAAATTAAGATTCTTGAAAAATCTACCAACACTCCTTCCTTAGTTATCGAAATAACCCCATGCGGACAGAAAATATACACTTTAACAACAAACTAAATTAAGAAGGCTTGAAAACAATATAAAAACAGTTGCCATCGACTTGAAATTTTCCAGAATCATCCAAAATACATTCAAAATTATGATTCTTGAAAAATCTACCAACACTCCTTCCTTAGTTATCGAAATAATCCCATGCGGACAGAATATACACTTCAACAACATACTAAATTTAGAAGACTTCAAAAAACTATAAAAACAGTTGCCATCGACTTGAAATTTTCCAGAAACATCCAAAATACATTCAAAATTATGATTCTTGAAAAATCCGCCTACACTTCATTTCTAGATTTCAAGAGAATCCCCCGGGAATTATGCGTAAGATGAAAAAAACTTTAAAACGTCTCAGTGGCTTAAAAAAACATAAAAACAATTGCTAACAACATGAAATGTTTTACACCAACTAAAAACACATTTCTAAATAATATTCTGTAAAAATCTACTGATGCTCTTACCTTAATTTGGAAATAATCTTGGGTGAACAGTGCGTAATGTTGAAAAAACTTGACAGCTCGCGATGACCTGAAAAAAAAATATAAAAACAGTTGTTATCGACCGTAAACTTTCTGGATTTACCAAAAACACATTGAGAGTTATAATTCTGCAAAAGTTGCCCAACACCCAATTTCTAGATTTCACGAGAATAACCCGCGAATAATGCGCGTGGATTAGAAAACTTTAAAACGTCTCAGTGGCTTAAAAAAATATAAAAACAATTGCTAACAACTTGAAATGTTTCAAATCCACTAAAAACACGTGTATAATAAATATTCTGCAAAAATCTACTGAAGCTCTTGCCTAAATTTTGAAATAATCTTAGGTGAACAGAGCGTAAAGTTGAAAAAACTTGACAATTCGTGATGGTTTAAAAAAAAATACAAAAACAGTTGCCTTTGACTTTAAACTTTTTGAGTTCATCAAAAACACATTAAGAATTATAATTCTGTAAAAACCGCCAAACATCCCATTTCTAGATTTCAAGAGAATTCCTCGCAAGTAATGCGCGAGGTTAAAAAAAACTTGAAAAGATCTCAGTTGCGTAAAAAAATATAAAAACAATTGCTAACACTATGAAATGTTTTACACCAACTAAAAATACATTTATAAATAATATTCTGTAAAAATCTACAGATGCTCTTATCTAGATTTTGAAATAATCTTAGGTGAACAGAGCGTAATGTTGAAAAAAAAAACATCACAGCTTGTGATGGCTTGAAAAAAATTATAAAAACAATTGCCATCTATTTGAAACTTTACGAATTTACTTCAAAGCAAATTCAGAGTTATGATTTCGTAAAAATGTACAAATACCATTTTTTAGATTTTGAGATAATCACTTGCAAACAGAAAGAAAGATTGTAAAAAATTGATTCCAAGTAATTGCTAAAATTATTTTAAAATTTACTCAAAACGCATTCATAATCGTAAATCTGTAAAAATCTAGTAACACCCTATCTCTAGATTTCGTGATAATCTCCCACAAACTGGGTGTTAGAAGGTAGAATACATTTTGATGACTTAAAATAATTATAAAAATAATTGCGAGTGACTTAGAAATGTAATGTGTTTGTGTAACATTTACAACCATCCTCTTTACTAAAACCATAGATGCAATTGGTGGCAATTTAATTTATTTAAATATCTTATTAACAATTTTCACCTGCGTTCGTTGGAAGGAAAAAAACTTGAAGAACATTTTCTCGAGCGATTTTGAATAATTAATCTGTCAATGTTGCGATAACCCATCCCTCGTCATTTTTTTAGTGGTCAGTTGGGCATCAATGAGACACGTGGGACTAATCGGCCCTATATTTAGGAAGTGGCCACCTTGAGCAATTACCAAGTGGAGGCGAGGGTTTTATTTTTAGGGAAGATAATTATCTCAAGGCATTAAGCGGCTTTTCCCTTCTTCAAGGGTTGGTAGTTTTTTTTTTGGTATTAGATTGATCACCAGTATTACGATGTAATCCGAACATAAACTTTTTAATTGTTAAGGTATTACGGATGTGTTATTCCCTCCCAAAAATGTTTCAGGGTGGAAACTACTGAAAAAATCTTCAGTATAACGAAACGAGTAGATCAGATATAGTATTTGAAAATATTTGAAAATCTATCATTTCGAATGGAAAATTACAGATTGTAAAACTTTACATCCATATCCGCAAAATCAAAAATTCGCTGAATGCCCAATTTTGATCATTTATGCCATGTAATGTATAATTTTAACTTCTAGGAGAGATTGCAAAAGTTTACATAAATATCCGCAAAATAAAAAATTCATTGAATGCCCAATTTTGATAATTTACGCAATGTAATGTATAATTTTAACTTCTACGAAAGATTTATATCCGCAAAACCAAACATTTCTGTCCGCTGAATGCCCAATTTTGATAATTGTGTATAATTTTAACTTCTACGAGATTTGTTTAGAGTTTATAAATACAGTAATTTCGGTGACATTTGTTCACTCGAAAAAAAATATAAAACGAGGTGAGAGTATGAGAAGGAGACTGAGTTTTCGTTCATTTAATTTGTTAAAATAATTACAGATCATTAAAATAAATATAGCCGATTTATTGGGTGTTTATTGTGAAGGACAGTCGTTTTCTGTCTGAAAATACAAATAATTCGTCCTTTTCATTAAAAATGTCCCAATTCCCAATCAACCCATAACCCAAGGTACGCAATAATTTCCACAATCACGCGAACGATAATTATCTCATTTTAAGCGTTTAATTTTGGTTCTGGCCCGGAGCGCGAATAATTTTTCCGAAAAACGGCCGAAATTATAACGGGTCGCATATTTTCGAATCGGAATAAGCATTCCAATTTTATTGCCCCCGAGAGAATGACTCCGTATCGAAAACGTTTTCCTTTTGTAAATAATCGGGTCGGTTGTTTAAATAAACTGCCTTTACGGCCATAAGATGCGCGGTTTAAATGGCGCTACTTAATAAATACCGAGATTATAAGAACTGGTTAACAAATTCGCCGGCAGATGATCACCAACATTTTTGGTTAAATGTTAAATGATTCGGCGAGTGTGAATGGTTACGAAATGATAATTTTTATGGTTATTGCAATACCTATATCCGAATCTCTGTTGAAATGTTTTTTTTTTGGTCTTGGAAAAATTTCAAAATGTGACAATTTTAATTGAAACCTAGGAAAGCAGATTTGCAATTTGGAGTCTTTGTTTCGCCGCTACGGCCGTTTAAAGTCTGAAAAAAATCGACTTTTTTCAAAATTTTCTAAACTTTTCAAACTCACTTAACAACTTTTTTGTTATTTAAGATTAAATTTTATAACGCCAATCGATTTACCTGATGAAAAATGGTATTATTATTATTGGTCTACGATGATTACTAAAAAGTTGATTTTTTCGATTTTTTTCATTTTCGAGTTTTCTTTGCTGACGCGTCACGGGCTTTAAATTAACATTTATTCTTGCGAAAGTACATTTTCTGAAGCGTCTTGAAGGGATCTTTCCAGTGATGTATAGAAACCCCGAATCGAACCAGTGGTTTCTTCAGAAAATCATTTCAAATACAATTTTTGAGCAAGACCCTTCTATAATTTTTCAGATTTTCGTCAAAAATTAATAATCGCCAATTTTAATTGAATCCGACTAATATACACACAAGGAGCACAGATTTGAAATCCGCGTTCAAATTTGATTCTCGGTTTATCCGTTACGGCCGTTCGAAGTCTGAAAAATCTACTTTTTTCAAAAATTTACAAACTGACTTCAATCGATTTCGATACTTTGATAATTATTAGTTATTTTGTGTTAATTAATTGAGAACGAGAAGTAATTGCGAAACTTTTATAATAATTATCATTTTCTTAACAAAAGTGAAATTTTTCGCATTGCTGAAATGTAAATTTTTTCGAAAACGTTCATTTATATTTGTAAAATTTACATGTAACACATGCACGTGCGCAGGTGTGCGTACAATCGAGCCTCATCTCTCCATCCGCGGAGCGTACGCACTGCCCCGCACCTCTGATTACACGAAACGCGCGCTAATAACTAAAGCCAGTGGCGTGCGCCACCTGTGCGCATTAAACGCATTTTTATTCGCGTTTCCGATATACACTTTAATAAATATAATTATCCCCTGCGCCGTTTATCGTAATTTTATCTGCGTTTTTTCTTTTCCCGAAAACCAGAAAGGGCGCGGCGCGAACCGCGTTCTTCGTCATTAGGCGAAAGTCTCGCCCGCAATTAAATGACACGCCGATGACATTTCGGCGCGGGCAGGTCACCGTCATCGTCGGATCGTTTTATCTCGAAGGATAAAGTGGTTTATTGTGCTCTTCGGGGCCAGGTGGTAGGAAATTGGTCGAAATTTTGGCCGGTCCTCTTCATTCTCTTAACCCAATTTCGACGTTCGCGTGAAATTTAATTGTCGCGGCGGACAATTGCGAGAGAGGAGAGGATTACAATGCTCGCACCGCGTGAAATTGGCAGCCCTGTGTCGCGGCATCTGGTTGGCGTGTGCACGGCTGATAGTGCACGCGTCAGCCTTCATCAAGAGTGCGTCGACGTCCGGGAGGCAGGGGAGTCACGCTCTATGATTTCGCCATATTTTTTTTTTCGTTTCCAGTGCAAATATCCATTAGTGATGATTTCATACACTTTTGGACTGATTACAAATTTCAATTTCAATTGCTGTCTTAGAACACAAATTTTGATGACCCAAAATGAACTTTTTGCAAAAATTTGTCTGGAAATTCCACATTTTATTCGACCTTCAAAAATCACTCTTAAGTAACGTATCTTTACAATTGCCGAAAAGAAAATTACCTATACTTGGCAGGAACAAAAATTGCTCTGTTAGAAGAAAAATTTTAATGACCAAAAATGAACTTTTCGCAGTAATTCGTCTGGAAATTCCACACTTAGTCCGACAGATGTTTGAAACTTTTACAAATGACTCTTAAGTAACGTATCTTTACAATTTCCAAAAAGAAAATTATGTATCTTTAGCAGGAACGAAAATTACTGTGCCAGAAGATAAATTTTGATAACCAAAAATGAACTTTTTGCAAAAATTCGTTTGGAAATTCCACACTTATTCCGACAGATGCTTAAAACTTCAACAAATTACGCTTAAGTAACGTAACTTTACAATTTCCGAAAAGAAAATTATCTATACTTAGCAGGAAGAAAAATTGCTGAGCTAGAAGACAAATTTTGATGACCAAAAATGAACTTTCTGCAGAAATTCGTCTGTAAATTCCACACCTATTTCGCCAGATGCTTAAAACTTTTACGAATTACTCTTAGATAATGTATCTTCGCAATTACTGAAAAAAAAATTATCTATCCTTAGCAAGAACAAAAATGTGTGCGTTAGAAGACAAATATTGATTCTGTAGAAATTCTGTAAATTCCCCATTTATTTCGCCAGAGGCTTAAAACTTTGACAGATTATTCTTAAATAACGTGTCTTTACAACTGACTAAGAAAATTTATCCACACTTAGTCAGAACAAAAATGGTTGCGATAGAAATCTAATTTTGGTATAAAAAAATATTTTTTTTCAGAAATTCCTTTGTAAATTCCGCATTTATTTCGTCAGAGGTTTAAAACTTTGACAGATTAATCTTAAATACCGTGTATCTATAACTGACCAAGAAATTTTATCCACACTTAGTCAGAACAAAAATGGTTGCGATAGAAATATAATTTTGATAAGAAAAAATGAACTTTTTTCAGAAATTCCTTTGTAAATTCCGCATTTATTTCGCCCGAGGGTTAAAACTTTGACAGATTAATCTTAAATACCGTGTATCTACAACTGACTAAGAAAATTTATCTACACTTAATCAGAACAAAAATGGTTGCGATAGAAATATAATTTTGATAAGAAAAAATGAGCTTTTCTCAGAAATTCCTTTGTAAATTACGCATTGATTTCGCCCGAGGTTTAAAACTTTGACAGATTATTCTTAAAGAACGTGTCTTTACAACTGACTAAGAAATTTTATCCACACTTAGTCAGAACAGAAATGGTTGCGATAAAAATGTAATTTTGATAAGAAAAAATGAACTTTTTTCAGAAATTCCTTTGTAAATTCCGCATTTATTTCGCCCGAGGGTTAAAATTTTGACAGATTAATCTTAAATATCGTGTATCTACAACTGACTAAGACAATTTATCCACACTTAGTCAGAACAAAAATGGTTGCGATAGAAATATAATTTTAATAAGAAAAAATGAACAATTTTCAGAAATTCTTTTGTAAAGTCCGCATTTATTTCGCCCGAGGGTTCAAACTTTGACAGATTAATCTTAAAGACCGTGTATCTACAACTGTCTAAGAAAATTTATTCACACTTAGCTTTAACAAAAATGGTTGCGATAGAAATCTAATTTTGATAAGAAAAAATTAACTTTATTCAGAAATTCCTTTTTAGATTCCGCATTCATTTCGCCCGAGGGTTAAAACTTTAACATAATAATCTTAAATACCGTGTATCTACAACTGAGTAAGAAAATTTATCCACACTTAGCCGTAACAAAAATGGCTGCGATAAAAATATGATTTTGCTAAGAAAAAAAAAATTTTTCTTCAGAAATTCATCTGTAAATTCCACATCTATTTCGCCAAACCTTTGATAGATTAATCTTAAATACCATGTTTCTACAACTGACTAAGAAAATTTATCCACACTTAGTCAGAACAAAAATGGTTGCGATAGAAATATAATTTTGATAAGAAAAAATTAACTTTCTTCAGAAATTCCTCTGTAAATTCCATATCTACTTCGCCAGATGTTTAAAACTTTGACAGAGTAATCTTAAATAACGTGACTTTGTAATTGTTAAGAAAAAAATATCCACACTTAGCTATAACAAACATTGTTGCGATAGAAGACAAATTTTGATGACCAAAAATGAACGTTTTGCAGAAGTTCCTCTGTAAATTCCACATTTAATTTAGCCAGATATTAACACCTTAATCTTAAATCGCGCGACTTTACAATCGCTAAGGAAAAATTATCCACATTTAGCTATAACAAAAATGGTAACGATAGAAGTCAAATTTTGATGACCAAAAATGACCTTTTTCCAGAAATTCCTCCGCAAATTCCATATTTATTTCAGCAGAGGCTTAAAACTCTGACAGTATATTCTTAAATAGCGTAACTTTACAATCCTTAAGAAAAAATTATTCACACTCAGCTATAACAAAAATGGTTGCGATAGAAATCTAATTTTGGTAAGAAAAAATCATTTTCTTCAGAAATTCCTCTGTAAATTCCACATCTATTTCGCCAGAGGGTTAAAACTTTGACAGAGTAATCTTAAATAACGTGACTTTATAATTGAAAAGAAAAAATTATCCACACTTAGCTGTAACAAAAATGGTTGCGATAGAAGACAAATTTTGAAGACCAAAAATGAACTTCCTCTAGAAATTCCACATTTATTTCACCAGAAGCTTGAAACTTTGACAGATTAATCTTATATAGCGTGTCTTCATAATCGCTAAGAAAAAATTATCTATACTTAGCTCTAACAAAAATGGTTGCGAAAATAGACACATCTTGATGACCAAAAATTATTTTTTTACTTTCTCCGTTACGAAGTACGAGAAAGTATTGTGATCGTGATTTTTTTTTCAAAAATTTTTCTTACGGAAAAATCCGTTTTGGGGTCCCTAGATGCCATTTCAACAATTTCTGGAATTTTTTTTTTTTAAATTAATTCCTCTGTAATTTCCACATTTATTTCACCAGAGGCTTCAAACTGTGACCGATTAATCTTAAATAACGTGAGTTTACAATTGCTAAGAAAAAATTATCCACACAGCTCTGTAGCAAACATGGTTGCGTTAAAAGACAAATTTTGAAGACCAAAAATGAACTTCCTCCAGAAATTCCTTTGTAAATTCCACATTTATTTCGCCATAGACTTAAAATTTTGACAGATTAATCTTGAATAACGTGTCTCCACAACTGGCTAAAGAAAATAATCCGAACTTTACAACGACGCAAATGGTTTAGTTAAAAACATGAAATTGATTCTTCCTGTTGTTCTCAGCGTGCCTATATTCTTCCAAACTTTAACTTTTTCCAAACTTTGATTTTGCACATTTTTTTTTCTTACTACCTTTATCCATTCTTGGTGATAAAAAAATGTACCAAGTAACAAAAATAAAAATTTTGAAGGAATAACCACTAAACCCCAACTCGTGTATCTATTTTATTCTTAGCATTTGAAAAAAATTTTAAGCAAAAAAATATGATAATTAAATTTGATATAGAGCCTCTGGTGTGTTTCATAAACCAATGGATTAAATTAAATACGACCACACATAGTGAATATTCCAAATAACGTCTCCATTACCATCGAAAGTGATCGATCGATTCGCGTTTGATAATTTCTTAATTTCCAGCTCAATTTCCTGTCGAAGTAGGTGGGTGCGATTGTTTCTCGCTTTCTGTTCGCCGAGCGCGAGAGAAGAAAAGAAGAAAAGGGGCAACATCTGCCGTCGGTTGCCATTTGCGGGCGCGTGCCAGTTATTGATCATTTTCTACATAATTGGATTTTTGATACGCGCGCACACACAAGTGCAATACGTACGTAAAATTATGTTTGATCGAGTGTCTCCTTATTTATACCTCCGCATACCAGGTGGGATGTGTTAATTGAACCGGAGAAATTGCAATAACGATCGCCAATAAGGCGTCCGGTATTTATTTTCACATCGGGGTGCATTTCCTTAAAAAAATATCAAAGACGCCTTCGGATTTCATAAAGAGACAGACGGGCGACAATGTGTATTCAAATCGAGCCGAGTGTAACACCATCCGGTATATGATGTAATTTATAATTAAGGAAAGCAAGGCAGGGTTAGGTAAAGTATAGTAAAGTATAGTAAAGTATAGTAAAGTATAGTAAAGTATAGTAAAGTATAGTAAAGTATAGTAAAGTATAGTAAAGTATAGTAAAGTATAGTAAAGTATAGTAAAGTATAGTAAAGTAAAGTAAAAGAAAAACAAATTACATTTTGAAAATTAGCTACTTTACTGGGAATTCTGTTTAATTAAAAACATGCAATATTTAATACAAAATATTTCGTATAAAAATGAATTAAACGCAACAATGTAACACTTCATCTTCATCTTCATCATTTTTTTTTCTTAGTTGCAAGGCGGATACGCGAGCAAAGTAAATCATAAGAGCGAACGAATCGCTAACCCAATTTCTTCGCGGAAGAGAGGCAATTTATAAATCTTCTTCTGTTTACGGCAGCCGCGAGGATTTAATGTAATTACTATAATTTCGGCATTATTTTATGACTCACTTCACGGACGGTCCTTTCTTCGTTTCTCATTAAGGTACGCTCCGCGAAGAAAAAAGGTGCGCCCGAGTACGAAGAAGAAGAAGATGAAGAAGAAGAAGCTGATGGAATTCGCGTAACAATTATTATTTAAATCGATAAACGCCGGGCAATAAACCGCAATTAAACGGACGTTAATGCGCGCATTTTTTGTGTACTCGGAAATTATAAATTAATTCGCGATCACTTAATTATTATAATGAGGGCTTGTTTGGTGATTAATTTTTTCGAGGGCTTTATTAGTGCAGACGATGCCCGAGGAATTTTTGAAGTATGTAATGATACAAGAGACTAATTAATATGTGTTATTATTTAATATTGTTTGAAACAAAACATGTTCCAAAGTATTATATGCAAGAAGGAAATGATTTCAATTTTTGACATAAAATTTACCCCAAAATATCAAGTGAAGTGTGATTAAATTCACAAAAAAAAAATACTCTGAGAAAATATTAAAATTCAAAATTTTATTTATTTATTTATTTATTTATTTATTTATTATTTGTATTTGGACACTCCTGGAGTGTCGTCAACTATAAAGTGTTATTAAATTAAAGTTCTTAAAATTAGAATTACATAAGCACACTTGTAAAATGGCGTTTAAATAAGAAAAAAGTTGGCCATGATTTCTCACTAGTATTTAATGTTAAGTTTCTGGCAATTGTTATTGTATTATTTTATAGTTTCGGAAAGTGGTGACTCACGATTACAATAACTCCTCTTTGGGGGTGATTATTTCGAAATCTGGTGAAGGGGTTTTTTCAAAATTTGATTGATTTCTAAAATTTTGAGTAATTCTGAAGTTTGTGGCGATTGTATCTCCGTTCCTGGAAGTCCCACATTTTTTTTTATAGACAAACAGTTTTCAGAACGAGCTCATAGGCCTAAACAAAATTAGAAAAAAAGTTTTGAAGAAAAAAATTTTCAAGTGTTTTTAGGCGTTGCCGGTCAATTTATGCACTGTTTACGACTAAAGTCATTTTGCGTATCTCTGTTCCTGGAAGTCCCACAATTTTATTTTATGGACAAATACTCTTCAGAATAAGCTCTTAGACTTGAAAAAAAAAGAAAATATTTTTGATGAAAATTTTTTTTAAATCGTTTTTTAGGAGATTCCAGTAGATCTAAGCACTATTTACGACAAAAGTCATTCTGCGTATCTCCTTTGCTGGAAGTTCCACAAAAAAACTCTTATAGACAAATAGAGTTCAGAATGAGCTTTTAGACTTGAAAAAAAAAATTAAAATTTTTTTTTGAAGACATTTTTTTTATCGTTTCTTAGGAGTTTCCAGTCGTTATTAAACACTATTTTCGACAAATAACATTTTGCGTATCTCGGTTCCTGGAAGTCCCACAATTTTATTTTATGGACAAATAGTCTTCAGAATGAGCTTTTAGACTTAAAAAAAAAATGAGAACATTTTTTGAAGAAAAAAGATTTAAATCGTTTTCGGCGTTTCCAGTCAATTTAAGCACCATATACGACAAAATTAATTTGGAGTTTCTCCGTTTCTGAAAGTCCCACAATAAAAATTAATAGAGTGTTCAGAATGGGCTCTTACGCTTGAAAAAAAAAATGGAAAAAAAAACTTTTCAAGAAAAAATTCTTTTAATCGCTTTTAAGGCATTTACAGTTGATTTAAGCACTATTTACGATAAAAGTCATTCTGCGTATATCCGTTCCTGGAAGTCCCACAAAAATAATATAGACAAATAGAGTTCAGAATGAGCTCTTAGACATGATTTTTTTTAATAGTTTTTTAAGCATTTCCAGTCGATTATAGCACTATTTGCGACAAAAGTCATTTTGCGTTTCTCCGTTCCTGGAAGTCCTCCAATTTCTTTAGGGACAAATAGTGTTCAGAATGAGCTCCTAAACTAAAATTTTAAAATTTTGAAGAAATTTTTTTTATCGTTTCTTAAGAGTTTCCAGTCGATTTAAACACTATTTACGACAAAATTCATTTTGCGCTTCTCCGTTCCTGGAAGTACCACAATTTTTTTTGTAGACAAATAGTGTTCAGAATAAGCTCTGATTTGAAAAAAAAAATGAAAAAATTTTTGAAGAATTTTTTTTTAAATCGTTTTTTAGGGGGTTCCAATAGATCTAAGCACTATTTACGACAAAAGTCATTCCGCGTATCTCCTTTGCTGGAAGTCCCACAAAAAGCTCTTATAGACAAATAGAGTTCAGAATGAGCTTTTAGACTTGAAAAAAAAATTGGAATTTTTTTTTTAAGAAAAAAGATTTAAATAGTTTTCGGCGGTTCCAGTCGATTTAAGCACTATTTAAAGTCATTTTACGTATCTCCGTTCCTGGAAGTCCCACAATTTTTTAGGGATAAATAGTGTCCAAAATGAGCTTTTAGACTTGAAAAAAAAATTAAAAAATTTTTGAAGAATTTTTTTTATCGTTTCTTAGGAGTTTCCAGTCGATTTAAACAGTATTTACGACAAAAGTCATTTTGCGTTTCTCCGCTCCTGGAAGTCTCACAATAAAATATATGGACAGTGTTCATAATGGGCTCTTACACTCGCAAAAAAAAATAGAAAGAAAAAACAAATTTGAAGAAAATTTCTTTTTAATCGTTTTTCAACGACAAAAGACATTTTGCGTATCTCCGTTTCCAGAAGTCCCACAAAAAATTTTATGGATAAATAGTGTTTGGAATGAGGTAATTTTTTGAAGAAAAATTTTTTTTATCGTTTTTTATGCATTTTCAGTCAATTTAAGCACCGTTAACGACTAAAGTCATTTTGCGTATCTCCGTTCCTGGAAGTCCCATACAAAATATTATGGACAAATAGTGTTCAGAATGAGCTCTAAGACTTAAAAAAATTGAAAAAATTGTTGAAGAACTTCTTTTAAATTGTTTTTTAGACGTTTGCAGTCGATCCAAGCACTATTTGCGACAAAAGTCATTCTGCGTAAATTCGTTGCTGGAAGTCCTACAAAAAATTTTAATAGACAAATATTGTTCAGAATGAGTTTTTAGACTTGAAAAAAAAAATAGTAAAAATTCATCAATTTTTTCAATCGTTTTTTTGTATCATTTCGGAAAGTGGCGACTCACGATTACAATAACTCCTTTTTGAGGGTGATTATTTTGAAATCTAGTGAAGGAGTGTTTTCAAGTTTTGACTGATTTGTAAAATATAATCAATTTTGAGTCATTTTGGAAAATTTTAAGTATCGTATATAACTCACGATTACAATAACTCCTCTTTGAAGCTGAAGTTTTCAAAATCTAGTGAAGAGGTGTTTTCGAATTGTGACTGATTTGTAAAATATAATCCATTTTGAGTAATCCTGGAAAATTTCAAGTTTGTGGCGATTGTTTTTGTATTTTTTTATCATCTCGTAAAGTGGCGACTCACGATTGCAATAACTCCTTTTTGAGGGTGATTATTTCAAAATCTAGTGAAGGGATATTATCAATTTTTGATTGATTTATAAAATTTAATCAATTTTGAGTAATTACGAAAAATTTCAAGTTTGCGGCAATTGTTATTGTATTTTTTTATCATCTCGGAAAGTGGCGACTCACGATTACAATAACTCCTCTTTGAGGGTGATTATTTGGAAATCTAGAGAAGGGATGTTTCCAAATTTTTACTGATTTATAAAATATAATCAATTTTGAGTAATACTGGAAAATTTCAAGTTTATGCCGATTGTTATTGCATTTATTTTATCAATTCGAAAAGTGGCGAACAGGTAACACGACTATAAAATATTCTAGAAGAAACATTCGAATTTCTAGGTTAAGCCGTCGAAAAAATGGCGCTAAATTTAAATCCCACACTAGGCGGAACGTAACGTAATGATATTCAATATCGATTGAAAATAAGTTCAGCATTTAGTGGGCATTAAACCAGTCCAATAATCGCCTTCTCCGCAACGCCTAATTTCCAGAGCTGAATCGAAGGTAAAAATTGAAGGGACATCGGAATGCCAATTATAAAATCGAACCGTCAATTAGTTCGGAAATCACACGTAATTATTGATAAAGGTGCGCGCTTATATGGAGAGGAGATGCTTAATTTATCGCCGACCGTTAAAATAAAAGTTGGCCACGAAAAATGGTTGGGCAATTAATTTTGACAATAATTTCAGGAAATGGAATAGAAAAGCGTTCGCGCCTAATGACTTAATTCGTGCAGGTGTAATTTCAATTTTGATTCATTTTTACAGCCGAAAAATTTAATGACCTCTTGTGTATAATTAGGTAATGAATAAGCCCGGTTGCTTAATACTTATGGTAAATTGTGTTCACACTAGTAGGTTGCGTAGGAAACAATAATTTACGCTCATTTATTTCATCGTGGCGGCTACAACAATTAATCAAATCGTACTTATAATTTTTAGTTTTGTTACTTTATTGTTTTTTATGTGGGTGGAATTTTTGTTACATATTTATTATGTAAATGAAGTTGCCTAGTATTTATTATGTAAATGAAGTTGCCTAGTATTTATTATGTAAATGAAGTTGCCTAGTATTTATTATGTAAATGAAGTTGCCTAGTATTTATTATGTAAATGAAGTTGGCTAGTATATATTATGTAAATGAAGTTGCCTAGTATTTATTATGTAAATGAAGTTACCTAGCCTAGTATGACATTAATAAACCAGTCTAACCTAAAACATATATTTGTATTTGTATTTATTAGTTTCATTCAAGTGCTTACAAAAATATAAATCTAAATATGTACATACAAATTATTCACAAGTAATTTCCATCGTGAAAACATGTTGAGAATTTTATAAATTATTAACTCTTTTTGTTTATTAAAATTTTGCACCACGTTATCATTACAGGAATCAGCAGCCATGAAAGCCGAAGGGTACTAAAGCAGTGATGGCTCGCGGGGTGAGTCATGGTGCGGCCGAGGTAGCAGAGGTGGTAAAACAGATTGCAGATTGCCCTCTGCTAACCTCGGTCGTACCATGAGCCGTCACTGTACTAGAGGCAACTATTCGCGTTCCTTCCCTCTTTCGATTTGACTTCCTGGAGAATTTCTAAGCAAAACCACATACGTCCGTTTCGCCATCGTCGGGGGGATGCTCGAGGCGTTCGCCGGTGAAGGCATCCACAGCGCGCGTGCTACTAGAAAACGCCAGCGACAGCAGTATATGAGGGTGGGGCACCTGTGCCCAAGAAAGAAGACCGAAGAACGTGTACTGTATCAACTGTATGTAGCAGGTGCGTTTCTCCGCAGCCCCACACACCTGCACCTTTTATGCTTATGTATATACATACGTACGGTGTGCGCGAGGAGGGTACACTTTCTTGCGCTCCTTTATGTACGCCGATGTCATTACTAGAACACTTAATTTCGTATATAAAATTGGTATTCTTCTCCTTTTGTCATTTGGCGTCACGTGCGCGAATTACCTTCGCGCGCCAAATTGCACACCCGTCATAAATAACACTTTCTGTTGAATTTATATTGTCACTCCTTTTTTCCTCATTCTTCCTCTTCTTTTTTTTTAATGAAAACCGCGTGCGGCAATTGACATTGTGACCAGGCACGAAAGCCCAGGGAGTTGCTCTTTGTTGGCCACCCATTGTGTCATTAGCGACAGATGCTGGCGGATCAATCGATTCCTGGTATTAATTTGTTGGTAAATGCTCTGGACACGCGTCTATTTCAGTATTGCGTCATAAATTTTAGGATGCCACTTTTTGTTATTTGAGCTAGCTGAAACTTTATAATCGATTTGTCTTGTTTTTCCGTTGAAAAAAGTGTAATTTAATGATCTGGGATGATTATTAAAAAAGTTGATTTTTTCGATTTTTTTATTTTCAAATTTTCTTTGCGAACGCGCCACGCATTTCAAATTGATTTTATTCTTGCGAAAGTACATTTTCTGAAGCGTCTTACAGGGATCTTTCCAGTGATGTATAGAAACCCAGAATCTAACCAGTGGTTTCGTCAGGAAATAATTTTTAGTGTAATTTTTGAACAAAAGTAAGAAGGGGGGACCCTTGGATAGAATTTCAGGTTTTCGTCAAAAATTTAATATCGCCAATTTTAATTAAATCCGACTAATTGGCACACAAGGACCACAGAATTGAAAACCGCGTTCAAATTTAATTTTTCGTTCGGCCGCTACATCCCTTTAAAGTTTGAAAAAAACGACTTTTTTCAAAATTTCTCCATAAAGTTCATTGTGACTTGATAACTTTTCCCATTCTGAACACTATTTGGGTATAAAAATTATTTATGAGACTTACAGAAACTGAGACAAGCAAAATTTCTTTTGACGTAAATCGTTCGTACAACTGCTGAAAACGCCGAAAAACGATTAAATTTAATTTTTCTTCAAAAATTAATTTTTGTATTTTTTCAAGTCTAGAATCACATTCTAAACACGATTTGTTAATAAAAATTATTTGTGAGACTTACAGAAACTGAAAACGATTAAATTTATATTTTCTTCAAAAATTAATTTTTGTATTTTTTCAAGTTTAGAATCCCATTCTGAACACTATTTGGTTATAAAAATTATTTGTGAGACTAACAGAAACTGAGACAAGCAAAATTTCTTTTGATGTAAATCGTTCGTACAACTGCTGGAAACGCCGAAGAACGATTAAATTTAATTTTTCTTCAAAAATTTATTTTTGTATTTTTTCAAGTCTAGAATCACATTCTAAACACTATTTGTTCATAAAAATTATTTGTGAGACCTACAGAAACTGAAAACGATTAAATTTAATTTTTCTTCAAAAATTTATTTTTGTATTTTTTCAAGTCTAGAATCACATTCTAAACACTATTTGTTCATAAAAATTATTAGTGAGACCTACAGAAACTGAAAACGATTAAATTTATATTTTCTTTAAAAATTTATTTTTGTATTTTTTCAAGTCTAGAATCCCATTCTGAACACTATTTGGTTATAAAAATTATTTGTGAGACTAACAGAAACTGAGACAAGCAAAATTTCTTTTGATGTAAATCGTTCGTACAACTGCTGGAAACGCCGAAGAACGATTAAATTTAATTTTTCTTCAAAAATTTATTTTTGTATTTTTTCAAGTCTAGAATCACATTCTAAACACTATTTGTTCATAAAAATTATTAGTGAGACCTACAGAAACTGAAAACGATTAAATTTATATTTTCTTTAAAAATTTATTTTTGTATTTTTTCAAGTCTAGAATCCCATTCTGAACACTATTTGGTTATAAAAATTACTTGTGAGACTAACAGAAACTGAGACAAGCAAAATTTCTTTTGACGTAAATCGTTCGTACAACTGCTGAAAACGCCGAAAAACGATTAAATTTAATTTTTCTTCAAAAATTAATTTTTGTATTTTTTCAAGTCTAGAATCACATTCTAAACACGATTTGTTAATAAAAATTATTTGTGAGACTTACAGAAACTGAAAACGATTAAATTTATATTTTCTTCAAAAATTAATTTTTGTATTTTTTCAAGTTTAGAATCCCATTCTGAACACTATTTGGTTATAAAAATTATTTGTGAGACTAACAGAAACTGAGACAAGCAAAATTTCTTTTGATGTAAATCGTTCGTACAACTGCTGGAAACGCCGAAGAACGATTAAATTTAATTTTTCTTCAAAAATTTATTTTTGTATTTTTTCAAGTCTAGAATCACATTCTAAACACTATTTGTTCATAAAAATTATTTGTGAGACCTACAGAAACTGAAAACGATTAAATTTAATTTTTCTTCAAAAATTTATTTTTGTATTTTTTCAAGTCTAGAATCACATTCTAAACACTATTTGTTCATAAAAATTATTAGTGAGACCTACAGAAACTGAAAACGATTAAATTTATATTTTCTTTAAAAATTTATTTTTGTATTTTTTCAAGTCTAGAATCCCATTCTGAACACTATTTGGTTATAAAAATTACTTGTGAGACTAACAGAAACTGAGACAAGCAAAATTTCTTTTGGTGTAAATCGTTTGTACAACTGCTGGAAACGCCGAAAAACGATTAAATTTAATTTTTCTTCAAAAATTTATTTTTGTATTTTTTCAAGTCTAGAATCCCATTCTGAACACTATTTGGTTATAAAAATTATTTGTGAGACTTACAGAAACTGAAAACGATTAAATTTATATTTTCTTCAAAAATTTATTTTTGTAATTTTTCAAGTCTAGAATCACATTCTAAACACTATTTGTTCATAAAAATTATTTGTGAGACCTACAGAAACTGAAAACGATTAAATTTATATTTTCTTCAAAAATTTATTTTTGTATTTTTTCAAGTCTAGAATCCCATTCTGAACACTATTTGGTTATAAAAATTATTTGTGAGACTTACAGGAACTGAAAACAATTAAATTTAATTTTTCGTCAAAAATTTATTTTTGTATTTTTTCAAGTCTAGAATCACATTCTAAACACTATTTGTTCATAAAAATTATTTGTGAGACCTATAGAAACTGAAAACGATTAAATTAATATTTTCTTCAAAAATTTATTTTTGTATTTTTTCAAGTCTAGAATCCCATTCTGAACACTATTTGGTTATAAAAATTATTTGTGAGACTTACAGAAACTGAGACAAGCAAAATTTCTTTTGATGTAAATCGTTCGTACAACTGTTGGAAACGCCGAAAAACGATTAAATTTAATTTTTCTTCAAAAATTTATTTTTGTATTTTTTCAAGTCTAGAATCATATTCTAAACACTATTTGTTCATAAAAATTATTTGTGAGACTTGTCGACGCCTGTCGTTTTATCTCGTTCTTCTGATGAAAAAAGAGGTATTACATAAAGGTCTACGATGATTTTTAAGAAAGTTGATTTTTTCGATTTTTTCCACTTTTTCCAGTTTTCTTTACTGACGTGTCACGGGCTTCGAATTGACATTTTTTCTTGCGATTACATACATTTTCTGAGTGTTCACTTCCGGTAAAAACCAAAAATGCAACTAAACTTTTTGCATTACCAATAAACTCCAATAACCAAATTTTCCATTGAAATCTCAAATATTAAAAAAAAACTTGAATCTCTGTGCCAATCAAAAAATTAACCAATTCATTGCGCGAACGCATCATTAATCTCAATCAATTAAGTTAGATGCGAAAAAACAGGCGACGATAAAAAATGCACTCATCACGCCCTTATGCATTTAACAGGAATTAATCACCTCGCGTACGAAAATTAACTCCTGCCTAATAAAGAGGAGGCAGATGCACCGAGTCTTACCACCAAGGCATGACTCTACGGATTTATTCAATTAAAGGTAAATAAAATTACCGGTAGGGCCCTCCTAGCAATCATAAAGGCAAACGTCTTATTTTTATGGGAGGTACAGGTGTGAAGTTTAAAACTAAACTGATTGGAATAATATTTGCATAATGATGCACATTTTGTTAACTAAAAATTGAAATTCGGTTTTATTTTACGTCTCGCGTAATTTATGATAATAATTAATAATTTAATGTCATATTTAACTCGGTGTAGTTATTCCCAAATCTTAATAATGATATTGAAATTATACAATATTTTCCATTACAAAGATTACAATAAATAAAGACATTCCTGATTCAATCATTTTGACATTTCAAGCTTGCGTCAAATGTCGTGACTGAATGGCATACGCCTAAGTCAAAAAAAAAGCTTGCGTCAACGTGATCTTATCTTATTGTATCAATCAATCAATTTATTTGTGTTAATAGACAGTACAGTATTGTATAAACAAGTTGTTACGTTGTGAGCGTTTTCGTAGTTTTATGGCCCTAGGGTATTACGTACTACATAACGCACCTTCAATCCTAGTAACAGTAAGGCATACAAACACATCGAAAACTTTATACTGCCCCAGTGTTTCTTTATTAAGTAATAAAAGAAAATCATGTTGGCTGCCATGTTTGATACAAAGTAAGCAAACGTTATCGCGTTTTAATCGCCAATCTTCAAGACCTCAGTAACACCTAAATTTCCATATTTTGCCACGTTTGATGGCACCGTACGTACGGCGCGGCGGTAATTTACATGCGATAGATGCGGGGCCTTCTGGTTTCCTTCTATGCGTTGTATCGATGTGTGGGAAATGAACCGTGCACCTGGCAAATGTACGACAGTTAATAAAGTAAACAAAAAAAAAGAAAGAAACCGTTTTCAAACGATTCAAGTCGCCGAAAGGAAGTGGACGAGCGAACGTTTGCATACTGAACCATTAACGGACGTTTTATGGCGATATTGTTGAAAATTGTAAAACTGTTCGTCTTCCAATAACTAAAAACTACAACTCTGAGGACGTTTATTAGAATCTAACAATAGGAAAATTACTTATAGATCAAATTTCTCGACTTTTCGCTTTGTTACAAAAGCCACTTTAATCATTGTAATGACTTAATTAATATTCAGTAAAGTAGAGCAAGAAAAACTCCTTTTCAACGAGACTAAGTTTGTACAATTCAATTAAGTCATGTGATCAATGTTATAAAACAAAGTTTAAACTGTTCCTTAAATCGAGTTTAATTGATTAACCTGATAAGCTCCCGTCGTCAAAATGCGGTAAGCTCCCGTCGTCAAGATGCGATAATCAAAATATTATATCCCAGAGAACTGGGTTTTCACATCTTATAGCACTTTTTTACCACTTGAAAAAATTTCCAATTCTAGAATTACAATAAACTATTCTCGTGCGATTATTTTGAAATCTAGTGATGGGATGTTTTGAGGTTTTTGCAGGACCATTAAGTGTGATTGATTTTGAGTAATTTTGGAAAGTTTCAGGTTTGTGGCAATTTTTTTTATATTTTTTTCACCGCTTGAGAAAATTCCCAATTTTAGAATTACAATAAACTGTTCTCGTGCGATTATTTTAAAATCTAGTGATAGGGTGCTTTGAGGTTTTTGCAGGACCATTAAGTGTGATTGATTTTGAGTAATTTTGGAAAGTTTCAGGTTTGTGGCAATTTTTTTTATATTTTTTTCACCGCTTGAGAAAATTCCCAATTTTAGAATTACAATAAACTGTTCTTGTGCGATTATTTTGAAATCTAGTGATGCGGTGTTTTGAGATTTTGCAGTACCATTAAGTGTGATTGATTTTGAGTAATTTTGGAAAGTTTCAAGTTTGTGGAAATTTTTTTAATATTTTTTTCACCGCTTGAGAAAATTTCCAATTTTAGAATTACAATAAACTGTTCTCGTGCGATTATTTTGAAATCTAGTGATGGGGTATTTTGAAATTTTTGCAGTACCATTAAGTGTGATTGATTTTGAGTAATTTTAGAAAGTTTCAGGTTTGTGGCAATTTTTTTTATATTTTTTTCACCGCTTGAGAAAATTTCCAATTTCAGAATTACAATAAACTGTTCTCGTGCGATTATTTTGAAATCTAGTGATGGGGTGTTTTGAGGTTTTTGCAGTACGATTAAGTGTGATTGATTTTGAGTAATTTTGGAAAGTTTCAGGTTTGTGGCAATTTTTTTTATATTTTTTTCACCGCTTGAGAAAATTTCCAATTTTAGAATTACAATAAACTGTTCTCGTGCGATTATTTTGAAATCTAGTGATGGGGTGTTTTGAGGTTTTTGCAGTACGATTAAGTGTGATTGATTTTGAGTAATTTTGGAAAGTTTCAGGTTTGTGGCAATTTTTTTTATATTTTTTTCACCGCTTGAGAAAATTTCCAATTTTAGAATTACAATAAACTGTTCTCGTGCGATTATTTTGAAATCTAGTGATGGGGTATTTTGAAATTTTTGCAGTACCATTAAGTGTGATTGATTTTGAGTAATTTTAGAAAGTTTCAGGTTTGTGGCAATTTTTTTTATATTTTTTTCACCGCTTGAGAAAATTTCCAATTTCAGAATTACAATAAACTGTTCTCGTGCGATTATTTTGAAATCTAGTGATGGGGTGTTTTGAGGTTTTTGCAGTACGATTAAGTGTGATTGATTTTGAGTAATTTTGGAAAGTCTCAGGTTTGTGGCAATTTTTTTTATATTTTTTTCACCGCTTGAGAAAATTTCCAATTTCAGAATTACAATAAACTGTTCTCGTGCGTTTATTTTGAAATCTAGTGATGGGGTGGTTTGAGGTTTTTGCAGTACCATTAAGTGTAATTGATTTTGAGTAATTTTGGAAAGTTTCAGGTTTGTGGCAATTTTTTTTATATTTTTTTCACCGCTTGAGAAAATTTCCAATTTCAGAATTACAATAAACTGTTCTCGTGCGTTTATTTTGAAATCTAGTGATGGGGTGGTTTGAGGTTTTTGCAGTACGATTAAGTGTGATTGATTTTGAGTAATTTTGGAAAGTTTCAGGTTTGTGGCAATTTTTTTTATATTTTTTTCACCGCTTGAGAAAATTTCCAATTTCAGAATTACAATAAACTGTTCTCGTGCGATTATTTTGAAATCTAGTGATGGGGTGTTTTGAGGTTTTTGCAGTACGATTAAGTGTGATTGATTTTGAGTAATTTTGGAAAGTTTCAAGTTTGTGGAAATTTTTTTAATATTTTTTTCACCGCTTGAGAAAATTTCCAATTTTAGAATTACAATAAACTGTTCTCGTGCGATTATTTTGAAATCTAGTGATGGGGTATTTTGAAATTTTTGCAGTACCATTAAGTGTGATTGATTTTGAGTAATTTTAGAAAGTTTCAGGTTTGTGGCAATTTTTTTTATATTTTTTTCACCGCTTGAGAAAATTTCCAATTTCAGAATTACAATAAACTGTTCTCGTGCGATTATTTTGAAATCTAGTGATGGGGTGTTTTGAGGTTTTTGCAGTACGATTAAGTGTGATTGATTTTGAGTAATTTTGGAAAGTTTCAGGTTTGTGGCAATTTTTTTTATATTTTTTTCACCGCTTGAGAAAATTTCCAATTTCAGAATTACAATAAACTGTTCTCGTGCGTTTATTTTGAAATCTAGTGATGGGGTGGTTTGAGGTTTTTGCAGTACGATTAAGTGTGATTGATTTTGAGTAATTTTGGAAAGTTTCAGGTTTGTGGCAATTTTTTTTATATTTTTTTCACCGCTTGAGAAAATTTCCAATTTTAGAATTACAATAAACTGTTCTCGTGCGATTATTTTGAAATCTAGTGATGGGGTATTTTGAAATTTTTGCAGTACCATTAAGTGTGATTGATTTTGAGTAATTTTAGAAAGTTTCAGGTTTGTGGCAATTTTTTTTATATTTTTTTCACCGCTTGAGAAAATTTCCAATTTCAGAATTACAATAAACTGTTCTCGTGCGATTATTTTGAAATCTAGTGATGGGGTGTTTTGAGGTTTTTGCAGTACGATTAAGTGTGATTGATTTTGAGTAATTTTGGAAAGTTTCAAGTTTGTGGAAATTTTTTTTATATTTTTTTCACCGCTTGAGAAAATTTCCAATTTTAGAATTACAATAAACTGTTCTCGTGCGATTATTTTGAAATCTAGTGATGGGGTATTTTGAAATTTTTGCAGTACCATTAAGTGTGATTGATTTTGAGTAATTTTAGAAAGTTTCAGGTTTGTGGCAATTTTTTTTATATTTTTTTCACCGCTTGAGAAAATTTCCAATTTCAGAATTACAATAAACTGTTCTCGTGCGATTATTTTGAAATCTAGTGATGGGGTGTTTTGAGGTTTTTGCAGTACGATTAAGTGTGATTGATTTTGAGTAATTTTGGAAAGTTTCAAGTTTGTGGAAATTTTTTTTATATTTTTTTCACCGCTTGAGAAAATTTCCAATTTTAGAATTACAATAAACTGTTCTCGTGCGATTATTTTGAAATCTAGTGATGGGGTATTTTGAAATTTTTGCAGTACCATTAAGTGTGATTGATTTTGAGTAATTTTGGAAAGTTTCAGGTTTGTGGCAATTTTTTTATATTTTTTTCACCGCTTGAGAAAATTTCCAATTTTGGAATTACAATAAACTGTTCTCGTGCGATTATTTTGAAATCTAGTGATGTTTTTTAAATTATATTTAAATCCATTCGCGGTATCCAATTTGAACAAAAAAAAAATGAATTATATAAACCCGTGTCACTTTTTTCGGCTTTGTTGCGTTTTTGTCATTTAAAAAGGGTACACCCCGCGGGTAACTTTCTGTTTTTCCAGCAGTTCCAATATCGCATGATTTTGTGAAGGACCCACGAGTCTGCGCCCCGGGGGAACATATCGACAGACACACTTGCGTTCAACTCTTTTTTTATTTCCTGAAGAATTGTGCGCTCCTCGTGCGGAATAATAAGGTGTTGTCATTGTGACGAGAAGTCGCCAGTTGCGGATTTTTGTTTGTCCGCGTATATTATTGTTGGCATTTCGACTAATTGCGCGCACGGAAATTATTGAAAAAGAAAAAATAATACGCGTGTTTAAATTGCTCGAAAATTATCAAAAAAAGACAAAAAATTTATTGTAAATTAAAAGTGTTTAAATGGTCGCGGTCTTGAATAATGCAATTTTAGTGAAAAAAAAATGAACAAGGTTATTTTTAACTGGAGGAAATTTAAAGGTGGTAAAGTTCTGTCAAGTCCCTGAAGATCGTAACAGAATCGTTTTTCCTGTGCATTAAAGCTCCGCGTATTTTCTATTTGGATATTGCGATGTGTTTGAAGTTTAGACTTTCAATTTCTACAAAATTATTTAAAAATAATTGGGCTTTCATATTTTAGACAAATTTCCTGTAGTTTTCGAAATAATCACTGTCAAGTTTCCAGTTTAGACTTTCAACTTCCATAAAATTATTGAAAAATAATTGAGCTTTCATGATTTAGAAAAATTTCACGTAGTTTTCCAAATAATCACTTCTGCCTAAAACTTTCCAAAATTACTCAAAATCAACCCCTCTTAATGATACTGTAAAAATCTCAAAACACCCCATCACTAGATTTCAAAATAATCGCACGAGAACAGTTTATTGTAATTCTAAAATTGGGAATTTTCTCAAGCGGTGAAAAAAATATAAAAAAAATTGCCACAAACCTGAAACTTTCCAAAATTACTCAAAATCAATCACACTT
Organism: Ocypus olens; assembly: GCA_910593695.2. Classification (NCBI taxonomy): domain Eukaryota; kingdom Metazoa; phylum Arthropoda; class Insecta; order Coleoptera; family Staphylinidae; genus Ocypus; species Ocypus olens. The sequence goes on from OU343048.1 coordinate 2,058,049, forward strand.
AATGGTACTGCAAAAACCTCAAAACACCCCATCACTAGATTTAAAAATAATCGCACGAGAACAGTTTATTGTAATTCTGAAATTGGGAATTTTCTCAAGTGGTGAAAAAAATATAAAAAAAATTGCCACAAACCTGAAACTTTCCAAAATTTCTCAAAATCAATTACACTTAATGGTACTGCAAAAACCTCAAAACACCCCATCACTAGATTTAAAAATAATCGCACGAGAACAGTTTATTGTAATTCTAAAATTGGAAATTTTCTCAAGCGGTGAAAAAAAAAATAAAAAAATTGCCACAAACCTGAAACTTTCCAAAATTACTCAAAATCAATCACACTTAATGGTACTGCAAAAACCTTAAAACACCCCATCACTAGATTTCAAAATAATCGCACGAGAACAGTTTATTGTAATTCTAAAATTGGGAATTTTCTCAAGTGGTGAAAAAAATATAAAAAAATTGCCACAAACCTGAAACTTTCCAAAATTACTCAAAATCAATCACACTTAATGGTACTGCAAGAACCTCAAAACACCCCATCACTAGATTTCAAAATAATCGCACGAGAACAGTTTATTGTAATTCTAAAATTGGAAATTTTCTCAAGCGGTGAAAAAAATATTTAAAAAATTGCCACAAACCTGAAACTTTCCAAAATTACTCAAAATCAATCACACTTAATGGTACTGCAAAAACCTTAAAACACCCCATCACTAGATTTCAAAATAATCGCACGAGAACAGTTTATTGTAATTCTAAAATTGGGAATTTTCTCAAGCGGTGAAAAAAAAATATAAAAAATTTCCACATACTTGAAACTTTTCAAAATTACTCAAAATCAATCACACTTAATGGTACTGCAAAAACCTTAAAACACCCCATCACTATATTTCAAAATAATCGCACGAGAACAGTTTATTGTAATTCTAAAATTGGGAATTTTCTCAAGTGGTGAAAAAAATATAAAAAAATTGCCACAAACCTGAAACTTTCCAAAATTACTCAAAATCAATCACACTTAATGGTACTGCAAAAACCTTAAAACACCCCATCACTAGATTTCAAAATAATCGCACGAGAACAGTTTATTGTAATTCTAAAATTGGGAATTTTCTCAAGTGGTGAAAAAAATATAAAAAAATTGCCACAAACCTGAAACTTTCCAAAATTACTCAAAATCAATCACACTTAATGGTACTGCAAGAACCTCAAAACACCCCATCACTAGATTTCAAAATAATCGCACGAGAACAGTTTATTGTAATTCTAAAATTGGGAATTTTCTCAAGCGGTAAAAAAAATATAAAAAAATTGCCACAAACCTGAAACTTTCCAAAATTACTCAAAATCAATCACACTTAATGGTACTGCAAAAATATCAAACCACCCCATCACTAGATTTCAAAATAATCGCACGAGAACAGTTTATTTTAATTCTAAAATTGGAAATTTTCTCAAGCGGTGAAAAAAAAATATAAAAAATTTCCACAAACTTGAAACTTTCCAAAATTACTCAAAATCAATCACACTTAATGGTACTGCAAAAACCTTAAAACACCCCATCACTATATTTCAAAATAATCGCACGAGAACAGTTTATTTTAATTCTAAAATTGGAAATTTTCTCAAGCGGTGAAAAAAAAATATAAAAAATTTCCACAAACTTGAAACTTTCCAAAATTACTCAAAATCAATCACACTTAATGGTACTGCAAAAACCTTAAAACACCCCATCACTATATTTCAAAATAATCGCACGAGAACAGTTTATTGTAATTCTAAAATTGGGAATTTTCTCAAGTGGTGAAAAAAATATAAAAAAATTGCCACAAACCTGAAACTTTCCAAAATTACTCAAAATCAATCACACTTAATGGTACTGCAAAAACCTTAAAACACCCCATCACTAGATTTCAAAATAATCGCACGAGAACAGTTTATTGTAATTCTAAAATTGGGAATTTTCTCAAGTGGTGAAAAAAATATAAAAAAATTGCCACAAACCTGAAACTTTCCAAAATTACTCAAAATCAATCACACTTAATGGTACTGCAAGAACCTCAAAACACCCCATCACTAGATTTCAAAATAATCGCACGAGAACAGTTTATTGTAATTCTAAAATTGGGAATTTTCTCAAGCGGTAAAAAAAATATAAAAAAATTGCCACAAACCTGAAACTTTCCAAAATTACTCAAAATCAATCACACTTAATGGTACTGCAAAAATATCAAACCACCCCATCACTAGATTTCAAAATAATCGCACGAGAACAGTTTATTTTAATTCTAAAATTGGAAATTTTCTCAAGCGGTGAAAAAAAAATATAAAAAATTTCCACAAACTTGAAACTTTCCAAAATTACTCAAAATCAATCACACTTAATGGTACTGCAAAAACCTTAAAACACCCCATCACTATATTTCAAAATAATCGCACGAGAACAGTTTATTGTAATTCTAAAATTGGAAATTTTCTCAAGCGGTGAAAAAAAAATATAAAAAATTTCCACATACTTGAAACTTTTCAAAATTACTCAAAATCAATCACACTTAATGGTACTGTAAGAACCTCAAAACACCCCATCACTAGATTTCAAAATAATCGCACGAGAACAGTTTATTGTAATTCTAAAATTGGGAATTTTCTCAAGCGGTAAAAAAAATATTAAAAAAATTGTCACAAACCTGAAACTTTCCAAAATTTCTCAAAATCAATCACACTTAATGGTACTGCAAAAACCTTAAAACACCCCATCACTATATTTCAAAATAATCGCACGAGAACAGTTTATTGTAATTCTAAAATTGGGAATTTTCTCAAGCGGTAAAAAAAATATAAAAAAATTGCCACAAACCTGAAACTTTCCAAAATTACTCAAAATCAATCACACTTAATGGTACTGCAAAAATATCAAACCACCCCATCACTAGATTTCAAAATAATCGCACGAGAACAGTTTATTTTAATTCTAAAATTGGAAATTTTCTCAAGCGGTGAAAAAAATATTAAAAAAATTGCCACAAACCTGAAACTTTCCAAAATTTCTCAAAATCAATCACACTTAATGGTACTGCAAAAACCTTAAAACACCCCATCACTAGATTTCAAAATAATCGCACGAGAACAGTTTATTGTAATTCTAAAATTGGAAATTTTCTCAAGCGGTGAAAAAAATATAAAAAAAATTGCCACAAACCTGAAACTTTCCAAAATTACTCAAAATTAATTACACTTAATGGTACTATAAAAATCTCAAAACACCCCATCACAAGATTTCAAAATAATCGCACGAGAACAGTTTATTGTAATTCTAAAATTGGAAATTTTCTCAAGCGGTAAAAAAAATATTAAAAAAATTGCCACAAATCTGAAACTGTCCGAAATTACTCAAAATCAACCCCTCTTAATGGCACCGCGTGGTAAAGTTCTGTCAAGTTTTTGAAGATCGTAACAGAATTGTTTTTCGTGTGCATTAGAGCTCCGCGTATTTTCTATTTGGATATTGAGATGTGTTTGAAGTTTAGACTTTCAATTTCTATAAACTTATTTAAAAATAATTGGGCTTTCATATTTTAGATAAATTTCATGTTGTTTTCAAAGTAATTTATTTATTTGTTTATTTACGGACGAACCTTTTACAAGAAAAATTTAAAATAAAAAATACAATAAAGAAATCAAAATAAAATATTGCACAATATAACTATTAGATAACAATAACGATATATTACAAAAGTAGAATTACCATTATATAATGGTAATCACTGCCAAGTTTGCAGTTTAGACTTTCAACTTCTATAAAATTATTGAAAAATAATTGGGCTTTCATGATTTAGAAAAATTTGTAGTTTTCCAAATAATCACCGTCAAACTTCTGCGCTCAAAAATCAAAAAAGCATGTTACAAGTTCAGACTTTCAAATTCTATAAAATTATTCATAAATAATTTGGCTTTCATATTTTAGAAAAATTAAAAATTTAATGCAAAAGAAGTTATTGTTTTTTTTTTATTATTCTTTGAGGGTGATTATTTTTGATATCTAGGGATGTTTTCAAATTTTGACTCATTTCTAAAACCGAATACGGTAAATAGATTTGAAATCTAAAATAATTCTAAATACAAACATTGTACGGACGAGCACTAACAATAATTGCAGACCGATGTATTTACATAAAAATAAAGATCCGATGGAGGGGCGTGTGGGGGGGGGGGGGGGGTGTCGTTTTGCCGATGATGGGAACACACAAAACCTCTTAATATTATTAAAAAATATGACAAGTGGCGGTAATTTATTATTGCGGTCGCATTAATTGTCCGCGCATTAACTTGTCCATTTATTATCTATTATCAAGATGTGGAGAAAGAGCCGCCGCCGGGGTCTGGAAATTGTAAATAAAGTGGCCCTTCTCTTTTTTTTTAATTCATTACGTCGTAAAGGACGGTTCTCACGCCATTAGACACCCGGATCGATCGGAATTTATGGATTGCTCGTTGGGGAATAATAATAATTAAATTGTGCCAGACAATTCCCACCTCCCCCATGCCCGCCCCTCATTTGACTTCTTTAGCAATTCTAATGCACGCACGTTTTATTTTTCCCAACCGACGAAGCTCTCAGGTGTTCTCGAGTTTTCGAATATGCACAGGAAGTTGTTTTACAGGAAGGGAAGCAAAATTACATTTGAAAACTGTCCAATGAAGATTTTTATAAGATAATTAATAATCGTTCGTTTGAAAAGAGTGTTAAGGGTTTTTCTCTAATTGTACTCTTTGGGAAATGCATTCATCAGCGACGGCCTGTGGTACTTCGTAGAGGAAGCCACTACAGAGATGCCACTGGTGCTGCACTATTTACTTTGATAGAGGAAGAAAATATTCCGCTGCTGTTTTGGTCAAATCTTCCGTAGCCTCTTCACCGAAGATCCAGAAGCCGCCGCTGGTATTTACCATTTCGGTAACTCACGAGCCGCATTTTTTTTTCAAATTTTAATAGAAAACTCTTTAACTCTTTGCTAGCATTCATTACATCCATTCGTTTTTATCTTGCAAATTCGATTCCAACCTCCCGAAACAAATCAGCATGACCCGCGAAGAAGAAGTAGAGGCAGAAGAAAAAGAAGAATCGGGCCGGATTCATTTCTGCTTGATCTGGGTAATTTGCGGGCACAAAGAGGGCCCCGCACAGTCGGCATCTGCACATTGCGGATTCCGACCCGAAGATAATTCAGGCCCTAACGTCCGCCGACAGAAGTGGGTCAGGCGCGCTCTCAATTAGCGTGTCGCGTGCCTACGGTGGTGATCCAAAGAACGGCAACAACTTGCGGAAGTGATTGATCATTTAATTTCGGCTAATTCCAATCGTCGCGATTAATAATAATAATAACCGCCACTGCTGCCGCCGAGGAACGTTTCCCTCGCGGAAACGGCGCCCAATTCGGCCGAATTTGCATTCGCGCATGGTATCCCCCGAGGCGCGCGATAAGATCGGCCGTTAATATATAAGGCCGAAATCGCGATGCGATGATGATTGAAACCGATATACGCGCGCATATATGAAGTAACTAAAGAAGTTTTTATCGGCTTTTACAGTTATGGCTCGCCTTCATTAAAATATAATGTTTTAGGTCTTTTAAGTTACGAGCGTATTAAAGTTTCTGCCGGCCCAGCATCTGTGTTAAATGTAAATATTAATTATATCGCCGAATCGAGATGACGACCATCCGATTTTCACTTAATCTGCGGATTGAGCCATTACGTTAAATATGGATATTTTGGTTGAAATTTAACAAGAAATGATTAAATTTGATTGAAAAATATTAACCTGATTTTTCTTTCTGAATACTAATTGCATTAATACTGACAATTATAAAGAACGTAAATGTATTATTTATTACGATTTCGTTGATTTTTTTTACATAAATACATAAACTTTATTCCAACATACAAAAGTTAGAAAGGGCCATCGACCGAGTCCTTCAGCCCTTTACATATTTATACAACTATAAACTTGTTTTAGACTTTCATTTTAATTTAAGATTCAGTGCGAATATCTAAACATACATTTTGAAATAATACCACGAAACCAATTTTGAAATTGCAAACTTCATTAACTGAAAATTAAAAATAAAAACAATTCACCAAGCGAAAATCTTATTAAAACAAAAGTCTTCAAAAATCCATATCTCTATTAAAAATTGTTGGATTTACAAAAACCAAATTGATTTTGAATAAGCAATACTTCGACCATCGAGTATGATTTTTTACAGAAATTTTCCTGGTTTTTTTTATATTTTTTTCTGCGATGTTTTTGTTCAAGTGCTCAAAAAATTAAAACAAAAATTTCCAAAAATCCACATCTCTATTGAAAATTGTTGAATTTAAAAAACCAAATTGATTCTGAATAAGCGATACTTCGACCATTGAGGATGATTTTTTATAGAATTTTTCCAGCGTTTTTTATATTTTTTTCTGCGATGTTTTTGTTCAGGTGCTCAAAAAATTAAAACAAAAATTTTCAAAAATTCACATCCTTATTGAAAATTGTTGAATTTACAAAAACCAAATTAATTTTCAATAAGCGATACTTCGACCATTGAGGATTATTTTTTATGGAATTTTTCCTACGTTTCTTATATTTTTTCTGCGATGTTTTTGTTCAGGTGCTCAAAAAATTAAAACAAAAATTTCCAAAAATCCATATCTTTATTAAAAATTTTTGAATTTACAAAAACCAAACTGTTTTTGAATAAGCGATAGTTCGACCATTGAGGATAATTTTTTATAGATTTTTTCTGCGTTTTTTATATTTTTTTCTGCGATGTTTTTGTTCAGGTGCACAAAAAATTAAAACAAAAATTTAAAAAAATCCATATTTCTATTGAAAAGTTTTGAATTTACAAAAACCAAATTGATTTTGAATAAGCGATACTTCGATCATCGACGATGATTTTTTTATGGAATTTTTCCTGCGTTTCTTATATTTTTTTGCGTTGTTTTTGTTCAGGTGCTCAGAAAATTAAAACAACATTTTTCAAAAGTTCATATCTCTATTGAAAATTGTTGAATTTACAAAAACCAAATTGATTTTGAATAAGCGATACTTCGACCATTGAGGATTATTTTTTATGGAATTTTTCCTACGTTTCTTATATTATTTTGCGTTGTTTTTGTTCAGGTGCTCAGAAAATTAAAACAAAAATTTTCAAAAATTCATATCTCTATTGAAAATTGTTGAATTTACAAAAACCAAATTGATTTCGAATAAGCGATACTTCGACCATTGATGATGATTTTTTATGGAATTTTTTCTGCGTTTTTTATATTTTTTTCTGCGATGTTTTTGTTCAGGTGCTCAAAAAATTAAAATAAAATTTTTTAAAAATCAATATTTCTACTGAAAATTGTTGAATTTACAAAAACCAAATTGATTTTGAATAAGCGATACTTCGACCATTGAGGATGATTTTTTATAGAATTTTTCTGAGTTTTTTTTTCTGCAAGGTTTTTGTTCAAGTGCTCAGAAAATTAAAACAAAAATTTTCAAAAATCCATATCTCCATTGAAAATTGTTAAATTTACAAAAACCAAATTGATTCTGAATAAGCAATACTTCGACCACTGAGGATGATTTTTTATGGAATTTTTCCTGCGTTTTTTATATTTTTTTCTGCGTTGTTTTTGATCAGGTGCTCAAAAAATTAAAACAACAATTTTCAAAAATTCATATCTCTATTGAAAATTGTTGAATATACAAAAACCAAATTGATTCTAAATAAGCGATGCTTCAAACATTGAGGATGATTTTTTACAGAATTTTTCCTGCGTTTTTTATATTTTTTTCTGCAAGGTTTTTGTTCAACTGCTCAAAAAATTAAAATAAAAATTTCCAAAAATCGATATCTCTATAGAAAATTGTTGAATTTACAAAAACCAAATTGATTCTGAATAAGCAATACTTCGATCATTGAGGATGATTTTTTATGGAATTTTTCGTGCGTTTGTTATATTTTTTTCTGCGATGTTTTTGTTCAGGTGCTCAAAAAATTAAAACAAACATTTTCAAAAATTCATATCTCTATTGAAAATTGTTGAATTTACAAAAACCAAATTGATTCTGAATAAGCAATACTTCGACCATTGAGGATGATTTTTTATGGAATTTTTCCTGCGTTTTTTATATTTTTTTCAGCGATGTTTTTGTGATCATAGTCACAGTTTAAAATCACTGATATTAGAAAGTAGCAATCACAGGTAGCAACGTTATTCAAAAGTAGCAGTTTTGTGGATCTATAATATTTATACAGGATGTTGAATTGGTTTGGTATACATTTGAAATAAAAGTGTAAATGTATTTTTCTGCTTCCCCGATTATTTTTATTTCGTCATATTTATACAGGGTGTTGAATTGGTTCGGTTACATATGAATTAAAAGTGTAAAATTGCATATATGCATTTTTCTGCTTCTCCGATTATTTTACAGAAAAAATACAAAAGTAAAAAAATGTTCAGAATTCGAAAATCCATCAAATTCCGCATTTTCCTGCTTCTCCGATTATTTTAGAGAAAAAATACAAAAGTAAAAAAATTTTCAGAATTCGAAAATCCATCAAATTCCTCATTTTTCTGCTTCTCCGATTATTTTAGAGAAAAAATACAAAAGTAAAAAAATGTTCAGAATTCGAAAATCCATCAAATTCCGCATTTTCCTGCTTCTCCGATTATTTTAGAGAAAAAATACAAAAGTAAAAAAATGTTCAGAATTCGAAAATCCATCAAATTCCGCATTTTCCTGCTTCTCCGATTATTTTAGAGAAAAAATACAAAAGTAAAAAAATTTTCAGAATTCGAAAATCCATCAAATTCCTCATTTTTCTGCTTCTCCGATTATTTTAGAGAAAAAATACAAAAGTAAAAAAATGTTCAGAATTCGAAAATCCATCAAATTCCGCATTTTCCTGCTTCTCCGATTATTTTAGAGAAAAAATACAAAAGTAAAAAAATGTTCAGAATTCGAAAATCCATCAAATTCCGCATTTTCCTGCTTCTCCGATTATTTTAGAGAAAAAATACACGAGTAAAAAAATGTTCAGAATTCGAAAATCCATCAAATTCCTCATTTTTCTGCTTCTCCGATTATTTTAGAGAAATAACACAAGAGTAAGAAAATGTTCCGAATTCGAAAATCCACCAAATTCCGTTTACATTTACCATCGAGGAGAAAATTTATAAATTGTGTTAAATACATGTAAAAATAGCAGTAGCCATGACATGTCACTTTTGAAGTTTAATTCTGTAAGGTATTACTCTCAATACTTGTTACAATTTGACAGTCATTTTTGAAGTTTTATCCTATAAATTATTTATTACGCAAATAACCATTATAAAACATTTTTTTTTTTGTATTGATCGCCACTCAAGTATTCACATGAACCGTATAATCATCTCGAATTAAAGATGTGTAAATATACAGCAAAAATGTTGAAATATTAATTACTGGCCGCATTATAAGAAAATTAGTCGTTCCGTTCAAATAATTAATAATTGTTTATCTTCGCCGCCGTAATTACAACAAAAAACAATGTTGGTTATGCTGGAGGCTTCTACTTCGTTATACATTTTGAATAATATATAATAAAACACTTTTTACTTTATATATATAAGATATTAGTACTTCCTTCATTTTTATTTATCGCGACCGGTTTCGGTTTGTTAAACCATCATCAGGCGAAATTCTACTTTGTTTCGTATAATATGGATATTTATTATATGTAAGAATTCTCATGTACGCCGATAGATGTCATTCTGGAAATATTATAAACACAATTTGTCAGAAATAACAATAAGAATTGTACAAAACAAAGTAAAAAGTATTTTATTATAAACTGACGTGCGTGGAAATCGGCCTACTGTAAACTTTTGACTATTTTTTTTAGAAACGATTATAAACGATAAGCATTCTTGATAAATTTTAACTCATATTAAAGCAAATTAAATTGTCTTTCAAACGGAATATATATTTTTCTGATCTGATGGATAGTTAAAGTCAAAAGTTTACAGTGGGCCGATTTCTATGCAATAAAAATGTAATATTTGAAGTAGTCATGAAAATGCACGATTATATGCGTCGTGTTTTAAATAACTCAATTTTTTTGCGCATCCTCTTATTATTGTCAATTATAAAGGCAATCCATAACGGAGTAATTTTGATTTAACGGTGCGGTGAAGACTTGACATGTTATATGCAGTTAGCGCACTGATGAAACGTGAAATTGGCGAGGAGATGGTTTCCCCCGAGGGTCCGGTTTTGCCCCCACTGATTAATTGTAATAAAATTTAACTTTTCTTTATTCATTTTTTGGTTTCGGGGGCCGTTTCGTAATTAACACTATCGTCCCGAGCTGTTACGGCATTACCATAATTGATCATCGGGCCCCGGTTATAAATTTACGATTCGAATTTTTCATCACACGCCAAATACGCATCATAAGAAAAGGATTGTTATTGCAGAAAAAAATATATAACTGAAAAACTAATATAATAATCCATAAAAAAATTATTGAAATACTTTTTAAGCGCAGAGAAAACTATTTAAATAATAATAAAATAATTTTTGAGGGCAGAGAGAAGTATTTATTTTTATTATAAATTACAAAAATATAATTTAAATTTTGTAAACAAAGATTTATGGTATAATTTACAACGTGTTCGATGTAAATGAGGATGGAGTGGAGTTAATTGTTTTGTAACATTGTAAATTTAATGCAAATCCTCAAGCTGCACTCTAATTAAAACGCATTCAACGCGAAATTTACATAAATTGTCATCTCTGGGTTTGGTTAAGTCCATTAATAATATTTACATGAATTAGGGAAGCGAATGCAGATTCGGTAGCTTTTCTTGTCAGCGCTAATTGCACACTTGCCACGACGTTTAATTTGGAGAAGAGATGCATAATTCGATGAATATATTTTAAATTTAAATTTAAATGCCCGATAATGAGTTATTTGAAGGATTCAGAATGTTTATTTATCTTTACCTACAAATCTAAACTAATTTGTATTGATGCATCGATTTATTTATTTATTTCTTAACAAACAAAAATTACTTATTACAGAGAAAATTTCAAAAACTAATAGAAAAGGGAGAGGCACAATATATTTTTTAAACACTTTTACAAATGACATCAACCGGTAATTTCAGCCTATAAACTAATACAATTTTGATAAGAAAAATTAATTTCAACTTTAACGTTAAAAATACATCTGCCCCTAATAATAAATATTTGATGGTAACATGATAGTGTGTATTTTTTACACACCCAGAAAAATAAGATTACATCACCCACAAACTATTCATAACTAATTGATTGAGGGAATGGGGATCAATTAGAAGTCACACACAACAGTAAACATGAGGGTCTCACTTAGATCACCGATAAGTTTTTTTTTGTGACGACACCCCTTGAAGGTAATCTGGGTTTAGAAGAGCAATCGCCGGGTAAATTATGCAGGGGATGGCGCGGTGGGCACATGCCTCGTTAAAATTATTAACAGCTTTCTACCCTCGTGTGCTCGCGACGATTATCACAAAACGTGTTTATTGACTTGCATCCAAGTCGAACGTCAATAGTATTTGCCTTTGACTGCATTGGGGGTTGATTTATGGGCAGTGTTAAATATTCATATTGTGTAGATGTTTAGATATCTTTCAATTACACAAATTGGATAATTATTTTATCGCAGCTATTGACTCTATTAATCTATTCGAGTGATGACTATGAACGACAACAATTTACACACTTGAAGCCGTTTTTACACTACACAATTTATTGAACAAGAAAATTGTCCCAGAAATTGCGTAGACAATTCCCAATTTTAGAATTACAATAAACTCCGTTCTCGTGTGTTTATCTCGAAATCTAGCGATGGGGTGTTTTGAGATTTTTACAGTACCATTAAGTATGATTGATTTTGAGTAACTTTAAAAAGTTTCAGATTTCTGCCAATTGTTTTTATATTTTTTTACCACTTGAGAAAATTCGCAATTTCAGAATTGCAATAAATTCCGTTCTCGCGCGATTATCTTGAAATCTAGTGATGGGGTGTTTTAAGATTTTTACAGTACCATCAAGTGTGATTGATTTTGAGTAATTTTGAAAAGTTTCAGATTTCTGGAAATTGTTTCTAAATTTTTTTACCGCTTGAGAAAATTTGCAATTTCAGAATTGCAATAAATTCCGTTCTCGTGTGATTATCTCAAAATCTAGTGATGGGGTGTTTTGAGATTTTTACAGTACCATCAAGTGTGATTGATTTTGAGTAACTTTAAAAAGTTTCATATTCCTGGCAATTGTTTTTTTATTTTTTTACCGCTTGAGAAAATTTGCAATTTTAGAATTGCAATAAATTCCGTTCTCGTGTGATTATCTTGAAATCTAGTGATGGGGTCTTTTGAGATTTTTACAGTACCATCAAGTGTGATTGATTTTGAGTAACTTTAAAAAGTTTCAGACTTCTGGCAATTGTTTTTATATTTTTTTACCGCTTGAGAAAAATCGCAATTTTAGAATTGCAATAAATTCCGTTCTCGTGTGATTATCTTGAAATCTAGTGATGGGGTCTTTTGAGATTTTTACAGTACCATCAAGTGTGATTGATTTTGAGTAACTTTAAAAAGTTTCAGACTTCTGGCAATTGTTTTTATATTTTTTTACCGCTTGAGAAAAATCGCAATTTCAGAATTGCAATAAATTCCGTTCTCGTGTGATTATCTCAAAATCTAGTGATGGGGTGTTTTAAGATTTTTACAGTACCATCAAGTGTGATTGATTTTGAGTAATTTTGAAAAGTTTCAGATTTCTGGAAATTGTTTCTAAATTTTTTTACCGCTTGAGAAAATTTGCAATTTCAGAATTGCAATAAATTCCGTTCTCGTGTGATTATCTCAAAATCTAGTGATGGGGTGTTTTGAGATTTTTACAGTACCATCAAGTGTGATTGATTTTGAGTAACTTTAAAAAGTTTCATATTCCTGGCAATTGTTTTTTTATTTTTTTACCGCTTGAGAAAATTTGCAATTTTAGAATTGCAATAAATTCCGTTCTCGTGTGATTATCTTGAAATCTAGTGATGGGGTCTTTTGAGATTTTTACAGTACCATCAAGTGTGATTGATTTTGAGTAACTTTAAAAAGTTTCAGACTTCTGGCAATTGTTTTTATATTTTTTTACCGCTTGAGAAAAATCGCAATTTTAGAATTGCAATAAATTCCGTTCTCGTGTGATTATCTTGAAATCTAGTGATGGGGTGTTTTAAGATTTTTACAGTACCATCAAGTGTGATTGATTTTGAGTAATTTTGAGGAGTTTCAGATTTCTGGCAATTGTTTTTATATTTTTTTACCGCTTGAGAAAATTTGCAATTTTAGAATTGCAATAAATTCCATTCTCGTGTGATTATCTTGAAATCTAGTGATGGGGTCTTTTGAGATTTTTACAGTACCATCAAGTGTGATTGATTTTGAGTAACTTTAAAAAGTTTCAGACTTCTGGCAATTGTTTTTATATTTTTTTACCGCTTGAGAAAAATCGCAATTTTAGAATTGCAATAAATTCCGTTCTCGTGTGATTATCTTGAAATCTAGTGATGGGGTGTTTCGAGATTTTTACAGTACCATCAAGAGGGATTGATTTTGAGTAACTTAAAAAAGTTTCAGATTTCTGGCAATTATTTTTATATTTTTTTACCGCTTGAGAAAATTTGCAATTTTAGAATTGCAATAAATTCCGTTCTCGTGTGATTATCTTGAAATCTAGTGATGGGGTGTTTTGAGATTTTTACAGTACCATCAAGTGTGATTGATTTTGAGTAATTTTGAAAAGTTTCAGATTTCTGGTAATTGTTTTTATATTTTTTTACCGCTTGAGAAAATTCGCAATTTCAGAATTGCAATAAATTCCGTTCTCGTGTGATTATCTTGAAATCTAGTGATGGGGTGTTTTGAGATTTTTACAGTACTATCAAGTGTGATTGATTTTAAGTAACTTTGAAAAGTTTCAGATTTCTGGCAATTGTTTTTATATTTTTTTACCGCTTGAGAAAATTTGCAATTTTAGAATTGCAATAAATTCCGTTCTCGTGTGATTATCTTGAAATCTAGTGATGGGGTGTTTTGAGATTTTTACAGTACCATCAAGTGTGATTGATTTTGAGTAATTTTGAAAAGTTTCAGATTTCTGGAAATTGTTTCTAAATTTTTTTACCGCTTGAGAAAATTTGCAATTTCAGAATTGCAATAAATTCCGTTCTCGTGTGATTATCTCAAAATCTAGTGATGGGGTGTTTTGAAATTTTTACAGTACCATCAAGTGTGATTGATTTTGAGTAACTTTAAAAAGTTTCATATTCCTGGCAATTGTTTTTTTATTTTTTTACCGCTTGAGAAAATTTGCAATTTTAGAATTGCAATAAATTCCGTTCTCGTGTGATTATCTTGAAATCTAGTGATGGGGTGTTTTGAGATTTTTACAGTACCATCAAGTGTGATTGATTTTGAGTAATTTTGAAAAGTTTCAGATTTCTGGTATTTGTTTTTATATTTTTTTACCGCTTGAGAAAATTCGCAATTTCAGAATTGCAATAAATTCCGTTCTCGTGTGATTATCTTGAAATCTAGTGATGGGGTGTTTTGAGATTTTTACAGTACCATCAAGTGTGATTGATTTTGAGTAACTTTAAAAAGTTTCATATTCCTGGCAATTGTTTTTATATTTTTTTACCGCTTGAGAAAATTCGCAATTTTAGAATTGCAATAAATTCCGTTCTCGTGTGATTATCTTGAAATCTAGTGATGGGGTGTTTCGAGATTTTTACAGTACCATCAAGTGTGATTGATTTTGAGTAATTTTGAAAAGTTTCAGATTTCTGGTATTTGTTTTTATATTTTTTTACCGCTTGAGAAAATTCGCAATTTCAGAATTGCAATAAATTCCGTTCTCGTGTGATTATCTTGAAATCTAGTGATGGGGTGTTTTGAGATTTTTACAGTACCATCAAGTGTGATTGATTTTGAGTAACTTTAAAAAGTTTCATATTCCTGGCAATTGTTTTTATATTTTTTTACCGCTTGAGAAAATTCGCAATTTTAGAATTGCAATAAATTCCGTTCTCGTGTGATTATCTTGAAATCTAGTGATGGGGTGTTTCGAGATTTTTACAGTACCATCAAGTGTGATTGATTTTGAGTAATTTTGAAAAGTTTCAGATTTCTGGTATTTGTTTTTATATTTTTTTACCGCTTGAGAAAATTCGCAATTTCAGAATTGCAATAAATTCCGTTCTCGTGTGATTATCTTGAAATCTAGTGATGGGGTGTTTCGAGATTTTTACAGTACCATCAAGTGTGATTGATTTTGAGTAATTTTGAAAAGTTTCAGATTTCTGGTATTTGTTTTTATATTTTTTTACCGCTTGAGAAAATTCGCAATTTTAGAATTGCAATAAATTCCGTTCTCGTGTGATTATCTTGAAATCTAGTGATGGGGTGTTTTGAGATTTTTACAGTACCATCAAGTGTGATTGATTTTGAGTAACTTTAAAAAGTTTCATATTCCTGGCAATTGTTTTTATATTTTTTTACCGCTTGAGAAAATTCGCAATTTTAGAATTGCAATAAATTCCGTTCTCGTGTGATTATCTTGAAATCTAGTGATGGGGTGTTTTGAGATTTTTACAGTACCATCAAGTGTGATTGATTTTGAGTAATTTTGAAAAGTTTCAGATTTCTGGTATTTGTTTTTATATTTTTTTACCGCTTGAGAAAATTCGCAATTTCAGAATTGCAATAAATTCCGTTCTCGTGTGATTATCTTGAAATCTAGTGATGGGGTGTTTCGAGATTTTTACAGTACCATCAAGTGTGATTGATTTTGAGCAACTTTAGAAAGTTTCAGATTTCTGGCAATTGTTTTTATATTTTTTTACCGCTTGAGAAAATTCGCAATTTCAGAATTGCAATAAATTCCGTTCTCGTGTGATTATCTTGAAATCTAGTGATGGGGTGTTTCGAGATTTTTACAGTACCATCAAGTGTGATTGATTTTGAGTAATTTTGAAAAGTTTCAGATTTCTGGTATTTGTTTTTATATTTTTTTACCGCTTGAGAAAATTCGCAATTTCAGAATTGCAATAAATTCCGTTCTCGTGTGATTATCTTGAAATCTAGTGATGGGGTGTTTTGAGATTTTTACAGTACCATCAAGTGTGATTGATTTTGAGTAATTTTGAAAAGTTTCAGATTTCTGGTATTTGTTTTTATATTTTTTTACCGCTTGAGAAAATTCGCAATTTCAGAATTGCAATAAATTCCGTTCTCGTGTGATTATCTTGAAATCTAGTGATGGGGTGTTTTGAGATTTTTACAGTACCATCAAGTGTGATTGATTTTGAGCAACTTTAGAAAGTTTCAGATTTCTGGCAATTGTTTTTATATTTTTTTACCGCTTGAGAAAATTCGCAATTTTAGAATTGCAATAAATTCCGTTCTCGTGTGATTATCTTGAAATCTAGTGATGGGGTGTTTCGAGATTTTTACAGTACCATCAAGTGTGATTGATTTTGAGTAATTTTGAAAAGTTTCAGATTTCTGGTATTTGTTTTTATATTTTTTTACCGCTTGAGAAAATTCGCAATTTCAGAATTGCAATAAATTCCGTTCTCGTGTGATTATCTTGAAATCTAGTGATGGGGTGTTTTGAGATTTTTACAGTACCATCAAGTGTGATTGATTTTGAGTAATTTTGAAAAGTTTCAGATTTCTGGCAATTGTTTTTATATTTTTTTACCGCTTGAGAAAATTCGCAATTTTAGAATTGCAATAAATTCCGTTCTCGTGTGATTATCTTGAAATCTAGTGATGGGGTGTTTTGAGATTTTTACAGTACCATCAAGTGTGATTGATTTTGAGTAATTTTGAAAAGTTTCAGATTTCTGGTATTTGTTTTTATATTTTTTTACCGCTTGAGAAAATTCGCAATTTCAGAATTGCAATAAATTCCGTTCTCGTGTGATTATCTTGAAATCTAGTGATGGGGTGTTTCGAGATTTTTACAGTACCATCAAGAGGGATTGATTTTGAGTAACTTAAAAAAGTTTCAGATTTCTGGCAATTGTTTTTATATTTTTTTACCGCTTGAGAAAATTCGCAATTTCAGAATTGCAATAAATTCCGTTCTCGTGTGATTATCTTGAAATCTAGTGATGGGGTGTTTCGAGATTTTTACAGTACCATCAAGTGTGATTGATTTTGAGCAACTTTAGAAAGTTTCAGATTTCTGGCAATTGTTTTTATATTTTTTTACCGCTTGAGAAAATTCGCAATTTCAGAATTGCAATAAATTCCGTTCTCGTGTGATTATCTTGAAATCTAGTGATGGGGTCTTTTGAGATTTTTACAGTACCATCAAGTGTGATTGATTTTGAGTAACTTTAAAAAGTTTCAGACTTCTGGCAATTGTTTTTATATTTTTTTACCGCTTGAGAAAAATCGCAATTTTAGAATTGCAATAAATTCCGTTCTCGTGTGATTATCTTGAAATCTAGTGATGGGGTGTTTTAAGATTTTTACAGTACCATCAAGTGTGATTGATTTTGAGTAATTTTGAGGAGTTTCAGATTTCTGGCAATTGTTTTTATATTTTTTTACCGCTTGAGAAAATTTGCAATTTTAGAATTGCAATAAATTCCATTCTCGTGTGATTATCTTGAAATCTAGTGATGGGGTCTTTTGAGATTTTTACAGTACCATCAAGTGTGATTGATTTTGAGTAACTTTAAAAAGTTTCAGACTTCTGGCAATTGTTTTTATATTTTTTTACCGCTTGAGAAAAATCGCAATTTTAGAATTGCAATAAATTCCGTTCTCGTGTGATTATCTTGAAATCTAGTGATGGGGTGTTTCGAGATTTTTACAGTACCATCAAGAGGGATTGATTTTGAGTAACTTAAAAAAGTTTCAGATTTCTGGCAATTATTTTTATATTTTTTTACCGCTTGAGAAAATTTGCAATTTTAGAATTGCAATAAATTCCGTTCTCGTGTGATTATCTTGAAATCTAGTGATGGGGTGTTTTGAGATTTTTACAGTACCATCAAGTGTGATTGATTTTGAGTAATTTTGAAAAGTTTCAGATTTCTGGTAATTGTTTTTATATTTTTTTACCGCTTGAGAAAATTCGCAATTTCAGAATTGCAATAAATTCCGTTCTCGTGTGATTATCTTGAAATCTAGTGATGGGGTGTTTTGAGATTTTTACAGTACTATCAAGTGTGATTGATTTTAAGTAACTTTGAAAAGTTTCAGATTTCTGGCAATTGTTTTTATATTTTTTTACCGCTTGAGAAAATTTGCAATTTTAGAATTGCAATAAATTCCGTTCTCGTGTGATTATCTTGAAATCTAGTGATGGGGTGTTTTGAGATTTTTACAGTACCATCAAGTGTGATTGATTTTGAGTAATTTTGAAAAGTTTCAGATTTCTGGAAATTGTTTCTAAATTTTTTTACCGCTTGAGAAAATTTGCAATTTCAGAATTGCAATAAATTCCGTTCTCGTGTGATTATCTCAAAATCTAGTGATGGGGTGTTTTGAAATTTTTACAGTACCATCAAGTGTGATTGATTTTGAGTAACTTTAAAAAGTTTCATATTCCTGGCAATTGTTTTTTTATTTTTTTACCGCTTGAGAAAATTTGCAATTTTAGAATTGCAATAAATTCCGTTCTCGTGTGATTATCTTGAAATCTAGTGATGGGGTGTTTTGAGATTTTTACAGTACCATCAAGTGTGATTGATTTTGAGTAATTTTGAAAAGTTTCAGATTTCTGGTATTTGTTTTTATATTTTTTTACCGCTTGAGAAAATTCGCAATTTCAGAATTGCAATAAATTCCGTTCTCGTGTGATTATCTTGAAATCTAGTGATGGGGTGTTTCGAGATTTTTACAGTACCATCAAGTGTGATTGATTTTGAGTAATTTTGAAAAGTTTCAGATTTCTGGTATTTGTTTTTATATTTTTTTACCGCTTGAGAAAATTCGCAATTTTAGAATTGCAATAAATTCCGTTCTCGTGTGATTATCTTGAAATCTAGTGATGGGGTGTTTTGAGATTTTTACAGTACCATCAAGTGTGATTGATTTTGAGTAACTTTAAAAAGTTTCATATTCCTGGCAATTGTTTTTATATTTTTTTACCGCTTGAGAAAATTCGCAATTTTAGAATTGCAATAAATTCCGTTCTCGTGTGATTATCTTGAAATCTAGTGATGGGGTGTTTCGAGATTTTTACAGTACCATCAAGTGTGATTGATTTTGAGTAATTTTGAAAAGTTTCAGATTTCTGGTATTTGTTTTTATATTTTTTTACCGCTTGAGAAAATTCGCAATTTTAGAATTGCAATAAATTCCGTTCTCGTGTGATTATCTTGAAATCTAGTGATGGGGTGTTTCGAGATTTTTACAGTACCATCAAGTGTGATTGATTTTGAGTAATTTTGAAAAGTTTCAGATTTCTGGTATTTGTTTTTATATTTTTTTACCGCTTGAGAAAATTCGCAATTTTAGAATTGCAATAAATTCCGTTCTCGTGTGATTATCTTGAAATCTAGTGATGGGGTGTTTCGAGATTTTTACAGTACCATCAAGTGTGATTGATTTTGAGTAATTTTGAAAAGTTTCAGATTTCTGGTATTTGTTTTTATATTTTTTTACCGCTTGAGAAAATTCGCAATTTTAGAATTGCAATAAATTCCGTTCTCGTGTGATTATCTTGAAATCTAGTGATGGGGTGTTTCGAGATTTTTACAGTACCATCAAGTGTGATTGATTTTGAGTAATTTTGAAAAGTTTCAGATTTCTGGTATTTGTTTTTATATTTTTTTACCGCTTGAGAAAATTCGCAATTTTAGAATTGCAATAAATTCCGTTCTCGTGTGATTATCTTGAAATCTAGTGATGGGGTGTTTCGAGATTTTTACAGTACCATCAAGTGTGATTGATTTTGAGTAATTTTGAAAAGTTTCAGATTTCTGGTATTTGTTTTTATATTTTTTTACCGCTTGAGAAAATTCGCAATTTTAGAATTGCAATAAATTCCGTTCTCGTGTGATTATCTTGAAATCTAGTGATGGGGTGTTTTGAGATTTTTACAGTACCATCAAGTGTGATTGATTTTGAGTAACTTTAAAAAGTTTCATATTCCTGGCAATTGTTTTTATATTTTTTTACCGCTTGAGAAAATTCGCAATTTTAGAATTGCAATAAATTCCGTTCTCGTGTGATTATCTTGAAATCTAGTGATGGGGTGTTTCGAGATTTTTACAGTACCATCAAGTGTGATTGATTTTGAGTAATTTTGAAAAGTTTCAGATTTCTGGTATTTGTTTTTATATTTTTTTACCGCTTGAGAAAATTCGCAATTTTAGAATTGCAATAAATTCCGTTCTCGTGTGATTATCTTGAAATCTAGTGATGGGGTGTTTCGAGATTTTTACAGTACCATCAAGTGTGATTGATTTTGAGTAATTTTGAAAAGTTTCAGATTTCTGGTATTTGTTTTTATATTTTTTTACCGCTTGAGAAAATTCGCAATTTTAGAATTGCAATAAATTCCGTTCTCGTGTGATTATCTTGAAATCTAGTGATGGGGTGTTTCGAGATTTTTACAGTACCATCAAGTGTGATTGATTTTGAGTAATTTTGAAAAGTTTCAGATTTCTGGTATTTGTTTTTATATTTTTTTACCGCTTGAGAAAATTCGCAATTTTAGAATTGCAATAAATTCCGTTCTCGTGTGATTATCTTGAAATCTAGTGATGGGGTGTTTCGAGATTTTTACAGTACCATCAAGTGTGATTGATTTTGAGTAATTTTGAAAAGTTTCAGATTTCTGGTATTTGTTTTTATATTTTTTTACCGCTTGAGAAAATTCGCAATTTTAGAATTGCAATAAATTCCGTTCTCGTGTGATTATCTTGAAATCTAGTGATGGGGTGTTTTGAGATTTTTACAGTACCATCAAGTGTGATTGATTTTGAGTAACTTTAAAAAGTTTCATATTCCTGGCAATTGTTTTTATATTTTTTTACCGCTTGAGAAAATTCGCAATTTTAGAATTGCAATAAATTCCGTTCTCGTGTGATTATCTTGAAATCTAGTGATGGGGTGTTTCGAGATTTTTACAGTACCATCAAGTGTGATTGATTTTGAGTAATTTTGAAAAGTTTCAGATTTCTGGTATTTGTTTTTATATTTTTTTACCGCTTGAGAAAATTCGCAATTTTAGAATTGCAATAAATTCCGTTCTCGTGTGATTATCTCAAAATCTAGTGATGGGGTGTTTTGAAATTTTTACAGTACCATCAAGTGTGATTGATTTTGAGTAACTTTAAAAAGTTTCATATTCCTGGCAATTGTTTTTTTATTTTTTTACCGCTTGAGAAAATTTGCAATTTTAGAATTGCAATAAATTCCGTTCTCGTGTGATTATCTTGAAATCTAGTGATGGGGTGTTTTGAGATTTTTACAGTACCATCAAGTGTGATTGATTTTGAGTAACTTTAAAAAGTTTCATATTCCTGGCAATTGTTTTTATATTTTTTTACCGCTTGAGAAAATTCGCAATTTTAGAATTGCAATAAATTCCGTTCTCGTGTGATTATCTTGAAATCTAGTGATGGGGTGTTTCGAGATTTTTACAGTACCATCAAGTGTGATTGATTTTGAGTAATTTTGAAAAGTTTCAGATTTCTGGTATTTGTTTTTATATTTTTTTACCGCTTGAGAAAATTCGCAATTTTAGAATTGCAATAAATTCCGTTCTCGTGTGATTATCTTGAAATCTAGTGATGGGGTGTTTTGAGATTTTTACAGTACCATCAAGTGTGATTGATTTTGAGTAACTTTAAAAAGTTTCATATTCCTGGCAATTGTTTTTATATTTTTTTACCGCTTGAGAAAATTCGCAATTTTAGAATTGCAATAAATTCCGTTCTCGTGTGATTATCTTGAAATCTAGTGATGGGGTGTTTCGAGATTTTTACAGTACCATCAAGTGTGATTGATTTTGAGTAATTTTGAAAAGTTTCAGATTTCTGGTATTTGTTTTTATATTTTTTTACCGCTTGAGAAAATTCGCAATTTCAGAATTGCAATAAATTCCGTTCTCGTGTGATTATCTTGAAATCTAGTGATGGGGTGTTTTGAGATTTTTACAGTACCATCAAGTGTGATTGATTTTGAGCAACTTTAGAAAGTTTCAGATTTCTGGCAATTGTTTTTATATTTTTTTACCGCTTGAGAAAATTCGCAATTTCAGAATTGCAATAAATTCCGTTCTCGTGTGATTATCTTGAAATCTAGTGATGGGGTGTTTCGAGATTTTTACAGTACCATCAAGTGTGATTGATTTTGAGTAATTTTGAAAAGTTTCAGATTTCTGGTATTTGTTTTTATATTTTTTTACCGCTTGAGAAAATTCGCAATTTCAGAATTGCAATAAATTCCGTTCTCGTGTGATTATCTTGAAATCTAGTGATGGGGTGTTTTGAGATTTTTACAGTACCATCAAGTGTGATTGATTTTGAGTAATTTTGAAAAGTTTCAGATTTCTGGTATTTGTTTTTATATTTTTTTACCGCTTGAGAAAATTCGCAATTTCAGAATTGCAATAAATTCCGTTCTCGTGTGATTATCTTGAAATCTAGTGATGGGGTGTTTTGAGATTTTTACAGTACCATCAAGTGTGATTGATTTTGAGCAACTTTAGAAAGTTTCAGATTTCTGGCAATTGTTTTTATATTTTTTTACCGCTTGAGAAAATTCGCAATTTTAGAATTGCAATAAATTCCGTTCTCGTGTGATTATCTTGAAATCTAGTGATGGGGTGTTTCGAGATTTTTACAGTACCATCAAGTGTGATTGATTTTGAGTAATTTTGAAAAGTTTCAGATTTCTGGTATTTGTTTTTATATTTTTTTACCGCTTGAGAAAATTCGCAATTTCAGAATTGCAATAAATTCCGTTCTCGTGTGATTATCTTGAAATCTAGTGATGGGGTGTTTTGAGATTTTTACAGTACCATCAAGTGTGATTGATTTTGAGTAATTTTGAAAAGTTTCAGATTTCTGGCAATTGTTTTTATATTTTTTTACCGCTTGAGAAAATTCGCAATTTTAGAATTGCAATAAATTCCGTTCTCGTGTGATTATCTTGAAATCTAGTGATGGGGTGTTTTGAGATTTTTACAGTACCATCAAGTGTGATTGATTTTGAGTAATTTTGAAAAGTTTCAGATTTCTGGTATTTGTTTTTATATTTTTTTACCGCTTGAGAAAATTCGCAATTTCAGAATTGCAATAAATTCCGTTCTCGTGTGATTATCTTGAAATCTAGTGATGGGGTGTTTCGAGATTTTTACAGTACCATCAAGAGGGATTGATTTTGAGTAACTTAAAAAAGTTTCAGATTTCTGGCAATTGTTTTTATATTTTTTTACCGCTTGAGAAAATTCGCAATTTCAGAATTGCAATAAATTCCGTTCTCGTGTGATTATCTTGAAATCTAGTGATGGGGTGTTTCGAGATTTTTACAGTACCATCAAGTGTGATTGATTTTGAGCAACTTTAGAAAGTTTCAGATTTCTGGCAATTGTTTTTATATTTTTTTACCGCTTGAGAAAATTCGCAATTTCAGAATTGCAATAAATTCCGTTCTCGTGTGATTATCTTGAAATCTAGTGATGGGGTGTTTCGAGATTTTTACAGTACCATCAAGTGTGATTGATTTTGAGTAATTTTGAAAAGTTTCAGATTTCTGGTATTTGTTTTTATATTTTTTTACCGCTTGAGAAAATTCGCAATTTCAGAATTGCAATAAATTCCGTTCTCGTGTGATTATCTTGAAATCTAGTGATGGGGTGTTTTGAGATTTTTACAGTACCATCAAGTGTGATTGATTTTGAGTAATTTTGAAAAGTTTCAGATTTCTGGCAATTGTTTTTATATTTTTTTACCGCTTGAGAAAATTCGCAATTTTAAAATTGCAATAAATTCCGTTCTCGTGTGATTATCTTGAAATCTAGTGATGGGGTGTTTTGAGATTTTTACAGTACCATCAAGTGTGATTGATTTTGAGTAATTTTGAAAAGTTTCAGATTTCTGGTATTTGTTTTTATATTTTTTTACCGCTTGAGAAAATTCGCAATTTCAGAATTGCAATAAATTCCGTTCTCGTGTGATTATCTTGAAATCTAGTGATGGGGTGTTTCGAGATTTTTACAGTACCATCAAGAGGGATTGATTTTGAGTAACTTAAAAAAGTTTCAGATTTCTGGCAATTGTTTTTATATTTTTTTACCGCTTGAGAAAATTCGCAATTTCAGAATTGCAATAAATTCCGTTCTCGTGTGATTATCTTGAAATCTAGTGATGGGGTGTTTCGAGATTTTTACAGTACCATCAAGTGTGATTGATTTTGAGCAACTTTAGAAAGTTTCAGATTTCTGGCAATTGTTTTTATATTTTTTTACCGCTTGAGAAAATTCGCAATTTCAGAATTGCAATAAATTCCGTTCTCGTGTGATTATCTTGAAATCTAGTGATGGGGTGTTTCGAGATTTTTACAGTACCATCAAGTGTGATTGATTTTGAGTAATTTTGAAAAGTTTCAGATTTCTGGTATTTGTTTTTATATTTTTTTACCGCTTGAGAAAATTCGCAATTTCAGAATTGCAATAAATTCCGTTCTCGTGTGATTATCTTGAAATCTAGTGATGGGGTGTTTTGAGATTTTTACAGTACCATCAAGTGTGATTGATTTTGAGTAATTTTGAAAAGTTTCAGATTTCTGGTATTTGTTTTTATATTTTTTTACCGCTTGAGAAAATTCGCAATTTCAGAATTGCAATAAATTCCGTTCTCGTGTGATTATCTTGAAATCTAGTGATGGGGTGTTTTGAGATTTTTACAGTACCATCAAGTGTGATTGATTTTGAGCAACTTTAGAAAGTTTCAGATTTCTGGCAATTGTTTTTATATTTTTTTACCGCTTGAGAAAATTCGCAATTTTAGAATTGCAATAAATTCCGTTCTCGTGTGATTATCTTGAAATCTAGTGATGGGGTGTTTCGAGATTTTTACAGTACCATCAAGTGTGATTGATTTTGAGTAATTTTGAAAAGTTTCAGATTTCTGGTATTTGTTTTTATATTTTTTTACCGCTTGAGAAAATTCGCAATTTCAGAATTGCAATAAATTCCGTTCTCGTGTGATTATCTTGAAATCTAGTGATGGGGTGTTTTGAGATTTTTACAGTACCATCAAGTGTGATTGATTTTGAGTAATTTTGAAAAGTTTCAGATTTCTGGCAATTGTTTTTATATTTTTTTACCGCTTGAGAAAATTCGCAATTTTAGAATTGCAATAAATTCCGTTCTCGTGTGATTATCTTGAAATCTAGTGATGGGGTGTTTTGAGATTTTTACAGTACCATCAAGTGTGATTGATTTTGAGTAATTTTGAAAAGTTTCAGATTTCTGGTATTTGTTTTTATATTTTTTTACCGCTTGAGAAAATTCGCAATTTCAGAATTGCAATAAATTCCGTTCTCGTGTGATTATCTTGAAATCTAGTGATGGGGTGTTTTGAGATTTTTACAGTACCATCAAGTGTGATTGATTTTGAGTAATTTTGAAAAGTTTCAGATTTCTGGCAATTGTTTTTATATTTTTTTACCGCTTGAGAAAATTCGCAATTTCAGAATTGCAATAAATTCCGTTCTCGTGTGATTATCTTGAAATCTAGTGATGGGGTGTTTTGAGATTTTTACAGTACCATCAAGTGTGATTGATTTTGAGTAATTTTGAAAAGTTTCAGATTTCTGGTATTTGTTTTTATATTTTTTTACCGCTTGAGAAAATTCGCAATTTCAGAATTGCAATAAATTCCGTTCTCGTGTGATTATCTTGAAATCTAGTGATGGGGTGTTTCGAGATTTTTACAGTACCATCAAGAGGGATTGATTTTGAGTAACTTAAAAAAGTTTCAGATTTCTGGCAATTGTTTTTATATTTTTTTACCGCTTGAGAAAATTCGCAATTTCAGAATTGCAATAAATTCCGTTCTCGTGTGATTATCTTGAAATCTAGTGATGGGGTGTTTCGAGATTTTTACAGTACCATCAAGTGTGATTGATTTTGAGTAATTTTGAAAAGTTTCAGATTTCTAGCAATTGTTTTTATATTTTTTTACCGCTTGAGAAAATTCGCAATTTCAGAATTGCAATAAATTCCGTTCTCATGTGATTATCTTGAAATCTAGTGATGGGGTGTTTTGAGATTTTTACAGTACCATCAAGTGTGATTGATTTTGAGTAATTTTGAAAAGTTTCAGATTTGTGGCAATTGTTTTTATATTTTTTTACCGCTTGAGAAAATTCGCAATTTTAGAATTGCAATAAATTCGGTTCTCGTGTGATTATCTTGAAATCTAGTGATGGGGTGTTTTGAGATTTTTACAGTACCATCAAGTGTGATTGATTTTAAGTAACCTTAAAAAGTTTCAGATTTCTGGCAATTGTTTTAAAATTTTTTTACCGCTTGAGAAAATTTGCAATTTTAGAATTGCAATAAATTCCGTTCTCGTGTGATTATCTTGAAATCTAGTGATGGGGTGTTTTGAGATTTTTACAGTACCATCAAGTGTGATTGATTTTAAGTAACCTTAAAAAGTTTCAGATTTCTGGCAATTGTTTTAAAATTTTTTTACCGCTTGAGAAAATTCACAATTTTAAAATCGCAATAAATTCCGTTCTCGTGTGATTATCTTGAAATCTAGTGATGGGGTGTTTCGAGATTTTTACAGTACCATCGAGTGTGATTAATTTTGAGTAATTTTGAAAAGTTTCATATTCCTGGCAATTGTTTTTATATTTTTTTACCGCTTGAGAAAATTCGCAATTTCAGAATTGCAATAAATTCCGTTCTCGTGTGATTATCTTGAAATCTAGTGATGGGGTGTTTTGAGATTTTTACAGTACCTTTAAGTGTGATTGATTTTGAGTAATTTTGAAAAGTTTCAGATTTGTGGCAATTGTTTTTATATTTTTTTTACCGCTTGAGAAAATTTGCAATTTTAGAATTTCATTTTTCTCTGCTCTCTTAGATTTCTGGAGTCTTGTTTGTTTACAAAATCGTGAGGTTATGTCAATTTTTAAGGTTAAAGTCACCAAAACTGGCGGGAAATTCAAATATTAATTGCCGTACTCGAACTAATACCCGTGTACACGGTAAAATTAAATTGATGACGATCGAGAATATCGAATCGCCGCCGATAAATCATGCGGACAATTAAAGTGCGGCGGCAGCATGTGCTCCGTTTCCCCCGGCACGAATTTCACGAATCCGGCGGCGCGTCGGCCAATTGATAATCGGGTTGCGTGCTGGTCCGGCTAACAGTAAACAATCGAAATCCCGATAAAGCGGGAGTTCTCTCTTTTAGTGGTGGGTCGTGGAGGGGTCGGTAATTAATAGAGCGCCATGTGTGCAAATCAATGACCTCACCTGGCGAGGGAGGTCTTTGTGCCCCCACGGACGTTTCGAAAATGCTGGGGTCATCACCTCGGTCGCAGACGTATACCTTATTAATTTTTATTGTTTCCAACCCCTCGACAAAATATTACAGAAAAAGCACTGTTTCAATGATGAAGGACTTCTAGTTGGTTGGCTGTTGAGATTATAAGTAAATGTGTCTTAATAAATGTATCGTGCCTCTCTCTCTCTCATTGTTTTGTGGGTTAAACATAGCGAATGGTAAAATTGATTGAAAGACTTTTGTAGATGGAATAAAAGCATTGTTTCAATGCTGAAAGACCTCTAATTATAATAAACAAGTTAGAAACAACTTTACTTGTTGCAGAAAGCATTAGATAAATACAAGAAAACGAAATGTAGCCTGAATATATGAATATTCAACCTGTTCGTTACTCTGCAAGCAAAAAATCAAGTCTTACTAAGACTATAAACAAATAACTTATTGAAACAACATTTCATTTCAGAATAATTTTCTAAGTTAGTCTTGTATGTAGAAATAAACGATCTTAAAACCAATGTTATTATCTAGTAGTACTAGTAATAACATGCAAATTTATTTTGTATCATTCAATATCCGGCGTGGCACTAGCCAGGGAAGTAGTTGTTTCAATAAGTTATTTGTTTATAGTCTTAGTAAGACTTGATTTTTTGCTTGCAGAGTAACGAACAGGTTGAATATTCATATATTCAGGCTACATTTCGTTTTCTTGTTTTCTTTGTTTATTTTATGTAACTTTCCCTGTAATTGGATGTTATGTCTGTTGGGAGAATAAACGTATTATTATTATTATTATTATTATTATTATTGTATGTCTCTAATTATAAGTTATAGGTAAATGTGCCTCAATGAATGTATCGTGCCCCTCTCTCTCGCATTGTTTTAAAGATTAAACATTATCATTGCGAATGATAAAATTAATTGAAAAACTTTTGTCGATGGAATAAACGCATTGTTTTAATACTGAAAGACCTCTGGTTATTGGTTATAGGTAAATGTGTCTCAATAAATGTATAGTGCCTCTCTCTCTCGCATTGTTTTATAGGTTAAACATTATCATGGCTAATGATAAAATTGATTAAAAGATGGAATTTTGTAACTTGATTTATAAATATTAATGTTAGTTAATTTTTATTATTATTAAGATATTGTACAAAATGTATAATTCCTTTTTTGGTAATTTTTAAATTTCACAAATTTGAAAAATACGCAAAAAAATATTGTTTTACTCATTTATATTTTAGAAATATCAATAAATTGCATCAATAAATTCCGTTTTAATTATTTAGTGTTTCTTCTAACAAGGAAAGGAAAAGTCACCCTCGTTTTTGTTTCAGGTACGTGCGCCTACCTGAGTCTAGACACGACAGGGAAAGTGCGTCTGTATGTGTGTGTACAGTGTGTGTGTGTGTGTGTGCGAGGACACGGATGGGGAATTGCAGTGTCCGTTGGAAGATAATCCGCACGTGCCGCCTACCAGATGACGCTGTTTACTAAGCTCTGCTGCGGTAACCGATGCCGCCCTTTATATTCTTATTACACGCCCTACACTCCTATTCCATCAATGTCCCCGCAACAAATTAACCGGCTTTATGCATCCTTTCAACGGATTAACATTATACGTATCATTGAACTAAATATAATGTGTATATACATTGCAAAACTGTGACAGAATGGGTAATACCTAAGTCAGAGAAAAAAAAAACGAAATGTCTTAACCCTTTGCACTCGTATGTCAACTTATTGTCGGCACAATACGTGTTATCACTAATAAATACGAGTGCAAAGGGTTAATTCTGTTTATGATACTAAAAATTTAATTAATTTATAATAGTGCCCTGTCCTACACAATGATCCTGACTGTCTAGCTTAAATCTGTTTATGTAATTTGAAAATGAAAGAACGTTTGATTTCATTACCTTAGTAATTACACCATGATCGAAAGTTTTTAAGTTAGCAGAGGGCCTAACTTGGATCCTTGCGGTACCTGACTCGAATATCTCAAAAACTAATACAGCAATTAACATGAAACTTTGAACATAAGTCTTACTTGAAGATCCAAACAACTTTAAAGATTTTGGTAAAGTTTCGTACACCGGAAGTGGGTGTTTACCTAAACCGTTTTTTGTTTTTTTCCAATATTTTTTTAAATATGAAAAATATTACAAAAACATATAAACAAATATTAAAGACGACAAAAAGTTAACAACTCCTATTTCAAAATATTTTTCATAAAATCATTATTTTTCGAAAAAAATAATTAATTGAATTTTTTTTTCACTTTTTCTTTATTATTATGAAATGATTGCTGTTACATTACATTTGTATTAATAATAGTTGCAGAGAAAATGCCAAAATGAACCTCGAAATCATAAAGAATACATGATAGAAAGTTTAAAAAAAATAGAGGGCCTAAATTGGATCCCTGCGGCACCTTACTCGAATATTTAACGTCATGCTTATCGTTGTTACTTTTAGTTAATTGAATATTATTAATTTGTTAGATTTAAGAGTACTATGTAACTAATTAAATTCTAACTTTCTCTGTAATAAGACATTTTCGTCTGTTGAGAAATAAGTAAAATATGGCTGAAGGACTTCGGTCGATGGCCATTGTATTTATTATTTATTATGTATTTAGTAAGTACAATAAACGTTTATTATTATTATTAAGTAAAATAAATAAATATCTCCAAAAACTGATAGAGCAATTAACATGAAACTTTGAATATAAGTCTTATTTGTCGATCCGAAGAAATGGAAAGGCTTTGGTAAAATTTTGTACCCGGAAGTGGGTGTTTACCTTAACCGTTTTTTGTTTTTTTTTTCCATTTTTTTTAAATATAAAAAATACTACAAAAACACTTAATTAAATATTGAAGACGATAAAGAAATTACCAACTTTTGTTTGTTTCATAAAATGATTGCTTTATGAAAGAAAAAACAAATAATTGAGTTTTTTCATTTTTGTTTATTATTATGAAATGAAAGCTGTTACATCAAATTTGTACTAATAATAGTAGTAGAGAATGCCGAAATGAACCACGAAACCAGAAATAATACAAAAACCGCAATTTAAAATTTTCGATTATTGAAAAGATGAAACTTTGACGTTTTGCGTTGATTTAAGGAAAATATGAATTAACCAGTTTTTAAATCGCACTAAAATTTTTGCATTTTGACATTAGAATCATCAAAATTGTACAAAACAGTTGTGCAATTTCAAAAATCAAAATTGCGATTTTAAAATCTTCAAACTTAAAAAAAGTAATTTTCGCATTTTACGTCAATTTAACGAGAAAATTCCGTGATCTTTCTTAAAATTACACTAAATTTGCCATATTTTGACGTATGAATCATTAAAATCAGAAAACGCGTTTGGCTGTTATGAAATCTAAAAACAAAATCACAATATAAAATTTTCCAATTTTTTTTTTGGCGTTAATATTTATGAATAAAGCAGTTTTTAAATTGCACTAAATTTGCCATATATTGACATTAGAATCATAAAAATCAGACAACGCGTTTGGCAATATTTGGCAAAATAACAATCGCGATTTAAAAAAAAATCGTCGAACTCTAAAAAGTGCAATTCCAAATATTGCAAAATTCCGTGATATTTCTTAAAATTAAACTAAATTTGCTATATTTTGACATTAGAATCTTAAAAATCTGACAACGCGTTTGGCAGTTTTTGGCAAAGTAACAATCGCGATTTAAAAAAAATCGTCGAACTCTAAAAAGTGCAATTTTTGCAATTTAACGAGAAAATTCCGTGATATTTCTTGAAATTACACTAAATTTGCCATAATTTGACGTTTGAATCATCAAAATGAGAAAACGCGTTTGGCTGTTATGAAAATCTAAAAAACAAAATCGCAATTTAGAATCTTCGAACGTACAAAACATACAATTTTGACGTTTTGCGTCAATTTAACGAAAATATTTCTTAACCAGTTTTTAAATTGCCTAAATTTGCCACATTTTGACATTATAATCATCAAAATCGGACAACGTGTTCGGCAGTTGTGCAATTTCAAAAATAAAAATCGCAATTTAAAAAAAGTGCAATTTCTGCATTTCACGTTAATTTAGCGAGGAAATTTCGTAATCTTTCCTAAATTACACTAAATTTTTCATATTTTGACGTGTGAATAATCAAAATTGGGGAACGCGATTAGCTGTTATGGAATCTAAAAAAAAAAACAAAATCGAAATTTAAAATTTTCGAACATTAAAAACGTAATGTTGACGTATTGCGTTGATTTTACGAAAATCGTTCTTAACCAGTTTTTAAATTGCACTAAATTTGCCACATTTTGACATTAGAATCATCAAAATTGGACAGCGCGTTCGGCAGTTGTGCAATTTAAAAAACCAAAATCGTAGTTTAATTAAAATCGCAGAACTTAAAAAAGTGTAATTTTTGCATTTTGTGTTAATTTAACGAGAAAATTTTGTAATCCATTTTAAAATTACACTAATTTTTTTTATATTTTGACATTAGAATCATCAAAATCAGAGAACGCGTTTAGCTGTTATGGAATCTAAAAATCACAAAATCGCAATTTAAAATTTTTTCGAACATTAAAAAACTTAAAATTTTGACGTATTGCGCTGATTTTACGCAAATCTTTCTTGATCAACTTTTTAGCACTAAATTTGGCGCATTTTGACACTGGAGTCATCAAAATCTGGCAAAGCGCTCGACAGTTATGTAAGTTCAAAAATCAAAATCGCGATTTTAAAATATTCAAACTTAAAAAGTGCAACTTTTGCATTTTATATTAATTTTACGAGAAAGTTTTATAATCCGTTTCCAACATTTGAGAATCATTAAAATCAGGCGCGTTTGGCTGTTCTAAAATATAAAAAAAAAATCAAAATCGCAATTTAAAATTTTCTAAGTTTAAAACATGAAATTTTAACGTTTTGCGTTGATTTCTTAACCAACTTTAACCAACGTTAAAATTGCACTAAATTCGACACATTTTGACGTTGGAATCATCGAAATTGAACGACTCGTTCGGCAGTTACGCAATTTCGAAAATCAAAATCGCGATTTTAACAATTCAAACTTAAAAAAAAGTTCAATTTTTGCTTTTTGTGTTAATTTTACGAGAAAGTGTCATACTCCGTTTTAAAATTACGCTAAACAAGCAATATTTTGACGTTTGAGAATCATCGAAATCAGACGCGCTTGGCTATACGGCAATTTAAAAAATATCAAATTTTAAATATTCGAAGTTTAAAAAAGGGAAATTCTAACGATTTTAGGAAAACATTTCTTTACCAACTTTTAGATTGTAGTAAATTTGACATATATTGTCGTTGGATTCATCAACATCGGACAACGCGTTCGGCTTTGAAACTTCATCAAAATTGTACAAAACAGTTGTGCAATTTCAAAAATCAAAAACGCGATTTTAAAATCTTCGAACTTAAAAAAAGTGCAATTTTTGCATTTTGTGTTAATTTTACGAGAAAATTTCATAATCCTTTTTTTTTAATTACAGTAAAACACGCCGTTTGAGAGTCATTAAAATCTGACGCTTTTGGCAGTTTTGCAATTTGGAAAAAAAAAATCAAAATTTTTGAAATTCGAAAATTCTTACGTTTTGCGTTTATTTTACGAATACAACATTTAACTTACACTAAATTTGACACATTTTGGTATTGGAGTTTTTGCGAAATCGAATTAGTTTTTGAGTAAACTGACGAAGAATTTGATCTCATCTGTCATAATTTTGACGTTTCAAACGTCACTTTTATCCGATCCTGGAAAACGCTAGATGTAATATTGCGGCAAAAAAAAATAGTCTAGTGTGAATCAATTTCTATTTACTTTATACAAAAATTAACGTTAACATTTATTAATTGGGCAGTAAAGTCCAATTTACATGAAGAAATTTTAGAGGAAAGGCACGCACTAGATTATTTT
This sequence comes from Ocypus olens, assembly GCA_910593695.2. Classification (NCBI taxonomy): domain Eukaryota; kingdom Metazoa; phylum Arthropoda; class Insecta; order Coleoptera; family Staphylinidae; genus Ocypus; species Ocypus olens. Next base: position 2,091,632 of record OU343048.1, read on the forward strand.
TTTATGTCCGCAATTGTACATGTAAAATGTCATTTAAATTGATCATAAACGTTACTGCCAATTTACATTAACCCGCCAGCGTCCTCAAAATGGGACGATTCCACAATTTTTTTTCAGAATAATTTCAACGGGCAAATGGGAAAGATCGATTTGTTAATTAATTTTTAACTAAGTTCTTATGAGAAAGACCGATTTGTTGGTTAACTGTGAACCCAGTATTTTGGCAATAGATGTCGCCACTGCTACTGAACCGTCAGTTTTAAAACATAACCTCGCACGTCAGTGTCTTTGATATCCATATATAAAAGTCCCTCACATCGTCACAGGTGAAAGTAACATGATGGAAACGTCACAATTTTTAATAGTCATTATATTTTACCAAGTGTTTAACGAGATTTCCATCAACAGTTACTGTTGATATTTGAACAGAATTCTGCTATATTGTGGACTTGCGGCATTACCGCCTAACTAACGTCATTTGGACCAAAATTGAAATTTTACTACATAATCTATAAATCAGTTTTTTGTCTCTCCTATCAATTTTGGTAAATGTGAAATAGGCGGTATTGCCGCTTCATCAAATGTGATTTCAAATGTAGTTTTGTAGATCAAAATGGCGTGTTTAACGAGATTTCAATCAACTGTAATGATTGACGTATTAATTAATTCTGCTGTATCCTTTTAACTTATTTTACAGATAGTTTTGTAGATCAAAATGTCATTACTGCAATTAATTATTATTATTATAATAAAACAAACTGCATTTAGTGTTATAACATAATTAACGTTAATTAACTTTTTATTCCTGTCGTGAATGGTGTAGTTGCATAATTTCGTACTCGACGGCATCTGTTATCGGGCGTTCGTACGAAAATAATACCGTTCATTTGTGGGCAATTTTGGCAATCGGAGGGCCCTCGAGGTGACGTTAATTGTTAATGAAGTGATATTATGCACGGCGGAACAGATGCCGCCCCAGATGAGATTCTTTCTCCTCTGCGCGTTGCGTTTTCTTGAAGATCGTATCGGGGGACACTGAAGAAACCCGAGAACGCTTAAACTCTTTTAATCTGATTGTACACATGTCGAAACGCCAACACCTTACTCGAGAGTCGCGCACTTTCACTCAACAATGCTTGGAATTCTGGTGGTTTGATTAATGCCGGAGAAATATTTGTTGTAATGAAAATATACAAAAGATGGCCTCTTGTATATCGATGTATCTCGAGTACAATAAACTGTTATACTATACAAAAGATGTAAATTATTTATTGTCGCTCCTCTAAAATTTTCGCTTGGAAATACTCGTAGATTTGAATTTTATTACCTGGCGGTCTTTAAAAATTTGAGCGTTGGTCAAAAGTTGGTCTGATTTTTTCACTTAGAAATTTTCGTAGACATGAATTTTCTCACCAGGCAGTCTTTCAAAATTTGAGCTTTGGAGAAAAGTTGGTCTGAATTTTTCACTTAAAAATTTTCGTAGATTTGAATTTCCTTACCTGGCGGTCTTTCAAAATTTGAGCTTTGGGGAAAAGTTGGTCTGATTTTTTCACTTAAAAATTTTCGTAGATATGAATTTTCTCACCAGGCAGTCTTTCAAAATGTGAGCTTTGGAGAAAAGTGGGAAAAGTTGGCATTTGAGACATTTGAGTTTTAGACTGGGTTTCAATTTCAGTTTAGAGTTCCTCCATGAACCCTTGTTTACGCGAAATCCTAGGCTCGGGTCCATTTTTTTTCCTCCCCCCGAGAAGACTCTGGTTCGGATAAACTGAAGCACTTCTTCGGTCAATTCTTTCTGCCTGTTTTCATTATATCTAATTTTACATGTAAATGAATTCCGATCTGAAGGCCTCTCCTTTGCCCAACAATAATTTCCGAGGATGTGTAGGTCACGCCCTGATATTATAATTTCAACAATCGATAGTTGCCCAATTTGGGTCATGGGCCGCCGAAATGTTTGTAGTCATTTTATACCAAGAATATTTAGGATTGTTAAAATGAAATTCAAAAAAATTGTTTATACTTTCGCTTATCTCTCTGCATACGCGCAAAATGAAGACATAAAATAAATTGTATAAATCAGATTAGACCGGTGGTGGTGTGGTCCGTTTTTTCGAAAATGCCGCCGCGGGCCCGTAATTTCGGAATTATTGAAAATTTCCCATCACATAAATTACAGCGGTGCCTTTATTTCTGCGACGGAATTTAAATAAAAAGCATTTAATGCATGCAAATGAGGGTTCTTTATCTGCCCGCGCGTTCATCTTCCTCACCATGCCGCATGCGGTGGCGAGAGCCGTTAGGCCGAGGAGGTTGAGATTATGATCGGTGTTTAGGAGGCGAAGGAGGTGGAGGACTTCTTTTCGGATGTATAAATTACACGAGAGCGCGGTTACGGCACGCGCCATATGTTACCTTTTCTTTTTTTTTGAAAGGGATAACACGCGACGGTGGTTTTTACCGGTTAAGGGAAAGTTTTTTTTCTTTCTATTTTCTAAACGCGTTTACGGTAATATCTTTTTTGTAAGGGCTACACATTTTTTTTTAGGTCTTAACGGATTTTTTTTTTCTAGTAGGGCAGGTCTACTCCATATGGTGTCCTTTTTGTTGTAGGAAATTGCTTCGATCTATTTTATATTCGCAGGAAAGTGGATTATAAAATTATGTAAATTTGAAAAAAAAAGAATTTTTATTGACTCGTGCATGAAAATGTGCATTTAATATCGGTTTTGCAAGTGGATGAAAATGTACGTAAAACTTTGCAAGTGGATAATAATTTATTTACCGTCACCATGACAACGATTTTCACATTTACAATCATTTATATATGTAATACGAGTATGTAATTTGATTATTATTATAATTATTATTATCTAGCTTCAGTTTAATCATGAAGTTCGTAATAAAATCTGAAAAATTCTACGGTGAAATATAATTTTAAATCGTTTCCAACTTCCGCGTGAAAAAATTGTCATCCTGTACTATGTACTATGTAAGTAAATATACAGGGCAACAAGGTAATTTTTTTCTGCCCCCCTATACCTACATCACTGTGTAATTTATTTTTGGTAGTATGGAAATTTAAAACGCCAAATGTGTCAGATGATTATAAATACTGTAAACAGCAATTAAACGCAAAATGCGCCGAACACTGTAAACATAAATTTCAGTTAATAATAATAATAATAGCAATAATAAAAAAGCGCTTAGTTTGCTTCAGAATATTTAAAACTTGATTCCAACCAAACCAAGTGCTCTTTTATTATTATTATTTCCATATTAAAATATGTTTTACCAAGTGCTAAATGAGAAATATAACTTAAATTTCGGAAAAATTTATCTAAGTAAGATTTTCGTAAAATCAACGCAAAATGTCAAAACGTCACGTTTTCAAACTTCGAAGATTTTAAATTGCGATTTCTATGTTTTTGGCTGTTGAAAATTGTCAGTTTCGACAGTTAAAAATTGTCATTTTTGTCAGTTGAACATTGATGTTTTTGGCTGTTAAAAATTGTCATTTTTAGCAGTTGAAATTTGTCTTTTCTGGCAGTGAAAACATGTCATTTTTGGCAGTTGAAAATTGTCATTATTGGCGGTTAAAAATTGTTATATTTGGCAGATGAAAATCGTCATTTTTGGTGGCTTTCAATTATTATTTTTAATTTTTGACAGTTAAACATTTTAATTTTCGGTGGTTCTAAATTTTTGAAAAAATCGTCATTTTTTAGTTGAACATTGATTTTTTAGGCTATTAAAAATTGTCATTTTTGTCAGTTGAACATTGAAGTTTTTGGCTTTAAATTATTATTTTTTAAATTTTAATTAAATAATTAATTTAATTAGTTAAAAATTCTAATTTTTGGCAGTTGTAAATTGTAGTCTCTGGCAGTCAAAAATCGTCATTTTTTAGTTGAACATTGATGTTTTCAACTCTAAAAAATTATCATTTTTGATAGTTAAAAATTGTCATATTTGTCAGTTGAACATTGAAGCTTTTGGTTGTTAAAAATAGTAATTTTTGTCAATAGAACATTGATATTTTTGGCTGTTAAATATTGTCATTTTTGTCAGTTGAACATTGAAGTTTTTGGCTGCTGAAAATTGTCATTTTTGTCAGTTGAACATTGAAGTTTTTGGTTGCTGAAAATTGTCATTTTTGTCAGTAGAACATTGATGTTTTAGGCTATTAAAAATTGTCATTTTTGTCAGTTGAGCATTGAAGTTTTTGGCTTTAAATTATTATTTTTTAAATTTGAATTTTTGACAGTTAAAAATTTTAATTTTTGGCAGTTGTAAATTGTAGTCTCTGGCAGTCAAAAATCGTCATTTTTTAGTTGAACATTGATGTTTTCGGCTCTTAAAAATTGTCATTTTTGATAGTTAAAAATTGTCATATTTGTCAGTTGAACATTGAAGCTTTTGGTTGTTGAAAATAGTCATTTTTGTCAATAGAACATTGATATTTTTGGCTGTTAAACATTGTCATTTTTGTCAGTTGAACATTGAAGTTTTTGGCTGTTGAAAATTGTCATTTTCGACAGTTGAAGATTGTCATTTTTGTCAGTTGAAAATTGAAATTTTTAGCAGTTGAAACAGATCATTTTTAACAGTTGAAAATTGCCATTATTGGCGGTTAAAAAATATTTATTTTGGCAGATAAACATTGCAGTTTTTGGATGTTGAAAATTGTCATTATTGTCAGTTTAACATTGATGTTTTGGACTATTAAAAATTGTCATTTTTGTCAGTTGAAAATAGAAATTCTTGGCTGTTGAAAATTGTCATTGTTAGCAGTTGAACTTTGTCTTCCAGCAGTTGAAACAGGTCACTTTTGGCAGTTGAGAATTGTCGTTATTGGCGGCTAAAAAATGTTGATTTTGGCAGATGAACATTGCAGTTTTTGGATGTTGCAAATTGTCATTATTGTCAGTTGAACATTGATGTTTTCGGTTATTAAAAATTGTCATTTTTGAAAGTTGAAAATTGTCAATTGAACATTGATATTTTTGGCTGTTAAACATTGTCATTTTTGACAGTTGAAAATTGTCATTTTTGTCAGATGAACAATTAAATTTTTGGCTATTGAAAAATGTTATTTTTAGTAGTTGAACGTTGTTTTTTCTGGCAGTTGAAACATGTTATTATTATAATTGTCATTATTGGCGGTTGAAAATTGTTATTTTTGGCAGATGGAAGTTCATTTCTGGTAGGCGAAAATTATTATTTCCGGCAGTTGATAATGGTCATCCTTGTTAGAAATAATACATTTCGGTGACCAAAAATTGACAATTTCCAACTGCCAGAAATTTCAATTTTCAACTTAATTTTTAATGTCATTTTTGACACATAAATTTATAGTTTTTTGCCGGGTGACAATTGTCATTTTTGGTAGGTTGAAATTATTTTTTTGACATTTGAAAATGATCATCGTTGACAGTTAAAATTGTTCGTTTTTTATTGTTGGCAGTTGTAAGTTCTAGTTTCCGGCAGTTGAAAATTGTCATTTTTGTCCGTAGAACATTGAAGTTTTTGGCTGTTAGAAATTGTAATTTTTGACAGTTGAAAATTGTCACTTTTGTCAGTTGAACATTGAACTTTTTGGCTGTAAAAAATTGTTATTTTTGATAGTTGAAAATTGTCACTTTCTTAGTTGAACATTGAATTTTCTGGCTGTTAAAAATTGTCAGTTTTGATAGTTGAAAATTGTCACTTTTGTCAGTTAAACATTCAAGTTTTTGGCTGTTAAAAATTGTTATTTTTGATAGTTGAAAATTGTCACTTTTTTCAGTTCAACATTGAACTTTCTGGCTGTTAAAAATTGTCATTTTTGATAGTTGAAAATTGTCACTTTCTTAGTTGAACATTGAATTTTCTGGCTGTTAAAAATTGTCAGTTTTGATAGTTGAAAATTGTCACTTTTGTCAGTTAAACATTCAAGTTTTTGGCTGTTAAAAATTGTTATTTTTGATAGTTGAAAATTATCACTTTGGTCAGTTGAACATTGAACTTTTTGCCTGTTAAAAATGGTCATTTTTGATAGTTGAAAATTGTCACTTTTGTCAGTTGAACATTGAAGTTTTTGGCTGTTAAAAATTGTTATTTTTGATAGTTGAAAATGGTCACTTTGGTCAGTTGAACATTGAAGTTTTTGGCTGTTAGAAATTGTCATTTTTGATAGTTGAAAATAGTCACTTTTGTCAGTTGAACATTGAACTTTTTGCCTGTTAAAAATTGTCATTTTTGATAGTTGAAAATTGTCACTTTGGTCAGTTGAACATTGAAGTTTTTGGCTGTTAAAAATTGTCATCTTTAGTGACGGCTCGCGGGGTGACTCAAGGTGCGGCCGAGGTAACAGAGGTGGTAATACAGATAGGTGCAATCGATCCTACCTATTTGTACCTGCAACCTAGGCCGTACCATGAGTCACCCCGCGAGCCGTCGCTGTCGTATATGCAGAACAACAAATTAATTATGGTTAAAACATGTTTTATTCTGGTTTAAATATGGATTACCACATAGTAACGGACGTTACCATCCTTCTTCTTATAAGACTTAATCCCACTGAAGGGTACACGACCTCAGCGTCTCCACTGGGTCTATTCACCCCCCACTCCATTTTGGATAGGGGGCTCACCTGATGATTTTACCTAAGTTAAGTTAAAATTCGTTTTAAGAATCACCTTACTTAGAATCTATTGTTAATTAGTTTTAAGAATAACTTCTTGTAATTTAAATGTAATCTCGTGAACCGAAACCGTTTAAAAATCACCTCCTAATAGGATTATCTAAGCAATCGTCACGCCCGCGAAATTCAAATCGACAGTTGAAGCTGGAAACAATCAACGGCCGAAGCGGTAAATCGCAAATCGCGTATAACGAGAATCGCGCGCGTCGATTGATTTCCGGGAAGCGCCCTCGGCGTACCAATAGAGCGCCAAAAAGCAGGTAAACCACACCTTTCCTATTCGCCTATCCAATAACAGTATGGCGCACGTGAAAAGGGGAGTGTTCTAGCGTGCACGTGCCAACGCTTACCTGCGTTTTACCTTCGGGGATATAAAGTTACCTGCGACTGGTAGGGATGAGAGTTTACCTTGTGTGTATGTGCACTATACCTGGTGTTCTCGGCGTTATATCAGTTCGCGTCAGTCAGGTGTTTCACGACGACGCGCGTGCCTTGCGACCGCCGCCGCGGACTATAACACAACAACTACGACTCTAAATTTTGTTTACATTTCAACAAGTGGCTTAGTGTACAGTGCCTAATACTTACAGTGACTAGTCTTTATATTTTATACATGTATACAAGTGCCTAAAAATAGCCTATCAAATGGTTTTCGCCGTGTATTAATACTTCGCTGATACGATCGAGTACTTCTAGATATCAAGGTAGGTCATGGTTGTACTTTCCTTAAAGTTCTTATCATGCGGATGTTTTCGTAAAGTGGATCTACAAACTTATTTTATTTGATATGTCGTGGATGGTCAGTTCTATGAATCAAAGATAATGTTGTTTTTACTATACGCTACTACTTATTACATATTTTATATAATAAATAAAACACTTTTACTTTGATGGTATAACACAAATTTTTATTGTTGACTATAGTTTCGGCAACTATTATTTTGAAAAGATTGTTTTTCTCTTCATCATAAATATGCCTGCTTACGGCTCAGTAAGAAAAAATCAATTTGTTTCTATAATAAGCAATAATTATTATTTCCCCATCAGATGGCAAACTACAGACCTCTTAATCTTCCCCAATGTAATAGAGTCGCTGATGGAGAAACGTTTTTATAACTTTGAAAAAAAAAGATAACCTAATTTTAACTTTCCATTATCGAACGTTTATCATGCTAAAATTGAATTGAAAATAAATATTTGTCATACTTTACAAAAAAAGTTGTCCAATTTTTTTTTGGCCGGAATTGTACATAAGAAAATGTTACTGCTTAGAATAACATTTAAATTTAAAACGATATGCACGCTACATGCGTTTATTAAATACTACGAAACTATGTTATCTATGTTGCAAAATTTTGTTCAGAAATTATGCGCATGATATTAACATTAAATTTCGATGTTAGCAAAAAAAACGTAATCCAACTATAACTTGCTATTATCGAACGTTTAAGTTTAAATAAAATGTGAAAATTTAATTGAAAATAAAGATTTGTCATACTTTACAAAAAGAAGTTGTCCTATTTTTTTTTGCCACAATTGTACATAGGAAAATGTTCATGCTCGGAATAAAATTTAAATTTGAAAGAATCTTCAAGTTAAGTTAAATTTTACTATGAAACTATCTTATCTACGTAACAAAATTTTGTTCAAAAAAAAAACCTAGGCATAATATTAATATTAGATTTCGATCAAGAATTTGATTATCAAAATTATTTTATATTTACAAGTTTTTAAGGCTAATAATTCTTTATTTACTTTGAATTAAATGTATCCGCAATAAAAACCAAAAAGCTTAGATTTTAAAAGCATCAAAGTTTGAGTTGTTAAGGCGAAATTAGTCGAGAATTTTAAACTTCAATTCAAAATATAGAAACAATTGCCATCGACTTGAATTTACTTTTAAATTACTCCTGAAAGATGCGAAGTTAAAATTCTATAAAAGCTAAAAATATTTCGCCCCTAAATTTTGGTAGAAATCCAAGTAAATAAACGTAACATTGTAAAAAAATTCTAGAAATTTTGAAGATTCAAGAAAAAAATTAAAAACAATTGCCAACGATTTAAAACTTTCCAAAATCAATTAACATACATGCCTAATTACAATTCTGTGAAAACTATAAATATTTCACCCCTAAATTTTGATAATTTTTTGTGTTAACTAAACGCAAAGTTGTAAAAAAATTGTAAAATTTTTGAAGACTCAAAAAAAATATAAGAATTGCCATCGATTCAAAACTTTCCAAAATTAATTATAATACATGCCAAATTACAATTCTGTGAAAACTATAAATATTTCACCCCTAAATTTTGAAACATTTTTGTGTTAATTAAACGTAAAATTGAAAAAAAAATAGAAATTTTGAAGACTCAAAAAAAATATAATAACAATTGCCATCGATTCAAAACTTTCCAAAATTAATTTACATACATGCCTAATTACAATTCTATAAAATCTATAAATATTTTACCCCTAAATTTTGATAAATTTTTGTGTTAACTCAACGCAAAGTTGTAAAAAAATTGTCAAATTTTTGAAGACAAAAAAAATATAATAAGAATTGCCATCGATTCAAAACTTTCCAAAATTAATTATAATACATACCAAATTACAATTCGATGAAAACTATAAATATTTCATCCCTAAATTTTGATAAAATTTTCGTGTCAACTGTACGTAAAGTTGTGAAAAATTGTAGCATGTTTGGAGACTCGATAAAAAATTCAAAAACAATTGCCATCGTCTTGAAACTTTCAAAATTTACTTAAAATTTATTCAACATTAAGATCCAGTAGAAAGCTACCAACATCTTTCACTAAATTTTAGGATAATTTCATGTTAACGTAGAAATAATTTGTGTAATTTGGCGGGTTGATAAAAAAACATAAAAACAATTGCCATCGACTTAAATTTTCTTTAAATTACTCTAGAAAGATGTCAAATTGAAATTCTGTAAAAAGTACAAATATTTGACTTCTGAATTTTGGTAGAAATCTATGTAAACAAACGTAAAGTTGTAAAAAAATTGAAGAAATTTTGAAGACTCGATAAAAATTTAAAAACAATTGCCATCGATTTAAAACTTTCCAGAATGAATTACAATGCATGCTAAATTACAATTCTGTGGAAACTATACATTTTTCGCTCGTAAATTTTAATAAAATTGTCGTGTCAACTGTACCCAAAGTTGTGAAAAATTTTAGTAGACTTTAGGAGACTCGATAAAAAATATGAAAACAATTGATATCATCTTGAAACGTTCAAAATTTACTGAAAATTTATTCAATATTAAAATTCAGTAGAAAGCTAGAAACACCTTTCACTAAATTTTAAGATAATTTCATGTCAACGTAGAAATAATTTCTGTAAATGTAATGTAAATGTAAATTTATTTGGCGGGTTGATAAAAATATGAAAACAATTGTCATCAACTTGAATTTTGTTTTAATTTACCCATGAAAAATTCCAATTTAAAATTCTATAAAGTCTACAAATATTTCACTCTTGAATTTTAATACAAACCTATGTAAAAAACAGAAAGTTGTAAAAAAAAATTGTAGTAATTTTGAATATCCAAAAGAAAATATAAAAACAATTGCCATCGACTAGATTTTTTTTCAATTATTCACAAAAAATGCCATATTAAAATTCTATAAAAACTGCAAATATTTCATTCGTGAATTTTGGCACAAATCTTCGCAAACAAACACAAAGTTGTAAAAAAATTGTAGTAATTTTGAAGACTCAAAAAAATATAAAAACAATTGCAATCGACTTAATTTTTTTTAATTACTCACGAAAGATGCCAAATTAAAACGACAAATATTTCGCTACTGAATTTTAGTACAAATCAATTTGTAATTTTTTCTTTGCAAATATTATTAATATTTAAATCATCTACAGGCTGGCTGGTAGTAATTGTTTGGCATAACTAGGGCAAACCCATTTTAACATGAATTGCTCCGGTATAATTTTTTTGTTATTTTTAGATCCATATATTTGATAGGACAAACAATAAAACAAACAAAAATGCGTAACAGATACAAAATGAGGCAACATGTTTGTTTCGCAAATTAGTTTGAAACAAATTAATATAAGTGCTGAAGATAACAGAAAACAAATATTTATGATGAATTTCTTATCAAGAAATTATTGCTCAAAATTAAAAATATATCAAAAACGAATACAGAAATTAACATTAAACTTTCTCCGTACTAAGTGTGAGAAATATACAAGATTGTTGAATTTTTTCTAAAATGTATTGTAAGGGAAATATCTATTTTGAGGTCGCTAGAAACAATTTTTTGTAAAGAAAAAATGTTTGGCCGCGCTGTATATCAAAATTGAATGCAGCAATTAACATGAAATTTTCTCCGTAGAAATTGTGAGAAAGAATGATGATGGTTAATTTTTTTTAAATCTATAGTAATGAAAATATTCATTTTGAGGTCGCTGGAAACAATTTTTGAAAAAAAAAATGTTTGGCAGCGCTGTATATCAAAAAACGGATGCTGCAATTAACACGAAATTTTCTCCGTACAAAGTGTGAGAAAGTATGATAATGGTTGAATTTATTCAAAAATTTATTTTAACGGAAATATCCATTTTGAGATTCCCAGAGACAATTTCTAGGAATTTTTTTTTGGCAGCGCTGTACTTTAAAAACGAATACAGGAATTAACATGAAACTTGCTCCGTACAAAGTGTGAGGAAGTGTGGTGATGGTTGAATTTTTTCAAAAAATGTATTGCAACAGAAATATCCATTTTGAGGTCATGTTTTAGAAACAAAACAAAAAATGACCGCGCTGTATATCAAAAACGCATATAGGAATTAACGTGAAACTTTGAACATAAGCCTTATTTAATAATCTAAAAATGTAAAAAGCTTTTGGTAAAATTTCGTACACCGGAAGTTGAAGTTTACCTCAAACGTTTTTTTTTTTATAATTTTTTAAATACGAAATATATTACAAAAACATTGAAATAAATATTGAAGATAACAAAGAAATTAACATCTTTATCTATGAATTTATCTCATCTTCTCATGATCATTCATAATCATTCCAGGACGTATAAAAGACTACGACAAACTACCATTGACAGGCTGAAAGACCTCTGGTCGATAGCCAGTTAATAACTGTATAACAAAATTTTTGAATACGTCTTAAAATGTATAAGCTACTGTTAATAAAGATATTTGTATATGAACATCTTTTGTTTAAAAATATTTTCCATACATTTAAAAAAATAAAATCATTGCAAATTTTGGTTTATAATAATGTGTATTGTTGTTAAATACCTTAAAGGTTTACAAAAGTCGGGAACATATATTATAATTATTAATGAAATTAGTTCGGCTTTAAAAGAGCCTACCTTTACTCTTCTTGAGACTTGCTAGAGATGTGCTTGAAGATCCTTCGAAGAAATCCCACCATCCTCCTTCGTTATGGTTGAAACGTAACTGATAATCCCGTTAACACTACCACTGCACACTGAAGAAACGTTGAACTCGCGACTAAGCCCTTTTGATTAATTTTCAATTAAAAATTTTTGAACAAGTGGAACGGACACGTTCTTCACGGCGGCGAGGTGAAAACTGGTCCGGCATCGTTATCAGTCGGCCGAGCGCTGATAAGAATCCGAAAAATCTGCACAAAAAAGTTGGTCGCGCACGAATTCCAGTTTCAAAACTCCCGAGCATTTTAACATGGGAGGAATTAAAATTTTAGAAAACGATTTCTTATCGAATTAAATGGAGAACTCTGGGGCGATTATATGGGAAGAATAATAATTAAAAAAAATAGGGTTCTTATATTAAATAAAAAATAAATAAATAGAGACCATTTACTCAGATTTTGTAGTATTCACGCCCAAACATTTATCAGATTGGAAACTTTGATATCGGCAAACAAAAATAAATAAAAATATTATTGTACACACTCGAAAAATTCAGAAATTACTCAAAGTATTATAGATTCGGCTTCATAAATTTAAAAAAAATCAATAAACACTGCTCTTCTGTTCCTGTGTTGCACACATTGAAAGTTGGTCAAGAAAATAAAAAAGGAATCGTCACCAATTTTAAACTTACAAAAATTGCTCAAAACAATTTCTACTTTAGGAATCTATTTAAATCTCTAATCAAGATTGTTGTGTCATCTACAGATTTGGGAATGTAATTAATTATTTTACATATTTTTCATGGAATTAATTTTTGTTTTTGCTTATTACAAATCTAAAATGTAATAAAAGACGTATGCAAACGTAAAAATATATATGAGAAATTTTAAGCTAGAGATTTTATCTATTTAAATGATCGTGTGTGTGTGCGCCGTTTTGAAAATGCCGAATAATGATTAATTAGCCGTTCGAAACGAGCACGATTTATGGAAATTTATCTAAATTTAAAGGCAAAAATCAGTTTGTTCGACGGGCATGACGCTACATCCGAGACACTTCATTAAAATTGGTAAACGACTCATAAATAATTTACAAGAAAATAATTAGGTTATGCAGGAAGCTTCCACTTCGTTGTACATGTTCGAAAATTAACAATAAAGTAATAACAACAAATTTTTAAATTGTGTTTCAAATCAATGCTCAAAATCCACAAACATTCCATTAGTGAATTTCTAAACAATCACTCTTAAAATTTAAATATCTAGATTGGACGTACTCAAAGTCGCCAAAAAGAAATTGAAAATCGATAGACACAAAATTATTTTTTTTCGAAATTTAACCAAAAATATAATCTTCTTTCTTGATTATTAAAAATCTACAAACATCCCTCAGTTTCATTTTTAAATAATTCAATTCATTTTTATTCAGTGATTGCCACTCTGGTACATAAAATGCTGTACATACAGTTTTACAAAATATTAATAACCTTCAAATACTCTGCCTTTCAATTCTCTGGTTGTACTTTGTGCCAGTCAACCAAAGGAATAAAAAAAAACTTGAATTTTTCAAAATATGTTTAAAATACAATCTGCTTTTTTTAATTTATAGAGATGCACAAGAATCTTATGACAATTTTTAAATAACCATCTTTTAACGCACTGTCATTCAATTCTCAGATTGCACATTTTCGAACTTGGCTAAAAATTGGAAAAGAATTGCCACCAAATCTACAAACATTTGCTTAGATTTCTAGATAATCCCACAAAAAAAATCTACTTTCAGACTAAAAATTGCACAATTTTTGAAGTTGGCTGAACGATAGAAAAATAATTGTCACAAACGTCAAATTGTCAAAATTTACTCAAAATAGATTCTACTTTATAAATCTAGAGAAATCTACAAACATACTTTGCCTGGATTTCTAAATATTCCTCCTTAAACATTCTGTTTGGAAATTCTCAGACTGCAATTTTCAAATTTGGTTCAAAATATTTAAAAGTAAACAATTGCCACAAACTTCAAAATTGTAAAATTATACAGAATAGATTTTGGTTTATGTATTTATAAAAATTCACAAACATCCCTTGCCTGGATTTCCAAAAATCCCCCTTAAAAATCTTTCTTTCAAATTTAAAATAGCACATTTTTTGAAATTGACTAAAAAATAGAAAAACAATTGTCACAAACTTCAAATTGTCAAAATTTACTCAAAATAGTTTCTACTTTATGAATCTAGTGAAATCTGCAAACATACTTTGCCTGGATTTCTAAATATTCGTCCTTAAACATTCTGTCTGGAAATTCTGCAATTTTCAAAGTTGGCTCAAAATATTAAAAAATAAACAATTGCCACAAACTTCAAAATTGTAAAATTACACAGAATAGATTTTGGTTTATGTATTTATAAAAATCCACAAACATCCCTTGCCTGGATTTCCAAAAATCCCCCTTAAAAATCTTTCTTTCAAATTTAAAATTGCACATTTTTTGAAATTGACTAAAAAATAGAAAAACAATTGTTACAAACTTCAAATTGTCAAAATTTACTCAAAATAGATTCTACTTTATGAATCTAGAGAAATCTACAAAAATACTTTGCCTGGATTTCAAAATAATCCTCCTTAAACATTCTGTGTGGAAATTCTCAGATTGCAATTTTCAAAGTTGGCTCAAAATATTTAAAAATCAACAATTGCCACAAACTTCAAAATTGTAAAATTACACAGAATAGATTTTGGTTTATGTATTTATAAAAATCCACAAACATCCCTTGCCTGGATTTCCAAAAATCCCCCTTAAAAATCTTTCTTTCAAATTTAAAATTGCACATTTTTTGAAATTGACTAAAAAATAGAAAAACAATTGTCACAAACTTCAAACTGTCAAAATTTACTCAAAATAGATTCTACTTTATGAATCTAGAGAAATCTACAAAAATACTTTGCCTGGATTTCAAAATAATCCTCCTTAAACATTCTGTGTGGAAATTCTCAGATTGCAATTTTCAAAGTTGGCTCAAAATATTTAAAAATCAACAATTGCCACAAACTTCAAAATTGTAAAATTACACAGAATAGATTTTGGTTTATGTATTTATAAAAATCCACAAACATCCCTTACCTGGATTTCCAAATAATCCTCCTTAAAGGAACAGTTTTTCAAATTTAAAATTGCACATTTTTTGAAATTGACAAAAAATAGAAAAATAATTGTCACAAACTTCAAATTGTCAAAATTTACTCAAAATAGATTCTACTTTATGAATCTAGAGAAATCTACAAAAATACTTTGCCTGGATTTCAAAATAATCCTCCTTAAACATTCTGTGTGGAAATTCTCAGATTGCAATTTTCAAAGTTGGCTCAAAATATAAAAAAATCAACAATTGCCACAAACTTCAAAATTGTAAAATTACACAGAATATATTTTGGTTTATGTATTCATAAAAATCCACAAACATCCCTTACCTGGATTTCCAAATAATCCTCCTTAAAGGTACAGTCTTTCAAATTTAAAATTGCACATTTTTTGAAATTGACAAATAAATAGAAAAATAATTGTCACAAACTTCAAATTGTCAAAATTTACTCAAAATAGATTCTACTTTATGAATCTGGAGCAATCTACAAACATACTTTGCCTGGATTTTTAAATAATCCTCCTTAAACATTCTGTCTGGAAATTCTCAGATTGCAATTTTCAAAGTTGGCTCAAAATATTCAAAAATCAACAATTGCCACAAACTTCAAAATTCTAAGATTGCGCAGAATGGGTTTTGCTTTATGAATTTACAAAAATCCACAAACATCCCTTGCTTGGATTACCAAATAATCACCCTTAAAGGTACAATCTTTCAAATTTAAAATTGCACATTTTTTTAAATTATCTAAAAAATAGAAAAACAATTGTCACAAACTTCAAATTGTCAAAATTTACTCAAAATAGATTCTATTTCACGAATTTATAGAAATCTACTTTTAAAAAAGTGTAATTTCTGAAATATTTCCAGTAACGCCAAAACGATATTAAATTTCAAAAGGCGAAAAAATCAAGTAGCCCTTGGCAAGGAATCCTTACACAATCCCATTCCTTGCGCATGCCTCGCAGCAACCGTCGAAAAACTCCGTGAAATCGCAATTGATCAATTTGTCAGCCGATAATTGCGCCAAAACACGATATACAGGGGGGGTGGATATTCCGCAAAAATTCGAGACCGGCGCGGCGTTTCGCAATTAGGGTAATTGCGGGAGGGCCGCGAGCGCCGATCCGCAGAAACGGCCGAAATTATTGTCATTAGGGACCACCTTTTCCCTTCTCCGGCCATTCATGACGACCGGACGAAATCTCGACTACTTTCCCTCCCGAGCGAAAGAAACGGTCGCACGATTAAAACGTCATCATTATCAGTGTTTACACGAAACGCTTTTGATGATTTAATGGGGTTCGTCCCAGATATATAGGTGTATTACCGCGAACGGGCAGAGATTACGGTTAAGCCTTGTGCAAATAGGAGGAAGTGATAAAAAAGGTTTTGGGATGTGTGTTCGCGTTCGATGATATTGTGATGAGGAAATGTGTCAATGTTTGCGTTGGCGCGTGAAGTACTAACCTCACTTAAAATATGTTTAGCGCAGGGACGGATTAACCAATGGGGAAGTAGGACGAATGTTGAGGGCGCGTAATTCAAATGGGATCGGAAAAAATAAAAAAAAAGTGGCTGAATGATCACTATATTTGAAAAATAGCTAAACTAGAGTCAAAACTACAATTTTCTATATTGAAAGTAACTAACGCCAAACCTTGCCAACCCGATAAATATGAATAAAAGTCACTTAAAATTTCTTTTAACTAAAGGTACATTAAAAGCATTTTATGAAAAGCATCAACTTTATACTTTATGAACCTGTGATGTGCGTACTTATACCATTTCACTTTAAAAAATAAACTAAAACCAATTTACCTGTGCCCCCCCCCCTTAACCTCCCTCAATCATCCCCCAAGCACGGAATCCCGTTTAATAATTCACGGGCTGGACGTGTCCGACATTTTTTTTTCCCCGGTGGCGAATCAAATTTTTAACGCCCGACTTATCCATTATTCACGCCGATTTATACAAAATACATTACGAAATACAATTAGCCCCTTTGTTTCTTTTTTTTTGTCGACGAACGCAAACGTTAATTATGCAGCGGGACAAACTTTTAAAATAGAAACCGTTCGAACGGAACAAAAATAATACTTTGTTTCTGTGTTTTAGTTGTGTGTTTGAGTGGGCACACGATTCGGTGTTGCATATTTTAGTAGGCCGTGACAGATTTGTACAAAACTTTTCCAATTTTGATTTATGTGTGCGCTCGTTACGGGCATTTTAACGATCCGGTATTTTATTAATAGTTTTTCACACTTCCTTACATCTAAGTTAATCGTCTTAAATCTTGAATGGCGTAATAATTATAATGTTCTGAGTTTGCGTTCAATTACCATTTACAAACCGCTCGTTTCCTTCGGCGGGCGTTCAGTTTTAACGCTTCGCGGAGCGTAAAACCATGAATGACCGCAATAACAGGCTCTTTTTAATTCACGCTCAACACGCATAATGAATTATTAAGGCCACCCTGTATCCGCAGGTGAAAAAAATAAAATAAAACGTCATACGCGTATCAAATACAAAACGCGCGATTTGTTAAATTTATGTTGCCGCATTAATTATTAATGACCGTAATCGGTAAACCTGGAACTGAACAACAATTTATTTATTTTTTTTAATGATAACTAATCTATAAAAAATTATAAAACAATGATTCGTTAACTACATTTGAAAAACCTTTATTCAGACATAGAAAATATTTACAAATCTGTAACTAAAGTGTTTACTCTGACGTGTTTTTGCACTGTCTTGAAGTAATTTTAGAAAATATTTACAAATATGTAATTAAAGTGCTTTTTTGCATTGTCTTGAAGTAATTTTATTTATTATTATTATTATTATTATTATTATTATTATAAGTTACTTAACCGTTTAGTTTTTTCAGAGATGCAAAATTTGTTTGAAACAGCTTTATTACAAGCATTTTCAGCAATTTTTTTACTGATGGCAAGTTGGGATATTGGGATGACGTAGTGGAGGAATTATGAAGTAGGTTATTGGGAAAGGTTCGGGGAAAACTCATCGCAAAAAATTCGTCGCAGAAAATTCATTGCAGAAGATTTATCGCAGAAAATTCATCGCAGAAGATTAATCGAAGAAAATTCATTGCAGGGGATTCATCCCAGAAAATTCGTCGCAGAAAACTCATTGCAGAAGATTCATAGTAGAAAATCCGTCGCAGAAAATTCATTGCAGAAGATTTATCGCAGAAAATTCATCGCAGAAGAATCATCGAAGAAAATTCATAGCAGAAAACTCTTCGCAGAAAATTATCCCAGAAAACTCATCGCAGAAAATTTATCGTAGAAAATATTCAACGCAGAAAATTCATCACAAAAATTAATTATAGAAAATTAATCCCAGAAAATTTATCGCAGAAGATCCATCGCAGAAAATTCGTCGCAGAAAATTCATTGCAGAAGATTCATCGCAGAATATCCGTCGCAGAAAATTCATTGCAGAAGATTTATGGCAGAAAATTCATCGCAGAATAATCATCGAAGAAAATTCATAGCAGAAAACTCATCGCAGAAAATTATCCCAGAAAACTCATCGCAGAAAATTTATCGTACAAAATGTTCATCATAGAAAATTCAACGCAGAAAATTCATCGCAAAAATTAATAATAGAAAATTCATCCCAGAAAATTTATCGCAGAAGATTCATCGCAGAAAATTCATCGCAGAAGAATCATCGAAGAAAATTCATAGCAGAAAACTCTTCGCAGAAAATTATCCCAGAAAACTCATCGCAGAAAATTTATCGTAGAAAATATTCATCATAGAAAATTCAACGCAGAAAATTCATCGCAAAAATTAATAATAGAAAATTCATCCCAGAAAATTCATTGCAGAAGATTTATCGCAGAAAATTCATCGCAGAAGAATCATCGAAGAAAATTCATAGCAGAAAACTCTTCGCAGAAAATTATCCCAGAAAACTCATCGCAGAAAATTTATCGTACAAAATGTTCATCATAGAAAATTCAACGCAGAAAATTCATCGAAAAAATTAATAATAGAAAATTCATCCCAGAAAATTTATCGCAGAAGATTCATCGAAGAAAATTCATAGCAGAAAACTCTTCGCAGAAAATTATCCCAGAAAACTCATCGCAGAAAATTTATCGTAGAAAATATTCATCATAGAAAATTCAACGCAGAAAATTCATCGCAAAAATTAATTATAGAAAATTAATCCCCGAAAATTTATCGCAGAAGATTCGTCGCAGAAAATTCGTCGCAGAAAATTCATTGCAGAAGATTCATCGCAGAATATCCGTCGCAGAAAATTCATTGCAGAAGATTTATCGCAGAAAATTCATCGCAGAAGAATCATCGAAGAAAATTCATAGCAGAAAACTCATCGCAGAAAATTATCCCAGAAAAGTCATCGCAGAAAATTTATCGTAGAAAATATTCATCATGGAAAATTCAACGCAGAAAATTCATCGCTAAAATTCATCATAGAAAATTCATCGCAGAAAATTCATCACAGAAGATTTATCGCAGAAAATTCATTGCAGAAGAATCATCGAAGAAAATTCATCGTAGAAAATTCATCGTAGAAAATATTCATCATAGAAAATTCAACGCAAAAAATTAATCGCAAAAATTCATCATAGAAAATTCATCGCAGGGGATTAATCGAAAAAAATTCATCGCAAAAAAATCAGAAAGAAAACGTGGAATATTCGTCGTAGAAAAACAAATCGCATGAAAAATTACTCACAGGGAAAATTCATGGTGAGACAATTTATCTAAAGGAAATCCATAGTAACAAAATTAATCACAAAAAACTCTCCATCGCAGAAAATTCATCGGAAAAATTCGTCACAGAAAATTCATAGCAGAAAATTCAACGTGGAACATTCATCGTAGGAAACTAAATTTTCCGCGCAATTTATTTTCCTACGATGAATATTCCACGTTGAATTTTCTGCTTTGAATTTTCTGTAATTAATTTTTTGCGTTGAATTTTTTGTGACGAATTTTTCCGATGAATTTTCTGTGACGAATTTTTGCGATAAATTTTCTGTGACGAATTTTTCCGATGAATTTTCTTTGACGAATTTTTGCGATGAATTTTCTGTGACGAATTTTTCCGATGAATTTTCTTTGACGAATTTTTGCGATGAATTTTCTTTGACGAATTTTTGCGATGAATTTTCTGTGACGAATTTTTGCGATGAATTTTCTGTGACGAATTTTTGCGATGAATTTTCTGTGACGAATTTTTGCGATGAATTTTCTGTGACGAATTTTTGCGATGAATTTTCTGTGACGAATTTTTGCGATTAATTTTCTGTGACGAATTTTTGCGATGAAATTTCTGTGATGAATTTTTCCGATGAATTTTCTTTGACAAATTTTCTGCGATGGAGAGTTTTTTGCGATTTTTTTTGTTTAATTTTGTTACTATGGATTTCCTTTAGATAAATTATCTCACGATGAATTTTCCCTGTGAGTAATTTTTCATGCGATTTGTTTTTCTACGACGAATATTCCACGTTGAATTTTCTGCACCAATTTTTTTGCGATGATTTTTTACGATGAATTTTCTTGAATGAATCTTCTGCGATGAATTTTCAAGCACAGGAAAAATTCATCGTGAGATAATTCATCTAGGGAAAATACATAGCAAAAAAATTTCTGATTCGGTTGACATTTCCCGTAATAGCCATTGTTGTGTAAATAAAGTTTATTTTCTCAATTTGGCGAATTATTTATTTTTTGCTACATCATGCGCAAATTGAATCGAATTATAATATTTTATCGTGACATTTTGTTTGTTTAGATGTTTTGAAAAATGGCATTTGCCATGAAATTTCACTGCGGTGATATTTCTCTGGGATGTAATTTCTTGCGATGAATTTTCATGCTTTGAATTTTCCTTGCGAGGATCTTTTTTGCGATGAAATTTCTTGCGATAAATTTTCTGCGATGAATTTTCTTAGGATCCACTTTTTGCGATTAATTTTTAGCGATGAAATTTCCGCAATTAATTTTCTAATGATCAACTTTCTGCGATAAATTTTCCGCGATGGATTTTCTTATATATACAAACATCTTTATTTAAGAATTGATACAATTATATATACATACATATAAAAATTTATGGTTTTCCGCAATTCTTAATTGGCTATCGACCGGATTTTCTTATTTATCAACTTTCTGCGATAACATTTTTTACGATCAACTTTCTGCAATGAATTTTCTTACGATGAATTTTTCGCGATGAATTTTTTACGATCAACTTTCTGCGCTGAAATTTCTTACAATCAATTTTCTGCGATGAATTTTCTTACGATCAACTTTTTGCGATGAAATTTCCGCAATGAATTTTCTAATGATCAACTTTCTGCGATGAATTTTCCGCAATGGATTTTATTTATCAACTTTCTGCGATAACATTTTTTATGATCAACTTTCTGCAATGAATTTTCTTACGATTAATTTTCTGCGATGAATTTTTCGCGATGAATTTTTTACGATCAACTTTCTGCGATGAATTTTCTTACAGTAAATTTTCTGCGATGAATTTTCCGCGATGAATTTTTTACGATCAACTTTTTGCGCTGAATTTTCTTACAATCAATTTTCTGCGATGAATTTTCTTACGATCAACTTTCTGCGATGAAATTTCCGCAATGAATTTTCTAATGATCAACTTTCTGCGATGAATTTTCCGCAATGGATTTTATTTATCAACTTTCTGCGATAACATTTTTTATAATCAACTTTCTGCAATGAATTTTCTTACGATTAATTTTCTGCGATGAATTTTTTACGATCAACTTTCTGCGCTGAAATTTCTTACAATCAATTTTCTGCGATGAATTTTCTTACGATCAACTTTTTGCGATGAAATTTCCGCAATGAATTTTCTAATGATCAACTTTCTGCGATGAATTTTCCGCAATGGATTTTATTTATCAACTTTCTGCGATAACATTTTTTATGATCAACTTTCTGCAATGAATTTTCTTACGATTAATTTTCTGCGATGAATTTTTCGCGATGAATTTTTTACGATCAACTTTCTGCGCTGAAATTTCTTACAATCAATTTTCTGCGATGAATTTTCTTACGATCAACTTTTTGCGATGAAATTTCCGCTATGAATTTTCTAATGATTAACTTTCTGCGATGAATTTTCCGCAATGGATTTTATTTATCAACTTTCTGCGATAACATTTTTTATGATCAACTTTCTGCAATGAATTTTCTTACGATTAATTTTCTGCGATGAATTTTTCGCGATAAATTTTTTACGATCAACTTTCTGCGATGAATTTTCTTACAGTAAATTTTCTGCGATGAATTTTCCGCGATGAATTTTTTACAATCAACTTTTTGCGCTGAATTTTCTTACAATCAATTTTCTGCGATGAATTTTCTTACGATCAACTTTCTGCGATGAAATTTCCGCAATGAATTTTCTAATGATCAACTTTCTGCGATGAATTTTCCGCGATGGATTTTCTAATTTATCAACTTTCTGCGATAACATTTTTTACGATCAACTTTCTGCAATGAATTTTCTTACGATTAATTTTCTGCAATGAATTATTCGCGATGAATTTTTTACGATCAACTTTCTGCGATGAATTTTCTTACAATAAATTTTCTGCGATGAATTTTTTACGATCAACTTTTTGCGCTGAATTTTCTTACAATCAATTTTCTGCGATGAATTTTCTTACGATCAACTTTCTGCGATAATTTTTTTTACGATCAACTTTCTGCGGATAATTTTCTTACGATAAACTTTCTGCGGTGAATTTTCCGCGATAGATTTTCTTACTATCAACTTTCTGCGATAAATTCAAATCCTACAAAATTCAAATCGCACAAAAAAATTTTGCAATGAGGTTTTTCAACCTGCGAGTGTTTTAAAGGGCTATTTGCTGAATAATGATAATGACATATCGTTGTTTTCTTGCTGATGTCACACGAAGCTCATTTCCACCTTTTTCAGTTTCGTTACTGGGCGAGGGAAAATCCTCAGGAACTGCACGAATTATCGCTTCATAGCAAAAAAATTACTGTGGTCTACACCAATATTGTACAATCGAACTTTAGACTTTAAATAGTTTCTTCGACTGACGTTGTGGCACAAATTTATATTTTAAATTCCATTAACAACCACGATTACACTTCCCAGTAATAATCATTATCTACCTTATTACTGATAAACTGCGGCCGGATGACGAATTCGGGGCCGGAATTTTCTCTGAGGGGAAATCAGAGCCTGAAATCTTAGAGCGCCGTGTCGCCTTATCTCCGCGTCCGTGTCAACAAGACGGGGTTTCGCAACCGACAGAGCAAACATAAATAGATCGCTCGCCGTTTTTTCTTTTTTCGTGGCGATAAAGTGCAATAATAATTGGGACATCAAAGCGCGATGATGATGATAGACAGATAGACGTCGCGGAATTACACACCATAACCGCCTTATCATTTCGAAAGGTAAACATTCGGGTAAGCGTCCGTCGAATTTAGTTAATGGATCTGAGAGCCGCACTGTTTGCACCTTGATATCGTGGATTATGATTTTATATTTCTACAGAGAGAGAAAAAAAGAGGGGAATTGTTTGCTCGAATCTGTGCTGCACGATGATGATGATAATAAGCCCATTCAGGGTTTGGCGCTTCTTGGGGAGATAAGGGAATCTTTGGATTTGATTCACAAGTTATATCGCATTTATACACGATTTTCTTTACAAGATTTTCTAAAGTATAATTTTCAGATTTTATTAGCACAAAAAAACACAACAATCCAGCAATTCTATAATTACAACCGATTAATTAGTTTTACAGCAGGTGTCCTTTACATCACAACAAAATCCAATTAATCACACCCCTCGTGTAAAACAATCCCCTCGCACTCGACGAACAACACGTACTCACTCACTCATATTTCCATCACACCGAATTGTAATTCATGAATCACTTAAGCGGAAAGAAAGAGCGTTATAAAAAATCGCATCACGCATTTAGATGATGGCCGGAGATAGTGGACATGTGATCATAAAAAATGGATAAAATTCGGTGCCACCAAAAATTCCAATCATTAATACTCGTCGAGGCTTCCATTTATTATTGAAGATGACGAGTCAATCCCGCGCGCGCGATCAAGCTCGGAAACCTTAATTACCGTTCATCCTTCTTTTTTGCTGCTGCTGCTGCTGCTGCGAGGGTCAGGAATACAAAACGAGAGAAAAAACAGAGTGGGACGTCCCGCGGTGATTTAGCACACTGACACGGAAAGTGATGAGAACTGTCAGATTTCATTAAGAAATATTTTCGAATCGATTGTTATTACAATTCAAGGGTGGGTAGATTTTTTTGCAAAAGAATCGATCGCAACTAAAGTCAGGACTCGGAAAGATCTTCATAATTTCTATCGAGTCACTTCACTGACTTGACTCTTTGGGTCAGCTCACTCAAGAGTTACCCATCTCTAGTCGCAAGCATCTTCTTCAATGTCCCAAAATTATTATTGTTATTAGAAGAAATACGTCTGCCTCTTTAAACAAATAAGCGGAAATAGTTCCTTACGTCACTAGTCCTATAAATGATGCATTACACATTACACCATCATTGCAGATGCATTTCGAGTAATTCTGTAAATTTTCAAGTCGATAGCAATTGTTTTTATATTTTTTTCGTCTCGCCAAAATTCCAACAATTTTTCACATTTCATCCTCCATTTACATCAAATTATCTTTAAATTTAAAAAAAGGATGTTAACGGATTTTCACAGCATCATCATGCCAAATGTATTTCGAGTAATTTTGGAAAGTTTCAAGTCGATTGCAATTGTTCTTATATTTTTTTCGCCTCGACAAAATTCCAACAATTTTTCACAATTTCATCCTCCATTTACCTCAAATTATCTTTAAATTTTAGAAAAGGATGGTAACAGATTTTTACAGCATCATCATGCCAAATGTATTTCGAGTAATTTTGGAAAGTTTCAAGTCGATGGCAATTGTTTTTATATTTTTTTCGCCTCGACAAAATTCTAACTATTTTTTACAATTTCATCCTCCATTTACATCAAATTATCTTTAAATTTTAGAAAAGGATGTTAACAGATTTTCACAGCATCATCATGCTAAATGCATTTTGAGTAATTTTGGAAAGTTTCAAGTTTGTAGCAATTGTTTTTATATTTTTTTCGTCTCGCCAAAATTCCAACAATTTTTCACAATTTCATCCTCCATTTACATCAAATTATCTTTAAATTTTAGAAAAGGATGTTAACAGATTTTTACAGCATCTTCATGCCAAATGTATTTTGAGTAAATTTGGAAAGTTTCAAGTCGATAGCAATTGTTCTTATATTTTGTTTCGTCTCGCCAAAATTCCAACAATTTTTCACAATTTCATCCTCCATTTACATCAAATTATCTTTAAATTTTAGAAAAGGATGTTAACAGATTTTTACAGCATCATCATGCCAAATGTATTTTGAGTAAATTTGGAAAGTTTCAAGTCGATAGCAATTGTTTTTATATTTTTTTTCGTCTCGCCAAAATTCCAATAATTTTTCACAATTTCATCCTCTATTTACATCAAATTATCTTTAAATTTAAAAAAAGAATGTTAACGAATTTTCACAGCATCATCATGCCAAATGTATTTCGAGTAATTTTGGAAAGTTTCAAGTCGATAGCAATTGTTCTTAAATTTTTTTCGCCTCGCCAAAATTCCAACAATTTTTCACAATTTCATCCTGCATTTACATCAAATTATCTTTAAATTTTAGAAAATGATGTTAACAGCATTTTACAGTACCATCATGCCAAATGCATTTGGAGTAATTTTGGAAAGTTTCAAGTCGATATCAATTGTTTTTATATTTTTTTCACCTCGACAAAATTCCAACAATTTTTCACAATTTCATCCTCCATTTACCTCAAATTATCTTTAAATTTTAGAAAAGGATGTTAACGGATTTTCACAGCATCATCACGCCAAATGTATTTTGAGTAATTTTGGAAAGTTTCAAGTCGATTGCAATTGTTTTTATATTTTTTTCGTCTCGCCAAAATTCCAACAATTTTTTACAATTTCATCCTCCATTTACATCAAATTATCTTTAAATTTTAGAAAAGGATGTTAGCAGATTTTTACATCATCATTATGTCAAATGCATTTTGAGTAATTTTGGAAAGCTTCAAGTCGATTGCAATTGTTCTTATATTTTTTTCGCCTCGCCAAAATTCCAACAATTTTTCACAATTTCATCCTCTACTTACATCAAATTATCTTTAAATTTTAAAAAAGGACGTTAACGGATTTTTACAGCATCATCATGCCAAATACATTTTGAGTAATTTTGGAAAGTTTCAAGTCGATAGCAATTGTTTTTAAAAAATTTTCGCCTCGACAAAATTCCAACAATTTTTCACAATTTCATCCTCTATTTACCTCAAATTATCTTTAAATTTTAAAAAAGGATGTTAACAGATTTTTACAGCAGCATCATGCCAAATGTATTTTGAGTAATTTTGGAAAGTTTCAAGTCGATAGCAATTGTTTTTACATTTTTTTTCACCTCGACAAAATACCAACAATTTTTCACAATTTCATCCTTCGTTTACCTCAAATTATCTTTAAATTTTAGAAAAGGATATTAACAGATTTTCACAGCATCATCATGCCAAATGCGTTTTGAGTAATTTTGGAAAGTTTCAACTCGATAGAAATTGTTTTTATTTTTTTTTTCGTCTCGCCAAAATTCCAAAAAAATTTCACAATTTCATCCCCTGATTACATCAAATTATCCTTAAATTTTAGAAAAAGGATGTTAACAACTTTTCCCATTACCATCTTTGCAAATGCATTTCGTGTAATTCTGAGAAGTTTCAAGTCTAAATTCTGCTATTTTTTCAGCGTTTTATAATCGAAAAAGCGTTAATTATTCAAAACCAGAAACAAATGCAGAGTTCAAATTTTCACAAAATTTGTAATAAATAAGATACAGTTTTAATATAAAAAATAATAATACCAGTTAATCACTTAGTTTTTCAGATAATCGCCATCGAACCCAAAATTTACAATTTTCAACTCTCCAAAGTTAAAAAAATATTTATTTTTAAAAAACCGACTTAAATATAGACTTTCAGCTTTAACAGCATTATTGGGGAATAAATGTGTTTTAATATTGTAAAAAAATCAAACCATGTTGATTATTTAGTTTTCTAGATAATTAAAATAAAACGCAAAAATTGCCATTTTTAAGGCTCGAAAATCGAAAAAGTAGTCATTTTTCAAAAACTGACTTAAATACAGATTTCCAACTTTAACAGCATTATTGGGGAATAATTGGGCTTTGCTATTCTAAGAAAATCAAACCATGTTGATTATTTAGTTTTCTAGATAATCAAAATCAAACGAAAAAATTGCCATTTTTACTGCTCAAAAATAGTAATTTTTCAAAAACTGACTTAAATACAGATTCCCAACTTTAACAACATTATTGGGGAATAAATGGGCCCTGCTATTCTAAAAAAATCAAATCATGTTGATTATTTAGTTTTCTAGATAATTAAAATCAAACGCGAGAATTGCCATTTTTAATGCTCGAAAATCGAAAAAGTAGCAATTTTTTCAAAAACTGACTTAAATACAGATTTCCAACTTTAACAGCATGATTGGGGAATAATTGGGTTTTGATATTCTAAAAAAATCAAACCATGTTGATTATTTAATTTTCTAGATAATTAAAATCAAACGCGAGAATTGCCATTGTTAATGCTCAAAAATCGAAAAAGTAGTAATTTTTGCAAAAACTGACTTAAATACAGATTTCCAACTTTAACAGCATTATTGGGGAGTAATTGGGCTTTGCTATTCTAAAAAAATCAAATCATGTTGATTATTTAGTTTTCTAGATAATTAAAATCAAACGCAAAAATTGACATTTTTAATGCTCAAAAATGGAAAAAGTAGTAATTTTTCAAAAACTGACTTAAATACAGATTCCCAACTTTAACAGCATTATTGGGCAATAATTGGGCTTTAATATTCTAAAAAAATCAAATCATGTTGATTACTTAGTTTTCTAGATAATTAAAATCAAACGCAAAATTTGCCTTTTTTAATGCTCGAAAATCGAAAAAGTAGTCATCTTTTCAAAAACTGACTTAAATACAGATTTCCAACTTTAACAGAATTATTGGGGAATAATTGGGCTTTGCTATTCTAAAAAAATCAAAGCATGTTGATTATTTCGTTTTTTAGATAATTAAAATCAAACGCAAAAATTGCCGTTTTTAATGCTCGAAAATCGAAAAAGTAGTCATTTTTCAAAAACTGATTTAAATACAGACTTCCAACTTAAACAGCATTATTGGGGAATAATTGGGCTTTAATATTCTAAAAAAATCAAATCATGTTGATTACTTAGTTTTCTAGATAATTAAAATCAAACGCAAAAATTGCCATTTTTAATGCTCGAAAATCGAAAAAGTAGTCATTTTTCAAAAACTGACTTAAATACAGTTATAGTTAATTGCAAACAAATCACACATTTTGTTTTTTGTTTTTTGTTTTTTTTTGGTTTTTTTATGTTTTTTGTTTTTATACTGAGTGAGATGGATCGCACCGGCGGAAGCGTTGTTTGTATCATGTCTGGCTCTTTATGTGTACATAAAAATTGTTTTGTGGTAAATATACGTGTTGTTACTAAATGCGGCGCCCTATTACACGACAATCACGGTAATGGGGGATCAATAGACGAAATAATCGCGTGATCGCTTTGCTTTTAGGGATGTAAACAGCATTAGTCGTCCACCCTATATAATGCACGTATGACTCGTCCTGTCCGCATTGATTTATACCATCATTAGATTGGTGCCCCCTCATATCCGGTCATCAAAAACAAAAGGAAAAAAAAATCGCGTTTCGGACAGAGGGGAAAGCGGGGGGGGGGGGGGGGGGGGGGGGGGGGTGATAAATATCCGTGTGCTCTTTTGTTTGTAATCGGTTGCAATATTTTTTTTTACAAACTTTTATTGAAAATATCACCTACGGAAAATCTGCTCTTGTTTCTATAGGTTGTGATTTTTTTTCACAAGCAAATTTAAGTGTTGTAGCACCCCTAGAAAATCTGTAATAGTATGTACTTGGCTAGAAGACCTTAGGTAAAAATAGGGTTGCTGACAGCGGGGGAAGAGGGGGTGCGATAACTGTTAGTACGTCCTTTTCTTTTTAATCGGTTGTAATATTTTTTACACACACACTTTTATTAAAGATAGCCAATCTGTAATAGTGGCTTGGGGTCAATTGTTTGTACAGTGTGTTTTAAAAAGAAATGAATCGCAATATAGACTGCAAAGCGCATGGCATGTCTTTGTAATGAAGTGCTCCGACTGCGTGTTGACACGAATGACCTTGGCTGTCGATGCGATGAATCATTTGACTGCATGCTCATACAGTGGTTTCGGGATCCGCGTCCGCAATATGTTCGCTTCTAGCCATGCTGAGCGTATCGCTTAAGCATGCGCGTAGAAGAAGTGATTGAAACGTTGACTTTAAATTTTTCTGTGAACACGCATAATTAATACAATTGCATAATTACGACTTAATATCCTTCTTTGTTACAGTATGCCTCGATTATCAGTGCTGACCCCATACAACGGAAGATCAGCGTCCCCCCTGCGATCCCCCGCATCCTCACCCTCCAGCAGTCCGCAAGCGGGAGTGTCTTCGAGAAGCGCGAGCCCCTCGTCGCCGCGATCGCCGCACCCCTCGAGATACAGCGCGTTCTCGCTGGTCTCACCAAGGTATCTCCACCCCAAAGACTACATCTCGATGCGAGGTTAGTTTAGAAAAAAAAAAACAATGCATAATGTACGAAGGCATGCAGCAGTAGTCGCATGCCGGTAATTCGATGGAGGACATCACGTGTTTTTAATTCATGTTGCAGAGATGGGAGCGTTCATGTACAGCAATCCTCTAGTCCCCGTCCCCTACCCCCCGTACGTGTGGCCTCAATTTCCCGCGTTCTTCCTGCCCTACTCACCAGCGAACAGGCCCTCGGAGTCGGTGAGTCCGGACAGGGCGACGGTCATCGAGCAGGGGTGCACGCCGGAAAAAGCGAAAATTGGTAAGTCTTCACCTCATGGATTACAATTAGCAATCTCAAACTTTTGCACTACGATTTCTTAACGACCACGACGATAAACAAAATCACGTATTGCGAGCTCAAATTATCCTGCGCCGAATTGCGTGGACTCAAAGTATACTGCGCCGAATTGAGTGGATTCAGATTATACTGCGCCGAATTTCCGGGAAATAAATAACAATTCAGACTCTGATTTTCATTGCATAACGCATCTATAAATACAAAGGAATAAAGAAATTTAATGCAATCCATACTTAAATTATAATGCGCCGAATTGCGTGGACTTAAATTATCCTGCGCCGAATTGTGTGGACTCAGATTATACTGCGCCGAATTGAGTGGATTCAGATTATACTGCGCCGAATTCCCAGGCAATAAATAACAATTCAGACTCTGATTTTCACCGCGTACCACATTTATAAATACGAAGGAATAAAGAAATTTAACACAATCCATACTTAAATTATACTGCGCCGAATTGCCAGGAAATAAATAAACAATTCAAACTCTGATTTTCATTCCGAAACACATTTATACACACACACAAAGGAATAAAGAAATTTAACACAATACATACTTAAATTATACTGCGCCGAATTATGTGGACTCAGATTATACTGCGCCGAATTACCAGGAAAGAAATAAACAATTCAGACTCTGATTTTCATTGCGTAACACGTACAAAGGAATAAAGAAATTAAACACGATCCATACCCATTTATCAGAGATCATGAATTATAACACATTTCCACTTACCCCCGGCAATAACTTTCCGTTCTTTTTTTTTCCCTTGACATATCCATCCACAATCCGGTCATCATTTTTTTACAAGTGCGCGAATTAATAAATGATGCATCGGAATAAATTGCGCTCGCCCCTATATATATGTGTACGTATAGATATATTATTAATGAGTCGACATGTGCACTCAGTTTAGAGTGCAATAAACATTTGCATAAAATAACGCACACGGCGGATATAATTCACGATTGTATGTGTGTGTGTTTGTGTGTGTGTGTCTAATTTACGACTTGGCCATCATTAATTCCGCATTGTGTCGCGAACAGATAAGTGAGTAATTATTCTTTGAAATATTCCCCAGCTCGGAGATAATGAGCTTCGGGTGTACGGGGATACGAGTCAAAGCTCATCAACGGCAATCAAATAAAACAAAAAGTCGTGTAATCATCAAAAGACATTTTACATGGAAGACAAGCAAAATTATTTATAAAAAAAAGTCTCGTAATCCACACCAGATATTATTTTACATAGAATCAAAAACTTTAATCCGCAACAAATTTTTTGCATCTTATGTATGATTTGTATACTGTGGCCGACGTGAAATAAATGAAATGAAATGAAATAAAAAATCTCATAATTCATAACAAAAAATTTGCATAGAATTAGTAATCATTTTTTTTAGATTTTTGTTTTATTTTATGGCTATATATGTCCGGAATATTTCCAGAAATGTTTATTGAAATTTGAGAAAATGAAGAAAATATATTGGATTGTTTGCAATTTTTCCGGAAAAACTAATGATAATATCTTCTTGGAGTTTTATTTTTTTTAATAGCTACATATGCCTGGAATGTTCCCTGAAAAATTTATTCAAATTCATCAAGGGATTTTTGAGAAAATTAAGAAAATCTAGGCAAATGGTTGCATTTTTCAATGCAGAGATTTTGATAAAAAATTCCGGAAAAACTAGTTCACGTCTTTTTGGATTTTTCTTTTGTTTTATAGCTACATATGTCTGGAATATTTCCTAGAAAATTTATTAAAATTCAGCAACGGGTTTTTGAGAAAATTAAGAAAATCTAGTCAAACATATTTTGCAATGCAGCGATTTAGATGAAAAATTCCGGAAAAACTAGTGATGCCATCTTTTGGATTTTTATTTTGTTTTATAGCTACATATGTCTGGAATACTTCCTCGGAAATTTATTAAAATTCAGCAACTGGTTTTTGAGAAAATTAAGAAAATCTAGTCAAACGTATTTTGCAATGCAGCGATTTAGATGAAAAATTCCGGAAAAACTAGTGATGCCATCTTTTGGATTTTTCTTTTGTTTTATAGCTACATATGTCTGGAATACTTCCTCGGAAATTTATTAAAATTCAGCAACTGGTTTTTGAGAAAATTAAGAAAATCTAGTCAAACGTATTTTGCAATGCAGCGATTTAGATGAAAAATTCCGGAAAAACTAGTGATGCCATCTTTTGGATTTTTCTTTTGTTTTATAGCTACATATGTCTGAAATACTTCCTCGGAAATTTATTAAAATTCAGCAACTGGTTTTTGAGAAAATTAAGAAAATCTAGTCAAACGTATTTTGCAATGCAGCGATTTAGATGAAAAATTCCGGAAAAACTAGTGATGCCATCTTTTGGATTTTTCTTTTGTTTTATAGCTACATATGTCTGGAATACTTCCTCGGAAATTTATTAAAATTCAGCAACTGGTTTTTGAGAAAATTAAGAAAATCTAGTCAAACGTATTTTGCAATGCAGCGATTTAGATGAAAAATTCCGGAAAAACTAGTGATGCCATCTTTTGGATTTTTCTTTTGTTTTATAGCTACATATGTCTGGAATACTTCCTCGGAAATTTATTAAAATTCAGCAACTGGTTTTTGAGAAAATTAAGAAAATCTAGTCAAACGTATTTTGCAATGCAGCGATTTAGACAAAAAATTCCGGAAAAACTAGTGATGCCGTCTTTTTGGATTTTTCTTTTGTTTTATAGCTACATATGTCTGGAATACTTCCTCGGAAATTTATTAAAATTCAGCAACTGGTTTTTGAGAAAATTAAGAAAATCTAGTCAAACGTATTTGCAATGCAGCGATTTAGATGAAAAATTCCGGAAAAACTAGTGATGCCATCTTTTGGATTTTTCTTTTGTTTTATAGCTACATATGTCTGGAATACTTCCTCGGAAATTTATTAAAATTCAGCAACGGGTTTTTTGAGAAAATTAAGAAAATCTAGTCAAACGTATTTTGCAATGCAGCGATTTAGATAAAAAAATCCGGAAAAACTAGTGATGCCGTCTTTTGGGTTTTTCTTTTATTTTATAGCTACATATATCTGGAATATTTCCTGGAAAATTTATTAAAATTCAGCAACGGGTTTTTGAGAAAATTAAGAAAATCTAGTCAAACCTTTTTTGCAATGCAGCGATTTAGATAAAAAAATCCGGAAAAACTAGTGATGCCGTCTTTTGGGTTTTTCTTTTATTTTATAGCTACGTATATCTGGAATATTTCCTGGAAAATTTATTAAAATTCAGCAACGGATTTTTGAGAAAATTAAGAAAATCTAGTCAAACGTATTTTGCAATGCAGCGATTTAGATGAAAAATTCCGGAAAAACTAGTGATAACATCTTTTTGAATTTTTCTTTTGTTTTATAGCTACATATGTCTGGAATATTTCCTAGAAAATTTATTAAAATTCAGCAACTGGTTTTTGAAAAAATTAAGAAAATCTAGTTAAACGTATTTTGCAATGCAGCGATTTAGATGCAAAAATCCGGAAAAACTAGTGATACTGTCTTTTGGGTTTTTCTTTTGTTTTATAGTTACATATGTCTGGAATATTGCCTGATTTTTTTTTGTTAAATTCGTTGCGAGATTTTTGAAAAAATTAAAAAAATCCAGTCGACTGTTCGCATTCTGCAATATAATGATTTTGATAAAAGAATTCTGGAAAAACTAGTGATAACGTCTTTTTATGTGTATCCCCTATATTTATAGCTATAAATGTCTGGAATATTTCCTAAAAAAAATATTTGAATTCGTTGCAGGATTTCGAGAAAATAAAGAAAATCTAGTCGTATGTTCGCGACAGTACAGCGATTTTGATAAAAATTCCGAAAAAATTAGTGATAACGTCTGTTTAGATTTTTTTCTTTTGTTTTATAGCTACATATGTCTTGATTTTTTTTCTGGAAATTTTACAAAACAATCGTTACAGGGTTTTTGAGAAAATGAGGAAAATTCAGTGGAATATAATTTACATTTCCAGAGCAGAGATTTTGATGAAAAATTCCGAAAAAGATAGTGATAACGCCTTATTGAATTTTTCTTTTGTTTTATAGCTACCTATGTTTGGAGTATTTCCTGATAAATTTATTAAAATTCGTTAAGCGGTTTTTGAGAAAATTAAGAAAATCCTCTAGAATGTTCGCTTTTTTCAATACAGAGGTTTTGATGAAAATTCCGAAAAAACTAGTGATGATGTCTTTTTGGATTTTTCTTTTGTTTTATAGCTACATATATCAGGAATCTTTCCAAAAATTTTAATTAAAATACATTATATGGTTTCTGAGAAAATTAAGAAAATTCAGTCGAATGTTTGTTTTTGCAAAGTAGAGACTTTGATGGAAAATTCCGGAAAAACTAGTGATACCGTCGTTTTGGATTTTTCTTTTGTTTTATAGCTACATATCTTTGGAATATTTCCTGAAAACTTTGTTAAAATTCCTCAAGGGATTTTTGAGAAAATTAAGAAAATCTAGTCGTATGTTCGCAATTTTTAGTACAGCGATTTTGATAAAAAATTTGAAAAAATTAATGATAACGTCTGTTTGGATTTTTTTCTTTTGTTTCATAGCTACATACGTCTGGAATATTTCCTCAGAAATTTATTAAAATTCGTTACGGGGTTTTTGAGAAAATTAAGAAAATCTAATCCAAAGTTTACATTTCCACCAAAGCAAAGATTTTGATGAAAAATTTCGAAAAAAAACTAGTGATAACATCTTTTTGAGTTTTTCTTTCTACATATATCTAGAATATTTCCTGATAAATTTATTAAAATTCAGTGATTTTTGATTTTTGATTTATAAAACAGTACAGTAAAATTCATAAAAGAAAGCGATAACTATTCACATATACGAAGTATTCACTTATACGAAGAATTTTCGTTCCCCTCGTCTTCGAATAAGTGAGGTTCCACTGTATAAAAAAAAACGTAATCCATGCCAGATATTTTAGAGTTAGAGTACACAAACTTAAAATAAAATTCGTAATTCGCAAAAGAAATTTTACATAGAGTGCAACCGAAATTATAAAAAAAAATCGTAATCTACAACAGACATTTTACATGGAATACAATCACAATCATTTGAAAAAAGTCTCCTAATCCACGACAGAAATTTTAGATTGAATGCAAGCTATGAACAAATACTCAATTGTTATTATATATCAAACGCTAGTGCCGTTCTAAGTCTGAAAAATCGTTTTTTTTTTCTAAAATTTTCAAACTGAACAAGCCAACTTTGTTATTCGTCAAAATTCCACGAAAATAATTTAAGTACATACTGAAAAATATATTAGAATTTGTGTTTAATTTAAAAATTCACGGTTGAAATTAAAGTCAAATTGTCCTGCGCCGAATTGTACGGATTGAAATTATACTGCGCCGAATTGCGTCGACTTGGATTATACTGCGCCGACTTGCGTGGTCTCGGATTACACTGCGCCGAATTTCATGGACTCAAATTATACGGCGCCAAAAAAAATATTGTTTGATTTTAAATTTCACGGTAGAAGATTTTAAATACATTAGAATTTTTGTTTGATTTGTTGAATTTGTAGAAGAATTTAGAACTTGAATAAAGACGCAACAACTTGTCAAATGAATTTTACAACTTTTCTAATTAAATATAAGCGGTAAAAACGTGTAATTTAATCTCTTTTGATGTGTCCACTCGGCGCGAATTATTAATCGCTTCACCGTAATTAGCGATTTAATTACTTTAGCCTACAAAATGATTCCTCTCTAATTAGATGAGAAGTTGTGTATAAATTATGCGCGAAAGTTTGATTCGAAATACGTGTAAGGAGACAAGTGCATCTAATTGTTCCAGTCATTACCAAGTTTTGCACGTACTGATACCGATTATTAATTAAAATTATCGCCATAGGAAATTATAGACATTTTGCGGGTCTTAATATTTTAAGAATCTTCAATTTCAATATGAAATTTTTTTAAATAAAAACAAATGTATGAATTCCTTACTCACATTGCTTGTGTTATTTTTGCAAAAGTTTCTCTCGT
This sequence comes from Ocypus olens, assembly GCA_910593695.2. Classification (NCBI taxonomy): domain Eukaryota; kingdom Metazoa; phylum Arthropoda; class Insecta; order Coleoptera; family Staphylinidae; genus Ocypus; species Ocypus olens. The sequence continues at coordinate 2,128,074 of OU343048.1, forward strand.
GAATGAATTGAGAAGACCAAAAAACACGCCTATGACATTCTTAGTTTAAAATACAATTTTTTTTTTAAGTGGTCAAATTTGGATCCTCAATGTGGCCAGACAGCCAAAAAATTTGTCTAGAATACACAATTTTTTTGTATCTAGAATTCTTAGTTTAAAATAGGATTTAATAATAATAATAATAAGTATTTATTGTCATTGAATGATTACAGTGTTTGTAATTACATTTTAGACACGTCAAAGAGCATTTCTTTTAATGTGGTCAAATCTTGATCCTCAATGTGGCCAGACTGCCAAAAAATTTGTCTAGAATACACCATTTTTTTTGTTTATAGTTTCTAGCCAAAAAAAAAAATGTCTAGAATATGCCATTTTTTTCTTTCTAGAAGAAGATGCCCCCCTGAACCTCTCGCTGAAAGGAAGGTCCCGATCTCAGAGCATATGGTCCCCGGGAAGTCTTTGCGAGCAGGAGATGAAGATCATCGACATGAAACCGGATTCTAGCATAGAAGGGACGGTGATCCGTTACGGGCGCCAATCGGAATCCCGGTGGTCCTGGGACTCCATGGAAAAGGATGGCCAAACCAAATTACCAACGATCGGACCGAGTGGAGAAAAATCCTTCACGGTAAGTAACATTTTTAAAATAAATTGTAATTAGACTTTGATGACTTCCATAAATTATAACAATGATTTTGGGTAGGGGAGGTGTGATAGTATGTGAAAAGAGGTAGATGGCGGTGGTAGTGGTAGTCCTTGCGGAACACCCTGATTAAGTATACAGGGTGAAAATTCAGTTTGTCAGAATCGATATTCTAACGTTAAAATACGAATGTGTGTATTAAAAAAAACATAAAATAAGATGATGGTTATTAAATGAAACAATTAATTACACAAACAGAACCGAGACACATGCTCCCTCCATAATCGGATTGCATAGAATTACGCTAATCACCAAGCGAACGGAGCTCCTCATCCTACGGCAAATATGTCATTAGCGGAAAATTAGAAATAACCAATGTTTAACTGCCCAACGTATGTAACGTTCATTAAAATTTCAAAAAAAAAACGATCGCGTGACGTCCGGAAAACGGATAAAACGTACAGATGAGCCCCCTCGCAATTAGAAAACAATTAAATCCCATCAATAATTCCTTAATTGTGTCATCCACGAAATTGAAAAAAAAATAGAGGTTCAATTATTTAGGTATAGGAGAAACGGCCGGAAAAAAATATTTAGACCACTTAGTGAAATCGATTAGCTAATTACACGTCCCTTTTGTTATGCATCCTCTCCTGTAATTTACCTCCTGCACTGCTTTAAGTCGGGGGGGCCCTTTTTATTTATTTCACCGTGTAATTATAAAGGGGGGATTATTAATTATACGGCCGCCTTAATTACAACAGTCACAAATTTAAAAATAAAACAAGAAACACAGACTGCAGGCAGCACCCACTTTTCCTACGCCGCGACTTATTTATTCAGGGCGGATAATGTCCCTAACCCGACGTGGAATACTCGCTGAAATTAATATTTTATGCTTTGGTGTTCGTTATTCTCGGCAGAAAGACGTAAAATACAACGTTTGATTTTTTATCGGTTCGCGTGAGACATATCTCAGCTGTGTACTCGAAATAATTGCGAAAAATTTTATCCGTGTTAATTGGTGTTGCGTTCAGTCACCAAATTTAGCAGTAGATGTCGCCCAAATATCATTGAGGTTACTATATTACCGACATATTCGCGCCAAATTTAAATATAGAAATCTGCAAGCATTATACGTAGGAGTAAGTAATTGTGTATTTCATACCGAGTCGGGAAAAACTGCATTACAGCCGAAGGCAGATTGTAAACAGAGGCGTTCTAATAATAACCATCGGTTTACCATATTTAAAAATTATGTAGTGGATCCAGGAAACAGATGTCGTTTCTATTATCTGTTCGCTCGAACGCGAAGGGTGGATCGAGTGCAATGGGGTTAATTAATTTCCGGGAATCGTCGGGGGATGTAAATCTGAAACGATGGGCCTCCCGGGTGGCGTAAACCGTGCGCTCGTGAAACGCGTTAATGCGCTTTTATGGTTCTCGGAAAATTAAGCCAAGTGTACTTTTATGTAATTAATGCCATTAAACCGACATGCTGATATGAATTATTCCGATACTTTAATTAAATTGGTTCGTACGTATAATTTATGCAAATCAAATTCAACGCGAATCTCAGAAATGCAATACCATAAATGGCTCGCCATTCTTTTTCTTTTTTTTTTTCGTCCAGGTGTAATATATCAACTGCTTTAATGGGATGATAAAAATTAATAAAAATCTGAAACTTTTCAAATTTACTCAAAATACATCCTACTGTAAGATTATTTAATGATATCAAAGCAACCCTTAACAAATTTTGAAATAACCGCACGAGAACAACACTTATGCAAATTTTAAAATTGCGGATTTCCAGAAGTGAAAAAAATTATAAAAACAATTGATAAAAATCTTAAACTTCTCAAATTTACTCAAAATGCATCCTACTGTAAGATTCTGTAATGATATCAAAACAACCCTTAACAAATTTTGAAATAACTGCACGAGAACAGCACTTATGCAAATTTTAAAATTGCGAATTTCTAAAAGTGAAAAAAATTATAAAAACAATTGATAAAAATCTTAAACTTTTCAAATTTACTCAAAATGCATCCTACTGTAAGATTCTGTAATGATATCAAAACAACCCTTAACAAATTTTGAAATAACCGCACGAGAACAGCACTTATGCAAATTTTAAAATTGCGAATTTCCAGAAGTGAAAAAAAATTTTAAAAACAATGATATAAATCTTAAACTTCCCCAGTTTACACAAAATACATCCTCCTTTAAGATTTTGCAAAAATACCAAAACAAACCCTCAACAAATTTTTCGAGAGAGAATAGGACTTCCGCAAATTTTAAAATTACGAATTTCTAGAACTGAAAAAAAATATAAAAACAATTGATACGAATATGAAACTTTCCAGATTTACTAGAAATATATCCTAGTTTAAAATTCAGTAAAAATACCAAAAGAAACCTTTAAGAAATTTTGAAATAATCGCACGAGAATGGGACTTATGCAAATTTTAAAATTGCGAATTTCTAGAAGTGAAAAAAATTATAAAAACAATTAAATAAAAATCTTAAACTTTTCAAATTTACTCAAAATGCATCCTATTGTAAGATTCTGTAATGATATTAGACCAACCCTTAACAAATTTTGAAATGGTCACACGATAACAGCACTTATGCTAATTTTTAAATTGCGAATATCTTGAACTGAAAAAAAAATATAAAAACAAATGATACAAATCTTAAACTTCCCAAATTTACTCAAAATACATTTTACTTAAAAATTCAGTAAAAATACCAAAACAACACTTAACAAATTTTGAAATAATGGCCTGAGAACAGGACTCATGCTAATTTTAAAATAACGAATTTCTAGAAGTGAAAAAAAATATAAAAACAATTGATACAAATCTTAAACTTCCCAAATTTACAAAAAATACGTCCTACTTTAAGATTTCGTTAAAATACCAAAACAACCCTCAACAAATTTTTGAAATAATCGACCGAGAAAAGGACTTATGCAAATTTTAAAATTACGAATTTCTAGAACTGAAAAAAAATATATAAAAACAATGGATACGAATCTCAAACTTTCCAGATTTACTCAAAATATATCCTAGTTCAGAATTCAGTAAAACCACCAAAAGAATCCTTTAACAAATTTTTAAATAATCGCACGAGAATAGGACTTATGCAAATTTTAAAATTGCGAATTTCTAAAAGTGAAAAAAATTATAAAAACAATTGATAAAAATCTTAAACTCTTCAAATTTACTCAAAATGTATCCTATTGTAAGATTCTGTACTGATATTAAAACAACCTTTAACAAATTTTGAAATAACCGCACGAGAACAGCACTTATGCAAATTTTAAAATTGCGAATTTCTAGAAGTGAAAAAAATTATAAAAACAATTGATAAAAATCTTAAACTTTCCAAAATGACTCAAAATTAATTCTATGTTACGATTCTGCGCGAATCATAAAATGCTTCTCCACTCTATTTAAAAATAATTCCCCGAACACAGAACAAATCGTTTTTTTTTGGGGATGAGTTTTTTTAGAGATAAAGCAAACATTTGCGGCGTGCTTAAAAACTTCAAAATTTACTCAAAATACATTCTGTTTGCGATTCTGCAAAAATCTAAAAAATCTAAACATTTTTCTTCCATTAATTTTGAAATAATCACCCGAGAAGAAAACAAGTCAAGGCAAAACAAAAATAGAAAACCCATTATTACGTACTTGAAACTTTCCAAAATGATTAAAAAAGTAATTTAACTTTACAATTCTGCAAAAATCTTCCCGACTATATTTCAAAATAATTCCCCGAGCACAGCAAAAATCGTTATTCTGAGGTCACGCTTTTTCAGATACAAAGCAAAGAAATACATTTTCCGCGTACTTGAAACTTTCTGAATTCAAAAGTGACCTTTTCAATGAAAACTATCAGCCCATTAAAACGAAACTTACTTAACGCAATTTATAGAGAAACAAGAATTCCAAAAGACTTATCGAAATTCCGGCGAAGAGAATTTCCAAAAACCGTTACACAAGACCGATTCACCAAAAACAACCAATTAGAAAACGATGTTCTTGCGAAGTATTCAAATCTGACGCGCAAATTGCTCTAATTGTCGCAATTACAATATTCAAATTGCGCGTTTAGATTAAAGAAAAAACAATCCTCGGTTCTCGGCTTTAAATACATTTGCATACTTTCAGATTGCTGTGAAATAGATAACACAAGCAATAAAAATGCCGACCGTTTTGTAGTAAACCTTCGAACTTGGATTCTTCAAATGGTTAACGATTTTGTTGTAAATATGGTAATCGGAAAACGTCGTCGGTCAGGGTTAAGTTTTTATTTGAAGGTTCTAAAACAAAATCACGCGGAGATAATTTTTGGAATTGTAATTATGCATACTTGACGCGTTACTATCGAAGATTATTTTTATTACTAGAATTGTAATGAATTGTGTGCAGGTTTCACAAACGGTGTGAATTAAGTTGCATAAACTATAATAATTAGGTAGCATATTTTGTGTGAATTAGGTTGCATCAACTGTGTACATTAGGATGCCTAAACAAATTGCGTGCATTGAGTTGTATAAATTGCTATGAGATAAATGAGGTATGTCGTATATTATTACGTCACGAGACTATTGAATTAGATTTAAAAAAAATGAATTAATCTCGGACATGACCAACTCAGGCATGGCCAACTCAGCAACAAAATTCTGAGGCTCACAACTTATTTAAATAATAAAGATAATGGCAAGCCCCGCAAAAATTTCATCTTGCAATTGAATAAAATTATTTAATGCTTCTAAAACAAGTGAGGTTGCCTCAAATTTATTTATTTAATACAATATAAGGTTACATTGTAGCAAATGGAAATCTAACGTTACTTTAGGACATTATCATCATCCTCCTTTTATATATTTAATAAAGGTAAACGACTAATGAACATTGTGTGTGTGTGTACAGGCGAAGTTTTGAACTTGGAATTGAATTATTGATGAAATCATTATGTGCGAGGATCATTACAGGATTGACTATGATTTAGAACTGATGTAGATTTAATGTCGGGGAGAACTTCATAACTCAAATTAACAGAATAAACGTAGATGGGTGTCCTTAATTATTCATGCGACTACTGAATTTACCCGAGGGGGGGCCTTTCCCCCAACTGAGGTCGCCCAAGTTTTCTCCATGTCTTCGGCACGATTCATTATTCAGACGTACACTTATCGCCATCATAATTAATAAAATGTCTAACGATGGCACATTAAGACATTTACACGTAATTTGTGTCGTAAAAAAAATCATCAAATATTAAAGCTAATACTTGTTATACGGGATGCTTCTACGTCGTTATACATGTTTAATAATAAACAATAAAACACAACAAAAAATTTTTTTTCTCGAATAACAATGATTTTATGAAAAATATTTTCAAACAAAAGATGTTCATTTATATGTTATCTTCAATATTTGTTTAGATATTTTTGTAATATTCTTTATATTGAAGAAGATATTGAAAAAAAAACAAAAAACGGTTAACTTTCGGTGTACGAAATTTTACCAAAAGCTTTTCAGATTAATTATCAAAATTCAAATGTTTAATTGTCAATGATGGTCATTTTCAAATGTCAAAAATAATAATTTAAAGCTACCAAACATGACGATTTTTACCTATAAATTTATCTGTCGAAAATCACATTAAAAATTCATTTTTGACAGTTGAAAACTGTAGATTTTGGCAGTTGAAAATTGAAAGTATTAATTTTAACGACCAATGATGACCATTTTCATCTGCCAAAAATTAGAATTTTCAACAGCCAATAATGTCAATTTTCAACCGCCAATATTGACAATTTTCGACAGCCAATATTGACAATTTTCATCTGCCAAAAATAACAATTTTCAACCGCCAATAATGACAATTTTTAATAGCCAATACTCATAATTTTCATCTGCGAAAAATAACCATTTTCAACCGCCAATAATGACAATTTCCAATAGCCAATACTGACAATTTTCATCTGAGAAAAATAACCATTTTCAACCGCCAATAATGATAATTTTGAATAGCCAATAATGACAATTTTCATTTGCCAAAAATAAGAATTTTCAACCGCCAATAATGACAATTTTCGACAGCCAATAATAACAATTTTCATCTGCCAAAAATAACAATTTACAATCGCCAATAATGACAATTTTCGACAGCCAATAATAACAATTTTCATCTGCCAAAAACAACAATTTTCAACCGCTAATAATGACAATTTTCATCTGCCAAAAATAACAATTTTCAACCGCCAATAATAACAATTTTCAATAGCCAATAATGACAATATTCATCTGTCAAAAATAACAATGTACAACCGACAATAATGACAATTTTCGACAGCCAATAATGTCAATTTCCAACCGCCAATAACGACAATTTACAACAGCCAATAATGACAATTTTCATCTCCGAAAAATACCCATTTTCAACCGCCAATAATGACAATTTTCAATAGCCAAAAATAACAATTTACAATCGCCAATAATGACAATTTTCATCTGTCAAAAATAACAATGTACAACCGACAATAATGACAATTTTCGACAGCCAATAATGTCAATTTTCAACCGCCAATAATGACAATTTACAACAGCCAATAATGACAATTTTCATCTCCGAAAAATACCCATTTTCAACCGCCAATAATGACAATTTTCAATAGCCAAAAATAACAATTTACAATCGCCAATAATGACAATTTTCATCTGCCAAAAATACCAATTTACAATCGCCAATAATGACAATTTTTATCTGCCAATAATGACAATTTTCAACCGCCAATAATGACAATTTTCGACAGCCAATAATAACAATTTTCATCTGCCAAAAATAACAATTTACAACCGCCAATAATGACAATTTTCATCTGCCTAAAACAACCATTTTCAACTGCTAATAATGACAATTTTCGACAGCCAATAATGACAATTTTCAACTGACAAAAATGACAGTTTTCAATTTTCAGAAAATACAATTTTCAACTGTCAAAAATGAACATTTTAACTGTCAACGAGGACCATTCTCAATTGCCAAAAGTAATAATTTCTAGCTACTAAAGAAATTACAATTTTCAACTGACATGTATCTGTCAAAAAGATACTAAAAGTGATCATTTTATACAGTTGAAAACTGTACTTTTTGGCAATTAAAAATTGAAATTTTTGGCGATTGGAAATTGTCAATTTTGTTTGCTGAAAATGATTATTTCTAACTGCCAAAAATTTCAAATTTTAAATGCCAAAAACTACAGTTTTCAACTGTAAAAAATGGCAGTTTTTAATATCTTTTTGACAAATAAATTTAAAGTTTTTGACATTTTCGGTAGCCGGAAACTATAATTTTTAAACTTCCACAATTGAAAATTTTCAGCAGCCAAAAATGTAATTAAATTTTTTTATTTTTGACACTTGAAAATTGTCATTTTTGTGAGTTGAACATTGATGTTTTTGGCTGTTAAAAATTGTCATTTTAGACAGTTGAAAATTGTCATTTTTGACAGTTGAAAATTGTCATTTTTGACAGTTGAAAATTGTCATTTTGTCAATTGAACATTGAAGCTTTTGGCTGCTAGAAATTGTCAATTTTGGTCGCTGAAAATGATTATGCCAAAAATGACAATTTTCAACTGCCAAAAATGACAATTTCTAATAACCAAAAACATCAATGTTCAACTGACAAAAATGACAATTTTCAACTGCCAAAAATAATAAAATTAAACTACATTTTTGGCTGCTGATCATTATTTTCTACTGCCAGTAATGGATAATTTTCAGCAACCAAATTGATTATGATTTTTAACTGCCAAAAATTTCAAATTTTTATTGCCAAAAACTGCAGTTTTCAGCTGTAAGAAATGACAATTTTTAATATCTTTTTCACAAATAAATTTAAGTTTTTGACAGTTTAAAATTGTCATTTTCGGTAGCCGGAAACTATAATTTTTAAACTTCCACAATTGAAAATTTTCAGCAGCCAAAAATGTAAATTTTTAACTGCCAAAAACTATAAATTTATCTGTCAAAGAAATATTAAAAATTATCATTTTTTGAAGTGGAAAACTTTAGTTTTTGGCAATTGAAATTTTCAGCAGTTGGAAATTGTAAATTTTGTCAGTTGAACATTGATGTTTATCGCTGTTAATTTTTTTAATTTTTGACAGTTTAGAATTGTCATTTTTGTCAGTTGAACATTGAAGTTTTTGGATGTTGAAAATTGTCATTTTTGTTAGTTGAACATTGAAGTTTTTGGATGTTGAAAATTGTCATTTTTGTCAGTTGAACATTGATGTTTTTGGCTGTTAGAAAATGTCATTTTTGACAATTGAAAATTGTCATTTTTGTCAGTTGAACATTGAAGTTTTTGGATGTTGAAAATTGTCATTTTTGTCAGTTGAACATTGATGTTCTTGGTTATTAAAAATTTTCATTTTTGGCAGTTGAAAATTGTAATTTTTGTCAGTTGAACATTGAAGTTTTTGGATGTTGAAAATTGTCATTTTTGTCAGTTGAACATTGATGTTTTTGGTTATTAAAAATTGTCATTTTTGACAGTTGAAAATTGTCTTTCTTGTCAGTTGAACATTGATGTTTTTGGTTATTAAAAATTGTCATTTTTGGCAGTTGAAAATTGTCATTTTTGTCAGTTGAACATTGAAGTTTTTGGCTGTTAAAAATTGTCAATTTCGCTGAAAATTTATTTGCTGATTATTTTTAACTGTCAGTAATGGATAATTTTCAGCAACCAAATTGATAATTTTGAACTGCCAAAAATTTCAAATTTTAATTGCCAAAAACTACAGTTTTCAACTGTAAAAAATGAAAGCTTTCAATATCTTTTTGACAGTTTAAAATTGTCATTTTCGGTAACCGGAAAGTATAATTTTTAAACGTCCACAATTGAAAATGTTCAGCAGCCAAAAATGTAAATTTTTAACTGCCAAAAACTATAAATTTATCTGTCAAAGAAATATTAAAAATCATCATTTTTGAAGTGGAAAACTTTAGTTTTTGGCAATTGAAATTTTCAGCAGTTGTAAATTATCAATTTTGGCTGTTAAAAATTATCATTTTTGTCAGTTGAACATTGAAGTGTTTGGCTGTTAGAAATTGTCCTTTTCGTTGAAAATTTATTCGCTGATTATTTTTAACTGTCAGTAATGGATAATTTTCAGCAACCAAATTGACAATTTTTAACTGGCAAAAACTACAATTTTAAACTGCCAAAATTAACAATTTTCGGACCGATATGTTAGTTGATACTTTTGGAATTCACCGAAAGATGTCACACACACATACACAGACACAATTTTTTTTTCCAGAAATTGTTAAAATGGCATCTAGGGACCCCAAAACAGATATTTCCGTTAAAAAAAAAATTGAAAATGTTTGACGACTATAAAACGACATACGAGTGCAAAGGGTTAAAATTCTATTCCAATATCCAATATACTTATCGCAATGTCTTCATCATGAATAGAAAAAGATGTTAAACACACAAAAATCTACTTTCGCCAACTGTTACTAATTTTTTTTTTGTGAATCACAAATCGCCTCTTTCCATTCAATAAATGTCAGGAGACGATTTCTAAATATTTCTAAATACCAGTATCGCATTATTTTCGAGCACACTATCTACGAACGCCGAACCTTGAAGAACGCTTCCATTCTAATCAAATGGCAAACATTGACACCATTATTATGGGGCCCATATCCAGATTGTGTGGCACATTTACGAGCCGCGGATTTCGCCCGTCTTTCCCATGGTTAATAATGATTTTCAAACAAGGAGTGCGTTACAGAAACAAATGTCAACACGTATATAATGGTTGCTGTAAACACATTACACTCGATGGGGAAACGTTTCGAACAAATATGAAGGTTAATAATTTATTACTTTTAATCATGGAAACCTTGCCCGCACTCTGTATATTTTTTTTTTACTGGCGACTGTTCGTTATGGGATTTTATCAATATGCGCGCATTATTTTTTAATTTCATTCGTGACATTGCCGATTTCACGTGTTGCAATGAATAATAATTAAAAGTTAAAATATGTTTATATTATGTTAACAAAAATTTTTGGATTTGTTTGTATTATATTTACCGTTGAATCGTACCGTTTGTGGTGGCAGAATTTTTGACAATTCTAACTTGCCATTTTTAACAGTTAAATTTTTTTTTTTTAATATTAAAAAATGCCGTTTTTGAAACTAAGAAATTTACAATTTTTGACCGCTGAAAATTTCTTTATGTGCCGTTTGTGGTGGCAGAAATGCAGAATTTTTGACAATTCGAAATTGTCATTTTTGACGGTTAAAAATTTCTCCTTTTACTATTGAAAAATGCCGTTTCTGACAGTAGAAATGCAGAATTTTTGACAATTTATAATTGTTACTTTTGGCCTTTGGAAATTTCCCTTTTTTAATATTGAAAAATGCCGATAGTGATAGTAGAAATGCTCAAATATAAATTATTGTTGTCTTGTTAATGGAGTTTCCTGTTGCATTACTTCATACCAAACCATCAAATCGGAGAAAATTACTTGATGGCCATCGACATTTTTTTCTCGAGAGAATGAAACACTGTACCAATATGGTAGTTTAATTTTATTCTCGGATTTACAAACGTGTTTCTCTATTCGAGATGCAAATACAAAACACCAACAATCAAAATCTGAATTTGGGAAACAAATATTACCTTCAACGATTTAAAGGATAGTCAAGAATTTGCTCTAAAAGCTCAATATCCGTAAAGAGGTCGTCATTTTTTCTGATTTTCAATTAAAATATGGTCGAGAAGCATTTTTGCAGAATTAATTTTGAGTCGTTTTTGGAAAGTTTAAAGTACGTGATCATTGTGTTTCTATTTATTTATTTTTTGCCTTTGAATAAACGCATCTTTACATTGACCGTTTGCTCGTCAATTTGTATAAAGCAAATTTTTATGAAATTCTAAAGTAGAACATATTTTGAGTAAATTTGAAAAGATTCAAGTATGTGGCAATCGTTTTTCGGTTACCGTTTTGCTTCTGAAAAGACGAAACTTCAGAATGACGATTTGCTGTGTTCTCAGGTGATTATTTCAAAATTGTTGGAAAAGCTTTTCTAGATTTTTGCAGAAACGCAAAGTAGGATGTATTTTGAGTAAATTTGGAAATTTACAAGTACGCGGCTTTTGCTTTGCGTCTCATCCTCAGAATGTGTCACTTGTACGCCATTAGGGATGGACGATATTTCACATACCTGTGATTTTTCACTAGTATTGAAAAATCACAGGTCGTTACTGTTACTAATAGACGAATTTCACTGCTACTTAAAATCACCGCTACTTAAGAACACTGATACTTAAAATCACCGCTACTTAAAATCACTGATACTTAAAATCACCGCTACTTAAAATCACTGCTACTTTAAATCACAGCTATTTAAAATCACTGCTACTTAAAATCTCTGCTATTTAAACTGTCGCTAAAACTGTGATTGCTCTTTAAAATCACAACTGTTACCTGAAAACGTGATTGTAAGAAGACAATGGAGAATAGCATTTCTAAATATTATTTTATATTCAATACTGTATATTCCCCATTTACTCTTACTCTCACGTTCAAATTACGATTTTCATCAATTGAAAAACAAATATATAAAAACAATTTCTACAAAATGGTAAACCCAAAATTACTCAAAATTCATTTTAATTTAAGATTTAGTGCGAATATATAAACATACATTTTGAAATTGCAAACTTCATTAACTGAAAATTAAAAATAAAAACAATTTGAAAATCTTCAAATGCTTAAAAAATTAAAACAAAAATCTCAAAAAATCCAAAAATCTCTATTGAAAATTGTTGAATTAAAAAAAAAACAAATTGATTTTAAATAAGCGGTACTTCGGTCATTGAGGATAATTTTTGATAGAATTTTTCCCTATTTTTGTAAGTGTTCAAAAAATTAAAATTAAAATTTTCAAAAATCCATATCTCTGTTGAAAAATGTTGAATTTGCAAAAACCAAATTGGTTTTGAGTAACCGGTACTTCGACCATTGAGGATGATTTTTTATGGAATTTTTCCTGCGTTTTTATATTTTTTTCTGCGAGGTTTTTCTTCAGGTGCTCAGAAAATTAATACAAAAATTTTAAAAAATCCATATCTCTATTGGAAATTCATTAATTTACAAAAACCAAATTGATTTTGAATAAGCAATACTTCGGCCATTGAGAATGATTTTTATGGAAATTTTCCTGCATTTTTTATATTTTTTTCTGCGAGGTTTTTGTTCAGGTGCTCAAAAAATTAAAACAAAAATTTTCAAAAATCCATATCTCTGTTGAAAATTGTTGAATTTACAAAAACCAAATTGATTTTGAATAAGCGATACTTCGGCCATTGAGGATGTTTTTTATGAAATGTTTCCTGCGTTTTTTATATTTTTTTCAGTGATGTTTTTGTTCAGGTGCTCAAAAAATTAAAACAAAAATTTTCAAAAATCGTTATCTCAATTGAAAATTGTTAACTTTACAAAAACCAAATTGATTTTGAATAAGCGATACTTCGGACATCGAGGATGATTTTTTACGGAATTTTTCCTTCGTTTTTTTTTTAAATATATTTGTCTGCGATGTTTTTTGCGATCATGGTCACATTTTGAAATCACTGATATTAGAAAGTAGCAATCACAGGTAGCAACGTGATTCAAAAGTAGCACTTTTGCCCATCTCTATATGCGATGCATCGCCTTTTAGAATTATTATTAGTTGCGTTATTTTATTTCCAATTAAATTTTACTTCATTTTAGTGCCAGCAATGCGGAAAATCCTTCAAGCGATCGTCGACCCTCTCCACCCACCTTCTCATACATTCGGACACGCGGCCCTACCCCTGCCAGTTCTGCGGGAAACGGTTTCACCAAAAATCGGACATGAAGAAGCACACCTACATACATACAGGTACATTAAATAGCAAGTAATTATCATTTGCATGTAGTTATACCGTGAGATCGAAAAAAAAATTAGTCAAAGCAGGTCATGAATTTTTGTCTTTTTTTAATTCCTAAAATTTGAAAATAATGAACAAATTAGAAACAACCTTACTTGTTGCAGAAAGCATTAAATAAATTACATTTCGTTTTATTGAATTTATTGAAAATAATGATTGACACAAGAAGTTTTTTTTTTTGGAACTGCTTTGACTATCTTAAGGTACATTTCTCCTTTCAAATCCTACACAGAAATATTTTTACAAATACTGAAAACTACAATTAAATGAATATACAGTGTGTCTGCTTAAGTTCGCACCATATGGAAAACTTTCTTATTATTAATTTTACGAAAAAAAGTTATTCTTTAAAAAAAGTTCTGCATAATCTTAAACTTAAAATGCAACCATCAGATATTAATTTTTTTTAGTCGTCTACGCGGTTTCTCAAAAATATGAATTTGGCTCAAGAATAAATTACCTTTATTTTTGACAATATGAACAATTGTTATTAAGAAAAGTTGATCAGAACTAAAAACTACGTTCAAATATGCAATTACATCCAATTACGTGTAAAAAAATGTGTTCTTTTTTATCTAAAATAACAATGCAAATGTAGGATGCACTGATAAACAAATGATTTTTCTGGATGCCTGTTGTTAAATATTTCAGCTGCTTCACGATAAGTTTTATAATTATCACCAACGATTAACACAATTTCTACTTTTTCTTTCACACTTAATATCACCGGCATGTTAACAAATTTTATTTGACATACAATGTCAAACAATTCTTGCTATCAAGAAGTCATTTGTTTATCAGTGCATCCTAGATTTCACGCAACTACAGTTACATTTGCATTGTTATTTTAGATAAAAAAAACCAATTTTTTTACATGTAATTGGATGTAATTACATATTTGAACGTAGTTTTTAGTTCTGATCAACTTTTCTTAATAACAATTGTTCATATTGTCAAACATAAAGGTAATTTATTCTTGAGCCAAATTCATATTTTTGAGAAACCGCGTAGACGACTAAAAAAATTAATATCTGATGGTTACATTTTAAGTTTAAGATCATGCAGAACTTTTTATAAAGAATATTTTTTCGTAAAATTAATAATAATTTTTTTTCCATATGGTGCGAACTTAAGCAGACACACTGTATATTGTATGAAAATATTTGTTTATAAAATCATTGCTTTTTGAAAAAAAAAATATATATTTTTTTTTTCATTTTTTTGTTAGACTTTGTTTTATAGCATACATTACTTTTCTTCTTTAAAATATCATGAGTTGTAGTTAGACTCTACGGGGTGTTGAATTGCGAAGCGGGCCATAGGGATTTACATGTAAAATTTGAAATGTATTAATATTGGCTCCCCTAATTATTTAACAGCATCGGTCTTCATACATTATTTTTAAAGCTTCTTAAGCTAAATTATTTGGTAACTTGCTCAATAGTTTCTGTACAGTATTAACCGAGATATTTGCAAAAAACTTTATAACTATTTTAAATTGAAAAGAAAGGTTTGCCATGAAATCATAATGGCGGATATTTCATTTTTCTCTAAAAAGTGACGTTTGCTGTCGCGTTACGATTTACAATTTCTACACAAGAAAGAATTCCCGCAGAAGGCAATGACCTAGCAAAAGTACTATTCAATGAATAATTCCTACTTTACTCTAAAGAAATGTGTTACACTTGGCTCCTTTAACCCTTTCAGCCCTGGATTTTTAAATATGAAAAAAAAAATTGTTTTGTTAATTATTATTGATGGGGAGCTTCTTAAGACCATAAATACCAAATTTGAATTTATTTGATTAATTAGTATAGGAATTAATTAGTGAAGTGACATCTAGTGATAAACAGCAAAAATATGGATTGTCATAGTAAGTAGAGACATGTAAATATTGCCACCACCAGGGCCGAAAGGGTTAATTATTCTGTAATATCGATCTACTTACATTATTTTTATACTCATTGAAATGTTGCAAATAGGGCCGATAATGTCGATGTGGACATCTGTGAATCGGTCATCCGGGTCTGGAAATTTCGCAACGGGTGACACTGTGTGTCGTTGCCGCCGCATGCTCCGCGGCCAGGGCGACGCTACCGTACTTTTTCCGGTATTGTCTACTCCGTAATTTCAACACTGAACAAATTACGTACACTTCTAAAATAATACCGGAGTAAAACCATTTACTTATAAATACTTTTTCTTGTGTATAAAACACGACCGGTTGTAAATCGCAATGTGACATCTACCGTCACTTTTTCGAACAAAATGAAATGTCGGCCATTATGATTTCATGGCAAACCTTTGTTTTGAATTCAAAATAGTTGTAAAGTTTTATGCAAATATCTCGGTTAATACTCTTGAGTAAGGTACCAAATCATTTAGCTTATAAAGCTTTAAAAAAATGAATTAATCTCAGACATGACTGCTATGTTTCTCTCTCTCAGGCAACGAAATTCTGTGGCTCACACGTTATTACAGGAATATATAGAATAATCGTGTAACACGAGTAAAGTTGTCCGATTGAATTTTTAAAGCGGGTAATGTCTATTATTACAACTGGTGAGTCCATAAAAGTTAATGGTACAATTTAAAACAGCTTAGACGATGAAAAGAGCGCCGCTTCCCTCTGAATTATTCACGTCCGCACAACATATCCCCCCATCAATTATTAAACGGACGTCCAAAGGCTATAATCGAACGATCGCAATTGAATTATTTAAAGTGATAGTTTCGAATTGGAATAGCGGCGGGGGAAAGAAAGAAAAAAAACCCACACTCGAGTGTGAGTCTCTTCATTCGAACCACCGCCATCATCTCGTTCATTACATATTTATTATACACGTTTCATGCTGTTTTACGTAATACACAACTTTTACAACAAATCGTGTTAGTTATTAATGTTGATTGCCGGTTGCTCGAAATGATGAGGAGTACACATTATCGACTGAAAAGTAGTTTTTAGTTTAAATTTTTGCAATTTGTTCGCGTACAACTCAGCGGCGGCTCCTGGATTTCCGTTGGTGAGGCAAAGACAAAGTTGGCGCTCGTGCTGCACTACTTACTCCAATAGAGGAAGCAAATATTCCGTTGCTTTTTCGGTCAAATTTTCTTCGCCGAATATCAACGAGCCGCCGCTGATACAACTATTCTAATTAATAGCTTTGTACAGGACGGCAAACGTAACTTGCCGTTGCGCAGTGGCAAAATTGTGGGCGGAACCTTCGAAGGGCGCTCTCGATAGATTTCGTGAAGAGTTCGCGCGCCTGGTACATTCAATTATGTGGAGGAGAGCGCCCGATAGAGTTGCACGCGAAGAATATGTGCTTGCTTATTACAGAGACTCTACTCGGCCGGCTGTAGAGAGAGAGAGAGAGAGAGAGCTTTCGCTTGCTCTCTGCGCGTCTGGCCAACTTACATTTGCCGTCCTATACAGGTACATTCATTTACAACTCTATCGGGCGCTCTCCTCCACCAACCATTGCACTGTCACTTTTGAAAATGAATGTACCAGGCGCGCGAACTCTTCACGAAATCTATCGGGAGCGCCCTTCGACGGTTCCACCCACAATTTTGCCACTGCGCAACGGCAAGTTACGTTTGCCGTCCTGAAGTTGAGAGATAGTGGGTGGTTCCTATCCTATAATTCAATCTGCTGTAAAAAAAAAGTTGACCATTGTGTAAAAAAACATTCATATTAATTCTAAAAAAATGATTTCAAAGTGTAATCCTTAAAAAAAAAATTAACAATACTTGTTTACATAAAAAGTGCATTAAATTAAGGCTTAACGATGTGCACGCAGGATGGGGGCCCAGGAAGTGCACTAAGCACATAAGCAGTTGCGCCGGGGGTTGGTAGCACTGGCGACTTCCGGTCGGACACGCGCCCATAACGCCCTCTGCACGCGCGCGAACGCGTGCACCTGCATTTTGTATTAAATATCAGTTATGCACTGCCGACTTCACACACGTACACACACACACGTGTATTCACATTCTCAACCGAACATCCCAAATGTCTTCCGCGTGGCACATGTCACGTTTAACACTCGCCTCCAACGTCTTTTTTTAATTGCCGTCGCCCTTTTTTTTTTACATTTGTATACGAATTTTTTTTTCAGAAACGAGAAAGAAATTTATCGAAATCATGAGGGAAGTGACATTTTTCGCATCCTATTAAATAATGTAAACGTTGTTAAATCGTTTTTGATTGAGAAAATTGTCCATTATACGGCTCGTGTTGCAAACTTCACCCTCGCGGCAATGGCCAACTTTCTCACTCGTTTAATAATATACTATTCTCTACCTAGGGAGGGAAGTAATAATTTCTCTCCCTAGGGAGGGAAGTAAGCATTTCTCTCCCTAGGGAAGGAAGTAAAAATTTCTCTCCCTAGGGAGGGAAGTGATCATTTCTCTCCCTAGGGAAGGAAGCAATAATTTCTCTCCTGGAGAAATATATCCAATAAGAACAAAATTGAAAGATTTTTTCACGACCACTTTGGAGAAGATAAAAACAAAACTTTTAAATTTCTTTACATCTTGCAAACTACAATCAATGAAAATGAGTTGAAAACAATCTAAACCGCCATCAACTTCTAGCGCAAAGGTTAACCCGTAAACTGGCAACTAACATGTTTCCATGGGCATTTTTGGGCAATTTTTGGCATTTAGAATTTTTCTTTTTATTGTTAAAATGAAACCGTTTTCAGTAATGAAAATTGTTGACAGTCCTGAATAGTTATTTTTGGCAATTGAAATTTCCTATCTACTGCCAACGTGCCATTTGTGATAGTAGATATGTGCGATTTTTGACAGGTCGAAATTGTCATTTTTAGCAGTTGTAATTTTCTTTTTTTTAATATCAAAAAATGCCGTTTTTTGATAGTAAAATTCCACAATTTTTGACAGTACTGACAGTGCCGTTTGCGGTGGCAAAAATGCAGAATTTTTGACATTGTCATTTTTGACGATTAAAAATGTATCTTTTTACTATTAAAAAATGCCATTTCTGACAGTAAAAAAATGCCATTTCTGACAGTACAATTTCACAATTTTTGACAATTTGTAATTGTTACTTTTGGCCGTTGGAAATTTCCCTTTTTTAATATTGAAAAATGCCGATAGTAATAGTAGAAAAGCTCAAATTTTGACAGTTAAAAAAATTTGGTTTTGGAATTTTTCTTTGTACTGTTGAAATGAAACCGTTCTCAGTAATAAAAATTTTTGACAGTCCTGAATAGTTATTTTTGACAATTGAAATTTCCTTTCTACTGCCAACGTGCCATTTGTGATGGTAGATATGTGCGATTTTTGACAGTTCGAAATTGTCATTTTTGGCAGTTGAAATTTTCTTTTTTTTTAATATCATAAAATGCCGTTTTTTATTGTAAAAATCCACAATTTTTGACAGCTACAAATTTCTTTATGTGTCGTTTGCGGTGGCAAAAATGCAGAATTTTTGACATTGTCATTTTTGACGATTAAAAATTTATCTTTTTACTATTGAAAAATGCCGCTTCTGACAGTAGAATTTCACAATTTTTGACAATTTGTAATTGTTACTTTTGGCCGATGGAAATTTCCCTTTTTTAATATTGAAAAATGCCGATACTGATAGTAGAAATGCTCAAATTTTGACAGTCTAACATTTTTGGCATTTGGAAACTTCCTTTTTATTGTTGAAATGTGTCGTTTTCAGTACATCCTTTTTACTGCCAAGTACCATTTGTGATAGTAGTGCTATTTTTGACAGTTCGAAATTGTCATTTTTAGCAGTTGAAATTTACTTTTTTAAATACTAAACAACGCCGTCTTTGATAGAAAAAAAAACATAATTTTTGGCAGCTGCAAATTTCTTTATTTACTGTTGAATCGTGCCGTTTGTGGTGGTAGAAATGTAGAATTTTTGACAATTCGAAATTGTCATTTTTAGCAGTTAAAATTTTCTTTTTTTTTAATATTAAAAAATGCCGTTTTTGATAGTAAAAATCCACAAGTTTTGACCGCTGTAAATTTCTTTATGTGCCGTTTGTGGTGGCAGAATGCAGAATTTTTGACAATTCGAAATTGTCATTTTTAGCAGTTAAAATTTTCTTTTTTTAATATCAAAAAAATGCCGTCTTTGGTAGTAAAAAAACACTATTTCTAGCAGCTGCAAATTTCTTTATGTGCCGTTTGCGGTGGCAAAAATGCAGAATTTTTGATAATTCGAAATTGTCATTTCCTTTTTTTTAAATATAAAAAATGCCGGTTTTGATAGTAATAATCCATAATTTTTGACAACTGCAAATTTCGTTATGTGCCGTTTGCGGTGACAAAAATGCAGAATTTTTGACAATTCGATATTGTAATTTTTGAATTTATTCGAAATTTCTGTATGAAAATTTTGCCCTCCTCCGGGAAAATTTCTACGGACGCCCATGCATGTGTCAAAATCGCGTAGGTGATCATGTGATCATTCCCACATCCCCGTTCTTCCTCTCCGAAAACGCATTTTTGGCGGAAAATTTTAACGAAACAAAAAACGAACGCAATGGCCGCCGTCGCGTCGTCGTTGCCGTTAATGGCACGTTTTGTCCGCTAAGTAATAGCTTCGTATTGACATAATGTCACCGGACCATTTATACTTGTCACACACACATCTCTCGCATTTATGAATTATTATTATGGGCTTTCTCTAGTCTCTCTTCTATTTGTACGTGTGTATATTTGATGTGTTTGTGCAAGATTAATGTAATCACAAACCGCCGACAATCACGGTTGTTGGTTGATCGATGGACGTAGTCCGTTCGGCCCATGGAAGGCTGTAATTTTCTTTGAAATTAATCATTCACACTTTTATCGAACGTATTCGCCATTAGAATGTATTTAAATGTAATGCGTCTATGCGCGTATTTATATTTTTCCTTTCTCCATTACAAAGTACGTGATCGTGATTTTTTTTTCAAAATTTTTTTTTACTGAAATTCCGTTTTGGGGTCCCTAGATGCCATTTCAATAATTTCTGGAAAAAAAAATTGTGTCTGTGTGATATTTTTTATGGTAAATTCCGAAACAACTAGTGATACCATTTTTTGGGTTTTTCTTTTGTTTTATGACTGTATATGTCCACAATGTTTTCTAAAAAAATTATTTGAATTCCTCAGGTGGTTTTCGAAAAAATTAAAGAAATCTAGAAAGTGCGCATTTACCAAGCAGCGTTTTTTTATGGAAAATTCCAGAATAACCAGTTATACTATATTTTGGGTTATTCTTTTGTTTTGTAGCTGCCTACGTCTAATGTTAAAGCGGTTTTCGAAAAAATGAAAGTGCGCATTTATCAAGCAGCGACTTTTTTATGGAAAATTCCGGAAGAACTAAAAATACATTTTCTGGGGATTTTATTTTGTTTTATTAGCTACATTGTTCTATAATGTTTTTTTTTATTTAATCAAATTCTTCAAGCAGTTTTTGAAAAATATTAAAGACATCAAGTCGAAAGTGTGTATTTATCAAACAGTACTGCAGAACAGTCGAAACTTGCTGAAAGTTACTCAGAATAGATAAATATACTAAATTCTAAAAAAAGTAATAACATTTTTCGTGCTTAGATTTTGAGAAAATCTTACTAGAATTTGAAATTGTAAATTTTCAAATTATCAAATTATCAAATTGCTTATATATTTATTTCCATTTTTTTCGACAATTCAAAATTTAGAATTTAAAAAAATTCGCAACTCACAAGAAAATTGTTGCATTTTTAAAAATCAAAATTATTTTAAGAGAATGATGTTTCCTAAACTATATAAAATTTTTGTAGAATTTTAACCAAGCGATTTATATTTATTTTAATTTTTTCTGCAATTCAAAATTTAGAATTTAAAAAAAATCGCTACTCGCAAAAAAATGGTTGCATTTTTAAAAATCAAAATTATTTTGAAAGAATGATGTTTCCTAAACTATATAAAAATTTTGTAGAATTTTACCCAAGCGATTTATATTTATTTTAATTTTTTTCAACAATTCAAAATTTAGAATTAAAAAAAAAAACGCAACTCGCAAGAAAATTGTTGCATTTTTAAAAATCAAAATTATTTTGAAAGAATGATGTTTCCTAAACTAAATAAAATTTTTGTAGAATTTTACCCAAACGATTTATATTTATTTTAATTTTTTCAACAATTCAAAACTTAGAATTTAAAAAAAATTCGCAATTCACAAGAAAATTGTTGCATTTTTAAAAATCAAAATTATTTTAAAAGAATGATGTTTCCTAAACTATATAAAATTTTTGTAGAATTTTAACCAAGCGATTTATATTTATTTTAATTTTTTCAACAATTCAAAATTAAGAATTTAAAAAAATTCGCAACTCACAAGAAAATTGTTGCATTTTCAAAAATCAAAATTATTTTGAAAGAATGATGTTTCCTAAACTAAATAAAATTTTTGTAGAATTTTACCCAAGCGATTTATATTTATTTCAATTTTTTCAACAATTCAAAATTTAGAATTTAAAAAAAAACGCAACTCACAAGAAAATTGTTGCATTTTTAAAAATCAAAATTATTTTGAAAGAATGATGTTTCTTAAACTAAATAAGATTTTTGTAGAATTTTACCCAAGCGATTTATATTTATTTTAATTTTTTCAACAATTCAAAATTTAGAATTTAAAAAAATTCGCTACTCGCAAAAAATTGATGCATTTTTAAAAATCAAAATTATTTCGAAATAATGATGTTTCCTAAACTAAATAAGATTTTTGTAGAATTTTACCCAAGCGATTTATATTTATTTCAATTTTTTCAACAATTCAAAATTTAGAATTTAAAAAAAATCGCAACTCACAAGAAAATTGTTGCATTTTTAAAAATCAAAATTATTTTGAATGAATGATGTTTCTTAAACTAAATAAGATTTTTGTAGAATTTTACCCAAGCGATTTATATTTATTTTAATTTTTTCAACAATTCAAAATTAAGAATTTAAAAAAATTCGCTACTCGCAAAAAAATTGATACATTTTTAAAAATTTAAATTATTTTGAAAGAATGATGTTTCCTAAACTAAATAAAAATTTTGTAGAATTTTACCCAAGCGATTTATATTTATTTCAATTTTTTCAACAATTCACAATTTAGAATTTAAAAAAATTCGTAACTCGCAAGAAAAATGTAGGATTTTTTGAAAATTAAGGTTGGACCGAAGTGTGGTGGGTGGTTCCTATGCTACAATCCAAATTATCGAAGATCAGTCAGTGATTTTGTAAAGGAAATAATTTATAAAAACAAGATCTTTACATTATTTTGTTGCCACTATTTACTTGTTTACAATTGTTTCATTTCAACTGGTTAGACTGTAGGACAGGGCCCACCCACCACCCTCCATACGAACTTCAACATAACCTACAAATACCGTCATGCCACAATTATATTCGCGTTTACAAAAAATGACCAAAATAATTCGATCAAACCAAAACAGTGATTTGTACTTTAAGTTAAAGTGAGATCTAAGGGTGGTGGGTGGGCTCTATTTTACAATCCAAATAGTTAAACACTAGTCAGTGATTTTATTGCAGATTTATCCGCTCGGGACAATCAATATTGTTTTTTTTTTAATTCTAGCGCATCTACGTGTACAAAACATAGAAAATGATTTTTTTAGGCTTCTTGCAGCTCTTGCACAAAAAACTGTCTTAGTGCTTTTTCAAAGAACAACAATTTCTGCACATTTTGACATTCAATACGTCAAAATTCAGCAATGCGTTGCGGAGTTATCCGCCTGAGAAAATCAAAATAATTAATTCTAGTGCATCTACGTACACAAAACAAAGAAAATTATTATTTACGGCATCTTCCAGCTCTTGCACAAAAAACTGTCTTAGTGCTTTTTCAAAGAACAACAATTTCTGCACATTTTGACATTCGGAACGTCAAAATTCAGCAATGCGTTACGGAGTTATCCGCCTGAGAAAATCAAAATAATTAATTCCAGTGCATCTACGTATACAAAACATAGAAAATTATTCTTTTCGGCATCTTCCAGCTCTTGCACAAAAAACTGTCTTAGTGCTTTTTCAAAGAACAACAATTTCTGCACATTTTGACATTCGAAACGTCAAAATTCAGCAATGTGTTGCTGAGTTATCCGCCTGAGAAAATCAAAATAATTAATTCCAGTGCATCTACGTATACAAAACATAGAAAATTATTATTTACGGCATCTTCCAGCTCTTGCACAAAAAACTGTCTTAGTGCTTTTTCAAAGAACAACAATTTCTGCACATTTTGACATTCGAAACGTCAAAATTCAGCAATGTGTTGCGGAGTTATCCGCCTGAGAAAATCAAAATAATTAATTCCCGTGCATCTACGCACACAAAACATAGAAAATTATTCTTTTCCGCATCTTCCAGCTCTTGCACAAAAACTGTCTTAGTGCTTTTTCAAAGAACAACAATTTCTGCACATTTTGACATTCGAAACGTCAAAATTCAGCAATGTGTTGCTGAGTTATCCGCCTGAGAAAATCAAAATAATTAATTCTAGTGCATCTACGCATACAAAACATAGAGAATTCTTCTTTTCGAGATCTTCTATATTGTTGGGTTTTAAAAGCCAAAATTATTTTTAAAGAATGATGTTTCCTGAACTAAATAAAATTTTTGTAAAATTTTACCTGCGCGATTTATTTTTTCTGTTCTGTAAAAAATTCGCAAGAAAATTGTCGTGATAGCACCGGTCGTGCATGCCCGCCAAAATTCTACGCAAAACAATCTATACGCTTCTTCAGCAAAATATCGTTATAAGAACCCACCAGGTAACCATTGCTACCAAAACAATCAGTTAATGTTTCTCAAGACATTATCGTAACTGTAAATACAATCAAACTTTTCCACCTATCGATAAGTATGTTGCCGGTCGCAAATTACCAATGCACACCGCCACAACTGTTAATTGCATACTTAGTATTCTCGATGGATAATCGCCAGCAAGATTATTCAAATGAAACTATACATGGTGAACATGTGTTCGTTCGTACCTTAATATGCGACACACACACACACACATACAGAGAGAGAGAGAGGCGCACGTGTGTGGATTCCTCTTTTGAGGCTCTAATGAAAAAATTGAACGATTATAATAATTCAGGCGTCGTTTAAGTGCGGGTAAATAGTAATTAGGGATAATGGCCGAGCGCAAATGATGGTCGGGAGGAAAAATGGGTAATTTGCTATTATTGCGTTACACTTTCGATAATTGTTTTTCCAGTTATGGGCACCTTAAGTGATTCCGATTGGTTAATGGGAGGCTCCGGGATGTGTTATTAGTTATTAGTAACGGTTTGTAGGGTACATGTCACGACCTGTTAGATGTCGTGAATAATGTTGTTGCATCCAATTAAGAAGGTGATGAAATCAAATTGAATTTGAGCGAACTAATATTTTCGGTTATATTTTCAATTCGAAGACAAAAAATGGTGATGTGGCCATCATGTTACTTACGACTTGATGGTACCATAGCCATTTATATTTACGTTTTCACGGTTTATTTTCAATTGAAATCATATTTTAAATGTACATCGAGCGTTGTGTAAACTCGGATGAAAGTGACGTTTAAAACGTCAAAATTATAAAAGATGGAAAAATTATTACTAACTCAGTTTACTCAAAAACTAAAGGGATTTCGAAAAAAACTTATTCTTTATAAGTTGTTCATTTTAGCATTCTCTACATTATTATTAACATAAATTTGCTGTAACTATTACCGTTTTATAATTATAAACCAAAAATTAAAAAAATAAATAATTTTTTTTCTCGAATAAAATTTTTTTTAAGCAAAAGATGTTCATTTCTTTGTTGTCTTCAAAGTTTGTTTAAATTTTATTGTGATATTTTTCATATTTAAGAAAATATTGGCAAAAAACAAAAAACAGTTAAGGTAAACGCCCACTTCCGGTGTACGAAATTTTACCAAAACCTTTTCAGTTCTTCGGATTATTAAATAAGCCTTATGTTCAAAGTTTCATATCAATTGCTCTATTAGTTTTTGAGATACAGTGCTATTAATTGATAAATGACAAATCAAATTGAATCTGAAATAATTTCTGTCATTTCGTCAGTGATGTTGGAAATTTAACAATTAAATAAAACGGAGATTGTGGGTTGCGTTTAAGAGAATACGAAGGGCGGTGGGTGGGTCCTATCCTACCCTCCAAACAGCAAAACCTTCGCGAGATGAAAAACCACGAAATATTTGTTGAAATTTCGACCGTAAGCTCTGAATTATGTTTTACAGGTTTTACTGTGGGATAGGAAACATCGTAAACGTCAGTGATGTTGTTGTATTTGGAACCAACCAATCCTGAATGTTAGTTCTGTTGTAAAAATCCGACAATAAATGGGAAATCTTAAGAACCTCACTGACAATCCTTGGAGTAACTATCCTTACATCAAATTACCTTTGACTCGATAAAAAACAATTTCCTTACGAAACCGAACTCGATTTATCAAAATGACATTACGCAATATTGAAAATCAATGTCTCCGATAAATTCGAATGTCCGACGGTGACGTTCTTGTGACCTTAATGGGAGCCGTTTATCGATGAATACGTCAACTTATTGATTGAATTAAAGTCGTCGCTCGTTAAAACAAATTGCGGGAGGAGGGTTCACGAAAACGGACCTCTCTAATGGCGATTAATTAATTAGAAACATCGAGATTAGATCGGAAGGACGGTCCCCCGGCGGCCATAACAATCAGTCTGAATAAATAGGAACGTGAATATTTTCGAATTGCCTTCCTGTAATTAATTCCCGTTCCATCATCTACGCCAAAGATTATCGCCATGCAAATGGCGGCGGCGTTCGCGTTATTGCATGAACCTAATTAGAAACGCGGACGGGAAAACGTCGGGTAATTGGAAGGTGGTTACGTCCATTAGAATTGCGTAATTATTTCCACAAAACGCGTAAATTCGCAAACGAATTCCCTCGTTGGTACATCAAACGAGAACTACAGTTTTAATTCCCACCACCAACGTAAGCTTGATGTACCAAAACTTCTCAGTAGGTGGAACTTCACTATTCACCACACCTATAAACCAGTGATGGTTCGCGGGTTTTTTTTCTGGTACGGCCGAGGAACAAGAGGTGGTAATACAAATAGGTAGAGTCAGTTGCAGAGACGGCTGGCTGCGTGACCCTACCTATCTGTATTGCCACCTCTTGTTCCTCGGCCGTACCAGAAAAACCCCGCGAACTATCACTGCTATAAACAACTTGTTTTAATAATTAATTTCATTTTTTTTTAAATCAGAAGTTCTTAACTTTAAATTTTAAATCCGCCGCAGTGGCAGATGACCAAGTATTCAACGCCAATAGTTACAATTGATAAATTATGAACATTTTTTTAAAATCATATTTGCCATGAAAATTTTGTTTAGTACAACGATCAGACGATAGATTCCGCCACTTTGACGTTTCCGTCTCTCTATTTACCGTCCTAATTCTTAACTCTACTTATTAAACTCTCTCGATAAGTCCGTAAAAGCTTTATTAAATCATTCCGTTGCAATTGCTTCTTTAAAAAGAATTCATGCTGCTAAAAGTGCTGCTCAAATTACTCAAATCCGATACCGACGAAACCTCGTCGTTACCGTACACCGGCGACGAGTACATGCAATGCCTCATCGAAACACAATCGCAGGAATCATCCGCGCTTTGATCTTCGATTTCTTCAGAATTCCAATCATCGTCAACCGTCTTAGTATCCGTATTCTGTCTCCCAGTTTTCTGAATAGTTTCAATTGCCGTGACCGACTCTTCCCTAACTATGGTCTGCTCTGAAGGATCCTCGTTAACGTCTTTAGTTTGTGTCACCTCGCTCTTCGTATTAGATGTTGTCGTCTCGACCTCCACGGATTTATCTCCCTTGGATGTAATGGTCTGTGTGTCGTCGTCTTTGAGCGAAAGCGCTTCGCCCGTGTCTCCCAATACCGAATTATCCTCAATTTCTGCTTCGGCTTCGGCTTTGAAATATTCACTTGACTCTTTGCCGAGCGATTCGCGTTCATCGTTGCAGCCGCGCAATTCCGGAACGAATCTGTCCAGGTGGTTGAAGACGCGCGTCATGAAATTGCAGCGGTCATCCGGGCGCTGTTTCTTCGGACAGCTCCTGGTTATCTTCGTGCATCTGTACAGGTTGGTCGAGTTGGTTCTCAGGATACGGGTCAGTTGGAGATCCGATTGGCTGATATCTGAGAATCCGGTGGGATTCAGTTGGCTCATGGTGTTCGACTGCGGGCGGGCATTCCTGCAACTTTTGTGCATGACTAATAATTTTTGACATCTACTACTTTGACAACTTATCTGTCATTACGTCGCTGGACTATACTTTACGAAGTTTAGTGTTTACAAACTTGATCATAAGTTTAACATGTACTACAAGAGCTTCTGGATCAAACTCGTCTCCTAACGTGTCCAAGATAAGTTTAACAGATTTTCAGTCTTCATTTGTGGATTTCGTTTTCTGTATTTCTACGAGAAATATCTGTAGATGGTTGCCGGCCGATGGAATCATTCACTCGGTTTTGTAAATTCCACTTTTCCTTGAAATTTGGACAAGTTAACATTGGATAACGTGACCTTACAGTATTTGTAGATTTCTCTTCTCATCTTTTCAAATAGAAAAATAAAAGTTCCATATGACTAAATACTTCATTGGCTGTAGACAAGCTTCTTATGCCAGGCCAAAAAAAAAACAACTGTATTTTTCAGGCTACATTTCGTTTTATTGAATTTATTGAATGAATGTATTTTTCGGTTGAAAAAAATTGAGAATAAAAAATCGTCGCAATGTTTGTGCCTTTACTCACAAAAAAAAAATCTTTTTAATTTCATTTGCTAAAAAGAGCTCCTTTCTGATCCGAATAAGTTCTGGATCGATATGAAGCGTTTATTTTATTTGCAAAATTTCATTACGTGCAGCGGACATAAATTACATACCTCGGCCGTTATGCATGCGCGACGCCGTTCTTTCTTATCATTACTATTTCAGCTGTGCAGATGTCCTTTTCATGTGGTCGTCGTGTGCACAATAATGACGGTGAGTAATATGCGGGCCCATAAACCTTCCCAACCATTCGACTGTGATTATCCGACAGTCCACAAATTATTAAACATGCAAAAACTGCTCGTAAATTAACAAAATAATATTGCTCTTAATCTTTGGAGTAATTGAATTAAAAATACAAAAAATACAAAAACAATTGCCATCGACTTAAAACTTTCCAAATTTACTCAAAATACATCCAGGAGTGTAATTCCGTTAAAAACTGCAAGTACGCCATGCATGGATTTTAAGATAAATCCTTGCGAACGAAGCAAAATTTCTTTAAAATTTGTAATATTTTCCCCGACGGAAAAAAAATATAAAAACAATTGCCATCGACTTGAAACTTTCCAAATTTACTCAAAATTCATCCAGGAGTATAATTCCATTAAAAACTGCAAATACGCCATGCGTGGATTTTAAGATAAATCCTTGCGAACGAAGCAAAATTTCTTGAAAATTTGTAGTAATTTCACCGACGCAAAAAAAATATAAAAACAATTGCCATCGACTTGAAACTTTCCAAATTTACTCAAAATACATCCAGGAGTGTAATTCCATTAAAAACTGCAAATACGCCATGCGTGGTTTTTCAGATAAATCCTTGCGAAAGAAATAAAATTTATTGAAAATTTTTAATATTTTCACCGACGCAAAAAAAATACAAAAACAATTGCCATCGACTTGAAACTTTCCAAATTTACTCAAAATACATCCAGGAGTATAATTCCATTAAAAACTGCAAATACACCATGCGTGGATTTTAAGATAAATCCTTGCGAACGGAGCAAAATTTCTTGAAAATTTGTAATATTTTCACCGACGCAAAAAAAATACAAAAACAATTGCCATCGACTTGAAACTTTCCAAATTTACTTAAAATACATCCAGGAGTATAATTCCATTAAAAACTGCAAATACGCCATGCGTGGATTTTAAGATAAATCCTTGCGAACGGAGCAAAATATCTTGAAAATTTGTAATATTTTCACCGACGCAAAAAAAATATAAAAACAATTACCATCGACTTGAAACTTTCCAAATTTACTCAAAATACATTCAGAAGTATAATTCCATTAAAAACTGCAAATACGCCATGCATGGATTTTAAGATAAATCCTTGCGAACGAAGCAAAATTTCTTGAAAATTTGTAATAATTTCTCCGACGCAAAAAAATATAAAAACAATTGCCATCGACTTGAAACTTTCCAAATTTACTCAAAATACATTCAGAAGTATAATTCCATTAAAAACTGCAAATACGCCATGCATGGATTTTAAGATAAATCCTTGCGAACGAAGCAAAATTTCTTGAAAATTTGTAATAATTTCTCCGACGCAAAAAAATATAAAAACAATTGCCATCGACTTGAAACTTTCCAAATTTATTCAAAATACATTCAGAAGTATAATTCCATTAATACTTGAAAATACGCCATGCATGGATTTTAAGATAAATCCTTGCGAACGAAGCAAAATTTCTTGAAAATTTGTAATATTTTCACCGACGCAAAAAAATACAAAAACAATTGCCACCGACTTAAAACTTTCCAAATTTACTCAGAATTCATCCAGAAGTATAATTCCATTAAAAACCGGAAATACGCCATGCATGGATTTTAAGATAAATCGTTGCGAACGAAGCAAAATTTCTTGAAACTTTGTAATAATTTCACCGACGCAAAAAAAATATAAAAACAATTGCCATCGACTTCAAACTTTCCAAATTTACTCAAAATACATCCAGGAGTATAATTCCATTAAAAACTGCAAATACGCCATGCGTGGATTTTACGATAATTCCTTGCGAACGAAGCAAAATTTCTTGAAAATTTGTAATATTTTCACCGACGCAAAAAAAATACAAAAACAATTGCCATCGACTTGAAACTTTCCAAATTTACTCAAAATACATCCAGGAGTATAATTCTATTAAAAACTGCAAATACGCCATGCGTGGATTTTAAGATAAATCCTTGCGAACGGAGCAAAATATCTTGAAAATTTGTAATATTTTCACCGACGCAAAAAAAATATAAAAACAATTACCATCGACTTGAAACTTTCCAAATTTACTCAAAATACATTCAGAAGTATAATTCCATTAAAAACTGCAAATACGCCATGCATGGATTTTAAGATAAATCCTTGCGAACGAAGCAAAATTTCTTGAAAATTTGTAATAATTTCTCCGACGCAAAAAAATATAAAAACAATTGCCATCGACTTGAAACTTTCCAAATTTATTCAAAATACATTCAGAAGTATAATTCCATTAATACTTGAAAATACGCCATGCATGGATTTTAAGATAAATCCTTGCGAACGAAGCAAAATTTCTTGAAAATTTGTAATATTTTCACCGACGCAAAAAAATACAAAAACAATTGCCACCGACTTAAAACTTTCCAAATTTACTCAGAATTCATCCAGAAGTATAATTCCATTAAAAACCGGAAATACGCCATGCATGGATTTTAAGATAAATCGTTGCGAACGAAGCAAAATTTCTTGAAACTTTGTAATAATTTCACCGACGCAAAAAAAATATAAAAACAATTGCCATCGACTTCAAACTTTCCAAATTTACTCAAAATACATCCAGGAGTGTAATTCCATTAAAAACTGCAAATACGCCATGCGTCGTTTTTCAGATAAATCCTTGCGAACGAAATAAAATTTATTGAAAATTTTTAATATTTTCACCGACGCAAAAAAAATACAAAAACAATTGCCATCGACTTGAAACTTTCCAAATTTACTCAAAATACATTCAGAAGTATAATTCCATTAAAAACTGCAAATACGCCATGCATGGATTTTAAGATAAATCCTTGCGAACGAAGCAAAATTTCTTGAAAATTTGTAATATTTTCACCGACGCAAAAAAAATATAAAAACAATTACCATCGACTTGAAACTTTCCAAATTTACTCAAAATACATCCAGGAGTATAATTCCATTAAAAACTGCAAATACGCCATGCATGGATTTTAAGATAAATCCTTGCGAACGAAGCCAAATCTCTTGAAATTTTGTAATAATTTCACCGGCGCAAAAAAAATATAAAAACAATTGCCATCGACGTGAAACTTTCCAAATTTACTCAAAATACATCCAGGAGTATAATTCCATTAAAAACTGCAAATACGCCATGCATGGATTTTAAGATAAATCCTTGCGAACGGAGCAAAATCTCTTGAAATTTTGTAATAATTTCACCGGCGCAAAAAAAATATAAAAACAATTGCCATCGACTTGAAACTTTCCAAATTTACTCAAAATACATCCAGGAGTATAATTCCGTTAAAAACTGCAAATACGCCATGCATGGATTTTAAGATAAATCCTTGCGAACGAAGCAAAATCTCTTGAAATTTTGTAATAATTTCACCGGCGCAAAAAAAATATAAAAACAATTGCCATCGACTTGAAACTTTCCAAATTTACTCAAAATACATCCAGGAGTATAATCCCATTAAAAACTGCAAATACGCCATGCATGGATTTTAAGATAAATCCTTGCGAACGGAGCAAAATTTCTTGAAAATTTGTAATAATTTCACCGACGCAAAAAAAATATAAAAACAATTGCCATCGACTTGAAACTTTCCAAATTTACTCAAAATACATCCAGGAGTATAATTCCATTAAAAACTGCAAATACGCCATGCATGGATTTTAAGATAAATCCTTGCGAACGAAGCAAAATCTCTTGAAATTTTGTAATAATTTCACCGGCGCAAAAAAAATATAAAAACAATTGCCATCGACGTGAAACTTTCCAAATTTACTCAAAATACATCCAGGAGTATAATTCCATTAAAAACTGCAAATACGCCATGCATGGATTTTAAGATAAATCCTTGCGAACGGAGCAAAATCTCTTGAAATTTTGTAATAATTTCACCGGCGCAAAAAAAATATAAAAACAATTGCCATCGACTTGAAACTTTCCAAATTTACTCAAAATACATCCAGGAGTATAATTCCATTAAAAACTGCAAATACGCCATGCATGGATTTTAAGATAAATCCTTGCGAACGGAGCAAAATCTCTTGAAATTTTGTAATAATTTCACCGGCGCAAAAAAAATATAAAAACAATTGCCATCGACGTGAAACTTTCCAAATTTACTCAAAATACATCCAGGAGTATAATTCCATTAAAAACTGCAAATACGCCATGCATGGATTTTAAGATAAATCCTTGCGAACGGAGCAAAATCTCTTGAAATTTTGTAATAATTTCACCGGCGCAAAAAAAATATAAAAACAATTGCCATCGACGTGAAACTTTCCAAATTTACTCAAAATTCATCCAGGAGTATAATTCCATTAAAAACTGCAAATACGCCATGCGTGGATTTTAAGATAAATCCTTGCGAACGAAGCAAAATTTCTTGAAAATTTGTAATATTTTCACCGGCGCAAAAAAAATACAAAAACAATTGCCATCGACTTGAAATTTTCCAAATTTACTCAAAATACATCCAGGAGTATAATTCCATTAAAAACTGCAAATACGCCATGCATGGATTTTAAGATAAATCCTTGCGAACGGAGCAAAATTTCTTGAAAATTTGTAATAATTTCACCGACGCAAAAAAAATACAAAAACAATTGCCATCGACTTGAAATTTTCCAAATTTACTCAAAATATATCCAGGAGTATAATTCAATTGAAATAATACAAAAAAAAGTTTAAAATAAAAGCCTCGATTACAACCATTTCATTACATAAAATTACAATCGAGACGGATTTGTACAAATACAGCGAGTGAAATGACATCATTATATAAATCAATTCTGATTATGACATTTTTGCGCCGCGTGTACTAAAATGGCATAATGCCGTATACGTGCGATTTTATTAGAAAAACTGCTTTATGCATTATTCCCAATCAGGCAATTACGGTTGAGTTACGGGTCGGATTTTCTGGGCGAAATAAGACATTGACTTTAATTTCTTGGAAATGGTGCTCCGGCCCGATTGGATTTCATTATCTTTTCTTTTGAGAGCGGTACCGGCCTGAAATGGCCATGGCCAGCAAAAAAATGAGCCTATATGGTATCGTGTGTGTATCGTACATGGACGTCGCCATTTTCTGTAATACGTCTGGCTTTGTGGTGCTTTGATAAATCATTTGTAATTATAATAAAACTCACCGTGTGCTTTACTATGTTGATTATTAAATGATCCACACGTAAGAGAAAAAAATGTTTACCTTCTTTCTGGATGCATTTGTAAATATTTTTGACAGGTCAGTAATAATAATAAAACTTACTGATGTTGATTGAATGATCCACACATAAAAAAAATATTTGCCTTCTTTCTGGATATATTTTTAAATATTCTTAACTGGCCAATATTGTATATTTCTGTTCACTGGATGAAAAATACGTCGATGAATTATCGAACGACATTTCGATTCGTAAAGAATGATAATGTTTGACAAACAAAGAGTTGTTCAGATTTTTTATTGTTTTTAAATTTCATGGCGCGGATGATTTTTAGTCAATAAGTGTTTTTGAACGATTGCATGTTCATTTATGAAAGTAAATGTACGTTGTGTTATATTGTTGTAATCGCAAGAAATTGAGCAATCGGATGTGATAAAAATTAAATACGGCGTCCATAAGAAATAAGAAAGTTGATGATGGTTCAAAAGAAACGAAACGTGTTACAAAGGAAACTATTACGTCATCTATTAGATAAGAAAAACGTGCTATAGGAACGTCTTTACCGCTTTTTAATTGGACTTTAAATAACGAAGATATCGAGAAAAAATAAAATCTTTTTTTTTGGACTTAACTCGAAAATCAAATAATTGACATGCTACAAAGAAAAATCTTATGTCATCTGTTGGCTAATAAAAAAAGTACTATAGGAACGTCTTTACCGCTTTTAAACAGGACTTTAAATAACGAAGATGTTGAGAAAAAATAAAATCTTTTTTTTTAGATTTAACTCGAAAATTAAATAATTGACATGTTACAAAGAAAAATCTTATGCCATCTGTTGGCTAATAAAAAGTACTATAGGAACGTCTTTACCGCTTTTAAACAGGACTTTAAATAACGAAGATATCGAGAAGAAAATAAAATCATTTTTTTTGGACTTAACTCGAAAATAAAATAATTGACATGTTACAAAGAAAAATGTTATGCCATCTGTTGGCTAATAAAAAAAGTACTACAGGAACATCTTTACCGCTTTTAAGCAGGATTTTAAATAACGAAGATATCGAAAAGAAAATAAAATCATTTTTTTTAGACTTAACTCGAAAATTAAATAATTGACATGTTACAAAGAAAAATCTTATGCCATCTGTTGGCTAATAAAAAAGTACTATAGCAACGTCTTTACCGCTTTTCAACAGGATTTTAAATAACGAAGATATCGAGAAGAAAATAAAATCATTTTTTTTTAGACTTAACTCGAAAATTAAATAATTGACATGTTACAAAGAAAAATCTTATGCCATCTGTTGGCTAATAAAAAAGTACTATAGCAACGTCTTTACCGCTTTTAAACAGGATTTTAAATAACGAAGATATCGAGAAAAAATAAAATCATTTTTTTGGGCTTAACTCGAAAATCAAATAATTGACATGTTACAAAGAAAAATCTTGTGCCATCTGTTGGCTAATAAAAAAAAGTACTATAGGAACGTCTTTGCCGCTTTTAAACAGGATTTTAAATAACGAAGATATCGAGAAGAAAATAAAATCATTTTTTTTAGACTTAAGTCGAAAATTAAATAATTGACATGTTACAAAGAAAAATCTTGTGCCATCTGTTGGCTAATAAAAAAAGTACTTTAGGAACGTCTTTACCGCTTTTAAACAGGACTTTAAATAACGAAGATGTTGAGAAGAAAATAAAATATTTTTTTTTTAGACTTAACTCGAAAATTAAATAATTGACATGTTACAAAGAAAAATCTTATGCAATCTGTTGGCTAATAAAGAAAAGTACTATAGGAACGTCTTTGCCGCTTTTAAACAGGACTTTAAATAACGAAGATATCGAGAAAAAATAAAATCATTTTTTTGGGCTTAACTCGAAAATCAAATAATTGACATGTTACAAAGAAAAATCTTGTGCCATCTGTTGGCTAATAAAAAAAAGTACTATAGGAACGTCTTTGCCGCTTTTAAACAGGATTTTAAATAACGAAGATATCGAGAAGAAAATAAAATCATTTTTTTTAGACTTAAGTCGAAAATTAAATAATTGACATGTTACAAAGAAAAATCTTGTGCCATCTGTTGGCTAATAAAAAAAGTACTTTAGGAACGTCTTTACCGCTTTTAAACAGGACTTTAAATAACGAAGATGTTGAGAAGAAAATAAAATATTTTTTTTTTAGACTTAACTCGAAAATTAAATAATTGACATGTTACAAAGAAAAATCTTATGCAATCTGTTGGCTAATAAAGAAAAGTACTATAGGAACGTCTTTGCCGCTTTTAAACAGGACTTTAAATAACGAAGATATCGAGAAAAAATAAAATCATTTTTTTGGGCTTAACTCGAAAATCAAATAATTGACATGTTACAAAGAAAAATCTTGTGCCATCTGTTGGCTAATAAAAAAAAGTACTATAGGAACGTCTTTGCCGCTTTTAAACAGGATTTTAAATAACGAAGATATCGAGAAGAAAATAAAATCATTTTTTTTAGACTTAAGTCGAAAATTAAATAATTGACATGTTACAAAGAAAAATCTTGTGCCATCTGTTGGCTAATAAAAAAAGTACTATAGGAACGTCTTTACCGCTTTTAAACAGGACTTTAAATAACGAAGATGTTGAGAAGAAAATAAAATCATTTTTTCTGGACTTAACTCGAAAATCAAATAATTGACATGTTACAAAGAAAAATCTTATGCCATCTGTTGGCTAATAAAAAAAGTACTATAGGAACGTCTTTACCGCTTTTAAACAGGACTTTAAATAACGAAGATATCGAGAAGAAAATAAAATCATTTTTTTAGACTTAACTCGAAAATTAAATAATTGACATGTTACAAAGAAAAATCTTGTGCCATCTGTTGGCTAATAAAAAAAAGTACTATAGGAACGTCTTTGCCGCTTTTAAACAGGACTTTAAATAACGAAGATATCGAGAAAAAATAAAATCATTTTTTTGGGCTTAACTCGAAAATCAAATAATTGACATGTTACAAAGAAAAATCTTGTGCCATCTGTTGGCTAATAAAAAAAAGTACTATAGGAACGTCTTTGCCGCTTTTAAACAGGATTTTAAATAACGAAGATATCGAGAAGAAAATAAAATCATTTTTTTTAGACTTAAGTCGAAAATTAAATAATTGACATGTTACAAAGAAAAATCTTGTGCCATCTGTTGGCTAATAAAAAAAGTACTATAGGAACGTCTTTACCGCTTTTAAACAGGACTTTAAATAACGAAGATGTTGAGAAGAAAATAAAATCATTTTTTCTGGACTTAACTCGAAAATCAAATAATTGACATGTTACAAAGAAAAATCTTATGCCATCTGTTGGCTAATAAAAAAAGTACTATAGGAACGTCTTTACCGCTTTTAAACAGGACTTTAAATAACGAAGATATCGAGAAGAAAATAAAATCATTTTTTTAGACTTAACTCGAAAATTAAATAATTGACATGTTACAAAGAAAAATCTTATGCAATCTGTTGGCTAATAAAGAAAAGTACTATAGGAACGTCTTTACCGCTTTTAAACAGTACTTTAAATAACGAAGATATCGAAAAAAATAAAATCATTTTTTTGGACTTAAGTCGAAAATAAAATAATTGACATGTTACAAAGAAAAATCTTACGCCATCTGTTGGCTAATAAAAAAAGTACTATAGGAACGTCTTTACCGCTTTTAAACAGGATTTTAAATAACGAACATATCGAGAAGAAAATAAAATCATTTTTTTAGACTTAACTCGAAAATTAAATAATTGACATGTTACAAAGAAAAATCTTATGCCATCTGTTGGCTAATAAAAAAAGTACTATAGGAACGTCTTTACCGCTTTTAAGCAGGATTTTAAATAACGAAGATATCGAGAAGAAAATAAAATCATTTTTTTGGACTTAACTGGAAAATCAAATAATTGACATGTTACAAAGAAAATTTTTACGCCATCTGTTGGTTAATAAAAAAGTACTACAGGAAAGTCTTTACCGCTTTTAAGCAGGATTTTAAATAACGAAGATATCGAGAAGAAAATAAAATCATTTTTTTTAGACTTAACTCGAAAATTAAATAATTGACATGTTACAAAGAAAAATCTTACGACATCTGTTGGTTAATAAAAAAAGTACTATAGGAACGTCTTTACCGCTTTTAAACAGGA
Organism: Ocypus olens; assembly: GCA_910593695.2. NCBI lineage: Eukaryota > Metazoa > Arthropoda > Insecta > Coleoptera > Staphylinidae > Ocypus > Ocypus olens. The sequence continues at coordinate 2,166,200 of OU343048.1, forward strand.
CTTTAAATAACGAAGATGTTGAGAAGAAAATAAAATCATTTTTTTTAGACTTAACTCGAAAATTAAATAATTGACATGTTACAAAGAAAAATCTTATGCAATCTGTTGGCTAATAAAGAAAAGTACTATAGGAACGTCTTTACCGCTTTTAAACAGGACTTTAAATAACGAAGATGTTGAGAAAAAATAAAATCACTTTTTTGGACTTAACTCGAAAATCAAATAAATGACATGTTACAAAGAAAAATCCTATGCAATCTGTTGGCTAATAAGGAAAAGTACTATAGGAACGTCTTTACCGCTTTTAAACAGGACATTAAATAACGAAGATATCGGGAAGAAAATAAAATCAATTTTTTTGGACTTAAGTCGAAAATCAAATAATTGACATGTTACAAAGAAAAATCCTCTGCCATCTGTTGGCTAATAAAAAAAGTACTAAAGGAACGTCTTTACCGCTTTTAAACAGGATTTTAAATAACGAAGATGTTGAGAAGAAAATAAAATCAATTTTTTTAGACTTAACTCGAAAATCAAATAATTGACATGTTACAAAGAAAAATCTTATGCCATCTGTTGGCTAATAAAAAAAAACTATAGGAACGTTTTTGCCGCTTTTAAACAGGACTTTAAATAACGAAGATTTCGAGAAAAAATAAAATCATTTTTTTAGACTTAACTCGAAAATTAAATAATTGACATGTTACAAAGAAAAATCTTATGCCATCTGTTGGTTGATAAAAAAAAGTACTATAGGAACGTCTTTACCGCTTTTAAACAGGACTTTAAATAACGAAGATATTGAGAAAAAAGAAAATCTTTTTTTTTAGACTTAACTCGAAAATTAAATAATTGACATGTTACAAAGAAAAATCTTATGCAATCTGTTGGCTAATAAAGAAAAGTACTATAGGAACGTCTTTACCGCTTTTAAACAGGACTTTAAATAACGAAGATGTTGAGAAAAAATAAAATCAATTTTTTTTGACTTAACACGAAAATAAAATAATTGACATGTTACAAAGAAAAATCTTACGCCATCTGTTGGTTAATAAAAGAAAGTACTATAGGAACGTCTTTACCGCTTTTAAACAGGACTTTAAATAACGAAGATGTTGAGAAAAAATAAAATCTTTTTTTTTGGATTTAACTCGAAAATCAAATAATTGACATGTTACAAAGAAAAATCTTACGCCATCTGTTGGTTAATAAAAAAAGTACTCTAGGAACGTCTTTACCGCTTTTAAACAGGACTTTAAATAACGAAGATGTTGAGAAAAAATTAAAAAAAATTTTTTGGACTTAACTCGAAAATCAAATAATTGACATGTTACAAAGAAAAATCTTATGCCATCTGCTGGTTAATAAAAAAAGTACTATAGGAATGTCTTTACCGCTTTTAAACAGGACTTTAAATAACGAAGATGTTGAGAAAAAAGAAAATCAATTTTTTTGGACTTAACTCGAAAATCAAATAATTGACATGTTACAAAGAAAAATCTTATGCCATCTGTTGGCTAATAAAAAAAGTACTATAGGAACGTCTTTACCGCTTTTAAACAGGATTTTAAATAACGAAGATATCGCGAAAAAAAAATCAGTTTTTTAGACTTAATTCGAAAATAAAATAATTTACATGTTACAAAGAAAAATCTTATGCCATCTATTAGATAATGAAAAAGTGCTATAGGAACGTCTTTAGCGTTTTTAAAAAGGACTTCAAATAACGAAGATATTGAGAAAAAAAAAGAAAATCAGTTTTTTTTTATTTAACTCGCAAACGAATTAATTTAAGGATTTTTTTTTCAATGGATTATGAATTTAAACATACCATCCATCTCTTCTAATAAGCGATATCTCCGCGGTGAGCCTCGAATTACAAACCCTGATAGAAGAACTTTTTATTTTGGTGATTTTTTTTTGAATAAAATAATAAAACCCAACAATTTAACTGTAAATAGTACAACCACCTCAAGTAATATGAACAATTTCTCTTCTCCCTACCTTTCCCTCCCCAACTACTTACTTATCGCTAATCGAATTTCGCCCGAAGCCTCTCAAATTTTAAGCCGATTGTTTCTGTCCTCCATTTTCAGGTGAAAAACCGCACAAGTGCGTCGTGTGCTCGAAGGCTTTCAGCCAATCCTCGAACCTGATAACACACATGAGGAAACACACCGGATACAAGCCCTTCTCGTGCGGCCTCTGCGACAAGGCGTTCCAGAGGAAGGTCGACCTGAGGAGGCACCGGGAGTCGCAGCACCCCTCCGCGCCCGAAACCGCCCTCGTCGGCGGCTGCTATCGACCCACCACGGAGATCATCAAGACTCAGGACTACAAAGTGGAGGAGATCAAACAGGAAGTATCGAGTAGTAGTTAGGGTCTCGTTTTTTTTTTAATTTTTGTTGATTTTGTTTTTATTGTACAAACTAATGCGTTATTTGAAAAATGGCACGAGTGTCTGGAATATTTTGCTAGTCTTTAACGTACATTCTATTTTTCGTGTAAATTGTATATATAAATTTAGGTTTTAATTGTTTCAAATGATCTGGTGAGAAAATTTTATTATTAGGATAAATCGTGTCGACTTGAAGAAAAAAATCATTCAAAATTTCGAGCTTATACGAAAATTATTAAGAATACACAGGTTACTGTTTTATTTTGTATACAAAACGAAAATGATCTTAAGACTTGTGCCATACGATAAATCCATTCAAAAACCGCCGCAGCGTCATTTCCAAAAATGGAAGACAATCACCGAAACCAGAACCCATACAGAGCCCATTCCACCGAATGGGCGCCGTAAAAGCCATAAAGTGCCATTTCCATCCGTGCCACCACACGTGCCATCAATGGTAAACTCAAGTGCCTCGAAATGGTCAAAACCATTCCTCGACTGGAATACATAACGAAAATAACCGTCCAACACATGCCTTACGTCGAAAAATGTGATGCAAATCCCGTCCAGAAGTAAAATTAGAATTAAGAAAACCAAAGCGGACCAATGTACACCCCTGTACAAAATTATCTCTAGGTGTAAATTTTTTTTTGTTTTTTGTTAATTTTTAAGAAATGGGACAGTGGACCAGTCTAGTCTAGAAACGAGAAAATCGAGACCATCCTTTGTGAAAAGGTGCAAATAATACGAAATTATGTATAAATTTTAGGTACCATGTAAATTTTTTTTGTATAAAATTAAAAAACAATCACAGCACCCTATTTTTGTATATATTTGCACTTTTCATCGTGTTTACTATTTTAGTTTTGCGCAAAACTTTTCAACTACTCTCATAAAAAAAAGGAAAAACACGTTTGCGTCGAAATTTTTCGTTCTTATAGCGTTGAAAACTTTTCGCAAAACTTTCATACAGCTAAGACAAACCAAAGATTATTGTATATATAGTTCTGTAGTGGATCAATCAAATTGTTCGTAGGTTGTAAGCGCTCTTTTGTCCGTATATTCTAGTTTTTGTTTTTTTTTCTTGTCGTAAAATCGCCACCTGTCGTGGTGATTGGTCAGTGTTGAAACATGTTTAAATAAAAAAAAACTATGCCCCCCCAGTATGTATGTTAAACGAATATGATACTTTGCTTTCTGGAAATAAATACTTAAAAATAATTTTGTGTTCTTTCTGTCCTGCTCGAAAATGTTGATAACTTTTTTTTTTCTTTTGGCCTCGGAGACAAGTCCATATTGCCAGCTCAAGGCAGTTAGGAAAACAAAATATAAAGTAAGTAGTAAATTTACAGTTGCCCTAAATCCTGACACCGTAGCGGGCGCTGGGTCTCAGAGACCTAAGCAAAAAAAAAACAATCTCCTGCATAAAATTTAATTTTTTAATTTCAAATAACTAAAATATCATACAAACTCTTCGCTTTCCAAACGTGAACTAAAGATGAAATTATTGAATGTTTAATGTTGGCGGCGTTTACTTCGTGGTACATCTTGATTGTAGATTGGAATAAAACACTTTAACTTTTTTATACCACTATATTTTATTTATGTAAATTGGAATAAAACACTTTAACTTTTTTATACCACTATATTTTATTTACATAAATAAAATATAGTGGTATAAAAAAATTAAAGTGTTTTATTCCAATCTGAAATTATTGAGTTACTCGGCTAAACAACTCGAAAAAAACAGTTTGCTGAAAATTGACGAACGTTTATTCGCGCACCGGGTCTCATAGACTTGGCGCCCGGCCCGGAAGTTTTTTTTTTGACTTAGGCTGAGCCATTCAGCCCGGAAGGTTAAACATCTTAAATTGTACTACATTTAGAGTTGAAGGATAATTTCAACACCGAAAACAAAAATACGATCAAATAACAGAAATCAAATTTTAACATTTAACATTGGTTTCGGAAATCGTAACTTTAACCTCTTTAAAGAAACAAAATCGGTATTGCGTTTTGCTGTTTGAATTATTAAAATCGTCCGACACAATCGAATCGTTCGAGAAAATAAAAATCCGGTAAATAATAAATTTCCAAATAATCAGCTCTGTACACTTACCTTGATGAAATGATGTCCATAAGACGACAACGGCCCCTCGTCCATCCTTCAGATTTGAATGATATTTTTAAAAACTGAAAAAAAATTTTTTAATGAAATTTCTCTGAATTCCATATTTATTTCAATAGAGGCTTAAAATTTTGACAGGTTACTCTTGCATAACATGCCTTTGCAATTGTTTAAAATAAATCAACTGAATCTTGCAGTGAAAAAAATGCTGCTCCGAAAATATATTTTTAAGAACGAAAAATTACTTTTTTTGAAAATTTCTCTCTGAATTCCGTATTTATTGTGATAGATGCTTGAAATTTTGCCAGGTTACTCCTGCATAACATGCCTTTGCAGTTGTTTAAAGAAAATTAACTAAATCTTGCAATAAAAAAATGGCTGCGCTGAAAAGATATTTTTAAGAACGAAAAAATTACTTTTTTTGGAAATTACTCTCTGAATTGCATATTTATTTTGATAGACGCTTGAAATTTTGACAGGTTACTCTTGAATAACATGCCTTTGCAATTGTTTAAAGAAAATTATCTGAATCTTGCAATAAAAAAATGGTTGCGCCGAAAAGGTATTTTTAAGAACGAAAAATTCACTTTTTCTGGAAATTGCTCTCTGAATTCCATATTTATTTTGATAGAAGCTTGAAATGTTGACAGGTTACTCTTGCATAACATGCCTTTGCAATTGTTTAAAGAAAATCATTTGAATCTTGCAGTAAAAAAAATGGCTGCGCGGAAAAGCTATTTTTAATAACGAAAAAAAATACTTTTTTTGGAAATTGCTTTCTGAATTGCATATTTATTTTGATAGACGCTTGAAATTTTGACAGGTTACTCTTGAATAACATGCCTTTGCAATTGTTTAAAGAAAATTAACTGAATCTTGCAGTAAAAAAAATTGCTGCTCCGAAAACTATTTCTAAGAAATAATTTTTTTTTTTTATTTCTCTCTGAATTCCATATTTATTTTAATAGACGCTTAAAATTTTGACAGGCTACTCTTGCATAACATACCTTTGCAATTGTTTAAATAAAATCATCTGAATATTGCAGTAAAAAAAATTGCTGCGCCGAAAAGATATTTTTAAGAACGAAAAATTGACTTTTTCTGGAAATTGCTCTGCAAATCCCGTGTTAATTTTGACAGTTGCTTGAAATTTTGACAGGTTACTCTTGAATAACGTGCCTTTGCAATTCTTTAAAGAAAATCAACCGAATCTTGCAGTGAAAAAAATGGACGCACCGAAAACTATTTTTAAAAACGAAAAATTGACTTTTCCTGGAAATTACTCAATGATTTCTATTTTAATTGTGACAGATGCTTGAAATTTTGACTGGTTATTCTTAAACAACGTGCCTTTGCAATTTTTTAAAGAAAATCATCTGGATCTTGCAATAAAAAAGTGGCTGCGCCGAAAAGGTATTTTTAAGAACGAAAAAATTACTTTTTTGGAAATATCTCTCTGAATTCCATACTTATTTTGATAGACGCTTAATATTTTGACAGGTTACTTTTGAATAATATGCCTTTGCAAGTATTTAAAGAAAATCAACTGAATATCGCAGTAAAAAAAATGCTGCGCCGAAAAACTATTTTTAAGATCGAAAAATTCACTTTTTCTGGAAATTGCTCTCTAAATTGCGTATTTATTTTGAAAGACGCTTGAAATTTTGACAGGTTACTCTTGCATAACATGCCCTTACAATTGTTTAAAGAAAATTAACTGAATCTTGCAGTAAAAGAATGGCTGCGCCGAAAAGCTATTTTTAAGATCGAAAAATTTACTTTTTTTGGAAATTACTCTCTGAATTCCATATTTATTTTGATAGACGATTGAAATTTTGATAGGCTACTCTTGCATAACATGCCTTTGCAATTGTTGAAAAAAAATTAACTGAATCTTGCAGTTAAAAAATTCCTGCGCCGAAAAGGTATTTTTCAGAACAAAAAAAATACTTTTTTGGAAATTTCTCTCTGAATTCCATATTTACTTTGATAGACGATTGAAGTTTTGACAAGTTACTCTTGAATAACATGCCTTAGCAATTGTTTAAAGAAAATCAACTGAATATCGCAGTAAAAAAAATGCTGCGCTGAAAAACTATTTTTAAGAACGAAAAAATTCCTTTTTTTGGAAATTGCTCTCTGAATTCCGTATTTATTTTGATAGACGATTGAAATTTTGACAGGGTACTGTTGAATAACATGCCTTTGCAATTGTTTAAAGAAAATCAACTAAAAACCGCAGTAAAAAAAATTGCTGCTCCGAAAACTATTTTTAAGAACAAAAAAATTGTTTTTTTGTAAATTTCTCTCTGAATTTCATATTTATTTTGATAGACGCTTAAAATTTTGACAAGTTACTTTTGAATAACATGCCTTTGCATTGCTTAAAGAAAATCGCAGTAAAAAAAAATTGTTGCGCCGAAAAGATATTTTTAAGAACGAAAAATTGATTTTTTCTGGAAATTGCTCTGCGAATCCCATGTCAATTTTGATAGGTGCTCGAAATTTTGACAGGTTACTCTTAAACAACATGCCTTTGTAATTGTGTAAAGAAAATGATCTGAATCTTGCAGTAACAAAAGTGGCTCCACTGAAAGTCAATTTTTTAGGATGAAAAATACACTTTTCTGGAAATTGCTCTGTAAATTCTGTTTTAATTGTGACAGTTGCTTGAAATTTCGACAGGTTACTCTTGAATAACGTGCCTCTGCAATTCTTTAAAGAAAATTAACTGAATCTTGCAGTGAAAAAAAATCGACACTCCGAAAACTATTTTTAAAAACGAAAATTGACGTTTCCTGGAAATTACTCAATGATTTTTATTTCAATTATGACAGATGCTTGAAATTTTCACAGGTTAGTCTTTGCATGCGTTTAAAGAAAATCATCTGAATATCACAGTAAAAAAAAATGCTGCGCCGAAAAACTATTTTTAAGATCGAAAAATTTACTTTTTCTGGAAATTGCTCTCTGAATTCCGTATTTATTTTGGTAGACGCTTAAAATGTTGACAGGTTACTCTTGAATAACATGCCTTTGCAATTGTTTAAAGAAAATTAACTGAATATTGCAGTAAAAAAAAATTGCTGCGCCGGAAAGATATTTTTAAGAATGAAAAATTGACTTTCTCTGGAAATTGCTCAATGATTTCTATTTTAATTATGACAGATGTCTGAAATTTTGACAGGTTAGTCTTAAATAACATGCCTTTCTAATTGTGTAAAGAAAATGATCTGAACCTTCCAGTAACAAAAATGGCTGCACTGAAACTCAATTTTTTATGATGAAAAATAAACTTTTCTGGAAATTGCTCTGTAAATTCTGTTTTAATTGTGACAGTTGCTTGAAATTTTGACAGGTTACTCTTGAATAACGTGCCTTTGCAATTGTTTAAAGAAAATCAACTGAATCTTGCAGTGAAAAAAATGGACGTACCGAAAACTATTTTTAAAAACGAAAAATTGACTTTTTCTGAAAATTACTCTCTGAATTCTATAGTTATTTTGATAGACGCTTAAAATTTTGACAGGTTACTTTTGAATAATATGCCTTTGCAATTGTTTAAATAAAATCAACTGAATATTGCAGTAAAAAAAAATTGCTGCGCCGAAAAACTATTTTTAAGATCGAAAAATTTACTTTTTCTGGAAATTGCTCTCTGAATTCCGTATTTATTTTGATAGACGCTTGAAATTTTGACAGGTTACTCTTGAATAATATGCCTTTGCAATTGTTTAAAGAAAATCCACTGAATATCGCAGTAAAAAAACAATTCTGCGCCGAAAAGATATTTTTAAGAACGAAAAATTGTTTTTTTCTGGAAATTGCTCTGCACATCTCATGTCAATTTTGACAGGTGCTCGAAATTTTGACAGGTTACTCTTAAATAACATGCCTTTCTAATTGTGCAAAGAAAATGATCTGAACCTAACAAAAATAGCTGCGCTGAAACTCATTTTTTTTATGATGAAAAATAAACTTTTCTGGAAATTGCTCTGTAAATTCTGTTTTAATTGTGACACGTGATTGAAATTTTGACAGATTTCTCTTGAATAACGTGCCTTTGCAATTGTTTAAAGAAAATCATTTGAATCTTGCAGTAAAAAAAAATGGCTGCGTCGAAAAGCTATTTTTGAGAACGAAAAATAGACTTTTTCTTGAAATTGCTCTGCAAATTCCATTTTAATTGTGACAGATGCTTGAAATTTTGACAGGGCAATCTTGTATAACGTGTCTTTGCAGTAAAAAAATGGCGGCGCCAAACCTCCATTTCTAAGCATAAAAAATTAACATTATCAGGAAATTGCTCTATGAATTCCATCTAACGATTCATACGATTTATTTAACTTAACAGTGAACACCAATATTTTTCATCGTTCAAATATTAACAATTTAACCAACGTGTGTGCACTTTCTCATACATATGGTGTCAGTCTTAAATAATTCAACGCGTCTTTCTGCGCCACCTTATAATCATGAAATGCAAATAATAAAAGGGACCCGACAGTATTTCCATAATGTTGGGGATGATTAGAAGCTCCGCGAGGGGCAATTTAAAAATCTGATTGAATATCTACACCGGTAAACAAATCTGCCGCATCCCGGGGATCGATTCCGGTAAATCAATTCCTGCACGAAGCATGTCCGGTTTCTCATGAAAGCCTGCCGATGGATACTTAATATACTGTATATTTAATGAAGGTCTTGTTGATTTAATACGGGGATGTGGTTTAAAAGCTCCGCAATTATTGTTTCAAATGTTGTATCTATAATACCGGTGGCTGTGCAAATTATCACTTCAAATGTTATATTTAAAATAATGGCGGTTTGGTGGTGTCGTGGGTAAAAGCGCGAGCATCGCAGGTCTGGATCTCAAATCGCGTGGGTTCGATTCCCCGCCCGTACGGAACTTTTTTCTGATCTAGAAATGTCCGCTCGTTGTATTTTTTGTTTCATTATTCATTTAATTTCAAATGTATATATTCAGAAGCCGCCTACAGCTGACTAAAAATTTGTATAATAATAATAATGTATCTTCAAGTAAATATTTGTTCTACTTGATAATAATAATAATAATAATCTTTAAGTAAATATTCGTTCTTTTTGGTAATAATAATAATAATACAGTATCTTCAAGTGCTGAATTTATCTTGGTAATTATTTTAATTACCGACCAACCGCCAAGTAAATCTAGCAACCCATATTTGAATCTCGATGCGTTTTTTTTTTCGATCCGCGCGCGGTCTGGAATAAAATTTACGACAATAGTTAACCGGAAAAGAGGGCGAGCCTTTAACAAAAACCCCGCGAATGCAATAAAATGCGAGGTACGCCTATTACACTTTGAATTCGGCGGAACGGACTCTCCTTAATCGGCATCGCGCGGATGCCTGCGTCCTCGGAGGGACGGAAGGGTCGGTCATCTGTCCGCCGCTGGAAGAAACGAGAAAGAAGAGAACGCGTTTCACCCGAATTTTATGCCAACAGGTGGATTAAACGCTAATTAGGAGCAAATAATTTAACGTAAAACTCGAGCGCAGAGAGTACACCGATCGATTCCTCCGGGCTTGATCCTCTTCTTCTATGGTGACTTCGCGTGCTCCTCATCAATACGCGCTGGTAATTATGCGTCATTAGCGCGATCTCGAGGCGGAATTGGAAATATTAACCCAATTAGGTTTTTACAAGGTGTTGGCGTCGATCTAGGGGCGCACCTGAAACGTTGCTACCGCCGCCCATTAAAGCCTGTACGCCGTTTAGTCATTTGAATTTTGATCGAGGCGAACGTTAATAGTCGCGATGACGATCTGTTTATTCGCTTGATTGAATATAAACGTGTTTCCCTTACTTCGGATTAGCATTCGTTGCAGGTGATTCATGAAATTTAAACATTCCGGCAGCAGTAATCTAAATAAATATTACAGATTATTCAACATGTGTTATGTCGAAATAAGCTGATAAAAAGTTAGATAAAAGTTTGCAAGCGGATAAACTGTTAGATGCAAGTTTGCAAGTGGATAAACTTTTCTTGCGAGTTGCGATTTTTTTTTATTCTAAATTTTGAATTGTCGAATCTACAGGCTTTACATTCTTCAATCATGCTCACTGCGCGAAACATTTCCTCGAGGGTCGACGTTCCAGCCAAAGTGCGGTATCCAACGAAAAAATTGAAATAAATTTAAATCGTGGAAAATTTATTTATTTTAGGAAACATCGTTCTTTCAAAATAATTTTTGTTTTTTAAAAATCCAACATTTAATTCTAAATTTTGAATTGTCGAAAAAAATTGAAATAAATATATATCGTAAATGTAAAATTCTACAAAAATTTTATTTAGTCTAGGAAACATCATTCTTTTAAAATTATTTTGGTTTTTAAAAATCCAACCATTTTCTTGCGAGTTGCGAATTTTTTAAAATTCCAAATTTTGAATTGTCGAAAAAAAATAGAAATAAATATAAAACGTGTAGGTAAAATTCTACAAAAATTTTATTTAGTGTAGGAAATATCATTCTTTCAAAATAATTTCGGCTTTTAATAATCCGACAAATTTCTTGCGAGTTTCGATTTTTTTAAATTCAAAATTTTGAATAGTCAAAGAAAATGGAAGTACGTATTAAATCGCGCAGGTAAAATTCTACAAAAAAATGTATTTAGTTTAGAAGACATCATTCTTTCAAAATAACTTCGGTTTTTAAAAATTTTCTTGCGAATTGCGAATTTTTTTAAAATATTAAATTTTGAATTGTCGAAAAAAATTGAAATAAATTTAACTCGGGCGGTTAAAATTCTAAAACAAATTTATTTAGTTGAGATAACATCATTCTTTCAAAATTAATTTGGCTTTTAAAAATCGGACAATTTTCTTGCGAATTGCGATTTTTTTTAAATTTTGAATTGTCGAAAAAAATTGAAATAAATATAAATAGCGCGGGTAAAATTCTACAAAAAATGTATTTAGTTTAGAAACTTTCCAAACAACTTCGGTTTGTAAAAATTGAACAATTTTCTTGCGAATTACGATTTTTTTTTAAATTCCAAATTTTGAATTGTCGAAAAAAATTGAAATAAATATAAATCGGGCGGGTAAAATTCTACAAAATTTCTATTTAGTTGAGATAACATCATTCTTTCAAAATTAATTCGGTTTTTAAAAATCCGACAATTTTTTTGCGAATTGCGAATTTTTTTAAATTTTGAATTGTCGAAAAAAATTGAAATAAATATAAATTGCGCGGGTAAAATTCTACAAAAAATGTATTTAGTTTAGAAAACATAATTCTTTCAAAATAACTTCGGTTTTTAAAAATTGAACAATTTTCTTGCGAATTTTTAAAAATTCCAAATTTTGGATTATCGAAAAAAATTGAAATAAATATAAATCGTAGAGGTAAAATTCTAAAAAAAAATTATTTAGTTTAGGAAACATCATTCTTTCAAAATAGTTTTGGTTTTTGAAAATCCAACAATTTTCTTGGGAGTTGCGAATTTTTTTAAATTCGAAATTTTGAATTGTCGAAAAAAATGGAAAAAAAAATATAAATCGTGCAGGTAAAATTCTACAAAAAAAAATATTTAGTTTAGGAAACATCATTCTTTCAAAATCGTTTTGGTTTTTGAAAATCCAACAATTTTCTTGTAAGTTGCGAATTTTTTAAAATTCCAAATTTTGAATTATCGAAAAAAATTGAAATAAATATAAATCGTGGAGGTAAAATTCTAAAAAAAATTATTTAGTTTAGGAAACATCATTCTTTCAAAATAGTTTTGGTTTTTGAAAATCCAACAATTTTCTTGCGAGTTGCGAATTTTTTAAAATTCCAAATTTTAAATTGTCGAAAAAAAATTGAAATAAATTTAAATCGTGCAGGTAAAATTCCAAACAAAATTTATTTAGTTTAGGAAACATCATTCTTTCAAAATAATTTTGGTTTTTGAAAATACAACAATTTTCTTGCGAGTTGCGAATTTTTTAAATTCCAAATTTTAAATTGTCGAAAAAAAATTGAAATAAATATAAATCGTGCAGGTAAAATTCCAAAAAAAAATTATTGACTTTAGGAAACATCATTCTTTCAAAATAATTTTGGTTTTTGAAAATCCAACAATTTTCTTGTGAGATGCGAATTATTTTAAATTCCAAATTTTAAATTGTCGAAAAAAAATTGAAATAAATATAAATTGTGCAGGTAAAATTCCAAAAAAAAAAATTATTTAGTTTAGGAAACATCATTCTTTCAAAATAGTTTTGGATTTTAAAAATTGAACAATTTTCATGCGAGTTGTGAATTTTTTAAAAATTCCAAATTTTGAATTGTCGAAAAAATTGAAATAAATATAAATCGTGGAGGTAAAATTCCAAAAAAAAATTATTTAGTTTAGGAAACATCATTATTTCAAAATAGTTTCTGTTTTTGAAAATCCAACAATTTTCTTGCCAGTTGCGAATTTTTTAAAATTCCAAATTTTAAATTGTCGAAAAAAAATTGAAATAAATATAAATTGTGCACGTAAAATTCAAAAAAAAAAATTATTTAGTTTAGGAAACATCATTCTTTCAAAATAGTTTTGGATTTTAAAAATTGAACAATTTTCTTGCGAGTTGTGAATTTTTTAAAAATTCCAAATTTTGAATTGTCGAAAAAAAATGAAATAAATATAAATCGTGGAGGTAAAATTCCAAAAAAAATTTATTTAGTTTAGGAAACATCATTATTTCAAAACAGTTTTGGTTTTTGAAAATCCAACAATTTTCTTGCGAGTTGCGAATTTTTTAAAATTCAAAATTTTGAATTGTCGAAAAAAATGGCAAAAAAAATATAAATCGCGCAAGTAAAATTCTACAAAACTTTTATTTAGTTTAGGAAACATCATTCTTTAAAAATAGTTTTGTTTTTTAAAAATCCAACAATTTTCTTGCGAATTGCGAATTTTGTAAAATTCGAAATTTTGAATTGTCGAAAAAAAAATTGAAATAAATATAAATCGTGCGGGTAAAATTCTACAAAAAATTGGTTTAGTTTAGGAAACATCATTCTTTCAAAATAGTTTTGGTTTTTGAAGATTCAACAATTTTCTTGCGAGTTGCGAATTTTTTAAAATTCCAAATTTTAAATTGTCGAAAAAAAATTGAAATAAATATAAATCGTGGAGGTAAAATTCCAAAAAAAATTATTTAGTTTAGGAAACATCATTCTTTCAAAAGTTTTGGATTTTGTAAATCCAACAATGTTTTTGCGAGTTGCGATTTTTTTTAAATTCGCAATTTTAAATTGTCGGAAAAAAATTGAAATAAATATAAATCGTGGAGGTAAAATTCCAAAAAAAATTATTTAGTTTAGGAAACATCATTCTTTCAAAATAGTTTTGGATTTTGTAAATCCAACAATGTTTTTGCGAGTTGCGAATGTTTTTAAATTCGAAATTTTAAATTGTTGAAAAAAAATTGAAATAAATATAAATCGTGGAGGTAAAATTCCAAAAAAAATTATTTAGTTTAGGAAACATCATTCTTTCAAAATAGTTTTGGATTTTGTAAATCCAACAATGTTTTTGCGAGTTGCGAATTTTTTTAAATTCGAAATTTTTAATTGTCGAAAAAAATTGAAATAAATATAAATCGTGTAGGTAAAATTCTACAAAACATTTATTTAGTTTAGGAAACATCATTCTTTCAAAATAGTTTTGGTTTTTGAAAATTCAACAATTTTTTTGCGAGTTGCGAATTTTTTTAAAATTCGAAATTTTGAATTGTCGAAAAAAATTGAAATAAATATAAATCGTGTAGGTAAAATTCCAAAAAAAAATTTATTTAGTTTAGGAAACATCATTCTTTCAAAATAATTTTGGTTTTTGAAAATCCAACAATTTTTTTGAGAGATGCGAATTTTTTTAAAATTCCAAATTTTAAATTGTCGAAAAAAAATTGAAATAAATATAAATCGTGCAGGTAAAATTCAAAAAAAAAAAATTATTTAGTTTAGGAAACATCATTCTTTCAAAATAATTTTGGTTTTTGAAAATCAACAATTTTCTTGCGAGTTGCGAATTTTTTAAAATTCCAAATTTTAATTTATCGAAAAAAATTGAAATAAATATAAATCGTGTAGGTAAAATTCTACAAAAATTTTATTTAGTTTAGGAAACATCATTCTTTCAAAATAATTTTGGTTTTTAGAAATCCAGCCATTTTCTTGCGAGTTGCAATTTTTTTTAAATTCAAAATTTTAAATTGTCGTAAAAAATTGAAATAAATATAAATCGCTCAGGTAAAATTTTACAAAAATTTAATTTTGTTTAAGAAACGACATTCTTTCAAAATAATTTTGATTTTCAAAAATCCGACAATTTTTTCGCGAGTTGCGAAGTTTTTTAAATTCTAAATTTTGAATTGTTGAAAAAACGGAAATAAATATAAATCATGTAGGTAAAATTCTGCAAAAATTCTATTTAGTTTAGGAATCATCATTCTTTCAAAATAATTTTAATTTTTTAAAATGCAATAATTTTCTTGGGAGTTGTGAATTTTTTTGTCGAAAAGCAATTCTATTATTTAAAAATATTAAAATGCGGTTAAATTGCATGAGGAAATATTGAACATCTTTGTAATTATTTCACACCACTTAGAATGCAATTTTCGAGAAAAATAAATATTAATAAGACCAGCAACATTCTTGGACTTTCTTGTGTAAAAATTTCAGCAATGTAATCGTATGATGGAATGAGCCATCATTTAAATTTCACTTCTTGTTTCCCCTCGCCTAATTTTAGTTATCACCTTCCTCTCATCTTCCACCCGACTCCACCCATCCGTTGTATTGAATTACTTTCCCTTATCGTAATCAATTTAAAATTTTACGGCCGTGTTGATTTTGTTTCGTACATAATCGCGCCAGTGTATCGAAATGCACTTTTTGGCAGATGTCGATGGCTCTCGGTTACAGAAAATAAACGGCTTGCGCAATCTCCAATTTGATCGGGCCGTATAAATTTTACATTAGTGCAAATAATTTAATAACAGACGACGGCCGCTCGGATAAATAGCTGACAACATCTCTACCCCGAAATTACGCACAGTCCACTAAATATTTCCAAGAAATTACGGGGTATTAGTTAATGATGGCCCGCAATTATTATTGCTTCGTGATTATCAAAGTAACGTTACGAAATGTAATTATAATTGCGGTAATTTGATAAGACGGTGTTGTGTAATATTAAAATTTCGGTAACGGTAAAAATTTCTAATTGTTTTATGTGTTTCAATAATTCAGTCTTAGGAAGATTGATGGAGGCTATGGAAAAATTGAAAATTTTAGGAATGACGTCTCGAAAGTGTTTGGTTATGTAGGAGGCAGTGTACGTCATGGTACGTTGCAACTGACCCTACGTATCTGTATTGCTACCTCTGCTACCTCTGCCATACCATGAGTCACCGGTTACTGTCGCCTACATAACCTAACAACTTCGAGACGTCATTCCTAAAATCTTCTATTTTTTCAATATTTTTTAAACAATCAAGCACACTAACGGCAGATGTAGTAATTTTTTCGGTCTTACATTAAATTAGCATTGATTCACTTAAACATTCCGAGTTAAACTTGAAGTTTAAGTGAATGGATGTTGCGGCAGCAATGTGATACGATCAACCGTAATAATAATACATTTTACAGGGATAATGGCATACTTTCAGATTGAAAAACGGTGGCTGTTCATCGGGCTTGTACTTCGATTACAGGGTATGTAATTACCGAGTCCGATAATGCATGATTTCGGGTTACATTATCTTTCGGTAGTGCCAGTGCGGTGCGGTCGGGTGGGGTCTCCCGACCGTACGAATTAAACCGCAAAATTACACGCATGCATTATGTATACACTTTATTATTAAATTTTATCGTCGCATTAATCCGCCACGTTTTCGTCCTCCGCGGTGGCTTTTATTGCCGAATAATGGCGTCCGAAATTGTAACCTTTGCGCGCGCGAAACAACGGCAATTATCGAAAGGCGAAGCCGCGAGCTCTTAAATTGACATGATTTATCGGGGCCATTATTTCCTCGGCGTGCTGCACCAATGATACGCGTTCCGTGTATTTACATAAATACTTTCGATTTTTCTTATTCTCGGGTAAATTTATGGCGATTTTATTGCTTCTTAAATGTCGTTTAATTGATCCAGCTGTCGATAATTCGATTCAATTTTTTTTTAGTACTGTTGGTACTTTTGTTTATTATTGCGTACCAACATATGCTTCGGTTTCCATGTTATTTCATTTATGAAGCTGAGAGCTTCTGGTGACAAGTGTTATTTTCGGTAACTGTTATTTTGTAACCGTATAAATAACTGTTATTTTTAAGCTGTATAAATAACTGTTATCCCATCAAAACCGGAAAAAGTTACCATTTAGCATTTTGCATTAATTTTACGTTGTAGTCAGTTTTAAAATCATACTATACAATCAATCACACGCGATGTTTTAACGTTTGAATCATGAAAATCGCTTTTAAATCTTTTGACTTTGAAAACGTGCAATTTTGACGTTTTGCGGTAATAACACGAAAACTTTACTCAGCCTGTTTTTAAATTGCACTAAATTCTCCACATTTTGACGTTAAAATCATCAAAATTGGACAACGCGTTTGGAAGTTATGCATTGTTCCGATTTTAAAATTTGAGAATTTAAAAAAGTGCGTTTTTGCATTTTGTATTCATTTTTCGCAAAAATTTTGTAAACAATTTTAAAATTAGACTAAATTCACCAGATTTTAACGTTTGAATCATCAAAATCGGACAACGCGTTTGGTAGCTGTGCAATTTCAAAACTTTTAAATCTTTTGACTTTGAAAACGTGCAATTTTGACGTTTTGCGGTAATAACACGAAAACTTTACTCAGCCTGTTTTTAAATTGCACTACATTCTCCACATTTTGACGTTAAAATCATCAAAATCGAACAACGCGTTTGGAAGTTGTGAAATGTCATAAATCAAAATTCGATTTTAAAATTTTAGAAATTAAAAAAAACCCGATTTTTGCATTTTGTATTCATCTAACGAAAAAGTGTTGTAATCAGTTTTAAAATTACACTAAAGTTTCCACATTTTGACGTTTGAATCATGAAAATCGAACAATGCGTTTGGTAGTTGTGCAATTTCAAAAATCAAAATCGCAATTTTAATTTTTTTGTCTTTGAAAACGTGCAATATTGACTTTTTACGTTGAATTCACGAAAACATTTCCCAATTGGTTTTTAAATTGCACTGAATTCGCCACATTTTGACCTTCAAATCATCAAAATCGGGCAACGCGTTTGGCTGTTGTGCAATTTCAAAAATCAAAATTTCAATTTTAAATCTTTTGACTTTGAAAATGTGCAGTTTTGACATTTTGCGTTAATAACATGAAAACTTTACTCAGCCTGTTTTTAAATTGCACTAAATTCTCCACATTTTGACGTTAAAATCATCAAAATTGGACAACGCGTTTGGAAGTTGTGCATTGTTACGATTTTAAAATTTGAGAATTTAAAAAAAGTGCGTTTTTTTGCATTTTGTATTCATTTTTTGAAAAATATTTGCAATCAGTTTTAAAATTACACTAAATTTTCCACAGTTTAACGTTTGAATTATTAAAATCGGACAACGCGTTTGGTAGTTGTGCAATTTCAAAAATCAAAATCGCAATTTTAAATTTTTTGTCTTTGAAAACGTGCAATATTGACTTTTTAAGTTGAATTCACGAAAACATTTACCAATTCCTTTTTTAAATTGCAATGAATTCGCCACATTTTGACCTTCAAATCATCAAAATCGGGCAACGCGTTTGGCTGTTGTGCAATTTCAAAAATCAAAATTTCAATTTTAAATCTTGTGACTTCGAAAACGTGCAATTTTGACATTTTGAGTTAATAACATGAATACATAACTGAATCCGTTTTAAATTCTCCATATGTCGACGTCAGAATCATAAAAATCAAACGACGCGTTTGAAAGTTGTGGAATGTCATAAATCAAAATTACGATTTTAAAATTTTAGAAATTTAAAAAAATGCGATTTTTGCTTTTTGTATTCATTTTTCGAAAAATGTTTGTTATCAGTTTTAAAATTACTCTAAAACCGAAATATTTTAACGTTTGAATCATACAAATCGAACAACGCGTTTGAAAGTTGTGGAATGTCATAAATCAAAATTACGATTTTAAAATATTAGAAATTAAAAAAAATGCGATTTTAGCTTTTTGTATTCATTTTTCGAAAAATGTTTGTTATCAGATTTAAAATTACACTAAAATCGCTATATTTTAACGTTTGAATTATAAAAATCGAACAACGCGTTTGGTAGTTGTACAATTTCAAAAATCAAAATCGCAACTTTAAATATTTTGACATTGAAAACATGCAATTTTGACGTTTTGCGCTGATAACACTCAAATATTTATTAACCAGTTTTTAAATTACACAAAATTTTCCACACTTTGACGGTGAAATCGTAAAAATCGGACAACGCGTTTGAAAGTTATGCATTTTCAAAAATCGAAATCGCGTTTCAAAATCTTTCAACTTGCATTTTGTATGAATTTCACGAAGGGCCGGATCCAGAAAATGTCTCGATCACTCGAAACGAATATTCAAAGGAATTTAATGAAAACACAAAATAAATGCTTAACTTATATTTTCGTAAAAGTCGCGAAAAATTAAAAAAAAAATCTCAAAGGACAAATTTTCTCCTTTTACCAAAAAAAAAAAATAGTAGAAGGGCATAGGATTAGTGCAACACCGTATTTTCCAAATTGGGCGTTTTGTTTAAGAAATTGAATGTATCCATTCGATTAGTACGGTATTTTTCTTTAAGAATTTTTAAAATGTGTCGTTTCATTCAAGAGCTATTTAAAAAAAATAGAAAAACAAATAAACGTCGAAAATTTGTTTTTACTTTATCTATATCTATTTAAAGAGCATAACACTTTCCTTGAAGAATTTTTAAAATCGGACGGTACGTTCAATAGTTATCCTCAAAAATCGAAAAATAAAAACTGAACGTCGAATTTTTATTTTTTAGCTCATCTATATCTATAGGCATTTTGAACCAAGAATTTTCAAACTCATCGTTCAAGGGTTATTCTAAGAAAAAACGAAAAACAAAAGAATGCCGAAATATATTTGTTCGAGTACAACACTTAGTTAAGAAATTTTTAACATTAAAAGTTATCCTCAAAAAAATCGGAAAACAACTGAACGTCGAATTTTCGTTTTTTACCTCATCCATACCGATTTAACGAATGCGACGTTTTCCATCAAGAATTTTCAAAATCAGTCTTACCGTTCAAGAGCTATTCCAAAAAAAAAATGTCAAATTAAATTTTTTCACATTATCAGTTTCTATTAAAAGAATTTAACACGTTCCTTAATGAATTGTCGGCATCTGACGTTTCGTTCAGGAGTAATGCTCGAAAAACAGAAAATAATTGAACGTCGAATTTTTGTTTTTAACTTATCTACATGAGGACAACACTTATCGTTCCAGAGTTATCTTCTTAACTTAAAAAAAAAACAATTAAACAGCGAGATTTCTTTATAAGTAAATCATTGGCACAGTTTAATTTATGTTCCCAATAACATTGTTTGTTTTGTTAACATCTCTTTGAAATAAAGTTTGGTTATTATTATTTTTATTATTATTGGAAATTCTCTGATTTAATTTATAATAATTTTAGTTACAAAAACTGTGGAAGAATCGAAAAAAAAAATATTCTTCGGCTTATCGAGATGCGAATTAAACAAGCAACCAGTATTTGGTTGCATTTGTTTTTTTGATACATACGTGAATATCTCGTGAATGGTTGAAGATAATAAAAAAATGATTTTGTGGCTTATGAACATCAAAATTCAGGAAGAAAACAGTATTTGTTTTTATTTGTGTTTTGACATATAAGTGAATATCTAGTGAACGGTTAAAGGTAATTAAAAAAATATTTCAAATTTTTATTCTCCGACTTATCGAGATGTTAATTCAGCAATAAAACAGTTTTTGTTTTCATTTGTTTTTTGACATATAGGTGGATATTTCGTAAACTGTTGAAGATAATCAAAAAATTATTTCATATTCTTATTCTCCGGCTTATCGATATGCTAATTCAACAAGAAAATAATATATGGTTTCATTTGTTTTTTGGCATATAGGTGGATATCTCGTGAATTGTTGAAGATAATCAAAAAATGATTTCATTCTTATTCTCCGGCTTATCGAGATGCTAATTCAAGCAAAAATAGTACATAGTTTCATTTGTTTTTTGGCATATAGGTGGATATCTCGTGAACTGCTGAAGATAATCAAAAAGTGATTTCAAATTCTTTTTCTCCGGCTTATCAAGATGCTAATTCAAGCAAAAAATAATAAATTGTTTCATTTGTTTTTTGGCATATAGGTGGATATCTCGTGAATTGTTGAAGATAATCAAAAAATGATTTCATATTCTTATTCTCCGGCTTATCGAGATACTAATTCAAGCAAAAATAGTACATAGTTTCATTTGTTTTTTGGCATATAGGTGGATATCTCGTGAACTGCTGAAGATAATCAAAAAATGATTTCAAATTCTTATTCTCCGGCTTATCAAGATGCTAATTCAAGCAAAAAATAATAAATGGTTTCATTTGTTTTTTTGGCATATAGGTGGATATCTCGTGAACTGTTGAAGATTATCAAAAAATGATTTCAAATTCTTATTCTCCGGCTTATCGAGATGCGAATTCAAGCAAAAAAGAGTACATGGTTTCATTTGTTTTTTGGCATATAGGTGGATATCTCATGAACTGTTGAAGATAATCAAAAAATGATTTTAAATTCTTATTCTCCGGCTTATCGAGATGCGAATTCAAGCAAAAAATAATAAATGGTTTCATTTGTTTTTGGCATATAGGTGGATATCTCGTGAACGGTTCAAGATAATCAAAAAATGATTTCATATTCTTATTCTACGGCTTATCGAGATGCAAATTCAAGCAAAAAATAGTACATGGTTTCATTTGTTTTTTGGCATATAGGTGGATATCTCGTGAACCGTTGAAGATAATCAAAAAATGATTTCATATTCTGATTCTCCGGCTTATCGAGATGCGAATTCAAGCAAAAAATAATAAATGGTTTCATTTGTTTTTTGGCATATAGGTGGATATCTCGTGAACTGTTAAAGATAATCAAAAAATGATTTCATATTCTGATTCTCCGGCTTATCGAGATGCTAATTCAAGCAAAAAATAGTACATGGTTTCATTTGTTTTTTGGCATATAGGTGGATATCTCGTGAACTGTTGAAGATAATAAAAAAATGATTTCATAATCGTATTCTCCGGCTTATCGAGATGCTAATTCAAGCAAAAAATAATAAATTGTTTCATTTGTTTTTTGGCATATAGGTGGATATCTCGTGAACGGTTGAAGATAACCAAAAAATGATTTCAAATTCTTATTTTTCGGCTTATGGAGATGAAAATTGAGTGAGCAATAAAACAGTATTTGTTTTCATTTGTTCTTTGACATATATCCATTCACTCGCTACTAATAATTATAATTCTTGTCTATGAAAGATAAAATCGTAAAATTTTTTTGAAGTAACCTGAATCGAACGATAAAATCGAGCAAAATTAAATAAAGCACTTATGATAATTCCGAACAAACACACGTTCGGGTCTAGAGAGCCGGACGCGCGCGCTCGCAGCATTGTATAGATTAAAAGTAATTGTTTAAACAGAGTATCGCCATCGAAATAACACCGGTGGCGAGTAATAAATTATCCAAATATTTATTTAAGGCGACCAGGAGCGGTCAGCGGGCGCATAAATATAGCCGCGCTATTTGTTTTTCATTAATATTTTTCTTTGTGTCGCCACACAAGTCATCACATGGATTAGTGGAAATAATTGATTTTTTATGTATTTATACGTTCGCGTGTTTGATGGAATTAAATACTAGAAATGTGTTTGTGTGAGTGTTTATGTGTGTGTGTGAATAGGTAATATGGCCTCCCGTTTTTCCTCATATCTTTTAATTTTCTGTTAAGTGGTTCATGTAATCTATAAATTATGACCCGACGTACTCGATTATTATTTTGTTTTCCTTTTCGAATGATTTCTCCGTACCCGAATGGTTTTTATTGGGGGGTGGGCAATGAAGGTAATTAACCACTTACTAAATAAGAACATTACGATTACTTATGTATCGGGGGATGTATTGATTCGATGTCTTATTTTATAATTTGACTTTTTATGGGTTAATATTCCATACAGTAATGATGGACGTACGCAATATTCCAAAAAGGAAATGATAGTTTTATTTGTCCTATGATTCTTGCAGATTATTGAAGGTAAAATTAACTAATGTACAAATAAATAAATTAAAAACAACCTTACTTGTTGGAGAAAGCATTAAATAAATTCAATATTTCGTTTTATTGAATTTATTTAATGTACAAATCATATGATTCCTGCAAAATTTCCTTGCGTAAATTAACGAATGTACAAATCATCATTTATATTTTTAAAAAATCCGCTACCGAGGCGGATCATCTGCCACGCATCAACTTTACGATTAATCAAGTCAACACCGGCACCGGCCCCCGTCTTTCGCGTGCGGACGCTAATAACACCCTGCCGCAATTTCACCTCCAGAGCCGAGAATCTGATTAACCGTCGAGTGGCACTTTCCCCGAAATTCATATTCACATTCAACAGATGATGAACCCTCCGAAATTCATCATTCCATTCCGGATTCGCCGAAGACCCGTTACTGCGGGCGCGTGTGCAGACGATTTGGGTGCGTGCCGGCAGACAGTTAGCTCGCCCGAGAGGCAAAAAAAAATCATGGCATATATACCGATGCATCGGTGGTGCAGATATGGACGAACGGTATTTGAATGGCAGCTGCCATAAGTTTTAGTAAAGTAGTAGACGAAACGAGATCGAAAGTTCTCGTCTCTGGGAGCAGACAGCAGACGCACCATGTGGGATCCGTGCCGAACCCAGGCAGGTAGGTTGGTGGGTAGGTAATAACACAAAAGCCCGCATTACCATCTACAATGGGCCCTCTTATGTAACGCGGCGCGTATGTGTATCCACCATAAAACCGCACGTTAATCACCGGCCCGAGTGCTTTTTAATTGTATCTCCGATGCTAATTAGGGATTTGTAGGGTTTTACGTCTTGAGCGAACATGTGTACCGTTTTAGAGTTAGGGATCTCGGGGGAAATAATTATCGCACACTTTTCCGACTAATTATCCCTTTGTAAATACAAGGTGTTATGAAAGGATGAAAGAATAGCTTTTAACGAATGTAATAAAGGGCGTTGTAATGTAATTGTTTCTGATTGATTAATTCTAATCATACAAATTATTTCATTGTGTCTACCAGTGGCGGCTCGTGGAACATGTTGATGGTAGAGCCACTTATACAATATACCCACCCCACCCCCCTTTTGAAGAAAGAAGGAACGACTGCTCTATATAATGAGCCACCCCTGGTTATAACCCATTAAAAAATTATTAGAATTTAAGAAGTTGATTATATTCTCAAAATATAATAATTAGCGAGTTGTATTAAATTATTTCAGAATTTTTAAACAATTTTTAATATTTTTTATTAATTTTAGAAAATGCTCAATTTTAAGCGCAATTAAAAATTGCATGCTTAACAAAAAACAATTATAACCCCTTAAAACATTGTTGGAACTTAAGAAGTTGATTATATTCTCAAAATATAATAATTAGCGAGTTGTATTAAATTATTTCAGAATTTTTAAACAATTTTTAATATTTTTTATTAATTTTATAAAATGCTCAATTTTGAGCGCAATTAAAAATTGCATGCTTAACAAAAAACAATTATAACCCATTAAAAAATTGTTGGAACTTAAGAAGTTGATTATATTCTCAAAATATAATAATTAGCGAGTTGTATTAAATTATTTCAGAATTTTTAAACAATTTTTAATATTTTTTATTAATTTTAGAAAATGCTCAATTTTGAGCGCAATTAAAAAATTCACGTTTAACAAAAAACAATTATAACCCATTAAAAGATTGTTGGAACTTAAGAAGTTCTCAAAATATAATAATTAACGAGTTGTATTAAATTATTTCAGAATTTTTAAACAATTTTTAATATTTTTTATTAATTTTAGAAAATGCTCAATTTTGAGCGCAATTAAAAATTGCATGCTTAACAAAAAACAATTATAACCCATTAAAAAATTGTTGGAACTTAAGAAGTTGATTATATTCTCAAAATATAATAATTAGCGAGTTGTATTAAATTATTTCAGAATTTTTAAACAATTTTTAATATTTTTTATTAATTTTAGAAAATGCTCAATTTTGAGCGCAATTAAAAAATTCACGTTTAACAAAAAACAATTATAACCCATTAAAAGATTGTTGGAACTTAAGAAGTTCTCAAAATATAATAATTAACGAGTTGTATTAAATTATTTCAGAATTTTTAAACAATTTTTAATATTTTTTATTTATTTTAGAAAATGCTCAATTTTGAGCGCAATTAAAAATTGCATGCTTAACAAGAAACAATTATAACCCATTAAAAAATTGTTGGAACTTAAGAAGTTGATTATATTCTCAAAATATAATAATTAACGAGTTGTATTAAATTATTTCAGAATTTTTAAATAATTTTTAATATTTTTTATTTATTTTAGAAAATGCTCAATTTTGAGCGCAATTAAAAAATGCATGTTTAACAAACAACGAACAGTTATAACCAGTGGAGGCTCGTGGAACATGATAGAGCCACTTATATAATATACCCTCCCCCCCTCATTTTTTGAAGGAACAACGATTTATCTTCCTAAACCAAAGTAACTGGCGAAAAGGTGTTTTAAGAATTAATTAAAAATTCTTGCTGAGCTTGAAACTACAGGTAGTGCCATGACTCCTTGGCTATATATAACGAGCCGCCTCTGGTGTGAATTAGTCACACCTACTGAGATTTATTTTACTCTTCTACTGAAATTTATTCTCATCTACTTCGATTTGTTTAGTTTACAAGTGGAAGAGGCTCAGACCTCTCATCGATATGATCAGTGGCGGCTCGTGGAACATGTTGATGGTATAGCCACTTATACAATAACCTGAAATTAAAACAAAAACCCTTGAAAATACAGGTCAAAAAAATCAAAACTTAACGTTGCAAAATCTAAAACAAAGGACAAAAATTAAAAAAATACCGCAAAAAAAATAAAAAGGCCACATAAAAAACAATAATTCATGTTAAAAAATCTCAAATGTAGGAAAATAAAAAAATTGACCAAAACGTCGGCCCTGAAAATGTAAAAATATTGAAAATTGTAACAAACTAATAAAAAATGTAGGTCAAAATAAAGAATTATTGATTTACATGCGAAAATTTTTCAGTTTTGTTTGTTGAAAATTATGCAAATTATTTTTCTTTTGCCAGTATTTTCAAGTTTTTTTTTGGTCTGCATTTTTATTTTTAAACCAGGATTTTTGATATTTTAGATCTTCGGCTATTTTGTTCCATTTTTTTGATGTTTTGGCTAAAATATTCATTCCGCGAAGTCAGTTATGTAACCTACAAATAAATTCGATTTTTCGACCCATTACGCTGTTTTAATAACAATACAATAAAACATCCTCGCCGATCATTAACTTGTCTACAACACGAAAGATGGTCGGCGCCAATATTTTTTGCTCCTCTTAGGAAGTAGACAATACCTCGCGCGCGTCGCATAAAAGTTCTTCTTTTGCAAAAGCCGGCGTCCGTTTACCAGGAAGACGCAGCGTCCTATTCAGCATAGCTAATGCGCAATATCTCTTTAAAAAGCCATCGACACGTCGTCGCCTCACCCGCGACCATCAAATAAAAGATAATCGCGCACGGTGGCAAAAAGACGGGAGAGGGTGGGCGAAGCGCGAGAGGACGGATTTCCTCGGAAAGAGCGGTTCTTGCGATTCAGTGATTGGGTAAATCTAGCAGGTATTAATTGCAGCAATGGTTCCATGAAGCTATGCGGTCGCCGGTAATGGAACTAATTAGCGTCCGTGATTGTCGCAATGGGCGCTGTTTACCATATCCGGAAAATGGGATGGAGCGCGTGGTGGTGCACCATCGACAATACACGGAACAATTAGTCCTGATTAGGTAGCGCCGACCTGCCCGACTCTCCGACCGGGCTCGACAACTCGCTGGAATGCGCGTGGACGTGATTATTGCCTTTCGGATCGCGAAAGACTCCAATACATCACGAAATACAGAATTCTTACTTACTCTACCAATAGTGATGTTTCTAGTCCTAATTCTTCTTCTTCCACCGGCTCTGCAACCCTGGGTGGGTCTTGGCACGATCTACCACGCGTCTGCAATCTTCTCTATCCTCCACACATCGTTAAATATATGCAACCTCGCCATGTTATATTGTTACATTCAATGATAAATGGTAGTAATCAAAGTGAAGACCGCATCTTGTGTAAAAATCTGTTTACGATCGATACATGAATATAAAGTCACCCTGAAGATCTCCAAGATCTCAATTGTGTCCTAACAAGAGCGGAAAACTCAAATTTCAAATAAAACACAGATGTGTACATAATTCTTACATAAATAAATTTGAGACAACCTCACGTGTTGCAGAAGCATTCAATAAATCCGTCTTTATCGAATTCTGACAATTCAAAATTTCGGTATTTTACAAAAAAAAAACTTTTATTTGAAATTTGAATTTTCCGCTCTTGTTAGAACACAATTGAGATCTTGGAGATCATGGAGACAGCCCTCTTCAGATGCCTTTGCTGGCACGTTTGAATCCTTCTGACCAAGTTTGCCATGGATTTAAGTGGTAACGTCTAACCTCCTCTTTCAAGGCTTAGGCGGTCGTGCGCTTGTTGAAATAAACGTTTGAATGCATACAAATTGAGAGAAAGGGTCAAGTCGCACGATTCAGGCGGCCAATTCTGGACAACACGGCTAGCGCAATGAAGACGTAATGTTTCACGTGATGCACCGTCCTGTGGGAACCACATGTCTACGAAAACCGCACCATCCATTTGAGGGACAAAAAGCTGGGTTATCATACTCCGATACCGTTCATGCATTCCCGGCAGCGTCTTCGAAAGAAAATGGTCCAATGATGCCTCCAGCTCAAAATCCGCACCAAACAGTGACACGTTGCATTTTCTTGCATTTTCATCACTCCAAATGCTCGCTTGACAACACTCAAAACTTAAATTATAGAAAAGAAAATTACATTCGACGATTAGAAAAATTGCCAAAAATTTATCTCTGCTGAGATTAGCTTCAAAATTTCAAAATCCATCCTGAATGAACCTATTTTTGACATACTGCCAAAACAATTGACATATTACAGCTGTAAACAAATTGACAACACTCAAAACTTAAATTATAGAAAAGAAAATTACATTCGACGATTAGAAAAATTGCCAAAAATTAATCTCTGCTGGGATTAGCTCCAAAACTTCAAAATCCATCCTGAATGAACCTATTTTTGACATGCTGACAAAACAATTGACATATAACAGCTGTAAACAAATTGACAACACTCAAAACTTAAATTATAGAGACAAAAATTACATTCGACGATTAGAAAAATTGTCAAAAATTAATCACTGCTGGGATTAGCTTCAAAATATCAAAATACATCCTGAATGAACCTATTTTTGACATACTACCAAAACAATTGACATATTACAGCTGTAAACAAATTGACAACACTCAAAACTCAAATTATATAAAAGAAAATTACATTCGGCGATTAGAAAAATTGCCAAAAATTAATCTCTGCTGGGATTAGCTTCAAAATTTCAAAATCCATCCTGAATGAACCTATTTTTGACATACTGCCAAAACAATTGACATATTACAGCTGTAAACAAATTGACAACACTCAAAACTTAAATTATAGAAAAGAAAATTACATTCGACGATTAGAAAAATTGCCAAAAATTAATCTCTGCTGGGATTAGCTTTAAAATTTCAAAATCCATCCTAAATAAACCCATTTTTGACATACTGCCAAAACAATTGACATATAAGAGCTGTAAACAAATTGACAACACTCAAAACTTAAATTATAAAAAAGAAAATTACATTCGACGATTAGAAAAATTGCAAAACAAATCTCTGCTGGGATTAGCTTCAAAATGTCAAAACCCATCCTGAATGAACCTTTTTTTGACATACTGCCAAAACAATTGACATATCACAGCTGTAAACAAATTGACAACACTCAAAACTTAAATTATAGAAAAGAAAATTACATTCGACGATTAGAAAAATTGTCAAAAATTAATCACTGCTGGAATGACTTTCAAATTTTTAAAATTCATTAAAATGAACCTATTTTTGAGATCCGCTTAAAAAAATCAATACATCACAGCTGGAGATAAAATAGCAACACTAAAAAAAGATAAGAATTGCGTTCGGGGATAAGAAAAATTGTAAAGAAATTATATTTAACTTCGGAGGTAAAATTTTTTTAATGCGGCTGTGAGTTGTTGTGTCGAATAGCCATCCATTTTTTTTTTAATAATGGCGGGCTGTCTGCCATCCAACTGTCATAATTGTTTGATTGTCGAGAACAACAGCAAAAATGGCGCCAAATTTAAATTTTTCGCTGTTTATAAAAATAATAATAATATTTATTTCTTATAGCCGTATATAAAATTTACATAAGTTAGAGTTAGGTACATACTAAAGAAAATTGTCAATTTTTTGAGTATTTTGGCTCAAACCTGACTTTAGATTTCCACCGCCAACTTCGTCGTCGATTTTTTTTTACGATATTATGTGCGCATTACCGTAGTCAATAGTAGAAACGTATGTCTTCTGAGCGTTGATACAAGTATCGACAGCAGTGCCCACCGCTAAAACCGTTAGTATGAAATGGTAGAAATTCGTTTGTCTTTGATTTGTTCAGAAGTTGATGACACGAACGTCAACATTAGTGAAATAAACTTTTTTTTTTCAGCGTTATGCCTGGCCATTAGCCATGACCATTAGCCATCATCTATATTATATATTTAAGTTATAAATTAAATGAATAATGAACAAATGAATAGTGAAAGACGTATACAAATAACCACGGACCCGAACGAATACTTCTCGATCCCTGAAAAATCTTTCGGCCGGGCTGGGAATCGAACCCACACGGCCGCGGTGTAATTGGATCGAAACAAAATAGAAAACCATAATATTGTTTATGCTGGAGGCTTCTACTTCGTTATATATTTTAAATATTATAATAAAACACTTTTAACTTTGTTTTGTATAACTTATATATTTATTTTTGTGACTTAAGTTTCGGTAATAAAATTATCATTTTCTTGTTTGAAAACGGTAATTGTATTACCGAAACTTAAGTCACAAAAATAAATATATAAGTTATACAAAACAAAGTTAAAAGTGTTTTATTAGAAAACCATAATTTTTTTTAACGAATCTTTTAATTATGAATAACTTACTGGCATTCCTCCTTGGCACATCGAAGTTAATGATAGTAATCGCGGGAACACGCCAATCAGCATCTATTTCGATTAAGCAATTAAGATCGAAACGCGCCAATAAATAGAAATACATGAACACCTTTCTCCAATTTATTTAATAAAGCCCAAAGTTTATGGAGCCGCGCGCGCGCGCCGGAAATTGTTCAAAAACCAGTTCAAGGCGAAATTTGTTGACTTAAGAAATGAATTAATTACAATTGTAAATTGTAAATTACGAATCCACCTGCCGCAAGTCTAATAAGAACGTCCGATTAATTGCGGCGCAATTTAAAACATTCGAAAAAAGAGTGATATATCTCGCAGAGCCGAGGGGAATTATTATTTAAGAATGTAATGAGAAGTTGTGAAATTTATGAGAAATGGGCGGCGCGAATAATTATATCTTGAATGATTGATATAAATAAATGTAGTAAATTCCCCACGCTACGCCACCGAAGACAGTCGGATTCGAGGTAATAATAATAATAATAAATAAAGTTCATTTCTCAAAGGTATAGAAGATACAACAAAAATCGATATAACGCCAAGACACCGATTAAAAAAAAATGTGTTTCAATGCACTTTAAACGAGTGTTTAGTTTATTAGGATTAGAGATTAGAGATGAGACTGAGGCACGACACTACCTATCCTTGTATGAGTATCGGGCCACACTCTCCCCTTATCAAAAACAATGTGTTCAGTGAAAATAATATTTCTGACGATTGTAAACATAATTTCCCACTTGACTCATGGTTAACATTACTGGACAATATTTTCCATTAACGATCTAGATGGTAGAATAACTAAAGTGGGGAAATTGAAACATGCCTCACATTACCACTTTCTGGTAATCGTTTTGTGAATTACCAAAGGCATTATCAGCACGTAATAATTTTAAAACCGCCGCGGCACAGCGTCGGGTGGCAATTACCCAAATTTTCAATTAAAACTCGCACCGTTAAAGGCAGCAGATTTGTATCAATCAGGGCAACGTATAATTTGCACCCCATAATAATCAGGCCGCTCCACTTTGAACTCTTCTCGATTCAAATGGTACGATAATGAAGAGGTGAACGTGTGCAGAACATCTGCTCACGGAATGAGAAATGCGGAATAAGGAGGATTTGTGTGTGTACAATAAATAAATTGGAGGAGACCGCGACGCGAGGTACACCTGCTTCTTCAACTCGTGCCATCTACTCATACGTTATTGTCTTCGGTTGCCCGCAGGAATTATGTGTGTGTGTGTGTGGAGAAAACGGCGGAACTAACTAACCTGTAAAGAAAGAAAAAAAAAAACTGGAAGGATTCCTTGACATGTGTTTCTGCTACCGGAAAGATTGTTACGTACGGGGGGGTTTAATTGGTCGAATCTTTCAACTGTCTGGTTATATAATTTTTTTTTTGATATAACATCAATATCAACTTCAGTAGAAATATATCGGTTAGGTTAGGTTAGGTTAGGCTGGGTTAGGTTAGGTTAGGC
This sequence comes from Ocypus olens, assembly GCA_910593695.2. Taxonomy (NCBI): domain Eukaryota; kingdom Metazoa; phylum Arthropoda; class Insecta; order Coleoptera; family Staphylinidae; genus Ocypus; species Ocypus olens. The sequence goes on from OU343048.1 coordinate 2,197,733, forward strand.
TGGGTTAGGTTAGGTTAGGTTAGGCTGGGTTAGGTTAGGTTAGGCTGGGTTAGGTTAGGTTAGGCTGGGTTAGGTTAGGTTAGGCTGGGTTAGGTTACTACCTACACGAGGTCTTGATTATACAATTTAAAATGGTTTTTTTTATATAAAATCAGATACGTCTTATATTACACAATCGAAATGTAATCATAATTTTTTCCGGTTCTGGCGGTGTAATTAATTTACGCTACTCGGCATTCGGCATATGTTACGCCTCCTTTAGATCAGAGGCGGCTCGTTATATAGAGCCAAGGAGCCATGGCACTACCTGTAGTTTCAAGCTCAGCAAGAATTTTTAACCAATTCTTAAAAAACACTTTTCGCCAGTTTAAATGTTAAACAACGTCTTCATAACTTTAATGAATGGAGAAAAATCGCAATGCATTTGTTTCCCCAAGGCAACGCCGCGGCGCACCGTGGTCCCAAACGCCGAAAATGTGGAGTTATCCGAATTGTGTGAAAATTAGGATTTCGAGTTTTCCGAGGTCGCTGATCGAGAATCTAAAATTTAAAATTTAAAAAACAAAATTGCGGATCCAATATGGCGGACGAAAAAATACAAAAATTGTTTTATTTCCATGATAATGCGAACATGGGGATTTTCAAGGCCGCTGATTAAAAATATGTAATTATAAATTTGAACACCAAAATGGCGGATACAATACAGCTGACAAAAATGATAAAAATTATCAGAAAATTTCTTATAAAGGCAGTGGCGGATTTAGCACGAATTATATTTTTGAAGCTAAATATTCTCGTTTTTTTGACACTTGATCAAATGATCATTTTTGGCGGTTGAGAATTACCATTCTCGAGACTTGAAATTGTCATTTTTGGCACTTGAATAGAATGGAATAGAATTTTTATTGGTCTATGCCATTGTTCGTTTTCAGAACTAGACAAGTTTGATTGTTTAAAATCGTCATTTTTGACAGTTGGAAAAAAATTCATTTTGACTGTTGATAAAATGTCATTTTTGGCACTTGAATAGTATGGAATAGAATTTTTATTAGTCTATACCATTGTTCGTTTTCAGAACTAGACGAGTTTGATTGTTTAAAATCGTCATTTTTGACAGTTGGAAAAAAATTCATTTTGACTGTTGAAAAAATGTCATTTTTGGCACTTGAATAGTATGGAATAGAATTTTTATTAGTCTATACCATTGTTCGTTTTCAGAACTAGACGAGTTTGATTGTTTAAAATCGTCATTTTTGACAGTTGGAAAAAAATTCATTTTGACTGTTGAAAAAATGTCATTTTTGGCACTTGAATAGAATGGAATAGAATTTTTATTGGTCTATGCCATTGTTCGTTTTCAGAACTAGACAAGTTTGATTGTTTAAAATCGCCATTTTTGACAGTTGGAAAAAAATTCATTTTTGACTGTTGAAAAAATGTCATTTTTGGCACTTGAATAGAATGGAATAGAATTTTTATTGGTCTATGCCATTGTTCATTTTCAGAACTAGACGAGTTTGATTGTTTAAAATCGTCATTTTTGACAGCTGAAAAAAAAATTCATTTTTGACTGTTGGAAAAATGTCATTTTTGGCACTTGGAAATTGTCAATTTTGGCAGGTAGAATGGTCTTTTGGCGCTTGAAAATGGTCACTCTTTTCATCTGAAAATTATCGTTTTTTTGGGAAGTTAAAAATTGTTTCTTTTTTGATTGAAAAAAGTAATTTGAAAATGTGAAAATTGTCTTTTTTGCCAATTTTGATCATTTGAAAATTATCGTTTTTGGACAGTTGAAAATTGTCTTTTTTAGCAATTTTGGTCATTTGAAAATTGTCATTTCAGGCAGTAAAATTGTAATTTTTTGTGGTTCAAAATTATTATTTTTGACAGTTGAAAATACCTTTGGACTGCCAAAAATGATAATATTTACTGCCAAAAATTATAACTTTGGGCTTTCGGCAATTTTGGACAGTTGTCATTTTAGGCGGTAAAAAATGTTAATTTTGACAGTTGAATATTGTCATTTGTGGCAGCTGAAAATTGCCATTTTGTGGAATATGAAATTTTTTATTTTTGACCGCTGAAAATTGTCATAATTGAAAGTTGAAAACTGTCATTTAACGCAGTTGGAAATTTTAATTTTTTGTCAGTTGACCTTGAGACTTTGTTTTCTTTTTTTTCTTTTTCGTCAGTTAAAAATTGCCATTTTGATATTTCAGGCATTAAAATTGTAATTTCTTGTAGTTCAAAATTATTATTTTTGACAGTTGAAAATTGTCATAATAATAATAATAATAATCTTTATTCGTGCTAAACAAAAGGAATGTGTACACAAGTCAGAGGTGGCGAGAGAGCACATGCTATGTGGTAAAAAAAGACTTAATTAACACACATTAAAATTAACATATTAAATTAACATAGTTGAAAGTTGAAAATTGTCATTTAACGCAGTTGGAAATTTTTATTTCTTGTCAGTTGACACTTGACACTTTTTTTCTTTCTTTCTTTTTCGTCAGTTAAAAATTGCCATTTTGACATTTCAGGGAGTAAAATTATAATTTTTTGTAGTTCAAAATTATTATTTTTGACAGTTCAAAATACCTTTGGACTGCCAAAAATTATAACTTTGACAGTCGAAAATTGTCTTTTGGCAATTTTGGACAGTTGCCATTTTAGGCAGTAATTTTTTTTATTTTTGACAGTTGAATATTGTCATTTGTGGCAGCTGAAAATTGCCATTTTGTGGAATATGAAATTTTTTATTTTTGACCGCTAAAAATTGTCATAATTGAAAGTTGAAAATTGTCATTTAACGCAGTTGGAAATTTTTATTTTTTGTCAATTGAAATAATAATAATGTATATTTAACGGATGTCCTTTTACAAACAAACAAAAATTCAGACATAGTTTAACTTTAACTAAAATGGTCACTTGACACTTTTTTTTGTTTTTTTTTTCGTTTACGTCAGTTAAAAATTGCCATTTTGATACTGCCTGTTTTAGCAGATGAATATTATCATTTTTTGAAGCTAAATATTGTCGTTTTTTTTGACACTTGAGAAAATGATAATTTTTGGCGGTTGAGAATGACTTGAAATTGTCTTTTTTTGGCACTTGAATAGAATGGAATAGAATTTGTATTGCTCTATACCATTGTTCATTTTCTGAACTAGACAAGTTTGATTGTTTAAAATCGTCATTTTTGACAGTTGGAAAAAATTTCATTTTTGACTGTTGGAAAAATGTCATTTTTGACAGTTGGAAAAAAAATAATTTTTGACTGTTGGAAAAATATCATTTTTGGCACTTGGAAATTGTCAATTTTGGCAGGTAAAATGGTCTTGTGGCACATGAAAATGGTCACTTTTCTCAGTTGAAAATTATCAATTTAGGGAGTTGAAAATTGTTTCTTTTTTTGGTCGAAAATGGTCATTTTGGACAGTTTAAAATTGTCATTTCGGGTAGTAAACATTGTCGTTATCGGCAGTTGTATACAGTCATTTTTGGAATGTGAAAATTTTCAATTGTCATTATTGGCAATTGAAAATGATCATTTATCGTAGTTTTAAATTAATTTCTTTTGTCTGTTAAAATAGTCTATTTTCAAATTGTATTTTTTTTTGGTCAAAAATGGTAATTTATTGACATTTTTGGCAGTAAACATTGTCATTATTAGCAGTTGAAAATAGTCACTTTTGGAACGTGAAAATTTTCAATTTTGACATTATTGACAGTTGAAAATTATTAAATTTTTCATAGTTGAAAATTATTATTTTTGTCTGTTGAAATAGTCATCTTTGACACTTGAAAATTGCCTTTTTCAGTAGCTAAAAAATTGTCATTTTGACGGTTGAAAATAATCATTTTTGGCAGAAAAAATTGTCAGTTTCGGCAATCAAAATCGTTGATTTTTGCGTTTGAAAATTGCTATTTTTGGCAGTTGAAAATTGTTTCCTTTTTTGGTCGAAAATGGTAATTTTGGACTGTTGAAAATTGTCATTTCTGGTAGTAAACATTGTCGTTATTGACAGTCATTTTTGGAATGTGAAAATTTTCAATTTATACTGTTGATAATTATCATTATTGGCAGTTGAAAATGATCATTTATCGTAGTTTAAAATTTATTTGTTTTGTCTGTTAAAATAGTCTATTTTTAAATTGTATTTTTTTTTGGTTAAAAATGGTAATTTTTGGCAGTAAACATTGTCATTATTGACAGTTGAAAATAGTTATTTTTGGAACATAAAAATTTTCAATTTTGACAGTTGATAATTGCCATTATTGACAGTTGAAAATTATCGTTTTTCGTTGTTGAAAATTGTTATTTTTTCTGTTAAAATAGTCGTCTTTGACACTTGAAAATTATCGTTTTTCGTTGTTGAAAATTGTTATTTTTTCTGTTAAAATAGTCGTCTTTGACACTTGAAAATTGTCTTTTTCAGTAGCTGAAAAATTGTCACTTTGACGGTTGAAAATAATCATTTTTGGCAGAAATAATTGTCAGTTTCAGTAATCAAAATCGTCGATTTTTGCGTTTGAAAATTGCCATTTTTTGGCAGTTGAAAATGATCAATTCCAATCGTTTTTGGCAGTTGGAAATTGTTATTTGTGGTACTTGAAACTTGTCAATTTTGGCAGTTTAAATTGTCATCCTGTGTAAACTTATTGTATCGCATCAATAAATTATCTATCTATCATCTTTGACACTTAAAAATTGTCTTTTTCAGTAGCTGAAAAATTGTCATTTTGACGGTTGGAAAAAATCATCTTTGGCAGAAAATATTTTCAGTTTCGGCAATCAAAATCGTCGATTTTTGCGTTTGAAAATTGCCATTTTTGGCAGTTGAAAATGATCAATTCCAATCGTTTTTGGCAGTTGGAAATTGTTATTTGTGGCACTTGAAAATTGTCAATTTTGGCAGTTGAAATTATTATTATAGACATTTGAAAATTGTCTTTTTCAGTAGTTGGAGTTTCTTCTCCTTTGACAAACGATTTTATTTATAGAAACTCTAGGGTGTCCTTAAAGGGTTGGAGGGTAGAACAGGGCCCACCCACCACCCTCCGTTCAGTTTAATTTTTTCCCGCGAAAGCTATTTCTTTGTTCTTTTGAAATTATTACATCGCTCGAGATCCGACTAAGAAATTAGTTTCATCAAACAATAGGTTAGGTTTAAGTGGAAATGAAGGGCGGTGGGTGGTACCTATGTCACCCTCACCTTAGAACAGAAGCGAGTGTTTTGCAATTAATTGATAAGAAATAATCTGACGGTTTTCTGATCAAAACAATCGTTTTCATTTATGGAAACTCTGGGGAGTATTAAAAAGGTTGTAGGGTGGGACAGGGCAGACCCACCGATTTTTTTTTAAATTTAAATTTTATTATTTTAAATGCTCTTTCTGTGCGCTTTTGAAATTATTACACATCTGCTGATTCGACTAAGAAATTAGATTTATTAAACAGTGTTTTCTATGTTAGGCTGTGCGACGCGCCGTTAACGGTGCCAGCTTACATCTGGCACGGCATTTCGTTAGGATATTGGCTACCGCGGGGAGGCGCGCGGTTGGAGGGGTGCACTCACTGTGCGTGCATTTGGTGCCAAGTAAATTCTGGCTCATGTCGTGCGCGCGATGAGGACGTGCACTTGTTGGTCATATTTTGCCAAGTCAAAACTATGTCTCCGTTACGAGCATTACACAATGAATCACACGGAATAAGTTTTATAATATATTGGCTTTACCATCAACATGTTTCACGAGCCGCCACTGCTTTAGATACGATCTTTCTTCGCAAAACGATTTTTTTTTAAATAATTGGTACCGAATTAAGTCTTTGACGCCTGGCACTTATTCCAATTCTCGGTTATAATCAAAACGAAGACAATTTCCTCGAGCTTTCGTTCCTCTCGAAAAAAAAATGTAATAACATGTGTTTCCGTGCGTCCGGAGTAAGGTTATACAGCAATTTTCGAAAATGTCAGCCAATCAAGCGAATTGCATCGATCGGATTTCTTTTCTTCGGTCCGAGCGTCCTCCGGAAATTTATCGAGAGACTTAATCACGGTCTTCAAAATTGCACGATCCATTTCTTTCGGGAACGTAATAATATGCAATTTATTTAAAAATATTCGGCTCGCGTGAAAAAATTCCCCATCCCGTTATGGCCATTTGCATAAGCAAATTTCACGGACAAAACGGGGTGATAATCGCGCCGAAACCTAATTGCGAAACAATGCGACATAATAATTAATATGTTTCCCGACACACGGGCATCCCATCGAGAGTCCGTCGCGGCCGGCCCGCGAATGTTTCGCATAGAATCACGGCCCGCCGTGAAAAAGGCCCACGAAAACCCATTATTCCATTTGGTCACTTGTGCCGCGTTTGTGTGGGGCCGTTTTACACAAAAATCCAGACGATCGGTGCGGGAGGGACGAGGGAGATTCCCGGAATGGAACCGATTAAATCGATCCCGTCCGGATTTTCGAGAGTCCATCGGTCCATCCGAGAGAATGAGAATTTCCGATCGGCTTCAATTTACATGCAAATAAAAAAACCGCCCGTTATGGCGATGCCCGCATTAAATTAGGGACCCGAAAATCGGACCGATGAGATCACCTTTAGAAAGTGTCAATCTGTCATAGACAGGTGTCGCGTTTTCTCGTCGAGTTGTAATTTTCGGGTTTCGATGGAGCCCTTTATTACTGTAATAACGGCGAGGCCTGTGTGAGAATACCTTTGGTTATTGGGTCATGGCATGAAACTTGTAACTTACGTGGGATTTACTAAAAATGTAGACTAGAAATTTTTCAAATTTTTGCAGAGTCATGTAAAAACGCCTACTCTGAATAACTTTGAAGAGTTTCAAATGCGTAGCACTTGTTTTTCTATTTTATTTGCAACTTGATAAATGTCCGATTAGAAAATTCACAAATGGTCAGTTTAAGTGGGATTTTCTAAAAATGTAAACCGGGATTTTTTTTCCAATTTTTGCAGAATCACGTAAAATCACCTTCACTGAATAACTTTGGAAAGTTTCAAATGCGTAGCACTTGTTTTTCTATTTTATTTGCGACTTGATAAATGGCTGATTAAAAAATTCACAAATGGTCAATTTAAGTGGGATTTTCTGTAGACTAGGAAGTGATGTTTGATTTATTCCAACCCAAAATAATTCCCCCTTTAGTACCAATTAACAGTTTCCAAATTTCCTACCCCTCTCACCTTTAATTAATTCTAATCGAAAGTGTTCGCTAGATATACTTAATAATACCCCCTTTTTTCACCTCCTGTCTGGCACTCCCTTAGTATACCACAATCGAAAAAGTGAAGTTGTTATCTTAGAACTTCAATTGTAATATTAAAGAATGATTATGAATGTGTCTATGAAATTAGCAAAAGTTATTTGATGACAACAGCCTGTGCAATTTTACACTCTTACCCTAGTTTCTTCACATTTATTTTTTACCTGATTGCCACTTTACGAAACGGTACTAAAAAGCTGTTAAAGTAACTGTAATAAAATGATTGGACCCGGATGAGGCGGCGCGTGCTTTAATGCGCTTTTTTCAATCAAAACGATCGAAGAATCCCCGAGTGGGCGCATCTGCTCTTTTACCGACAAAAAATGCGCACGGGGGCCTCCATCGCGCCCCCCTGCCAAAAAGCTGCGAACCCACACAGATATAATAACATAATCACCTAGGGCGCACGAACGCGAAACGAAAATTTAAAAAAAACCACCGAGGGTTGTTCAACCTGCTGCTGCCGTTTTCGTGTCCTAACGGTACTAATCAAAAAAAAAGGAAGGTTTTACGATTTGCCAACGCGTATTCGCCACGTATTTTCCGGCAAAGGGGTTATTAAACGAGAGGTGGAAAAGGGATGATGGGACGGGGTCGTCCTGGGCGCGAGAGGGACAGCGGGTGCGGCAGGTGGCGCGCTGCCGGTGGGTGCATTGTTCTTCGGATTCCCTTTCTCTTTCTTTTTCCGGGACAGTTGCCACGGCACGCGTCTGTCTCGTTTGTTAATTTGCCCCCACGAACACCCTTACACACCTATATCTGCTCCGATTCTGAGAAAACGCTATTTGCTTCGGTTGTATATAGTCATCAGTTATAATCAAGAACGTTATAGAAGTAACGGCATCTTAAAGAATTTTTACGAAGGCAATCAAGTCATCAGTTTTTTTTTGTATAATTTTGTAATCTCTTTATGTTTATTTTAAGAGAAATGGGAAGCTGGGACCGAATAGTTAGATATTAGATAGATATTTACCTATATGTCAACAAAAAAAATGAAAGCAAATTCTGTTTTCTTGTTGAATCATCATCTTAATAAATCCGAGAGTAAGAATTTGATTTTTTTTTTATTACCTTCAACCATTCACGAGATATTCACCCATATGTCAAAGAACAAATGAAAGCAAATTCTGTTTTCTTGTTGAATTATCATCTTAATAAGTCCGAGAGTAAGAATTTGAAATTAGTTTTTTATTACCTTCAACCGTTCACGAGATATGCACCTTTATGTCAAAAAATAAATGAAAGCAAATTCTGTTTTTTGGTTGAATTGGCATCTTTATAAGACGCAGAATAAGAATTTGAAATTATTTTTTGATTATCTTCAACCGTTCTCGAGATATTCACCTATATGTCAAAAAATAAATGAAAGCAAATTCTGTTTTCTTATTCAATTATCATCTTAATAAGTCCGAGAGTAAGAATTTGAAATTATTTTTTATTACCTTCAACCGTTCGCGAGATATTCACCTATAAGTCAAAAAATAAATGAAAGCAAATTCTGTTTTCTTGTTGAATTACCATCTTAATAAGTCCGAGAGTAAGAATTTGAAATTAGTTTTTTATTACCTTCAACCGTTCACGAGATATGCACCTATATGTCAAAAAATAAATGAAAGCAAATTCTGTTTTTTGGTTGAATTGGCATCTTTATAAGACGCAGAATAAGAATTTGAAATTATTTTTTGATTATCTTCAACCGTTCGCGAGATATTCACCTATATGCCAAAAAAACAAATGAAAGCAAATTCTGTTTTCTTATTCAATTATCATCTTAATAAGTCCGAGAGTAAGAATTTGAAATTATTTTTTATTACCTTCAACCGTTCGCGAGATATTCACCTATATGTCAAAAAATAAATGAAAGCAAATTCTGTTTTCTTGTTGAATTACCATCTTAATAAGTCCGAGAGTAAGAATTTGAAATTAGTTTTTTATTACCTTCAACCGTTCACGAGATATGCACCTATATGTCAAAAAATAAATGAAAGCAAATTCTGTTTTTTGGTTGAATTGGCATCTTTATAAGACGCAGAATAAGAATTTGAAATTATTTTTTGATTATCTTCAACCGTTCTCGAGATATTCACCTATATGTCAAAAAATAAATGAAAGCAAATTCTGTTCTCTTATTCAATTATCATCTTAATAAGTCCGAGAGTAAGAATTTGAAATTATTTTTTGTTACCTTCAACCGTTCGCGAGATATTCACCTATATGTCAAAAAATAAATGAAAGCAAATTCTGTTTTCTTGTTGAATTACCATCTTAATAAGTCCGAGAGTAAGAATTTGAAATTAGTTTTTTATTACCTTCAACCGTTCACGAGATATGCACCTATATGTCAAAAAATAAATGAAAGCAAATTCTGTTTTCTTGTTGAATTATCATCTTAATAAGTCCGAGAGTAAGAATTTGAAATTAGTTTTTTATTACCTTCAACCGTTCACGAGATATGCACCTATATGCCAAAAAACAAATGAAACCAAATACTGTTTTTTGGTTGAATTGGCATCTTTAAAAGACGCAGAATAAAAATTTGAAATGATTTTTTGATTATCTTCAACCGTTCAAGAGATATTCACCTATATGTCTAAAAATAAATGAAAGCAAATTCGGTTTTCTTGTTGAATTATCATCTTAATAAGTCGGAGAGTAAGAATTTGAAATTATTTTTTTATTACCTTCAACCGTTCACGAGATATTCACCTATATGCCAAAAAAACAAATGAAACCAAATACTGTTTTTTTGTTGAATTGGCATCTTTATAAGACGCAGAATAAGAATTTGAAATTATTTTTTGATTATCTTCAACAGTTCGCGAGATATTCACCTATATGTCAAAAAATAAATTAAAGCAAATTCTGTTTTCTTGTTGAATTACCATCTTAATAAGTCCGAGAGTAAGAATTTGAAATTATTTTTTTATTACCTTCAACCGTTCACGAGATATTCACCTATATGCCAAAAAACAAATGAAACCAAATACTGTTTTTTGTTGAATTGGCATCTTTATAAGACGCAGAATAAGAATTTGAAATTATTTTTTGATTATCTTCAACCGTTCGCGAGATATTCACCTATATGTCAAAAAATAAATTAAAGCAAATTCTGTTTTCTTGTTGAATTACCATCTTAATAAGTCCGAGAGTAAGAATTTGAAATTATTTTTTTATTACCTTCAACCGTTCACGAGATATTCACCTATATGCCAAAAAACAAATGAAACCAAATACTGTTTTTTTGTTGAATTAGCATCTTTATAAGACGCAGAATAAGAAATTGAAATTATTTTTTGATTATCTTCAACCGTTCGGGAGATATTCACCTATATGCCAAAAATCAAAACCCAAAATCCGTTTTCTTCTTCACTCGAAAGTGAAGGCAGAGAGACCTTAAGTCGACAGTCCGGACAGACTAACCCCTATAACTCCATACTGTATAAATGTTAATTTAAAGTTATCTAAGTGTCTGAATAAAGATGTTTTCTCTTTCTCTCAAAAGTGAAGTTTAGACTGAAAATACTAACTAAAAAATGTATATAAGAAATTAATTTCATCCTCAATCATACATCGTAATTAAATTAAAAAAACATTATTCTACGTCTATCTTCAATCATTTTTTCGTCTCTTATCCAAGGCAACATCGGTTCCCATCACACACAAACAAAACAAAAACAAAACTTCGTCAGATAAATCATATTTATGGCATTTCGATACGGCTACCTTGGTGGTGGACGTCCGTAGATGGTCAGACGGTACCAAAAGAGAGCTGCACTGGATGCGAATGATATATGGCGCACGATATATGCGCAGATCCCTCCGATTTTAATGATATTTGCGATGTGATTTAATTGATAAAGCCGGATCGGTCCGCGCTCCCTCTCTCTCTCTCTCTCTCCCTCGATTAATGCCGGTAATTGTGTGTGTGTGCGCGGCTCGGAAAAAGCCGAATCAGGATATCATTACGGCCGGCCATTCATATTTATCGGATTAAACTTCATGCATCTTGCATGACTCCGCAATTATTGAAAAGTGTATTAATGTTTTAATTTATGAATCGATTCAACAGAGACATTATTATGAAGTCGTTACGGTCGTATTTAATGAGACAAACTGACTCGACACACCAAATATCTCTACTCCGTTCGGGATATATCCATAAATATGTCAAAAAAACAAATGAACACGAAATTATTTTATTGATTGATTATCATCTTGGCGGACTCGGGAATCCGAATTTGAAGACAGTTTTCAATTATTTTCAACCATTCAAGAGATATCCGCAAATATGTCAAAAAACAAATGAACACGAAATTATTTTATTGATTGATTATCATCTTGACCGACTCAGGAATCCGAATTTGAAGAAATTTTTCGGTTATCTCCAACCGTTCAAGAGATATCGACAAATATGTCAAAAAACAAATGAACGATATTTTTTTTATTGGTGAATTATCATCTGGGTGGACTCAAGAATCCGAATTTGAAGTAAGTTTTCAGTTATCTCCAACCGTTCAAGAGATATCCACAAATATGTCAAAAAAGAAATGGACACGAAATTATTTTATTGATTTATTATCATCTTGACGGGCTCCGGAATCCGAATTTGAAGTAATTTTTTAATTATCTTCAACCGTTCAAGAGATATCCACAAATATCTCAAAAAACAAATGAACGAAAAATTATTTTATTGGTGAATTATCATCTGGGTTGACTCAAGAATCCGAATTTGAACTAAGTTTTCGGTTATCTCCAACCGTTCAAGAGATATCCACAAATATGTCAAAAAACAAATGAACGAAATTTTTTTTTATTGGTGAATTATCATCTGGGTGGACTCAAGAATCCGAATTTGAACTAAGTTTTCGGTTATCTCCAACCGTTAAAGAGATATCCATAAATATGTCAAAAAACAAATGAACTCGAAATGATTTTATTGATTGATTGTCGTCTTGGTGGACTCAGGAATCCGAATTTGAAGTAAGTTTTCGGTTATCTCCAACCGTTCAAGAGATATCCACAAATATGCCAAAAAAAAAATGAACACAAAATTATTTTATTGATTGATTATCACCTTGACGGACTCAGGAATCCGAATTTGAAGTAAGTTTTCAATTATCTCCAACCGTTCAAGAGATATCCATAAATATGTCAGAAAACAAATGAACACGAAATTATTTTATTGATTGATTATCATCTTGACGGACTCAGGAATCCGAATTTGAAGTAAGTTTTTAATTATTTTCAACCGTTCAAGAGATATCCACAAATATGTCAAAAAACAAATGAACACGAAATTATTTTATTGATTAATTATCATTTTGACGGACTCAGAAATCCGTATTTGAAGAATTTTTTCGGTTATCTCCAACCGTTCAAGAGATATCCACAAATATGTCAAAAAACAAATGAACACGAAATTATTTTATTGATTGATTATCATCTTGGTGAGTTCAGAAATCTGAATTTGAAGTAATTTTTCAATTATCTCTAAGCGTTCAAGAGATATCCACAAATATGTCAAAAAACAAATGAACGAAAAATTATTTAATTGGTGAATTATCATCTCGGTGCACTCGAGAATCCGAATTTGAAGTAAGTTTTCGGTATCTCCAACCGTTCGAGAGATATCCATAAATATGTCAAAAAAAACAAATGAACACGAAATTATTTTATTGATTAATTATCATCTTCATGAGTTCAGAAATCAGAATTTGAAGTAATTTTTCAATTATCTCTAACCGTTCAAGAGATATCCACAAATATGTCGAAAAACAAATGAACACGAAATTATTTTATTGATGAATTATCATCTTGATGGACACGAGAATCCGAATTTGAAATAATTTCGAAATTATGTTCAACCGTTTACGAGATATCGAGACATATGACAAAAAAAAAACAAATGAAAAAAAAATTGTTTTATTGATGAATTATCATCTTGATGGACTCAAGAATCCGAATTTGACGTACGTTCTCAATACTCTTCAATTCGTTATGTATTTGTAGACATTATTAAGAAAAAACAATATCATAAATATAAGCCCGCTATTGCGTGTGAGAGAAACCGAAGATAACATTGAGACGTTTTTCGAATTGCCGAGACCACATTATTAATACGTTGTAACGGACATCGACACCTCTAATAAGAAATTGCGGCAAATTCATTTCGCCGATTTAACAAGAGATCTTGTTTCAGATTGCTGAATCTGGACGCGAAGTTATGGCGGCCATTTGCAACCGTCGACAGCTTAGTTATTTTTCCCAATCGATGGGCTCCACTTACTGCCGCAATCTTAAAAATTAACAGTTGTAATTTGTAAAGAACAATGTATGAAATAAAGCGTAATAATTATGTTTCGGCCAAGTTTTATACAATGATGGCTAGAGTTGTGACGTTTGGGTTAGCCAGGATGGTATAGGAAAGTGTATCGCGCCTCTATAAGCCTAAAGTTTTTCAACTAGCAATAATAAACCTAGCGTTGATTTTTTTTTAATGAATTTTCCAATTTCAAACAAATAATTGATTTATGTGTAAAATTACGTCCTAAATCCGAAAATATACAGGGTGTTCCATTTTTCGGTGATTTTTTTTAAATGAATTTTTCAAACAAATAATTAATTTATGTGTAATTACGTCCTAAATCCAAAAATATACAGGGTGTTCCATTTAAATTTTTGGTGATTTTTTTTTAAATGAATTTTTCAAACATTTTCAACAACCACTTCCAACCTTCATATATTAATACCGTCACCGAATGTGTATAATAACAAAAGTTATTGTAATATTAGCATTTTCGATTACCAAACATGACTTTTACGAAAGAATTACTTTAATAACTAAAACTTAAAAAAAAAAATTCCACCTCGGCACCACTGTGCGATGTGGGTATAATTTCTGCAAATAACGAGCAATTGAATATTCATGAACGGTCTTGTTAAGTCGTGTCACTTTTTACGGTTTCTTCGCGAAGCCGCCTATCGTAAAATATTACGAAACGGAGGGCCCCCTTTTAAAATTGCATATTTTGGCGAGTAAACGCATCCTGTTATGAACCAGATCAATTCACACACCGTCATTATCACCCATCAAATCCGCCACGAACGTGCTTATGCAAAAATTGTATTTCCTCGTTAAATTTTCACTTAACCTTCATTGCATTAAATTGAAATTGACAGATCAGGTTTTTTGTTTTAAGAAAATATGAAAAAAATCTTTGCAGACCTTATATAAGTGTAATGACGTTTGCGGATGGGCATCGTAACGAGTGTCTAACAATTATTGTAGTCCTGGGTAGCTGTGGAACAGCGGCGGCTCGTGAATCTTATTAGAGGCGGCTAAGACAGAAATGCCGTACGTGCTGCACTACTGCAAATATTCCGCTGCTATTTTAATCAAATTTTCTTACGTAGCCTCCTCACTGAACTCTCATGAGCTGACGCTGCTATGGAATCAAACATTTCACGCAGAATTATTGAAATTGATTGTAAAAGAAAAATCAACTCCCAAAAAATCTGGAGAAGTTTAGTGGCGGGAAATTCAAATCTGGGGGATTTTCAATTGAAAATGTCTGCCAACTATCAAAATATTAATTCATTGGAAATTCAAATCTGGAGTATTACAATGGCACCGGTGGAGCTTGGAACTTTCACAGTGCTGCCGAAGCGGCATCCGATCTCGGGAATTCCACCCGGTTTCACCCTAGAACGGCAACGCCGCAGAGCTTTCAGTTTAAATTAGTGGCGGGAAATTCAAAAAGTAGTACCAACTAAAAGCTAAAATTTTAAATTGAAAACCGGAACAGCTGAATACTGTTAGAAAACATTTTTCGATTAGAGAACAACAACTTTCCAGTATATGGATTCTTTTTAAAAATTGTCCGAAACCAAATTACCGCTTAACCAGCCATTGATGGCGCAAATTTAATGGTGACGTCGGTCACTGCACCTGCGTTTTCAACTGAAGATTTTTCGAAACGTGTTACTAATAGTTCAAGTTTTTTTTTAATTTATGCTCTTTGACAATAAAACAAAGATATTTAATGAATTTAAGCTCTGCAATGCGGCAGCTACTCGAAATTGCAACAAAAAACAATAGAAAGTCTAAATAGCGTGCCTCTTCTATTTTGCTTACAAATTTCGATCACTTCTACTAATCGGAAAAATGTAAAATAAAAACATTTCTAGGCAGAATTAAGTGTCGAATCAGAATCGACAATAAAAAAATACGATTTTATTTTCATTTTCATTGAAGTGACCCCCTTAAGAAATTATTTTTCAATTCTCTCACAAAGACGGACATTACTGTTAAGGAGTATGGGCATGCAGAAAACGTTTGGCTACATTTTAATTTCGCGACGTTTGTTTGAAAACCTGGGCTGTCATGGGATGTCATGCTTAAATTGACTTATTCCTCGTATTTACATAACATTTCAAATTATTGCACAAAAAAAAATACTTACGGCGGCATAAGTCGGAGAATAAGGATTTGAAATCATTGTTTGATTATCTTTAACCGTTCAGGAGATATTTACCTATATGTCAAAAAACAAATGAAACCAAATATTGTTTTATTGTTGAATTAACATCTTTATAAGTCGGAGAATAAGAATTTGCTATCATTTTTTGATCATCTTCAACCGTTCACGAGATATTCATCTATATGTCAAAAAACAAATGAAACCAAATATTGTTTTATTGTTGAATTAACATCCCGATAAGTCGCAAAATAAGAATTTGGAATAATTTTTTGATTATCTTCAACCGTCCATGCGATATTCACCTATATGCCAAAAAACAAATTAACCTAAACTCCGTTCTTTGTTGAATTGGCATCTCGATAAGTCGCAGAACAAGAATTTGAAATTATTTTTTGATTATCTTCAAGGGTTCACGAGATGTAAAAAAACAAATGCAACCAAATATTGTTTTATTGTTGAATTAACATCTTTATATGTCGGAGAATAAGAATTTGTTATTATTTTTTGATCATCTTCAGCCGTTCACGAGATATTCACCTATATGTCAAAAACAAATGAAACCAAATTCCGTTTTCTTGTTGAATTAACATCCCGATAAGTCGCAAAATAAGAATTTGGAATATTTTTTTGATTATCTTCAACCGTTCATGCGATATTCACCTATATGTCAAAAAATAAATTAACCTAAACTCCGTTCTTTGTTGAATTTGCATCTCGATGAGTCCCAGAACAAGAATTTGAAATTATTTTTTGATTATCTTCAAGGGTTCACGAGATGTAAAAAAACAAATGAAACCAAATATTGTTTTATTGTTGAATTAACATCTTTATAAGTCGGAGAATAAGAATTTGTTATCATTTTTTGATCATCTTCAACCGTTCACGAGATATTCACCTATATGTCAAAAACAAATGAAACCAAATTCTGTTTTCTTGTTGAATTAACATCCCGATAAGTCGCAAAATAAGAATTTGGAATCATGTTTTGATTATCTTCAACCGTCCACGCGATATTCACCAATATGCCAAAAAACAAATGAACCTAAACTCCGTTCTTTGTTGAATTGGCATCTCGATAAGTCGCAGAACAAGAATTTGAAATCATTTTTTGATTATCTTGAACCGTTCACGAGATATTCACCTATATGTCAAAAAACAAATGAAACCAAATTCTGTTTTCTTGTCGAATTAACATCCCGATAAGTCGCAAAATAAGAATTTGGAATAATTTTTTGATTATCTTCAACCGTCCACGCGATATTCACCTATATGCCAAAAAACAAATGAACCTAAACTCCGTTCGTTGTTGAATTGACATCTCGATGAGTCGCAGAACAAGAATTTGAAATTATTTTTTGATTATCTTCAACCGTTCACGAGATATTCACCTATGTGCCAAAAAACAAAAGTTTTATTATATAATTAGCAGTTTTACTAGAATCAGAATCTGAAAATAGGGTGGTTATGGTTTTAGAGATATGGACTGAGCTTATGTGCGCTGAATGTATACGGTAAAACCTTGGGGAAGACAAATGGGAGTACCAATTTGATTCATGAGAGAAACCCCACTTCATTTAAGGTTCAAAAGTTTTAAGAAAATGGTGATGTGGCCATCATGTTACTTTCTCAGCCATTTATATTTACGTTTTTATGGGTTTATTTTCAATTGAAATCATATTTTAAATGTACATCTAACGTTTTGTAGAATCGGATGAAACTGACGTTTAAAACGTCAAAATTGTAAAAGATGGAAAAATCATACTTCAAATTCAAAAACGCAGTTAAATTAAAAACTAAAGGGATTTCGAAAAAAACTTATTCTTTATAAGTTGTTCATTTTAGCATTCTCTACAATTATTATTAATATAAATTTGCTGTAACTATTATCGTTTCATAATTATAAATCAAAAATAAATAAAAAATTAATAAATTTTTTTCTCGAAAAACAATGATTTTATGAAAAATATTTTCAAGTAAAAGATGTTCATTTCTTTGTTGTCTTCAATGTTTTTTTTTTCGATTCAATTCGACACACTTAATTTAAGATTAAAGAAAAAAAATCATTTGCTCCACGCACGCTTGTTATATCTCTTTCTTCTCCGACCTTTCAGTCGCATGTTAATTATTTTAATTACTCCGATGGATCAATAAGCACGCCACGTTTTTTCGGTACAAAGAAATGCGCACGGAGGTCCAAAATTAACGTTTTTTTTTTGCGCGCAAAACATAACCGCAATTTCGGTTAATACGTGATTAACGAGTTCGCGTCGAAATTGCGCGAAAAAAGTTATGGCCGACCGACCGTTTTACGGGGCGCAGTTTCATTTAATTTTTAACGAGATTTAACGAGAAAGTAATTAAACGTTTTTTCGGGTGGTTCTTTACGGCTTTTGTCCGCGTGCACGCACACACACGCGCGCGCTCCCCGTAATGGCATTTATGGCGATTTTTATGCTGATTGACGATTTCGATTCTTTATTTCTATATTGGCCAATTTTTTAACAATACAAAACAGTCAATTACATTTTATTCTAACCATTTGCACTCGTATTTATATCTGAGAGCACAGTGACAAAAATTGTGGCAATTGTGTGCAAAGGATTACAAAGTGAAAATATGACTAAATATCTCACGTTCTCGTGTCCCTCCGACTTCTGAAAATATTTTTAAATTGGGAAAAGGGGTCGTTGTAAATTAAGCGGCAGGTGTGCCACTTTTACCTCCAACGAAAGTGATCCCAGATTTTGTATAGCCCATTAAAATCAGATCTAAGCCCCACTGGGAAAATTAATTTTTGAACCAATTTATCCCTTAAACGTTTTACAAGCTGTTCTGCTAGTCGCGTAGAACTAAAGTCCTGGGTTCGAATCCCGATGGGGCATGGGTACGTTTGGTCGACAAAATCAACACTGTTGCCACCAGGAAAACCAAAAAGAAAAAAGCATGCGTGCACCGATGAAAAAATCATGATAATAAAAATAAATCGCCGAAATGGGGAATCGCGTGCACGCAAACCGGGGCCCCCCTTCTTCCCATCACCCCTTGATCGGTTCGGCCAGTTGTTGCGTTTTTTCTTCCTCTTTACTTTCTTGGTTTAATTAGTGTTGTAAGCGAAGTGTAATAAGCATGGGCACACGGGCATCTTTATTTAATATTTCACCTGAATCCAACGGCGGCATCTGCGTGGCATGTGCGTACCTGTTGGCGAGTAAATCATCAAAAAATGTCGATAAAATGGCGACTTTTAAGGACATCGCATGCCGCGTAATTGCGACGATCGCCGAACATTATTCATGCCGGTAATCAATTTCGTTTACTCAAAAATGAAAAAAAAAAAACACTTCCGACCTGATCTATATACACACACACACATACATACATACATATATAAGAGCGTTTTCGAATTTCTCGCCCGTGCCCCCTGAATTATTTATGGATTTGCATGTAATTGAGTCGCAATTAAATTATTGATTAATCGCCATCTTGGGGATATTAATTAAATACACGGTTTAATACGTAATTTCCTCCGCGAAATACATCAAAATTATCGTGCCGAATATATCTTCGTTAAATTACTGCATCTGCCCTTAATGCGCAAACTAAAGGAGAAAACCGTTTTTTTTTTCTTTTTTTTTGCAAAACGTAAACTTTGAAAATCTTGAATGCGGTTTACGACGGAAAATTTACGGTTATTATAATTAATTGCGGAAGAGGCGCGAGGTTATACCGGGTGGTCCAAAATCGACGTTTTTTTTTTATCTAAAGAGTTGGAAAAAATCTGATGGGCTGATGGCTAGCATGACGTTAAATTCATTTCTAAAAATAGTAAATTTCCAACTGGACAAAGTGACAGATATAAATATCGACCGTTTGAGTCCAGAAAATTAATACATAAACAATAATCTTGACATTCCGTATAATTGAATATGGTTTCAGCAAGACGGCGCGTTTTTTGAACAATTGCTTTTCGAAGCAGGCGAGGACCGATAGAATGGCCAGCGACAGGGGCGGCTCGTTATATAGAGCCAAGGAGCCATGGCACTACCTGTAGTTTCAAGCTCAGCAAGAATTTTTAATTAATTTTTAAAACACTCTTTCGCCAATTACTTTGGTCTTGAAAAATAAATCTTTCTTTCTTTCTTTTGTTGTTAAAAATTGTATTTTTTAGCTGACAATAATGGTGTGTTGCAATTGTCAATAATTGTCAGGAATGATATTTTTACCTGTTAAGAATTGATTCGGCTGTCAAAAGCAGCATTTCTCGATTTTTTAATAGTCAAAAATGACAAAAATTGTGCTTTTTGTTATAGAAAATTGTACTTCTAGCTAACAATAATGGTTTTTTGCAGTTGTCGAGAATAGTATGTTTCAGCTATTAAAAATGGTAGTTTTCAACTGTTAAAAATGTATTATTCAACTGACGAAAATTATATTTTTCAGTCGTCAAAAATGTTATTTTTCAGCTGTCAAATATTATATTTTTCAGCTGTCAAAAATAATATATTTCAGCTGTCTAAAATTATATTTTTCAGCTGTCAAAAATGATATTTTTCAGCTGTTAAAAAAGGAATTTTTCAGCTGTCAAAAAAGGTATTTCTCACCAATTAAAATGGTATTTTTCAGCTATCAAAAAAAGGATTTTTCGGCATTTTTTATTTGTCAAAAATGGCATTTTTCAGCTGTCAAAAATTTCACTTTTTGTTGTCAAAAATTATATTTTTTAGCTGACAATAATGGTTTGTTGTAATTGTCAAGAGTGGCATTTTTCAGCTGTTAAGAAGTGTATTATTCAAATGTCAAAAATGATATTTTTCAGTTGTCAAAAATGTATTTTTAATGTCAAAAATACATATTTCTCACCTATTAATCATTCAAAATAATTTTTTTAAATTGTCAAAACTGGCCGTTAAGAATTGTCTTTTTATAGTCAAAAATTGTATTTTTGAAAATGGTAGTTTTCAGCTGTTAGGAAGTGTATTATTCAACTGTCAAAACTGATATTTTTCAGCTGTCAAAAATGCGATTTCCCACCTATAAAAATGTTATTTTTCAGCTGTCAAAAGCAGCATTTTTCCGACATTTTCTTAATTGTCAAAAATGGCATTTTTCAGCTGTCAAAAATGCGATTTCCCACCTATAAAAATGTTATTTTTCAGCTATCAAAAGCAGCATTTTTCCGACATTTTCTTAATTGTCAAAAATGGCATTTTTCAGTTGTCAAAACTTGTATTTTTTGTGTTGTCAAAAATTGTATTTTTTAGCTAACAATAATGGTTTGTTACAGTTGTCAATAATGGTTTGTTGCAGTTGTCAAGAATGGTATTTTTCAGCAGTAAAAATGGTATTTTTCAGCTGTTGAGAGGAGTATTATTCAACTGTTAAAAATAATATTTTTCAGTTGTCAAATATGGAACTATTCACCTGTCAAAAAGGTATTTCTCATCTATAAAAATGGTTTTGTTGAGCTATTAAAAGTAGTATTTTTTACATTTTTTAATTGTCAAAAATGGCATTTTACAGCTGTCAAAAATTGTATTTTTTGTGTTGTCGAAAATTGTATTTTATAGCTAAAACAGCATTTTTCCGACATTTTCTTAATCGTCAAAAATGGCATTTTTCAGTTGTCAAAACTTGTATTTTTTGTGTTGTCAAAAATTGTATCTTTTAGCTAACAATAATGGTTTGTTACAGTTGTCAATAATGGTTTGTTGCAGTTGTCAAGAATGGTATTTTCAGCAGTAAAAAATGGCATTTTTCAGCTGTTGAAAGGAGTTTTATTCAACTGTCAAAAATAATATTTTTCAGTTGTCAAATATGGAACTATTCACCTGTCAAAAAAGTATTTCTCATCTATAAAAATGGTATTGTTGAGCTATTAAAAGTAGTATTTTTTTACATTTTTTAATTGTCAAAAATGGCATTTTACAGCTGTCAAAAATTGTATTTTTTGTGTTGTCGAAAATTGTATTTTATAGCTGTCAATAATGGTATGTTACAGTTGTCAATAATAGTTTGTTGCAATTGTCAAGAATGGTATTTTTCAGCGGTTAAAAATAGTATTTTTCAGATGTTGAAAATGATAGTTTTCAGCTGTTAGGAAGTGTATTATTCAACTGTCAAAAATGCGATTTTCCACATATAAAAATGTTTTTTTTAATCTATCAAAAACAGCATTTTTCCGACATTTTCTTAATTGTCAAAAATGGCATTTTTCAGTTGTCAAAACTTGTATTTTTTGTGTTGTCAAAAATTGTATTTTTTAGTTAACAATAATGGTTTGTTACAGTTGTCAATAATGGTTTGTTGCAGTTGTCAAGAATGGTATTTTTCAGCAGTAAAAATGGTATTTTTCAGCTGTTGCGAGGAGTATTATTCAACTGTTAAAAATAATATTTTTCAGTTGTCAAATATGGAACTATTCACCTGTCAAAAAGGTATTTCTCATCTATAAAAATGGTTTTGTTGAGCTATTAAAAGTAGTATTTTTTACATTTTTTAATTGTCAAAAATGGCATTTTACGGCTGTCAAAAATTGTATTTTTTATGTTGTCGAAAATTGTATTTTATAGCTAACAATAATGGTATGTTACAGTTGTTAAAAATAGTTTGTTGTAGTTGTCAAGAATGGTATTTTTCAGCGTTTAAAAATGGTAGTTTTCAGCTGTTAAGTTATTCAACTGTTGAAAATGATATTTTTCAGTTGCCAAAAATGTTATTTTTCAGCTGTTAAAAAAGGTATTTCTCACCTGATAAAAATGGCATTTTTCAACCATCAGAGGCAGCATTTTTGGCCATTTTTTTATTGTCAAAGTTTTGTTGTCAAAAATTGTATTTTTTAGCTGACAATAATGGTATGTTACAGTTGTCAATAATGATTTGTTATAGTTGTTAAGAATGTTTCAGCTCTTAAAAATGGCATTTTTCAGCTGGTAAGAAGTATATTACTCAACTGTCAAAAATGATATTTTTCAGCTGTCAAAAATTATATTTTTCAGCTGTCAAAAATGATATATTTCAGCTGTCTAAAATTATATTTTTCAGCTGTCAAAAATTATATTTTTCAGCTGTCAAAAACGATATTTTTCAGCTGTCAAATATTATATTTTTCAGGTGTCAAAAATGATATTTTTCAGCTGTCAACAATGGTATGTCCCACCTATAAAAATGGTATTTTTCAGCCATCAAAAGCAGCATTTTTCGACATTTTTTAATTGTCAAAAATTGCATTTTTCAGCTTTCAAAAATGGTATTTTTTTGCTGACAGCAATGGTATGATACAGTTGGCAATAATAGTGTGTTGCTGTTACCAAGCATGGTATTTTTCAGCTATTGAGAATTGTATTATTCAGCTGTCAAAAATGTAATTTTTCAGCTGTCAAAAATGATAATTTTTAGATGCCAAAAATTATATTTTTCAGCTGTCAAAAATGATATTTTTCAGCTGTGAAAAACGATATTTTTCAGCTGTCTAAAATTATATTTTTCAGCTGTCAAAAATGATATTTTTCAGCTGTCAAAAACGATATTTTTCAGCTGTCAAATATTATATTTTTCAGCTGTCAAAAATGATATTTTTCAGCAGTCAACAATGGTATTTCCCACCTATGAAAATGGTATTTTTAAGCCATCAAAAGCAGCATTTTTCGACATTTGTTAATTGTCAAAAATTGCATTTTTCAGCTTTCAAAAATGGTATTTTTTTGCTGACAACAATGGTATGATACAGTTGTCAATAATAGTGTGTTGCTGTTATCAAGCATGGTATTTTTCAGCTATTGAGAATTGTATTATTCAGCTGTCAAAAATGTAATTTTTCAGCTGTCAAAAATGATATTTTTTAGATGCCAAAAATTGCATTTCCCACCTATATAAATGGAATTTTTCAGCTATCAAAAGCAGATTTTTTTTGACATTTTTAACTGTCAAAAATGGCATTTTTGAGCTGTCAAAACTTGTATATTTTGGGGGAAGGGGAGTATATTGTATAAGTTATAAGTAACTCTACCATCAACATGTTCCACGAGCCGCCACTGGCCAGCGAGATCCACACGGCACCGAATTAGTCGTTTTACCGATTAGGTTATTTTGCCGTCTTCTATAGTGACGCATATATTTTAATGTGCGTGTTCACACGATACCGTATACGGTCGACGGCAGTATCGTGTGAACGCGCGTATTGAAATATATGCGCCACTATAAAAGACGGCAAAATAACCGAATCGGTAAAACGACCGATTCGGTGCCGTGTGTACTTACACCCCTTGATTACTTTTTATGGGGTCGAAGATTTACATCAACAGACCACAAAACTTAGCCGAACTGGAAAATTGTATAAGAGATGAAATGCACAGAATTGGTCCGGAAAATGTTCAAGAAGAATTTCTACACGGGCTTGCGTTTTGTCAAGAAGTCGATGGATGGCAGTTAAAACACTTAATAATTGCTTGGCAAAGGAGTTTTTGTTTATTTTATGTTAAGAATAAAATTTACAAATTGTCATTTACTTGAAATAATTCTGATGTAAGATAGCAACATTTTTATACGACCAGTTCGACGATGAAAAGATTTCTCAAAATCAAGAACAAAAATAGGGGGTTGTCATTTAAAAACAAAATGGCTGACGTCGTTACCAAAAAGCAAATGATGACTGAAAATTGACTTTCATGAAAAAATATTTATTTTTATCAAAGAAAATCGACCTGTTTGAGGTTGAGGTCTGACCGACTTCATTCCATACTTAAGGCGCGCACTGTATTTCGTCTTTATTAAATTTAAAAAACCGTTCAGTTTTACAGAAACATATATCTTGTCTAGTTTAGTTGACTAGCAATAACTACAACATCTAAAATAATTTTGACATTTAATTACCTCATCGAGAAAAATGCACAAAATTGCTAGTTATTATCACGAATTAATCGTTGGTCATTTTAAAAAATTAATCAAGTTTAAATGCAAATAAAACACCTGACTTGAATATCATTGACACACAAAAAGGCGAAATATTCCGGGGCCAATCAACGAGATTGCTTCTCTTTTTTTTTATTTAAACTTTTTCATTTTTTGGCGAATTTATATTCGAAAAAGAAAGTGCGCACACATCCACCGAAATCGCGCAAGCTGGGCGCGAGAAGCGCCCGAGCTTGAGCTTAATTGGTGTTACGCAAGCGCTTATTAAGTTATAAGTTTCACTTCATTAATTGGCTTTCTTGGAGCGTGCCGTTTTAATTGGCGAGGGATTAACACAACGGCGACGAGGCTCTTGTTTTTGGGCGGAAGGCGCGAACAACGACGCCGTCCCATATTTCGCCGCGTTCGCACGGAAGTACCCCAAGGCTCGACAATGGCACTTGATAAATTAACCGGCGGCGTTTGCAAAAACTTGTAATGGATTTTCTAATCGATTCCGACAGCGAAAGGACAATTGCGTACTAAATGGTAATCCACAATTAACGAGGATACTCGTGATGAAAAATGGCAACATTCTATGTTATAACGAATACCCACTCGACATAAACACAAGATATTGCAATTTCTTCTTTTGCTGTTTTTGATTTTTTTTGTGCACTAATGTTTTGCCTTGTTATGTAAATACGAGGAATAAACAAGAAATATCTGTATTCTCCTGTAATGAGTGACTGTTAGGCAATAGAGTTTATTATTATTATTATATTGATTGTTATTCAGAGGGTGGACAGGATAATAACAAAATCCGTAAGCCTCCGCAAAAATTTCACTTTTATTTTTGTCTTGTTTTCGGTTTTTGGTACCGGGAAAATTTGTCAACGACCGCTCGCTCACCTGTTGTAACCTGCAACGCCTACTCGAAGAGTGCGAGTGATGGACAGGTGCTCTATTCAGATAGAATCGAGTATCATTTGCGTTAGTGGAGTGTGCCGTTGGCTACCTGGGTGTCCCTTTTTTTTAAACACGATGTATTCCGCATTTTTACTTCGAATGTAATTTTATAATGGCAATTAATCTCGCATTCGTTACAGAAACAAACATTTCTGAATGTATAGAGAGAGATGGGCGCAATGACCCTTTTTTGTAAGTAGACTCGTGACTACTGAGAACGTAAAAAAACAAAAAAAAGGTCCTCCGCTCGCTCCAAAAACGCTCAATCCAAAACCGCCCGCTCCAAAACCGCTCAGTCCAATTCTAAAATTTCATGAGTCAAATTTACACAGGAATCATTTGAGTCTAAGAGTAGTCCTCTGAGTTACCCATCTCTAGTACACACAAAAATTTTAGCATCACGTATGGTTTATCCCAAAAAAATGAGAAATTGATTAAAGTGGTGGAGATTGGAATGTTGAAGATAGTGAAGATGTAATACGACGAATGTACTAATAGGGGATACTCGTGTAAAAAAAAAACCTACGTAGAATTTATTTCCTTGTGCGAGGAGAAACAGGTAAGGCGTAGCATTTTTGCCGATATTGCTGCAAAAGGTTCGTTTTTTTTTTATTTTGTTAATTATACCCTAAACTTACATTGTTTTCTACGTTCTCCAGCAGTCGTTCGCGGGATTTTTTCTGGTACGGCCAAGGCAGCAGAGGTGCGGTCACGCAACCGACCCTACCTATCTGTATTGCCACCAGAGGCGGCTCGTTATATAAAGCCAAGGAGTCATGGCACTACCTGTAGTTTCAAGCTCAGCAAGAATTTTTAACTGATTCTTAAAAAAACTTTTTAAGTGTTAAAAAACACCTGTAACACCGCGTGGAAGTTCCACATTAATTTCAACAGGTGGTTAAAATGTTGACAGACTATTTCTGAATAATGTGTCTTTAGAAATTTCCAAAGAAAAAGTTTACCACAACAAAAATGGTTGCACTAAAAAGAAAATTTAGGCACATTGTCAAAAATTCACGTAGGGATTGCACATTTATTTGATGATGATTTAACAGATGGTTCAAACTGTGACTGACTAATTCTGAATAATGCGTCTTTGCAAATTTTCAGAGAAAATAATCGCAAGTTTACGACAACAGATGGTTGAAATTTTGACAGAGTAATTTTGAATAATGTGTCTACAAATTTCCAAAAAAATTAATTTTCTTCTAAATTTTCGAATTTTTAGTCCGCAATTTTGATTTGAATTTTTTATTCTATATTTTATTCTATATTTTAGATTTTTTTAACCTAAATGATTGGTTTTTATACGCAACTTTTTTATTTTTTGCCGATATTTTCAAGTATAGTTTCTGACTGCTTCGATTTTTTAATTTGAATTATTATTTTTTATGAGCGATTTTTTTTACTTTTTGGTTACTTTTTGACTACCGTTTTCGAGTTTCTGGTCGGCAACTAATTTTGAACTAAAGAGTTATTTTGGGAGCTGAAAATGGCAAATTATTTTCGTTTTCCTTGATTTTTCAATTTTTTGGTTTG
This sequence comes from Ocypus olens, assembly GCA_910593695.2. NCBI lineage: Eukaryota > Metazoa > Arthropoda > Insecta > Coleoptera > Staphylinidae > Ocypus > Ocypus olens. The sequence goes on from OU343048.1 coordinate 2,224,911, forward strand.
CATTTTTTATTTGTACACCAACATTTTTAAGCCCGGATTTTGATATTTTGGTCTAAAATTTTAATCTTTTAGCCTAAATTTTTTTCAAAATTTTCGATTTGTTTTTTAAAATTTTTGATTTTTAGGATCGAATTTTTGAATTTTTTTTGACAGTTTTTGATTTCTTGTCCTTGATTTTAGATTTTTTAACTTGAATTATTATTTTTTATGGGCGATTTTTTTTTACTTTTTGACTAAAATCGATTAAATTAATTTTTTTTCAATTTTTTTTTTTTTTAGCCCTTTAGCCTAAATTTTTTTCTAAATTTTCGATTTGTTTGTTAAAATTTTTGATTTTTAGGATCGAATTTTTGAATTTTTATCCTATATTTTAGATTTTTTAACCTAAATGATTGATTTTTATGCGCGACATTTCCAAGTTTTTTTGACAGTTTTTGATTTCTTGTCCTTGATTTTAGATTTTTTAACTTGAATTATAATTTTTTATGGGCGATTTTTTTTTACTTTTTGACTAAAATCGATTAAATTTAATTTTTTCAATTTTTTTTTAGAGACCATTCTGAACACTATGTGTCCATAAAATTTTTGGTCCGCAATTTTGATTTTTAGGATCGAATTTTTGGTCAAAGTTTTGAATTTTTTATTCTATATTTTAGATTTTTTTAACCTAAATGATTGCTTTCTTTTTATACGCAACTTTTTTTTTGCCGATATTTTCAAGTATAGTTTCTGATTGCTTGTCCTGCATTTTAGATTTTTTAATTTGAATTATTATTTTTTATGGGCGAATCTTTTTACTTTTTGGTTACTTTTTGACTACCTTTTTCGAGTTTCTGGTCAGCAACTAATTTTGAGCTAAAAAGTTACTTTGGGAGCTGAATATGACAAATTATTTTCGTTTTCCTTGATTTTTCAATTTTTTGGTTTGCATTTTTTATTTTTAGGCCAGCATTTTTTATTTTTAGGCCAGCATTTTTGATTTTTTGGCCTATATTTTAGATCTTTGGCCCGTATTTTTCATTTCTTCGTTCCAAATTTTAGAGTTTTTGCCTGGAATATTCTTTATTTTGGTTAAACTTTTTGATTTTTTTTTGTTGAAATTTTCGGATTTTTGGTCTATTTGTGTAAATTTTCGATTTTTTGTGCTTATATTTTTAGTTCTTTACCTTAATTAAGAGCGTATTTTTTATTGGTCTATACTTTAGATTTTTAACATGATTGATTTTTATGTGCAAATTTTTGATTTTTTGGCCGGTATTTAATTTGTTAATTTGTCATTTCCATCTTTCATAATTTTGAGTATCATCTGATCTAATAAATTGTAAAAGTGGCTCTACCATCAACGTGTTCCACGAGCCGCCACTGATTGCCACCCCTGCTACCTCGGCCGTACCAGAAAAAAAAACCCGCGAACCGTCACTGTTCTCCAGTAATTCTGACGAAATATTTTAACCCTTTCGGCCCTGGTGGTGGCAATATTTACATGTCTCTACTTACTATGACAATCCATATTTTTGCTGTTTATCACTAGATGTCACTTCAACAAAGCCTCACTAATTAATTCCTATACTAATTAATCAAATCATGTATTTATGGTCTTAAGAAGCTCCCCATCAATAATAAATAAATAGTTTTTAGTTTAAAAATCCAGGGCTGAAAGGGTTAAATTTACAGTAATCCCGATTGTATTGTCTATATGCAACCATACTTACGTGCATATATTTTCGACTTTTACCATGGTCTCCTCCAAATATTAACCCATCCGTTTACACCCTGCTCTGATGGGCATTACCATACACATTAATACCATCCCCTAAACAAATAACGGACTTTACGAACACCACCACCACCTTAATAAAGCTTTAAAAACTGATTCTTGTCACCAATTCTTTAACTTCAACACGTACCGATTATTGAAACTTCAAAACTGAGAGTAAAATAACAAGTTGCAGTTGTTCACTAATATCACGGCTGCTGCTATTATTATCACCATTAAATTTTCGCACCGTCTCCTCTCCGTCAGCACATCGCGGTCAATGTAAATGGAATTTGGTAAATTCCGGCTGTCGTGAGCATTACTGTACTCATTAATATCATCCCCGAACAGATCGCGAACTTCACGAACACTATCACCGCCGTAATAAAGCTTTAAAAACTGTCATTAATTGTGTAATTACAACACGCACCGGTTATTGAAATTGCCAAACTGACAGTAAAATAACAAGTTTCAGTTGTTCACTAATATCACATGGCTGCTGCTATTTTTGCAAGTATTAACAACATTCAATTTTCGCACTTTCTCCTCTCCGTTAGCACATCGGTAGTAAATGTAAATGGAATTTGGTAAATTGTTAAATTCTGAACATTTTTTTTACTCTTGTACTTTTTTTCTAAAATGTGGTTTTACATGTTCACGAATGACCTTAGTTGTCGATGCACCTTAAACCCAAAAATTCATTCAATTCCTACGTTCGACTTTGAGAACGGATAAAATTTATTAGAAATCATACTTCACATCCAGTTAATCAAGATGCTCAAAATGCGCATCATACCTGAGCGCATGCCATTCTTTCAAAACCACCAGAAGGAATGCCAAAGACTCAATCTTCCATTCCTCATATCCGCGTCGTATATAATTTATGACTTATTCCGATTAATAAGCACTGAATGAGAACGAAATTCAAGGACTACAAGCTTCTGTGCGCGTATGGCGAAACGGAGAAAAAAGAGACCACACATCGGACAAAAAGCGATACATAAAATAATATACAACACTATGAGGTAAACGCCATCGATCTCCTCTTGAGCGCGCGGACGCTGGTGTGAGCAAAAAGCGGTCCCATCCTGAACATTGTCGGTGCGTACAGTACGGGAATACATATAGACATTAATGGCTCGTATGTATTTCATCCGTGCTGCCGCAGTCCGTATCATATTAATAAAATAGAAGGAAGACGTCGACGAAGAGGCCAAATATAGATATTTCAGTTTTTTTTTCCACCGGTTTCTCCTCAATCCAGATTTCTTCTCCGGCAGATTTCTAGGTGGTGGCGTTAAAATTTTAATTGAGGCACTTCTATTCTCACTTACGCGTCCGCACTTTGCATTTTTATCGAGTCGTTCGATTGTCAACGTCAACGGAGGAGTTATCACAATACAATTTCTATTCCCCGAGCGATTGATGGTGTCTGCTAAGTTTAAGTTTTTCACTCGATGGCGAGACGCTAACTATTTACACAGGCATACGTCAAGATTTTGCGACGCTTACCGAAATTATTTAAACTGTCCGTCAATGGAAAGAAAGATCACTCCAATTAAATCTTTAACCGTTTTGGGGTGAGTAATCAGTATCAAAATACCTACCTTTCACGGCACACATCAAAAATTCAAGTGGCCTCCCCGCCTTGACAGTAATTGAACGTCATCGTCCCGAAAAAGGGCGCCACCGTCGCGTCAAGAGGAAGACCCGCGCTAACAATCAAAATCGCGCGTCCAGATTACACCGCGTACAACGAGGCGGAGTCGGAAATTCAAATGAGCGCCCATTAAGATATCGCCGTTCGTGCCCGTTCCTTATCTTCGAATCGATTATATAAGAAAACAGGAAGTCGGACGCGAGCATACCTTTAACGACGATCTAAATTAGTAACAGTCGATAATTCAAAATCAGATAAAAATCGATGCGATGGGGCAGCGATTAACTCGCAGATGTCTTAACATGCAAAATAAATTTTTGCCGTAATAATTTACGAATACCTCCGCTTTCCAGGAATTAAAACGTAACGTGAAAAATGTATCAGTTAAATTACATTTGAGCGATTAGGTCTCAGGCGGCCCGGACACTCATTAAACTGATAATCGGACGACACTAAATGAGGAGGACTTGCATGTCCATTGTCCAATTCCTTTTTATGTCGATTTGTAAGAAATAGGTAAATATCCGGACGCACGCGAATATCTTTAATGGATTAACCTTTCGGGTCAAGTTTTAATTATCCCGAAATCCTTTGTTCCCGCGAACACCGGGAACCGAAAAGCGGTTAATTATGCAATTACCTTCTCGTTTGAATAAGTAGCGCAATTTCGGTAGCACATGGCACCGCAAATTGAATAATTAGATCTGGGAATGTAATGCGAGAGATGCGTAAAAATTCGCGATTTAGTCGTCCGTTCTGCGAGCGGCGGCGGCGGTCGGAGGGCCGGCGATGCCGCCGGAGGCGGTGGAGCAGATGCCGGCCGGATCGTTCGCGTTCGCCATCCAGCCTTTCAATAAACCTACTTACATACGATAATTTTATGTCTTCATGTGTCTGGGTAATTGATTTCGCCCCGGCACGTACTCACCCCGGCCGACACGTCGACTTCCTGGCATCGGAAATGCACGGAGGCACGAACCGTTATGTTTCTGGAAATCTTTGATAATTGCATAATGACAATAATTGCATTTTCGAAGAACATCGCATCCGCTTCAGTAAGTAATCGATGTAGAAAAGTATAGTTTTTGAGTAAAGTGAGTTTTTGAATGTTTTCCATCTTTCATAATTTTGACGTTTTAAACGTCAGTTTCATCCGATCGCATGTACATTTAAAATATGATTTAAATAGAAAATAAACCATGAAAGTGTAAATATAAATGATGATACCATCGGAGAAAGTAATATAACGGCGACATCACCATTTTTATATCTTCAGTGACAAACGCTAAAAAATGAAAAGTACCAGTTATGAGAAAAATGCAGCAATTTAGGTTGGTACCGGTATACTTCCAATATATTCGCGACGTTGGGGATAGACACATTAATTATTAACGGACCTAAAATCATTTGGTGATTTTATAAATTGTGTAAATGGGCATGCACTTGTGTATAGGGAGTTTTAGACCACCCGTACACCCCAAATATCTCGTGAAATACAAATCGTATTGAGATAAAAAAAAAATGTTTTTTGAGCTCTATCATGTGGTGTGAAGTGTGAACCGTCTCCCCACTAACTTTGGTAACTTTGAAATCTTAAATGGAAAGCCCTGTTTTTTTATTGCAGATTTGGATTCTATGCTAAGAAATATTAGGTTTTTATCCGAAAAAATGTTTTCGATGAGCGACAGATGGCGCTGTAATAGGCAAAAATATTTATTGAATTAAATTTATTTCTCGCATAAAATGACAAATTATGACATTTTTTCGTGGTCATCTTTTAAATAAGGCGTTGATTGAAGTCATTTAATAATAATAATAATAATAATAATATGTTTATTTCCCAAAAGATCTTACATCTTATTACAGGGAAAAAAATAATAATAAAAACTAAGTAGCTTAAAAGAAAATATAATGTAATTGAGAGTTTTTAACTTATAATTAAAGCAATCCTACTAATACAACAAAAAAAGTTGTAATTTTATGTCATCAATAAGTTTTTGTGTGCGATATCTGGGATAAAGGTAAAAGTATTCTTTGTAGAAAAAATTCGCAGAAACGAATAAAACTTAATTTGAATATCAAATTCCATTCCATTTTTACTTTATCCGTTACGAAGTACGAAAAAGTATTGTGGTCGTGAAATTTTTTTCAAATTTTTTTTTTCGGAAATAGCCGTTTTGGGGTCCCTAGATGCCATTTCAACAATTTCTGGAAAAAAAATATTTGTGTCTCTGTGTGTGTGTGTGTGTCTGTGTGTGCTGTATCTCAAAAACTAATAAAGCAATTGATATGAAACTTTGAACATCCATCTTATTTGATAATTTTAAGAACTTAAAAGCTTTTGGTAAAATTTCGTACACCGGAAGTGGGCGTTTACCTTAACTGTTTTTTGTTTTTTGCCAATATTTTCTTAAATATGAAAAATATCATAAAAACATTTAAACAAATTTTGAAGACAAGAATGAAATGAACATCTTTTGCTTGAAAACATTTTTTATAAAATCATTTTTATTCGAGAAAAAAATTTAAAATGCGAAAAATCGAAATTTTTAACAATGAAGTCGAAAATTTAGGTCAAGATAAAAAAATATTTTGATCCAAAAGAATCGAAAATACAGGCTTAATAATAAAAAAATGGAAAGGCTGAAAGACTTCGGTCGATGGCCATTTGTAGCTCTTATGAGTTTCAATAAACTGTATTTATTATTATTATTGATAAAAAATGCAGAATATTCTAGTAAGAAAATTGTTTAAATTGTTTTTTTTTCATAGCAAAACTTTTTTAATTTGCAGGTGTTTAACATTTAAACTGGCGAAATGTGTTTTAGGAATTGATTACATTTTTTTGCTGAGCTTGAAACTACAGGTAGTGCCAAGGCTCCTTGGCTCTACATAACGAGCCGCCCCTGGTTGCGCGTGCATTTGTGCGTGTGTGATAAGAATTGAGTTGGTAGCACTGTCACGCACTATCTCCATCCCACTCTTTCAATACAAGAAGTTCTCTCTCACACTCATGGACTCTTATGGGGATTTGGACATGCGCATAGCGAACAAAAGAAATGTTATATCTATCCTTGTCGCACAGTTTCGGTACACGTAAGTTATACGGTATTCCTATTCCACGAGTATACAGGGTGTATTTGAAATAACGAACAGGCTCGTAATCATAAAGAGATTATATTATTTTTAAACAATATTCGCAATTATTTTGTTTATAACTGTAACAAAAAGCCCGCAATTAATTATTAAAGTTAATGAGTGAAAATACGCAACATGTTTGGGGGCAGTGGTGATGTGACCTAATTTTTAAACGGCATCGGCTTTAGATATCGAATTACAACAAGCGCGTAGGAAATATCTGAGTGCTCTTTAAGCGTCAATGAACTTGAGGACTGTTTATCTTTTACAAAAAAAAAAAAAAACGTTGCGATAACACTTCAAATTTCGGAGGCAAGAAATCGTATCTCGCGTTTTAAATAAACAAACACCTAATTAAATGAGAAAAGCATCGGTTCTCAAAATGTTTAAAACACCTCGAAAAATTAGGAAAATTCAAAAAATTTTTCGAAAATTTTTTGACGGAAATGGGTTCACAAATATTTTGTGTATGTGCCCTTAAATGCCTGTTCGTTATTTCAAATACACCCTGTATGTTCTAAGGTGCAACCGGGCATTAGAAAGAGTTTCAGCGTCGGTCTGGTGCAAACAGGTCGTCTGTTCGTTAGGGAAGAGTGAAGTTCCTTCAGTCAAATTTTATGTCACGTTGCTCACAATATTTGCGGTTTGCTTCATAAGAACCATTAAAAAATATAACACAAGATGCAATCTTTATTCACGAAATATTGATTGGTATATTCGGTGCAATTATCTTTTAATAATATCTACGGAAGTTACAAGTTTGCGATGTCAAAATTGTTCGTAGTTCGCACCAGCTTCTGTAAATGCTTCTATAAATTGTTCAAAACATGATTGAAGAGAATTTGAAAGCTTAAAACGTTGTACTCCTAAACATTTCTAGAGGACGGGTTTTAGAGATGCTATCGGCACGCTTCCAAATTGATAACCAAACTGTCAAAACGTTGGCAACTGAAGAAATAAATAATAATTTTCTAAGATTCTTACTGCCACTTGATGTCTTCAAATTGGCAACCAAAGTGTCAAAGGTAACTGAAGAAATAAATAATCATTTTCTAAGATTCTTAGTGCCAATTTGATATCTTCAAATTGGCAACCAAAGTGTTACAGGCAACTGAAGAAATAAATAATAATTTTCTAAGATTGTTACTGCCATTTGATATCTTCAAATTGGCAACCAAACTGTCAAAGGCAACTGAAGAAATAAATAATCATTTTCTAAGATTGTTACTGCCACTTGATATCTTCAAATTTGTAGCCAAACTGTTAAAGGCAACTGAAGAAATAAATAATCATTTTATAAGATTGTTACTGCCATTTGATGCCTTCAAATTGGCAACCAAACTGTCAAAGGCAATTGAAGAAATAACTAATAATTTTCTAAGATTCTTACTGCCATTTGATGTCTTCAAATTGGCAACCAAATTGTTAAAGACAACTGAAGAAATAAATAATAATTTTCAAAGATTTTTACTGCCATTTGATGTCTTCAAATTGGCAACCAAACTATCAAAGGCAACTGAAGAAATAAATAATAATTTTATTTTCTGCGATTGTTACTGCCAATTTGATATCTTCAAATTGGCAACCAAAGTGTCAAAGGCAACTAATAAATAATCATTTCCTAAGATTGTTACTGCCATTTGATGTCTTCAAATTGGCAACCAAACTGTCAAAGGCAACTGAAGAAATAAATAATCATTTTCTAAGATTCTTACTGCCATTTGATGTCTTCAAATTGGCAACCAAACTGTCAAAGGCAACTGAAGAAATAAATAATAATTTTATTTTCTACGATTGTTACTGCCAATTTGATATCTTCAAATTGGCCACCAAAGTGTCAAAGGCAACTAATAAATAATCATTTCCTAAGATTGTTACTGCCATTTGATGTCTTCAAATTGGCAACCAAAGTGTCAAAGGCAACTAATAAATAATCATTTCCTAAGATTGTTACTGCCATTTGATGTCTTCAAATTGGCAACCAAAGTGTCAAAGGCAATTGAAGAAATAAATAATCATTTTCTAAGATTCTTACTGCCATTTGATGTCTTCAAATTGGCAACCAAACTGTCAAAGGCAACTGAAGAAATAAATAATAATTTTATTTTCTACGATTGTTACTGCCAATTTGATATCTTCAAATTGGCCACCAAAGTGTCAAAGGCAACTAATAAATAATCATTTTCTAACATTGTTACTGCCATTTGATGTCTTCAAATTGGCAACCAAACTGTCACAGGCAACTGAAGAAATAAATAATAATTTTATTTTCTACGATTGTTACTGCCAATTTGATATCTTCAAATTGGCCACCAAAGTGTCAAAGGCAACTAATAAATAATCATTTCCTAAGATTGTTACTGCCATTTGATGTCTTCAAATTGGCAACCAAAGTGTCAAAGGCAATTGAAGAAATAAATAATCATTTTCTAAGATTCTTACTGCCATTTGATGTCTTCAAATTGGCAACCAAACTGTCAAAGGCAACTGAAGAAATAAATAATAATTTTATTTTCTACGATTGTTACTGCCAATTTGATATCTTCAAATTGGCCACCAAAGTGTCAAAGGCAACTAATAAATAATCATTTTCTAACATTGTTACTGCCATTTGATGTCTTCAAATTGGCAACCAAACTGTCACAGGCAACTGAAGAAATAAATAATAATTTTATTTTCTACGATTGTTACTGCCAATTTGATATCTTCAAATTGGCCACCAAAGTGTCAAAGGCAACTAATAAATAATCATTTTCTAACATTGTTACTGCCATTTGATGTCTTCAAATTGGCAACCAAACTGTCACAGGCAACTGAAGAAATAAATAATAATTTTATTTTCTACGATTGTTACTCCATTTGATATCTTCAAATAGCAACCAAAGTATCACAGGCAACTGAAGAAATAAATAATCATTTTCTAAGATTGTTACTGCCACTTGATATCTTCAAATTTGTAGCCAAACTGTTAAAGGCAACTGAAGAAATAAATAATCATTTTATAAGATTGTTACTGCCATTTGATGCCTTCAAATTGGCAACCAAACTGTCAAAGGCAATTGAAGAAATAACTAATAATTTTCTAAGATTCTTACTGCCATTTGATGTCTTCAAATTGGCAACCAAATTGTTAAAGACAACTGAAGAAATAAATAATAATTTTCAAAGATTTTTACTGCCATTTGATGTCTTCAAATTGGCAACCAAACTATCAAAGGCAACTGAAGAAATAAATAATAATTTTATTTTCTACGATTGTTACTGCCAATTTGATATCTTCAAATTGTCAACCAAAGTGTCAAAGGCAACTAATAAATAATCATTTCCTAAGATTGTTACTGCCATTTGATGTCTTCAAATTGGCAACCAAAGTGTCAAAGGCAATTGAAGAAATAAATAATCATTTTATAAGATTGTTACTGCCATTTGATGTCTTCAAATTGGCAACCAAACTGTCAAAGGCAACTGAAGAAATAAATAATCATTTTCTAAGATTCTTACTGCCATTTGATGTCTTCAAATTGGCAACCAAACTGTCAAAGGCAACTGAAGAAATAAATAATAATTTTATTTTCTACGATTGTTGCTGCCAATTTGATATCTTCAAATTGGCCACCAAAGTGTCAAAGGCAACTAATAAATAATCATTTTCTAACATTGTTACTGCCATTTGATGTCTTCAAATTGGCAACCAAACTGTCACAGGCAACTGAAGAAATAAATAATAATTTTATTTTCTACGATTGTTACTCCATTTGATATCTTCAAATAGCAACCAAAGTATCACAGGCAACTGAAGAAATAAATAATCATTTTCTAAGATTGTTACTGCCATTTGATATCTTCAAATAGCAACCAGAGTGTCACAGGCAACTGAAGAAATAAATAATAATTTTTTAAGATTGTTACTGCCATTCGACATCTTCAAATTGGCAACCAAAGTGTCACAGGCAACTGAAGAAATAAATAATAATTTTATTTTCTACGATTGTTATTGCCATTTGATATCTTCAAATTGGCAACCAAAGTGTCAGCAACTGAAGAAATGAATAATAGTTTTATTTTCTAAGATTCTTACTGCCATTTGATATCTTCAAATTGGCAACCAAACTGTCAAAGGCAACCGAAGAAATAAATAATCATTTTCTAAGATTGTTACTGCCATTTGATGTCTTGTTAATGGGTTGTAACACATTTCTGGTATAATTGAGCCCGTTGCGTCATCTCCGCGTGGACCGGTGCGGTAGCCGGGGCCCCGACGCGCGACAATTAAACGGGTCCCCGATCTGCCGTTATAAAGGGGGCCCACCAGTAAAATTTATTATGAAAAAAGGACGTCTGGAATGCCGAAATTAAAAAGAAATCGTAAATCCGTTTCTTGAATTAAATTAACGTGGCAATGGGGAGGTCGGTCGGCGACGGCATCAGCTGAGCGGCAATATTTTTCGTGTGAGTGTGTGTGTGTGTTGGTGAAGAACTTCTTCAGTTGGGTGCGTTTTGGATATGCATGTGTGTGTGTTTAAGGCTGAGCGCGGGCACGAGCTGACCTGCTGCTGGACGGACGGCGATGAGACACCTGTACCTGCATGAATGTGAATGTGAATGTGGGCAGGTGCAAATACCTACACTTCCCTCAACATACAACGCACGCACCGAAAGCTCTCCGGCAGCCCGAAAGCCGTACTCTAGTTTTCGTTTTATCAACCTTTCGTATTTCGCCGCCGAGACAACGACCTCACAGCATGTAAACACTCGAATATAACCATCACTTTATAAAAGAATAATTGTAATGAGTAATCCATGACAGAACCAAACCAGATTACAATAGAATTTCAATGGCTACTATGATAACAACGCCAAACACTGATACCTAGATGACAGACCTCACAGCATGTAAACACTCAAATATAACCATAATTATTGTAATGAGATATACCCTCGACATATGATGAATCAATGACAGAATCAAACTGCATTACAACAGGTTAAGACCATATCAACAATTTCAATGGCCGTTACTATGGTAACAACGCCAAACACTGATGCCTAGATGACGGCGCGAATAATGACAGGAAAAAACAAATACTTTTGAAAGTTACGAACGTGCAGTTTTGAGGTTTTATTGTTCCCCAATAGTTTTCTAGAATGTTCCAATAACTAATATCTGCAGATTCGCATATCTTATAAAGTGCATATTTACGAATATCTTTCGTATTGCAATTATATTCTTCGTTATCCTATAATCCAGCTGGGCCTACAATCCTACAATTCAGCTTTAGACGAGAGCACATTCTTGAATACTTCTTTTGTGAATTAATCGGCAGATTACATTCCCTAACAACTGTTACATTTCTAACCATCCAATTCTAGATAATAACGAGCGTCTAGCTCAGTGATTCCCAAAGTGGGAGCCACCGCCCCCTAGTGGGTGCTGCAGCGATTCAGGGGGGCGCTGATGGCCACATTTGGGAGCGATGAATAACTGTAAGGGGGCAGTGATAATATAAAAGAAAGAAAAGAAGATTTAGTGAAACGTGGATTCAGTACGGTAACCAATTTATTAGCAAAAAAAGTTTGGGAACCACTGGTCTAGTGTAATAGACTAAATCCTATTCAACCCGATAGATGGCGCACTTTCAAAACCCAACTGACCCTCGCCCCGATAAAATCATCGCGGGCCGTAATGTATTCCAATCCACTCGGCCGTCGCCATCATCATCATCATCATCATACGTTACGGATCAATTACAGATACATAAAGTTTAGCAGGAGGCAGCAGCAGCGCGGGCACGTACCCGCTCGAAACGGGTCGAAACGCGGAGCGCTCGTGAAATGATAGGTTTTAACGGAACGCCGCCGAATAATAACATCGATCACATGTGCACCCGCTTAATTGCGGGCCCATTAAGACGAGAAAGTAAAAGTCCAATGATACGTTATTAAACGAATTCGCAGATCGCGATGTTGTGCATACGCGGAAGAGAAGACTGGTCCGGTCCGGCCCGGCCGAGGAGAGCTCCAAAATCTGATGGGGATTTTTTTTTGTTTCGTTCGGGGCCCCCTCGACTGAATAATTTATCTATACAGGTGCAACACCAACAGCCGTTACTACTAAAAAAAAAACAACCTCGCCTTCAATTAAAGATGCGTAACTGAATCGATGCGGCGGCGGCGGCGGGTACTTTCAAGTTGCACAGTGATTTTGACAGTTGCAGTGACAGATAGTAATTTGACAGAATTTTTTTAAGAGAAACGCAATTTTGTTCCAAAAAAATCATTATTTGAAAAATTGTGAAAAATTAGCCAATTAAGGAATTTGCTTTAAAATCTCAAAATGTGGAGGAAAATAATACATTTATAATATTTAGTAAAAACAATTGTCGTAAACGTACTGGAAACAAAATGGCAACCATACAAATTAGAAAAAAAATCGGAAAAAACATTAGACGATTTGAAAAATTGTGAAAAATTAGCTAATAATCTCAAAATGTGGAGAAAAATAATGCATTTGTAATATTTAGTAAAAACAATTGCGGTAGACGTATTGGAAACAAAATGGCAAGCATCCAAATTCGAACAAAAAAATCGAAAAAAGCATTCGACGATTAGAAAAATTGTGAAAAATTAGCCAATTAAGGAATTTGCTTTAAAGTCTCAAAATGTGGAGAAAAATAATGCATTTATAATATTTAGTAAAAACAATTGCGGTAGACGTACTGGAAACAAAATGGCAACCATCCAAATTCGAACAAAAAAATCGAAAAAAGCATTCGACGATTGGAAAAAATTGTGAAAAATTAGCTAATTAAGGAATTTGCTTTAAAATCTCAAAATGTGGAGAAAAATAATGCATTTATAATATTTAGTAAAGATAATTGGCGTAGATGTACTGGAAACAAAATTGCAACCATCCAAATTAGAACAAAAAAATCGAAAAAAGTATTCGGCAATTTGAAAAATTGTGAAAAATTAGCCAATTAAGGAATTTGCTCTAAAATCTCAAAATGTGGAGAAAAATAATGCATTTATAATATTTAGTAAAAACAATTGCCGTAAACGTACTGGAAACAAAATAGCAAGCATCCAAATTAGAAAAAAAAATCGGAAAAAACATTCGACGATTAGAAAAATTGTGAAAAATTAGCCAATTAAGGAATTTGCTTTAAAATCTCAAAATGTGGAGAAAAATAATGCATTTGTAATATTTAGTGAAAACAATTGCGGTAGACGTACTGGAAACAAAATGGCAACCATTCAAATTAGAACAAAAAAATCGAAAAAAGCATTCGACGATTTGAAAAATTGTGAAAAATTAGCCAATTAAGGAATTTGCTTTAAAATCTCAAAATGTGGAGAAATATAATGCATTTATAATATTTAGTAAAAACAATTGGCGTAGTTGTACTAGAAACAAAATGGCAACCATACAGACCAAAAAATTCGAAAAAAGCATTCGACGATTTGAAAAATTGTGTAAAATTAGCTAATAATCTCAAAATGTGGAGAAAAATAATGCATTTATAATATTTAGTAAAAACAATTGCCGTAGATGTACAGGAAACAAAATGGCAACCATCCAAATTACAACAAAAAAATCGGAAAAAAACATTCGACGATTTAAAAAATTGTGAAAAATTCGCCAATTAAGGAATTTGCTTTAAAATCTCAAAATGTGGAGAAAAATAATGCATTTATAATATTTAGTAAAAATAATTGGCGTAGATGTACTGGAAACAAAATGGCAACCATACAGAACCAAAAAATCGAAAAAAGCATTCGACGATTTGAAAAATTGTGAAAAATTAGCCAATTAAGGAATTTGCTTTAAAATCTCAAAATGTGGAAAAAAATAATACATTTATAATATTTAGTAAAAACAATTGCAGTAGATGTACTAGAAACAAAATGGCAACCATTAAAATCATTTGATTTGAAAATCTTGAGATGTGTAAGAAAATAATGCATTTGTAATGCTTAGTAAAAACAATTGCCATAAACGCACTGGAAACAAAACAGCAACAATCAAAATTAAAACTAGAAAATCTAAAAATACATTCGACGATTTGAAAAATTGTAAAAAATTACCTGAACAAGGAATTTGCTTCAAAAGTTCTAAATCCATAAAAAACAAATTAATTTCGAATTTCCAGTAAAAACAATTGCCGTAGACATACTGGAAACAAAACGGCAACAATACAAAACAAAACTAAAAATTCGAAAAAGAATTCGACGATTTGAAAAATTGTAAAAAAATCATCTAATCAAGAAGTTCGATCTCAAATCTTGAGATGTGTACGAAAATAGTGCATTTCTAATGTTTAGTAAAAACAATTGCCATAAACGCACTGGAAACAAAACGGCAACGATCACAATTAAAAGTAGAAAATCAAAAAATACACTCGACGATTTGAAAAATTGTAAAAAATTACCTAAACAATGAATTTACTTTCTTGTAGTTCTAGATCCATAAAAAACAAATGAATTTCGAATTTCTTGCAAAAACAATTGCCACATCTTCAATGACAAAAAACGACAACGATTTAAATTAGAACTAAAAAATCGAAAAATACACTTGACGATTTGAAAAATTGTAAAAAATTACCTAAACAATGAATTTACTTTCTTGTAGTTCTAGATCCATAAAAAACAAATGAATTTCGAATTTCTTGCAAAAACAATAGCCACATCTTCAATGACAAAAAACGGCAACAATTTAAATAAGAACTAAAAAATCGAAAAATACACTCGACGATTTGAAAAATTGTAAAAAATTAACTGGTCAAGGAATTTTGCTTCAAAAGTTCTAGATCCATAAAAAACAAATGAATTTCGAATTTCTTGTAAAAACAATTGCCACATCTTCAATGATAAGAAAACGGCAAAGATTTATATTAGAAATGAAAAATCAAAAAGTATATTCAAAGATTTGAAAAATCGTAAAAAATTAACTAAACAAGGAATTTGCTTTAAAAATTCCAGATCCATAAAAAAACAAATGAATTTCTTGGAAAAACAATTGCCACATCTTCAATGATAAGAAAACGGCAACGATTTAAATTAGAAATGGAAAATCGAAAAATACATTCAACGATTTGAAAAATTGTAAAAAATTACCCAAACAAGGAATTTACTTCAAAAGTTCCAGATCCATAAAAAAACAAATGAATTTAGAATTTCTTGTAAAAACAATTGCCACATCTTCAATGATAACAAAACGACAACGATTTAAATTAGAAGTGGAAAATCTAAAAATACATTCGACGATTTGAAAAATTGTAAAAAAATTACCTAAACAAGGAATTTACTTCAAAAGTTCCAGATCCATAAAAAACAAATGAATTTCGAATTTCTTGTAAAAACAATTGTCACATCTTTGATGATAACAAAACGGCAACGATTTAAATTAGCTGCAATGACAGATTTTTTAAGAAACGCTATTTTGTACCAAAAGATTCACTTTAGATGCTTCCAGTTTGATTTCGATTAAAAATATTTTAAATTTGCTTTCGGAAAATAAAAGAATGCGATTTTGACAGTTGCACGTAGCTGCAATGACAGATAGTAGTTTGACAGATTTTGTTTGAAGAGAAACGCAGTTTTGTACCAAAAGATTCATTTTCGATGCTTCCAGTTTGATTTCCATCGAAAATATTTCAAATTTGCTTCCGGAAAATAAAAGAACGTTGAATTAAAAAGCTATTTTGACAGTTGCATGTAGCTGCAATGACAGATAGTAGTTCGACAGAATTTTTCTCAAAGAAATGCAATGTTGTACCAAAAGATTCACTTTTGATGCATCCAGTTTGATTTCGATTGAAAATATTTTAAATTTGCTTTCGGAAAATAAAGAACGCGATTTTGACAGTTGCACGTAGCTGCAATGACAAATAGTAGTTTAACAGAATTTTTTTAAAGAAACGCAATTTTGTACCAGAAGGTACACTTCTGATGCTTCCAGTTTGATTTCCATTGAAAATATTTCAAAGCTTTCGGAAAATAAAACTTATTTTGGCAGTTGCATGTAGCTGCAATGACAGATATTAGTTTGACAGAATTTTTTTTAGAGAAACGCAATTTTGTACCAAAAGGTGGTGCACTTTTGATGCTTCCAGTTTGATTGCCATTAAAAATATTTCAAAGCTTTCGGAAAATAAAAGTTATTTTGACAGTTGCTGTAGCTGCAATGACAGATAGTAGTTTGACAGAATTTTTTTTAGAGAAATGCAATTTTGTACGAAAAAATTCTATTTTGATGCTTCCGGTTTTTGTTGAATTTACTTATTCATTAATACAATTGTCACTGTGATTATGGATGTTATTCAAAAATAATGAAGCGATTTAAAGTTATATTTGATTAAGGAAAATTACTTTAAAACCGAGTCATAAATATTCTACAGTGAAGGTTGTCTCCCATCAACAGCAGAATATTGCGGCCAACGCCTTTTGGTTCCAGCAAGACGGGGCGACTGCTCATCCCGCTAGAATATCAGTAAACGCCGTTATTATTGTTTTGCAATGATCACGTCTCCGGAAATAAGGAGATTCTCACCAGCAAGATCGCGATTTTTTATTAATAATAATAATAATATAATATTTATTCCCTTTTCAAAATACATAAAATTAAATATTTGTGGGGTTATTTGAAGACCGTACGAAATATTGTGCAACTCAGAACGCAATAAAAAATAATCCGGATTGCGCCGTATTCAACTGAAAAAGCCAGTGTGGCGAAACAATTTAATAATATGTACGGATACGTAAATATTAAAACAATTATTTATGTTCGGTTTAAAAAAAGGAAAACCCTAGTAAAATCTCCCGAGGAGAAATATGGCGCCATTGTTTTCGCTTCCTTTTAAAAATCATTCAAAAAGAGGAAATACGTTATGAATAAAATTCAAACTGGCGCACCCTTTTGACAATCTGTCAAACTACTACCATTCACCAATTTTAAAATTTACACATTCGCGCACAATTTTGTATTTATAAACCGAAACACAATTAAACAAACAAACAAAAAAATCCGCAAGGCGTCACTGCAATAAACTCAGAAGTTTTTAGCGTATACTATAAAGAGGGCTCTAGGAATTAAATAAAAATAAATACAGAACTCTGTGTCCGAAAATGTTTCATCATAACTAAGGTAATTTGGAAATATTTTTGTGTTTATATTTGACGTTGCTTTCAGTTGTATTAATTTTTGTATATTTATTAAAAAAGTTTTTGTTGATGTTTTACAGATTTCTTTTCCTCAACCGCAACGTCAACATAAAATTCCGCATTTATCAAGATGGCGCCACCAACATTTGTTTTCATTGGACGGTGAGCGTAAACATGACCCCTATTTTCCATTTACATGAGTAAGGGCCGCTTTTACAATTGTCAGTTAAATTAAGGTTAACACTATCTCCGGACTAAATGCGAAAATACGCTTTTACAATACCTAGTTAAAGCAGGGTTAGGGTTAAGAAGCAGATAACTCGCAGTTATCTTATCCGGTGCTTGGAGCAGTAGATAAATCTCGGTTAGCTCGCAGGCAATGCGCACAGCAAGCACACGCACCATATCGGCATTATAGCGATCTGCAATCGGTATTACATACAGGGGCGGTTAGAGGGCGACAAACTTAGTTTCTAAGAAACATGCATTCTGGCATATTTCTAGGTGGAATATTGAAAAGAAGCTCGAGGGGGTCAAGGGTCGCAACAATGATTACAAACACAACTTTCTAACCTTTCCGCAAGCAAAACAAAAAATGCCAATTCTATAAACTACGCAACCGCATGTATCCGCAATGCTGCCAACGTTGGCGTTTCGGGAGAAAATTTATCTAAGCGTTTGTAAAAGGCAGCGTGCGTTAACTGAGAGATAAACGATGGGATTAGTTAAAGAGGGTATAAGTTAACCATCATTTATCCGACGATTGTAAAAGCGGCCCTAAGAAGTGTGATAACATGGAGAAAGATTTGAATTTCATGTTTTGAAAATTCATAACTAAACTAATTTGGAAATATTTTCGACAATTGTGTTTATTTATTAGAAAACATGTTTTTTTTTACGTTTTACAGATTTCTTTTCCTCAATCGTAACGTCAACGTAAAATTCCGCATTTATTAAGATGGCGCCACCATCGTTTCATAACTAAACTAATTTGGAAATATTTTCGACAATTGTGTTTATTTATTAGAAAACATGTTTTTTTTTACGTTTTACAGATTTCTTTTCCTCAACCGCAACGTCAACATAAAATTCCGCATTTATTAAGATGGCGCCACCATCATTTGTTTTCATTGGACGGTGCGCGTAAACATCACCCCTATTTTCCATTTACATGAGTAAAAAGTGTGATAACATGGAGAAAGATTTAAATTTCATGTTTTAAAAATTCATAACTAAACTAATTTGGAAATATTTTCGACAATTGTGTTTATTTATTAGAAAACATGTTTTTTTTTACGTTTTACAGATTTCTTTTCCTCAACCGCAACGTCAACATAAAATTCCGCATTTATCAAGATGGCGCCACCATCGTTTGTTTTCATTGGACCGTGCAAGTAAACAAACAACACCCCTATTTTCTATTTACACGAGTGAAAAGTGTGATAACATGGAGAAAGACTTGAACTTCAAAGGCAGCAACCCTGGCGCGGTGCAGTACGGAAATTTCATAAACTACTACCAATTCCATCCGCCGGAGAAAAGAATCACACTGCTGCCGAAAGATGTGTGGACCACGATGGACTGCGGGCCAGATCTGGTGGCTCTGGACGTTGGATGCAATGCAGGAGTAAAGTAAACCTTTATTCAATCAATCTAAATAAGAAGTGTTCAGATTCTATTGATTTACACAATTGTAAATAATTTAGCAGAGTAGTTTAATACATGTGAAGCAACGACAACCAATTAACAATAGAGAAAGCTACGAGACAACGTAGCGCCTCAATACTTGCTTCCTTTAGAAGAGTACAAGAGCATATTTCTGTCAGGGCCTTCTCAAGCAGTAACAGTTCTTAAACACCCATAGAGGAGGCTAAGAGATGGTGCTGATGTCTCCATAGCAACTTACAGCCTGTTCGTTACACCATGATAAATTCGAGGGGCTGTAATATTTAACCGATCGGCTCAGAGGCATTTGTCGCTCTTCAGGCAACATTGCATTTATTACCCAATAATTGCTCCTCCACCTCTGCTCTTAAGGAGGTGAAGCCCATTTTAGCACGGCGCAACGCTGAGTTTACGACAAATTTATCACGGTATAACAAACAGACTGTAACTTGACAACCAATTAATAATAGAGGAAGCTACGAGAGAAAGTAGTGCCTCAATATTTGCTTCCCTTATAAAAGTTAGTTGCGATGGAGAGACATTAACACCATCTCTTGGCCTCCTCTATGCAAGTTTAAGAACCATCACTGCTCGAGAAGGCTCTGATAAAAATGTATCGAATGACAACCAATTAACAATAGACGAAGCCACGAGAGAAATTACGTGTTTCCTTTATAAGAGCAACTTATTAACACCATCTCTTGGCCTCTAGTAAAGTTTAAGAACCGCCACTGCTTAAGAAGGCTGTGACACAAATGTAACAAATGATGAAAACAAAGCAAATATTTCAGGTTAGTAATCCAATGAATAAAATTAACTTTCAGGACCTAACGATCGCACTCTACAATCACATGCGCGACTGCATCAAACGAGACCTCAATATTCTAGGCGTAGACATCGACCCCACTCTCATACAAAGAGCCGTCGAGAGAAACACAACCCCCGGCATCACCTTCCACAGCCTCGATTTCACCGACAAAACCGCCCGCCAAACCGTACTAACCGACTACCTGCGCCGGTTCGAGAAGCAAAAATTCGACGCCGTCTTCTGCTTCTCCACCACCATGTGGATCCACCTCAACAGCGGCGACGAGGGCCTGAAAAATTTCCTCGAGGCCCTCTGCGAAGCCAGCGATCTCCTAATCATCGAACCCCAGCCCTGGAAATGCTACAGATCCGCCCTGAAACGGGTCAACGACAGCTCGGAAGTTTTCCCCCTCTACAAAACGCTGACCTACAGGAACGGAGTGGAGGAGACGATCGAGGAAATAATCTTGAGCACGGGGAAGGTCAAAATCAGGGAGACCGAGCGGACGCAGTGGGGACGAAAACTGGTGTTTTTTAAATAAATAAATAAATTTTAATCGTGTAACAGTAATTATGTGGTGACCTCCTCCGCGCCCTGATCGAACTCCAGCTTCACCTCCTCGTGCAGTCCCTCCACGTCCACCTCGGATTCGGCCGCGTTCAACATGTTGAGCGTCACCTCCTGTTTTATTATTTGCTGGGGCATCTGCTGCGGCTGGACCTGGTTGAGCGGGCGGACCGGAAGGCCGGCGTCCTCGAACGCTTTTTTCTTTAACGCCGTCCTAATTTGCGAACTGCAATTGGAATCGCGTTTTTATTTGAAATCCGTCGTCGGAATGATAACCGCACTTACACTGTCCGTAATTTTATGTGCTCGCTGATTTCGTTTAGGCCGTCGGAAAAGTTTTTCACTACGGTCCGTAACATTTCTATTTCTTCGTCTGTCCATTTTCTAATGTGAAATATTTGAGAGTACATAAATAAATAATTTCTTGAATAACTTTCCCACCAGTGACAGTTCTCGTGGGTTTTTTTCTGGTACGGCCGAGGAACAAGAGGTGGTAATACAGATAGGTGCGGTCACGCAGCCAGCCGTCTCTGCAACTGACCCTACCTATCTGTATTGCCACCCTTGTTACCTCGGCCGTACCAGAAAAAACCCCGCGAACCGTCACTGTTTCTCACTCATCACTTTTGAAAGTAATAAAAGATAAATCAAAACAAACCATGTGCTAATTTTTGATTTATCTTTATTAAATAAATAAAGCTGCGAAAAATAAGTTCATGCATTTCCTGTCAAATCTATAATTTATGCCCTTGAATAGTGTTTTATAAGTGCACCTAATTACAAAGTGGATTTAATGAATCAGATGGGCCTTTGGCGATAGCCCTTTCAAAATGAATAAGTGCAGACAGCACGGTGGATTTCACAAAGGTAGTAATAAATATGTCTCTGGCTTAAATTGACATAACACTGGTATTATATTTTCGCCTGTGTAAACGATCTTTCACTGGAAAAGTTTCTATAAACATTAGTGAAGTGTTAAAATTCACGGGCATACCACAATTCAATAAAATGCCTCACAAAAGACTGAATGCTGCCAAAGCCATCAGTCAAGATAATAAAAATAATTTTATTGCCCAACAGTGTATACCAATTATGATAATTAGACTGGCCCCTTTAACCACTTCGTGCCCATGCTGTTTTGATTGGGTTATAGCATAACCCCATTTATTGAAAATTTAATTTTTTGTTTTTGATTTTCTACGAAATATTATTCCACTGTCACAAACTTACTCATTCATGGAAAAAATATGAAAAATATTCCATAGATGGCGTTAAAAGCTTTTTTTTGTAAAATATATTTGTTTCCTTTCTTTTTGCTTGTTGCCACATGTGAAAACCTGGGCGTGAAGAGGTTAACACGTTCGCTGCCACTACAATTGTGATTGCACATGTGCAAGTATAAAGTTAGACGCACTAGCGCGTCGGTGGCAGCAAACGTGTTAAACAAGATGAGTTTTAAAATTCATGGGTGACTAGTTTAAACACTTCAGAACTGGTAGAGCCACAGAAATCGTGAAATTTGCAACTGTGCGTTTAACATGGGTATATAGACCGAACTTTTCCCAAGTAACGAAACAAAAGCATTTTGTTTAAAAAGCAGCAACTGCTCGTTGACATATGTGCCTCTATATCTATTGGTCAGGTCAGCCCACAAATCTATCACGAAGTGTTAAAATTCACGAGAGAATAGGTTAAACATTAAACACTGGAATCGTGAAATTTCCATACCTGCACCTTTAACATAGGCATCTAGACTGAACTTTTCGCAAATAACAAAAAACATAAACAATCTGCTCGTTAGCATATGTGCCTATATAAAATATCTATTGGTCATGGTCAGCCCACAAATCTATCACGAACTGTTAAAATTCACGGGAGAATACGTTAAACATTTAAAAACACTGGAATCGTGAAATTTGCACACCTGCACCTTTAACATAGGTGTCTAGACTGAACTTTTCGCAAATAACAAAAAACATAAACAAACTGCTCGTTAACATATGTGCCTATCTAAAATATCTATTGGTCAACGTCAGCCCACAAATCTATTACGAAGTGTTAAAATTCACGAGAGAATAGGTTAAACATTAAACACTGGAATCGTGAAATTTCCACACCTGCACCTTTAACATAGGTATCTAGACTGAATTTTTCACAAATAACAAAAAACATAAACAAACTGCTTGTTAGCATATACGCCTATCTCAAATATCTACGATGCTGTATAATCTAATGTAACTATGGACTTGTTAACACATACGCCTATCAATGATGCTGAATAATGTAATGTAACAATGGTGTAATATAATGTAAATTATGACGATTACCCTGCAGGTGATTCTGCGTTCGGATGCAGTTGCATGGTTAAGTTCCCGAGCTTGTTGAAGGCGGCCCCCGCAGCAGTGAAGATTTCCCCAACCTTAAAGAAAATATGCAAACACGCATCTGAACGTAATGACGAATTTTAATTAAATACACGCGAGAGAGCGTTATATTTACCTTGCTTGCGCTACTCATGTTGATGAATTATAACTATTTTTGTTATCTGAACATAACCAAACGAGCGTTGTTTTTGTTTACGATGTGGCGCCATCTTGCATTTTCTACAGCAACTATTGCGTCAATGGCTACGTTTTTTTTAAATCGAATCTGAAGGATGTTTTATTTTGAACGTAACTTTTTATTCAAAGTTAAAATTCTTGATATTATTTTATTGCAGGGTGTGATTTTAACTAATAATTGGATTTAATTTAGTATTCACGTGAATACGAAGGTACGTATTGCTTACGATGTGGCGCCCTCTTTATTTACTGCAGCAACTATTGCGTCAACTGCATCTTCTTTAAAAAAATGTAATCGAATCTGCCGTACCAGAAAAAAACCCGCGAATCGTCACTGAATTTCAAGCAATAATTGGATTTAATTTATTACGACGAAGGTACAGGATGGCAAATGTAAGTTGGCCAGACGCGCAAAGAGCAACCGAAAGCTCTCTCTCTACAGCCGGCCGAGTACAGTCTCTGTAATAAGCAAACACATATTTTTCGCGTGCGCTATTCATTTAAAACTCAATCGGGCGCTCTCCTCCACATTGAAAATGAATGTACCAGGCGCGCGAACTGTTCACGAAATCTATCGAGAGCGCCCTTCGAAGGTACCGCCCACAATTTTGCCACTGCGCAGCGGCAAGTTATGTTTGCCGACCTGTACGCATTGTTTACGATGTGGCGCCCTCTTTTATTTACTGCAGCAACTATTGTGTCAATGGCTTCTTTTTTAAATCGAATTTGAAGGATGTTTTAACTTGAACGTAGTTTTTTTATGAAAAAGTATAAATTCTTGATTTTCTTTCACTGCAAGATGTGATTTCTTAACTAATAATTTAATTTAATTTAGGTTTCACATAAATTCGAAGGTGCGTATTGTATACTATATGGCGCCCTCTTTACTGCATCAACGGTATCTTTTTTTAAATCGAATCCGACGGATGTGTTATCTTGAATGTAACTTTCTATTAAAAGTATAAATTCTTGATTTTCTACCACAAATGGCCAACCTATAAATTAAATAAAAAAATAGAACCAACATTAGCAAAGATTTATATCCTTCAATTAGTTGATTATATTATTTTGCCACGTGTCACAATTAGAAAAATGTGATTAATAACTTGGAATACACCTATAGTCGTGAAAACATCCAGATGGACATGTGTCTAGGGGAATACCTACAGTTGGTGGCTTAGAAAGGTATATATATGTATGGTTGGTGGCTCTGGCATTGGAACGTCAAAAGTGCAAAAATGGCAGGAGCTCTAGCCAGGCTAACGAATGCTTCAAAATCGCAAATAGGTATGTCTTTCGTTGCCACTGTTCAAGTAACATCTTAAAACATTACCAACGACCCCAAAACACCTTCCATTTGCGGGGTATTGATAATTACCCTCTATTTACAACTATTATATAATTCTGTAATTTGCAAATACATTCGATATTGACCTGTGTAAACCTATTGTTATTGGCACATTAGAGAAATGAATTTATTAAATAATCCCTCGAGGGCGTTTCTTGGTCTTACTAGGGTTACATAATTAATGTTTCAATTAGTATAGATTAGCCGGGCTGACTTAAAACCAGTAGCCGTATTGAATAACCACCGACATCAAATAGTGATCAATCTTTGCTTCCGTTGACGAATGCATTGTCTACACAGGGTTGTTTGATTAGCCGGGTTCAGTTAAAACCAGTAACACGCTAATTTTTGTATGTTGTGGGTGTTTATCAGTATTGAATAACCAGTGACATCAAATAGTGATCAAAATTTGCTTCCGTTGATGGATGCATTGTCTATTGTTAGTAATTATATATATATATATATATATATATATATATATATATATATATTGCGATGTATCAGCCACAATACCTATGTAATGAATCTATAAATCAGTTTGGTCTGTGTTGAACTTCAATATGGTCCTTCGAACCGGATTAAATAGCTTAAAATATTAAACAAATTAGAAACAACTTTACTTGTTGCAGAAAGCATTAGATAAATACAAGAAAACGAAATGTAGTCTGAATATATGAATATTCAACCTGTTCGTTAATCTGCAAGCAAAAAATTAAGTCTTACTAAGACTTAGAATATTTCTTAAAACCTGATTTTACTACAAATATTTCCCTTTTGCCCTCAGTAGCTTCCCTAAGGAATTGTTGTTTTCTTTTTGACCTAGACTTTCGCCTTTCAGCTGAAGACAATTTTTTTTCTAAGTTAACCTTAACCCGTAATTCAACTTAACTTGACGTACTGTACTGTCTCGCCATTTTGTTTCCAGTTTGGAGATATCAATTATTTTGCAGTGTGTCAAAAATATATTATTTGCAAGCCGATTTGGAAGTTTTAAAGGCGATTCCGCGAGTGATTATTTTGTCGGAATTTATGAAATCGCGAGATGCACATTTCGTCACCCCCTAATTCAAGTTTAGAGCGTTTTCAATAATTCACTGGATATAAATAAACTTGCGTGCATAAAAATAAATTTTTGACTATTTTTTTTTAAAAGACATTATAAACGATGAGCACTCTTGATAAATTTTAACTTATATTAAACCATATTAAATTGTCTTTCAAACGGCATTTATATATTTTTTTATCCGATGGATAGTTGCTAAAAAAAACATATTTAGTCAAAACTTTACAGTGGGCAATTTCTATGCACGCAAGTTTATACCGTTACAAATAATTAACAAAATCTTCGCGGCATCTTACCCACAACTGAACAATACGAGGCTACCTGGCCGGGCTAACCGACACTTTGTTTAATGCAACGGGTCTCACAGACCCGGGGTCACCGGTCGAGGGTTAGACCTAAAATAAATTGACCGGGATGCAGACGAAGGAATTGTGTTTTGTTTACTATTGTTTCAAGTTTTGTTTCAGGAGCGGTTGCGCCGTTCGTCAACCATGCGCAGATCATGCTGTATTCGGGACCGCCGCCCGGCACCCCGCCCCCCCAGACCAAAACGAAGTTCGGCCCGCTCTGCGACGAGGACCGCATCTTCACCAATCTGTACGGCAAGCACGACTGGAGACTGAAGGGGGCCCTCGAGCGTGGCGACTGGTACAAAACCAAGGAGATCCTGCTGAAGGGAGCTGACTGGATCGTCAGTGAGTGCCATTGAGAACTTACTCGTGTGATCGATAATTATGTTCATAAATCAAGTGATTAAGATTTAAAAACACAGAGAGTTTATTTCTCGCTTCCCGTCAAATGTCAATGAATAATCACCGAACGTACTGATAGATGGCGCCGGCGATATTCTAGATTTAATTTTAAGAGGAACGTTAAAATTGTCGTCTTACATATAAAACTGTAGGCATATCCGGATCAAGAGGTTTTGGATGAAATGTTTACTTGCGGTTATGTATTAATTATAATGGGGCTGATCTGTTTAATTTATGAGATTAATATTTCTCTAAATTTATTCAGATGAAGTTAAAGTGTCCGGATTGCGCGGCAGAGGCGGAGCCGGTTTCCCCTCGGGCATGAAGTGGTCCTTCATGAACAGACCGAACGACGGCCGCCCCAAGTATCTGGTGGTGAACGCCGACGAGGGCGAGCCGGGCACGTGCAAGGATCGGGACATCATGAGGCACGATCCCCACAAGCTGGTGGAGGGATGTCTGATCGCCGGCTTCGCCATGGGGGCCAAGGCGGCCTACATCTACATCAGGGGGGAGTTTTACAACGAGGCTTCCAATATGCAGGTTGCCATTGCGGAAGTAAGTAAATTTGTTTAGTTTTTTTAGTTACGGTAAGTATTCCGTCTCTTCTAATACAAACATTTACTCATGAATTATTACCCAGCCAGATTTGCCCGAGGGAAGTAAATGATATGTTTCTCTAAATCGAGTAGTTAAGATTTAAAAACAGGATAAGTTAGGGTGACATTTTTGTTAGTAGTAAAAAAAATTATGTCATTGCATTTTTTCGTTGTTGGTAAAAAAAAGTTACTAAGAATTTAGTTATGTCATTGAAGTTTCTTGTTGGTAGTAAAAAAAGTTACTACCAATTTAGTTGTCATTGCATTTTTTTTTTTGGTTATGTGCAGTGCAATGTTATGCATTTTATAAAATCCCTCGTTCACACGGAATAATATCGTTTGACGGCGTTTTATTGAAATTATTCGACGTGCCAATACAAGGACAAAAAAACACCCCGATTGCGGCGAGCATAAAACGTTTTCCTCTCTCTAGGCGTATCAAGCCGGCCTTTTGGGTAAAAACTCTTGCGGATCTGGGTACGACTTCGACGTCTTCATGCACAGGGGCGCCGGAGCGTACATCTGCGGCGAGGAGACCGCCCTCATTGAATCCCTCGAGGGGAAACAGGGCAAGCCCAGGCTGAAGCCTCCGTTCCCGGCGGACGTCGGCGTGTTCGGATGTCCCACCACGGTCACCAATGTTGAGACGGTCGCCGTCTCTCCGGTAAGTGAAATTAATTTACGTTTGGGTATTACGCAATTGTTTTTCAAGGCCACGTCAGTTTTGTTGTACAATTAATTTAAGTTTGGGTATGTCAAAATAGACTCTTGTCACTTGTCAAATTGTTTTTCAAGGCCATGCCAATTTTTTTGTACAATTAATTTAGGCTTGGGTATGTCAAAATAGACCCTTGTCGCTAGTCAATAAATTGTTTTTCAAGGCCACGTCAATTTTGTTGTGCAATTAATTTATGCTTGGGGATGTCAAAATAGGTTAAATTTCAATGTCAATGGATTGTTTTTCAAAGCCGCCTTTGATTTTCATTCATTGATATGAGAACTTCAATTCCGTATTACGAAGAAAAGAAAATACATTCAGATCTATTAAGTGGATTCATTCAACAAATAGAAGTTGTCACGGCTTTACAAATGAATTTTTAGGCAATCTGTTGCAGGGGAGGTGTTCGCAATTAATTTATGCTTGGGTATGTCAAAATAGACTCTTGTCATTTGTCAAATTGTTTTTCAAGGCCATGCCAATTTTTTTGTACAATTAATTTATGCTTGGGTATGTCAAAATAGACTCTTGTCATTTGTCAAATTGTTTTTCAAGGCCATGCCAATTTTTTTGTACAATTAATTTATGCTTGGGTATGTCAAAATAGACTCTTGTCATTTGTCAAATTGTTTTTCAAGGCCATGCCAATTTTTTTTACAATTAATTTATGCTTGGGTATGTCAAAATAGGTTAATTAATGTCAGTAAATTGTTTTTCAGCCACCTTCAATTTTTATTCATTAAAATGATTTTTCTGCAAATAACTTTTAATGTGTTAGGAATTGCGATGGGGTTGTAATAAGGAAAAATGTTTGTTTTTCAATTCCGCACGGAATGACATAAAAATATACTGGGGCTTAAAAATAAGAAAATAATAATGTTAAACTTTAAAAAGTTTGACACTAATTTTTGGACACCCTGTATAATTCACGTCAATCAAATTTGGTTAACAGGATTGTCGGACCTTATTTAATAAGTTCCTTGGATAATTTTATTAACGATGCTCTGTTTTATTTTTTATTAATTTTTTTAATGATTGGTGCAAAACTGATGATTATATTGACACTAAATTTTGGACACCCTGTATAATTCATGTCAATCAAACTTGGTTACCGGGACCATCGGACCTTATTTAATAAGCACCTTGTATAATTTTATTAATGATGCTCCGTTTTTATTTTTTATTAATTTTTTTAAATCATTGCTGCAAAACTGATGATTATATTGACACTAAAATTTCGACACCCTGTATAATTCACGTCAATCAAACTTGGTTAACGGGACCATCGGACATTATTTAATAAGTACCTTGTATAATTTTATTAACGATGCACTGTTTTTATTTTTTATTCATTTTTTTTAAATCATTGGTGCAAAACTAATTATTTTGACAGTAAAATTTGAACACCCTGTATAATTCACGCCTATAAAACTTGGTTATTGGGACTGTCGGACCTTATTTAATAAGCACCTTGTATAATTTTATTAACGATGCTCTGCTTTTATTTTTTATTAATTTTTTAAAATGTTGGTGCAAAACTGATGATTATTTTGACACTAAATTTTGGACACCCTGTATAATTTATATCAATCAAACTTGGTTAACGGGACCTTCGGACATTATTTAATAAGTACTTTGTATAATTTTATTAACGATGCTCTGTTTTTATTTTTTATTAATTTTTTTAACGATTGGTGCAAAACTGATGATTATATTGACACTAAATTTTGGACACCCTGTATAATTCATGTCAATCAAACTTAGTTAAAAGGATTGTCGGAACTTATTTCATAAGTTCCTTGGATAATTTTATTTACGATGGACTGTTTTAATTTTTTATTAATTTTTTTAACGATTGGTGCAAAACTGATGATTATATTGACACTAAATTTTGGACACCCTGTATAATTCACGCCTATCAAACTTGGTTAATAGGACCTTCGGACATTATTTAATAAGTACCTTGTATAATTTTATTAACGATGCTCTGTTTTTATTTATTATTAATTTTTTTAACAATTGGTGCAAAATTGATGATTATATTGACACTAAATTTTGGACACCCTGTATAGTTCACGTCAATCACACTTGGTTAACGGGACCGTCTGATAAATTTTGTAGGCAATCTGTCGCAGAGGAGGCACGTGGTTTGCGTCGTTCGGACGAACCCGTAACTCGGGCACCAAACTGTTCAACATTTCGGGACACGTGAACAACCCTTGCACCGTAGAAGAGGAGATGAGTATTCCCCTCAAAGAATTAATCGAAATACACGCCGGTGGTGTGATTGGCGGCTGGGACAATCTTTTGGCTGTAATTCCCGGCGGTTCATCCACTCCGCTCATCCCTAAATGGTAGGTTCAAAATCATACTTTCTTGACGAAACAAATACTGAAGAAGTTTTGTGAAAATGTAAACTTGTCATGTTCCACTACCTTTTTCAACCCTTGTACGAAAATATATTTTCGTAATTAAATGTTAGGAAACTAAAATATGGATCATTACAAGTGTACTTATTCCCTTATACAGGGTGGGCAAAATTCGATGTTTGTACAGGGTGTCTTGATAACTGTAATAGATAGAGAAAAATGGATGGCACATCCTCGATCTCTTTTTTCGAGAAAAACTCAATGGTGGAAACTAAATTTATGTATCTTCTTTAGTTTCGGAATGCTATTGAGCTTATTTTGTTCTTTTCGAAAAAGTGCCTGAACAACATATAACTTTCATTATTGTCAAATGATAAACATCTGAGATATTTCAATATATCTAAAATGGAAAAAAATTATTTCTTAGCAATAACTCGAAAACAAAAGAAGATAAATAAATTTAGTTTCCACCATTAAGTTTTTATTCAAAAATGAGATCGAGGATGTGCCATCTGTTTATTATAGTTATCGAGGTCCCCTATACAAACATCGTATTTTGCCCACCCTGGACACACCTTGAGTTCATTCGGAATTGAAAAATAATTGGAAGATGGTGGGTTTCCACTGTATATACAGGTAGTTTTTTTAATCTCTCTCAACATCTGAATTTAGTAATGTAAAAGAGATACAAACTCGGTTAAATCAGAAAAAATCATCTATAAAGTTTATTCAAAAATTTTTTGCTGCCAATAAAGTCCAATTAATTCCAATTTTAAAATCCTGATACTCGACACCCTAAAGGGTAACACAGTGTTCAATAAAAGAAGAAGAAAATCCTGCAGAATATTTTTACCGAATACCACTCTTTCTTTTTCAATTTTGAATGAATTTTTAAAACTATTCATTAATTTTGAGCCATTTTAAATAAAAATGAAAATTTCAAGATTCTATACCCAGCCCTTTTGCAGCGTCTGCGAAGATGCCATCATGGATTTCGACGGCCTAGTAGCCGTCCAAACCAGTTTGGGCACTGCCGCCGTCATAGTTATGAACAAGCAGACTGATATCGTTAAAGCCATCGCCCGTTTGATCATGTTTTACAAGCACGAATCCTGCGGACAGTGTACACCGTGCCGAGAAGGTAATAACATTTCATTTTTAAAGGTAATCACAGCAGTGACAGCTCGCGGGGTGTCTCTTGGTTTGGCCGAGCTAGCAATACAGATATGTGTGGTCGGTTGCAGAGGCCGTACCATGAGTCACCTAGAGAGCCATCACTAAATCACAGAACATCATAAACTCTTTTTATGCATATGTTTGTTTTCGATTTAGATTTTAACGATTCTTTCTAATAATAATACAGTTTATTGAAACTCTACGAATGGCCATCGACTGAAGTTTTTCAGATTTCTTTTACTTTACTTCAAATTCCTTTATTTCACGTTGCCACTTTAAACAAACTACATAACAAAAATACATTACACACATTACATTTTGTTCTTAGGTATCGATTGGATGAACAAAATTATATACAGAATGGTCGACGGTAACGCGAAACCCGCCGAGATTGACATGCTGTGGGAGTTGAGTAAACAGATTGAGGGCCACACCATTTGCGCTTTGGCGGACGGCGCGGCTTGGCCCGTGCAAGGATTGATCAGACATTTTAGGCCGGAGTTGGAGGAGAGAATGAAAAATTTCCGAGAGTGTTGCATCGCTGCGGCACGCAACTAGAACCTGTTATTGAAATAAAATAAATATATTTAACGTTTCGAGTCCGTTTCATTGAGGAGTCGTAGAAATACGAATTTAACTTATTCTCTAGAATTCAATTGTTATTTATTACTGAGAGTTATTTATAGAAATAGTGAAAACTAAGTAATTTTGAATAATTTGTAACTTTGCAGTCACGAACAATTAGTAACTTTAAATTATTTGTTTGTAGTTGAGTAAGACTTAGTTTTGCAGTCACAAAGAGGTTGAATATTCATAAATTCAGGCAATTTTCGTCTTTATTATATTGTGTAGGCTTTGACTTTGTGGTACATTTTTATAAATCAATAAAAGCAACTTTGTTAATATCATTAAACTAATCGCACTGTATTTATTATTCGTGACTGTTGTTTCGACACAATTGGAATAAATTGTGCAGTAAACGCAACTTTAAATGCTCTTAATTTAAGAATTAAAAGCTTAACTTGTCGAAACAAGTGTGTAATATTAATAAATTTACTTGTATTTTTGACAAGTAACTTTGTTGATGGTATAATATCAAATTATCTACGAATTAAAGTGCTATTGCAGTGAAAACTCGATTATCTGTTAGTTGTACGATCTTCTCTGTGAAAGATGAAAGATGGATAACGGAAACGTTGTCGTTTTTAGTGCCCTGACGGATGATAGCGACTGACGGTTAAGTCGTGTAACAGATGAAAGATGACTAATGAAAACGTTGACATTTTTAATGCCCTGACAGATGGTAGAGACTGACGGTTAAGTTGCAGGATCATCTCTGCGACCGATCGAAGATGGATAATGGAAACGTTGATGTTTTTAGTGTCCTGACAGATGATAGAGACACAGTTAAGTCGTAGGATCGCCTCTGTGACAGATGAAAGATGGATAATAGAAACGTTGATATTTTTAGTGGCCTGACAGATGATAGAGACCGACGGTTAAGTTGTAGGATCATCTCTGTGACAGATGAAGGGTGGATAATGGAAATGTTGACGTTTTTAGTGGCCTGACAGATGGTAGAGACTGGCTGTTAACTTTTAGGATCGTGCCTGTGACAGATGAAAGGTGGATAATGGAAACGTTGACGTTTTTAGTGGCCTGACAGATGATAGAGACTGACGGTTAAGTCGTAGGATCGTCTCTGTGACAGATGAAAGAAGGATAATGGAATGTTGACGTTTTTAGTGGCCTGACAGATGGTAGAGACTGACGGTTATATCGTAGGATCATCTCTGTGACAGATGAAAGGTGAATAATGGAAACGTTGACGTTTTTAGTGGCCTGACAGATGGTAGAGACTGACGGTTAAATCATAGGATCGTCTCTGTGAGAGATGAAAGATGGATAATGGAAAAATTAAAGTTTTTAGTGACCTGACGAATGAATAATGAAAACGTTGACATTTTTAGTGCCCTGACAGATGATAGAGACTGACGGTTAAATCATAGGATCGTCTCTGTGAGAGATGAAAGATGAATAATGGAAATGTTGACGCTTTTGGTGGCTGGACAGATGATAGAGACTGACGGTTAAGTTGCAGGATCTTCTCTGTGAGAGATGAAAGATGGATAATGGAAAAGTTGAAGTTTTTAGTGACCTGATGGATGATAGAGACTGACGGTTAAGTCGTGTGACAGATGAAAGATGAATAATGAAAACATTCACATTTTTAGTGCCCTGACAGATGATAGAGACTGATGGTTATATCATAGTCTCTGTGACAGATAAAAGATGGATAATGGAAACGTTGACGTCTTTAGTGGCCTAACAGATGATAGAGATTGACGGTTAAATTGTGGGATCGTCAATGACAGATGAAAGGTGGATAATGGAAACCACGTTTTCATTGTCCTGACAGAGAGTTTCCACTACGCTTTGTAAAGCACAAACATTTAAACGTCAAATATTGTTTTACATTTGCTGCCGTTGGCATATTCCTATATCTGTCGGTGGCTACACCACTCAGATTGGGTTTAGTACAACATTTAGACAACAGATTCCGCCACTTTGGTGTTTCTACCTGCACGAATATTCATTAAATCAATTCAAGCTTACCATTATCAAATCATGGTCATAAGTCTCTAATTGTAAATTTGAATAGTGGAAATTTGTTGATTTAACCACGGTCATAAGTCTCTAATTGTTAGTAATTTTGAATAGTGGAAATTTGTTGATTTTAATAAGTAATAATTTAATATGCTTTTTCTTTAGTTTTTTTTGTGTTAAGTATTAAGTTAATGCAGTATTTCTACCCGATCCTGGTTTTGTTTAGTATTACACCAATTAATGTTTCAGATAGGCGATGATTTTTGTCCAGAGTGAATCTGTACATTTTGTATATATAATTTCAACCAATAAATAAAGCAGGTCTTTTATTGAAATGTGAATGTGAATGTGAAATGTAATTGTGGACCGTTCAACAACTTTGGGGCTGTGTAAGTTTGTGTATTTCATGTGACTACGAGTTAAAAGCAACAGAAATCCAAGAGAAATGCCGAGAAGCGGATCTAGAAGGAGAAACATTCAAAAACGGTAATTTTGAAGTTTATGGTACTAATGAATGGACTGAAATAAACGCAACAACTTCAAGTCAGATATTTACGACGTTGCCGGATTTCTTGTTTCACTATAACTGACGTAAAATAATAGATTATGTTACTAGGTATTGAAGTGGTACTTTCCATATTGAGCCTAGTGTTTGCGGGCCGAAACGCAAAGCGAGTGATGTATACAATTTTTTCTTCAAACTCTGCATAAATTGTTGTATTTTGGAGGTGTTAACGGAAGTATGGCGCCTATACGTTTTACAGAATGTCAGTTGACAAGTTGTCTACATTACCGACCATATAGAAATGCGAATAGTTGACGCGCTCGCCAGCTGATTGCCCCATTATAGTGTTGCACCTTTCTGCTTGTGTGATTTAAATTGCCGTACCTCCACCGAAACGATGTCATGCTAAGCATTTTTCAGTGTTCGCCAAGGAATCGAATTTTAGGAGTGTAAATCAGACTTTTGCGAAGAACATACCTCGATTGTAAGCGTTTTTACAACTCTATCTATGGTCGGTCGGGGGGACCTTAACCTCACCCTAACCTAAGCACCAATCTTTGCAAATTATTGTAAATAAAACAAAGTATTCTGTACTGAAAATATCCTAATTCAAACAAAGTGACGTGACAACATGACGCACCGTCCGAATGATTTCGCGCATGCGTATTGTTTAGTGTCAAACTGCAAAATTAAGGAGTAAATTCCAAAAAAACGAAATATAGCATGAATATATAAATATTCAACCTGTTCGTAACTCTGCAAGCAAAATTAAGTCTTACTAAGACTATAAACAAATAACTTATTGAAACAACTACTTCCCTGGCTGATGCCACGCCGGATATTGAATGATACAAAAGAAATTTGCATGTTATTACTAGTACTACTAGTGAAATAACATTGGTTTAAGATCCCTTATTTCTACCCACAGGACTAACTTGAAAAATGAAACTAAATTGAATTTGAAAACTTTAAATTATAAAACTGAACCCAAAACTATGTAAAAATTAAGTAAATAGCCATCTGCAGACGCGTTTCGAGATTTATCTCTCATCTCGAAACGCGTCTGCAGATGGCTATTTACTTAATTTTTACATAGTTTTGGGTTCAGTTTTATAATTTAAAGTTTTCAAATTCAATTTAGTTTCATTTTTCAAGTTAGTCCTGTGGGTAGAAATAAGGGATCTTAAACCAATGTTATTTCACTAGTAGTACTAGTAATAACATGCAAATTTCTTTTGTATCATTCAATATCCGGCGTGGCATCAGCCAGGGAAGTAGTTGTTTCAATAAGTTATTTGTTTATAGTCTTAGTAAGACTTAATTTTGCTTGCAGAGTTACGAACAGGTTGAATATTTATATATTCATGCTATATTTCGTTTTTTTGGAATTTATTTAATACTCTCTGAAATAAGTAAGGTTGTTTCTATTTTATTTAAAATTAAGGAGGCTTCACACAAAAACCCGGGAATGGTAACCAAAATAATATACCTTCCCGTTACCGGAAAGTAACATGCGAATCATATTTAACTTTTAGTTACCGTTCCCGGGTTGTTGTGAAGCGGACTTTACCTTAATAATGAATATATGAGCTGCTCTTCATTGGTCTACTTGCCTTAATTGATGTTGGCTTACGATTTATTTCACTCGAGTGAACTTCATTTGCGTATTTCTCCCATAGGTGGCATGATAGTGACGCGGTTTGGAGCCCGATGTTTCAGATAATTGCGTGGTATATTTTCATAAATTCTTTGATTGTAGTGTCGGTTAAGTTTTTCATTGTTGTACAATCCTCGATTTTTTTTAAATAGCGCGCAGTAAGCGAAAACTGGGTATGATGTGCCGATAAGTAAATAGGGTTGCCTACACTGGATTTTTCCGAATCTGTCACGCAAATAGATTTGCGAACACTGGATTTCTCCAAACGCGTACACACAGACACTGACTTTTCTGTACCTGCTTCACCTCGAAAATAATATTTGGTATTTCCTTCGCAAGGCATCAACCAAAGCAGAGTTGCTCAATTCTACGGCTTGCCAGGGGCTCTTTTTACTGGCCCGGTAAAGGCAGTAAAAAAAATTAACAAGAACGTGTTCAAAGTATTTAAAAATTCGCGGGGAAAATCTCCTCTACCTGCTTCACCTCGAAAATAATAATAATGATAATGTTTATTAGTGCTACTCGTAGTAACTTGGAAGTTTTACACAAGTCACATTAAAATATGTAGATAAAGACGCAAGACGGACACTACACATTCGAACTTTTAAGTGATAAGACACATGTTAAAATTCAGTGACGGTTCGCGGGGTTTCTTCTGGTACGGCCGAGGAACAAGAGGTGGTAATACAGATAGGTAGGGTCAGTTGCAGAGACCGCACCTATCTGTATTACCACCTCTTGTTCCTCGGCCGTACCAGAAAAAACAAAAACCCCGCGAACCGTCACTTAAAAGTACTAAGAACTAAAAGGATACAAATAAATGTTTGGTATTTCCTTCGCAAAGCAACGTTACTCAATTCCACGGTTCGCCATGTGCTTTTTTAGGGGCCCGGTAATGGTAGTCAAAAAAATTTATCAAGTCATGGCCGTTAAACCATTTAAAAGTTCGCGGGAAAACCTCTCGATCGATCGGCGCATCTTTATTCATCTTTATATTGAGGCCCGCGTAAGTGTAGCCTCAGTTAGTTTTATTTGGACTGATGAAAGAAATCGACAGTGGAATTAATCTTAGTGCCAGTTTAACTACAATCTGACTTGCATGGAGTTTATAAAAATACTGAAAAAGGTGAAATCTTCCGAAAAATATGGTGTACCAACAGCGGCGACTCGTGGATGTTCGGCGATGAGGCAACGGAAGAAAATTTGACCGAAAAAGCAACGGTATATTTGCTTCCTCTATAAGAGTAAGTAGTGTAGCACGAACGGCATCTTTGTCTTTGCCTCACCTACGGAAATCCACAAGCTGGCGCTGTGTACCAACTACTGTCGCAACAAGTTCCATGTTCTTAATAAAAAATAATTATTTTAAATACATGTTTTACTTCATTTCTACACCCCCATCTGAGTGTCGAGATCCCAGCCAGGTGTGGCAACCCTAAACACGCATGATTATATCGGGCATTTTGCATTCATCAAGTGTGCGTGCTAACAAATTTCGTTGGGTCCACCATTATTAATATTTTAAAACAACGTTTGTTTGCGGTCGTGACGTGAACTTCATATTCAGGTAAGCTCATGAGAATTTTTTACCGAATCTTTGATAAAATTTTCCTGATGGTAACGTAAAATCAATCAAATCCAGCCGCACCAACGGTATTTTCGTACGTTTCGAAATCCCGGTGTACCTGGGACTAAATTTCTACAATTGGGCCCCATGTAAACACCCCGCACCGGCAACCATTTTTAATATTCGAAAACAACTTTTGTTTGCCGCCGTGACGCGAACGTCGTATTCAGGTAAGCTCGAGTACACTTTTTACCGAATATTTGATTCAATTTTCCTGCCGGTAACTTAAAATCAATCGTATCCAGCCGCATTAACAGTATTTTCGTACCTTTCGAAATCCCCGTGTACCCAGGACAAAATTTTAACAACTGGGTACCTACAACAAATTCTTTGCTGCCGTGACGTAAGCTCATGTAAACTTTTCACTTCATATTTAATTCAAATTTCGTGACGCTAACTTAAAATCAATCAAACCCAACGCATCTGTTGCTGCGGCAACAGTATTTTCGTACCTTTCGAAATCCCCGTGTACCTAGGACGAAATTTCAGCACAATTGTGCCCACGAAAACACCCCGCACCGGCAACAAAGGCCCCTGGATACAATTTATTGCCGGTTGTGTACACCTGAAAAGTCGCCTCAGGTGTGCAATTGGGTGGACCACAATGGATGGTGCATTTTCGAAATGAGGGCACAAAGGGATCCACGTTGCGGTCCAATTCAAAGCGGCCCTTTGTGCGAAATCCATTCACTTCCAACGCGAACAATTCCGACAGAGTCGAAATGAACTTTTATAAACATGCGGAAATTGTGCATTTCAAAATGGGACTTAATGACATATTTGCTGGCATAATTCAAAAGAAACTGTTAATTACTCTGCAGATGAATATATAAGTGTAATTGACAGGAAACCTGGTTGAGGAAACAAAGATGACGCAGGAAATTGGGTTAGTCAACTTGGACTTTCAGCCGCAGCCGATTATGCAGATTTATAAATGAATTGACAAAGGCGAAACATCCACGTATCCATGTGACAATTTCTCGTCCAGGAAAATATATCCCTCGGATGAAAATCGAACCCGCAAGGCGAAACATCCACGTGCCCGAACAGCAATTCCTCGCCCAGAAAAATATACATTGCTGCCTGCACCACCAAACCTGTCTGAACTAAATTCACAACTTTTCGTGAATTTTAACTGCTCAAGGTAAGTATACACCTTTAGCCCTTTCGGCACTGGTGGTGCCGCAACATTTACATGCTTCTACTTACTATGACAATCCATATTTCTGCTGTTTATCACTAGATGTCACTTCAACAAAGCCTCACTAATTAATTCCTATACTAATTAATCAAATCAGTTCAAATTTGGTATTTATAGTCTTAAGAAGCTCCCCATCAATAATAATTAACAAAACATTTTTTTTCAAATTTAAAAATCCAGGGTTGAAAGGGTTAATGCCAATGAATGAATTATTTAATATGAGTTGTCTGAAATCTTTTCTTGCTTCTCTACCGAGTTAATTAATTGCGTCACTTGTTTTATTACTTGGGACAAGCCCAAAGTTTTCTATTTAATCATCCCCCATTGTCTAAGGGTTGGGTACAATTTCCTTATCAGCGTTGAAAAAGTGGATTGCTCGCATCCGAGCCATAAAATCCGCAAACTTGTCGCCGCACCTTTAATGGCCTTAACTTTTAGTCGCCCTTCGCACACACACACACACACACACAAACACACGGTCTCCACCCTGAAGCAAGTAAATATGCTTTCGTGGGAGGGTTCGTGGATCCAAGAATATAACATCTGGTGCTTGTTATAATCAATATAATACAATCTAGAAATTTGTAGATGGTTTGAGAACTAGTTGCAACGTACAAATTTACTTGGTGAAATTGCGTTATGAACTATTTAAATTTCACAGATTATCAATATCGAAATGACAATTGTTTTGCGACTCGGTGGCAGCCATCTGCCTGGTGAAGTCTGTGTTTTGACATTTAAGATTGAATTTTGAATTTTTTTGAAAGAGTACAATCTACAAGAAATGTGTCGATGTTTCGAGAACTAGTTGCAACGTACGAATTTTCCACACTTGGTGAAATTGCGTTATGAACTTTTAAACTATTGAAATTTCATGTCGAAATACTTTGACAATTGTTTTGCGCCATCTGCCTGGCGTGGTCGGTGTTTTGACATTTAAAATAGAATTTTGATTTTTTTCGAGAGTCAAAAATAGGGCAAAGTATGATCGAGCAGTTACAGGTGCAGTCTCGTATTGTTAAATGCAATTTGTACGTACACATAAAATAAAGCAAGCTGCAGCCTTGGGTATATAATGTTACTCAATATAATATCAATCCAGAGTGTGGTGATGCAAGTACTTGTTGGGCAATGCTATACACTTGTGTCACTGCGCCTGGCAGTAAACAGGGTCTCTCCATTTTTATAATCACCTGCTATCTGCTCGCTCTATTCACTATTAATTATAATATGAATCACGCTTTTGTTCCACAATTACCACCGCGCTGGAAATGTAAATTGAATCCGAGAAATACGATTTGATTGTCTTGACGTCGACTATTAGCGTTTGTGGACTGCTTCAGCTTATACGGAGTGGATTTTGTTTAATGGCCGGATCCAAGGATAACTATTCAAAAAATGTATCAAACTGTCTGTCAAATTATCTCCTGACGTTGGCTGACGTGAATTTCTAACGTTAATGCCTTGCATAATGTGATTGTTCAGATTTCTTCTCGCTGCAGCTCTTCTTGTGAATGTTTTTGTGTTCATACATTGCGAATTGGGTTTAGATCAGTGACGGTTCGCGGGTTTTTTTCTGGTACGGCCGAGAAACAAGAGGTGGTAATACAGATAGGTGCGGTCACGCAGCCAGCCGTCTCTGCAACTGACCCTACCTATCTGTACCTCGGCCGTACCAGAAAAAACCCCCCGAACCGTGACTGGTTTAGATCCTTTTAACGAAGTATAGCCCCAATATATTAATATTTAACTTGTTTGCAATAGTTATTTATGTAACAATTCCATAACATAGCACTTTATTGGACGAGACCTTTTATGGCTGAGCGAGCGGTGCGAGGTCAAGTCCATAAAGTGCTATTACGGACGAGTTACGTATAAAGCTTTATGTTCGACTGCTTCTAGCATTTTTAGACAACTTTTTTAAAAACTGAAACAATGTATTTATATGTAGACGCGCCAAAGTGGCGGAATCTATTGCCTGAATGCTGTACTGAACCAAATCCGGTACAGCATTCAAACAATAGATTCCGCCACTTTGGCGTTTCTACCTATAACGGTGTTTGGAATATTTATATTCCAATAGTAATTTAGGTTACACTGATGAGACCTGAAAGGTCGAAACCGGTCTGTAGGTGTTCTGATGGGGGAACAATATTTAATATGTATTTATATATTTTTTTTAATTATAGCGTGCATGTGCTACCACAATAATGTCATTCATTGTAAATTTCATACAAAATGGATAATGGTAGCTAACCAGACTTCGCGTGAGATCGGTACCATTCGTTTTGCTAGCAAATGTTCTTCAAAGTCTGCCCACACGTCGAGAGCGAAGTTTTTTTTAATTTGAGTATAGTTTTGTATGGGTTCTATCCACTCGGGAATTTAAATCATATTTTACTTTAATTTAACATTATCTTGCTATTACAAAGTTTACTATAGTTAAGCAATATGTTAACGTTCTATATTTTTATTTCTCCGCTTTGTGAAAACTGAAATTCATGTTATTGAAAAAATTAGAGATTGTGTTGTAGATTTTGTGGTTTAATGAATTTATTTGTGGAAACTCTGGGGTGTATTAAACAAGCTGGAGGGTGGGATAGGAACCACCCACCACCCAGTTGGGATAGGGCCCACCCACCACCCGTCATTTCCACTTTAACTTAACCCAACGACCCTCTTCATTGTTGGTTTTACAACTTTTAAAACTCCAATGATTTGACAAAGAAATTACTTTAACCAAACAGTGTTTTCTTGGCTAGATTAAAGTGGAAACTCAGGGCGGTGGCGGTGGGCGGGCTCTATCCTATCATCCAACTCTTGGAACACAAACGAGGGTTTTGCAATTGTTAATTAATTGTTTAAAAAAGTACCGAACATTTTTTAATATTTTGTTTCCTCGACAAATTGTTAATGAAACTCAGGGGCGTGTTTAACGAACTGGAGAGTGAGATAGAGCCCACCCACCAGCCTTCATATCCACTTTAACTTAACCCAGCGGCCCTCTTCATTGTTGGTTTTTCAACTTTTAAAACTTCAATGATTTAACGA
The DNA here is from genome assembly GCA_910593695.2 of Ocypus olens. Classification (NCBI taxonomy): domain Eukaryota; kingdom Metazoa; phylum Arthropoda; class Insecta; order Coleoptera; family Staphylinidae; genus Ocypus; species Ocypus olens. The sequence continues at coordinate 2,266,899 of OU343048.1, forward strand.
AGAAATTACTGTAACTAAACAGTGTTTTCTTGACTAGATTAAAGTGGAAACTCAGGGCGGTGGGTGGGCCCTATCCTATCATCCAACTCTTGGAACACAAATGAGGGTTTTGCAATTGTTAATTAATTGTTTAAAGAACTGCCGAACATTTTTTTAAATATTTTGTTTCCTCGACAAACTGTTAATGGAAACTCAGGGGCGTTTAACGAATTGGAGGTTGGGATAGGGCTCGCCCACCACCCTTCATTTCCACTTTAACTTAACCCAGCGACCCTTTTTATTGTTGGTTTTGCAATTTTTAAAACTTCAATGATTTGACGAAGTAATTACTTTAACCAAACAGTGTTTTCTTGACTAGATTAAAGTGGAAACTCAGGGCGGTGGGTGGGCCCTATCCTATCATCCAACTCTTGGAACACAAACGAGGGTTTTGCAATTGTTAATTAATTGTTTAAAGAAGTGCCGAACAATTTTTTTTATATTTTATTTCCTCGACAAATTGTTAATGGAAACTCAGGGGCGTGCTTAACGGATTGGAGAGTGAGATAAAGCCCACCCACCACCTTTCATTTCCACTTGAACTTAACCCAACGACCCTCTTTATTGTTGGCTTTGCAACTTTTAAAACTTCAATGATTTGACAAAGAAATTACTTTAACCAAACAGTGTTTTCAGGGCGGTGGATGGGCTCTATCCAATCATCCAATCCTTGGAACATAAACGAGGGTTTTACAATTATTAATTAATTGTTTAAAGAAGTACCGAACATTTTTTTATATATTGCTTCCTCGACAAATGAATTTGTTAATGAAAATTCTGGGGCGTGTTTAACGAATTGGAGAGTAGGATAGGGCCCACCCACAACCCTGCCCACCCACCATCTTTAATTTCCACTTTAACTTAACCCAGCGGCCCTCTTCATTGTTCGTTTTTCAACTTTTAAAACTTCAATAATTTGACGAAGAAATTTCTTCAACCAAACAGTGTTTTCTTGGTTAGGTTAAAGTGGAAACTCAGGGTCATGGGTGGGCTCTATCCTATCATCCAACTCTTGGAGCACAAACGAGGGTTTTGCAATTGTTAATTAATTGTTTAAAGAAATGCCGAACATTTTTTTATATTTTGTTTCCTCGACAAATTGTTAATGGAAACTCAGGAGCGTGTTTAACGAATTGGAGAGTGAGATAGAGCCCACCCACCACCTTTCATTTCCACTTTAACGTAACCCAGCGACCCTTTTTATCGTTGGTTTTGCAACTTTTAAAACTTCAATGATTTGACGAAGAAATTACTTTAACCAAACAGTGTTTTCAGGGCGGTGGATGGGCTCTATCCAATCATCCAATCCTTGGAACATAAACGAGGGTTTTACAATTATTAATTAATTGTTTAAAGAAGTACCGAACATTTTTTTATATATTGCTTCCTCGACAAATGAATTTGTTAATGAAAATTCTGGGGCGTGTTTAACGAATTGGAGAGTAGGATAGGGCCCACCCACAACCCTGCCCACCCACCATCTTTAATTTCCACTTTAACTTAACCCAGCGGCCCTCTTCATTGTTCGTTTTTCAACTTTTAAAACTTCAATAATTTGACGAAGAAATTTCTTCAACCAAACAGTGTTTTCTTGGTTAGGTTAAAGTGGAAACTCAGGGTCATGGGTGGGCTCTATCCTATCATCCAACTCTTGGAGCACAAACGAGGGTTTTGCAATTGTTAATTAATTGTTTAAAGAAGTGCCGAACATTTTTTTATATTTTCCTTCCTCGACAAATTGTTAATGGAAACTCAGGAGCGTGTTTAACGAATTGGAGAGTGAGATAGAGCCCACCCACCACCTTTCATTTCCACTTTAACGTAACCCAGCGACCCTTTTTATCGTTGGTTTTGCAACTTTTAAAACTTCAATGATTTGACGAAGAAATTACTTTAACCAAACAGTGTTTTTTTGACTAGATTAAAGTGGAAACTCATGGCGGTGGGTGGGCCCTATCCTATCCTCAAATTATTGGAACACAAACGAAGGTTTTGCAATTGTTAATTAATTGTTTAAAGAAGTACCGAACAATTTTTTATATTTTGTTTCCTCGACAAATGAATTTGTTAATGAAAATTCTGGGGCGTGTTTAACAAATTGGAGAGTGAGATAGGGAGCAACCACCACCCTTCTTTTCCACTTTAACTCAACCCAGCGACCCTTTTTATTATTAGCTTTGCAACTTTTAAAACTGCAATGATTCGACGTAGAAATTTCTTTAACCAAACAGTGTTTTCTTGGTTAGGTTTGAGTGAAAACGAACGGCGGTGGAAGATTCCCACAGAAACAACACATTTTTTTACTTTGAGAAAGTTTAAATACTTGGTCGGAAAAAGTTAATAAAAACACATTTCTCAAAACTACTCATATTGCAATTTAATGGTTTGCAGGTTTCTCGAAAGCGCGAATGTAATTATTAAGTGTATGCACCTACCTTTAATCCTCTTGAGACTTGCTAAAGATGCGATCTGAAGATCTCACGAAGATCATCAACCACGTCCGCCCTGCAGGATGGCTGGAAACGACGCCAACACCAACACTGCAACCAAAGAAGTTTCCAGACTTTAACGGTTTGCAAACAAAACAATCGGTCGAGCCAGCGACGTTTAGACTGTGATCTTACGGCATCATCAGTAACCAAAAAGTCACCTTCATATGTCGAATCGCAAAGCACCAGTTTGTACAATTTTTGCAACTATCGAAACTGCACGTTACTAGTTGTAACACATCGTATATCAAACGTACTTACGTCGTATGCGTCGCATCCCCCGTTTTCGCTTGGGCTTGGCGAACTTGGCGGTGGGTGGAAATTCATCACCGAAATTTCTTCGTTTCACAACACACCAACACCGAAAATGTTTGCCTAGTATATCTCGCCCGCTTTTACACTACACAGTTAGCTAATGCACGCACTGATTGTATTCAAAAATACTCGAAATTAATTGAAAATAGCGGGCACGTTAGGAAGACCCCGCCGCACCATTCCGATTACTATCGAGCGAGATGGAACGCGGGGAGAGTCGCGGAGTAAAACAAGGACGGAGGGACAGCCGATGGTGCCGTATCGTCCCACGTATGAACACATTCATTCATCGTGTCTCTCTCAACCGCGCTAATTGAATATACTCGCCGTCTCTCTCTCGGCTACACTAACTAAATATATTCGATATGTCCAACCAATCTTACCAACCTTGCATCGAGCCAGCGTCGGGTCCCGCTTTTGTTTTTATGTTTGTTTATTTGCCTTCCGAATTAAAATTTAGTGGTGTTAATTAACATCAGTGTAACCAGTTCAAATCATAAATTTACAATTTCAATACGTAATCTACTTAAGGTAAGTGTTTATATTGATTTTATAAATCGACCCCCGCAAAATTACATTATTGAGTACGCCAGTGGAATACTCATAACCTCACTTGTTAAGTTTATGAATATGTAATTTGTATTTCCATCAAACATTTAAATTATCTGTTTAATGTTAGCGGCGTTTACTTCGTGGTACATCTTGAATGTAGATTGGAATTTAAATTACCGTATACTTAATCACACACAAGCCCAATAAGTTTACTAATGTGTTTGTGGCCTCTTTTATTTACCAGCAAGTGCTACTATTATTCCCATTTGTGTTCGACGTTCGACTATAGTGCTATTGGTATGTTTAACCCCGTAACGCACACTTCTTTAGCGTTACTGTTTAGTGTGCTCGAATTAGCTCGAGCGTGTACGTTAAGGGCTTAAAGTGAAAGAAGGTGCTAATACGCTGCAACTTAAGCCATATCTAGAAAGTATTCGTGCAGTTTGAACGTTGAAAATGATGCTTCAATTGTTCTATAAAATTAATTCTCAACCATAGTGAAATTTCGAACCGTCTGGACTGCTGTTTGAAATTGTAAATCGGTGTTGTTCTTCAACTGTAGAGAAGACCATCGAACCGTCTGGTTAAAGTGAAAGAATGTGCTAACATGCTGCAACTTTAGCCGTATCTAGAAAGCATTCGAAAATGATGCGTCAGTTGTTCTTTAAAATCAATTCTCAACCGTAGTGAAAACTCGAACTGTCTGGACTGCCGTTAGAAATGATGCTTCAATTGTAAATCGGTGTTAAATTTAGAGAAGACTCGAACCGTCTGGTTGAAGTAAAGGATGTACGTGTAAGTGAATGTACGACCCTTTATCTCCAAATCTCCATCACAATGCCACAATTATACGTATAGATCTTTTCACAAATGGGAGAGAAAGTCGAATCAAAATCTTGAGAGAAATAACATGTCTCGCCCAACGGAGAGAAATGATTACTTCTCTCCCTAGGGAGAGAAGTAATCGTTTCTTTCCCTCCGGTGCCATTATTAATTTGTAACTTGATTCTCATTGATCACTTGATGAAACATGATTTAATATTTAAAAATGATTAAGTTTAACACGTTGGCTGCCAACAAGTTTTTTTGTAAAGTGTCAAAAAAGTCATCTTTGTTTTTAAGGTTTATTTTATAAAATGAGTAAGAATATGTTTATTTAATTTAACTCGTGACTGACAGCGCTAAATAGTAAGTTTAAAGTAAGTACTCACTGTTAGTCATGGGTGACTGACACGGTCCCATTGGAATGCTTCAGTGTCAGACAAAGCGGTCAACGTGTTAAGAAAAATCACTTATTGAATTATTTATTGCAGCCGAAACTAGCCGGAATAAATAATTCAATAAGTGAAACATACCAAGTGATTTTTCTTAAACTTAATCGTTTTTAAATATGCCGTTATTTATTTTGACCGTCACGGCTGACAGCTAGGTTAGTTTTTAGAAACGAACGTTTTACTCCTAAAAATAAATAGTGTATATATATCTCGGGAGAGATTGCTACTTTTCCCTCGGTGCGTTGTATCCCTTGGGCGAATCGTTTTTCTTGTTCCGAAGTGTTAATCTGGTAAGATAGCAGAAGGTTGGGTACCTAACAGGTAAGGCTAGAAGTTTATTGTATCAAATCAATATTTTATAGTCTGACATTTAAATGTCACTGTCACTTTTGACATTTACAGGATCGTACGTACTAACAGTGGAAACTATTACACTAGGTGCGTTCATCACACGAAATAGTTGCAAACGTGTTACCAACAGCCGACACATTTTCTAAATAGCAAACGCATTCGTTCAGCAGTCACCAGTTTAACAAGCATAGAAATAAAAGCTATTCATGCTGCAAACGTGTTTTGTCTGCGAACATTCACAATGGAGTCGACAAAGAAGTATTTAATAAAATAGTTGTCCCGTAGAGACTCTTAAATTGTAGAAGACGAAACGTATCGTATTTCTCATTTTATTTAACCCTTTCACTACGGGAATCGTCAATAAGCGACTTGGTAATTCTGCTTTTGTATTCAGCAGTCCTCAACAGAAGATTTAGTGTTTTAATTGTAAGAGAAATTTTACAAATTTTACAAATTTGCAAAATTTAAATCACATGAGGACGAAAGGGCGGTTAAGAAAATATTTCAGTAAGTTAAATTTTGAAGAAAAGTTGGCGTTGCAATCGTGTATAATGTTGCCCGTAGTTAAAGGGTTAATGATGTAATTTACAATGTAACGAAGACGTCTGTAATATATTAAGTGGTAAACAAGACTTATTTTATTCGGCGGTTGTATTTTAATAGATGAAAATTGTATTTCGGATCATTCAAGAAACGATGAATGAAATGGATACGCTAAATCTAAAATAATTCCCGTGCTTGCAATTATCTTCCAATAACAAGCAAATGTTTCGCTTTTAATCAAACTTCAGATTTATTGGGAACATCAATTGAAAGCCATAGCTTTTCAGCGTGAACTAATCGCAAGAGAATTACAAACGGTTTATTTTTTATTGTTTTGATTATATAAGTTCATGCTTTATAAACACGTGCTGCGAAGGTGAAATTATTCAAATTTACTACTCGGAACAAATATTGGTTCATGAATCTATAAAAATTTGCCTTTATTTCTTCTCGTCCAGATTTTCCTATAATGATATCTTAAACAACTTTGTTGCAAAAAATAGAACAACAAAATTTACTCAAAATAGATTCTGCTTTATAAATCCAATAAAACGCTAAACACGACTTTTTTGAAAAAGTTCATGGTGACTTGCTAACTTTTTTGCATTTTTTTTAGATGAATTTTTTTAGCGCCAATCGTTTTCTCTCGTTCCTCTGATGAAAAAAAAGGTATTACATAAAGGTCTACGATGATTATTAAGAAAGTTGATTTTTTCGATTTTTTGCATTTTCGAGTTTTCTTTGCTGACGTGTCACGGGCTTCAAATTGACAATTGTTCTGGCGAAAGTACATTTTCTGAAGCGTCTTGAAGCGATCTTTGCGGTGATGTATAGAAACCCCGAATCGAACCAGTGGTTTCGCCAGGAAATCATTTTTAGTGCAATTTTTGGGAAAAAGTAAGAAGGGGGGACCCTTGGATAGAATTTCAGGTTTTCGTCAAAAATAAAAAATCGCCAATTTTAATGAAATTCGACTAATTGGCACACAAGGAGCACAGAATTGAAAACCGCGTTCAAATTGGATTCCTCCTTTATCCCCGGCGGTTGACCGAGGTCAAGGTTCGGTCTCTTTCCGCTCTACTCTGAGGAGAGTTTTTAGTTGGTATACTCGTGCCCTTCAGGGGAGGACTCCAACACTACCCCACTATAGGGATGTCTATAAAAAATCTTCTCTCCTCTCTTCAAAAAAAAAAAAAAAAATTCCTCGTTCGGCCGCTACAGCCGTTCAAAGTTTAAAAAAATCGACTTTTCAAAATTTCTCCGTAAAGTTCATGATGACTTGCTAACTTTTTTGCAACTTTTTCTAGATGAATTTTTTTAACGCCAATCGATTTATCTCGTTCTTCTGATGAAAAAAAAGGTATGACATAAAGGTCTACGATAATTATTAAGAAAGTTGATTTTTTCGGTTTTTTCCATTTTCGAGTTTTCTTTGCTGACGTGTTACGGGCTTCAAATTGACAATTGTTCTTGCGCAAGTACATTTTCTGAAGGGCCTTGAAGCGATCTTTGCGGTGATGTATAGAAACCCCGAATCGAACCATTGGTATCGTCAGGAAATCATTTTTAGTGCAATTTTTGAGAAAAAGTAAGAAGGGGGGACCCTTGGATAGAATTCCCGGTTTTCGTCAAAAATAAAAATCGCCAATTTTAATGAAATCCGACTAATTGGCACACAAGGACCACAGAATTGAAAACCGCGTTCAAATTGGATTCTTCATTCGGCCGCTACAGCCGTTCGAAGTCTGAAAAAATCGACTTTTTTCAAAATTTCTCGGTGACTTGCTAACTTTTTTGCAATTTTTTTCTGATGAAATTTTTTAACGCCAAACGTTTTATTATTTCGTTCTGATGAAAAAAAGGTCTACGATGATTATTAAGAATTTGATGAGAGCTTAAATGTTGGTACAGTTTGAATTGAAGGAAAAAAAAAACGTTAGGCACGATTGCTACCTGTAGACATAATTTATCAAAACACGATGGTTCACTTCCGAGGAATCCACACCCCTTTTTACTTGTGTGAAAATATAAGAGTCGCTAACGCCAGCATTCCGATTACAAGAAAAAATTTAAATTTCCAGAGGTTTATCGCACGAACGCCAGCAGACACTCAACTCTTATCAACGCCGCATTGTGTTTACCACTGACTGGAATGTTTGAGTCTGAAGTTCAATAACAAAACCAATGTCGGGAATAATAAATAACAAATGATAAAATAATTCCTATATCGAATATTTTTCTTTTGTTACATTCTCCAGATATCTGAGAACCGAACTTTCAGATATTATTCAAATCGTTTGATATTATACTACATTATGATTTTTTTTTGTTTGATGAAATTGAAATTAAAGAGAGTAAATGCGATACCCACAATTTTACATTTTTATGTTAAATTTGTCTGTAAGTCAGTTAAGGGCAGGGAATTCGTACGCTTCTTGAAACTTCATATTGTTCACCTAAAGTTGATCTTGCAAACAATTAAGAAACCAATAATTATAAATAAAATTAAATTGTTTATGTCTTGAACTATGTGTTATTGTAAAAAAAACCAAATTCTTATTTTTTTTGTCATTAATTAGCGTAAAATTGTTTTATAGTAACTTATTTTGAGTTTGATGCATAGATAATTCAATTTAAAGTGACCATACTAAAACTCATCATTATTGATTGCCAATTACTCAACTTCAATAAGAAGTTAGATTTCTTAAAATTGCTTAAAAGTTGTATGCGCGCGACGAAATTTAGTTCAACGCATACCTCACGAGTAGCGCTCATCCCCTTCTCTCCAATCAGGTGGATGCTGATAACGGTAATATATTCATATTTAATGTTTACATAATTATTAGTTACAATATTGTTAGCCTCATCAGTAAAAAGCTATTAATAAATAAATATCGGTTTCGGTGTCGAAAATTCGTTACACTTGATCGAGCAATCCGGGTCAGGTCGTCGTCACCATCCTGCTCCACCCCACTCACTCACAATTGATGAAGTTTCAGGGGCGCGCAGGTTGGCACACCTGTTTACTTTGGAGGGGGCGCGTTCGCCCCTCACGAAATGTTATCATCCCTTTTTATATGGTAATGAATAATTGCCGATTAGGGTTCGGTTCCCACGCCAAAGACTTGCCCTCAATTGGAGAGATGTATAAATTGTATGTATATGCGGGCCTTCTGCAGCATCTGCACAATACCATAGATCATATTCGGGGTTGTGGGGGTGCGCGGATAACGCCCTTAATTAGAATGCGGAGTCCACATTTCGTTAATGGTCTTAATTATGTGGGATCGAAAGTATTAATCTCAATGATGTGACAGATGAAATTGTGTAATAGTACTGAGTACTTACTTATGTATTGTTACATTTAATAAATAACTAATAGTACTATTACTACTGGTAAAACATGAAATAGCGTATAGAACTGAAGTTGTCTTTTCTAAAACCATTAATCAGTTAGCTGTGTGACGAGTATACTCGTCATAAAAAATTGGCAATATTTTGTGTTATGTCGAGTAGGTACTTGCCATATTGGCATTTCTTCATGATGAGTATACTCTTCAAAAATAGCAAAAAAGAAGAAATGGCAACATTTTGTGTTTATGTCGAGTCGGTACTCGTTTTTAATACAAAAATTGCCATTTTTCATAACGAATATACTCGTCAAACACAGTTAACAGGTTAAGAATCAGAGGTAAATTTTCTTCCAAAGAAACTTCAATTACCCTATAAAACTCATGAAGGGATGGAGTTAGTTTCCTGAAAAAGACATTTTTTTCACAAGGGTGCTTGAGGGGTGGGGGGCGGAAGGGGTTACGCTTAAGTTCGCATGCATGACTTTAAAGAAGACAGTTCAAAGTTTTTTCGCCCTCAAAGATTCATCACAATCGATTAAAAATACGGCGAGTTATGGCGGTTTGAAAATGGCCGAAATTTCACGAATTTCAAGTGTTTCATTTTTTCAGGTACATTGGCAATAACCAGTAAACCCAAGGAAATGTGCCGATGACCAAAACAAGAAAAAAACATAATCAAAATATTTTCAAATTCGAAAGTTGTAAATGTTTTTTTCCACGAATTGTACATCTGGCGTACAATGAAAACAAATTTCATGAAAGCTAATTGCCCCCGAGCGACGAGCGGCAAATCGTCAGGTATTCAATTCGATACGCAGGCTACACAATGCCACCACCTGGTGGCCATTACCTCACTTGGAAGTAAGATGTTTATTATTTGCTGGTAGATTACCATTGATGGCGAAGTATCAATGGCGAATTGGCTTTGGCGATTTTGTTATCGTAAGGTATGGATATTCGAGTGTGCGTTTTATCTTGTTAATATTGTGCGTTCCGCAACACCTGTCAAAAAGTGTCGAGTGAATCAAGTCATTAATTTTCGCAGTTTGATTTAATTATATTCGATGAATACTTCGTGAAATCATCAATTATCTTGCAAATACTGTACTTTTGGCAACACCTGTCAAAAAACGTCATCAATTTGCTTCCGTTTGATTTACTGATATTCGTTGAATATCTCGTGAAATCACACATTATCCTGCAAATATTGTAAATTTCGCAACACCCGTCAAAAATGGTCATTAATTAATTTTCATCCGTTTGATTTAGGAATATTCGATGAATACCTCGTGAAAATTCCAAGGTGAAAGAAAAATTCCAGTCCTAATCACAGTCGGGTGGATCAAGGCCTTGTAAGATTTGGCGCAGTCGAGTGTAGAATAGAATAGAATATTTATTGGTGACAACAACTACATTAGAGTCTTTCACAAGTCAACTGTTATTACAGTGTACTTAAAACATTGTTCTTAAATTTAAAAATATAACTATAATATTTAACCATCGGACAATTTTACAATAAGACATACTAGGATATCACAATTTCGATAAAAATAACAGTGAAAGTGGATGGTTAACGTAATAAAGAATTTGGAAAATCCGTAATTTGGCGCAGTCGGGTGGATCAAGGTCTTGTAAAATCTTTATGTCTTTAATTAAACAGTATTTTCTTGGTTATGTTTAAGTGGATACTAGGGGCGCTGGGTGGTCCCTATCCTACCCTCCATGTTTTTGGACACACTAGAGTTTCTCTAAAAAAATAATTTGTCGAGACAACTAAATACTGTTTGTTTGATACTTCTCTTATCGATTAATTAAGAATTGTAAAACCCTCGTTTGTGTTTCAAGAATTGGAGGGTGGGATAGGGCCCACCCACCGCCCTTCTTTTCCATCTTAACTCAACCAAGAAACCCTCTTTATGGGCGGTTTTGCAGCTTTTAAAAATCCAGTGATTTGACTAAGAAGTTTTTTTGGTTAAACAGTATTTTCTTGGTTAGGTTTAAGTGGAAAGTAAGGGTGGTGGGTGGTCCCTATCCCACTCTCCAATTTGTTGAACACACTCCAGAATTTCTATAAAAAAATCATTTCTCGAGACGACTGAATACTGTTTGTTTTGATACTTCTCTTATCAATTAATTAACAATTGTAAAACCCTCGTTTGTGTTTCAAGAATTGGAGGGTAGGATAGGGCCCACCCACCACCCTTCGTTTCCATCTTAACTCAACCCAGAAACCCTCTTTATGGGTGGTTTTGCAACTTTTAAAAATCCAGTGATTTGACTAAGAAGTTTCTTTGATTAAACAGTATTTTCTCTGTTAGGTTTAAGTGGAAACTAAGGGCGGTGGGTGGTCCCTATCCTACCCTCCAATTCTTGAAACACAAACGAGGGTTTTACAATTGTTAATTAATTGATTAAGAGACGTATCAAAACAAACATTATTTCTTATCGATTAATTAAGAATTGTAAAACCCTCGTTTGTGTTTCAAGAATTGGAGGGTAGGATAGGACCCACCCACCACCCTTCGTTTCCATCTTAACTCAACCCAGAAACCCTCTTTATGGGCGGTTTTGCAGCTTTTAAAAATCCAGTGATTTGACTAAGAAGTTTCTTTGATTAAACAGTATTTTCTTGGTTAGATTTAAGTGGAAACTGTGGGCGGTGGGTGGGCCCTATCCTACCCTCCAATCCTTGGAACACAAACGAGGGTTTTACAATTGTTAATTAATTGATGAAGAGAAGTATCAAAACAAACAGTATTCAGTCGTCTCGAGAAATGAATTTTTTTATAGAAATTCTGGAGTGTGTTTAACAAATTGGAGAGTGGGATAGGGACCACCCACCACCTTTCGTTTCCACCTTACTTTAACCCAGAAAGCCGCTTTATTGGTGGTTTTGCTACTTTTAAAACTTTTTTGCCTAAAAAGTTTCTGTAATCTGTTTTTTTGGTTAAGTTTAAGTGGAAACTAAGGGTAAACCTAACCGAGAAAATACTGTTTAATTAAAGAAATTTCTTAGGCAAATCCCTTAAGTTTCAAAAGTTGCAAAACCACTCATAAAGAGGGTTTCTAGGTAAAGTTAAGACGGAAACGAAGGGTGGTGGGTGGGCCCTGTCATACCCTCCAATTCTTGGAACACAAATTAAGGTTATATAATTGTTAATTAATTGATTTATAGAAGAAGCAAATCGTTATTTGTTGCCTCAACAAATTAATTTATTTAAAGAAACTCTCGTTTGTGTTCCAATAATTGGAGGGTAGGATAGGGACCACCCACCGCCCTTAGTTTCCACTTAAACCTAACCAAGAAAACACTGTTTGATTACAGAAACTTAGTTTGGAATTTTTTTCGAACATTTCCAATTTAAGTTTCGAAGATTCATGGAAAATCTTCGAAGATTGAAGATTCGATTTTTGGATATTATGGCCTTTTCAGATTACAGCAATATTACAGAAACTTAGTTTGGATTTTTTTTTCGAACATTTCCAATTTAAGATTCGAAGATTCATGGAAAATCTTCGAAGATTGAAGATTCGATTTTTGGATATTACGGCCTTTTCAGATTACAGCAATATTTTTTCGAACTCGTAATCATTTTATTGACGTCCTCGTCGCAACAACAAAAAAAAGCGAACTCAAAATGTTCCTTTCACGCAAACTCGAGTGGAGGATAATAATTCGGCTCACTTTTATTGTTATTGCCCGGTACTTCTCGGTACTCGAACGTGTTCACGCATTGTGTACCGGTTGTATACCTTTTATTCTTTTATTTTTCTTGCACGTGTACGTTACAATCGGTGCCCAATTTGACTGGTGTTGTGGAAGTACCATCCCCACGATCGCACGACCGACTGCTGTGTGTGTGTGGTTAACGCAAGTTTTTGTGTGATTTGTTCATTACCTGTGAGTAGAAAGTGGAAAGCACACACACACACATGTACACACAGAAACGTGTAGCTAATGAAGTGAGGTTTGTGGAAGACACGAGAACGAAAATAGTATTTTCGCCTGCCTCTACCGAAACCATATATTTCGGCCATAAAAATCGGGCCAAAACTACGATTTAGCGTATCTAGGGCCGAAAAAATAGACAACCTTCCGCGGAATATGAGTAGGCTGTGCAAAAATCTGACAGTGACAGTTCAATGGTGCGCGATATAAAATTTCCTGAAACACTGTTTTTACTTAAGGCAGGCGAAAAAATATCGAGTGTAACTCATGCCGAAATGCTTTAGCAACCCTCGCTCGCTTCGCAGGAGCTCTACTCACTAGGCCACCCTATTTGAAATTGAATTTCAAATTTAGACAAATATCTAGTTCAAAATTAATTAGCAATATTTCCAATATTTGATCCGCATCTGTGCAAGAAATTACATAAATCAAACTGGCATAAATATTTATAAAACACGATTCCACTAATTAACAGGATTTCATTAGATTTGTGCAATATTAATAAACAGCATGCTCCACATAAAAACAAGATAAAAGCAGTTTCCTAATTTAGCTCAATTTAACGAAAATTTCACAACCGGCGCGATTAGGAACCAACGGCGTCGATCGGTTGCGCAAAGTTTGGAGGTGCAGGTGGAAGCAACAAGGCAAATATTGGTCCAGGAAGATGTGGTGGCACGGGAATGTGCAAACAGCAATTTCGCAACGCCACCGAGTATCGAGCGAGTTGTGTATCAGGTGTGTGCAATTTGCAATTCCAGTCGTCAATTATAATAAAACCGTACGCATTTTGTAAATAAATATCAAGCGCGTTGCGCAATCGGCCTGAAATATATCGGATCTAAGGGCAATTCCCCTGCGGCGATGTGCGTTTCATAACAAAGATTGTGATACAAATATTTTATTACACAATGAAACCAGATAACCTTTCACCATTATCTCCCGCGGTGTTTTCTCTGGGCGCAATCACAAACACTGCACAACAGAGGCTCTTCTCTATTTCTTCCATTCTGTGCAAACAGACGCTGTTTACTCGATCGTACCCTTTTTTTCGCTTTGTCGAGGACGTGCTTACGTGCCCGATGTGAATTATCCTTTGTATTTAAATTCTACGGCGAGGACGTGCCTTGTTTGAATTTTAAATTCTCAAATTCGATATTCGCATTGTGTCTCTTTTGTTTTTCAATATCTAAGAGAAATTATATGAAGCCCAAGAAAGCCCACGAAATAAAGAGCAGTACTCAAAACAAACAGTAAATATCTCTGGAGAGAATGCAATTTTTCTGCCTTGATTTATAAACACTATAACTTATCTATACATTTTTAATGAAAAAAGAAAATTATTTTTATTTTTTTAATTATTGGTTTACAATTATAAAACGATAATAGTTACAGCAAATTTATGTTAATAATAATTGTATAAAATGCTAAAATGAACAACTTATGAAGAATAAGTTTTTTTCGAAATCCCTTTAGTATTTGAGTAAACTGAGTTTTTGAATTTGAAGTGTAATTTTTCCATCTTTCATAATTTTGACGTTTTAAACGTCAGTTTCTTCCGATTCTACAAACATTTAAAATATGATTTCAATTGAAAATAAACCATGAAAACGTAAATATAAATGGCTATGATACCATCAAGTCGGAGAAAGTAACATGATGGCCACATCACCAATTTTTATTGATGTAATTGTATTTCGTCAAATGATTGCAATCTGTGTTAATATTACATTTTAAATCTGTGTTAATACCACATTTTCTTTGACTTGTGTAAAAATTAATATAATTTCTAGCACAAATAAATAATTATTTTAGGGGCCGCGATGGCCCAGTGAGTAGAGCTCCTGCTCACGGGCCTCGTGGTCGTGGGTTCGAATCCCATCCGTGCGGTCACTTTTTCGGAACGAAGAAGCGGCCGTGCGTGTTCATGGATGTCCAGTGTATGTCCCTCTCCTCCTCAATCATTATATAATATATAATTGAGCATATATAATAAATAATTAGAAATCAATATATGCAATTAATTGAAAACTCTGGCGGAAAGGACCAGTTTCCTATGCCACAAAAAAATATTATTATTATTATAATCTACTATTGCAATGGATTTATTCCTCAAAAAAAAAAAATATGATCAAGTAGTCTTCATTCAAAAACGATAAAAGTATTTTTACAATTTTCATCGTGAACGTTCGATTTTAATTGAGTTTTGCATAATTTAAAGTTGGCAGATATCGCGCCCCAATTGCACGCTCGTTTCAAAGAAAACAATGAGGCAACTGATAACCGATTCTTACACGCACGCACACACACACACACACGGCTTATTTATAGTTCGCGGCCATTATTGCTTAATATCCTATTCGTGTTCGGGCGATTTTTCGCCCCAAATCTGCTTATCGGAATTCACGGGAATCGAAGAAAGTGTGCACTGAATTATTATTCACCAATGTTCATGGGAGTCGAACGGGTGATAAGGGGGAAGTTAGAAAAATGGATGACGAAATGAAATGATTCATGAAATTAGGAACACGTTAATCATAAACATTTCAGTGATCGAAACCATACAAATGATTAATGGATTTACGAAACATCAACGTGGGATTAGTCAGGGAAATTGTTGTTTTGATTCGGACCCTCCGGGCAGGGAAGGCTGCGTGATTTTTGAGCAAAAGAAAAATTTCGAATTGTCAAATTTTTTTTCGTTAAAAATTTTTCAAATTGTGGTTATGATTTTTGAGAGCTTGCACTGTTGCCAGTAATTATTTTGGGCATCTTATATAAGGTGTGAGCCACAGAATTTTGTTTCCGAGTTGGCCATGCCTGAGAGAGAAAAATCTAGCAGTCATGTCAGAGATTAATTATTTTTTTAAATCTAAATCAATTGAGCTTACCTAGTCTCATGACGTAATATATACCTCATTTATCTCGCAGCCAACTCTGAAACAAAATTTTGTGGCTCACACGATACTTTTGCCGTACAAGAAAAATTTGATATTGCAACACTGTCAAAAATTATATGGAATGACAAAATTATAAATCACCACGGCGGTGAATGTTGACATTTTATAGGCCCGAGGGCCATAAACACCACATTGCGCCCGCTATGGAGGACCAATAAACGAGATTGGAGTTGCAACATGGAATAAAAAGTATTGATGTTCTGGGCCTGCGCAAAATTACTGCAGGGCTTCGGAAAACTTCTAATCCGCTTCATATTTTTACTAAACGAACAATATCTTACGATTATTATCGTATTTCAGAAAGTGCTCCATGTTTTTACTAAACGATTATTTTTGTATTTCACAAAGTATTTTTCCTTGAGGCTTCCTCAACGCCAGAGCGATGGTCGTATTATGAATATTTTACGGCAGGTAACTCTTGTTTATTTTCCCGCAGGACGCCATACGGACAATGTATAAATTCTGCTTATGTAACCGTGCAAATGGCGTACGCACGTACAAAGGTGCACAAGTTTGTTGACCTTGCAAACTGGAGTTTTTGGCAAAGCACACAAAGGCCGATCCGTTACGTTCACGTTTATTTTAACGTTGGAATGAAACGGTGAAGACATACGAATGTGTACGTAAGTAAGAACAACAGGTAAGATTGCATAAGAAAAAAATCAAATCATCCAAGAAAAGTGGCGTATGTCAAACGTAATGAATAGCAATTCAAAAGTTATTAAATGTTTCGTAATATATTCTACACAAGTCAGTGCAAAAAATATTCTCCGATTCGATGGCCGAATAGTAAGTAAGTTTCATCGTTTCACCCGATAATATTGATGTTTGAAACGTCAAAATGATGACAAATTGTACTTTAAAAAATTCACCAATGAGATTTTGAAAAAAACGTATTCTTTGTAAGTTGTTCATTTCGGCATTCTCTACAATTATTATTAATATAAATTTGATGTAACCAGTGGCGGCTCGTGGAACATGTTAATGGTGGAGCCACTTATACAATATCCCCTAATTTTTTAAAGAAACAAAGAACCATTTATCTTCCTAGTCCTATCGAATATTTTAGCCAAAAAATAAAAAAATTGGAACAAAACAGATCTAAATATCGGCCAAAAAATCAAAAATCCTGGTTTAACAATAAAAATGCAGACCAAAAAATTGAAAATACACGCAAAAGAAACATAATTTGCGATTCTCAGCCCCAAAAATAACTCTTTTTAGCTTAAATTAAGTTCCAACGAGAAACTCGAAAATAATAGTAAAATAAAAAAAAAACTTCGAACAATAAAATCAATAATTTAAGTTAAGACAAAAAATAAAAAATTAAGACCAAAAATCTAAAATTCGTACCCAAAATGTAGTTGGCCAAAAAATTAAAATTTTTACAAACAAATCGAAAATTTAAGTCGAAATAAAGAAAATTTCGGCCAACAGACCAAAAATTGAATCTACAGTAGAGTCTAAAAAGGTGAAAATTTAGACAAAACATCGCAAGCTCGGGCGTAAAGATAAAAAATGCAGATAAAAAATCGAAAATTTTTACAAACCAATCCAATATTTTGGTCAAAATAAAAAAAAAAATAAAAAAATTGAACCAAAAAATCCAAAACACAGAAATCTAAAATATGGGCAAAAGAATCAAGAATTGTGATCTAAAAATAAAAAACGCAGACAAAAATTTCGAAACTTAGAAGCAAAGTAATTTGCCATTTTCAATTGCCAAAAATAAGTTTCTGACCGGAAATTCCAAAACAATAGCAAATAAATAAAGACATCACGAAATGAAATCAATATAAAATATTAGATAAAAAGATAGAGCAAAAATCTAAATATAGAACAAAAAATTTAGACCAAAAATCTAAAATTGTGGCCTAAAATTAAAAATGGTGGACCAAGGAGAGAAAAATTTTAACCGACAAATAAAGAAAAATTTAGGGCAAAAGATAAAAGAAAATAAGAACCTACAATGTCGGGAAAAAAGTCGAAAATCTAAACAAACTTGGGCGTAAAGATAATAAATGCAGACTTAACGAAAAATCAAAAATGCGCACCAAAAAATTTTGACAATAAAATCGACTAGTTTGGTCAAAATAAAAAAAAGTTCAGGTCAAAAGATTAAAAAATAAAATAAAAATCTGTAATGTTGGCCAGTACATCGAAAATTCGAGCCTAAAGATAAACATCGAAAATGTCAACAAACAAAACTCGAAAATACCTGAAAAAATAAAAAAAAACCTTAGCTTATAAATCAATAATTCATGTTATGGATATTTTAACCAAAATTAAATAAAAAATTTGGAACTAGAATTAAATATTCGGCCCGAAACAGACATTATAATAATTAAATCGAAAATTTATGTCAAAATAAAGAATATTTGGGTAAAAAAAATCAAAAATTTAGACCCAAATAATCGAAAATCCGGGCCAAAAATCTAAAAATTAAAAATTCAGCGGGAAAATAAGAAATGCGGGCCAAAAATCTATAATTTAAACAATTCAATTGCAAATTTAGGTCAAAATGAAGGATATTTAGGCCGAAAGATAAAATATTTTGACCAAAAATATCGAAAATACAGCTCAAAATTTTAAAAATTCAAAATTCAAATTGTCGAAAATTTTAACAATTAAATCGAAAATTTAGGTCAAAATAAAGAATATTTAGGCCAAATGATCAAAAATTTAGACCAAAAAAAAAACGAAAACACAGGCTTAATAATAAAAATGCGGAATATTCTAGTAAAAAAACGGTTTAATCTCAAAAATCACTCCATTGTTTAAAATAATTTTCCATTTATTTTTTAATAGCAAAACATTAAAACAATTTACTTGGATAGTATCACTCTCAGTTGCGGCTCTTGGAATATGTTGATGGTAGAGCCACTTATACAATAGGCCCCCGCTTCCTTTTTTTTTGAAGAAAGAAAGAACCATTAATCTTCATAGTCCAGGGTTATTTTGAATTGTAAAGTAAAGGTTCATAATTTCAAACAGCCGAATTCAAACAAACTGATAATATTCTTTCAATTTATGGTGCGTTTACATTTTGTCCCAGACATGCACTAAATCTGTAACACCATTCTTTATCCACGTAACCTTACCATCAAACAAGACACACGGAAAACAAAAAAAATGCGTTTTTTTATCCGCACAGCCCATGTTTTTTGAAGTCTACCTCCTGATTAAACTTTCTGATTTATTAAGCACAAAATGCATTTTTAGAGCGCGACCTCTTCTGCACCCGTCCAACTGCGCTTCTCCCCGCGGTAGCCTATATCCTAACGAAATGCCGTGCCAGATGAAAGCTGACACCCTTAACGACGCGTCGCGGCGTAGCGTTGGAAAATAAATAGATTGCGATTTTTCTCTATTCATTAATGTTATGCAGGCGTTGTTTAACATTTAAACTGACGAAAAAGTGTTTTCGGAATTAATTAAGAATTCCTGCTGAGCTTGAAACTACAGGTAGTGCCATGGCTCCTTGGCTCTATATCACGAGCCGCCCCAGGATGTAACTAATAATTTCAGAATTATAGACCAAAAATGACAATTTTTTTCCTGCAAAACGCCCGATGTACATTTTCAAGTATTCGTCTACAGACAAAAAGGAATTCAATTTTAGTGTTTGGAAATGGTCTATAAAAATAGGGCATTTCACATTTAAAAAAATCACGGTGACCTTGCCTTGACCTTGGCGACACTACTCAAGGTCAAACTAATGAGATCAGTAAATGGATCTTTTTTCAAACCCTACAACTTCTATCTGAAACATTTTTCTCCAACACTTAGGGCCGGTTGTTCAATAGCAGCTTAATTTTGAATTTTGAAATTGGCATTCTGACCCAATGTGCGACGTAAGCCAAAACGAATTGTTTACGACGCACCGCGTCTCAAACAAAATGTTCCAAGACCGACTTTGATAAGGAAGGATGGTTTTGTAAATTTTAAATAGAAAATTATAACTGGCAGAAGGCCATTCGATTAGTGACACGTTAACGTCCATATCGAATTTCACATCCAGGGAATGACGGCTCGTGATGCATTTCCTGGATGTTGCGATCCTCCGATAAAGAGCCCCATATTCCGGTGCGGACACATGGCACCGCACCAAATTTTATATCCAGACTCATCTAGATAACCGTTCAAAAGGCGCATCCGCTCATTAATTTCCTCAATCCACGAATTCGTAACAGTACGAGCGTCGGAGATGGACCGGCAATGGCGAAAAAAGGTTAAGGACATTCAAATCGTGTGTTTGTTAAAAGGTTAGTCGAATGTATTAATAGTATTTTTTTAAATTTTAAAATTCACTACGGTTTCATCGTGAATCATTGTTGTATTGATGTAATGCTTCAACTATGTTGTGAACGGCCAAAGTGGCGGAATCTATTGCCTGAATGCTGTACTGAACCAAATCCGGGTGGTTTTAACACCGACAAGATATGGACATTACCAGCGGCGGCAAATATAACAATATTAATGTGAACATTAAATATTGTTCCCCCATCAGAACACCTACAGACCGGTTTCGACCTTTCAGGTTAACCTATAATTTCAATAAAATGCAACATTGCACTACGCATAACCAAAAAAAAAATGCAATGACATAACTTTTTTACTACCAACAAAAATGTCACCCTAACAAAGCCTACTGCGGCGAGAATAATTTATTTAATTTAAATTACAGTCTAATGTGGGTTAAGATACGCTGCTACTACACCACATAAAATGTTATCAGTTTATTGTTATTATTGGCAATGCCTCGACTCCTTGCCAACGGCGTAACACAACAGCAACAATCTTCTTTGAACGGATTACACGAAGCACGGAGCATTACTGGTGCTAATTGCGCGGAGCCGCCAGTCAACACACTCCAACAATTACCTCCAGTGTTACCAATGCGCGTGCACCTGTAACTCAACAACATCTGGGAATCAATTATAAACCAAGCCGCCTTTAACCAGCCACGAAATTTACTACCAATAGATTAATTATTAATTGGCGGCGATAAATTCGAATCCATGGCGATGCCGAAAATCGTGTCGCAATTACAACGTATATCTGGTCTCATTGTCTGAGCTAATTCACTCCGTAATACCGTAAGTCATAAATTATTACCGGTACGTAACGTTACATAACGCCAGAACAAATATAAATAACGTGTTAGCGGTAATTACGGCATGCGCTTGTATATCAACTGTCCGGTGTCTAAAGAATGCAACTGTTGATGATGAAATGTGGAAATGTTACGGTTTTTTGTTTTGTGATTGTAACTGTTCACCGGTTACGCCACTGATGAGGGTGTAGGTGCGCCCAAAATCCGTTATTAATGTAATAACTCTTTCACCGTCAATTTGTTTTTATTCTTACGTGGGGGAAAAAGTTTGTGATCGTGAACATTTTTTTAAGAATAAAAATATGTTTTGCTTGGTACAGGGTGGGGCGTGCGAACTTCTTTTTTTGAAAATTAAATAGAAGCTGTACATGTTTCTAAATTTTTCGTCACTACATTATTTGTCCACGTGTAAACATGCGGAGGGTCGGCCGCTTCTGCAATCATTTAAACTAACCGGATGCCTTTTTGGTAACACCGTAGAACTTCCAAGCTCCGCTGTTGTCTTTTGAATTCCCCAGATTTAAATTTTCCGCCACTAAATTCTCAGATTTTGCCAGTTGGCAGCCGTTATGAGTTTCAATTATCTTCTAATTTAGTGCGTTTGAAAAAAGTATTAAGAGATAATCATATCGAGACTATGAAAATTGCCAAAATCCGAAATTTTCGATGTTCAAAATCAACATAAATCAAGTTTTTGATTTTAATAAATTGTTTTACTTACGAGCGCGTTATTTGATTTTGATGGGTTAATGTTCAAAATGTAGAGAACTTTGTGTACGAGAAAGTATTGTGATCGTGATTTTTCTCCAAAAAATTTTTTTACGGAAATATCCGTTTTGGGGTCCCTAGATGCCATTTCAACAATTTCTGGAAAAAAAAAAATTGTGTCTGTGTGTGTGTGTGTGTGTGTGTGTGATGGTGTGTGTGTGTGTGTGTGTGTGAACTGAAATCTTAACTTTGAATAATTCTACCGATTTTTTCCCGACTACACTCTAGTGCAAGAAAATACAAATTTATATGAAATGCAGGGATAACATCGCACAAAAATTCAGTTTACTTCACAAGACGTCGTCTTTCAAAATAATTTTGGTTTTTGAATGTGCAGCAATTTTCAGTCGAGTTAAGAATTTTCGAAAATGTATTTTTTTCAATGACGAATTCTCTAGCGCGAAAAAAATAAAAAATAATATGAAACGCGGGAAAAAGATTCTAAAAAAATTTAAATCACTTCAAAAGACGTCAATCATTCAAAATCATTTTGGCTTTTGAATGCGCAGCATTTATCAGTCGAGTTACGAATTTTTTAAAATGTATTTTATTTAATGACGAATTCTCTAGCGTAAAAAATTAAAAATCAATACGAAACGCGGAAAACAATTCTACAAAGATTCAAATCCCTTCACAAGACGTAAAACTTTTGAAATCATTTGGGTTTTTAAATGTACAGCAATTTTCAGTCGAGTTATGAATTTTTGAAAATACATTTTTTCAATGACGCACACTCGAGTGCAAAAAAATAAAAATTAATATGAAACGCAGGGATAAAATTCTACAAAAATTCAGTTCACTTAACAAGACGTCGATCTTTCAAAATAATTTTGGTTTTTGAACGTGCGGCAATTTTCAGTCGAGTTATGAATTTTTGAAAATGAATTTTTTCAATGACGCACACTCGAGTGCAAAAAAATAAAAATTAATATGAAACGCAGGGATAAAATCCTACAGAAATTCAGTTTACTTCACAAGACGTCGATCTTTTAAAATAATTTAGGCTTTTGAATCTGCAGCAATTTTCAGTCGAGATATGAATTTTTGAAAATGTATTTTTTCAATAACGCATCCTTGAGAACAAAACATTAAAAATGAATGTGATGCGCAGGGATAAAATTCTCCAAAAATTCAGTTCACTTGACAAGACGTCGATTTCTGGAAATCATTTTGGTTTTTGAATATGTAACAATTTTGAGTGGAGTTACGAAATTTAAAAAAAAATATTTTTTTTCAATATCGAATCGAACTCTCGGGAGCAAAAAATTCAAAAATAATATAAAACGCGGGAAAAAAGTTCTACAAAAATTCAAATCACTTCACAAGACGTGTATCTTTTAAAATCATTGTGGTTTTTGAATGTGCTGCAATTTTCAGTCTAGTTATGAATTTTTGATTTTTTTTTCGAAGTCGAACACTCGGGAGCAAAAAATTAAAAAATAATATGAAACGCGAGAAAAGAGTTCTACAAAAATTCAAATCACTTCACAAGACGTCGATCTTTCAAAATTATTGTGGTTTTTGAATATGCTGCAAATTTCAGTCTAGTTGTGAATTTTTGAAAATGTATTTTTTTCAAAGACGTACTCTCGAAAACAAAAAATAAAAATTAATATGAACCGCGGGGATAAAATCTTACAAAAATTCAGTTTACTTCACAAGACGTCGGTCTTTCAAATTAATTTTGGCTTTTGAATCTGCACCAATTTTCAGTCGAGTTACAAATTTTTGATGTATTTTTTTCAATGAGGTACACTCGAATGAAAAAAATTAAAAATTAATATGAAACGCAGGGATGAAATCCTACAAAAATTCAGTTCACTTCACAAGACGTCGATCTTTCAAAATAATTTTGATTTTTTGGTTTTTGAATGTGCAGCAATTTTCAATAGAGTTATAAATTTTTGAAAGTTTGTTTTTTTTCAATGACGCACATTCGAGTGCAAAAAATTAAAAATTAATATGAAACAAATGGATCAAATCCCCCCTCCCTTAAAAAAATTGTTTGCTTCACAAGACGTCAATCTTCCAAAATAATTTTGGTTTTTGAATGTGCAGCAATTTTCAGTTGAGTGATGAATGTTTGAAAATGATTTTTTGTTAATGACGAACACTCGGAGGCAAAAAATAATACAAATTAATATCTCCATCGATTGTTAATATTTTGAAGGTGCCAGAAAAATAATAATAAATTTACATAGTGTACATCAGATTTTTGCGCAGAACATGCGGCGATTGTGGGTGTTTTAACAACTCTATCTGCAGAATAAATAGACTATATTTCTACAATGAAATATTTATAATTTTAATAACGCTGCTTCGTAAAATTAGTATTGTAACAATTTTGCTATTAAATTTTGCTATAAAATTTTGCTAAAAGTCATTTGATAAAATTTTGTGCACCGTTAATGGGAATTTTTTATAATAAATGTTCTTCGTAGTTTTTATTTTGAAAAAAAAAATGTAAAAATGAAAGTGTATAATTTTATATCTACAATTTAGAAATTACATTTTTAATGTTTGTAAATAATTTCAAAATAAACAATTTACAAAGAATAAAATTCTTTCTAAAGCTGAGCAATTTTTGAAAATAATCAATCAATATGAAAAATATCTTTAAAAGCCCTACTGTAATTTAACCGGAGACAGTAACATGAAACACACATTTTTAATGAAACAACCATGCATTTAAAAGCCAAAGATGTTCAAAATATAGAAAGCAAAAAATAAATATTTGTTACGATTCGTGGCAACTTTGCTTTTCACACACTGGTAGGTTAAGCAATATTTGTGGCAACCCAAGCTCACACACGGTATGTTTCCGTATATTTGTGGCACCCTCGATACACACTTCACGTTTCCCTATATTTGTGGCAGGGGTGCCACAATCATTTTTTTGCAATAACTTTGTTTATATGCAGGGTAAAGCAAAATTCACCATATTTTCGGAAATAGCGCGGAAAGGCGCAGCGAAAGGACAGCATCTAAACGATAGCGCCACAATTGAGGCTTATTCATGGGTTGCCACAAATATTGAGGGACGTGTATAGGTGTGTGTGTGTGTGTGTGTGTGTCTGTGCGCTCTGTATCTCAAAAACTAATAATAATAAATCTAAATGGCTATGATACCATCAAGTCGGAGAAAGTAACATGATGGCCACATCACAATTTTTTTTATATTAAAAGTTTAATTTCGCACATTTACAAGTTTTTTTAATCTTAGCAAAGTTTATTAATATTTGGTTCTAATCTAATAATAATCTTAAATTACATTGTTAATTTTTTTTTCTGATGACAGGTATTTAAAATGCGGATTGTCAGAAAAACGCCCAATTCTAACGCCAAGAAACTGCTTTATACCAAACAAATTTCTGATGGTGAAAAAATCAAAAACCGTTGCCTCACACTTGAAATTTTCCAAATTTGCACAAAATCAATTTTGCTACATGATTCAATCAAAACACCCCATCACTATATTTCGCGATAAACTCACGAAAACTCAGCATTCAACAAACAAAGCACTCGAAGAATAAAAGTTTTTTGTTCGTCGAAGACTGACAAAGAAATCATTTTACAATAATTTAGAATGCCAACCGCTATAGAAATATGTAAATCTCATGCACCAGAAAAAAATGAACTTGACACGTTTGTGTACGCTTGCGTGAATAAAAAATGCAACATTTAAATTTTAGCGTCATTCACCATTTTTGCACACACCAAAAAAAACACATGTTTCACACGAGCAGTGCCAACAAAAACGAAACGTGTCAAATCCGATTTATAATGACATCCTTGCGGTAACATTGATAAAAAGCCGCGTTCCATTTAGCGCCGGACCAAGGGGAAGGTCAGACTTTTTTTTCATTTCGGCAGGACCGTGACATTTACGCACAATTAATCACTTTTTATTTGACCGTCGCGTCGTCGTCGCGTAAATTTACATAAATCGGCGCGCTGCAGCGGGCAGTCCTTGGATCGTCGTCGCCAGAGTGCGCTTTTGTAAAACACCGGCCGTTAAAAAGTCGTAAAATTGCGCATCACAAATGCTTGCGCAACGCGCGCGCGCTGTTTTCGTCATTGGCATTATGGGAGATTTACGATTCTAAAAATATGTTCGCAATTCATAACTCTAAATACACAATAAAACACGTCCGTGATTTTTTTTGTTTCTCTTCACTTTCTTCATCATAATCGAGTCACAAACATTTTTTTTTCTCTTCACACTTTTTATAACTTTTTTTTATCATAATCGAGTCACCAAAAACATCGATAGCAATTGTTCTATCTGTATACAATTAATACAAATTTTCATAACTTTTTCGCTATCACAAAATCTAGGCAACTTCATAACACTAAATACTCTATAAAACACGTCCGTGATTTTTTTTTGTTTCTCCTCACTTTTTTCATCATAATCGAGTCACCAACATTTTTTTTTTCTCTTCACACTTTTTATAACTTTTTTTTATCATAATCGAGTCACCAAAAACATCGATAGCAATTGTTCTATCTGTATACAATTAATACAAATTTTCATAACTTTTTTCGCTATCACAAAATCTAGGCAACTTCATAACACTAAATACTCTATAAAACACGTCCGTGATTTTTTTTTGTTTCTCCTCACTTTTTTCATCATAATCGAGTCACCAACATTTTTTTTTTCTCTTCACACTTTTTATAACTTTTTTCTTATCATAATCGAGTCACCAAAAACATCGATAGCAATTGTTCTATCTGTATACAATTAATACAAATTTTCATAACTTTTTTCG
Source organism: Ocypus olens (assembly GCA_910593695.2). NCBI lineage: Eukaryota > Metazoa > Arthropoda > Insecta > Coleoptera > Staphylinidae > Ocypus > Ocypus olens. The sequence continues at coordinate 2,293,383 of OU343048.1, forward strand.
CCATCACAAAATCTAGGCAACTTCATAACTCTAAATACTCTATAAAATACGTCCGTGATTTTTTTTGTTTCTCCTCACTTTTGTCATCATAATCGAGTCACCAACATTTTTTTTTTCTCTTCACACTTTTTATAACTTTTTTTTTATCATAATCGAGTCACCAAAAACAGCGATAGCAATTGTTCTATCTGTATACAATTAATACAAATTTTCATAACTTTTTCGCTATCACAAAATCTAGGCAACTTCATAACACTAAATACTCTATAAAACACGTCCGTGATTTTTTTTTGTTTCTCCTCACTTTTTTCATCATAATCGAGTCACCAACATTTTTTTTTTCTCTTCACACTTTTTATAACTTTTTTTTATCATAATCGAGTCACCAAAAACATCGATAGCAATTGTTCTATCTGTATACAATTAATACAAATTTTCATAACTTTTTTCGCTATCACAAAATCTAGGCAACTTCATAACACTAAATACTCTATAAAACACGTCCGTGATTTTTTTTTGTTTCTCCTCACTTTTTTCATCATAATCGAGTCACCAACATTTTTTTTTTCTCTTCACACTTTTTATAACTTTTTTTTTATCATAACGAGTCACCAAAAACATCGATAGCAATTGTTCTATCTTTATACAATTAATACAAATTTTCATAACTTTTTTCGCTATCACAAAATCTAGGCAACTTCATAACACTAAATACTCTAAAACACGTCCGTGATTTTTTTTTGTTTCTCCTCACTTTTTTCATCATAATCGAGTCACCAACATTTTTTTTTCTCTTCATACTTTTTATAACTTTTTTTTATCATAATCGAGTCACCAAAAACATCGATAGCAATTGTTCTATCTTTATACAATTAATACAAATTTTCATAACTTTTTTCGCTATCACAAAATCTAGGCATGAAGTGTGGGCAACTTTTCACGAAATCATATAAACGAATAGTTGTTTCAAAAATTAGATAATAATTATTTGAATATTATTCCTACAATTTTTTTTCAATCGTTGCATGCAATTCTCGAGGTGCCAGTCCAACTTCAAAAATCTGGGGGAATTTAGTGGCGGGAAATTTAAATCTAGGGGAATTTAGTGGCGGGAAATTTAAATTTAGGGGAATTTAGTGTCGGGAAATTTAAATCTGGGGCATTCGGTGTTTAGTTTCAAGTCGTTAACAATTGTTTTGATTTTTTTTCTACTCGAAAAAATTGTTGCTATTTTTGATAACCTTACGCTATATTCGCATGAGATTACCAAAAAAAAAAAAATTACAATTTTGTATAACTTTTCCTCGCTAGCACAAAATCTAGGCGTGAACTTTTCATGAAATCATATAAACGAATAGTTGTTTCAAAAATTCGATAATAAGTTTTTGAATATTACTCCTACAATTTTTTTTCAATCGTTGCATGCAATTCTCGAGTTGCCAGTCCAATTTCAAAAATCTGGGGGAATTTAGTGGCAGGGAATTTAAATTTAGGGGAATTTAGTGGCGGGAAATTTAAATCTGGGGCATTTGGTGTTTAGTTTCAAGTCGTTAACAATTGTTTTGAATTTTTTTTCTACTCGAAAAAATTGTTGCTATTTTTGATAACCTTACGCTATATTCACATGAGATTACCAAAAAAATTATTACAATTTTTTATAACTTTTTAGGCGTGAACTTTTCATGAAATCATATAAACGAATAGTTGTTAAGTTGTTTCAAAAATTCGATGACAATTTTGTTACATCATTTTTCGACAATTTTTCGAAATCGAACTTTCGAACGTTGCCGTTTTGCCGTTTTGTTTTCGCCTAGGATGTGGGTGGCAATTGTTTTTATGGACAATTAAAAAATGCAATATTTATTTATTGAACTTGAAACTCGGGCTTTTTAAAGTAAATTCCTGGATCGATTATTATTAAAAAAAATTTAAATTTATATTTTGTAATTTTCGAGTTTCCCTTTCAAGTTTCGAGCGTCGCATCTTTCGTTTTTCATATAAGATATGCAAACTGTCAATCTGGGAAATTTAGTGGCGGGAAATTTAAATTTGGGGGAATTTAGTGGCGGGAAATTTAAATTTAGGGGAATTTAGTGGCGGGAAATTTAAATTTAGGGGAATTTATTGGCGGAAATTTTAAATCTTGAAATATTCTGACGAACATATACTCCATATGAGATTAGACTTTTTGACATCTTGAGTGACATAAATCACACTAGGTTACCGAACAACTCCGCCACAAAAAGTAGTACTAAACTTAATTTTTTACGAAAATCGCAATCAAGAATTTTACCGCATAAGTGTGTAGTTGGTTCGTCGCATCATTTAGGCAGAAATCAAGAACAATAACAATAACAAATTGTCAATAATGTGTCTATTGGCGACGTCGCGTATGAATATATTGGAAGCATACCGGTACCAACCTAACTTTCTGCAAAATTACATTTTTCTCATATCCGTGTTGGTACTTTCCATTTTCTAGTGTTTGTCACCAAAAATGTCAAAAAGTCTAATCAGTGAGTAGATGGAGTATATATACAAAAGTACTGTAAAGAAAACTTGGCCCTCTAGTTCGCAGTATACGGTCTCGGCGCTCAACTATGTGCTATAACTCAGTAAATATTTGATATTACGATTTTTGCTTTTAGCAGTATATTTTAGTTTCTAAATATGTAAAAAAAAACAATTTTTTGAAAATCCTCCCCTTAAGGGATCCAAAAGTAAGCGATCTCTATTCTATTCCAAAACAGTTTCCCCCCCAAAAAAAAAAAATAATTCAACGCCACAGAAACTAAATAAGCCGTACATAATTACGTAGACATGGTAAAAATAGTACCAATTAAGTAAAAGAACCTTCTCCCGTGTGTTCCACAAACCGTGAAACGAACCCAGTTATGAATAATTCTCACCCAACATTAAAAATCTCGGAATAAGAAAATTTCACGGACGTTTCCCATGCACACGTCCGAAGCGTGTGCTCCGTCCATTCTTCCGTCTTCCCTAATTACAACTTTTAACGAAGTCAACCGTAATTAATGCGCCGTAAGTATTTTGAACCCGTGTCCTTCACGCCCATCACGCTCTACTGAACGCCACACGTACAACACCACCCCTCTATCAGAAAATCGGATGCATATTCATGAAACATGCGCGATTATGAATTATGCATTTGTCCATAGAACCCCGGATTTATTTTTACTTTTTTTCGGTAAAGTACAGGATGTGACGTAACGGTGTGTTGGTTAGGAACATCAGGAAGTCGACTGATTGCAAGGTTAGTGGCTTCCCTAACAAGGCCAATTTTTCATTTTTCATTTTTCATTATTCATCTTCGGTTCTATTCATGATTACCATTGAATGGATTGTGATGGTTGCTTTGTGTTGCTTAATTTAATGATTTCGAGTTCCATTGTAATTATTATTGAGATTCTATCGTTACTTCATTTATGGGATGTTGCTTCGTAATTGTCGTAATTAACGGCGACGATGGGGAGAAGTAGACAGAGATAACTATGATGATAATAATGTGCCGGTAGCATTGCCGCTTTATACCTGTAAACAACAGGTGTGGTGAATATTAGAGCCTTGAGGAACACCACTTGCAAGTGTAAAGATTGTAATTAACACAATTAAATATATTCGAATAAAGGAATAATAATAATGGAGATGTTTGAAAATTAAAAGATTTATTGAATTCATACCTAGATTATGTTTTTAGCGTACTTATTATATAAATAATTGGCAGAAAGACCGTGGGCGATAGCCCCTTTATCAATGTATTGTAGGTAGAATAATTTATTTGTAAATACGTTTTACATAAAAAAATATTTAGTAGTATATAAATAACCATTTTATTGGCCATCAAATAATAATTTCCGTTCGCAAAATAATTTTTTCGCGAAAGTCCTCTCACCGAGCACAAACAAATTCTTCAATTACACATTTTTACAGGCATAGTTGAAGGCCTCGATATATAATGCACGCCATTAAAATAATTATAACGCGTGCAAATTTCACGTTTGATAATTGAAAATTATTGCCGGATAACGAACGGGTCCGCGCAATTTCGAGCAATTTCCTCGGAGATTATTTGTAACAATTTTGCGCCCGTTCGCGATTACATAAACTTTGCAGCAGGTTGGAGGTGTTGGGAAATGTCAAATGTGTGTGTAATCTGGCCGTATCAATATTGGCGTTTGATAAGCATTTGGGCAATCGTTTAAACACACACACCCACAACAATTTCGCCGGGCAAGAATCGTTTCGAACTATCGAGTTACGAGCGCGCTGGCGAAACGTGTTTATGGTAATTTGATCTTTTGCGTACCCGCGTGTGTGTGGCGAAAGATTTATTGCGAAATTGTTTTAAGTATCATTTCATATGTGTACAAATATCTAATATCAAGTAATTGTAGTCATGGAAATTGCACCATTCATTGTTTTAACGTATCAATTTAAAAGGCATCCCACCATCCGTCCCAGATCTCGGATTCTGGATTTTTTCTGAAATGCAATTCAATATTACAAAAAGAGTCCGTCATACATTACTTGCAAAGCCACGCGCACACTTGCCGGAATCGGACGGACGGCACGCATCGGATAAAATTGCTTAACACAGTTGTAAACGAGTCAACGCACACTTATCGATAAATATGCGTTGACTCGTTTACAACTGTGTTAAGCAATTTTATCCGATGCGTGCCGTCCGCCCGATTCCGATAAGTGTGCGCGTAGTTTAACAACAACCGATTTTCGAATTTTGCAACTCATCAGAGTATAAGCCTTCAGCATAAACCAATAGGTTAATTGTTTATTATACATTTTATTATCACGGTTTACACTTATTGCTAGCTGAATAGTCAATGGGAAAGTAATCGCAAAGAAATGTAAAAATGAAAAAATAACATCCACCATCATACAATACGTTGAATTATTGGTAAGAATACGAAGTTTGCCGTTTACCTTTTTACCTCGACGGATATCAGGTAGAAAGAAACGTCGAAACTCGCACGAATCGATGAAAAAGTTAAAGGAAACCATTAACAGGAAGGAGTTACTAACTGTTTCTCAGGTACATACGAATTCCGCTTCCGTGAGCTAATGGATCCGACGACTGTAATTATAAAACCTTCAAGAATACGACGCATTAAGCTATCGATAGTGAAAAAAAAATTATAAAACCAATTGCCACGGCCCATAAAAACCTGGACATTGAAGAAAAACAAATTTGCTCCTTTTAAGTTTATTTCCATTGTAATAAAACACTTCTAACTTTGTTTTATATAACTTATATGTAAGTTATACAAAACAAAGTTTATTATAATATTTAAAATGTATAACGAAGTAGAAGCCTCCAGCATAAACAATATTTTATTTCCATTGTATAACATCAAGAAAGAATCAGTGCACAATAATCTAACGCTTAGAGTCACACGTTTTTGTTTCCAGCGTCTCGGAAGTCACCAATCAACTGCTTACTAGAACTAAACTGTTATTTCGAATAGATGTTCACGTGTGAGTAGTGTTATTTGGAGTAACTATTACGAAGTTTTCATTAACATACGGCACGGATAGGACCTCTAAGGGTAAGTTAAGCCCTTTTTCAATTTATTAAAACGAGAAACATCCACAGTAAACAAATAAACATTCTAACATCTTTTTTGCAAATCGAATTTTGGACAAAGTCAGTGCTACAAAATTAGCACCGCGCGGCACCGCTTTGTTATTAAGCTTGTATGACGAGTTTGTATGTACTTCATTGGATTTTACAAAATTTACCTGCCCGAAATTGCCCGAATTTATTTTATCGCGACTTTTCGTGAAAATAAAAGTAACGTTTTAGTTATTTTTAACATGCCCGGATATATAACCTAATAAATAAATATATAAACAATGAATAATGAATATATAATAAATAAACAACATAAAACGAATTGCATAACAAAATGAACTCAATTTACAATTATTTTATTTTATATTTACAAAACCACAAATCGCACACTCGCCAAACCCCACATCATTGTAATTGTTGAAAAGGTTGAAAATGTAAAAATATACAGAGTACTTCATTAAAAAAACTCCTGATGACAAATCAAAGTAAGTCACTGAATAGAATAAATAAAACTATAATTAATTTTAATTTTAAGTAAAATTAGATTTAGATACGAGGCTTGAAGGAAGACCATTCTCAACATTTGGCTCAAATGCCAAATACTGCGAATGATTCAAGTCCTTTTGACCAGTGTACTGTTAACTTAAATTCAATCGAGATATATATTTAGTTTATTTTCCTTTTGTACTTTCAATGTGTCAATAAATGATTTATTATTATTATTATTATAAACATTTCTTGTAAAAGTAATAAGAAAAAAGCAGGCGTTTAGCCAGAAATTAGGTGTTCCGACACATTTGCCCAACCCTGTGTAGTTAACTGCGTGTTTGACCATTTTGCAATATTGAAATGTAAATTTTTAACGATCTGAAAAACGCTTTTAAATGCAATTTTACGCGAATTTGATGAATTTTGACAAATTTTGTCACGCTATATTGAATCCGCCATTTTGAATTTCAAAATTTTGACATCTAATTCATAATCGGGGACCTCCAAAAGCACCCTTAAATGCAATTTTGCCCGAATTTTATACATTTTGACATATTTGATCCGCCATATTGAATCCGCCATATTGAATCCGCCATTTTGAATTTCAAAATTTTGACATCGAATTCATAATCGGGGACCTCAAAAAGCACCCCTAAATGCAATTTTGCCCGAATTTGATGCATTTTGACATATTGTAACCGCCATATTGAATCCGCCATTTTGAATTTCAAAATTTTTGACATCGAATTCATAATCGGGGACCTCAAAAAGCACCCTTAAATGCAATTTTGCCCGAATTTTATGCATTTTGACATATTGTAACCGCCATATCGAATCCGCCATTTTGAATTTTAAAATTTTGATATTGAATTCATAATCGGGGACCTCACAAAGCACCCTTAAATGCAGTTTTACCCGAATTTTATGCATTTTGACATATTTGATCCGCCATATTGAGTCCGCCATTTTGAATTTCAAAATTTTGACATCGAATTTATGATCGGTGACCTCCAAAAGCACCCTTAAATGCAATTTTGCCCGAATTTGATGCATTTTGACATATTTGATCCGCCACATTGGATCCGCCATTTTGAATCTCAAAATTTTGACATCGAATTCATAATCGGGGACCTCAAAAAGCACCCTTAAATGCAATTTTGCCCGAATTTGATGCATTTTGACATATTTGGTCCGCCATATTGGATCCGCCATTTTGAATTTCAAAATTTTGACATCGACTTCATAATCGGGGACCTCAAAAAGCACCCTTAAATGCAATTTTGCCCGAATTTGATGCATTTTGACATATTTGATCCGCCATATTGAATCCGCCATTTTAAATTTCAAAATTTTGACTTCGAATTCATAATCGGGGACCTCAGAAAGCACCCCTAAATGCAATTTTGCCCGAATTTGATGCATTTTGACATATTTCATCCGCCATATTGAATCCGCCATTTTGAATTTTAAAATTTTGACATCGAACCTAAATTAACGAAACATTTTGCAATTATATATACATTTTCATACAATGGCCAGGTTTTTTTTGGGCTGTGGCCCACCGTGCGGCCTAGAAATTTTCCAAATTTGCTCAAAATCGATTCCACTGCAGGATTCGATCAAAATCGCAAAACACCCCATCACTAGATTTCGCGATAATCACACGAGAACACAGCCTAATCATTCAGGTGTTGTTCATTCCTCACTGATGGAAAAAAAATATAAAAACAATTGCCACGGGCTTGAAATTTTCAAAATTTGCTCAAAATAAATTCTACTGCAGGATTCAATCAAAATCCCAAAACACCCCATCACTAGATTTCGCGATAATCACACGAGAACACAGCCTAATCATTCAGGTGTTGTTCATTCCTCACTGGTGGAAAAAAAATATAAAAACAATTGCCACGGGCTTGAAATTTTCCAAATTTGCTCAAAATAGATCCTACTGCAGGAATCAATCAAAATCCCGAAACACCCCATCACTAGATTTCGCGATAGTCACACGAGAACACAGCCTAGTCATTCAGGAGTTGTTCATTCCTCGTTGGTGAAAAAAAAATATAAAAACAATTGCCAAGGGCTTGAAATTTTCCAAATTTGCTCAAAATAAATTCTACTGCAGGATTCAATCAAAATCCCAAAACACCCCATCACTAGATTTCGCGATAATCACACGAGAACACAGCCTAGTCATTCAGGTGTTGTTCATCCCCCGCTGGTGAAAAAAAAATATAAAAACAATTGCCACGGGTTTGAAATTTTCGAAATTTGCTCATAATAGATTCTACTGCAGGATTCAATCAAAATTCCAAAACACCGCATCACTAGATTTCGCAATAATCACAAGAGAACCCAGAGTAAGCTGTCATTCAAAAATGTTGATCATTGTGCAAGATATGTAAATTTTAATTCATAGGCGACTGCGACTAACTGTGACACACCGTATTTTCGTTTTGTTAGTTTAAGAAAACTGTCTATGGTTACTTGATAAGATAATCTTTTAAATTGTCTATTGAGACTTCGATTTTTAATATTGAACAATTGTTTGGATACACTGTCGGACTCGTGCTGCCTCAATACATCGTTTGAAATAATAGGCACGTGCTCCTTAACTGCGCCTATTGATAAAAGGTTCGTGTTGCCTGAAAATAAATTAAGACAATGGGACGGTGTTTTTTTTTAAGGGACCAGGAAATGTATGTCGATGCACAATAAAGTAACACAAAATCTTTATGGGAGGTCGGATTGACTCATAATTTGTACGTGCTCGTGGTGACTACTAATTCCACATTATGGTAATGCCATCAAACATGGGCAACTCCAGAATTTTCGTTGAAGAAGCGCAAAATATCAGAGTTGTCGTGTTGGGGATTTTTTGTATAACTGTTCCTTTACAATTCGTTTCATATATTTCAAAGATCGTTTATTTCTACGTATACGATTAACTTGAAAATCATCCTATAATTAAATTTGAAAACTTGTAAATGTTATTATTAAAAGGAAAAGGCTAAAAAACATTTTGACAAAGGCACATAGCTCTAACTTATTGACGATTTGAATATCCATTTTGAGGTTCTATTGAAAATTAATTTTTAACCATAAGATCCATACAATGTATTACGCGTTCTTGAGAAACCTGACCACTCCATGACGTACGGCATTCAGCAATTTTCCTAACACGACCGTTGCGATCTTGATATTTAATATCACCCAGGGAACGTAGCATTTACTTCGTATATGTAATCAGCAATTAATATTTTCGATTTTTTTCGCATCGAACCGTTGTTCCAATGTCAAACCGACACGATCGCAGATGAAAAGATTGCGCAAGGTAAATGAAAGCAACCGGAATACCGTTCCATTCATCCTGGGAAAATTTAAATTTAAACGGCGCACCGTAAAAATCTCGCCTCGTTTCGAACCGACGAGGATTGATCCGACCTCGGAACGTATTTAAGGTAATCGGGTCAAGTTCGGACCGATTAATAAATAAAAGCCAATAATGATCGGCCCCCCGGTCGTTCCGTTTTATTTACCGCGGAGAATTAATTATTTTCCGAAATTTATTACTGCCGGCGAGAACGCTTGTTTACACAAATCGAATTGAGATTTGGTGAATTGTAAAAAACGTCGATCTTGAAATCAACCATTTTTGAAACGTTGTCAGTGCTGATTTTTTCTTTGTTTTTATCGAAGAGCCTGATATTTTCTTGTTTTTTTTTTATCAACACTGGATATCTCAAAAAATATGGTGATAACAGGAAAAAATCGATTTGAGTATTCCAGAAATTATTTGAATATTCGAATTATTCTAATATTCAAATTATTCGAATATATTCGAATGATTCGAATATTCGAATAATTTCTTGAACGAATATATTAACATTAGATATCTCAAAAAATATGGTGATAACAAGAAAAAATCGTGTTTTCGAAGAGTAGTACAAAAGAAATCAATGTATATCAAACGAAATGTTTTTTTAACCAGTTGGCGGTGATTTCATGTAAGTTGCGAATTTTTAAAAATGTCACTGGTCAAATGAATTGAACGAAAACGTATATTTATAAATCACGGAAGTGCAATTTCGCAAATAAAACTTTTTGATGGAATTTTCATGGTGAATATAATCTTCTCGGGAAATATTAAGCGTCGAAGGTTGGCAACACACGTTGCCTAGGCCACTAACCCAGTTCCTCTTGAGAATCACGAGCGAGCGGATGTGTTCTATCACCAAAAAGTTAAAAAATCAAAGCGCTACTTATAATAATTTTTATTACTACAATTTGAGTTTTTTTGCTGTTGGTATTTGCAACGATTTCAATTTTTTGCAATTTTTTTAATTCTATCAAAAATGTTAATCTTATTGCAGGGACAATTTGAAAAATTCATAACTTTTGTCTTAATGGGAATTTTCAAAACGGGTAAACTTCTTTGGTTAATAGACAGATGCAAAAGTATCTGTTAGTATTTACAAAACAATTACGCAACGATTTCAATTTTTTGCAATTTTTTTAATTCCATGAAGAATTTTAATCTTATTGCGGGAACAATTTAAAAAATTCATAACTTTTGTCTCAGTGGGAATTTTCAAAAGAGGTAAACTTTTTTGGTTAATAGACAGATGCAAAAGTGTCTGTTAGTATTTACAAAACAATCACGCAACGATTTAAATTTTTTGCGATTTTTTAAATTCCATCAAGAATTTTAATCTTATTGCGGGGACAATTTAAAAAATTCATAACTTTTGTCTCAGTGGGAATTTTTAAAAGAGGTAAACTTTTTTGGTTAGTAGACAGATGCAAAAGTATCTGTTGGTATTTACAAAACAATTACGCAACGATTTCAATTTTTTGCGATTTTTTAAATTCCATCCAAAATTTTAATCTTATTGCGGGGACAATTAAAAAAATTCATAACTTTCGTCTTAGTGGAAATTTTCAAAAGGGGTAAACTTCTTTGGTTAGTAGACAGATGCAAAAGTATCTGTTAGTATTTGCAAAACAATCACGCAACGATTTCAATTTTTTGCGATTTTTTAAATTCCATCCAGAATTTTAATCTTATTGCGGGGACAATTTAAAAAAATCATAACTTTTGTCTTAGTGCGAATTTTCAATAGAGGTAAGCTTTTTTAGTTAGTAGACAGACGCAAAAGTATCTGTTGGTATTTACAAAACAATTACGCAACGATTTCAATTTTTTGCGATTTTTTAAATTCCATCCAAAATTTTAATCTAATTGCGGGGACAATTGAAAAAATTCATAATTTTTGTCTTAGCGGGAATTTTCAAAAGATGTTAACTTCTTTCGTTAGTAGACAGATGCAAAAGTATCTGTTAGTATTTGCAAAACAATTACGCAACGATTTCAATTTTTTGCGATTTTTTAAATTCCATCCAAAATTTTAATCTTATTGCAGGGACAATTTAAAAAAATCATTACTTTTGTCTTAGTGGGAATTTTCAAAAGGGGTAAACTTTTTTGGTTAGTAGACAGATGCAAAAGCATCTGTTGGTATTTACAAAACAATTACGCAACGATTTCAATTTTTTGCAATTTTTTAAATTCCATCCAAAATTTTAATCTTATTGCGCGAACAATTTAAAAAAGTCGTAACTTTTGTCTTAGTGTGAATTTTCAAAAGGTGTAAACCTCTTTGGTTAGTAAACAGATGCAAAAGTGTCTGTTAGTATTTACAAAACAATTACGCAACGATTTCAATTTTTTGCGATTTTTTAAATTCCATCAAGAATTTTGATCTTATTGCGGGAACAATTTAAAAAATTCATAACTTTTGTCTTATTTACAAAAGTATTTACAAAACAATTACGCAATGATTTTAATTTTTTTACCTTAAAATCACCATCTTATGCAATTTTTTTTAAATTTTTGGTGTTTTTACAGCACATGCAAATTATTTCATGAATAAATTTCACAAAAAAGAAGTAAAACAATATGTTGCATGCCTACGAATGCAACTTTTTGCACCACACCAAATGCTAACATCATGAGCAAAATTATAAATGCTTGCGTAAATGAATTCTCCGCGTTGCGAGTATAAATCATTCAAAGGTTTCGTTATTATTGGCACACTTATTACCTTAAAGCACGTATCGATTTTCAAAAGAGCGAAGTGTTGCTCAATGAATAGTAGCCATGAACGATATTATGTTTAATTGGGGACCGTATTTGGAATTACTTTTTTTTTTGTAGGCTTTGGGCGATTCGATTCTCGGCGGCGCTCTTGTTGAAACCAAATTTTCCTAACACGCCCCAAACGTGTCCTATCGCACTCTATTGAAAATGTAAATAAAATTTTCTAACATTTTTCTTTTAATTAAATAGTAACTATTTTTCGATTTTTCCAATGCGTTCTTGTTGAAACCAAATTTTCCTGAAACACGCCAAACGTGTCCTATCGTATTTTACTGAAAATGTAAATAAAATTTTCTAACATTACGCGGTGAGTATTTTTTTTTAATTCAATTATAACTATTTTTCGATTTTTCCAATTCGCTCTTGTTGAAACCAAATTTTCCTGAAACACCGCAAACATGTCCTATCGCACTCTACAGAAAATGTAAATAAAATTTTGTAATATTACGCGGCGCGTTATTTTTTTTTAATTCAATCGTACTTTTCGATTTTTTCAATGCGCTCTTGCTGAAACCAAATTTTCCAAACACGCCCCTACGTGTCCCATCACACTTAACTGAAAATATAAATAACATTTTGTAACATATGCGTTATTTTTTTTATTGAATCGTAACTACTCTTCGATTTTTTGCCGAAACCAAATTTTCATCGCACGCTCCATGTGTCCTATAATACTCAACTGAAAATGTAAATAAAATTTTCTTATAATACGCGGCGCCCCTGTTTTTGAAATCGATCGTAACTGCTTTTCGATTTTTCCAATTGTATAATTATGCAATGCAAATTTGCAAACTCGCGAGCTGAAAGAGAGAAAAATGTAATTAACGTTAAATACATTCGTCACCATTTGCATTATGCCATTTTATATCGCGGATTTGCATGCAAATTTGTAACTGTAGTATTACATAAAACCGACCTAAACGCGACCTGCCCACTTGCGACAATCCGACTTTCGAGTCGCAGACGTGGAGAGATTTGCATAACTCCTGGAATAATCGGATTCCATTTTAGATAATGCATTATGCTTTCATCTTGAAAATATCAAAAGGCAGTGCACGCACGCGATGGGGTCAATTTTTATGCAGGAGTTGAATAATCGACAATATTAAATATTTTAGGCTCTAAAATTCGGATAGAAGAGTCGAAAATTAAACAAAGAGATAAACGAACTGATTGATTGATGAAACTTTTGGTTTATAATTATAAAATGATAATAGTTACAGCAAATTTATGTTAACAATAATTGTAGAGAATGGTAAAATGAACAACTTATAAAGAATAAGTTTTTTTCGAAATCCCTTTAGTTTTTGAGTAAACTGAGTTTTTGAATTTGAAGTATAATTTTTCCATGTTTCATAATTTTGACGTTTTAAACGTCAGTTTCATCCGATGCACATTTAAAATATGATTTCAATTGAAAATAAACCTCGAAAACGTAAATATAAATGATACCATCAAGTCGGAGAAAGTGACATGATGGCCACATCACCATTTTTTTGGTCTGGGGTGCACGTCCATGTGGCCACCTCTAGATTTTCAAATTAGCGAAAGCAAAATAAAAATTTGCTGTAGACTAGCTTCTTATGCCAGGCTCACTTGAAAAAAAATGAAAATTAAAGAAAGAGATGTGAACAAAAAGTTGGAGCTTGTTTAAAGACCTCTTTTTGTAAATTGTAAAGTGGGTGAATCATGTTATCTCTTAAATGCACATCGGCTTCGATGGAAATAGATTGGATGCGTCGGATATTACTCACTGGACAAGTTTGTCCTAAACGCGCTGCAACTTGCTACGACGTGTCTGTGAAGGTACTGCAGGTTCGAACTTCGAGCAAAGGATGTTCACACTCACCGAGGAATTTCTGGCGGTGAATCATCCTCAGGTTTACACACTATTTGATTCCTTGAAGATTACACAATTTATATTTAAACATGGCTCACTTCGCTTTTGCATACTTTTTGTTAGCATGAGAGCATAATTTTGGGCTTCTTTTTTTATCATTTTTTATTGGCATTTAAATGATAGCTAAGTATGTGAATGAGTAATTAAATTGATTGCATGGTCATCAACCACAACCGATTTAGTTTTGGGCTTCTAATAATTTCATTCAATTAATTTCTTGATGAATGTGTTTCCTTCTGGTCACCACACCACTCCCCGTCTAGAAGAGGCTTCTTCTAGACGGTGAGTGGTGTGGTGACCAGGGGCGGCTCGTTATGTAGAGTTAAGGAGCCTCTAATTTCGAGGTCGGCAAGAAATTTTTCCGTTCTGGAACTGCATTAGGAACCAAATAATTTCTGGCTCCGCTCATGCGCACGACGATGACGCGCACTTGTCAATCGTATTTCCGCGCCATCCACGATGAATGAAATTAGTGCATTACCGAATACGCCGTTTTGCTCATGTAGTATAGAGGGCACTTGAAGATTGTCAATTTTAGCACTTGAAAATGTCTTTTTCGATACTTTGTATAGTTGAAAATTGTCATTTTTGACACTTAAAAGTTGTCTTTTATGACAGATGAAAATGGTTATTTTTGACACTTGAAAGTTATCTTTTATGACAGTTGAAAATGGTTATTTTTGAACATTGAAAATTGTCATTTTTGACACTTGAAAGTTGTCTTTTATGACAGTTGAAAATGGTTATTTTTGACACTTGAAAGTTGTCTTTTATGACAGTTGGAAATGGTTATTTTTGAACATTGAGAATTGTCATTTATGGCACTCGAAAATGATAATTTTTAATAGTTAAAAACTCGTTTTTGACATTATAAATATATTTTTCTGCACGTGAAAATGGCTATTTTGCAGAGTTGTAAATGGTAATTTTTGACATTTGAAAACTGTTTTTTTGACACTTGAAAATGGGCATTTTTGACAGATGGTAATTGTATTTGTTGGCAGATGAAAATTGCCATTTTTTGGCAGTTAAAAATTGTCGTTTTTGGCACTTGAAAATTGTCGTTTTTGACAACTGAGAATGGTCATTTTTCAAATTTGAAAATTTTAATTTATGGCACTCGAAAATGATAATTTTTGACAGTTGAAATGATCGTTTTTGACAGTTGGAAAATGCTATTTTTTGCACTTAAAATTGTCAATTTTGGTACTTGAAAATGTCTTTTTCGGCACTTGAAAATGGCCAGTTTGCACAATTGAAAATTGCCCCTTTGACATTTAAAAATGTCCATTTTACACTTTTGGCAATTGCCTTCTTTAACAGTTGAAAATTGTTATTTTGCAGAGTTGTAAATGGTAATTTTCGACATTTGAAAACTGTTTTTTGACACTTGAAAATGGGCATTTTTGACAGATGGTAATTGTATTTGTTGGCAGCTGAAAATTGCCATTTTTGGCAGTTAAAAATTGTCATTTTTGGCACTTGAAAATTGTCGTTTTTGACAGTTGAGAATGGTCATTTTTCAAATTTGAAAATTTTAATTTATGGCACTCGAAAATAATAATTTTTGACAGTTGAAATGATCCTAAAAATGTCCATTTTACACTTTTGGTAATTGCCTTTTTTAACAGTTGAAAATGGCTATTTTGCAGAGTTGTAAATGGTAATTTTCGACATTTGAAAACTGTTTTTTTGACACTTGAAAACGGGCATTTTTGACAGATCGTAATTGTATTTGTTGGCAGCTGAAAATTGCCATTTTTTGGCAATTAATTTTTTCATGTTTGGTACTTGAAAATTGTCGTTTTTGGCAGTTGACAATGGTAATTTTTTAACCATTTATGGCATTTGAAAATGATAAATTTTGACAGTTGTAAAATGTCATTTTTGGGCACTTGAAGATTGTCAATTTTGGCACTTGAAAATGTATTTTTTTCACTTGACGATCGTCAAGTTTGGCACTTGAAAATGTCTTTTTTGGCACTTTGTACAGTTGAAAATTGTCATTCTTGACAGTTGTCTTTTATGACAGTTGAAAATGGTCATTTTTGAACCTTGAAAATTGTCATTTATGGCACTCGTAAATGATAACTTTTGACAGTTTAAAACTATCGTTCTTGACGCTTGGAAAATGTAATTTTTGGCGCTTGACAATTGTGAATTTTGACTTTTTTGCACATGAAAATGGTTATTTTGCACAGTTGAAAATGGTCATTTTTGATAATTGAAAACTGTTTTTTTTGACACTTGAAGATGGCCATTTTTGGCAGTTAAAAATTGTCATTTTTGGCACTCGAAAATTGTCGTTTTTGGCAGTTGAGAATGGTCATTTTTAAAACTTGAAAATTGTCATTTATGACACTCGAAAATGACCATTTTTGACAGTTGAAATGATCGTTTTTGGCAGTTAGAAAATGTCATTTGTTGCATTTGAAAATTGTCAATTTTGGTACTTGAAAATGTATTTTTTGGCACTTGAAAATGGTAGGTTTGTACAGTTAAAAATTGCCTTTTTGACACCTAAAAACGTTCATTTTACACTGTTGGTAATTGCCCTTTTTAGCAATTAAAAATTGTGACATTTAGTATTTAAAAATTTTCATTTTTGGCACCTGAAAATTATCGTGTTTAGCAGTTGACAATGGTAATATTTAAACCATTTATGGCGTTCAAAAATGATCATTTTTGGCAGTTGGAAAATGTCGTCAATTTTGGCACTTAATAATTGTCAAGTTTGGTCTTTTGAAATTGTCTTTTTCGGCACTTTGCACGGATGAAAATTGTCATTTTTGACACTTGAAAATTGTCTTTTTTAACAGCTGAAAAATAGTCATTTTTGAACCTTGAAAATTGTCATCTATAGCACTCAAAAATGAGAATTTTTGACAATTGACAACTATCGTTTTTGACACTTGGGACTTGAAAATTGTGAATTTTGACTTTTTTGCACATGACAATTGTTATTTTGCACAGTTGAAAATGGTCATTTTTGACAATTGAAAAGTGTTTTTTGACACTTGAAAATGGGCATTTTTGGCAGTTAAAAATTGTCATTTTTGGCACTTGAAAATTGTCGTTTTTGGCAGTTGAAAATTATCTTTTTTAACAGCTGAAAACAGTCATTTTTGAACCTTGAAAATTGTCATTTAAAGCACTCAAAAAATGAGAATTTTTGACAATTGACAACTATCGTTTTTGACACTTGGAAAATGCCATTTTTGGGACTTGAAAATTGTGAATTTTGACTTTTTTTGCACATGAAAATGGTTATTTTGCACAGTTGAAAATGGTCATTTTTGACAATTGAAAACTGTTTTTTTGACACTTGAAAATGGGCATTTTTGGCAGTTAAAAATTGTCATTTTTGGCACTTGAAAATGATCATTTTTGACAGTTGAAATTATCGTTTTTGGCAGTTAGAAAATGTCATTTTTTGCATTTGAAAATTGTCAATTTTGGTACTTGAAAATGTCTTTTTTGGCACTTGAAAATGGTTGGTTTGTAGTTGGATTTTTAGCACTTAAAATTTTAACAGTTGAAAATTGCGAAATTTGGCAATTAAAATTTTTCATTTTTGACACCTGAAAATTGTCGTTTTTCGCAGTTGACAATGGTAATATTTTGAACCATTCGAAAATGATAATTTATGCCAGTTGGAAAATGTCATTGTCAATTTTGGCACTTGAAAATGTCTTGTTTGGCACTTAAAAAGGACGTAATGTTACAAAATACAATTCGTCGTTTAATTGATTTTCGTGGACGAAGAACGATGTTACGGATTAAATGCGGGCTATTTTTCGTCTTTATTTAATTCTTTTAGTGCTTCTGCAACAAGTAAACGTTTTTAATGGTTGATTTTTCACTCCTCAAAAAGGAGGCGGTGAGATATATTGTGTATGCTAAATGGCTCTACCATCAAAATTTTCCACGAGCCGCCACTGGTGGTGACTGCCTGGACCGGAATAGGAAAACGAAAATGAGGATCACGGGTAGCCGTGACGTTCGATTAATATAGAGAGGAAAATAAACAACTAGACGACAATTTTTTTTTTGACTTAGGCTTATACCATTCAGTCACGATAGACGAGAAAAATATTACTTGTGAACACACGCTAATTCTTCTTGTACAAAAACCTAATAAATTCGAGTTAAATAAAATAGTAACTGTATATACATACAATTACACTACATTGGTGACCCCGACGTCACGTGATCCATCTCCTCTCGTTGACTTTGAAAATGTTTTATTAGTTAAAAAATACATTTATTTCCCAAATCATACCGTTTTACAATGTACAATATCGAATCTAATAAAAGTGAAGTGAAGTTCTCTACAAACAATAATTTTATGTCCTATGTTATTGGGGCAATTTCATGTTTTTTTTAATATATTTACGGCACGCGTGTTTACGTTTTAGGGCTCATAAACTCTCCGGAATGTCCCTTTTTTATGTCTAGGTAGCCCCCCAGAGCAATAAATCGAAAAGGTCGCTCTCTCCGTGCCCACGCCATTCCGGCCGCGGAATTTCTTGCATTTCCGCTCTCGACGCAGAATATTCAGCTAATTCCGAAGCCATAAATCCTTCCTAATTGCATTCATTTTTACGACGACTGCCCCCGTTTTTTTAACACTTTGCGGTTTCCTCTTCGCGTAATTTATGCACTACGGAACGAAAGCAGACACGATTTAATTCTAATAATAATTGATTCGATTCCAGAAGTACTACATAGTCCAGAAATTACATAAAGGTGATGATTATTCAAAAAGTTGATTTTTTCGATTTTTTTCATTTTCCAGTTTTCTTTGCGAACGCGTCACGGACTTCAAATTGACATTTGTGGTTGTGCAAGTGCATTTTCTGAAAGGTCTTGAAGGGATCTTTCCAGTGACGTATAGAAATCCCCAATCGAACCAGTGGTTTCTGCAGAAAATCAACGGTTTCTTGCTTTTGTGTGCCCGATTGTTTTTTTTAGACCCGATTGGTAAATTTTCGCATTTTAACATTTGTTTGTGCGTGTGTGTGTGTGTGTGTGGGTGGTATAAACAAATACCGTAATATTCAAATCGTGAATATTCGTCCTAGAGTGGACACGGTCGAGCCAAGGTTTCGCAAGTGTTCTTGCGTCACCTCGAACGGACGTCCGAACGAGCGGCAATGTCATAATTCGACGTCTAAATTAAGCTTGAATGTCATTCCATTCAGTCGAGGATTGCCCAATACCGCGAACGACAAATTGTGGGTCAATAATTAACCAAAATTAGCATCGCTCGTGAGGATGGTTGCGTGTCAATCCGCAATTAAACCGAACTCATTTTGAAAATGTTACATTTTTTTCCTTGGATTTACAATTTTCTACAATATCTTTACGCGAATGATCGCGAATTCTAGTCGGAAGCAATTTGTAGTTTTTAGCAGTGACGGCCGAGGTAGCAGAGGCGGTAATACAGATCTCTGCAACCGACCCTACCCATCTGCTACCTCGGCCGTATCATGAGTCACCCCAAACAGCTAGGGTCGGTTGCAGAGATCTGTATTACCGCCTCTGCTACATCGGCCGTACCATGAGTCACCCCGCGAGCCGTCGCCGGTTTTTAGAAGATTTAACGTGACGCGGCGAGACTGATCATGCAAGTTATCCAAATCATGCATGTTACAAAAAAAAACGTGACACGGGTTCAAGATCTCTCAATTATTGAACAACAAAAGCTGTTGATAACAACAGGACGCGAACGCATTCATTGTTTCCTATCCTTATCACACCCGGTTACTGCCTTCACACACGAATAATACGATCACTCATTGTTTGTTCCTCTAATCGTTGATATAATGGACATTGGACAATTACGAAATCGCAGCTGGTAATTGAGTAACCGTCAAATAATGGAATAAAAGTTTGTAATTAACTGGCAATCAACACCTTCCATGTTTCGTTGTTTTTTTCTCCATCAAGGACGATTGCGATCGAGAAAAAATTTTGGTGATTTATACGTTTCCATTTTTTTTTGTGTGTGTTTAAACGTGAATAACGCAACGCGTTATTGGATAATGGTGATTTTTTTTTCTTAACAAGCGTTATTAATTATTCCATTCATTCCATTCTATTTCTACACGAGTGGGAGTTGCGTAGTTATGTCATTAAAGCTAATCCGTTGATTAGAAGAAAAAAAAATATAACTACGAAATACCAAGTATTTCTTGCCTAAGGATTTCGTAAATAAAAAAATAGAACGACGAAACGGATTAGTTTGTTTTGATATTTTTTTACAATTGATTAAATTTATTATACAATTTACACGTATAGAATTCATCAAAAATCACAAAACATTCATTACAATTGATTAACTAATTTACACGAAAATTCAGCGAAAATCGCAAAACATTCTTTAAAATTGATTAAATAATTTGCGCGAAAATTCACCGAAAATCACAAAACATTCTTTAAAATTGATAACCTAATTTGCACGAAAATTCAGCGAAAAGCACAAAACATCCCTTCACCGGATTTTGAAATCTATTTTTTAAAAACTTTTTTGTAATTTTTAGTGACTTTTTTTCTAGAATTAACTAGATGATTTTAATGTTCCTTTACGACGTATATTTTATTTTGAGTTTTTTATTTTTTATTTTTTTAAATATTTTTTTATGATTTTTTGTGACCTTTTCTGGAATTGAGTAGATGATTTTAATGTTCATTTGCGACGTATAATTTTATTTTCGATTTTTCGTACCCAGGTTTGCAATTTCGAGTCTACAAAACGTCACCAAAGATCACAAAAAAGATGGTGTATGCATCTTTAAAAACAAATAAACCTGGGGAGGAAAAACCCAAAATAAAATTATACGTCATAAATGAACATTAAAATCATCTAGTCAATTCGGGTCTACGAAACGCCACAAAACAATTGATTAACTAATTTACACGTATAGAATTCACCAAAACTCACAAAACATTCCTTACAATTGATTAACTAATTTGCACGAAAATTCACCGAAAATCACAAAACATTCTTTACAATTGATTAATTAATTTACACGACAATTCAGCGAAAATCAAAAAACATCCCTTCACCGGATTTTGAAATCAATTTTTTGATCTTTTTTGTGATTTTTTGTGACTTTTCCGGAATTGAGTAGATGATTTTAATGTTCATTTACGACGTATATTTTATTTTAAGTTTTCCCCAGGTTTGCAATTTCGAGTCTATAAAGCGTCACCAAAAATCACAAAACATCCCTTCACTAGATTTCGAAATCAATTTTTTTTTAAAGATGGATATACCATATCTTTTTGTGATTTTTGGTGACGTTTTGTAGACGTCACCAAACAATTGATTAACTAATTTACTCGTATGAAATTTATCAAAAATCACAAAACATCCCTTCTCACCAGATTTCGAAATCTATTTTTTTTAGATACACCACATCTTTTTTGTGATTTTGGTGACGTTTTGTAGACTCAAATCGACTAGATGATTTTAAAGTTTAGTCACGACGAATTGTTTTATTTTGAGTTTTTCGTCCCCAGATTTGCAATTTCGAGTCTACAAAGCCTCACCAAAAATCACAAAAAAGATGGTGTATTCATCTAAAAAAAAATAAACCTGGCGAGGAAAAACCCAAAATAAAATTATACGTCGTAAATGAACATTAAAATCATCTAGTCAATTCGGCTCTACGAAACGTCACAAAACAATTTATTAACTAATTTACACGTGTAGAATTCACCAAAAATCACAAAACATCCCTTCACTAGATTTCGAAATCAATTTTTTTTAAAGATGGATATACCATATCTTTTTGTGATTTTTGGTGACGTTTTGTAGACGTCACCAAACAATTGATTAACTAATTTACTCGTATAAAATTTATCAAAAATCACAAAACATCCCTTCTCACCAGATTTCGAAATCTATTTTTTTTATAGATACACCATATCCTTTTGTGATTTTGGTGATGTTTTGTAGACTCGAATTGACTAGATGATTTTAATGTTCATTTACGACGTAGAATTTTATTTTGAGTTTTTCGTCCCCAGGTTTGCAATTTAGAGTCAATAAAGCGTCACCAAAAATCATAAAAAAGATGGTGTATTCATCTTAAAAAAATATAAACCAGAGGAGGAAAAACCCAAAATAAAATTATACGTCGTAAATGAACATTAAAATCATCTACTCAATTCGGCTCTACGAAACGTCACAAAACAATTTATTAACTAATTTACACGTGTAGAATTCACCAAAAATCACAAAACATCCCTTCACTGGATTTCGAAATCAATTTTTTTTAAAGATGGATACACCATATCTTTTTTATGATTTTTGGTGACGTTTTTTAGACGTCACCAAACAATTGATTAACTAATTTACTCGTATAAAATTTATCAAAAATCACAAAACATCCCTTCTCACCAGATTTCGAAATCTATTTTTTTTATAGATACACCATATCCTTTTGTGATTTTGGTGATGTTTTGTAGACTCGAATTGACTAGATGATTTTAATGTTCATTTACGACGTAGAATTTTATTTTGAGTTTTTCGTCCCCAGGTTTGCAATTTAGAGTCAATAAAGCGTCACCAAAAATCATAAAAAAGATGGTGTATTCATCTTAAAAAAATATAAACCAGAGGAGGAAAAACCCAAAATAAAATTATACGTCGTAAATGAACATTAAAATCATCTACTCAATTCGGCTCTACGAAACGTCACAAAACAATTGATTAACTAATTTACACGTATAGAATTCACCAAAAATCACAAAACATCCCTTTACTAGATTTCTAAATCTATTTTTTTTTTAAGATGGATACATCATATCTTTTTATGATTTTTTTCTAAATCTGTTTTTTTTTAAGATGGATACATCATATCCTTTTTGTGATTTTTGGTGATGTTTTTTAAACTCGAATTGATTAGTTGATTTTAATGTTCGTTTACAGCGTAATTGCAAACCTTAGCAAAAACTCAAAATAAAATATATACACAATTTGAATTTCTCCAAATTTATTAAAAACTGAGGCTAATTTAATATTCTTCAAAAATCACCAAACAATGAATGAACTAATTTACACGTATAAAATTTACCGAAAATCACGAAACATCCCATCACCAGATTTCGAAATCTATTTTTAATGGATACACCATTTTTGGTGACGTTTTGTAGACTCAAATTGACGAGATGATTTTAATGTTTAATTCACGACGTATAATTTTATTTTGGGTTTTTCGTCCCCAGGTTTATTTTTCTTAAGAATTTTTTTTTTTTGTGATTTTTGGTGACGTTCATTTACGACGTATCGTTTTATTTTGAGTACCCAGGTTTGCAATTTCGAGTCTACAAAACGTCACCAAAAACCACGAAAAAGATTGTGTATCCATCTTTAAAAAAAATGAACCCGGGGTGAAAGATCCGGTTTTCGTGTTTTCTTTAATTTTTTCTCTTACATACAACTGGCTTTCTTACAATTTTGAGACTACAAAAATCAAATCACTAAAGATCATTGAATTTCGCATAAATCTCTTATTCTAAATCCGGATTTGCGCATTTACCGAAAGCTAAATAAAGTGCCACAGACTGGAAACTCTCCAAATTTATTAAAAATCGAGGCTAATTGAATATTCTTTAAAAACCACCAAAAAATTAATTAACCAATTTACACGTATAAAATTTACCGAAAATCACAAAATCCCATCACCAGATTTCGAAATCTATTTTTAAGATGGATACATCATTTTTTGTGATCTTTGGTGACGTTTTGTAGACTCGAATTGACGAGATGATTTTAATGTTTAATTTATGACGTATAATTTTATTTTGGATTTTTCGTCCCCAAGTTTATTTTTCGTAAGAAACATTTTTTTTTTGTGATTTTTAGTGACGTTTTGTAGACTCGATTTGACTAGATGATTTTAATGTTCATTTACGACGTATAATTTTATTTTGGGTTTTTCGTCCCCAGGTTTATTTTTCTTAAGAAAATTTTTTTTGTGATTTTTGGTGACGTTTTGTAGACTCGATTTGACTAGATGCTGTTAATGTTCATTTACGACGTATCGTTTTATTTTGAGTTTTTCGTACCCAGGTTTGCAATTTCGAGTCTACAAAACGTCACTAAAAATCACAAAAAAAGATGGTGTAACCATCTTCAAAAAAATAAACCCGGGGACGGAAAATTCAAAATAAAATTATACGTCGTAAAAGAACTTTAAAATTATCTAGTCAATTCGAGTCTACAAAATCTCACCAAAAATCACAATAAAGATGGTGCTTTAAAAAAAATAAACTTGGGGACGAAAAACCCAAAATAAAATTATACGTCGTAAATTAAATATTAAAATCATCTAACCAATAGTTGTCGCCAATCTGTTGACTATTTATTTGCGACGAATAATTTTATTTTGGCTTTTTCGTTCCCGGTTTTTGTGTTTTCTTTAATTTCTTCTCTTACAGCTGGATTTCTTACAATTTTGAGACCACAAAATTCATCCAAAATCACTAAAGATCATTGAATTTCGCATAGATCTCTTATCGTAAGTCTGGATTCGCGCATTTACCGAAAGCTAAATAAAGTGCCACAGACTTGAAACTCTCCAAATTTATTAAACACCGAGGCTACTTCGAGATTCACCAAAAATCACAAAACATTGCTTCGCCGAATTTCGAGATAATCTTTTCCAAGATTTTTGGTGAATCTGAAAGTTGAAATATTCCTCAAAAAAATTAAGGTGAAAACTGCGAACGGAAAAAGCAAAATGAAATTATTACAGTAGAACGTCTATTATCCGAACGTTGATTATCCGAACGTCGATTATCCGAACGTCGATTATCCGAACGTCGATTATCCGAACGTCGACCAACCGAACTACTACCACCTACAATCCTCTCGAACCTGTCACTTCCAAGTTGCCACTACTCGATTAACTAAATTTTACCGATTGAAAGTAAACTCTCTGTGGTTATTAAAGATATATTATAAATAAATATGTTTTTTTATTCACCTGCACATAAATATATAATTTATATAATTATATTATATAATTTCTCTGCGGAAAGTACATCTCTTCTAAGTAGTTACTTAGAGAACAGAAGACAACATGTATACGCAAATAATAGATTGTCTAACATAGCTGACATAAAATACGGTGTCCCTCAAGGATCTGTCCTAGGGCCTGTATTGTTTCTGCTATGCGTAAGCGATCTACCAAAAATGTATTTGCGAATTAGTACAATTTGATTATCCGAAAAAAACGATTTTCCGAACACCCATGTCCCCCAATTAGTTCGGATAATCGACGCTCTACTGTATTATTAAATGTACATTTCAGAATACCAAGTGTCCAGATTAACTCCAGTTAATATAATATTTGTTATTTTACAAATACATAAATATCCTAAGGTTGCAAAAATATTTCAAAACCCGACACGCCCTTCACACTTAAAATCCAAACTGAAAACATTGGCGTATCATGTGCTAGCGCGCGTGGGCGCGGGCGGCCGAAAGTGCGCAAGAACCGATTGGTCCATCTGCCCCCCCGGATTTCGTTTCACAACTGAAACAACACCAGTTTCGCCAGTTTTTGTAAATGTGCACAGCGGAGCCAGGTGATGTTTCGAAAATTTCGATTTTGTAACACGCTCGCTCGCGCGCGCGCGTACGACACGTGGCAAATCACGAATACGACATAAAATTAAGACACTCTTGCGACACATTGCGAAAATTAATAATAATGAAATCATATTCGCAACGTTAAATATTGATTATTCATCGAACGGCGATGGCGATGCGTCCCGCCGCGTATTTTGAAATTCCATTGTGCCATTTTTTTCGGCTCGCACACACACAAAGTTCACTCTTTGCAAAGTGAAATCTTTCCAAACAATAACGAGGATATGAATATCTAATCAGCTGCACCTGTAAGCGAGCTCTTGCAGTTGAATGCGTTTCGAGTTGGGCGTTGTCTCGGGTTTAATGGAATTAAAACGGGGCAGAGTTTTATATTTTGAAATGGAAGGATTTGCCAGCGAACCAAATTGCGTCAATTCTCAAGTTATGTTTTTAATCAACGGTATTAAAAAAAATCAATGGATCTTTGCGTGCACGTCATAACGTATGTTCATTTAAAAAAATTAAGTTGGTAACACATATTGAGGTTATGTTACTTGCGGCGTGTTCGTACCGATAAATTAATTTGCTGTGACAAACGTCAATTTCTAACATTTTTTTTTAAATAAAAAATCATGGCACACTTGAGGTTTTTTTTTAATGAACATACGATACATTTTCATGCGTTTATTCTCTCTACGGTAAGTTGAATTAGACGCAATCATTTGGCGCGAAAACTCGGTCTTGGGTAATGATGTACAAGATTTCTGCAACTGACTGTATCTCTTTTTATGATCTCATTTTTGCCTCTTTACGATGACGTCACACGAAGATTCGCGACAAAGATATCAAGGACTTTGCTGCTGCTGCTGCTGATGTCGTTATCCAGTCTGCGCCTCCCAATTCATACCATTAAACCATCATAATCAAATGACAACGGTTAAATTCCGTCTGGCGTTTACGTAATGCGAATTCGTAATTTGCAAATTAACCTCGGGGTAATGTTTGCTCGAACGTTTCGTCATTCCGCAAACGCAGACCGACCGACACCGAATATTTTTCCGCTTCTGGAAATTTTCCACGCACGCCAAGAGGACAAACACCAGTGACTATTTAATGATTTGAGAGATACACACAGTCGTAAACATGTTGACACACCATGTTTTCCACATATTATGTAGATAAGTTTTTGTTGAGAATTTAGAATGGGAAACAGTGGTGGCTCGCTGGATGATTCATGGTAGGGCCGAGGTAGCAGAGGTGGCAATACGGATAAGTAACGTACGTTGCAGAGATCTGTATTACCACCAGTAATAGTGGATGTTCGCAACGGAAGAAAATTTGACCGAAACAGCAAAATTTATAAGAAATTTCCATGTGAAATCGAGGCAACTTCCCAAAATTGAAACTTTTCTGATCGCAAAAAATCAATAAAACGCAATTTTTGTGTTTCGCCTTAGTACACACGAGTTATTAGATTTTGATATAACAATTTTAATTTTAAATCTGTAACCCGAGAGCACATTTTCGGCCATCTGCTCTTTCCTAAACCGAAAATAGAAAAGGTAACGGCAGCGACTTGATGTAAAGTAAACGCCTAATGTTTAATTAAGTGTGAAATTCGAAACGATTTTGATACATGGGCGTTTACACGTGCGTAAATGAAATATTAATTAGTCCCGCATGGCCTGCTACGTAGGATAATTAATAGAATTATGTAAGCGACGTAAAAATGTAAGTCATTCACAAAACGAGCCGAGCTGGCATTGATTTTCTTCCATTTTCTTAATATGGCTTCGCGCACACGGTCAAGTACTTACGTATTCATTCATACGGATACTCTCAACAATACGCAGCATATGCTGGGCATTCATAATTCGCAAGAGGATCAACCCGAAAAATGTTAAAGCTAAGCAGAAAAATTAATGGTGTAAATTAGGTTGCATATTTAAAGCTTCGTGCGTCTTTTTACACTAATTAAAACTCGTTGAATTAAACGAAGTAAAGAGCTTATATGATTTTTTTTTATTGAAAAAAGATAAAATTGTAACTAATAAATATTTTTGTAGAATTTATTAATACTCAAAAAATATATTCTCGTCAAGGATTTAATATTGAGAAGTGATACGATAAGTTACCTATGAATTTGTAATTGTGGGCAGTTAAAGCTAAGCAGAAAAATTAATGGTGTAAATTGGGTTGCATATTTGAAGCTTCGTGTGTCTTTTTACACTAATTACTATTGACTCATTAAACGAAGTAAAGAGCTTACATGATTTTTTTTTAATTGAACATGGATAAAATCGTAACAGTAATAAATATTTTTAAAGAACTTATTAATACTCAAAAATCTATTACTAACACCCAAAGACCACAGGTCGATAGCCTATTTGGCTTTACAAGGAACACCATTGTTTACTTTTGTGTTCATGATGAGCCACAGAATTGTGTTGCTGAGTTGGCGATGCCTGAGAGAGAGAAACATAGCAGGCATGTCTGAGATTAATTCAATTTTTTAAATCTCATGACGTAATAATATGCGACATGACTCATTTATTTTTACAGCCAACTCTGAAATAAAATTTTGTGGCTCACACGATATGTTGCTTTTATTTAGCAAATAAATATACAGTACGTTTTTTTTTATCGTGGGCCATAGGTTTTTACATCCTAAAAATTATACCTTGTGTTAATGTATATTTTAACATAGAATTTTAAAGCAAATTTTAGTTAGTAATAAATCAATTACTTTTCCACATGATGTGCTTAATCAGATTAACTTAAACATGTTTTATTCCATTAAAAAATGAAATTAATTCACTAATCAATCTGACATTTTAGAAATTCAAGGTACTTTGATTATGTTTGCTCAGTTATTTATTTTAAATAATTTCATTTTCTAATGGAATAAAACATGTTTAAATTATTCTGACTAAGAAATCTTGTAGAAAAATAATTGATTTATTACTAACTAAAATTTCCTTCAAAATTTTATGATAAAATATATAATAGCACGAGGTATAATTTTTAGCATGTAAAATCCTATGGCCCACGATAAAAAAAATACCCTGTATGTATGATTACTAATATATTTTATATTTTTTGTTTCGTTGATTTTTATTCACTTTTGTATTAAAGAGGGATCTCATAAATAAATAAATATTTCTCTTAGAGGATTTAATATTGAGAAGTGCTAGAGCTGGCCACAAAATTTTTTTGAGAAGTGATACAAGTTTTTAGTAAATGATCAAAATATAATTAGTGAATATTTACTACACTTTAATTTTATATTCGGACAGATAAGGGAAAATAAGCAAATCGCGCCCGTAGATTTTATTTATGGAATTTTAATCTAAGGCAAATACTGATAGGGTTTAGTGGATTGGTAAATATCGTCGGTCTTGTTTGCAAACATGCTCCGAATTTGCTAACTGTGCCACGTCAAAACAAACATCGCGAGATAAACTTTCGATAATGCACATGAAATATAACGGAGATAGAGGGCTTACCTAACAAACGCCAATCTCAGGTTGCGCAAGTTCAATATCTTTTTTTTTTGTGGAAACGAATCGTTTGGGTTTTCACAAAAATTCTTAACAAAAAAAAAAAACAATAATATCATTTTTTGTGGAAACGAAAACATGCCGAATCCTTTGGATTTTCCGACCTCGCAAAAATGTTCCTTAACAAAAAAAAAAACAATTCCCACAAACTTGATAAATTTACTCAAAATATTTAATAAAAGAGAAATACAAATGCAAACATTCAATCTCTAATTTTGGCATTTAAATTATCAAAATCAAATTTTTGGCAATTTTCGTTGACTTGACTTGAATATTTCTTAATACCGTTTTAAAATACACCAAATTCGCCACATTTTGGCATTTAAATGATCAAAAAGAAATGACGCATTCGGTAACTAAGCAGTTTTCCTAAATCAAAAACGATTTTGTTGAGTTTGAATCTGGAGAATTATCAAAATCAAATTTTGGCAATTTTTGTTCACTCGACGAGAATATTTCTTATCATTGTTTTAAAATGTACTATATATAAAACCAATTAAGTTTACGCTTTCCAAAAATTCCAACCAAAATAAAAGTTATGAATTTTTGAAATTGCGCCTGCACTTGGCTCAAAATTTTAGGTATAAATTAAAAAATTATAAAAAAATATTAATCGTCAGGATTATCTTTTCCAAATTCTTACAGAGAGTTTTGCATCTGTTTATTAACGAATTCATCTTACATTTTTCAAAAATTCCAACCAAAACGAAAGTTATGAATTTTTGAAATTGCGCCTGCACTTGGCTCAAAATTTTAGGTATAAATTAAAAAAATATAAAAAAATATTAATCGTCAGGATTATCTTTTCCAAATTCTTACGGAGAATTTTGCATCTGTTTATTAACGAATTCATCTTAAGTTTTTCAAAAATTCCAACCAAGACGAAAGTTATGAATTTTTGAAATT
This sequence comes from Ocypus olens, assembly GCA_910593695.2. Lineage (NCBI taxonomy): Eukaryota > Metazoa > Arthropoda > Insecta > Coleoptera > Staphylinidae > Ocypus > Ocypus olens. The sequence continues at coordinate 2,323,617 of OU343048.1, forward strand.
GCGCCTGCACTTGGCTCAAAATTTTAGCAATAAATGAAAAAATTATAAAAAAATATTAATCGTCAGGATTTTCTTTTCCAAATTCTTACAGAGAATTTTGCATCTGTTTATTAACGAATTCATCTTAAGTTTTTAAAAATTCCAACCAAAATAAAAGTTATGAATTTTTGAAATTTCGCCATTAAATTGATTGATTTTTGAGAATCAAATGACGCTTTCGAAAGTTGAGCGGTTTTTCGAAATCAAAACCGCGATTTTGTCGAACTTCGAAAATTTCAGAATTTGACAATTCTGGTTTACTTCATACGAAAATTTCTTAGCTGTGTTTTAAAATGCGGTAATTTCGATACATTTTGGCATTTAATTTATCAAAATAAAGTGACGCTTTCGAAAGTTAAGCAGTTTTTTTTTTTAAATCAAAACCGCGATTTTGTCGAAAATTTAGGATTTTGACAATTCTGGTTTACTCGATACGAAAATTTCTTAACTGTGTTTTAAGATACGGTAATTTCGATACATTTTGGGATTCAATTTATCAAAATCAAATTCGACTTTCTGAGGATAAGCAGTTTTTTTTTTAATCGAAACCGCGATTTTGTCGACTTTGAACTTCGAAAATTTCGGTTTTTGACAATTTTAGTTTACTTGATACGAACATTTCTTAACTGTGTTTTTTTAAATACGGCAATTTCGATACATTTTGTCGTTTGATCAAAATCAAATTTCGCTTTTTGAGGTTGAGCAGTCTTTTAAAATTAAAAACATGTTGATTTTTAATTTTGAAAATTTCGTATTTCATTCATTTTCGTGCAATTGGCATGAACATTTCTCAATATTTAAAAAAAATCAAGTCTAACCACTCTAGAGTACTATTTATCTGAAAAAAAAATTCTGGGGCTTCTGGGAACACAAAATGACACTTGTCCAAAAAAAAGTGCTTAATTGGACTCGAAACGCCAAAACAACAAAAATATACTATATTCTCTACATTTCAACATATACGTCATTAAATTTAGTACTTCACTTTTATTGTATTTTTTGAAATATGAAAGATATTCACACAAGATATTCGAAATTTCACTTTTTTATTCCTCGAGTGATAAAAAAATTGAAAAACAATTTCCACACTTAAAATTTTCCAAATTTACTCAAAATACATTCTGCTTGATAATTCTGCAAGAAATACAAAATATTCCACGACTAAATTTTGAAATAATTACACAAGAAATTCGAAATTTCACTTTTTTTTTCGAGTGACAAAAAAATTGAAAAACAATTGCCACACACTTAAAATTTTCCAAATTTACTCAAAATACATTGCGCTTAATAATGCTGCAAAATATTCAAAATATTACACGAACATTTTTGAAATAATTTAATAAGAAATTCGTCATTTCACTTTTTTTTCGAGTGACAAAATAAAAATGAAAAACAATTGCCACGTACTTATAATTTTCTAAATTTACTCAAAATACATTCTGCTTGATAATTCTGCAAGAAATTCAAAATACTCCACGACAAAATTTTGAAATAATCACACAAGAAATTTGAAATCACATTTTTTTTTCAAGTGACAAAAAAATTGACAAACAATTGCCACACACTTAAAATTTTCCAAATTTACTCAAAATACATTCTGCTTGATAATTCTGCAAGAAATTAAAAATATTCCACGACAAAATTTTGAAATTTACACAAGAACAAATTTTTATTTCGAAATTTCACTTTTTTTCTGAGGTTGCGGGGAATTGTTAAATGCAAAGAATGCAACATTTGAACACACCGATCTGATTTGACAGACGTTGGGATTCACTCTTAATTTTTGACCTCGAGTGGTGAAACTGCACAACTTACCGTTAATTTCCTGCAAAGGAATTAAATCATTAAAAATATTTAACAGTTAGGGAAAAAAAATCTAAAAAAACAAATATATTAAATAATTTTTTATATTTATTTTATGGACAACAGCATTACCGTAACGACTTATATTCACAAATGCAAAGCTATATACAACATGTACATACTTAAAAAATATAAATTAGGAAATTACCTGTACATAATTAGTTACATTACATACCAGAAATAGGGCCAAATTGAAAAATAAAAAATAATTAATCTGACCGAGATCACAAGTCTTTTTCTATATACAAAATCCTATTGCATCACGATAACAATGAACAAATTGTACTTATCATCTATAAAAAAAAATAATCAACATCATTTGGTACATTGCAAACGTTTCTCTCTTTTCCATCATCATATAATAATATATTTATATTTTCAAGTATAAATAAAAAAAAACGAAAGAAAAAAAAATGGGAAATTTGGTGTTTTGCTTCCGTGTGTGTGTGTGTGTGTGTAAAATCGTGTACATACATTATAGAAATAAATAAAGCGCGCGAGAGATATAAGAAGATGCGAATCAGTCTTTTTCTTTTTCGAAATAAATAACCCCTAACGACTAACAAACAGAAAAAAATTATTAATAAAAACAAAAATATCGTGATGCTACTAGATCCCACCGTTTATCAATCAGTTCGAAATATCACTAAAGGGGGTCGTGAAAAATAAATAAATTTTAAAATACCCTTATTATTTGCAAGACAACAAATCGCGGCCCCCATTTTCGAAATTTTGAAAGGACGCGTCACCCTCTCGGTTCGTCTCCAAAACACTTTGTGTAACACTTTGATGTGATGTGATCGAAGTGTTATACAAAGTAAAAAGTGTTTTATTCCGTATAACGAAGTGGAAGCTTCCTGCATAACAAATATCTATACTTTGATCAATGGATCTTTGCGTGCACGTCATAAATATCTGAATATGTTCGTGCGTTTATTTCAACGATAAGTTAAATTAGACGCAATCATGTGTCGTCCAAGGCGAGAAAACTCAGTCTTGGGTGGTGACTGACACGCAAAGATCCATTGGTCAAACTATACTTAGAGGAAATTTCGTTGATTTTGTTTCTTTGCGTTGCCTGTTAGGATTCGCAACTTTCAATTAAGTCTTTCATCACACAAATCGCATTGCTCTATTGTGAGTCGCAACTTTTGGATTAAGATCAAGTCGCATCACTTTTCTTCTTGTCGAGAGGGGTAAACGCGTCCGCTGTACACACGCGTCGTTTTTTGTTGTTGTTGTTGTTGTTGTAATTGATTTCTTTTTTTTACAAATGGCGACACACACGTCCGTCGTATTAGATATATTCCTACAAACACAGCTCCGTTCGTTTCTTTGCACATATAACAAATAAAATAACAAATCACAAGTGGGGTTGGTTGGTGGTTCACAGTTATTCATCGTCGTAAAAGCTACATTCGGGGACGAGCTGATCGCACGCCCTCGACTGGAAGTCCCTGTCCTCCTTCGCCAGCCAGGGATGGTAGAAGATGTCGTCGGAGGTGATCCGTTCCGAGGGCTCCCTTCTCAGCAGGGACCGTATCAGGCAGCGGGCCCGCGACGACAGGCACTCCGGGATCACGAAATGGCCGCGGGAGATTTTCGCGAAGAGGGACGCGTGCTCGGAATCGTTGAAGGGATACCTGAAACAATGGAAACATAAACGTAAACAACAATTCGCAATTGTTTAACTTAAATCTGAGCGAATGTTTCAATGGACAGTACGATGGTGTTCGATGTCGCTCGTTAATGTTCGCTCGCTAAAGGAGGCAGATAAATAGTTATAAAAAATTTAGTCGAGAGTGCGCATTTTGAAAAGCAGCGAGTTTGATAGAAAATTCCGGAAAAACCAGTGATAAGCCATTTCCGGATTTTTCTTTCATTTTAAAGCTACTTATGATTGGAATGTTTCCTGTGAAATTCATTAAAATCCATCGAGGGGATTTCGTGAAAATTACGAAAATTTAATCGAGAGGAGTTTGATTGAAAATTCCGGAAAAACTAGTGATAACCCATTTTTGGATTTTTCCTTCATTTTAAAGCTGCTTATGATTGGAATGTTTCCTGTGAAATTTATTAAAATCCATCGAGGGGATTTCGTGAAAATTACGAAAATTTAATCGAGAGGAGTTTGATTGAAAATTCCGGAAAAACTAGTGATAACCCATTTCCGGATTTTTCTTTCATTTTAAAGCTACTTATGATTGGAATGTTTCCTGTGAAATTCATTAAAATCCATCGAGGGGATTTCGTGAAAATTAAAAAAATTTAATCGAGAGTGCGGATTTCGCACAGCAGCGAGTTTGATGGAAAATTCCGGAAAAACTAGTGATAACCCATTTCCGGATTTTTCTTTCATTTTAAAGCCACTTATGATTGGAATGTTTCCTGTGAAATTCATTAAAATCCATCGAGGGGATTTCGTGAAAATTACGAAAATTTAATCGAGAGGAGTTTGATTGAAAATTCCGGAAAAACTAGTGATAACCCATTTTCGGATTTTTCTTTCATTTTAAAGCTGCTTATGATTGGAATGTTTCCTGTGAAATTCATTAAAATCCATCGAGGGGATTTCGTGAAAATTACGAAAATTTAATCGAGAGGAGTTTAATGGAAAATTCCGGAAAAACTAGTGATAACCCATTTTTGGATTTTTCCTTCATTTTAAAGCTGCTTATGATTGGAATGTTTCCTGTGAAATTCATTAAAATCCATCAAAGGGATTTCGTGAAAATTAAGAAAATTTAGTCGAGAGTGCGCATTACGCACAGCAGCGAGTTTGATGGAAAATTCCGGAAAAACTAGTGATAACCCATTTTCGGATTTTTCTTTCATTTTAAAGCTGCTTATGATTAGAATGTTTCCTGTGAAATTCATTAAAATCCATCGAGGGGATTTCGTGAAAATTACGAAAATTTAATCGAGAGGAGTTTGATTGAAAATTCCGGAAAAACTAGTGATAACCCATTTTCGGATTTTTCTTTCATTTTAAAGCTGCTTATGATTGGAATGTTTCCTGTGAAATTCATTAAAATCCATTGAGGGGATTTCGTGAAAATTAAGAAAATTTAATCGAGAGGAGTTTGATGAAAAATTCCGGAAAAACTAGTGATAACCCATTTTCGGATTTTTCTTTAATTTTAGAGCTGCTTATGATTGGAATGTATCCTGTGAAATTAATTAAAATCCATTGAGGGGATTTCGTGAAAATTAAAAAAATTTAATCGAGAGTGCGGATTTCGCACAGCAGCGAGTTTGATGGAAAATTCCGGAAAAACTAGTGATAACCCATTTCCGGATTTTTCTTTCATTTTAAAGCCACTTATGATTGGAATGTTTCCTGTGAAATTCATTAAAATCCATCGAGGGGATTTCGTGAAAATTACGAAAATTTAATCGAGAGGAGTTTGATTGAAAATTCCGGAAAAACTAGTGATAACCCATTTTCGGATTTTTCTTTCATTTTAAAGCTGCTTATGATTGGAATGTTTCCTGTGAAATTCATTAAAATCCATTGAGGGGATTTCGTGAAAATTAAGAAAATTTAATCGAGAGGAGTTTGATGAAAAATTCCGGAAAAACTAGTGATAACCCATTTTCGGATTTTTCTTTAATTTTAGAGCTGCTTATGATTGGAATGTATCCTGTGAAATTAATTAAAATCCATCGAGGGATTTCGTGAAAATTAAGAAAATTTAATCGAGAGGAGTGATGAAAAATTCCGGAAAAACTAGTGATAACCCAGTTTCGGATTTTTACACCCTGTATGTATACATAATTTGCTCTATTTACGTTTCGCTGTGTATCGTTGTTATAATATTTGTACGTTCCCTTTCGCGTGAAATCCGGTTCGCCATCAATTGACGTCGACGACGATCGACAACTGGCGGCGACTTTTTCAACGCGCGCGCGTCTTTTGTTTTTTTTTCCGCGACCGACCCGGTTCCAAGGACCGGGTTCCGTGTCGCAGCCTAGAAACACGCATCCGGACGAAGAAAGGCGGGCGCCTTAATAATTAAGCGGTTTATGGAGGATGATAATAAAAATTCACGAGGCTCTTGCGGTCGGGCGCCAATAAAAATTTATTACCTCCTAAGCAGTTAAAGTATACAAGCACACAAATTGATTACGAGTAGTGCAGTAGCTTCGGAAATCTTGTAAACAAAAAAAATCATTGTAATTGCGTCTAATTTCATGGTGAAATTGTGAGTAACGTACGTATATTTAATTTGTATCCATTAACAACACGTTGACCGCTTTGTCAGTCACCGGTGACTGACACCGAAGTATTCTAGTGGGGCCACGTCAGTCACCGATTACTGTTGACTGCGCCAATTTCCAGCAAATGATAAAAATCGATCGTGACAGAATACTAGTTGACTGCGCCAATTTCCAGTAATGTCAGTTCGACATTTAGAGAAACAGGTACGCAGCTGATCGGTGCACCCGACTCAATTTGAAATCACGATAATGGTAAAATTTTTAAAGCTCAATTATTAACCTTAAAAAAATATATTATGAAATCTAAAACTACCTTTTCACGAGTAATCTGCGATAGAGTTTGCAACAAAGTTTAACTTCCAGTTTTTCTTTCTCTGCAATTCTACCATTTAAAATTATCTCCAAAACCACCTCTGACGCGAGTGATCTTGGCCACCTGCGATCGAGTTTGTAACAAAGTTTAACTTCCAGTTTTATTTTTTTATTTTCCGCAATTCCACCTGCGAATTGCGGATCGCGTGCACTCTTTGTCTTCGGCCCTTAGTATGCGGGGAACAGGTGAACCTGTCGGGTGGGGGGTTATTAGAACGAGATTCTTTTTTCCGTGTTGCGTTCCGAAAGGGTGCTCGTTAATAATTCGGCAGGTGAATGCACCGAGAGATGCGCCTCCTCGAGTCTGTCTACCTGACACGACCCATCGGGTTAGTTTCGGTGCGGCAGGTGCCGATATATCCAAGGGTTTATCTCCGGGCGCGCATTAATTAGGGCAGGTGCAGTAAGGATTTTCGATGTTTTCTTTTTTTCGTTGTTTGTAGACAAGCGGATGCGCGTAGGGCAGTGTCGATGACTCTTTGATGGCATAGCTAGTTAATATTCAATATCGAAAGACGCGTTGTTAAAACTCGTATCTTCCGAGATGTTGGGTAGATGAGATGAGGCTTAAATTACAACTTAACAGTTGTTTTTCCGTGCCCAATACTCAAGGGGTAGAATTAGATAATTAAGATTTTGATGAAAATTTAAATAATAGTTAATAGTTCGTTCGTCCGGACAGACCCATGTTATTTATATTGTAGATATATTCAGTCTGAATATTTTTACTTTCTCCGTTACGAAGTACGATAAAGTATTGTGATCGTGATTTTTTTTTCAAATTTTTTTTTTACAGAAATATCCGTTTTGGGGTCCCTAGATACCATTTTAACAATTTTTGAATTTTTCCATCTTTCATAATTTTGACGTTTTAAACGTCAGTTTCATCCGAGCTTACACAACGCTTAAAATATGATTTCAATTGAAAATAAACCATGAAAACGTAAATATAAATGGCTATGATACCATCAAGTCGGAGAAAGTAACATGATGGCCACATCACCATTTTTTTTCTACTTTGGCAGGTGCCCTTCAGTCACATCAGTTGTTGTATTTGTACTTGGCTAATAATGAGTGATGAAATATCAACAGGGATACATAGTCTGATGATTTGAGTGTTTCAAAAATTTCGACCGGTCTGGCGTGCGTACACGCTATTGCAGCCAGAATACTAGACTTCGTATACACCGGTTTTATACTATTTTTTTTTTTTCAACACACCGTACTTGCGAGCAATCAACCCGTTCAATAACAGTCCATAAATCACTTATTAATCCGCGGTCGTGCAGACACCACGAATGCAAAAAACAGTTGAATTTCCCATGGTCTTTCTCAAGATAGACGATCTGGAAGGAAATCGCTCGGCATAAATTAAAAGTATTCGTTAACTTTCCCAAGCTATGAGCCGTAACGGATTCCCCATATGCCGTTCCTTGGAAGGGAACAGGTGCCTCCGTTTTCAACTGTTTCTTCCTCTTCAAGACGGCGGCGTTCGGGGTGTGTATCGATCGGCACATGTCGTTTTGCGACTTCTCCACAGATTTTTTGATGATTTCTCTTTGTTACGCACGAGCAATTTGGCGAGGAAGCCTTGAACTCGCGCTTCCTCTAAGGATTTTGCGTTTTAATTATTCGCGACCGGTTTTTCCGGCCATTGGTCTTCAGTTGTTGTTCCTTTTGCCATAAGCTACCAAAAAAGAGTACGGACCGCGAAAACATGTTCAACGTGTTTAATTGCCAATTTTATTTATTCGTGTATTCTTTGACCTCTTTTCTTACACAATAACAATAGGAATATAATAAAAAATTCAGGCAGAAAAACCTCTGGTCGATAGCCATTTGGTAGATTAAGAAACCAATATCATTTTATCATATGCCTGTTAATTATACAGTGCGAACGTTGGCTATGGAACGCTCCAAATAAAAAAATCCCCGAATATCTGCGGCCAAAATCCTCCAATACGTCAATCTTATTTTTTGAACGCGTATCTTTTCTGATAGTTGTGTATTTTCATACCCCCACCCCTTTGCGTAATGACGTCATCGCCATTTTTTTAATGGTAACCAATTTTTTATTTCACTAAATTTGTAGTACTTTTTATTCTCTTAACGACTGTGTAAAAATATTTTGTTTTTTTTGTTTTTTTATTTAAGAAATTAAATAAATTATTATTCAAGAAATGAGGCAAATTCCACCAGAAATATTTCAAAATGTAAGGGATGGGTTTTATCACCGATTAGCTTTTTGCCAAAGGAACGGTGCGCATTTTAAACATTTGATACATTAAATAAGTTTTAAAAATTTTTTTTTTCAATTTCTGAAATAAAAAAAACAAAAAAAAAATTTTACACAGTCGTAAAGAGAATAAAAAGTACTACAAATTTAGTGAAATAAAAAAAATGGTTTCCATTAAAAAAAAAATGGCGATGACGTCATCACGCAAAGGGGTGGGGGTATGGAAAATTGACAACTATCAGAAAAGATGCGCGTTCAAAAAATAAGGTTGACGTTTCGGAGGATTTTGGCCGCAGATGATCGGGGAATTTTTTATTTGGAGAGTTCCACAGCCAACGTTCGCACTGTATATGTAGTGCTATTTTAAAATTTGTGTTGATTTCAGGAAAAAATGTTTTTTTATCAGTTTTAAAATTACACTATCATAACCATATTTTGCCTTTTGTATCATCTAAATCTAATAACGAGTTCGGCAGTTGTGGAATTTCAAAAATCAAAATCGTGATTTTTCGTAACTTTGACTTTGAAAACGTGCGATTTTGGCATTTAAAGAAGCTTTCATGAAAAAAATTGCCAGATTTTAAATTGCATTAAATTTGCCATATTTTTATGTTTCATCAACATCAGACAACGCGTTGAGCAGTTGTGCAATTTCAAAAATCAAAATCATGATTTTCTATTTTCGGACTTTAAAAATTGTGCGTTTTCGGCTTCTTACGCTCATTTCTTGAAAAAAAGTTAAACGCCGATTTGAATTTTTACAAAATTCGCTACATTTTGACGTTAGTTTCGTCGAAATCGGACAACGCGTTTGGAAGTTTTGCAATTTCCAAAATTAAAATCGCGAAATTAAAATCTTCAGAAAAATTTTTTGCATTTTGTGTTAATTTTACTAGAAGATTTTTTAATCCATTTTATAATTATACTAAAATTTTATTATCCGTTTTAAAATTACACTAAATTAACCATATTTTGACGTATTTATAAGTCAAGTCTAACAACGTGTTCGGCAGTTACGCAATTTAAAATATCAATATCGTGATTTTCTATTTTCGGACTTTAAAAATTGTGCGATTTCGGCTTCTTACGCTCATTTCATGAAAAAAAGTTAAACGCCGATTTTGATGTTCACTAAATTCGCTACATTTTGACATTGGTTTCGTCAAAATCGGACAAGGCGTATGCAAGTTCTGCAATTTCCAAAATTAAAATCGCGAAATTAAGATTTTCAGAAAAATTCGATTTTTGTATTTTGTGTTAATTTTACGGGAAGATTTTGTAATTTAAAATTATACTGAATTTTCCATATTTTGACGTTTTAATGTTCAAAATATAATTCTGTAATTTAAAAAAAAATCTATTTTCGGATTTTAAAAACGTGCGATTTTGGCTTTTTGCGCTGATTTCAAGGAAAATAAAATTTGAGCAGATTTTAAATTGCACTAAATTTGCCACATTTTGACATTAGTTTCATCAAAATTGGACAACGCGTTGGGAAGTTCTGCAATTTCCAAAATTAAAATCGCGAACTTAAAATCTCCAGAAAAATTTGATTTTAGCATTTTGTGTTAATTTTACGATTTTGTAATCCATTTTAAAATTATACTAATTTTTTCATTTTTTGACGTTTTTATGTTCAAAATCGAACAACGCGTCAGTGAGTTGTGTAATTAAAAAAAAATCTATTTTCGTACTTTGAAAACGTGCGATTTAAGAAATTTTAAATTGCACTAAATTTGCCACATTTCGACTTTAGTTTTACAGAAACCCTCGTACTGTCATTATTGTCTCTTCTTTCTTCAGAAAAAGCTGAATTTGGCGTTTTACATTTGTCAACTGAACAATCGATTTCGAGCTGCTTCTTTTATTTCACAAGACAAAAACTAGATGTTGGTATTTATTATTTCAGAATGTTTTCGACACATTTTCTTCTTCCCGTTCATACTCACCCCCTTGAGGCACGAGTTCATCTGCGTGTGTGTGTGTGGTGAGTTAAGCGACGACAGGTGCTCACCCTTTTTAGGGCCTGTTGCACACGTGTCGATTCCTCGTTTTAGTTTATTTCTCTTCATCGTTCATACATTCTCGTTTGCCATTGCCGAGTTGAGTTATACAAACCTTCAAAATGCTCATATAATTCAAGGACGAATATTAGTGTGTATACTCCATCTACTCATAGATTAGACAGTTTTGACATCTTTAGCGACAAACACTAAAAAATGAAAAGTACCAACACGGCTATGAGAAAAATGTAATTTTGCAGCAAGGTAGTTTGGCACCGGTATACTTCCAATATATTCATACGCGACGTCGCCAATAGACACATTATTAACAGTTTGTTATTATAAAATAATCTTGAATCAAAAAAGAAAGTGTTATTTTTTATTTTTAGATGTAAGCCAGTCGAATTACTTTCCATGTGATTACAATCAGCATTTGCATGGTTATAAGAGCGCAAAATTCGCGAAAATATTCATTTGCATATTTATAAGATCTAAAAATTCCAGAAAATATGCATTTGCATACTTAAACGTCAACAATTTCCAAGGAAATATTGATTATCGCAACCGGCGCGATATAGGAGAGCCACCAGTAAATTTTACCATTCTTTCTCATTACGATTTTATAGATTCGGTAAACGCAAATTTATTTTTAGAGCAGAAACGTGCAACGATTTCGTCAGCAGTTTCTCAAAAAAAAAAACCCAACAATTATTTTCTTTCCAGCACACGAGAATACCCGTTTGTTTACTTTACAACAATTACGTGACCGACGCGAACAAATGCACACACACACGCACGCACTCTAGAAAGTACGCGCACACATCCTCAAAGGCTGGGAACTAATTCATTATTTCAGAGACAAGTTCGCGGCCAGAACGTGACGTGCGAGCTCTTCGCCACCACTTAGAAACGTTTTGTTCGCTGGCAACTTACGATTTACAGTTGGGACGCCGCCGAAGACGCGAAGAATACGAAATCGAGACCTACCTTCCGACTAGCATGGTGTACAGGATGACTCCAAGCGACCACATGTCCGCGGCCTTCCCGGAGTAGTGGGCGCCGGCCTTGAGGATTTCGGGACTCACGTAGGCGGGACAGCCCCGTTTGTCGTGCAGCCAGTCGCTGTCCGGCTCCTCGAGGACGACGGCGTCTTCTAGGGATTCTAATTTTAATTCCGTCCTGTAAAGAGACAAAAAAAGAAAAAAATTAGTACTGTTAATGATGCTACAAAAGGTATACTTATAAAAAGAGAACAAAAAAACAAGAAAAAATCGGTGCTGTTTATGATGCTGCAAAAGCTTTGCTTATTAAGAGAGAGAAAAAAGAGAAAAAAATCGGTGCTGTAGATGATGCTACAACAGGTTTACTTATAAAGAGAAAAATAAAAAATAAAACAGTGCCGTTGATTTGCTACAAAAGCTTTACTTATAAAGAGAGAGAGAGAGAGAGAGAAAAAAGAGAAAAAAATCAGTGCTATAGATGATGCTACGAAAGTTTTACGTATAAAGAGAGAGAAAAAGAGAAGAGAACAGTGCTGTTGGTGATGCTACAAAAGCTTTACTTCTAAAGAGTGCTGTTGATGATGCTACAACAGGTTTACTTATAAAAAGAGAAACAAAAAAACAGTGCTGTTGATGTGCTACAAAAGCTTTACTTATAAAGAGAGAGAAAAAAGAGAAAAAACCAGTGCTATTGATGATGTTACGAAAGTTTTACTTATAAAGAGAGAAAAATCAAGAAAAAGCAGTGCTGTTGATGATGCTACGAAAGTTTTACGTATAGAGACAAAAAGAGAAAAATCAGTACTGTTGATGATGCTTTACGTATAAAGAGAGAAAAAAAAAAGAAAAAACAGTACTGTTGATGATGCTACAAAACGTTTACTTATAAAAAGAGAAAAAAAAACAAGAAAGTCAGTGCTGTTGATGATGCTACGGAAGCTTGTGCTGTTGATAATGTTACGAAAGTTGTACATATAAAGAGAGAAAAAAACGAGAAAGTCAGTGTTGTTGATGATGCTACGAAAATTTTACTTATAAAGAGAGAAAAAAGTGCTGTTGATGATGCTACCAAAGTTTTACTTATAAAGAGAAAAAAAAAAAAAGAAAAAATGGGGGCTGTTGAAGATGCTACGGAAGTTGTACATATAAAGAGATAAAAAGAGAAAAAAGACAAGAAAAAATCAGTGTTGTTGATGATGCTACGAAAATTTTACTTATAAAAAGAGAAAAAAACAAGAAAAAATCAGTGTTGTTGATGCTACGAAAATGTTACCTATGAAGAGAGAAAAAATAGAAAGAAAGTGCTGTTGATGATGCTACAAAAGGTTTACTTATAAAGAGAGAAAAAACAAGAAAAAATCAGTGCTGTTGATGATGCTACGGAAGTTGTACATATAAAGAGAGAAAAAGAGAAAAAAACAAGAAAAATCCAGTGTTGATGATGCTACGAAAATTTTAGTTATAAAGAGAGAAAAAAGAGAGAAAAGTGTTGTTAATGATGCTACAAAAGGTTTACTATAAAGAGAGAAAAACAAGAAAAAATCAGTGCTCTTGATGATGCTACGGAAGTTTTACGTATAGAAACAAAAAGAGAAAAATCAGTGCTGTTGATGATGCTTTACGTATAAAGCGATAAAGAATGAGAAAAAGAAGAAAAATCAGTACTGTTGATAATGCTACAAAACGTTTACTAATAAAAAGAGAAAAAACAAGAAAAAATCAGTGCTGTTGATGATGCTAGGGAAGCTTTACTACTAAAAAGAGAGAGAAAAGAGAAAAAAAACAGTGCTGTTGATGATGCTACAAAAGGTTTACTTACAAAGAAAGAAACAAAAAGAAAAAATCAGTGCAATGATGCTACGAAAATTTTACTTATAGAGTATAAAAGAGAAAAAAAATGTTTTCTATTCCAAACAAAAAAATCAAAACGACATGCCCTGCAGTGAATTGTATTCTTTTATTTCGTTTTTGTTGTATTGTTCTATTGTTTTATAATAGACTTGTTTAATCTATTATATATGGCCAAATGAAATAAATAAAGTTTTATTATTATTATTATAATTGCTGTTGATAATGCTACGAAAGGTTTATTTGTAAAGAGAAAAAAGAAGAAAGAAGTCAGTGGTGTTGATGATGCTACGGAAGTTTTACGTATAAAGAGAGGGAGAAAACAGAAAAAAACAGTGGTGTTGATGATGTTACAAAAGCTTTACTTATAAAGAGAGAAAAAAAGCAAAATCAGTGCTGTTGATGACGCTACAAAAGGTTTACTTATAAAGAGAGAAAAAACAAGAAAAAATTAGTACTGTTGATGATGCTACAGAAGTTTTACGTATAAAGAGAGAGAGAAAAAAGAAAAAATCAGAGCTGTTAATGATACTACAATAGGTTTACTTACAAATACAGAAAAAAAAACAAGAAACAAATCAGTGTTGTTGATGATACTACGTAAGCTTTACTTATAAATAGAGAACAAAAATGAAAAATCAGTGCTGTTGATGCTACAAAAGCATTACTTATAAGGAGCAAGAAAAAGAGAACAATCTGTGCTGTTGATGATGTTACACAAGGTTTACTTATTTTACTTATAAAGAGACAAAAAAATCAAGAAACTATTAGTGCTGTTGATGATGCTACGGAAGTTTTACGTATAAAAGAGAGAGAAAAAGAGAAAGTACCGTGCAGTTGATAATGCTACTAAAGGTTTACTTATAAAGACAGAAACAAAACAAGAAACAAATCAGAGCTGTTGATGATACTACGTAATCTGTACTTAATAAATAATGATAATAAAAAATGAAAAAAATGAAAAATCAGTGCTGTTGATGCTACAAAAGCATTACTTATCAGGAGAGAAAAAAAAAGAAAAAATCTGTGCTGTTGATGATGCTACGAAAGGTTTATTTATAAAAAAAGAGAAACAAACAGTGCTGTTGATGCTACGAAAGGTTAATTAATGAAGATAGAAAAAAAGAAAAATCAGTGCTGTTGATGCTACGAAAGATTTATTTATGAAGATAGAAAAAAATAAAAACTCAGTGCTATTGATGCTACGAAAGGTTTATTTATAAAAAGAGAAAAAATCAGTGCTGTTGATGCTACGAAAGGTTCATTTATAAAGATAGAAAAAGAGAAAAAAATCAGTGCTGTTAATGATGCTACGGAACCTTTATTTTTTATCTTTGTGACATGTTCAACTAGCGTTGTTGTGATTCGATTTTTTAAGTATCTTATCATGTACTTCTTCTATTTTGAATAAAGTGTTAAATTGTTTTGTTCTTTTATAAAGAGAAAGGTTTATTTATAAAGAGAGAAAAAAAGAAAAAATCAGTGCTGTTGATGATGCTACGAAAGATTTATTTATAAAAAGAGAAAATTATGAAAGGTTCATTTATAAAGAGAGAGAAAGAGAAAAAAATCAGTGCTGTTGATGATGCTACAAGAGCTTTACATATAAAGAAAGAAACAAAAAGAAAAAATCAGTGCTGTTGATGATGCTACGAAAGTGTTATTTATAAAGAGAGAAAAAAAACAAGAAAACATCAGTGCTATTGATGATGCTACAAAGAGAGAGAAAACAAGAAAAAAACAGTAATGTTGATGATACTACGGAAGCTTTACTTTGTTTGAAATAATAATAAAATAAATAAATAATTGATAAATAATTCAAATGGAACAATTAACTGGTGATACCATCTACGTTAATTGTTTTATTTGTATTGATAAGATAGACGAATTTTTCAAAACTCAAAATGCTACAGGTGTTGGTGTAAAAATTATACATTATCAATTATTTTATTTGTTGAGCCGTTTATGGCCCTAACGACGCACATTGCTACGTCTTATGGGCAAAAATACAAAAATAAATTTATATAGGTTTAAAAATTAAAATTCACTTGGTTTGTTTCACGATTAAATTGTTTTATTATAAACTAGTTTCGGCTTAGTGCCATTTTCAAGAATCTAGTTGATAATAAAACAATTTAATCGTGAAACAAACCAAGTGAATTTTAATTTTTAAACCTATATTAACATAATGTTTCACCAAGTGATCAATGAGAAACAAGTATATGACAAAAATAAATTTGTTTTTTTTTTTAAAGGAAGAATGGTTGATGAGAATTCGGGTTAAGGAAGTGCGGATGATAGTGGGAATTGGCGTAGCAATCCAGGGCATTCCACAAAACCGATTGTTTGTAATAATTTTCATGTATGAAGGGTATAGGGAATAAACCGGCTTAGTCCAAAATATCAAATTTTTGCGATTTTGCCCCATCTTGTAGTGCAAAATATACTCTACCAGGTGGTGTAAGTGACAAATGACAGAACCGTCTAAGTCCGCTATAATAACAACTTAATAATTCACCGTACGGGGAAAGAAACAGCTAAGTCAAACTTTAAAAACGCATTATCCACAAATTATGAAAATGTGACTAAGCCGGTTTATTCCCTGTATCCTTCATATAGATATGAAACGCCCATTTTTCATTCAGAAAAAGTGACCGCCCGGTTGGGATTCGAACCCACGACCACGAGGCCCGTAAACAGGAACGCTAACCACTAGGCCACCGCGGCCTCAATAAATTTGTTATTTTTTTAACAGCCGTAGCATACAAATCAATTAACTGTTGTTTTAATTAATTTACTACTACTACTACTAATAATAATAATAGCCTTAATTGTTTAACAGAACAACCACTTACAGGACAAAACCGAAAATACAATAAATATTTAAGAATTGAGAAAAAAAAAACCCAATTAAAATTAATTTTCAAATTACTAATTATGATTAGTAGTTTTGTAGTAGTGTTAGTATTAGGATTTATAAGCTTCAGTTCTCGATATAACCAAAAGCAAAAAAAAAAATAGATGAAATGGCAATTTTTTTATTGCAGAATCAACATCTTTATTAATTACAGAATCCAAATTTCTGAAACATTAATCATGGTGATGGTTACGACTGTTACTACGAGGTAATTCATAATATAATCACTGAATAAAACACTATGTTTTTACCTCAATTTATTAATAATAAATAAATTGTGGTAAAAAACATAGTAAGTTTTTTTAAACATTTTTTTGACTCAAATCTGAGACTAATGTTTTTTACGATTGGGAGCCTCGCCCAATCGTAAAAAACACAGAAATTTATAGAAAAATAAAAAAAAGCCTTTTCCAAACGACTTCCTCTCCTACAAATGAGATTACACGTTCCAGTAAATACCATTTTTTTTTTGTAGAGCAACGATAGCATGTTAAATCCAACAGATTCATCACGGACCTATCCCAACCTTAAACATGTTTCCTGTCCCCGATAAAAAAAAAATCGTTATAATGGAGCAGATAATATCGTGCTTTGAAAAAGGTGAACGCGCAACATCTGCGTCCACACACAAAGATTTTCCTTTTTTCTACCTGGCCTCCACAAAAGATTTTCTACCTATCCGAAATTACGCCCGCAACATCTGCCACGCGTCCCACCGCGCAAATTTGATAAGATACGAGATGGATCTAGAGCGAGGATGCGTGCGCCAACGATAATTATCCTCCCTCCTTCTCGCACCCATCGCGGTCATCTCTTTCTGCGTGTGTGTGTGTGTATACACACACAGCAGTGTTGTAATGCAAAACGTGAAGCAAGCCACAATGGAAACAGCCTTGTTATCGCCTTCACCTACTTGCGTGCGAACCAAGTTGCATTTTGTATACTTGGCCTTATTTCAGAATCAAATGATATTTTTTTACATCTCGTTCCGATTTGGAGGTTGGTCTTTTTTTTTCGCGCGCGGCGGCGGTGGCCCAGATAACCTTTTTCAATATCAACGACCGTAGAAAGTGCGCTAACTGTAGATTAGAAAGCACTCGAATCGGCGGAAGAAAGAGGTAGGTGTGCGCGCGCGTGAAAGTCGGATTTCGCGGTTTCGGAGAGAAAGATCTCCAGAGAGTCGTTGCACCATTGCGGAAGATAATATATCGGTCACATCTCACTTTGTGATTCTAATGTTTCCATATATGGCCTGGCGTGTTATGCAAAGAGGTGTTGCGGCGACTTTTCGCAACCGGGTAATGGGTCGCGGCGTAATGGCTGATAACAGTACTTTTTTTTTTTTCGAAATTCTATTTCAAGCGTATGGTACGCGATTTGTGGAATTTCGCTTGTGAAACTCGCCGGAATCGTAAAAATGTTTCGCGTACGAGCACAATAACAGCGAGTACAAAGTTTACATTACAACCTGTTTTAGAACGATAATAACAATGTAGAAAAAATTAACTTATTTTAACGCGTACAATCAAGAATGTTACTTTCTCCGACTTGACGGTATCATTTATATTTACGCTTTCGTGATTTATTTTCAATTTAAATCGTATTTTAAATGTACTTCGAGCGGATGAAACTGACGTTTAAAACGTCAAAATTGTGAAAGATGGAAAAATTATACTTCAAATACAAAAACTCAGAGATTTCGAAAAAAACTTATTCTTTATAAGTTACTCATTTTATCATTCTCTACAATTATTATTCACATAAATTTTCTGTAACTATTATCGTTTCATAATTAAAAACAAAAAATGACATTTTCTTGGGTCTTTTATTTCGCTGATTGCATTTTACATCATGCAAGTGAACCTTAGAAACCTCCTCTTAGATTGCGTAAGATCCGGGTGCTTTGGCTCCTGCCCAAGTTGAGTGAACCGAGCCGGAGGAGAAAGCACCACCGAGCGCGACCGCCTTGTGTCGCGCGTCCGCAAAAGAAAGCGCGGCCATTTCTCCTTGCGTTGCGGACCGAGCCGACGGCGACGGTTGCAAAATCCTCTTCGAATCCGCGCCGATATTCGTAAGGAGGCCCACCTAATCCGGGTGCGCCGGGTTCAAGTAACTTTCAAGAAGTCGTCGACTCGGCAGGACAAAGAGTGCGCTTGTTGTTTTTTTTTTTGTCCGGCCATGGATTTTTTGCAACCAGGAAACGATCGGCCGATGATATTTATCGTTGGCGATTTAATCGAAACAATTCGGAGCTATGATGGATCCTTGGGGTACCCCTGTAAGGAGTTTTGTAAATGATTGATTGTTCAAATTGAAACAAATTCATTCCGGATTTTCGAAACATAAAAGCGAAATAAAAAATGATCGGTTGAAAATATTGGGGATTTAATCAAAATAATCCGCAACAATGATGGATCCTTGGAGTTCGTTTAATTAATTATTCAGTTTTTAACAAAAAAAAAAAAATCGGAATTTAAAAATAAACATCGGATCAGAAATCGTCCAGTTTACGCTTTAAAGCAAAACAATTTTGAAAATCTACAAATTAATAATCGAAATGACTACAAACACTTAAACATGGAATTTTCTATCGAGCCTATAACAAATTAATTCGGAATTTTAAAAACATCATCGGATCAAAAATC
Source organism: Ocypus olens (assembly GCA_910593695.2). Taxonomy (NCBI): domain Eukaryota; kingdom Metazoa; phylum Arthropoda; class Insecta; order Coleoptera; family Staphylinidae; genus Ocypus; species Ocypus olens. Next base: position 2,342,762 of record OU343048.1, read on the forward strand.
TTTCAATTTTCTCTTAAAAGCGAATAATTTTGAAAATCTACAAATTAATAATTGAAATGACAACGAACTCTTAAAACATGGAACTTTTGTTTGAGACCACCTAGTAGGATTTTTTAAATCTAGAACTGTTTTTTTTTACAGTTTTCATAAAGAATTGAAAGTTGACTTTCCGTCATTCACGTTATCCAAATATTGCACAAGGTTGTTTTCATCGCACCAATTATAAATACTCACAAGATCATTTTGTAAATTATTACACTCTTCTACACCACTAATATTACGGAAGATTTTTACATCAGCCACATGCATCAAAATATTAGATAAGAGACCGGATACAACATCATTTATCACCATAATAAACCAGAGGGGACCGAGGTTGGAACCCTGAGGAATCCCACTAGTAGGAGTAAAGCTGTGAGACCTGTATACAAGTATGATTTAATAAGTTGATAATGTAATAAATGAAGCTTTAGTACTGCAGCCGTATTTGGTTATAAGGTCAACAATTCGATAGCCGTGCATGGTTATTACATTTAAAATTAATGGTAGCCGTAAATGGTTTCAAGTCGCAAAATTATTTTAGCCGTAAATGGTTGAAACGCCGAAAAACTATGTGGCATTGCATTCCATTGATGGAAGGGTGCTTCAAACTTGATCATAAATTCAGAAATTAACCTCAAATCTCTCTTCATCTCGTCTACATCTATTTGATGAGTAAAACAATATGCCCAGAGAATTTTCAAAATCTGTTCATCCATTCAAAAGTTATCCTCAAAAAGCTGGAACACAGTTAAACGTCGAATTTTAATTATTCATCTTATCCATATACAGGGTGTAACAGAATTCTGGTAGACCCCAAATATCATTTGCATTTGCAGTAATATGAATAGTAAGGATTTGCTATAATATAAACATTTTTGTGTATGTATTTGCATTATTATTATTATTATTTTTCTCTTTTATTTTAAGCTACTTAGTTTTTATATATTTTTTCCCTGTAATAAGATGTAAGATCTGTTGGGAAATAAACATATTATTATTATTATTATTTCACATTTATCCCTCTTTCGAGAAAAAATTCTTTTTCGATTTTTTTACTTCTGAAAATTGATATTCTGATGATTATTGGGAAAACTAGGTAATTGGCTTACTTGGATTTTTTTGGAATATCAAAACTCAATCATTCATTAATCGTTTTGTAAAAGGTTGAAGTCCGCACTTGTTTCGAATTTCGGAAAATTAAAATTTTCTCAACTTCTGCGTTTTCCAAAAATTAATTTTCTTGTGTTTGATGATAATTATTAGAAAAATTAGGTAGATTTTTCTGGTATATAAAAACCCAATTGTTTCGAATTTTTTGAAATCAATTCTCTTTCGATGTTTGGCTGCTGAAAATGGATATTCTTAGATTTGATGATTGTTATTGGGAAAACTAGGTAATTGACTTGCTTGGAGTTTTTTTGGAGTATCAAAACAGTAATATCTGAATCATTTTGTAAAAGTGGTAGGAAAAGTGACGAAATTTGCCTAAATAAATTGATCAGCAAAACAAAACATAAAAATTTTCCAAAATTCGAAAAAGTGCGGACTTCAAACTTTTTTCATAAAAGATTGAGTTTCGGTATTCAATTCAGAATCTTCAAAATTTGGTTATTCGGCTATTCTCCAAAAAGCGCAAAAATAATTGAAAGTTAAATTTTGTTTTTTCATCTTTTTACTTTCTCCGTTACGAAGTATTGTGATCGTGATTTTTTTTTCAAAATTTTTTTTTTACGGAAATATACGTTTTGGGGTCCCTAGGTGCCATTTCAACAATTTCTGAAAAAAAAAAAAATGTGTCTGTGTGTGTGTCCGTGCGCACTGTATCTCAAAAACTAATGGAACAATTAACATGACACTTTGAACATAAGCTTTATTTGACAATTCGAAGAACTGAAAAGCTTTTGGTAAAATTCTGTACGCCGGAAGTGGGTGTTTACCTTAACCGTTTTTTGTTTTTTTCCAATATTTTTTTTAAATATGGAAAATTTTACGAAAACATTCAAATAAATTTTGAAGACAACGAAAAAATTAATACGTTTTGTTTGAAAATATTTTTCATAAAATCATTTTTATTGGAGAAAAAAATGTATTAATTTTTTTTTTCATTTTTGGTTTATAATTATGAAACGATAATAGTTACAGCAAATTAACATGATTAATAATTATAAAGAATGTAAATTCGAACAACTTATATAAAATAAGTTTTTTCGAAATCTCTTTGGTTTCTGAGTAAACTGACTATTTAACTGAACTTACGTGCCATAATTTTAGGTTATGTCGCAGACGATCGATATAAATTAAAATGCGCAAAAACTACTACATCAATTAACATCAAACTTTGAACATGAGCCTTATTTGATAATCCAAACAACTGAAAAGCTTTTGGTAAAATTTCGTACACCGGAAGTGGGTATTTACCTAAACCGTTTTTTGTTTTTCTCCGATATTTTTTTAAATATGAAAAATACTATAAAAGCACTTTAACAAAACTTGAAGACAACAAAGAAATTAACATCTTTTGTTTGAAAATATTTTTCGTAAATGTCTGGTTTTTGAAAAATAATAGTTATTAATTTTGATGTTGTCATAATTATGAAACGATAATAGTTACAGCAAATTTATTTTAATAATAATTGCGGAGAATGCCAAAATGAACAACTTATAAAGAATAAGTATTTTTCGAAATCTCTTTAGTTTTTGAGTAAACTGACTATTAGAATTTAAAGTATAATTTGTCAATTCTAGCTTTCATAAATTTGACGTTTTAAACGTCAGTTTCATCCGGTTCTACAAAACGCTGTATGAACATTTAAAACATGATTTAAATTAAAAATAAACAATGAACGTGTAAATATAAATGATACTACCAAATCGGAGAAAGTAACATGATGGCCACATCACCATTTTTTCATCAAATTTTCTTATATTCCAATAGTAATGTCCGTTTCTGTCTGTAGGTGTTCTGATGGGAGAAACAATTTTTAATTTTGAATTGTCGAAAAATATTGAAATAAATATAAATCGTGCAGGTAAAATTCTACAAAAATTTTATTTAGTTTAGGAAACATAATTTTTTCAAAATAATTTTTATTTTTAAAAATCCAACAATTTTCTTGCGAGTTGCATTTTTTTTTAAATTCTAGGTTGAGGTACACGTGCGTACACTCGGAAAAGAACATTCGCGTTCATCGGGGTGGGTTTTCCTTAACAGCAGGGCCGCGCCAAGGTATGTTGCCGCCGGGGTGCGAGGCAAAAGTTGCCGAAGAGGGGGTAGAGAAAATGAACACCATTGATCGGCGCGTATCAAAATTATTTATAAAGAAAGAATTTTGATATAAACAAAGAGATACGTTCTTGGATTTCGCGCTTGCATCCGCATGAAAAGAATCAACAATCATCTCCTATTTCACGAACGTACGTGATTCGAAACATTTTTTTAGGTGAATTGATTTTTTCTACGAGCGCCAATTTTAAATAAATAGTTGGAAGATTCTAAAGGCCAATAAGATAAGACCTGTCGCCTGGGTGATGGGCACCAACACCCCCGCTTGCCGCGGCCCTGCTTAACAGATAATTCTTGAAAAATGATAATTTGTCTTCATTTCCACGTCCACGGTTCTAAAGATTTTGTGGTAGTCTAATTATTACGTCACATTATGATTAAGTTTGTTTATGGTTTCGATCACATTATGAAGTTTGCTTTGGTAATATCTGATACAGATAAGGTGCGATATCTTTGTTTGCGATTGAACAACGTAACAATTAAGTAATAAGCGTTTGACATTTGTGTGAGTAATTGTTTTTGCAGAAACGCGCGCGCCGCCGCCGCCTCTTACGAAATAATTAATTAATAAGAAGTGTTCTAATCCCGGACGGGGGCCACACAAACGCGGCATTACAAATATAACGCGCGGTATTATTGCATTAGAGGAGTGTCAACGACCGACCGTTCGACCGACCGGGCTGCTTTCTATGCATTTCACACATTTCTCCCGCCGCCTTGCGAAACTTTCTTCGGTAATACCATTTCTTCGGTTGCGTAAAAAGGACCGTTTCCTCAGTTTATATAAGGATTGCAGTTGCAGTTTTGGGAGGGTAAGCGGGGGTCGTTGCGCCATTTCACATGTATCGGGTCTCTCTAATTCTAAGTCATAGTTTTTGGGTCAATGACCGGCGCGCGGGCGCGCGCGCACATCGGCCTCGGGCCTCGCATTCGCCGGAGAAATGCGGAAATCGGTCTCTGGGTGCTGCACTTGCCGTTGCATTGCGCCGGCTAGGAGGTGTGGGTGTCGCAAGGCTGTTTGTGTGGTGTGTTCTCTCTGACACCTCCTATCTGGCACGGTTATCAGCTGATCGGCGTTTATATCGACTGTTTCCGCGGCCTGCTAGATGTCAAAATTTGGGTATCTTAACCTTACATCCATCGACGGCAAAGATTGACCTTAATTACATGTTTTTTTCATCACTCTCCATACTCGACTAATGCACTGAGCAGATGAGACACAAAAAAACAATAATTCGTATTTATCAATTTTTTTTTGTGATCATCTGCCTGTACATCTCGTGCTGAGTGAGTTCGATTCCTAGCCCGGGCAGATCATTTTTTTGATCGAGAAATATCTTCTCGTGACGTGATTGTGTATCATTATTCATTTATTCTAGATGATATGGAAGAAGACAATTTTTCTGAACGATTTAATCTTTTATGCCGATTTAGTCGCCATAACGTTAGAATTTGGGTCTTTTCCGACGAATCCACTTTCCATCTTTTCGGTAAAGTTAGTCGCCATAACGTTAGAATTTACGCAAGTGAAAGACCTGTGTCAGTTTTTTAACATGTAAGAGATTCATATTGAATGCATAAAAAATGAACTTTTCTCTTTCCGGGAACGTTGAAATTGTGTTTTCTTTTGTAGTTTGAATGTTTGAAATCTGTTCCTTCATTTTGAATAACCCGGTATATATAATACAAAAAAACGGTGGTGGCAGATGGTCTCGTAGCCGACGCCAATTTCACTAATTATTCTCTGTGACAACCCGCAGTTTCATCCAAAAAAACATTTTTTTTTTTCAACAATTCTCTTTTCTGCCGAAATTTTAGAAGCCTTCAACCCGCAGTTTCATCAAAAAAAAATCCATTTTTTTCCAACAATTATCTCATCTGCTGAAATTTTAGAAGCCTTCACTGTACGCTTATGTAATACTGTAATCAGTTCTAAAATTTCAGCCGAGGAGATAATCGTTGAAAACAAAATTTCGCATGTCATTTGAATCTGCACACATGCCTCGGATACAAAGGAAATGGGAGATATATTTTTCCTTCTGGAGGTATTTGCTCCGCAATTATTACAAACATAATTGACGCTATAATATCGTTGTGGTCACAACATCACGTGCGTCGCCGCATTCCTTTGTTACCCTCTCGCACAGCCGCCTTGGATTACTATAATTATTCAATAATAACGCCATTAAAACGCTTTATGCAATTTAGCGTAATTAAAGGATTATCCAAAGTGTCGAAGAACGTCCAAATGCCATCGATCAATGCTCTAACTCGAATTTTTGCGAACATATGAGAAATAATTTTGGACAAGTGTCTTATTCTTCACATACTAATAAGGTATTGCCAAAAGTATCAGACTGAAGTATTTTTCTTTTATATTGACGTCGGTAACTAGGGAATCTGCCACAACCGTTTCCTTGTAGGTTTCTATAACTGAAGTCATCTGTGGCATTATTTGGAAGGGACAAAAATAATAAAGTTTGCTTTACAATTATAAACTACAATTGCGGCCAAAATGATGAAAAATTATCTAGTTGTAGACTACGGAATTGAGAAAAAAATGACATATACAATTGCGGCCAATAAAAAATAGGACACCATGACCATAAGAAATAGTTAATGTAACAACTATTGTTTATGGTCATAATGAAAAACCATCTAGTTTTAGACTACGAAATTGAGAAAAAAACATGTACAATTGCTGCCAATAAAAAATAGGACATCCTGACCACAGTGGCCGCTCGTAGAACATGTTGATGGTAGAGCCACTTATACAATATTACGCCCCCCCCCCCCCACTTTTTGAAGAAAAAAAAAATTTATCTTCCTAGACCAAAGTAACCGGCGAAAAAGTGTTTTGAGAATTAATTAAAAATTCTTGCAGAGCTTGAAACTACAGGTAGTGCCATAGCTCCCTGGCTCTATATATAGACCCCTGCTTTCGACATTGAAATATACTACTTTTGACAGCTGAAAAATACAATTTTTGATTCAAAAATGTCGAAAAAAACAATTTTTATTAGCTGAGAAATACTGTTTTCGACAGCTGAAACATACCATTTGTTGACACACGAAAAATACTATTTTTGACAGTAAAAAAATACTAATTATCAACAGCTGAGGAATACCATTTTTGTCAGCTGAAATATACCATTCCTGACACATGAAAAATACAATTTTTGACAAAAAAATACAATTTTTGACAATTCAAAAATGTCGATAAAAACTATTTTTATTAAGTGAAAAATACTGTTTTTGGCAGCTGAAACATAGCATATTTGGTAGTTGAAGAATACCATTTTCTACAACTGTAAAATACAACTTGAGACAGCTAAAAAATACTATTTTCAACAGCTGGATATTACCATTCTTGACAGCCGAAAAATATCGTACTGAAACATACCGTTAAAAAAAATACAATTTTTAACAACAAAAAAAAACAATTTTTGTCAACAAAATATACAGGTTTTGACAGCTGAAAAATGCCATTTTTGACAATAAAAATAGCCAAAAATTCTGCCTTTGATATAAATACCATTTTTATAGTTGATAAATACCTTTTTTGATAGCTAAAAAATATCATTTTCGACAGTTGAATAACATATTTCTTAACAGCTGAAAACTACCATTCTTGATAACAGCAACACACTATTATTGACAACTGTATCATACCATTATTGTCAGCTAAAAAATACAATTTTTGAAAACAAAAATACAATTTTTGAGAACAAAAAGTACAATTTTTGAAAACTGAAAAATGCCATTTTTGACAATTTAAAAAAATATGTCGAAAAATGCTTATTTTGATAGCTGAAAAATATTATTTTTGACAGCTGAAAAATGCCGTTTTTAACAGCTGAAACATACCACTCTTGAAAACTGCAACAAACCATTATTGACAACTGTAACATACCATTATTGCCTGGTAAAAAATACAATTTTTGAGAACAAAAAGTACAATTTTTGAAAGCTAAAAAATGCCATTTTTGACAATTTAAAAAAAATGTCGAAAAATGCTGATTTTGATAGCTGAAAAATATCATTTTTGACAGCTGAAAAATATCATTTTTGACAGCTGAAAAATATCATTTTTGACAGCTGAAAATGCAGTTTTTAACAGCTGAAAACTGCAACAAACCATCAACTGTAACATACCATTATTGTCAGCGGAAAAATGCCATTTTGATAATAAAAAATGACCAAAAATTTTGCCTTTGATGGCTGAAAAATACCATTTTTTATAGGTGAGAAATACCTTTTTTGACAGCTAATATCATTTTCAACAGTTGAATAATACATTTCTTAACAGCTGAAACACCATTTTTAACAGCTGAACATTATTGACAACTGTAATATACCATTATTGTCAGCTAAAAAATACAATTTTTGACAACACAAAAAATACAAGTTTTGGCAGCTGAAAAATGCCATTTTTACAGTTAAAAAAAATTGTCGAAAAATGCTGCTTTTGGTAGCTGAAAAATAACATTTCTATAGGTAGGAAATCGCATTTTTGACAGCTGAAAAATATAATTTTTGACAGTTAAATAATACACTTCTAACAGCTGAAAACTACCATTTTCAACAGCTGAAAAATATCATTGTTGACAACTGCAACAAACCACTATTAACACAACTGTAACATACCATTATTGCCTCGTAAAAAATACAATTTTTGACTATAAAAAGTCAATTTTTGACAGCCGAAAAATGACATTTTTGACAATTAAAAAGGAAAATCGAAAAATGCTGTTATTTTTGTTGTGAAAAATTGTATTTTTTAGCTGACAATAATGGTTTGTTACAGTTGTCAATGTTTTGTTGCAATTGCCAAGAATGGTATTTTTTAGCTGTTAAAAAGTGTATTATTCAAATGTCAAAAATGATATTTTTCAGTTGTCAAACATGTTTTTTTTTAAATGTCAAAAAAGGTATTTCTCACCTATTAAAATGTATTTTTTCAGCTATCAAAAACAGCATTTTTCGAATTTTTCTTTTTAATTGTCAAAAAGGTCATTTTTCGGCTGTTAAAAAATGACTTTTTGTAGTCAAAAATTGATTTTTTGTAGTCAAAAATTGACTTTTTGTAGTCAAAAATTGACTTTTTGTAGTCAAAAATTTACTTTTTGTAGTCAAAAATTGTATTTGATAGCTGAAAAAATACATTTGAATAGGGGAGAAATACCTTTTTTTGATATAAAAAAAAAACATTTTTGACAACTGAAAAATATCATTTTTGACATTTGAATAATGCACTTTTTAACAGCTAAAAAATACCATTCTTGACAATTGCAAAAAAAACATTATTGACAACTGTAACGAACCATTATTGTTAGCTAAAAAATACAATTTTTCACAACAAAAAGTACAATTTTTGAAAGGTGGAAAATGCCATTTTTGATAAATATAAAATGTCGAAAATACTTTTTTTGATAGCTGAAAAATTACCATTTTAATGACTGAGAAATATCGTTTTTGACAGCTGAAAAATACCTTTTTGACAATTGAAAAATATAATTTTCGACAGTTGAATAATACATTTCTTAACAGCTGAAACAAAACTGCAACAAACCATTATTGACAATTGCAACATACCATTAGTCAGCTAAAAAATAAAATTTTAGGCAACAACAGAAAGAAAGAACGATGTAATCGGCGAAAAAATGTTTTAAGAATTTATTAAAAAATTCTTGCTGAGCTTGAAACTACAGGTAGTGCCATGGCTCCTTGGCTCTATGTAACGAGCCGCCCCTGGCTGACAATATTCTAACGAAATGCCGTGCCAGTAGTAACACCACGCAGGGAAGAAAGGTATTGCGATTTTTCTCTACTCATTTAAGTTTTGCAGGCATTGTTTAAACATTTAAAATGACGCACCAGTGTTTTTAGAATTAATAAAAAAAATCTTTCTGAGCTTAGAAATTAGAGGTGGTGCCATGGCTCATTGGCTCTGCATAACGAGCCGCCCCTGCATGACCATGAGAAATAGTTAATGTGACAACTATTTTTTATAGTCGTATTGAAAAACCATTAGTTGTAGACTACGAAATTGAGAAAAAACATGTACAATTGCGGCCAATAAAAAATAGGACATCGTGACCATAAGAAATAGTTAATGTGACAACCATTTTTTATGGTCATAATGAAAAACCATCTAGTTGTAGACTACGAAATTGAGAAAAAACATGTACAATTGCGGCCAATAAAAAATAGAACATCATGATCATAAGAAATAGTTAATGTGACAACTATTTTTTATGGCCATAAAGAAAAATCGTTTAGGGTAGACTACGAAGTTGAGAAAAAAAAATTTACATTTGCGGCCAATAAAAAATAGGACATCACGACTCTAAGTAATATTTCCTGTTAATAATTTCGCACGAAAGATTACACTTCATACAAAAACCCTGATGAAACGTCCATTAACCAACGCCATTTAACAAATCGGCAACAACAAGACGACGCGATGATGTCGTAAAACGGTGTGTGTGTGTGTGCAATTAAATTGGGCAACGACATCTTGTGCGTGGTTGTGCAGTAATATCCCGAGAGGAGTGTTTGCGGTCAATTGCATTTTTGGGTGTGCTAGGATAATCCGGCCGCCATTTTTATAGGTGTGTGTGTTAGTGTGTGTGTTAGTGCTTGCGATATTTTTATTGAATGAAGGGTTCCGTAATTCGTGTTATGAAACGAGCGAGCTGTGTTTTAACAATGTTGGCCAAGAAGTTTCCCAACGACTTTTAACACAAATACACACAGAGACACACACACAAGCGCGCGGCTATATAGGGATTTATTTCTGTCATTTGCGAAATTCTGTCCTATCTGTCAATTGGGCAACGCTATCTGGATTTTGTAAATGATGATGTCAGCGAAATTAATTGGTTTTGAAATTATCGTCGCTTCGCTTTTAAATATTGCCAAACGTTTTTGCACACTGTTCGTCATAATTTCCAAACCACAATAATGATAATGATGATAATTAATTTTCAAATTATTTATTCTCTTCCAGATGTTGGGCCAAAATTTGAAATTAGACCTAGAACATAAAATTTTGCGCAACATTTGGAGGTGAAGTGAAAAATTTGTTTTTTCGTTAATGACAGATATTTGTTGAAGCAAGACAAGAATGGAAAATTAGTTTTTTTTAAGTGGTTGGTTTAATCAGGTGGGTGTAAGCTGATCGAAAGAGCTGCGTGTACGTGACGTAAATTATTTGCAAGTACTTGTAATTACAAAATGTTCACAATCCATTTTCTGGTGTTTTCTTTTTTTTTTAAACGTTAATGGCCATCCATTGTGAAGATGTGTACTAAAGCAAGCAACAAGTAGCAGTTGGGCGTCGTAAAGAATCACGCACGCATTGTTCGCCGATGAATGGACAGGTCTCTGAGAAGTCCATTTGGTATCAATCATCCGGTAACAAACGGCGACGTCAAACGCCAGTTTTGCATTTCGCTTCAGTTTTCATTGAACACGAAGGTGGTGCCGTTTTCTAACAATGGACAAACGTTGTCACCTTGCCGAGAATTCCAGCGTTACGCTCGAATGGCGTGCATAGAAACCACCATGGTCATAAAACATACCTGTAATCAATGATTGTTACATCGGGCAGGCCATGAAAAATCTCGATCTTTCAAAAATTTGTATTTCTGGATATTTGATCTCACAAATACCACCAATGTCTTTGATTGAAATTATCAACTGCAATTTTTTCACTGTTTTTCAACTTTTGATGGTTGCCATTTTGTTTCCAGCCACGATGTGTCAAATATTGAAGTGGATTATCAAAGTTAGGTTCGTTCTGGATGCATTCTGAGATTTTGAAGGTTACTTTGGCCGAAATGAATTTTTTACAATTTTTATAAGCGCAGACTGCTATTTTTTTCACTGTTTTTCAACTTTTGATGGTTGCCATTTTGTTTCCAGCCACGATGTGTCAAATATTGAAGTGGATTATCAAAGTTAGGTTCACTCTGGATGCATTCTGAGATTTTGAAGGTTACTTTGGCCGAAATGAATTTTTTACAATTTTTATAAGCGCAGACTGCAATTTTTTTCGCTGTTTTTCAACTTTTGATTGTTGCCATTTTGTTTCCAGCCACGATGTGTCAAATATTGAAGTGGATTATCAAAGTTAGGTTCATTCTGGATGCATTCTGAAATTTTGAAGGTTACTTTGGCCGAAATGAATTTTTTACAATTTTTATAAGCGCAGACTGCAATTTTTTTCACTGTTTTTCAACTTTTGATGGTTGCCATTTTGTTTCCAGCCACGATGTGTCAAATATTGAAGTGGATTATCAAAGTTAGGTTCATTCTGGATGCATTCTGAAATTTTGAAGGTTACTTTGGCCGAAATGAATTTTTTACAATTTTTATAAGCGCAGACTGCAATTTTTTTCACTGTTTTTCAACTTTTGATGGTTGCCATTTTGTTTCCAGCCACGATGTGTCAAATATTGAAGTGGATTATCAAAGTTAGGTTCATTCTGGATGCATTCTGAGATTTTGAAGGTTACTTTGGCCGAAATGAATTTTTTACAATTTTTATAAGCGCAGACTGCAATTTTTTTCGCTGTTTTTCAACTTTTGATGGTTGCCATTTTGTTTCCAGCCACGATGTGTCAAATATTGAAGTGGATTATCAAAGTTAGGTTCACTCTGGATGCATTCTGAGATTTTGAAGGTTACTTTGGCCGAAATGAATTTTTTACAATTTTTATAAGCGCAGACTGCAATTTTTTTCGCTGTTTTTCAACTTTTGATTGTTGCCATTTTGTTTCCAGCCACGATGTGTCAAATATTGAAGTGGATTATCAAAGTTAGGTTCATTCTGGATGCATTCTGAAATTTTGAAGGTTACTTTGGCCGAAATGAATTTTTTACAATTTTTATAAGCGCAGACTGCAATTTTTTTCTCTGTTTTTCAACTTTTGATGGTTGCCATTTTGTTTCCAGCCACGATGTGTCAAATATTGAAGTGGATTATCAAAGTTAGGTTCATTCTGGATGCATTCTGAAATTTTGAAGGTAACTTTGGCCGAAATGAATTTTTTACAATTTTTATAAGCGTAGACTGCAATTTTTTTCGCTGTTTTTCAACTTTTGATGGTTGCCATTTTTTTTTCAGCCACGATGTGTCAAATATTGAAGTGGATTTTCAAAGTTATGTTCATTCTGGATGTATTTTGAAATTTTGAAGGTTACTTTGACCGAAATGAATTTTTTACAATTTTTATAAGCGCAGACTGCAATTTTTTCTCTGTTTTTCAACTTTTGATGGTTGCCATTTTGTTTCCAGCCACGATGTGTCAAATATTGAAGTGGATTATCAAAGTTAGGTTCATTCTGGATGCATTCTGAAATTTTGAAGGTAACTTTGGCCGAAATGAATTTTTTACAATTTTTATAAGCGCAGACTGCAATTTTTTTCACTGTTTTTCAACTTTTGATGGTTGCCATTTTGTTTCCAGCCACGATGTGTCAAATATTGAAGTGGATTATCAAAGTTAGGTTCATTCTGGATGCATTCTGAAATTTTGAAGGTTACTTTGGCCGAAATGAATTTTTTACAATTTTTATAAGCGCAGACTGCATTTTTTTTTCTCTGCTTTTCAACTTTTGATGGTTGCCATTTTGTTTCCAGCCACGATGTGTCAAATATTGAAGTGGATTATCAAAGTTAGGTTCATTCTGGATGCATTCTGAAATTTTGAAGGTTACTTTGGCCGAAATGATTTTTTTACAATTTTTATAAGCGCAGACTGCAATTTTTTCACTGTTTTTCAACTTTTGATGGTTGCCATTTTGTTTCCAGCCACGATGTGTCAAATATTGAAGTGGATTATCAAAGTTAGGCTCATTCTGGATGCATTCTGAAATTTTGAAGGTAACTTTGGCCGAAATGAATTTTTTACAATTTTTATAAGCGCAGACTGCAATTTTTTTCGCTGTTTTTCAACTTTTGATGGTTGCCATTTTGTTTCCAGCCACGATGTGTCAAATATTGAAGTGGATTATCAAAGTTAGGTTCATTCTGGATGCATTCTGAAATTTTGAAGGTAACTTTGGCCGAAATGAATTTTTTACAATTTTTATAAGCGCAGACTGCAATTTTTTTCACTGTTTTTCAACTTTTGATGGTTGCCATTTTGTTTCCAGCCACGATGTGTCAAATATTGAAGTGGATTATTAAAGTTGGGTTCATTCAGGATGCATTCTGAAATTTTGAAGGTTACTTTGGCCGAAATGAATTTTTTACAATTTTTATAAGCGCAGACTGCAATTTTTTTCTCTGTTTTTCAACTTTTGATGGTTGCCATTTTGTTTCCAGTCACGATGTGTCAAATATTGAAGTGGATTATTAAAGTTGGGTTCATTCAGGATGCATTCTGAAATTTTGAAGGTTACTTTGGCCGAAATGAATTTTTTACAATTTTTATAAGCGCAGACTGCAATTTTTTTCGCTGTTTTTCAACTTTTGATGGTTGCCATTTTGTTTCCAGCCACGATGTGTCAAATATTGAAGTGGATTATCAAAGTTAGGTTCATTCTGGATGCATTCTGAGATTTTGAAGGTTACTTTGGCCGAAATGAATTTTTTACAATTTTTATAAGCGCAGACTGCAATTTTTTTCTCTGTTTTTCAACTTTTGATGGTTGCCATTTTGTTTCCAGTCACGATGTGTCAAATATTGAAGTGGATTATTAAAGTTGGGTTCATTCAGGATGCATTCTGAAATTTTGAAGGTTACTTTGGCCGAAATGAATTTTTTACAATTTTTATAAGCGCAGACTGCAATTTTTTTCGCTGTTTTTCAACTTTTGATGGTTGCCATTTTGTTTCCAGCCACGATGTGTCAAATATTGAAGTGGATTATCAAAGTTAGGTTCATTCTGGATGCATTCTGAAATTTTGAAGGTTACTTTGGCCGAAATGAATTTTTTACAATTTTTATAAGCGCAGACTGCAATTTTTTTCACTGTTTTTCAACTTTTGATGGTTGCCATTTTGTTTCCAGCCACGATGTGTCAAATATTAAAGTAGACTATTAAAGTTAGGTTCACTCTGGATGCATTCTGAGATTTTGAAGGTTACTTTGGCCGAAATGAATTTTTTACAATTTTTATAAGCGCAGACTGCAATTTTTTTCACTGTTTTTCAACTTTTGATGGTTGCCATTTTGTTTCCAGCCACGATGTGTCAAATATTGAAGTGGATTATCAAAGTTAGGTTCATTCTGGATGCATTCTGAAATTTTGAAGGTTACTTTGGCCGACATGAATTTTTTACAATTTTTATAAGCGCAGACTGCAATTTTTTCTCACCTTTTCAACTTTTGATGGTTGTCATATTGTTACTAGCTATAATCAGTGGCGGTTCGTGGAACATGTAGATGGTAAAACCACTTATACAATATAGACCCCTCCACCCTCCTTATTTTTTGAAGAAAGAAAGAACGATTTATCTTCCTAGACCAAAGTAACTGGTGAAAAAGTGTTTTAAGAATTAATTTAAAAATTTTGAAACTACAGGTAGTGCCATGACTCCTTGGCTCTGTATAACGAGCCGCCCCTGATTAGAGCACATGCTTACTATTCATATTGCTGCAACTGGAAAAATTTGAAAAACGGGGAAATTTTTTGGTATTGTGTGTTTCATAAATATCCATGATATATATCCGATAATATATATCGTCCGAACCCTGTTAAATTTATTAAGTGCACGTGCAATACGTGAGGTTTTCTCAAGTTTAAACCAATTTCCGTTTTGTTAAAAATTGAGCACGCCGCGAAATAGCGCGCACTCGATTAATTGAACACATTTTCGGCGAATTGAGGAACAACCAATTATGTTTTCGTCAGTGTGACGAAAATAAATTTTATAAATGCCGCGCGTGTGGGATTTTAAAATAACGCGTCCAAATAAGCGTGAAATATCGCGAAAAAATTCGCGCGGATCACCGGGCGTCGCGCGGGGGCGTGCGTCTGCGTCCGAAATAGGCGTCGTGTCACTAACAAAAAAAAATCCCGTTTTCCGCAGAAACATGAACACACACGCACACCGACGTACCAGAACATTCGTGTAATAACATTCGAGTATCGAAAGCGTCGGTGTAAATATAGAGCGCGCGTTGTTGCCGATTTTTGGTCTTCTCCACGAACGACTTCCTGACGCTCTAAACGCGATTAATCACCAGCGCGCGCGAATGATGGATCGATTATTCACACACACGCACGCACCGGAAATCTCTTCGCCGTGAATAGCGCGCGCGAGACGTTCCGAAATTAATGCAAGGCGCCGTGGACGTGAAAAAATAAAAACGAATGCCAAGGTTTTTTTTTTTTTTTTTAATATAAATTCTTTCATTCGCGCCGTAGAAAGTGGCGTTCAATTCGAAACCGGATGTCTCCCGCGCGCAACCCAGAACATCGAACAAATCGTTTTCGATGCGCGATATAATTTGTTTAGGAGTTTTATGAAGAAACTCTATTTCAAAAGTTTGATCATCGATCGAGATGATTATTTTAATTAAACCCGCGCGGCACAATTTAATGTATTCGAACGCGATTGCATTGGCTGTGCACAGCGCGTTTGTAATACCCTGTTGGAATGGAGTGGAATGAAATACACACACAGCTTTGCGTCAGAGAGAAGCGGTGTCGAAATGATCGTGTTGCATCAAAAATGTTGCCGCAGCCATTATTCAATTTATACGTTTCAACATTCGCTCCGGGCCGCGCGAGAGATAAAAGCTCGGGTTTTAATTATTATCGACTATACAAAAATTACGCGCACGTGGGCCAGGTGTCGCCCCGCGTACACCCACCCACCCGATCCTCATTGTGTACGAAAATCGGTCTTGGGCAGATGCCGGATGGTGGACCTGAACGCCGATGCTCCGAAATCCGCCCACGGGTGGGGGGTGATTCTTCTTCCACGGGTCTGTTTGATTCCGTGACGCCGAAAGACTTTTCCTTTTAAATACCTTAGCAGCTGCCGCAAATCCAAACAACCCCGTTGTGAGGATGTCGAAACATCTGCCCCGCGTGGTGGAAGAAGAAGAAGTGGGCACATGTTGACTAAGAATAAGAACGACCTGCATGACTATGTTGTATCACCTGATGCCTTTAAGTACTCTCGGAATTGACATGTGTTGGAATATATTTACGTCTTGTGCAATGAAAGGATGTCTGGTATTGTTGAATTTTTGATAGGTGACAGTTTTTTTAAGCTTCCAGATATTCATCTCCTTAAAATGTCAAAGCTGTGGTTTCCTTTCACCCGCGTGATTTCTAAGTTGGAATAAAAAGCGGCAGCTATGAAAGAGACACAATTCGGAGTGTATTTCCATTTTACTTGAACAAATCTCACGTAAAAAGCTGAGTTTTTCCTTGAAATTACAAATAATAAAAAAAAGAAGAAGCAAATCATTTGTTGGTGCTGAAAAACACGTAATTTCTAAGATGAAACAAAAGTGACAGCTGTCAAATAGACACCATTCGGAGTGTATTTCCATCCAGCGTTAATATTACTTAAAAAAATTTCACGTGGAAAGCTTAGTTTTTCTTCGAAATTACAAATAATCCAAGAAAATTTAATCAAATTATTTGTTGATGCTGAAAAAAATGTGATTTCTAAGTTAAAGCAAAAGTGACAGCTGTCAAATTTTTCACAATTTTCATCCTGCTTTAATTCCACTTAAAGATTTTTCACATGGAAAGCTTAGTTTTTCTTCGAAATTACAAATAATCCAAGAAAATTTAATCAAATTATTTGTTGATGCTGAAAAACACGTGATTTCTAAGTTGAAACAGAAGTAACAGTAGTCAAATAAACAACATTCGACGTACATTTCCATCTGGCGTTAACTTTACTTGAAAAAAATTCACGAGGAAAGCTTAGTTTTTCCTTGAAATTACAAATAATCCAAGAAAATTAAAGCAAACTATTTGTTGGTGCTGAAAAACACGTGATTTCTAAGTTGAAACAAAAGTGACAGCTGTCAAATGGACACCATTCGGAGTGTATTTCTATCCGGAGTTAATTTTACTTGAAAAAGTTTCACGTGGAAAGCTTAGTTTTTCCTTGAAATTACAAATAATTAAAAAAAATAAAAGCAAATTATTTGTTAGTGCTGAAAAACACGTGATTTCTAAGCTGAAACAAAAGTGACAGTTGTCAAAGAGACACCATTCGGAGTGTATTTCCATCCAGCGTTAATTTTACTTGAAAAAATTTCACGTGGAAAGCTTAGATTTTCCTTGAAATTACAAAAAAAAAAAAAAAAATGAAGCAAATTATTTGTTTGTGCTGAAAAACACGTGATTTCAAAGTTGAAACAAAAGTGACAGCTGTCAAGTAAGCACCATTCGGAGTGTATTTCCATTTATTTAAAAAAAAATCACGAAGAAAGCTTAGTTTTTCCTGCAAATTACAAATAATCTAAAAAAATTGAAGCAAATTATTTGTTGGTGCTGAAAAACATGTGATTTCTAAGTTTATCCAAAAGTGACAGCTGTCAAATAGACACCATTCGGAGTGTATTTCCATCCGTGAAATTTCACGTGGAAAGCATAGATTTTCCTTGATTTTACAAAAAAAAAAACAAACAAAAATGAAACAAATTATTTGTTAGTGCTGAAAAACACGTGATTTCTCAGTTAAAACAAAGGTGACAGCTGTCAAATAGGCGCCATTCGGAGTGTATTTCATTTACATAAAAAAAAAATTACGAGGAAAGCTTAGCTTTGCCTTCAAATTACAAATAATCCAAAAAAATTGAAACAAATTATTTGTTGGTGCTGAAAAACACGTGATTTCTAAGTTGAAACAAAAGTGACAGCTGTCAAATTTTTCACAATTTTCATCCTGCTTTAATTCTACATAAAGATTTTTCACATGGAAAGCTTGGTTTTTCCTTGAAATTACAAATAATCCAAAAAAATTGAAGCAAATCTTTTGTTGGTGTTGAAAAACACGTGATTTCTAAGTTGAAACAAAAGTGACAGCTATCAAATTTTTCACAATTTTCATCCTGCTTTAATTCTACATAAAGATTTTTCACATGGAAAGCTTAGTTTTTCCTTGAAATTAGAAATAATCCAAAAAAAAGAAGCAAATTATTTGTTGGTGCTAAAAAACACGTAATTTTTAAGATGAAACAAAAGTGACAGCTGCCAAATAGACACCAGTCGGAGTGTATTTTCATCCGGCGTTAATTTTACTTGAAAAATTTCACGTGGAAAGCTTAGATTTTCCTTGAAATTACAAAAAAAACGAAAAAAAATGAAACAAATTATTTGTTGGTGCTGAAAAACATGTGATTTCTAAGTGAAAGCAAAAGTGACAGCTGTCAAAGAAACACCATTCGGAGTGTATTTCCATCCAGCGTTAATTTTACTTGAAAAAATTTCACGTGGAAAGCTTAGATTTTCCTTGAAATTACAAATCATCCAAAAAAATTGAAGCAAATTATTTATTGGTTCTGAAAAACACGTGATTTCTAAGTTGAAACAAAAGTGACAGCTAAATAAATTTTTCACAATTTTCATCCTGCTTTAATTCCACTTAAGGATTTTTCACATGGAAAGCTTAGTTTTTCCTTGAAATTACAAATAATCCAAAAAAATTGAAGCAAATTATTCGTTGGTGCTGATAACACGTGATATCCAAGTTGAAACAAAAGTGACAGCTGTCAAATAGTCACCAATCGAAGTGTATTTCTATAAGCCGTAAATTTTACTTGAAAAAATTTCACGTGGAAAGCTTAGATTTTCCTTAAAATTACAAAAAAAAACAAAAAAATGAAGCAAATTATTTTTTTGTGCTGAAAAACACGTGATTTCTAAGTTGAAACAAAGTGACAGCTGTGAAATATACACCACTCGGAGTGTATTTCCTACCTGCATTAATTCTACTTGAAAAAATTTCTCGCGAAAAAAATAATCTGAAAAATTTAAGCAAATTTTATTCCTCGGTACAGAAAACTAGTGATTTTTAAGTTGAAACAAAAGTCACAGTTGTCAATTTTTTCACCATTTTTATCCCATAATAATTCTACTTGAAGATGTTTCACGTGGAAAGCTTAATTTTTCCTTGAAACTACAAATAATTAGATTAGAAATTCGTTGGTGATGAAAACACGTGATTTCTAAGTTGAAACAAAAGTGACAGGTGTCAAATTTTTCACCATTTTCATCCTGTAACAATTCTACTTGAAGATTTTCCAAGTGGAAAGCTTAGTTTTTCCTTGAAACTACAAATAATTAGAAATTGAAACAAGTTATTCGTTGGTGATGAAAAACACTTGATTTCTAAGTTGAAATAAAAGTGACAGGTGTCAAATTTTTCACCATTTTCATCCTGTAATAATTCTACTTGAAGATTTTCCAAGTGGAAAGCTTAATTTTTCCTCCAAACTAGAAATAATTGAAAAAACTGAAGCAAATTATTCATTGCAGCTGAAAACACGTGATTTCTAAGTTGAAACGAAAATGACAGCTGTCAAACTTTTTATAATTCTACCTAAAAAAAATTCACGTGGAAAGTTTAGTTTTTCCTTAAAATTACAAATAATCCGAACCAATGAAAGAAGCACAAACTTTTATAAAAAGTAAAAAAAGAAATCACGAACACAAAAAAAGCTCCCCGTATGTTGCATACTTAAGTGGACACGTTGTATATACACTATGCCAGTGGCGTAGCGTAGGGGGTGCGAAATCACCTCATTTATGAATTGATCTTATGGTGCATGCTCCGGGAAATTTAAATCGATCTTACGAGAATATTTTTATAGTCGCGAATACGACGGCATTCGTTAGGTAAGGGTTAGGGTTGCAATGAAGGACAGCGTCTTAGAAAAAAAAATACAACTAATAACTGGATTTCGCGGAGTGTTCATTTTATTTTCCCCAAATTTTGAGGAAAAAAAAATATAACAAAAATACACTTTGGTGTTTATTTTATTTTTCTCACATCAATGAAGGCCAGCGTCTTAGAAAAAAAAATATAACAAAAATACAGCACATAACTGGATTTTGCGGAGTGTTCATTTTATTTTTCTCCAAATTTTGAGGAAAATACACTTTCGTGTTTATTTTATTTTTCTCACATTTTTCGATCCGCAGAGTTAAAAAACGCGTCCACAGCCCTAGCTGTAAATTTCATTTTTGGAAGAGAAATATTTATGATAAACATTTTTGGTCTCTCCGTTAACGGCAACTGCTGACCGGTTTCGACCTACTTGGTCTCATCAGTTCGTGCAGTCGTTGTTTCTAATCCTATATTTATGATCGTGAATATAGGATTAGAAGCAACAACCGCACTGAACTGATGAGACAAAGTAAGTCGAAACCGGCCCGCAGTTAACGGAGAGACCAAAAATGTTTATCATAAATATTTCTCTTCCAAAAACTAAATTTACAGCTAGGACTGTGGACGCGTTTTTTAACTCTGCGGATCCCAAAATGTGAGCAAAATAAAATAAACATCAATTATGTGTTGAAAGTGTATTTTTGTTATATTTAAAAAAAATATATAATTGGCTTGTAAAATCCGCCAACTATGGACTGTGGACTCCATCGAGATGACCTTTGCAGTTGTGTGGAATAAGAAAACGAGAGGACGAGGAAAGGTGGTAAACAAGATGCAAATAGCATTTATAATTATCGGCATGCGTGTGCCATCAATTGCGCAATTGTTTCAGCTTGGTGGCAATTGTTTTAATATTTTTTATGCCAACTGCAAATTTCGCAACTTTATAACTGTTACATGCTCTGTTCTCGTGCGATTATTTCGAAATCTGGGGATGGGTTGTTTTGAGATTTTAACTGAATTATCAAGCGCGATTAATTTTGAGAGAATTTAGAAAATTTCAGCAGTGTGGCGATTGTTTTAACATTTTTACGCCAACTTCGAATTTCGCAATTTTATAATTGTTGTATGTTTTCTTTTCGTGCAATTATTTCGAAATCCAGGGATGGGGTGTTTTGAGATTTTGATTGAATTATCAAGCTCGATTAATTTTGAGTAAATTTAGAAAGTTTCAGCAGTGTGGCAATTGTTTTAACATTTTTACGCCAACTTCGAATTTCGCAACTTTATAATTGTTACATTTTTTTCTTCTCGTGCGATTATTTCGAAATCTAGTGAGGGGGTGTTTTGAGATTTTCACTGAATTATCAAGCACGATTCATTTTGAGAAGATTTAGAAAGTTTCAGCAGTGTGGCAATTGTTTTAACATTTTTACGCCAACTGCGAATTTTGCAGTTTTATAATTGTTATATGTTTTCTTTTCGTGCGATTATTTCGAAATTCAGGGATGGGGTGTTTTGGGATTTTCGCTGAATTATCAAGCACGATTAATTTTGAGTAAATTTAGAAAGTTTCAGCAGCGTGGCAATTGTTTTAACATTTTTACGCCAACTTCGAATTTTGCAACTTTATAATTGTTATGTTTTCTTATCGTGCGATTACTTCGAAATCTAGGGAGGGAGTGTTTTGAGATTTTCATTGAACTATCAAGCACGATTAATTTTGAGTAAGTTTAGAAAGTTTCAGCAGTGTGGCAATTGTTTTAACATTTTTACGCCAACTACGAATTATGCGAATTTATAGTTGTTACATGTTTTCTTCTCGTGCGATTATTTCGAAATCTAGTGAGGGGGTGTTTTGAGATTTTCACTGAATTATCAAGCACGATTCATTTTGAGAAGATTTAGAAAGTTTCAGCAGTGTGGCAATTGTTTTAACATTTTTACGCCAACTGCGAATTTTGCAGTTTTATAATTGTTATATGTTTTCTTTTCGTGCGATTATTTCGAAATTCAGGGATGGGGTGTTTTGGGATTTTCGCTGAATTATCAAGTGCGATTAATTTTGAGAAGATTTAGAAAGTTTCAGCAGTGTGGCAATTGTTTTAACATTTTTTATGCCAACTGCAAATTTCGCAATTTTATAATTGTTATATGTTTTCTTTTCGTGCGATTATTTCGAAATCTAGGGATGGGGTGTTTTGAGATTTTCATTGAATTATCAAGCGCGATTAATTTTGAGCAAATTTAGAAAGTTTCAGCAGTGTGGGAATTGTTTTAACATTTTTACGCCAACTGCGAATTTCGCAACTTTTTTTTTTATCTAATTAGTAAATTAAGTTTTGGAAGGTATCTGAGAATTTAAAATTCTTTTGAAAACTTTTATGTCGTGGCATATAACGGGTTAGACGATGAGAGAGACGTGCGATTTTTCAGGGGATTTAGGGGCAACAAAAAATTGAAATTAAAAAAAAAATTATATTTTGTAATGCTCATTGCAGTAAATATTTGTATTGCACATCATAGTTACAATTTCATCAGAAATTCAATTTTCATATTGAATAATCTCACTGCATGTCCGGATCGTTTAAGATGTAACGTAAAATAGATTTTCAAAAATTTTACCTCAAATTCATTTGTAATGCTTATTGCTGAAAATATTTATATTTCTTATATTTATTCAACATAACATATTTATACATGATGAAGTTAATTTGTATGATGAATAAAATTTTCTATTATCTCATTTGTTACGAATCATGCACATTCTTTTTTTCTGAGCGTATTTATCAACGCTTTGACGTTAGATAACGCATCGACGGACCGATGTAAATAATCTGACGCAATCCTGGAAGAATGTTAATTCTCGGATTTTAATTGTGGCGCGCGATTGCATCGGAATCCGATGGGGGCATTGTTGCGCAACAGCGCCGCCTGTCCGTTTCGCGGTTAACTGGAAAACTTGTGTGTGTCGAAACGTGTGCATCTCGGCGATCCGAAGACTATAAATAGTTTTTTTTAATTGTTTTACATTGTCCATAACAAAAATAAAGCGTGTTCTGTTGTGATTTTTTAAATTTAAATCAATTAAAACACGGAGAGTGGATGAAAAATTCAGAAAAATGTATTCTACAACAACCACAGTTGATGGCGTGTGTGATTTTTTTAACGGTGAATTTAAAAAAATTAAAAGACGGAAATTGGAGGGAAAATTGCGAAAAAAAAATCTGCAAACTACACTTGAAACGTTGCGCCATCTCTTGACGGTCTATGTATAAATCACGTTCTGTAGTGATTTATTTTTATTATGGAAAATTTAAAACTGTTGAAAAACGGAGAGTAAATGAAGGATTAAGAAAAAATTTTATCTACAACAACTACATTTTACATGCTTGATGACTCGTGTGTTTTTTAACGGTATTGAATTTAAAACAATTAAAAGAGGGAAAGTAGAGGGAAAATAATAAAAAATGTGATCTATAAACTTGACTTGTTGGCGCTATCTCTTGACGGCCTATGTGTAATAAAAATAAATCACGTTCTATACTGATTTTATTATGGAAAATTTAAAACAATTTAAAAAAAGTCATCTACAACAAGTGCACTTGATCGCGCATGTGTTTTTTTCGCGGTATTAAATTTAAGACAATTAAAAAACGGAAAGTGGCGGGAAAATTTAAACCACACTTGACACGTGGCGTCATCTCCTGACGGCCTATGTGTATTTATTGGCATAAAATTTTCAAATGCAAATAATATATGCTGTCAGAATTTAACAAAAAGAGGATTTACATGCAGAAATTACTCCTCTCAAAGAAATGCAAGTCAGTGGTTTCTCCAGATCAGCACAAACGCTCGAACTGATTTCTGCAAGGATTTGAAATTTCTCTGCTTGGTGCAATTTGTATTTTTGGCGAAGGTGATGACACCGTGGAGAGACATTGTTCCCATGCAAATGAGCCGCGCATTGTCTAACCTCAAAATAGGGGTCGAGTTCACTCCTCACCGCGCGAAACACAATAGCTCTCATTTTCGTCGTAATTAGCTAAGCGGAAAGGGGGCGCTCTCGTGTCGTCGTGTGCGCGTTGAGCAAGCCGATGAGGTTACCACACCGCGCGCTTATATCTCTTAATCTATTAATACGCCATTGCATTCTGGCGGGCGTGGCTTTACCAAAAAAAAAACACACACACAGGTAGGCACGCGCATTGCGAAAGCACATACTCTCTCTCTTACCTCTGCTGATCGGCGAAGACGAACTTCCGCAGCTTCAGGTCCCTGAGCACGATGCCGTTGTTGTGGCAGACCTGCACGGTCTCGGCGATCTGCCGGAATATCCTCTTCGCCTCCGATTCGCGCAGCCGTTTCCTCGACCGGACGTACGAGTGGAGGTCGCCGTGAGCCCTGGGGTACACCAGATAGAGGTGTCTGTTGCACACCAGCACCTCGTGCAGGGACGATATGCGCGGGTGGGAGTCTAACCGGTAGTGCGCCGACACCAGCGAGTGGGAATCTCGCGACACAACCTGTAATACAAGAACATAAATTAATTATCCGAAGAAAAAAAAAGCGCGGTAGCGGTGGCCATCATGTTACTTTCTCCGACTTGACGGTATCATTTATATTTACGCTTTCATGGTTTATTTTCAATTTAAATCATATTTTAAGTGTGAATCGAACGTTTCGTAGACTCGGATAAAACTGACGTTTAAAACGTCAAAATTATGAAAGATGGAAAAATTATACTTCAAATTTAAAAACTCTGTTTACTCAAAAACTAAAGCGATTTCGAAAAAAACTTTTTCTTTATAAGTTGTTCATTTTAGCATTCTCTACAATTATTATTAACATAAATTTGCCGTAACTATTATCGTTTTATAATTATAAACCAAAAATCTAAAAAAATAATATTTTTTCTTTCTCGAATAAAAATGATTTTATGAAAAATATTTTCAAGCAAAAGATGTTCATTTCTTTGTTGTCTTCAAAGTTTGTTTAAATGTTTTTGTGATATTTTTCATATTTAAGAAAATATAGGCAAAAAACAGTTAAGGTAAACGCCCACTTTTGGTGTACGAAATTTTACCAAAAGCTTTTCAGTTCTTCAGATTATCAAATACGACGGATGCTCAAAGTTTCATATCAATTGCTCAGACACACACACAGCAACACACAGAGACACAGAGACACACACACACAGACACACACTTCACTTAACAAGACATCAACCTTTCAAAATAACTTTGGTTTTTTAATGTGCAGCAATTTTCAGTCGAGTTATGAATTTTTGAAAATGCATTTTTTTCACTCGAGAGCAAAAAATTACAAATTAATATAAAACGCGAGATAAAAAATTCTACAAAAATTCAAATCACTTAACAAGACATCAATCTTTCAAAATAATTTTGGTTTTTAAATGTGCAGCAATTTATGAATTTTTGAAAATGCATTTTTTTCACTCAAGAGCAAAAAATTACAAATTAATATGAAACGCGGGAATTTTTTTTTACAAAAATTCAAATCACTTAACAAGACATCAATCTTTCAAAATAATTTTGGTTTTTTAATGTGCAGCAATTTTTATTCGAGTTATGAATTTTTGAAAATGCAGCAAACAACAAAAAATTACAAATTAATATGAAACGCGGGAAAAAAATTCTACAAAAATTAAAATCACTTAACAAGACATCAATCTTTCAAAATAATTTTGGTTTTTAAATGTGCGGCAATTTTCAGTCGAGTTGTGAATTTTTGAAAATGCAGCAAACAGCAAAAAAGTACAAATTAATATGTAACGCGGGAAAAATATTCTACAAAAATTCAAATCACTTAACAAGACGTCAATCTTTCAAAATAATTTTTGTTTTTAAAAGTGCGGCAATTTCCAGTCGAGTTATGAATTTTTTAAAATGCATTTTTTTCACTCGACAGCAAAAAATTACAAAATAATATGAAACGCGGGAAAAAGTGCGGCAAATTTCAGTCGAGTTATGAAATTTTGAAAATGCATTTTTTTCACTCGAAATTAATATGAAACGCGGGAAAAAAATTCTACAAAAATTCAAATCACTTAACAAGACATCAATCTTTCAAAATAATTTTTGTTTTTAAAAGTGCGGCAATTTTCAGTCGAGTTGTGAATTTTTGAAAATTTATTTTTTAAATTCGAGAGCGAAAAATTACAAATGAATATGAAACGCGGGAAAAAAATTCTACAAAAATCCAAATCACTTAACAAGACATCAATCTTTCAAAATAACTTTGGTATTTTAATGTGCAGCAATTTTTATTCGAGTTATGAATTTTTGAAAATGCAGCAAACAGCAAAAAAGTACAAATTAATATGTAACGCGGGAAAAATATTCTACAAAAATTCAAATCACTTAACAAGACGTCAATCTTTCAAAATAATTTTGGTTTTTGAATGTGCGGCAATTTTTATTCGAGTTATGAATTTTTGAAAATGCAGCAAACGGCAAAAAAGTACAAATTAATATGTAACGCGTGAAAAAAATTCTACAAAAATTCAAATCACTTAATAAGACATCAATCTTTCAAAATAATTTCGATTTTTAAATGTGCAGCAATTTTTATTCGAGTTATGAATTTTTGAAAATGCAGCAAACGGCAAAAAAGTACAAATTAATATGTAACGCGGGAAAAAAATTCTACAAAAATTCAAATCACTTAACAAGACATCAATCTTTCAAAATAACTTTGGTTTTTTAATGTGCGGCAATTTTCATTCGAGTTATGAATTTTTGAAAATGCAGCAAACAGCAAAAAAGTACAAATTAATATGAAACGCGGGAAAAAAAAAATTCTACAAAAATTCAAATCACTTAACAAGACATCAATCTTTCAAAATAACTTTAGTTTTTTAATGTGCAGCAATTTTTATTCGAGTTATGAATTTTTGAAAATGCAGCAAACAGCAAAAAAGTACAAATTAATATATAACGCGTGAAAAAAAATCTACAAAAAATCAAATCACTTAACAAGGCATCAATCTTTCAAAATAATTTTGGTTTTTAATTGTGCAGGAATTTCCAGTCGAGTTATGAATTTTTGAAAATGCATTTTTTTTCACTCGAAAGCAAAAAATTAAAAATTAATATGAAACGCGGGAAAAAAATTCTACAAAAATTCTAATCACTTAAGAAGACATGAATCTTTCAAAATAATTTTTGTTTTTAAAAGTGCGGCAATTTTCAATCGAGTTATGATTTTTTTTTCACTCGAGAGCAAAAAATTACAAATTAATATGAAACACGGGAAAAAAATTCTACAAAAATTCAAAACACTTAACAAGACATCGATCTTTCAAAATAATTTCGATTTTTAAATGTGCAGCAATTTTCATTCCAGTTATGAATTTTTGAAAATGCAGCAAACAGCAAAAAATTACAAATTAATATGAAACGCGGGAAAAAAATTCTACAAAAATTCAAATCACTTAACAAGACATCAATCTTTCAAAATAACTTTGGTTTTTAAATGTGCAACAATTTTCAATCGAGTTATGAATTTTTTTTCACTCGAGAGCAAAAAATTACAAATTAATATGAAACACGGGAAAAAAATTCTACAAAAATTCAAATCACTTAACAAGACATCAACCTTTCAAAATAACTTTGGTTTTTAAATGTGCGGCAATTTTCAGTCGAGTTATGAATTTTTGAAAATTTATTTTTTAAATTCAAGAGCTAAAAATTACAAATTAATATGAAACGCGCGATAAAAAATTCTACAAAAATTCAAATCACTTAACAAGGCATCAATCTTTCAAAATAATTTTGGTTTTTAAATGTGCGGCAATTTTCAGCCGAGTTATGAATTTTTGAAAATGCATTTTTTTCACTCGAGAGCAAAAAATTAAAAATTAATATAAAACGCGGGAAAAAAATTCTACAAAAATTCAAATCACTTCTCAAGACATCAATCTTTCAAAATAATTTCGTTTTTTCCATTGTGCAGCAATTTTTAGGCGAGTTATGAATTTTTGAAAATGCATTTTTTCCACTAGACAGCAAAAAATTACAAAATAATATGAAACGAGATAAAAAATTCTACAAAAATTCAAATCACTTAACAAGACATCAATCTTTCAAAATAATTTTGGTTTTTAAATGTGCGGCAATTTTCAGCCGAGTTATAAATTTTTGAAAATGCATTTTTTTCACTCGTGAGCAAAAAATTAAAAATTAATATGAAACGCGGGGAAAAAATTCTACAAAAATTCAAATCACTTCTCAAGACATCAATCTTTCAAAATAATTTCGTTTTTTCATTGTGCAGCAATTTTTAGGCGAGTTATGAATTTTTGAAAATGCATTTTTTCCACTAGACAGCAAAAAATTACAAAATAATATGAAACGAGATAAAAAATTCTACAAAAATTCAAATCACTTAACAAGGCATCAATCTTTCAAAATAATTTTGGTTTTTAAATGTGCGGCAATTTTCAGCCGAGTTATGAATTTTTGAAAATGCATTTTTTTCACTCGAGAGCAAAAAATTAAAAATTAATATAAAACGCGGGAAAAAAATTCTACAAAAATTCAAATCACTTCTCAAGACATCAATCTTTCAAAATAATTTCGTTTTTTCCATTGTGCAGCAATTTTTAGGCGAGTTATGAATTTTTGAAAATGCATTTTTTCCACTAGACAGCAAAAAATTACAAAATAATATGAAACGAGATAAAAAATTCTACAAAAATTCAAATCACTTAACAAGACATCAATCTTTCAAAATAATTTTGGTTTTTAAATGTGCGGCAATTTTCAGCCGAGTTATAAATTTTTGAAAATGCATTTTTTTCACTCGTGAGCAAAAAATTAAAAATTAATATGAAACGCGGGGAAAAAATTCTACAAAAATTCAAATCACTTCTCAAGACATCAATCTTTCAAAATAATTTCGTTTTTTCATTGTGCAGCAATTTTTAGGCGAGTTATGAATTTTTGAAAATGCATTTTTTCCACTAGACAGCAAAAAATTACAAAATAATATGAAACGAGATAAAAAATTCTACAAAAATTCAAATCACTTAACAAGGCATCAATCTTTCAAAATAATTTTGGTTTTTAAATGTGCGGCAATTTTCAGCCGAGTTATGAATTTTTGAAAATGCATTTTTTTCACTCGAGAGCAAAAAATTAAAAATTAATATAAAACGCGGGAAAAAAATTCTACAAAAATTCAAATCACTTCTCAAGACATCAATCTTTCAAAATAATTTCGTTTTTTTATTGTGCAGCAATTTTTAGGCGAGTTATGAATTTTTGAAAATGCATTTTTTCCACTCGACAGCAAAAAATTACAAAATAATATGAAACGAGAGATAAAAAATTCTACAAAAATTCAAATCACTTAACAAGACATCAATCTTTCAAAATAATTTTTGTTTTTAAAAGTGCGGCAATTTTTAATCGAGTTATGAATTTTTTTTCACTCGAGAGCAAAAAATTACAAATTAATATGAAACACGGGAAAAAAATTCTACAAAAATTCAAAACACTTAACAAGACATCAATCTTTCAAAATAATTTCGATTTTTAAATGTGCAGCAATTTTTATTCGAGTTATGAATTTTTGAAAATGCAGCAAACAGCAAAAAAGTACAAATTAATATGTAACGCGGGAAAAAAATTCTACAAAAATTCAAATCACTTAACAAGACATCAATCTTTCAAAATAATTTTGGTTTTTAAATGTGCGGCAATTTTCAATCGAGTTATGAATTTTTGAAAATGCATTTTTTTCACTCGAAAAATTAAAATGAAACGCGGGAAAAAATTCTACAAAACGTGTAATCACCATGTTGGTTAGAGCTTATCTAAAATCGCAATTAATGGCGTGTTCTTGTGTATATGCCGCATGTGATCATTTGACACAAGATGTTTTATATCATTGCCCAACCGGTAAAGTTCAGGCGGGCGTTTCGCAAGACGCCAGCCACTAATAAGATTGCGAGCAAGCGCGGTTTTCCATCATCGTAAATTTTGCGCAATCGAGGAGTGAGAACAACGCACGCACCCGAAAGGTCAACAAACGAATTTTGACCAGCGCAAGTACGACGCGCGCGATCTAGATCTATTAATCTTCTCCTCGCGTCTCGCGGATAATGCCATCGGTTTGTTTACGCAAGAATTGCACCATTAAGTATTCCGAAATCAATTTCGATCATAGAGCTCTTGATACGGAACAAAACACTGTGCGCTTATGGGTTTTGCTTGTAATTCATTCGATAACAAGTTAAAGCCGTATAAAACAATTAGCCTTGGATGTCACAGTTGTCAAAATACTAGAAACATAACCACAAACATGTAATATTAACATACTTTGAGCGGGAGCGTCTATTTCTAGACACTTTGCGAACTGTGGAGTATGGGCTTTTGAAAATCGTTTGATAAATAAATTTGAGGCAATCTCACATCAGATAATTTGAATAAAACGAAATACAGCCTGAATATTTTTTGATTACTTTTGTGGTACGTTAAAAGAGGGCGCGCTAATCCGCTCCCATCGTTTGTTTAAATGATGGGAGCGGATTAGCGCGCCCTCTTTTAATGTACCACAAAAGTAATAAAAAAATATTTAGGCTATATTTCGTTTTATTTAAATTATTTGATGTGAGATGCAAGAATTGGCTGTTATGGCGTGGAGTGTCGTTTAACATGCATGTGAAGAAAAACTTTTTTGTTGGTGAAATTCGTTTGATTTTTAGATTACTTTTGCGGAAAATCAAAAGAGGGTGCACTAATCCACTTGCAGCCCTCGCCCTCCCAAAGCCCACCACCTGACGGGCTACTTGTTATAAAGAGCCCTATCGAGATCAAAGGGAGCGCGCGTCAATGGCGTGAATTTGAAATGAGCTTAATCTCGTGGGTTTCGTATTTCAGACACATCCATTTAATTAAATTAATAGATTTAATCGTTGATATTACGAAATTAAAGCCGCGATAATTTTAAACTCCTCAAAACAAAATTGGATTAAAAGTTTACTTGATCGCAAACAATTGTATTGGTCAAGTTTTCATCCATAGCCTCCTCGTCGAACATTCAGAGTCTCCGTTCTTATGACATGAGAATGTTCGACGAGGAGGCTATGGAAGAAAACTTGAATAATACAATTGTTTGAGATCGTCGAACATTCACGAGCCTTCGTTCTTGTGTCATAAGAACGGAGGCTCGTGAATGTTCGACGAGGAGGCTATGGAAGAAAACTTGACTAATACAGCAGCGGAATATTTGCTTCCTCTATAAGAGAAAGTAGTGCAGCACGAGCGGCTTCTTTGTCTTTGCCTCACCAACGGAAATCCACGAGCCGCCGCTGCATCAGAATTAATTCCTTCATTTCCTTGCTAACAAAACAAATTTCTTCATTGTATACAAATCAAAAGTAATCGTTATTGAAAACTCTTATGACAAATACGATATTTTCGAAACTAAATTGTCTAATTAGGATCAACAAAATTAAATAAAACACACTTTTACTTAGTTAATATCACACTGTTTATTTATTAGTGACTGCAGTTTAAAAATGTATCACGAAGTAAGTGCCGCCAACCTCAATCCGTTAGGATTAACAACTTTATAAAAAAAAATGATTAACTTTGACTACAACATTTCAATTTCTCCTGCTTGTCTGCGACGTTCTCATTTAAAAGAAGGCATTTTGTATTATATCACCCCTTAAGAAGATTTACGTATTTTCGCTGCCGCGAGCTCTCTTGCACAATTACCAGATCGGACCATTGAGGACGCGCGTACCTCCGTCTTCCTTCTTTCTAAAACTCCCATGAACGGCAACCAGGAAGCTCGAAATAATCCACTTTCACGCCGCTAAAGGAGATTATCGCCGTTTCCATGTTTACACAATATTGATACACCATCGAGGAGACGCTCCCAAGAAGTATATTGAATTCGATAATGGATACCTGCTTAATGATGTAACGTGTTTACGGCAGCGACAAGAAAAGTACTCCGCCCGCTGAGCTATTGAATTTGCTAAATCGGGAATTTTCGGAAACGCTAAGCTTTGAAAATTATTATTATTACAGGAAGATCAGGGTGATTTACTGGATTTAAGTCGTAACATATTATCCAATAGCTTTTAAGAAGATTACAGGTGTTTTCAAACTTTTCATAAGATTTTGCGAGCCAAACGAATAGAAGTTTAATTCGAGGTTGAGTTCATTTGAATGGAGAAAAACCCCAGCCTACGAAAAATTGGTTTCAGGCATTTAACCGAGTCTATTATGCGTATACATTAGGTGAATGAAATGAATACTTGTGGGATACCAAGAAGAGTTTCTCGTAAGGATGGTTGCGGTAACTGTTATGTAGATTTACTTAGCTGTCAAGCATTTTTTGTAATTGAAACCAAAGAATTCAGCAATTCAGCACAAAACAAAATTGACTTGTCATTACTGTATATTATTGTCAATCTAGTTATCTCGGAACTAATAATTTCTGATAATATTACAGATAAATTAAATTAAAAAATGGTGATGTGGCCATCATGTTACTTTCTCCGACTTGATGGTATCTTTTATATTTACGCTTTCATGGTTTATTTTCAATTTAAATGTACATCGAGCGGATGAAACTGACGTTTAAAACGTCAAAATTATGAAAGATGGAAACATTATACTTCAAATGAAAAAACTCAGTTTACTCAAAAAGTAAAGCGATTTCGAAAAAAACTTATTATTTATAAGTTGTTCATTTTGACATTCTTTACAAATATTATTGACATAAATTTGCTGTAACTATTATCGTTTCATAATTTTAAATCAAAAATGAAAAAAAAATAATAAATTCTTTTCTCGAATAACAATGATTTTATTAAAAATATTTTCAAGCAAAAGATGTTCATTTCTTTGTTGTCTTCAATATTTGTTTAAATGTTTTTGTGAAATTTTTCATATTTAAGAAAATATTGGGAAAAACAAAAAAACAGTTGAGGTAAACATCCACTTCCGGTGCACGAAATTTTACCAAAAGCTTTTCAATCCTTCGGATTATCAAATAAGACGTATGTTCAAAGTTTCATATCAATTGCTCTATTAGTTTTTGAGATACAACGCGCATAGACAGACACAGACACGAAATTTTTTTTTTCCCAGAAATTGTTGAAATGACATCTAGGGACCCCAAAACGGATATTTAACTCTCACCAAGACTAAGTATTCATTTTGCAGAGTAACTGTTACTAAGACTAAGTCTTAGTAAGACTTAATTTTACAGAGTCACGAATTCAGGATATATTTCGTTTTTATTAAATTTAGACTTCGTTAATTCGTAAATTATATTCAAGTTACATTTCGTTTCGATACTTGTGGGATACCCGCAAGATACAATCTTACGAAGGTCATTTCTTTCATAATGCCCAGTTTGGCAACACCGCGGAGCCAAGTGATTGTTGTCAGTCGTAGTTCAAGTCTTGAGGAATAATCAAAAGTTTGTGATTTTTCGATAGCGTGTTTTTTTTTTATAACGCGAGTTAGAAACCGGCCGCATGCGGCGATTCGGTCAATCAACCGAATCGTCGGAACGCCTCCTACCACGATGTATGCGCCACCAGCGACCGATTCGGTTTGGTTGTCGAATCACCGCATACGGTTTCGTTGACAAAACCGAATGTCAAAAGATCTTACCGTATACGGCCGACGACAGTGAACACTCTCTTGTGAACACTCATATTAAAATATATGCGCCACTATAGAAGACGGCGAAATAACCGAATCGGTAAAACGACCGATTCGGTGCCGTAATCGTTTTCGTGAAGGTCGCGAGACCAGGAACGCCGAAAACATCAACAGGTGCACGAAGTGTGAAAACCGGCGACAGATGCACTTGGAAAAGATGGTCGAGCGAGCTGCGAGGAAGTTTGTGAAGCTGCAGAGATTTCAGCAACGTCCGTGTTCCGAATTTTCACAAATGATTTTAACAAAGAGAAGAAAAAAAAACAGACACTGCAACCTCGCCGAAGTTTTGTCGTTGAAGATCAAGCTTTCTTCTATCGAATCGTCCGCTATTGAGGAAACGTGTATTAGAAACTGTGAACCAGAGTTGAAATTAGAGTCGAAGGAGTCTCCACTCCTTCGACTCTAATTTTAATGAAACGTGCATTAGAGAAGGAGTAGAGACTCTTCCGACTCTAATTTCAACTCTGGTTTCACAGTTTCTAACACAACTTTCATTAAAATTAGAGTCGAAGGAGTGGAGACTCTTTCGACTCTAATTTCAACTCTGGTTTCACAGTTTCTAATATACGTTTCATCAATAGCGGACGATTCGATCGACCTCTCCAGGTCGATAGTCCAAAAACTTAAAAAAAAGGAGAGAAAAATTTCTGCGCGGTGCGTCCTGAACAGAAGTACAAACCTTGCCGAAGATTTTACTTCGAAAGTCAAGCTTTGTTGCATCGAATCATACGCTATTGATGAAACGTGGGTTAGAGAGTTCAAATCACAGTCGAACGAGTGTCCAAAAAAAAAATCGTAAAGCTCAATCGAAGCTGATCACGTCCATGAGGACGAAGTGTCACGTGAGAATATTACTGTGAATTCATTGTAAAACCGAACCGAAAAATGCACAATTGTTCCAATCGCGTTCGAGAAAAAGTTGATTTATTAATTTCGATTTCACCAACTCCAAAAAAAAGTTAGCTAGGCCAATTGACTCGGAATACTCTATATTAACACAAGCGGACAATTTTAGAAATACTCCACTTTTTTTTTCTTTGATGATTGAAAAGGAATAATTTCTCCATAATGCGCCGATTTATTAATTTCGATTTTTTTTTCTCAAAAACTCACCAACGCTCATTAAAAAGTTAACTAGGGCGATCGATTCATATATCTCTACATTAACAACTAAAAAAATCTCCATTCTCCTTAATCATTTCTCCGTGCAGCTTCGGTCGCAACGATTTATTAATTTTCATTTTTC
Source organism: Ocypus olens (assembly GCA_910593695.2). Taxonomy (NCBI): domain Eukaryota; kingdom Metazoa; phylum Arthropoda; class Insecta; order Coleoptera; family Staphylinidae; genus Ocypus; species Ocypus olens. Next base: position 2,377,870 of record OU343048.1, read on the forward strand.
AGCAACTCCCTTAACCCATTACTTCCCATTGTACTCAAGCGAGTACAACAAACACCATCGGCTTTAGTGACACCTAGTGGAAATGTTATTTACTTTAGATAACATGCCTGCAATGCAAACTCTTTTTTATTAATAATAGAACAATATTTAGCAGTGATTCTATTCAGTTTTTCCAAATTGATTTCTAACAGATATCTGAGAATTTAAAATTCTTTGCAGAAAGTTGTATATCATGGAATGTAATGGGTTAACACAGTGGAACAAATTAAAAAATCTTCAGTCTATAAATACTGATTTAAACATTAAATATTATTCCACCATCAGATCACCTACAGACCGATTTCGACCTTTCAGGTCTCATCAGTGCAGTTAGTTGCTGATGGAGAAACGGAAATTACTATTGGAATATAGGTATTCCAAACACCGTTAAAGGTAGAAACGACAGTGGCGGAATCTATTGCCTGAATGCTGTACTGAACCAAATCCGGGGGCCTTAACACCGACAAGATATGGACATTGCCAGCAGCGGCAAATATAACAATATTAATGTAGACATTAAATACATAGATTTCGCCACTTTGGCGTTTCTACCTTTAAATATTAATTTTGTTGGGTTAAGTAATATTGGCTGCAAACATAAAAAAAAACACATTTAGAATCGGAACGTGAATTTTGGCCCTAACACTAGTTTTTCCACTTGAAAACACAAATTTTGAACAATGAACAATTGCCAAAATACTGGTTATTTTCGAATGCTGCAATTTTATCGGTACCCGAATTTTCCAATCGGAAAAAAAATTGCAAATTTCGTAATCGATCTAAAACGGGTGAACGCCCTCGCGTTATAAATACGCGCATCATCGATCCTCGAAATCTTTTGGCGTCCTTTGGCCGTGCACCAGAAATAACCCAGCCACACACACACAGATAAACAAACCGAAAATTTATTCGGCCGGATTGTATCGCGCCAATTCGCAATTTTTGGTCCGCGATGGTCTAAGCCGCGCCAACTCTTTCAAAACGCGCGCAATTTCGTATTTTCGGCTGCTCTAGCCTTCGCAACCGTTTCTTCACCACCGTCGGAGATTTCTCCACCATGGGCGCATTTTGCAAGCCTCGCGCGCGCGCCATTTCTCGATAAACAAAACGTTTGCTAACGAGGATTGCTATATTTACGACGGCGTAATGTGTGCGCGAAATCGCTACGAAATCAAAAAAGAAAAAAAAAATGAGAAAATTTACTTCAGAGTAAATATTATATTTATAGTAAAAATGTTTAAGTTTATAAAAATACTTCTTAAATAAGCATTTCAGACACAAAGTATCCATGCTCAAACGACTCTATCGATACTTGCGGGATACCAGGAAAAAGTTTACATTACATAGCCTTTGATAAGATCAGACATGTTTTCATATTTCATATATCCAAATGGTGGCAATTTATTGGGTAATCCCTAATGAATTGCGCAACATTTGGATCCTTGTGGCATACCAGGAAGAAGTTTCTTTGGCATTATTATTTTTTTTTTCAAAATATTTATATATCGATTCAGTGGCTTTTGATAAGTTTACAAATGTTCTTATATTTGGAAATATTTTAACGCCAATCGAATGAACCTTTATGGAATGTCAACAAGAAGTTCCCTTTGCATAACATGCATATAATATTAATTATTTTTTCATTCCAAAATTAACGACATTTGATAATTTTAATATTATTATCCTTAATAATATAAACTATCAAGGCTGAAAGACCACTGGTCTAAAATAGTTAAATAATATGTTACTCTCTCTCTCGCTCTATAAACTGCCAATACGTAAATATTAAAACATTTAATGATATTTGTTGTATTTACAAATTTCCATTATAAATCCTCCAGGACCAGAAATTATCTGGTAATATCTTTCACCGACCGACCTTGTTATATCTCTTCGCCGACCTCCGAGCATGACGCAACGGAACATCCGGTCTGGGGGACGCCCCGTTTTTACGTAACGCACGCCGAATATTCATTCAATTATGACAAATCTCAAATTTCAATTCGGAAACGGCACACCAAGACCGCGCGCGATCCGTTGCTCAATTGCGCGTTTCAATGTATGCCGAACCTGTCGAAACGTCGTGTGCGCTGTGCCGCTGGGATTGGCCGGTTATTGCATTTCAGATATTCGCAATAACTAGCTCCATATATGCAATCGGGGCTCTTGCTCAAATTTAAAAAAAAAATATGTATCTGCCGTCGGTTGCCAGAGGTCTCTGGGTTGCTAAACCTCCGTGCCCACACTGTATAAACCGTTAACTGCGCAAGAATCGATAATAATTAACTTGTAAAGTAAAAACACTTTTTTAATTTTCAACCTTTAATGTTGAAATTATGGGCAACAATTGTTTCTTCAGGCGAAGAAATGGTAATAATTAATGTCTGGTTATTTCTGATCTACAGACCCATCTGAGCTTGAGGTGGACAACTCTTGAGTGAGCCGACTTCATGTCGGTGAGGTGAGTCGGGTTGAAAATACGAAGGTCTTTTTGAGTCACGACTGAGTGGAGAATGTACGGTTTGAACGATTTCTAAAAGATTTTGAAAGCCAGAACCTTTTTTTTTAACTTTATGCCAGAGATGTTTTTTTAAATATTTTTACAATTACTCATTCATAATCATGACCTGACTCTTAACACACGACCTGACTCTCCAAGTCGACTCTTTTCACTGAAGCAGATCACAAAAAAGAGTCAGCCCATTTCTAATTTGAAGTCATGAGCCGATTCAGTAAAGTAAGGAGAATTATAAATTTGTAATAATTCGTATTCTTAACGAGTATGTTTTTTTTTTTTTGAAAAAGCCTAATTTGATGATTTATCGGCTATCCTAGAGCTAAAAAATATTTATTTATTATAACGCAAATTCTAATTTTAATTCAATACAACAACACCCCCCCCCCCCCCCCCCCAACATCAACGTTTGTTCCCAATTTTTAGTATATAAGCGGTAATTGTAAAATGTAAAACCATAATTTTTCATCTACCTGATGAAGCCACTGTGTGGTGAAACAATTGTTGTAGAACAATAAAATTAATTTGAAACCATACACTGTGTTAGTGTTCTATTAAATGATAAAAAAATAATTTTAGCGCCATTTTTTTTAATTTCTATGTTGGTATTCGTATAGTTCTGCGCGCATCCGCCCGACACTACTGGCGCTCCCCAGATGCAAACCCCAAATATTTCTCATTTTCACCTCTCAAAACCGAAGGCATGGGAGCGGCGATTGCGTTACATCACCGGCAGCCATTATTCAATGGTAATAACATTGATAATAGATCCACTTACATACGCTTATTGCTCAATGAAAAGGCCTACAAACACTCGAACAAAGGCGGCGGCGATAGCCTTGCAGTATTGTTTTTTTTTGCCAATTTGCCAATTTATTTCGTATCTCTCTGATAAAGTAATTTTTCCACCGGAGAGCGTATAATTTATTCTCAAACGAAAACGTTGCTTTCAAATTTTTCCTAAATTCTAATTTAGTATTCGAGATATAATTGTTTTCCTAGTCCTAAGCGGTCGTCTGATTATTATTTTGTTCTATACCTATATGTTGACATTTTCCACATAATTGTATTGATCGTCTTACAGAAAATAAATCATTTTATTGTTATTATTATTATTAATGTATCGTGTGAACCTCAAAATTTTGTTTCAGAATTGGCTGTGAGATAAATGAGGTATGTCGCATATTATTACGTCATGGGACTATTGAATTAGATTTAAAAAAATGAATTAATCTCAGACATGACTGCTACGTTTCTCTCTCTCTCTCTCAGGCATGGCCAACTCGGAAACAAAATTATGTGTCTCACACCTCATGTTAGTAATGTTTCCACAAGAATTTATTAAAATCCATCGGGCGGATTTCGGAAAAATTAGGAAAATCCAGTCGAAACTTTGCATTTTGCGAATTACAGTTTTTGATCGAAAATTCCGAAGAACCAGCGATGATCGGTTGCCCGGTTATTCTTTTGTTTTATAGCTACACATGTTCGGAATGTTTCCTGAAAATTGAACTAAAACCCATCGAGCCGATTTCGGCAAAATTAAGAAAATCTAGTCGAAAATTTGAATTTTTCAAATTGGCGATTTGGTCGATGAAAAATCTCCGGAAAAAAACCAGCTCGGATTTTTCTTTCGTTTTATAGCCACAAGTGTGTGCAAAGCATCCTGAAAATTTTATTCAAATCCATGGAGTGGATTTCAGCAAAATTATGAAAATCCACTGTAGGATTCGTAAGTTTTTAAATTATAATATTGAAAATTAATTAAATTCACACTATATTGCTCATCTATATTTTTAAAAATCGTATCTAGTTGGCTATTTATTCTTGATTATTGAAAATAAATTAAATTCTTACTGTTTTCTTTTTCAACTATATTTTTAGAAATCGTATATAATCGGCTTAAAATATTAAGGGTCTCCTAGGCGCGGCCTCAGATTTCGTCACCTGCGTGCAACAGCATTCGTTAATCCTGACCTTAAAAAAAAAAACTCGGCCGTGAGTCGTCGGCCTTCGCCGTTTAAATTCGTTCCGCGCGAATATTTTTAGACGATTAGGAAAAACGCGCGTTTTTTTTTTATTCTCCGGGTGATGCAACTTTCATTGCCGGCGGAGTGTAATTAATCGAGTTTTTGGATACAACGAGAATGGAACACACAATTATTTTCAAAGCCAATAAATTATGCAATTCGTCCTTAAAATCATGAAAAACGAACAAAATTAAATCTCAACTAGAATCTGATAAGACATTGCCACTCCAAAACTGTAACCCAATGGCAAATGATTTTATTTTTGGTTTTCCAGAAGAAAAAAAAAGGCAATAAATTATGCAATTCGTCCTTAAAATCGTGAAAAACGAACAAAATTAAATCTCAACTAGAATCTGATAAGACATTGCCACTCTAAAAGCGTAACCCCATGGGAAATGTGTGATTTTATTTTTGGTTTGCAGAAAATATACAAAATTATGCAGTTCGTCATTCAAATCATGAAAAAGAGCAAAATTAAATCTAAAACTATAATCTGATAAGAAATTGCGCCACTCTAAAGCGACACTAACTCTAACCCAATGGCAAATGCGCGATTTCATTTTTGGTTTGCAGAAAAAAAAAATTGAAAATGGAGTACAAAATTATGAAATTCGTCCTTAATTAATTAAAATCATGAAAAACAACAAAATCAAATCTATAATATGATAAGAAATTACCACTCTAAAGAGTCGTTAACTGTACCCAATAACAAATGTGTGATTTGTTTTTTGGTTTGCAGAAAAAAAAAATCGAAAATAGGCACGAAAAAAAAATTCAATTAAAAAATTTTTCTCGATTTTTTTTAAATTGGCTCGAAAAGAATTCAATTTAATTAAACAATTTTCTCTAAAAATAATCTGGTAAGAAATTTCGTCACTCTAAGTCTAAAGCGCTGTTAACTGTACCTCAATGACAAATGTGTGATTTTTTTTTGGTTTGCAGAAAGGAAAATTAGAAAATTAGCTCGAAAATAATTCAATTAAAACATTTTCTCGATTTTTTTTAATGAAAATTGGCCCGAAAAATTTAATTACAAAATATTCTCTAAAAATTATGTTGCAAGAAATTTCGTCACTCTAAAGCGCCAATAACTGCATCTCAATTACAAATGTGTGATTTCTTTTTTGGTTTGCAGAAACAAACAATTAGAGGACTGGCTCGAAAAAAATTCAATTAAAAATATTTTCTCAAACATTGTTTTTAATTGGCTCAAAAAAATCAATCAAAACAATTTTCTCGAACTTTTTTTTTTTAAATTGATTAAAAAAATTGTTACTTTAAAGCGCCATTAACTGTATCTCAATGACAAATATGTGATTTGTTTTTTGGTTTGTAGAAACAAAAAATTAGAAAACTGTCTTGAAAAAATTCAATTAAAAATATTTTCTCAAAGATTGTTTCTCATTGGCTCAGAAAAATCAATCAAAGCAATTTTCTCGAACTTTTCTTTTGAAAATTGATTAAAAAAATGGTTACTCTAAAGCGTCATTAACTGTATCTCAACGACAAATATGTGATTTGTTTTTTGGTTTGCAGAAGAAAAAAAAATAGAAAATTGACTCGAAAAAATTCAATTAGAAATATTTTCTCAACATTTTTTTTATTGGCTCCAAAAATTCAATTGAAACCATTTTCTCAAACATTTTTTTTTTAATTGGCTCCAAAAAAAATTCTCGAATTTTTTTTTTTTTACTCGAAAACAATCAATTAAAAAAATTCTCGAAAAATAATCTGGTAAGAAATTGTTACTCTAAAGCGCCATTAACTGTATCTCAATGACAAATATGTGATTTGTTTTTTTGGTTTGCAGAAAAAAAAAATAGAATATTGGCTCGAAAAAATTCAATTAAAAATTGCTCTCGATTTTTTTTTAAATTGGCTCGAAAAAAATGCAATTAAAACATTTTCTCGAGAAATAATCTGGTAAGAAATTTCGTCACTCTGAAGCGCCATTAACTGTATCTCAATGACAAATATGTGATTTGTTTTTTTGGTTTGCAGAAAAAAAAAATAGAATATTGGTTCGAAAAAATTCAATTAAAAATTGCTCTCGATTTTTTTTTAAATTGGCTCGAAAAAAATGCAATTAAAACATTTTCTCGAAAAATAATCTGGTAAGAAATTTCGTCACACTGAAGCGCCATTAACTGTATCTCAATGACAAATTTGTGATTTGTCTTTTTGGTTTGCAGAAACAAAAAATTAGAAAACTGGCTCGAAAAAATTCAATTAAAAATATTTTCTAGAAACTTTTTTTTTTAATTGGCTCCAAAAATTAAATTAAAAATATTTTCTAGAAACTTTTTTTTTTTAATTGGCTCCAAAAATTAAATTAAAAAAGTTTCTCCAGCATTTTTTTGTAATTTACTGGAAAACAAATCAATTCAAAAATGTCTCGAAAAATAGTCTGGTAAGAAATTTCGTCACTCTAAAGCTTAAAAAAATTCTAGAACATTTTTTTTAAATCGACGAAAAAAAAATCAATTAAAAAAAATTGTCGAAAAATATTCTGGTAAGAAATTTCGTCGCTCTAAAGCTTAAAAAAATTCTAGAACATTTTTTTTTAAATCGACGAAAAAAAAAATCAATTAAAAAAATTTCTCGAAAAATAATCTGGTAAGAAATTTCGTCGCTCTAAAGCTTAAAAAAAATTCTAGAACATTTTTTTTTAAATCGACGAAAAAAAAATCAATTAAAAAAATTTGTCGAAAAATAATCTGGTAAGAAATTTCGTCGCTCTAAAGCTTAAAAAAAATTCTAGAACATTTTTTTTAAATCGACGAAAAAAAAATCAATTAAAAAAATTTGTCGAAAAATAATCTGGTAAGAAATTTCGTCGCTCTAAAGCTTAAAAAAATTCTAGAACATCTTTTTAAATCGACGAAAAAAAAATCAATTGAAAAAATTTCTCGAAAAATAATCTGGTAAGAAATTTCGTCGCTCTAAAGCTTAAAAAAAATTCTAGAACATTTTTTTTAAATCGACGAAAAAAAAATCAATTAAAAAAATTTGTCGAAAAATATTCTGGTAAGAAATTTCGTCACTCTAAAGCTTAAAAAATTCTAGAATGTTTTTTAGAAATTGCCAAAAAAATCAATTAAAAAAATTTCTCGAAAAATAACCTGGTAAGAAATTGTTACTCTAAAGGGCCATGTGCAATGACAAATGTGTAATTTCTTTTTGGTTTGCAGAAAGAAAAAATGGAAAATTAGCTCGAAAATAATTCAATTATCCTCAAATATCCTCCAATTTTTTTAATGAAAATTGGCTCGAAGAAAATCAATAATTTTTTTTTTAAATTAATCTCAGTGGTGAAAAGGATGGTTGCGACCGTTACTACGTGGTAAACCACAATTAAACTGAATTGAATTTTTTTTTCACCATATCGTGAATTTTTCAATTTCAGGTATTCGTTAAGCTTTTCCGAATAAGCTTCAGTTTATTATTTTTTTTTTTTGCAATACTCGCCAAAGTCACCTTTGCTTGCTATTTCTGTGCACAATTTCGTCCTATTTTTCTCCAACATACAATTTTTTTATGTGTGTGTAAAAAATTGAAACCAGGCCATATTTTTTTTATTTTTACCCGATCCCATTCCTTTGTAATGATTTCCTGCGCGATTATTTACCGTACCGGAAGAATTTTTCGATAACGGCGTTCGGTGATAAAACGCCGGTAACCGAGAATGCGCGCGCGATAAGCTTTAAAAGTTTATTTTATTTTAAGGTCGATGATTAACTCCCGCATTATTTAATTTTCGGGCAGTGTGATATGATGGGTAATAATCGTCATTTCCGGAATAGCAGTGAATCAAGGTGTTTATCGAATTTCTGAGGAAGTTGTATCTGGTGAATAATGAATTAATTACGTAAGCTTATCTAATGTGTTGTAGTATTATTAACGGGCTGAATGATGGATTTTGAAATGCGCACGTAGGCTATTTTATTATTTTGCAAAACCGGGTGTGAGGGCGCGCCGCCCGATTTGCATACGAACCAATAAATAAATAATCTCTGAATGTGCGTTGGGAAAACGTTGCGCAATTCCGATCGATCGGTAACACCAGGGCAAACACTTCAAACTAGAAAATGCGGAAATTAAACGTGGATGATGAAAAATGTTGAGTTTACGATCGCCGCCATCTTTTGAACGCAGCAGTGACTTTATTTAACAAAATATCAACTGAAAAGTTTTTAAATAAAAAAAAATGGTGATGTGGCCATCATGCGACTTTCTCCGACTTGATGGTATCATTTATATTTACGCTTTTCAATTGAAATCATATTTTAAATGTACATCGAGCGGATGAAACTGACGTTTAAAACGTCAAAATTAGTCGAACAACACAATTTCGTCAGAATATGTGCATGCGTGGGATTCAAACGATTTTTAGTAGGAAAAAAATTTCCAAAAAGGAATTTGTACTCCCTCGCGTGAGGCAATACCTCTCGCATATTTCCCCAATCGGTAAACAAAACATGAAACCCGATACCGCCGGGCCTGACCTCTGCGTGGCCCACGGACGGACGTGATCGTAGTAAACAAGTCGACCGAGCCAGAACAGTCAATGGAAGATAAATATCTTTCGAAATTTCCAATTAAAATCAAATTACCGTCGAATCAATAATATTTGTCATCATTATCATTAATTGACATTACTTTTACGTTCTTGTTTTGAAAATTGCGATGCACGTATTTACGTCCTAGTCAAATAAAGATACACCACTATATCACTAGCATGCAGATCTATTGCTTAACATAATGACATTAAAAATACAGTTCTTGTTTTGACAAATTTGTGTACTACTACAAATAAAGATAATGCAACGTTATTGCCATATATATTCCGAAAACGCTAACGTCGCCAGCAATTAGGAAGCGAACGCGGTGTTTTTTTTTCCATTAAATTCATTTCGCTGATTACCGCAAAGACCTTGAACGCTTATTCATTAGGTGTTGATATTTTCGCGAATATTCATAACGCGGATTATTGCGACACGTTCCTCCAAAACGAGGAAATAGCAAACGGGTTTCCTTGAAATCGTCGTGAAGTTCTCAGAGAGTTCCAAGTTCCGGGTAATCTCGAAACGTAAAAAAAACCCAGAACGAAATATTTTTGAGGAATGTTTGTCGAGGCCTTTCGAAAATTACTGTTAAATATACAGTGCGCGCCTAGAGTATGGAATAAATTCACCAAAACCGAAATAAAATTTCTTGCGAAAAAATCCTCCAAAAAATTGCTTTGATAAAAATACACATTCTTGCATGAAAGTCGATCTTCAGTCATTTGTTTTTGAGCTATGATGTCATCCATTTTTTTTTTAAGACAACCCCCTATTATGGCCGCGGTGGCCTAGTGAGTAGAGCTCCTGCTCACGGGCCGCGTGGTCGTGGGTTCGAATCCCGTCCGTGCGGTCACTTTTTCGGAACGAAGAAGTGGCCGTGCGGGTCCATGGATGTCCAGAGTATTTTTTTAATCCGATCATTCATTCAAGAGTTATCCTCAAAAATCCGAAAAACAATTGGTTGTCGAATTTTGTTTTTTCATCTAATCTACATCTATCTATCTGGTACAATACGTTCTTTAAAGAATTTTCCAAATTTGATCTTTTATTCAAAAGTTATCCTCAAAATACCGAAAAACAATTTGTTGTCGAATTTTGTTTTCTCATCTGATCTACATTTATCTGACGGGTACAATACGCCCATTAAAGAATTTTCCAAATTCGATCATTTATTCAAAAGTTATCCTTAAAAAACTGAAAAACAATTGACCGTCGAATTTTGTTTTTTATCTTATCTACATCTATTTAACAAGTACAATACGTTGCTTGAAGATTTTTTTAAATTCGATCATTCATTCAAGAGTTATCCTCAAAATACCGAAAAACAGTTGACCGTCGAATTGTTTTTTCATCTTTTCTATATCTATATAACGAGTGAAATACGTTCCTTAAAGAATTTTCCCAATTCGATCGTTTTAAGAAAAATTATCCTCAAAATACCGGAAAAACAGTTGACCGTCTAATTATGTTTTTATCTTATTTATATCGATTCAATGAGTAGAATACGTTGCTTGAAGAACTTTCCAAATTTGATCATTTGTTTCGGAGTTATCTTAAAAAAACTGAGAAACAATTGACCGTCGAATTTTGTTTTTTATCTTATCTACATTTATTTAACAGGTACAATACGTTGCTTGAAGAATTTTTCAATTCCGATCATTCATTCAAGAGTTATCCTCAAAAATCCGAAAAACAGTTGACCGTCGAATTATGTTTTTACGGCTTATCTATATCTATTTAACGAGTACAATACATTGCTGAAAGAATTTTTCAAATTCAATCATTTGTCCAAGGGTTATCCTTAAAAAACTGAAAAACAATTGACCGTCGAATTTTGTTTTTTATCTTATCTACATCTACGCAATACGTACAATGCGTTGCTTGAAGAATTTTTCAAATCCGATCATTCCTTTAAGAGTTATCGTTAAAAATCCGCAAAACAGTTGACTGTCGATTTATGTTTTTACGGCTTATCTATATCTATTCAACGAGTACAATACATTGCTTAAAGAATTTTTCAAATTGAAATATTTGCCCAAGAGTTATCCCTAAGAAACTGAAAAACAATTGATCGTCAAATTTTGTTGTTTATCGTATCTACATCTACTTATTAAGTACTATACGTTGCTTGAAGATTTTTTCAAATCCGATCATTCATTCAAGAGTTATCCTCAAAAATCCGAAAAACAGTTGACCGTCGAATTATGTTTTTACGCCTTATCTACATCTATTTAAGGAGTACAATACATTGCTTAAAGAATTTTTCAAATTCGATCATTTGTCCAAGAGTTATCCTTAAAAAACTGAAAAACAATTGATCGTCGAATTTTGTTTTTTTATCGTATCTACATCTATTTAATAAGTACAATGCGCTGTTTGAAGAATTTTTTAATTCCGATCATTCATTCAAGAGTTATCCTCAAAAATCCGAAAAACAATTGACCGTCGAATTATGTTTTTTAAGCCTTATCTATATCTATTTAACGAGTACAATACATTGCTTTAAGAATTTTTCAAATTCTATAATTTTTCCAAGAGTTATCCTTAAAAAACTGAAAAACAATTGACCGTCGAATTTTGTTTTTTTATCTTATCTACATCTATTTAATACGTACAATGCGTTGCTTGAAGAATTTTCAATTTCGATCATTCATTCAATTGTTATCGCCAAAAATCCGCAAAACAGTTGACTGTCGAATTATGTTTTTACGGCTTATCTATATCTATTTAACGAGTACAATACATTGCTTAAAGAATTTTTCAAATTCGAATATTTGCCCAAGAGTTATCCTTAAAAAACTGGAAAACAATTGACCGTCGAATTTTGTTTTTTATCTTATCTACATCTATTTAATAAGTACAATGCGTTACTTGAAGAATTTTTCAATTCCGATCATTCATTCAAGAGTTATCCTCAAAAATCCGAAAAACAGTTGACCGTCAAATTATGTTTTTACGCCTTATCGACATCTATTTAAGGAGTACAATACATTGCTTAAAGAATTTTTCAAATTCGATCATTTGTCCAAGAGTTATTCTTAAAAAAACTGAAAAACAATTGACAGTCGATTTTTTTTTATCTTATCTACATCTTATTTAATACGTACAATGCATTGCTTTAAGAATTTTTTGATTTCTATCATTAATTCAAGAGTTATCCTCAAAAAACCGAAAACCAGTTGACCGTTGAATTATATTTTTAAGCCTTATCTATATCTATTTAACGAGTACAATACATTGCTTAAAGAATTTTTCAAATTCGATCATTTGTCCAAGAGTTATTCTTAAAAAACTGAAAAACAATTGACCGTCGAATTTTGGTTTTTATTTTATCTACATCTATTTAATACGTACAATGCGTTGCTTGAAGATTTTTTCAATTCCGATCATTCATTCAAGAGTTATCCTCAAAAATCCGAAAAACAGTTGACCGTCGAATTATGTTTTTTAAGCCTTATCTATATCTATTTAACGAGTACAATACATTGCTTAAAGAATTTTTCAAATTCGGTCATTTGTCCAAGAGTTATCCTTAAAAAACTGAAAAACAATTAATCGTCGAATTTTGTTTTTTATCTTATCTACATCTATTTGTCAAGTACAAGACGCTGCTTGAAGAATTTTTAAAATCCAATCATTCGTTCGAAAGTTAACCTCAAAAATCCGAAAAACAATTGATCGTCGAATTTTGTTTTTTTATCGCAGCTACATCTACTTATTGAGTACTATACGTTACTTGAAAGACTTTCCAAATTTGATAATTCGTCCAAGAGTTATCTTTAAAAAACTGAAAAACAATTGACCGTCGAATTTTGTTTTTTATCGTATCTATATCTATTTGCCAAGTACAAGACGTTGCTTGAAGAATTTTTAAAATCCAACCATTCGTTCGAAAGTTATCCTCAAAAATCCGAAAAACAATTGATCGTCGAATTTTGTTTTTTCATCTAATCTACATCTACTTGACGAGTACAATACGTTGCTTGAAAATGTTTTCCAATTCCATCATTTATCCAAAAGTTATCCTCAAAATAAAAACGAAAAATATATTAACTCTTTTTTTCTAATGCAATAAACTGATGCGGTAAAAGTAATGTGCTTTTGCTGTACCAAGTGCGGAATAGTAATTTACGTAACAAGTTCCGAAAGTGATATTTTACGGTATGAGTCCTGTAAAATCACTTTTGGAACGTGTTGCGTACAATATTTTTTCTGCAGCCGTTTTTAATGTTAAAAAAGCAAAAACGCACATGAATGTGTGACAAGCGCTGTCATAATTAAATACGAAGTTGATGTTTTTGTCAAGGCCTCCTACATATATATGCAAAATCGTCTCGAAATTAACAAAAATCGTTCCGAAAGTGAAACAAAATTATCCCGAAAATAACTACTTTCGGTACGATTTATGTAAAGTGCTACTTTTTTTTTAATAAATCATAACGAAAGTTTTATTTTAGGGACGGCTGCAGAAAAAAAGGTATTGCGATCGTGATTTTTTTTAAAGGATATATCGATTTTGAGATGATCCCGAGAATTATTGGCAAAAAAATTATCGTATGTGTGATTGTAGACGCTGTATCTTAAGAACTAATGAATATTTAAAAAAAATTCAGCACAAATTTTAGTTGATAATCCGAAGAACTAAACAGCTTTTGGTGAAATTTCGAAAACCTGCAGAGGGTGTTTACCTTGAACGTTTATTGTTTTTCCGATATTGATTTAACTATAAAAAATAGATTTTGAGGTGATTCCGGCGATTTTAAAAATAATAATACAATAAAACAATTTCTTTTGTATCATTCAATATCCGGCGTGGCATCAGCCAGGGAAGTAGTTGTTTCAATAAGTTATTTGTTTATAGTCTTAGTAAGACTTAATTTTGCTTGCAGAGTTACGAACAGGTTGAATATTTATATATTCAGGCTATATTTCGTTTTTTGAATTTATTTTTAACATGTTGACCGCTTTGTCGGTCACTGGTGACTCACACCGAGGTGTTTCAATGGGGTCGCGTCAGTCACCGATGACTGACAGTGAGTACCTACTGTATACTTATTATTTAGCGCTGTCAGTCACGAATTTGATGAAATAAGCACATTCTTACTCATAAAACTTAAAAACAAAGAAAACTTTTTTTGACATTTTACAAAAAAACTTATTGGCACCCAATGTGTTAATTATAAAACAATCATTCAAGCATCTAATTTAGGGTATTGAAAGTATAAAACCTTTTTAATTAATACCATTAGTTGTTTTCATTAGTATGTTGTGTACCAAGTAAACATAGAACCGACTTGACGTGTCGTCGAAAAAAAAACCGAATGGCATTATCTAAACGTTACGACACGGCGTCGCAAAAATCGCGACTGCGAAGTACACACGTCAATGTCCTTGACTTAAGTCATTATTTTTAGCGAGCGCTCGCGTTCGCGATCCGTCTCGGATTACGGCCTTTGTGCCGCTTCATTTGCACCGGCACAGCACGTCAATATTTTACTTTTTTTTTACGTGTGTTTGGTCCGTCCCCCTTCCCGACCGCGGACACAATTGCCGGGTGACCTTCCGCGGCGGAGGAGATGGTCTCCGCCGCTGCGAAATTTTTCGCAGCGCCGCACGGCCAGACAGACACACGTGTGCGCGGCAGGAATTCAGCAAATCCTGCCGATTATTAAAATCCAAACCTAAATCTAAACAATGGACGCTTGTACAGAGGGTGCGCGATCAATCGGATTCTTGGGAAAGGTCCGAGAGAAGAACTGGTTCTCGGACACCCTTCCTCGCGAATCCGAGATGATGACCGCACAGTGTGGGAAAAGTAGCGCGCGGTACACCCCTGAGATTCTGGGGCATTAATTTATGTGTAATTATAGGGGTTGACAGTTATTTATTTCGCGGAACCGGTTGCGTACGAATTTTTTAATACCTTGCAGACTAATTCCTCCTGCGTGTTAACATCTATACATCTGAAGAGCGAGCTGCCCTCGACCTGCTCCAACAAGAGATATTTGTCGGCGACTATGGACGCCTGGAAGGTGTCGTTCTGGTTCTGACTGAACTGATTTTGGTCTTTGTCGGTGGGCACCCTCGGCACCCTGCACTCCACGTCCCGCTGCTGCTGCGAGACGACGCCTGACCGCAGTTTTTTAACAATGTCACTGCACGAGGCTCCCAGCGGGTCCACCTTTTTCTCCATCCCGCTCAGATGCGCACTCACTATCGAATTTTGCATTTTTGCACACTTCGAACACCACACCACACCTTACGATTTAAAAACAGAAAAAAAAATGATCACTGAGATTCTGACGACGACGAACAAACGGCGGCACTCGAGAGTCCGAAACGATGGGAGTTTCTAGGAATATATATAAATATGTTGCAGACGATTTGTCGCTAAGAACGTCGCACGGTGAATGTGTACGCCACGAACGCCATAGCGATACTGACAAAAGCCACGGCGATTCCGAGGCTATTCAATGCCGCCGGTGGTGGGGGAACTGGGTTCGAGGCTTGCGCGTTCCTCGAGGGTGTTTTCTGACGTTCGCGCTACTCCGCAAGGGTTTGTTTCAACTTGCTACCCCTCGCACACACACACACTTGCTCACTCGCGCAACAACAAAAAAAATCACCACGCACCGTGCGACGTATATTTTAACATCGCACCTTGCCGTGCGTGACCTTAGCTGCTCGCGATTTTATTATTCAAGCAAATATCAAGTGTTGTCAACTATGATTTGTCGCACGATAATACACGACATTATAAATCTATTCTTTCATAACACTAAAAAAATGTTTTAAAGACGTTTTGAACTTATGAGTGTCTGCACAATAACGATACAACATTTTTGATAATTTGTTGCACGATAATACACGACATTATAACTCTGCCCTTCCAGAATAGTACAACATTTTTCGAAAAACATTAACAACTTAAAAGTGTCCTTGCACATTACCGACACATTTTTGATGATTTGTCGCACGATAGTACACGACGAATAATAAAATACAGGGTGTTCAAAATTTCACACTACATTAAATCTTGACTTTTTTTACAAACATGTTATTAACTTGAAAACAAAAGAAGATAGGTATAGGAAATGCTTATATCATTAAACGTAGAATTGAATTTCGCGTCAGAATATGTAAAAATATACAGGGTAGTCAACTAAAAAAAAATACAAACATGTTAATATCTTGAAAACGAAAGAAGATAGGTATAG
The DNA here is from genome assembly GCA_910593695.2 of Ocypus olens. Classification (NCBI taxonomy): domain Eukaryota; kingdom Metazoa; phylum Arthropoda; class Insecta; order Coleoptera; family Staphylinidae; genus Ocypus; species Ocypus olens. The sequence continues at coordinate 2,394,236 of OU343048.1, forward strand.
GGAATACTTATATAAATCAGTGCATAATCAAATTCTGCACAAGAATATGTAAAAATATACAGGGTGTTCCTGTAAAAAAAATTATAAACATGTTGATATCTTGAAAACGAAAGAAGATAGATATAGGAAATGCTTATTTAAATTAGTGCACAATCGAATTCTGTGCAAGAAAATGTAAAAATATACAGGATGTTCCATTAAAAAATTTTATAAACATATTAATATCTTGAAAACGAAAGAAGATAGGTACAGGGAATACTTATATAAATCAGTGCATAATCAAATTCTGTGTAAGAATATGTAAAAATATATAGGGTGTTCCCTAAAAAAAAATTACAAACATGTTAATATCTTGAAAACGAAAGAAGATAGATATAGGGAATGCTTATATAAATCAGTGTATAATCAAATTCTGTGTAGGAATATGTAAAAATATACAGAGTGTTCCATAAAAAAAATTTATAAACATGTTAATATCTTGAAAACGAAATAAGATAGGCATAGAGAATGCTTATATGAATCGACGCAGAATTGAATTCTACGTCAGAATATGTAAAATATACAGGATGTACCATTTAAAAATATGACAAACATAGTAATATCTTGAAAAGGAAAAAAGATAGGTATAGAGAATGCTGATATGAATCGACGCAGAATTTAATTCTGCGTTAGAATATGTAAAAAAATACAGGATGTTCCATAAAAAAATACAAACATGTTAATATCTTAAAAACGAAAGATAGGCATAGAGAATGCTGATATGAATCGACGCAGAATTTAATTCTATCAGAATATGTAAAAATATACAGGATGTACCATTTAAAAATATGACAAACATGTGAATATCTTGAAAACGAAAGAAGATAGGTATAGGGAATGCTTATATAAATCAATGCAGAATTGAATTATGCGTTAGAATATGTAAAAATATACACGATGTTCCATAAAAAAATATAATCTTGTTAATATCTTGAAAACGAAATAAGATAGGCATAGAGAATGCTTATATGAATCAACGCAGAATTGAATTCTACGTCAGAATATGTAAAAATATACAGGATGTACCATTTAAAAATATGACAAACATAGTAATATCTTGAAAAGGAAAGAAGATCGGTATAGGAAATGCTTATATAAATCAATGCAGAATTGAATTATGCGTTAAAATAGTAAAAATATACAGGGTGTTCGACTAAAAAAAATACAAACATGTTAATATCTTGAAAGCTAACGAAGATAGGTAGAAGGGAAGCTCATATAAATCAATGCAGAATTGAATTATGCGTTAGAGTGTATAAAAATATACAGGATGTTCCATAAAAAAAATATAACCTTGTTAATATCTTGAAAACGAAATAAGATAGGCATAGAGAATGCTTATATGAATCGACGCAGAATTGAATTCTACGTCAGAATATGTAAAAATATACAGGATGTTGGCTGAAAGACCTCCGGTCGATAGCCAATTAAGAATTGCGGAAAACCATAATTTTTATATGTATGTATATATATTTGTATCAATTCTTAAATAAAGATGTTTGTATATATATACAGGATGTACCATTTAAAAATATGACAAACATAGTAATATCTTGAAAAGGAAAGAAGATCGGTATAGGGAATGCTGGTATGAATCAATGCGAAATTTAATTCTGCGTCAGAATATGTAATAATATACAGGGGATTACATTAAAAAAAATTATAAACATGTTAATATCTTGAAAACGAAAGAAGATAGGTATAGGGAATGCTCATATAAATCATTGCATAATCAAATTCTGCACAAGAATATGTAAAAATGTACAGGGTGTTCGACTAAAAAAAATACAAACATGTTAATATCTTGAAAACGAAAGAAGATAGGTACATATAGGGAATGCTTATATAAATTAGTGCATAATCAAATTCTATGTAAGCATATGTAAAAACATACAGGGTGTTCAGTAAAAAAAATTATAATTATGTTAATATCTTGAAAACGAAAGAAGATAGATATAGGAAATGCTTATATAAATCAGTGCATAATCAAATTCTGCGCAAGAATATGTAAAAATACACAAGGTGTTCTATAAAAAAAATACAAACATGTTAATATTTTGAAAACGAAAGAAGATAGGTATAGAGAATGTTTATATAAATCAATGCAGAATTGAATTCTGCGTCAGAATATGTAAAAATATACAGGATGTTCCATAAAAAAAATTACAAACATGTTAATATCTTGAAAACGAAAGAAGGTAGGTATAGAGAATGCTTATAAATAAATGCAGAATTGAATTATGTGTCAGAATATGTAAAAATATACAGGGTTTTCCAGTAAAAAAAAATATAAACATGTTAATATCTTGAAAACGAAAGGTAGGTATAGGAAATGTTAATGTAGATCAATGCAGAATTTAATTCTGTTCCAGAAGACGTCGAAATATATAGGGTGTTTTATTTACAAAAAAATCGAGATTTAATGGATTAAAGTTGGCTAAATGTGGTATGCAATTTTGAACGCACTGTATTTTTTGGGTACTGGCTCTTTTTGGCCAAAATTGCTTTTCTTTGATTTCCTTTTGTCCTGTGATAAGTATTTTTAAAGTGAATATGAAAAAGTATTGAATTTTTAAATATTGTCAAATTTGTGGGTTATATTACTTAATGATTTTTATCACAGAATTTGTGTAGAATCCAAATTTGCTATAAAACATACAGCATTATGTTTAAAATAAAGTTGACTTCCGGTGTAACCGAAAGTTGCATAATCTTTCAAATATTTTTATTGCAAAGAGCACTCTCGATTACATAAATGCTGAAAATTTGATTAAAATCCTTGTACTTTTAGTGTACGGTTTCGATGGGACATTCATTCATTCAAAATTTTCAATAATTTTTACTTTCTCCGTTTAAAAAAAAAAAAATTTACGTAAATATCCGTTTTGGGGTCCCTAGATGCCATTTCAACAATTTCTGTAAAAAAAAAAATTTGTGTGTTGTGTGTGTCCGCGCGCTGTATCTCAAAAACCAATACGGCAATTGATATAAAACATTGAACATACGTCTTATTTGATAATCCGAAGAACTGTAAAGCTTTTGATGAAATTTCGGACACCGGAAGTGGGCGTTTACCCTAACTGTTTTTTGTTTTTTTGCCAATATTTTCTTAAATATGCAAAATATCACAAACACATTTAAACAAACATTGAAGACAACAAAGAAATGAACATTTTTCATAAAATAATTTTTATTCGAGAAAAAAATTTATTTTAATTTTTTTAATTTTTAGTTTATAATTATAAAACGATAATAGTTACAGCAAATTTATGTTGATAAAAATAAAAAATGAACAACTTATAAAGAATAAGTTTTTTTCGAAATCCCTTTAGTTTTTGAGTAAACTGAGTTTTTGAATTTGAAGTATAATTTTTCCATCTTTCATAATTTTGACGTTTTAAACGTCAGTGTCATCCTCTCGATGTACATTTAAAATATGATTTAAATTGAAAATAAACCATTAAAGCGTAGATATAAATGATACTATCAAATCGGAGAAAGTAACATGATGGCCCCATCACCATTTTTTAACATAGAAAACGGCTGCAGAAAAAATATTGTACGTAACACGTTCCAAAGTGATCTTAAAGGACTCGCGGGAGCCTACGGCTCCTCCTGGCGACTTCTTCCCACTCATCCCGTAAAATATCACTTTCGGAAGTTGTTACGTAAATTACTATTATGGGAGCGTCGTGAAAAAAGTTAACAAAAGAAACGTTTTAAGTTTCAAGTTATTTGAAAAACTAACAAGGCTTACTACGTCTGGATATTTGACTTGCTAAACGGTGTATTCATAAAAAGAAATGACGCACATTTGACTGACGTAAATGCAAAGTGCATTCGCACAGATGTCAGACCATGTGCAAACTGGAAAGGAAGACAATTGATTCTTAGCAGATTCTTAGTCAGACTGCGTGTTCACGGTTTGGGATCCCCTCTTAAATTAGGGTCGTCGCCACGGACGTTGATTAAAACAGAAAAGTGCTTAAACTCACCACTGAATAACAAATCAATTATTTGACTGCGAGGATATGCAAAATCTACGATGGAAATATTATTCAATGTTGCTGAAAATTGCTCAGGCAGTAAATCAAGCAGAGAATAAATCTGTAACAATAAAAACGTTACAAACTCATTAATCTTATTCAGATATTGAAGATGTTTATTTTTCACTCTTTATTATTCAAATCAATTAGCGCCAATTCGATGAAATTATAATATCATGGTCAGATAAATCAAAATATTTTCAAACGGGATAATTAAACTAGAAAAACCCAATCATTTGAAGTGAAGGTTGTATGGATAGATGGGTACAGCTTTGGGGCGCAGGTAAATGGCAAGGGTGGACGGATGTAGTAGGGTAGTCCCCAACAATGAAGATTATGTATACATTATGGAATGTCTATTAAAAATAGGGGAAATCAGTATGCAAAATTCCTGGCCGGGGAAAATTTGAATATATCAAAGAGTTACTCTCCGACTGTAGCATTTATATATCTTCTAGTTACACAAAGGAATTCTCGATCTTGAGGGGTTTTAGGGTCGTTTTTATACGTTTACTTTCAAGTCATGTAAAATAAATAAATGCAAATTTTTTTTTAGTGCTATTTTTACTGGGAGAAACTTTGGTCATTCGCGCTTTCAATAACAATATAATTTATTGGTATTATTAAGCTACAGCTTTAGCCAGAAAATTTAGTGGTGTGAACACGACACATGCAGAAAACCCAAACTTAAATAAGTAGAAGTGTCTGAAGAGTATTTACAGAGATATTTGCAAATTATTTTGAATTAAAAACAGAGGTTTGCCATGAAATCATAATGGCGGATATTTAATTTTGTTCTAAAAAGTGACGTTTGCTGTCGCATTACGATTTACAACCGGCCGTGTATTCTACACAAGAATAAGTATTTATAAGTAAATGGTTTTACTTAGATACTATTTAAGAGGTGTAAGTGTTTGGTGTTGAATTTCCGAAGAAGACAATACCCAGCACGAGTACTATTCAATGAATATTACAAATAATGTAAGTAGACCGAAATTACAAATAATTAAGGGAGCAAATTGTAACACATTTTAAACTATACTTTTGTCGGATATTGCCTTCTTCAGAAGTTCAGTACATTTCTTAAATAGTACCTGAGTAAAACGTTTTAATCACAAATACTTTTTCTTATGTAGAATACGCGGCCGATTGTAAATCGTAATGTGACATCTATCGTCACTTTTTAGAACAAAATGAAATATCGGCCATTATGATTTCATGGCAAACCTTTGTTTTTAATTCAAAATAATTGTAAAGTTTTTTGCGAATATCTCGGTAAATACTCTGCAGAAACCATTGAGTAAGGTACCAAATAATTCAGCGTAAAAAGCTTTAAAAATAATGTAAAAAGACCGATGCTGTCAAATAATTAGGGGAGCCAATATTAACACGTTTCAAATTTTACATGCAAATCCCTATGGTCCGCTTCGCAATTTAACACCCTGCATAGGTTAATAAATTCGTGCGTTTTTTCGAAAGTTCATCGCCAGGTGACAGCCCGACTTAAGTGGCATTCGTTGTCTAGTTATTAATAATTTAAAGACAACAAATAGATGATGAAAAATAAACCGCAAGTGCATTCGAATTAGATTATTTCGTGAATTTTTTTTCGGCTTTACGCCTGGCCTTGGTAACTTGACCATTAGCCATCATCAACTGTATTACACCTAGCTGATAAATTTATTTTTTATTACACGAATTTTAAACTTATAACAATGATATATAAACCTTACAAATATCCAAATAGATTATAATTATACCAAATAAAAATTCTCGACTAATTAGGGCATTTTCAAGTGATTCGATCTCTTTATTTAAGTTCGGAGCTTTTATTAAAATCCATTTGTAATACAATCCCTATTTATTAAAATTTTAAAATTATTACATAACACTTTTAACAAGTTCTACAACGAACGAACACAATGAACAAAAATTGTGCAACGTGTTTATCGAACGGCACCTTGAAACTCATTGCCAAACATTACGAATTATAAGCATATTTCTTCCTAATATCACGTTTTATTATTCTTTTTCCAGGCAGCACGTTTCTATTAATTCCGTAATAACCTTCCGATATATGGGATAATACGACCGTCTATATATAATCACAATTATAGGTGAATAAATCAATGCCTATTAGAAAAGTACAAATAGAATATAGTGACGTAAATATTTGCAGATGGTTAATCTATTGGTTGTGAAATGAAGTTAGTACATTATTCATATAATGAACCAGATTAAAAAGCGATCGCTTAATATTTATGAGTCAGCCATCGATTATTTTCTCGTTATATCGAGATTGTGTTAGTGGGAATGCATTCGATATATGTATTGCACTCAAACGTTAATAAGAATGTATCAAAATGGAGTGAAATCAGTTTTGTTTGTTAGTTTGTAGTAATGCACACAAAAAAAAAATTCATTCAACTGCAACATTTTTGCCACATTAGATCTGATGTTTCTGCAAAAGTCAGATTTTAAACATCAAATTTTAGGCTTCTTTCATCAAAGTTGAAAAAGCTACGACAGCTATACTTGTTCGCTCTTTTAACGTCAATTCTTATTCTGAAACAAGTGAGGTTGTCTCAAATTTATTCAATTCTTAGCTTTCCGTTCAACAGACATGTATTAATCATCACGCTGTTGCTTGGGTGTAAGTTGTAGCAGTATAACCTGCAGACAACAAGATCGTCTTTAAAATATTTATATTCTTTTGGCCGGTAATTCCTAGAAGCCTCGTGTGGCCCGGCCTTAATACCAATACTGAAAGTGGAACGTCATTCTATAGTTATGAAATAATAATTATGCAGCTGATTGGGTGTAAGTTATAACAGTATAATTTACACATCGTCAGAGACGGTGAAATGCCTTCAAAATAAATATTATTTTTGTTAGTACTCATTCGCACACGCACGGTCGTCTTCAAAATATTTACATTATTTTTGTCAGTACACTATCTCGCTCTATATGCCTCGTGTAAATCGGCCTTAATACTAATACGGAATATCTTTCAGTTGCCACACCATCGGTCTCAAACAAATTTTCGAAATCGAAAGCCGTCTTTCTTGACGGGCGGGATTCTGGTTTCCCAATTTCAATCCGTTTCAAAGAACGATTAAGTAATTTCATTTGTGCAACACTTTATGATGGCGTTTGTGTTCCATTATATCACACCGGCCGTCTTTATCATCCCGTTTAATGTTTGACTCACGACCGTCAGTCATCCATCATCATGCGCAATTCTCTGAAAATATTCACGTGAAATTAATCATTTCACATAGATTATAAAAAAAAAACAGTAATATGGTTTGCACTTCCTACACGTTTTGGTCGGACAGGGATGGTATCATTATTGCCCATTATGTGTTTCAGATCGGATAATTCGTAAGATTTTGAATCATTATTGATGGAATTTATGAATTCTTTACTCAGGAAAAATTAATATACAAGGTGTCTAAAAAAGACACCACCAAAATGATATAGTGTATTCCTGAGACAAAAAACAAGCAAATTAACTAAATTTATCTATATGAAAAATTACATACTTTCCAAGATACAGCAAGTCAAAGTTTAAGATTTTTAAAATATTTTAATCTATATCTCGAAAATGGCAGATGAGAATGATTTGTATATTTTTTTTTCTGACAACTACATCAGGTGTACTACATTGTTTAAAAATTTCAAGAAATTTCTTCAAGTACAAAGGTGCTCCAGAGGACATGCTGTTTACATTATTACATAGAACTTTTTTGTTCTTCACATTTTTTACGATTTAATATTTTTTTCAAAGCAACTCGTCACTTTTTAGGAATTTATAACTCCTAAAGTTTTTTTTGTTTACGCCTTATTTTTAACAAAAAAAAATAAAAAAAAACTTATTGTTTTTGGAATACATTTAACACTCAATTTCTTAATCATGCATTTGTGTGTTTAAAAAGTTTTTTTGTTTACGCCTTATTTTTAACAAAAAAAAAAATAAAAAAGAACTTATTGTTTTTGGAATACATTTAACACTCAATTTCTTAATCACGCATTTGTGTGTTTAATATGGTTATGAAACGCGCACACGCATTTTCGTGTTTAAAATGGTTATTAAACACGCTAATACGCGCTTTAATTCACAGAACACGATTTATGATAATATTTTGTTTATCCTGTTTAATACTGATTTCAATTTTTTTTTCAATTGTAATTATAATTACAACTTTAATTTCGATTTTAATTTTAATTTTGATTTTGTTTTTGTTTTCTTTTGATTTTGGAAAAAAAAATGAAACATTTAAAATTCGTGAAATTTCGACCATTTTCAAACCGCCATAACTCGGCGTATTTTCAATCGATTTTGATGAATCTTTGAGGGCGAAAAACTTTGAAGTGTCTTCTATAAAGTCATGCATGCGAAATTAAGCGTAACCTCTTCCGCCCTCCTCTAGCGCCCCTGTGAAAAAAAAAGTTTTTTTCTGGAAACCATTTTCAACTTTGACGGTGTCTACGGAGTTGGAAAAATTTTGTCAACTCGATCCACCATAAAGGCATTCAAATTCGATCAATTCCCTATGCAGGACTCGAAGAACGAATTCCTTACGACGATTTGGCACCAAGTTTTGGGTAAAAGGTAGAAAGGTAAAAGTTTCGAGGGTAAAAAAAAACAATTAGAAAACTTTGAACTGTAGAGTGTGTGCTATTTGGCCAAAAATCTGCTTCACATAACGTTTACAACTAAAACCGAATACACGAAAAAGTGCAGATTGCTGAATGGCAATTATGGGTGTTTGAAGAAAAAGTGCATTTTGAGATTGTTCGCACATAACTCAGTGACTTTTCAACCAAATTTGATGATTCTTTCCGGAAAAATCCCATTTTGTCTGTACTTTAAGGGAGTAAACTCAGATTGGAATGATCCCTTTTCGAACCCTTCAGCCCCCGAACAAGAAAAACACGTTTTTGGGCAAAAAAAACGTCCAACTTTGGCAACGTGTACCGAGTTGGAAAAAATGTGTCGACTCGATCCACCAAAAGGGCATTGAAATGTGTTCAATTACACGCGCAGGACTCAAATAACGAAGTTCCTACGTCGATTTGGCACAAAGTTATGGGGCTATTTTTCGTCTGTATTAAATTTATTTCTACCCTAAACCATTTTTAAGGTGTGAGCCACTGAATTTTTTTTTCTGAGAACATAGCAGTCATTAATTTTTTTTAAATCTAATTCAATAATCTTAAGACGTAATAATATGCGATATACCTCATTTATCTCACAGTCAACTCTGAACAAAAATTTTGTGCCTCACACGAAAAATAAACGAAGTGAAAAAAGATCGTAACTCGTAATTGAATTAAATTGTGCCGCTGATAGATTAATCGTCATATTTTTTTTGTCGAACGAACTTAAGCTAATCTCCAAGTCCGATTATATTACTCACGCAGTTTAAAAGTCCGGATGATGCTAACGCTCTTGAACAATTATTCGATGATTATTATAGTCGGTAATGGTTTTAATGACCTTTGGAAAGTGTTATCGAATAACGGTCGCCAATTATTTCAACCGTTTTTATTGTACGAATCAGTGACGGTTCGCGGGTTTTTTTCTGGTACGGCCGAGGAACAAGAGGTGGCAATACAGATAGGTAGGGTCAGTTGCAGAGACGGCTGGCTGCGTGACCGCACCTATCTATATTACCACCTCTTGTTCCTCGGCCGTTCCAGAAAATTCCTGGTACGAATTCTTACTGAAATTACATTCGTAAATACAGGGTGTACACGATTTTAAGGACGTGTTTTCTAGCATAAAATAGGCAAAAAAAAGTCTCAGATTATGTGAAAGTACGCTAAGCGTACTTTGAAAAAACGTGATATTTTCCCACGTTAAATGAGGATTATTTTCAAATGTGGCTGATCTTGAAACTTTTCCAAACCGCTCAGGAGGGTGTCAAAGTTGCAAATTTGTAAAAAAAAACAGTTGTTTGTCAGGTGTTTTATGAAAAATTGCCATTTTATTAGAAACAGTTATCTGCCAAATTCATTCTTCTAAATTCTTCCATAGTGGATTTATGAAATAAAAACAATTTTTCTCGCTTAACCCTCTATTGCATACTGTTCCCAATTGGGAACATAATTTTTGTTGGGCAAAGTGCTGCTATCTTATGAAATAAATAATTACTAAAATAAATAAAATAGATTCGAAAACTGTAAGAGATATTCAACAAAATTTATTTTTGAGGAAATCTTTCAGAAGACTTTAATTTTTTTCTTTATTTCTCAACTGGTGGACAAACATGTTCGTACAGCGCACAGAAAAAAAACTAAGCAAACCAATTACAAGTAACTGTAAGGAAATGAAGCAATCCATAGGAATATTGATACGGATGTCTCCCATCAGACAACTTTCCTCACGCAGGTATTGGACCGCTAAAACCAAAATGTTGGGTAAAGTAAAACGCTTTTTTCAAAGTTTAACTTTGAAAATGATCCTAACCGATCGAAACACGTGTCAGGCAACTGAAAATAAAATTATGGAACAAAACAAGCGTTTTACTTTACAACTTGAAAATATGGTTCCATCAAGAAAGTAGCACAACAAGTATTCAATATAAAACCAAAATGGTTCAAATTACGGATGTTATGCCTCTAAGCAAGTTTGAAGAACTCAAATGCTTTCTTAATTTCTTTGATAATTGTGTTGCTGCCAAAAATACTGATAAAATATTACGTCAGTACTAAACCAAATAAAAGATTAACAAATATAACAAAAAAATATAATTTTGCCTTATTGCTTTAACCATTTAATGTAAGAAAATATATTATGTTGAAATAAATCATGCAATAGAGGGTTAACTTCAGAGAGCTGTAACTTGCTGTAAGGGGTCTTGAACAAAAAATTATATCAATTTTTTCCTGAAAAATCACCCTTTAAAATCTTTCGCATCAATTTAGAAACACCATGTATAAAACCAAGATATGGCGGAATATATGGTCTTAAAAACATACAGTTAACTTAATGTAAAATCAGCAGAAAAAAGCCAAAAACTCGAAAATTGCACATTGACCTTTAAATCACTACAAGTACTAGTTTGACATTTCTTTATATTTTATGGTTTTTAGTAGTTCATGTTATTAATAATAGATTACTAGTTATAAGCGATTCTTCGGAATATTTTATCATGATGATGGTTATTACGTGATAATCCATAATATAATATCAATTCAGTGAAACATTTATTATGCTTTAGGAAGAATTAATTACGAAGCGGGCCATAGGGATTTACATGTAAAATTTGAAACGTGTTAATATTGGCTCTCCTAATTATTTGACAGCATTGGTCTTCTTACATTATTTTTAAAGCTTTTAAGATGAATGATTTGGTGCCTTACTCAATAGTTTCTGCCGAGTATTAACCGAGATATTTGCAAAAAACTTTACAATGATTTTGAATTAAGAAAAAAGGTTTGCCATGAAATCATAATGGCGGATATTTCATTTTGTTCTAAAAAGTGACGGTAGATGTCACATTACGATTTACAACCGGTCGTGTATTTTGCACAAGAAAAAGTATTTATAAGTAAATGGTTTTACTCAGGTACTTTAAGAAGTGTAAGTGATTTGTATAGTGTTGAATTTCCGGAGAGAGCAATACCCAGCAAATGTACTATTCAATGATTATTCAAAATAATGTAAGTAGACCGATATTATAAAATAATTAGGGGAGCCAATTGTAACACATTTTAAATTAAAAAAGAATAGTAGTAATTAATTATTCATTATATTGCCTCCTCCGGGAATTCACGTACAGTTCTTAAATAGTACCTGAGTAAAACGTTTTGATCATAAATACTTTTTTTATGTAAAATACACGACCAATTGTAAATCGTAATGTGACATCTACCGTCACTTTTTAGAACAAAATGAAATATCGGCCATTATGATTTCATGGCAAACCTTTGTTTTAAATTAAAAATAGTTGTAAAGTTTTTTGCAAATATCTCGGTAAATACTCTGCAGAAATCATTGAGTAAGGTAGCAAATAATTCAGCCTAAAAAGCTTTAAAAATAATGAGAAGATCGATGCTGTCAAATAATCAGGGGAGCCAGTATTAACACATTTAAAATTTTACATGTAAATCCCTATGGCCCGCTTCGCAATTCAACAACCTGTATGTATTTGTAATGGTTATTTATTTAAAATTTTCTGACGCAGTTAAGCTTGTACATAATGCTATATTATTATTATTATTAAAAATTCTATACATTCGGTGATGTATAATTTACAAAATTGAATTAATTATAACTATTAAAGCATTGTAGCCATCGATGATTAATTTCGTCATAGGTTGATACATCGCGTAAAATTATATAATATTAAGCTAATCAAAGATTTTGCGAGATAATTGAATAAAATTCCGGGTCGAGGTTAATTGTTAAAAGGTTGTCCTTGTTTGAGGCTTGTCGTGTTTTTTTATTGGATCATGACTGCCTATTCATTGCAAACATGAGAATAAATTAGGAAATACAATCATTTTTTATACCACAGTTAATACCACCAATTCAATATACAAGAGAGCAAAAATTATGGAAATATCGATTATTTTTTAAATGTTGAATGTTGGCGGCGTTTACTTCGGGGTACGTCTTCCTATTCATTGCAAACATGAGAATAAATTAGCAAATACAATCATTTTTTTATACCACAGTTAATACTACCAATTCAAAGTGCATTTAATATTTAATGTTGCCGGCGTTTACTTCGTGGTACATCTTGATTGTAAATTGGAATAAAACACTTTAACTAAATAAAATATAGTGGTATAAAAAAGTTAAAGTATTTATTCCGATTATTTTTTAGTTTAAAAAAGTGACGAAATATTGATTAAACTTATTTCAAATAAAATTTGTTAGATGTGCTTATGTTCTCTTCTAATAAAATAATTTATAAAATCAATTAAAGAATATTTGTATTATTAAAAAATAATAAAGGATAATCACTTTAATTAATTATTTATTTAATTCCGACTAGTTTCGACTAACATTTCAAGGAAAAAAAATTAAACAAACCTAAATGATGAAAAAAAAGTTGTTGCTTATCAAGAGAAAAAAATAAATCTGATTTTTGATTATTGATAAAAACTTGTTGCTTCTCTAGAGGCAGGGGCGGCCCGTTGTATAAAGCCAAGGAGACATGGCACTACCTGTAGTTTCAAGCTCAGCAAGAATTTTTAATTAATTCTTAAAACACTTACTTTGGTCTAGGAAAATAAATCTTTCCTTCTTCACGAAAATGATATAATGTGCACATTATTTAATTGTATGGGCAGCATTAATGGGGTACATTTAATACTCAATTTCTTAAACACGCATTTGCGTGTTTAATACGCTTATTAAACACGCACACGCATTTGCGTGTTTAATATGGTTAGCTAATTCGCACTTTAATTCACAGAACGCGATTTATGATAATATTTTGTTTACCCTGTTTAATACTGATTTAATTTTTTTTTCTTCAATTGTAACTGTAATTACAACTTTAATTTCGATTTTAATTTTGGTTTTGTTTTTGTTTTTTTTTATTTTGATTTTGATTTTAATTGAATTAATTAGTGTACAACTCGCATATAAATTAGTGGCTCTGCCATCAACATGTTCCACGAGCCGCCACTGATAAACTGTGCATTGCGTCTTTACTATTATGACTATTTTTCAAACTCGTACCATGTGTACGATTTAATCGGATCCCATGGACGTAAAGTGCCCCCCTTTGGGAAACGCGCGGAAAACACCGGTTTCGCGTATAATAATGTCCTTTGTGTGCGCGACCGAAATTTATTTAAAACCTGTATAAATGGTAATATTTTTGTCGACTGCGCGGCGTACGTATTCCTGCATAAATCGTGTATAACTGTGCATAAATTAATAACTGGGTGGGACAAAGGGGAGCAACAATTGTTTGGACAATACACGTGTGTTTGCATACATTAAGCGTTCTCCGGAGTGTGCGGGGAGAGGGTCAATTTTGCCTCTGAGGGATGAACGAAATAAAAAAAATAAAAGTCCCTCGATATCGGCGCGAGAGAAACGAGGCATCAACTTGGTAATGCTATGGAAAAAATGGGAAATGTTAAAATCATAAAAAAAAATTGTGGGTAATATAATTACTCTACACGCTTCTTCACGTCTTTAAGAATCGTCATGAATTTTTTCAAATCTTTCTGAGACCCAACATTTTTTGCAAGCATTTTTTTTTCCTGAGGAAAATCTTGAAATGTTAAAATCATGAAAAAAATATTCTGGGAAAAATAATTACTCTATACGCTTTGCTCGTCATTAAGAACCGTCATGAAGTTTTTCAAATATTTCTCAGATACAACATTTTTTTAATGCATTTTTTCCTGGGTAATGGACAAAATGGCGAAAATGGTGAAATGTTAAAATCATGAAAAACATTTTTTTTCTGGGAAAAATAGATACTCTACATGCTTTTTCTCGTCATTAAGAACCGTCATGATTTTTTTAAGATTTTCCCGAGACGCAACATTTTTTGCATGCATTTTTTCCCGAGTAATGGAAAAAATGGCGAAAATCGTGAAATGTTAAAATCATGAAAAAAAAAAAATTTTCTGGGAAAAATACATACTTTACACGCTTCTTCACGTCATTAAGAACCGTCATGAATTTTTTCAAAGTTTTCAGAGACCCAACATTTTTTGCATACATTTTTTTCCTGAGGAAAAAATGGCAAAAATCGTGAAATGTTAAAAATCACGAAAAAAAATGTTTTCTGGGAAAAATAATTACTCTACACGCTTTTTCCCGTCACTAAGAACAGTCATGAATTTTTTCAAAGTTTTCTGAGACCCAACATTTTTTGCATGCATTTTTTTCCTGAACTATGGAAGAAAATGGCGAAAATCGTGAATTGTTAAAATCATAAAAGAAAATCTGGGAAAATAATTACTCTACACGCTTCTTTACATCTTTAAGAATCGTCATGAATTTTTTCAAATCTTTCTGGGAGCCAAAATTTTTTGCATGCATTTTTTTCTTTTCCTGAGTAATAAATACTATGGAAGAAAATGGCGAAAATCGTGAAATGTTAAAATAAAAAAAAATCTGGAAAAATAATTACTCTATATGCTTTTACCCGTCATTAGGTTTTTCAAAGTTTTCTGAGACTCAACATTTTTTGCATGCATTTTTTTCCCGAGTAATACTATGAAAAAAATGTCGAAAATCGTGAAATGTTAAAATAATGAAAAAAATTTTTTTTCTGGAAAAAATACATACTCTGCACGCTTTTTCCCGTCATTAAGAACCGTCATGATTTTTTTTAGATTTTCCCGAACGCAACATTTTTTGTATGCATTTTTTCCTTGGGAAAAATATGGCGAAAATCGTGAAATGTTAAAAATATGAAAAAAAAAAATTTTCTAGGGAAAATATATACTCTACATGCTTTTCCCGTGATTAAGAACCGTCATGGATTTTTTCAGATTTTTCTGAGACGCAACTTTTTTTGCATACATTTTTTTCTGACTAATGGAAAAAATGGCAAAAATCGTGAAATGTTAAAAATCACGAAAAAAATTGTTTTCTGGGAAAAATAATTACTCTACATGTTTTTGCTCGTCATTAAGAACCGTCATGAATTTTTTCAAATCTTTCTGAGACCCAACATTTTTTGAATGCATTTTTTTCCAAAATGGCGAAAATCATGAAATGTTAAAATCATGAAAAACTTTTTTTTTCTGGGAAAAATACATACTCTGCATGCTTTTTCCCGTCATTAAGAACCGTCATTATTTTTTTTAGATTTTCCCGAGACGCAACATTTTTTTCATGCATTTTTTCTTGAGTAATAACTACGGACAAAATGGTGAAAATTTCTCGGGAAAATATATACTCTACATGGTTTTTCCCGTCAATAAGAACCGTCATTAAGTTTTTCAAAGTTTTCTGAGACCCAACATTTTTTGCATGCATTTTTTTCCCTGAGGAAAAAAATGGAAAAAATCGTGAAATGTTAAAAATTGTTTTCTGGGAAAAATAATTACTCTACACGCTTTTTCATGAAACAAGGTGGTATTATTGTACGTGTACATCTGAGGAATAGTTTTTGAACTTGAAATTTACAATACGCTTAACTCAAAAGCGTAATGTTTGTCCGCGCCGTTTTTTTTTTGTAGAATGGATGTACTGTTAGTTAATTAAATAAATTCTAAAAGTTTATTTGGCGCATTTTCACGCTTGCTCATTTAGTATATTTCAATACATATATACATTTCCACGATTTCTAAGAGTATTATTATTATTATTATCTTATCTTATTATTCGATTAATTAAAAAGTTCGTGACTGAATGGCGAATGTCAAAAAAAAATTATTATTATTTATTTATATATTGTTTTGCACTTATTATATTAACAGGATATGTAAAGTTACTAAATAAATAAATAAGAGTATATTAGGCGCACTTACATGTTTAATCAATTAGTGTAATAATGAGCATTTACACACATTTATGTAATAATTGATTGATTTGTTTTCATGTTCCGTCTCTTTAAGAAAAATTAATTAAATAAGTTAGTAAATATGCTTGTTTACCGGTTACATAAATAGTTCCAGTTAGAATACATCATTACATTTTGTAATAATAACACCACACGTGACGGATCGTGATGCATAATTTTAATGACCGAAACTGTCGCACAAAACAAATGAAACGACCGTAATTGAGGTTAATTGCGTAATACAATGATTGTGGTATTTTTGTGATCGAGAATCGAAATTTTCGAGACCGCAATTTCTCCGCAAATTCTAATGAGAGAGATTCGCAACGAGATGAAAGTCTTCCGGAAGAAGACGTCCGCGATTCTTCCTTTCAAAGTAACGTAACAGAATTATTTTTGTTAATCGATTTAAAAAATTAATTCATCGCAAAATAAACGCATTTTTGGATTATAATATTTTATATGTTAAGAAGGAGAGCATTCAGTGTGTACTAAAAATATTCATGTCGAGACAATGGAAATTGCCAAAATCGGAAATTTTTCAAGTTCAAAAGTTTTTGATTTTTTGATAAATTATGTAGCGAATTTGGTGTGTTTTTTTTATATTAAAGACTTTCATGCAAATTCAACGAAAGTTTTTTGATTTAAGCAAAGTTTAATAACATTTGGTTCTAATTTCGAAAGACATAATGTTGATCATTTTTTTAGGCAATTTGAGCCATCCCTGCTGGCTGGTATTCAAAATTCATTCGCCCCCACGAAATGGCCATCGCGCCCCCCAAATACGGATCGTCAGATGAACGCCCAATTTAGACCAGGGGGCGATATCGCCCACGTTGAGAAACACTACGGTAGAGCATTTCCATTTCGTTTCGAAAAATATTTACAAGACCAACAACACGCCTGACCTTTATGTGTGGCAATTAATTTGCCATATGAAGAACTGATGCAAAATTCATGGCCGTTTCGAAATTGGGCCGACGAGTTTTTTTTTTGCATTCTCGTTTTGGGTCTAATAATGTTCAATTTGTAATTGATTTGCGACGCCGGAGAGTGTTTAAAATTGGTATATTGGTATTGTGTGAGCCACAAAATTTTGTTTCAGAGTTGGCTGTGAAATAAATGAGGTATGTCGCGTGAGACTAGATTAGTTCAATTGAATTAGATTAAAAAAATTATTAATCTCAGACAAGACTGCTATGTTTCTCTCTCTCTCTCTCTGTCAGGCATGACCAACTCTGAAACAAAATTCTGTGGCTCACACCTTACATTTATTACAGCATATCAACCTTAGTTAAATGCATATTTATTTATTTATTTATTTATTGATTAACGGAAAACAACACTTTATGTTAAAAATTTATATTATGAAAGAAAAAAAAAATTAATGTGAATTATATTGGAAAAATAGTCCATTTGTAATTGTCAAAATTCCTTTACTAAACACACGCATACCCAAAGTTGACCGTTAAACTCCCCGATATGAATTACCAGCAGGTGTATCCAGCAGCAGCTGAAGCTGAAATCAGATTTCTAGAGAGCCTCCGGTCTTGTCCTATCTTTCGGGCACGGAACGGGGAATAATTAAGGGCCCGAACGTGAATCTCGGAAGCAGGTGCTTCATTATCCGGAGAGAAGATGAAGCACCGATATTATCGAAGTAAACCACGTGCCGCTTCTCGCTCTCGGGAGGATGCCGCCGCATTTGTTTCGAGCTTTATCCCCGAAATGAT
Organism: Ocypus olens; assembly: GCA_910593695.2. Taxonomy (NCBI): domain Eukaryota; kingdom Metazoa; phylum Arthropoda; class Insecta; order Coleoptera; family Staphylinidae; genus Ocypus; species Ocypus olens. The sequence goes on from OU343048.1 coordinate 2,412,551, forward strand.
TTAGTATTCAATAAAATGCATTTTACTCACCGGTAAAATCTTTGGATTCTGAGTTTTAATTGGACCATCTGTGTGATGAACACGAAGGCACTGATGACGGTTAGAATTATAAATATATTGTTACTCAAAGAGTTAATTTTACCAAATCAAAAATTCTCAATGTTTAAAATTCTTCAAGAAAATTCTAAGATAAATTTGACACAGATTGTAGGTGTAGAAATTGAAGATAGAACGCCTTGAGAAAACCGAAAATGAAAGTCCTACAATTTTTTTAGAAATCCAAATAAATTCAGGAATGTGTTAAAAGAATTTCTAATTAAAAAGTGCTATTATACATTCACGGGATTTCTAAATGATCATGTACAGTAATTCGATAGGTCTAATATATAATGTGTGCTTGATGGTGTACTTTTTTTTCTCTGTTTTTAAAGTTAAGACTATTTTGTCATATCTTTTATTTATTTACTATTTTATCAATTATTGATTGTTCTCATTATATTTTTGCAATTTTAAAATGTAACATAGTTAGCTATTAACTATATTTTAATTTAAATATATTTGACATGTTTGAAGTTACGAATAAAGAATTTGAATTTGAATTTTTTATAGACAAAGTGTTCAGAATGTGCTCTTAGACGCGAAAAAAAAATAGAAATAAAAAATTTGAAGAAATTTTTTTAATCGTTTTTTAGGCGTGTCCAGTCGATTTAAGCACTATTTACGAAGAAAGTCATTTTGTGTATCTATATTCCTGGAAGTTCCACAATAGACAAATAGTGTTTAAAATGAGCGCTTAGACTTGGAAAAAAAATTTGAAGAATTTTTTTTAATCGTTTTTTAAGCGTTACCAGTCGATCTAAGCACTATCTACGAAAAAAGTCATTTTGTGTATGTATGTTCCTGGAAGTGCCGCAATTTTTTTTTTATAGACAAATAGTGTTTAAAATGAGCTCTTGGACCTGAGAAAAAAAAAATTTGAAGAAATTTTTTTTAATCGTTTTTAAGGCGTTTCCAGTCGATTTAAGCACTATCTACGAAGAAAGTCATTTTTGTGTATCAATGTTCCTGGAAGTCCCACATTTTTTTTTATAGACAAATAGTGTTTAAAATGAGCTCTTAGACTTAAGAAATAAAAAATTTGAAGAAATTTTTTTAATCGTTTTTTAGGCGTTTCCAGTCGATTTAAGCACTATCTACGAAAAAAGTCATTTTGTGTATCTATGTACCTGGAAGTTCCACAATTTTTTTTATCGACAAATAGTGTTTAAAATGAGTTCTTAGACTTGAGAAAAAAAAATTGAAGAATTTTTTTTAATCGTTTTTTATGCGTGTCCAGTCGATTTAAGCACTATTTACGAAGAAAGTCATTTTGTGTATCTATATTCCTGGAAGTTCCACAATAGACAAATAGTGTTTAAAATGAGCGCTTAGACTTGGAAAAAAAATTTGAATAATTTTTTTTAATCGTTTTTTAAGCGTTTCCAGTCGATCTAAGCACTATCAACGAAAAAAGTCATTTTGTGTATGTATGTTCCTGGAAGTGCCGCAATTTTTTTTTTATAGACAAATAGGGTTTAAAATGAGCTCTTGGACCTGAGAAAAAAAAATTTTGAAGAAATTTTTTTTAATCGTTTTTAAGGCGTTTCCAGTCGATTTAAGCACTATCTACGAAGAAAGTCATTTTTGTGTATCAATGTTCCTGGAAGTCCCACATTTTTTTTTATAGACAAATAGTGTTTAAAATGAGCTCTTAGACTTAAGAAATAAAAAATTTGAAGAAATTTTTTTAATCGTTTTTTAGGCGTTTCCAGTCGATTTAAGCACTATCTACGAAAAAAGTCATTTTGTGTATCTATGTACCTGGAAGTTCCACAATTTTTTTTATCGACAAATAGTGTTTAAAATGAGTTCTTAGACTTGAGAAAAAAAAATTTGAAGAAATTTTTTTAATCGTTTTTTAGGCGTTTCCAGTCGATTTAAGCACTATCTACGAAAAAACTCAGTTTGTGTATCAATGTTCCTGGAAGTTCCACAATTTTTTTTTATAGACAAATAGTGTTTAAAATGAGCTCTTAGACTTGAGAAAAAAAAAATTTGAAGAATTTTTTTTAAATCGTTTTTTAGGTGTTTCCAGTTGATTTAAGCACTATTTACGAAGAAAGTCATTTTGTGTATCAATGTTCCTGGAAGTCCCACAATTTTTTTTATAGACAAATAGTGTTTAAAATGAGCTCTTAGACTCGAGAAAAAAAATTGAAGTACATTTTTTAAATCGTTTTTTAGGCGTTTCCAGTCGATTTAAGCACCATCTACGAAGAAAGTCATTTTGTGTAACATTTTTCGTGGAAGTCCCACAATTTTTTTTATAGACAAATAGTGTTTAAAATGAGCTCTTAGACCTAAAAAAAAAATTGAAGAAATTTTTTAAAATCGTTTTTAGGCGTTTCCAGTCGATTTAAGCACTATCTACGAAAAAAGTCATTTTGTGTGTATCTATGTTCCTGGAAGTACCACAATTTTTTTTATAAACAAATAGTGTTCAGAATGAGAAAAATGGAAAAAAATATGGAGAAAAATTCCGTATCTCTGTTCCTGGAAGTCCCACAAAAAATGTGTAGACAAATAGTATTCGGAATGAGCCCTTAGACTTGATAAGAAAATAGAAAAAAAAATCTAAAGAAAAATTTTATTTAATCGTTTTTTGGACGTTTCCAGCACAATTCACCAAAAAAACTCATTCTGTGTATCTCTGTTCCTGGAAGTCGCACAATTTTTTTTTCAGACACCTTATTATCCTTGTATACGACATAAACTTCTTTGGGTATATTTTCTCTTAAAAAAAAAAAAAGAAATATTGTTATTTAAAATAAAAAACAACCGCTTAGTAAGTGTCCTTAATTCATGGACGAATCGACCTGAGGCCGCTGCTTTAAATTTCCAGTTGCCAATAATATCGAGCCATTGACGAATGATCATTACACAGTTCATTGACGCTCATCGAGTGTCATCATCGATTATGTAACAACAGAACCGATTATTGCCACCGACTGGGCATTGTCCCCCGTTAAAACAAAAGCACACCTACCATGAACCCAGAGGGCCATGCCTTCTCGTACGGATAATTTTCGAAACGACGTCAAATGTCGCAATCGAATTCTAAGGTTTCTTGAGAAGTGAATGGCCGAGACGGATAGTTCGTCTTTATCGAATTTATTTAATGCTTCTGCAACAAGTGAGGTTGTCTCAAATTTAAGTTAATAAACGTTAAAACATTAAAAATGATCGTCCTCACGAATAATCGAAACAACGCATGTATAACACAGGAAAGATTAATTCCCACAAGGGTTACAATCGCAACCCTTACCTTTTATTTCTACCTGAGATGTGAGGAACAGCTTGCCACCCACTTACGCCCTCCACGGCAAAAACATCTTTTTACCACGATAAAAGAATGGATTGTGGGGGACAGCTGTTCGCCGTGGATTTTTCTTTTTGCTTCTTCCCGTGCATCTGCTCCCCGAGCTATAAAGACAATCGACGCACTTCAAACTCAAGGAGGAGTAATGTAGTTGTTAATGGTGGCCACCCAGTTTACCCGAAGTTGTCAAAATTTCGGAAAATAGACATTACACCTGCAGACACCGCTGCGATCATCAAGGTGACAACGTCATAACAATAAATCACCATCGGACGGGTCTCGCTTTTGTTGTACAGATGTATACGCTGTTCACATTTTATTCTCGTTTTTTTTTGTCCATGTTGTAATTTTGATAGTAATGATTGAAGTGTGTTGTTAACTTATAATTTTAATAAAGCGTTACATGTGAATAGGGGGTATTATAAAAAGCAACATTGCAGTACACATAAGCAAAAAACTGCAATGACATAACCAAATTGTTAGTAACTTTTTACTACCAACAAAAATGGCACACAATCAAAAAGAAAACTGCAATGATATAAACAAATTGTTAGTGACTTCTTTACTACCAACAAAAATGTCACCCAAGCAAAGCCCACTGCGGCGAAAATAAAATGTGAACAGAGTATAAAGTCTGGCCGCGCTATGATGGCATATGAGGCGATTAACGTGGGCCAAAGTTATATGTAACCTTTCAAGAACCTCTGATTTATAAATAAAAGCACCAATAGCTAGCAAGTAAAGTGTAAACATCTGTGACTGTAAAGTAACAAAATATCCAATAACTTCTGACCCTTCGTTAATCACCTCAGACGCCTTCATAGCGCGGCCAGAGTATATCTATGGTGACGTTCAAAGTCTATAGATTTTCTAAACTAAAATTAAAAACCCTTACGTGTTGCAGAAAAAAAAAGCACAACAGTAGCATGAACACCTGCAAAAGCTCTGCAAAATTATAACAGTAATCCGAACTTACAAGGGAATTGTGATTATGAATTAATAGCTGAAATGTTAAAACGTTTCTGTAATTTAATCCATTTGTTGGTAAAATCGTAACAGCAGGATTGCGGTTTTGCAATAACACCAAAGACCATATGTTGAGCGAATTGATGAACAGACATTACCATGATACGTATCATATGGCCGACGCAATTGTTTCAGGAATCACCATTCGCAGGTGTCACCCCGTCCCTACCTTGACCTTGGTGGTGGGACGGGATCGCACACACGTCTGGAACGAATGTTCCCGTAAATATTTGCCGTGATAAGCCTTTATCTCCGAGATAGTCCAAAAAATATTGGCACAGCGCTAACATTTCGGACACACGAAATTGATCGCGCCATATCTGCGAGGGGCGTTGTGCAATTATTATCCGCAATGTCCCACATGTGTCAACATTGCTCAACGCTGATGTTTCCAAATGAGATTAAACAATACGAGAGCGAGCGTTATGTAGGCTCAATTATCAACAATGTAAATTTTTCCAATTTCATCACCATCATCGCTCACTCACATTTTTTTATGGATGGAATAAACATCTGCTCAGAGGCAAAATCTAAATCATCTTAATTGTGAATATATTTCGTCCATTCTAATCTTTTTAATCCTTGCGAATACCAAGTAACAACTTAATTGTCAATCTGTTTCAGATAATAAGATTTAATCCTTGCGAATACCAATCTCCTTGGAGATATTTTTGAAATTCGGAAATTTGCATATTTCATCCTATTGTATTATTAGTGGAAATTGGATGGTATTATGAGATAAGCTCCATGTTCTAAATAATTTACTTCTGAAAAATGCTTGCAATTCCGGTGCCCCCTAATGGAATGTAATTAAATGGCAGCAGAAAACTCATTATCCTCTATAATCCCTTATTATCCAACTAAGAAGACCCATTCGAGTTAATCCTGTTGGGTTCAATTATGGCCTGAGTATAAAAATTACCGAGAAATACTTCTAGTTAGAAAATTTTAAATTCTGTGTAAGACTAGAGAATAATTGCAATTTTAAATGGGATTTTTAGGATCCCTTTCATTCACTGATGATTTCAATGTAAGTCAGTAAGTATGTAGTTTATTTATTTAAAAAGAATAACACGAAGTTAGATGGTTTTCCAGAAAATTAACGCGTTGTATGCGTTGCCCCACCGTGTATAGTTAAAATTATGAAACATAAATGACTATTAAAAAAATGATGTGGCCATCATGTTACTTTCTCCGACTTGATGATATCATAGTCATTTATATTTACGCTTTCACTCGAATGAAACTGACGTTTAAAACGTCAAAATTATGAAAGGTGGAAAAATTACACTTCAAATTCAAAAACTCAGTTTACTCAAAAACTGAAGGGATTTCGAAAAAAAATTATTCTTTATAAATTGTTCATTTTAGCATTCTCTACAATTATTATCCATATAAATTTGCTGTAACTATTATCGTTTTATAATTATAAACCAAAAATTTAAAAAAAATAATAAATTTTTTTCTCGAATAAAAATGATTTTATGAAAAATGTTTTCAAGCAAAAGATGTTCATTTCTTTGTTGTCTTTAAAGTTTGTTTAAATGTTTTGTGATATTTTTCATATTTAAGAAAATATTGGCAAAAAACAAAAAACAGTTAAAAAACACCCACTTCCGGGGTACGAAATTTAACCAAAAACTTTTCAGTTCTTCAGATTATCAAATAAGATGGATGTTCAAAGTTTCGTATCAATTGCTCTATCAGTTTTTGAGATACAGCGCGAACAGACAGACAGACACACACACACACACACATACAGACACATTTTTTTTTTCCAGAAATTGTTGAAATGGCAACTAGGGACCCCAAAACAGATATTTCCGTAAAAAAAAATTTTGAAAAAACAATCACGATCACAATACTTTCTCTTACTTCGTAACGGAGAAAGTAAAAATTCCAGAAATTGTTGAAATGGCATCTAGGGACCCCAAAACGGATATTTTCGTAAAAAAAAAATTTGAAAAAAAATCACGATCACAATACTTTCTCGTACTTCGCAACGAAGAAAGTAAAAACTAGTTATAGATAAAATCAATACATAAAACCTAAATATATAAATACTTTTTGATGTCATGAACGCTTTGCTCACGTCAATCAGTTCCCTCGATAACCCGTCAAACTTTTATTTTAATTCATTTCAATCTGTCAACGTAGAAAAAAATTTGTACGAAACTTTTTTTCCACTCATAGGAATTGCCAAACTTTCCTACTCTGAAAAAAGCGTTACTTTACTGACAAACAAACATGAACATGAACTAAATTTAAATGCCATAATTTGGTGGTTTTGTACAAGCATTCATCAACCATTATTCCCGAATTGTCAATTTCTACCAGACCTCAGTTGTCAATAAAATTTACGATTTATCCGTGTCGTAAAATAACAAAGACGGCGTCACATTTCACAATTTGTGCGATTCTGAGTGTAAAGCCAAGACACTTGCCTATTTAAAAACCTGTGAATCGGAAGACTGTTTTCACCGCAAAAATTTATTGCCCTGTCGCGACGGAAATTGCTGATAAAATCTGCAAAATTGGAGCAGGCGCCGAAGCGTAATTTAGGAGGAGTGTCTGTCCAAAAATTTTCTAAATAGACATTTGCATGTTTCTGCCTTTATGAGACGAAATATTTGGAGTGGTTTCGGTTTTCGGATATACTGAATTGATTTACAATGTTTCTGTAAATGTTCAGTGGAAAGTCTGCTGGGGTCGGTTGTAAAAGTGTGATAATTGTTTTTTATGTACACTTTCAAGTAAACAAAAAAATCCAATTTGATGATCTCTTCATTTTTTTTTCCTCGATCACTATAACCACTATACACAGTGGGCCAAAAAAAAAAAGATACAAATTGGAAATATTCATATTTCTAATAATAATTAAAGCATCAAGTATTTTACCACAATTTATAAATTGTGGTAAAAAACTTAGTAAGTGTTTTATTCAGTGTTTCTATAATGAATTACCACGTAGTAACGGTCGCAACGATCACCATCATTAAGTATTGCTTTGAAAAACAAAATTAATTACATTTTCGAAAAGTTTTTTTGTCGAGGATATTTCACATTAATGAAGGCTCTGCAAAGGCGGGAGTTAATGCACCGTCGCGTCGCATTTGTAGGTATTAAAATTAGTTGACCAATATTTCTTTTAATTTTCTAATTAATCTCAGACAATAGCTGTCACTTCTATCAGCCATTTTAGTTTTTGGGAGAAAACATTTTGAAAGGATAGAAGTTCATGCACTAGTTGAAGTACTATTTCTTTAGAGCAAAAGTACTTCATCTTATCTATAAAAATTGGGCGTTTTACTGTTAATTAATTATTTAAAAATACTAATAACACACGAAGATATAACAGTACGAAACTACTTGTACCGTTTTTTTTCCCCCAGTGTGTGCTAAATTCTTCCGAAGATATTGACTAATATTTTAGATCTAAAAAGATATGACAAATATCAATTTCATAACTAACCGGTGTCAGATTGAAACACCTCGGCCTTCCACCGATTGCCTTTGCGCCGCTGTTGCATTTAATTTCTTCATCATGCACCGTGAGTAATTCCTAATTAAGCTTAAGCATTGCTATTTAGCCGTTTCCTCACCACCTTTCGTCAATCGCAAGTTAATTTGTTCCTATTGTTACGATACGCCGTTATTACGGAGACCCACGTTTTCCTGTGTTTTTTTTTGTCTTTCTTTCTTTTACAATAATTCCACGAGGGAAACGTGCAATTTGTATCTCGTATGAAATTAACGGAGAAAAAAAAAATACAAAATATACAAATTTATTATTCAAATAAATGCGATTGTTTATTTTGCTCACTTTGTGATCGTTTAAAAATTACTGAAACAATTGCGACATTCTTGAAAGTTTCCAAATTAACTCAAAATAGTTTCTGCTTTATTATTTAGTCCAAAACACAAAACACTGCTACACGAGAATTCTAAATAATCACTGGAGAATCACAATTTATCGTAATTCCGATTTTGCTTACTTTGCAGCGGTTTGAAAAAAAATACAAAAACAATTGCCACAGACTTAAAACTTTCCAAATTTACTCAAAATACTTTCTGCTTCATAATTGATTCAAAAACTCACAATTCTTCTTCACGCGATTTCAAAATAATTACAGAACACAATTTATCGTAATTCTGAATTTGCTTACTTTGCTGCGGTTTGAAAAAAAAATACAAAAACAATTGCCACAGACTTAAAACTTTCCAAATTTACTCAAAATAGTTTCTGCTTCATAATTGATTCAAAAACTCACAATTCTTCTCCACGCGATTTCAAAATAATCAAAGAAGAACACAATTTACATTAATTATGATTTTGCTGCGGTTTGAAAAAAATACAAAAACAATTGCCACAGACTTAAAACTTTCCAAATTTACTCAAAATAGTTTCTGCTTCATAATTTATTCTAAAATTCTTCTCCACGCGATTTCAAAATAATTAAAGAAGAACACAATTTACATTAATTCTGATTTTGCTGCGGTTTGCAAAAATACAAAAACAATTGCCACAGACTTAAAACTTTCCAAATTTACTCAAAATACTTTCTGCTTCATAATTGATTCAAAAACTCACAATTCTTCTTCACGCGATTTCAAAATAATTACAGAACACAATTTATCGTAATTCTGAATTTGCTTACTTTGCTGCGGTTTGAAAAAAAAATACAAAAACAATTGCCACAGACTTAAAACTTTCCAAATTTACTCAAAATAGTTTCTGCTTCATAATTGATTCAAAAACTCACAATTCTTCTCCACGCGATTTCAAAATAATCAAAGAAGAACACAATTTACATTAATTATGATTTTGCTGCGGTTTGAAAAAAATACAAAAACAATTGCCACAGACTTAAAACTTTCCAAATTTACTCAAAATAGTTTCTGCTTCATAATTTATTCTAAAATTCTTCTCCACGCGATTTCAAAATAATTAAAGAAGAACACAATTTATATTAATTTTGATTTTGCTGCGGTTTGAAAAAATACAAAAACAATTGCCGCAGACTTGAAACTTTCCAAATTTACTCAAAATAGATTTTGGTTAAAAATCCGACCAAACTCCTGACCAGATTTCAAGAAAACCACTCTCGTGAAATTCACATAGAAACCAGAACTACAACTAGCTTGTTGATGTTGAAATTCATTTTAGTAGCAAAATCAAATGAAACATCATATTTTAAATATAAATAAATATTTAGATAACGCGGCTAAAGTTACAGCGAGAAGCCGCCTTGGGAACGCCTCCTCTCATATACCCAGCCCGTTAAACAAGAACGTCGCAGAGGGCGCACTACGACAGAGTATTAAAATGAATAACTTTTTGTTCAAATTTCGGATACGGTTTCGAAAATAGGAAAAAATATTATTTGAATAATAAATTTTAAATAAATTATCCCAGAGCACGACGGATTTTTTTTTTCTAAATTACAGAAATATTAGCATTAAAATTGTTTATAAACATTATTATGAAAAAAATTAAATCCGTGCTACTCTTTAGAATATATTTACAGAGGTGAATTCAAAATTTCACTTTTAAATCTTTATCCGTTCGTGAATAATATTTTAAATGAATTTAGAGGTACGCTCCAGGAGCCTTAATGCATAAAAAAAAACTATTCAAAACTGATGATTTCTTTTAATTGTAGGGTGTGAGCCACATAATTTTGTTTCTGAATTGGCCATGTCTGAGAGCAGTGGCGGCTCGTGGAACATGTTGATGGTAGAACCTCCCGCTTATTTTTTGAAGAAAGAATGAAGAATCTTCCTAGAGAATGGCTCTACATAACGAGCCGCCCCTGCCTGAGAGAGAGAGAGAGAGAGAAACATAGCAGTAATGTCTGAGATTTATTCATTTTTTTAAATGAATAAATCTAGTCCCATGACGTAATAATATGCGACATACGTCATTTATTTCACAGCCAACTCTGAAACAAAATTTTGTGGCTCGCACGATATAATATGAATAAGGCGAACTATTTATATTAATAATTCCCATGTAAATAAGTGTAAAAATAGATTCGAATCAATCAAGCAACCCTCTACATACATCACACTAAATGGTTTCGGGTTTCAAGCAGGGGTGAAATCAATACCAGGGTGTCCACTTCCTCCAGAAATATGAATGCAAATACCAAATGCTATTTTCGTATTCATTCATTGATAATTAATAATTAAAGAGGCATTATAAAACCGTTGTGAAACAATATTTAGTTAAATTAATTAATTGATGAGGCTGTTATTCGTTGAAAATTCATATTCACTTTTTTTTTTGTTTTTTTGGCATAGGTTTGACGATGAAACTTTTTTAAAAAGGTTTTTTTTAATTTTCAAAAAACTTTTATTGCATTGAACACTTTTTTGACTTGTGTAAAACTTCTAAAGTTGAGGCAGGAATGAATTATTATTATGCAAAACTTGAAATTCGATAGAAATTTCTTACTTTTGTTCAAAAATTGGCGTTGAAATGATTTCCTGAAGAAACCACTGGTTCGATTCGGGGTTCCTATACATCACCGTAAAGATCCGTTCAAGACGCTTCAAAAAATGTACTTTCGCAACAACAAATGTCAATTTGAAGCCCGTGACGCGTCAGCAAAGAAAACTCGAAAGTGGAAAAAATCGAAGAAAAAATCAACTCTTTTTAATAATCATCGTAGACCCTTATGTAATACCTTTTTCTTCATCAGCAGAACGTGATAAATTGATTGGCGTTAAAAAATTTCATCTAGAAAAAAATGCAAAAAAATTGGCGTCACCATGAAAATTTTAGAAAAAAGTCGATTTTTCAGACTTTAAACGAAGAATAAAAATCGAACCACAAAAAAAAAAACGCAATATCAAATATTTAAAAAAGAACTTGAAATCTTCTCTAATCATCAGAAATTTTCGACGCATTTCAAGATGTCATCGGCGGAAAATTTTAATTTTGAGATAACCCGACCAAAAAAAAAAATCGATCAAAACAAACCTCAGGAGTGGAAACAAAAACGGGACAACGCAATAAGCATTTTATCGCGAAGTTTCGCAACCGGCGACAAATTGAATTGGACGTGAATCATATAAATCTCGAATAATTGGAGATAAAGTGGGACCGTGATGCAACAATTGTATTGTGAAACTGTGCAAAAAAAAATAATGATGTCAGCTCGCCGATCTTACCATAACTGATAAATACAAATAAGATTAAAACAAACGGTTCGGTCCATTAGAACAATACCTTTTATAGGGAAATCGTTATCGTGATTCAACAATGTGATTTTTAACGATACGTTTAAATTTATTAAAAAAAATAGACGTTTTCAATAAATAAATAAATTTCGATAGTTTTAAACATTATTAAAAAATAGGCAACCCAATTTACACAATTGATTTTACTGCCTGGTCATTACTATACAATTTGAGTGTAATAACGAAACGTTTGTACTATTTTATTTGAAAAAATTGACGCTCTTAAATAAAAAAAAATAAATATCGATAGCTTCAAACATTATTTAAAAAATTGGCAACCCAATTTACACAATTGATTTTACTCCCTGGTCATTACTATACAATTTGAGTGTAATAACGAAACGTTTGTACCATTTTATTTTAAAAAATTGACGCTTTTAAATCTAAAAAATAAATATCGATAGCTTCAAACATTATTTAAAAAATTGGCAACCCAATTTACACAATTGATTTTACTGCCTGGTCATTACTATACAATTTGAGTGTAATTACGAAATGTTTGTATTATTCTATTTAAAAAAAATTGATGCTCTTAAATAAAAAATAAGTATCGATAGCTTCAAACATTATTTAAAAAATTGGCAACCCAATTTACACAATTTATTTTACTGCCTGGTCATTATTATACAATTTGAGTGTAATAACGAAACGTTTGTACCATTTTATTTTAAAAAATTGACGCTCTTAAATAAAAAAAATAAATATTGATAGCTTCAAACAGTATTTAAAAAATTGGCAACCCAATTTACACAATTGATTTTACTGCCTGGTCATTACTATACAATTTGAGTATAATAACGAAACGTTTGTACCATTTTATTTAAAAAAATTGACGCTTTTAAATCTAAAAAATAAATATCGATAGCTTCAAACATTATTTAAAAAATGGTGATGTGGCCATCATGTTACTTTCTCCGACTAGATGGTATCATTTATATTTACGCTTTCATGGTTTATTTTCAATTGAAATCATATTTTGAATGTGCATCGAGCGGATTAAACTGACGTTTAAAACGTCAAAATTATGAAAGATGGAAAAATTATCCTTCAAATTCAAAAACTCAGTTTACTCAAAAACTAAAGGGATTTAGAAAAAAACTTATTCTTTATAAGTTGTTCATTTTGGCATTCTCTACAATTATTATTAATATAAATTTGTTGCAACTATTATCGTTTTATAATTATAAACCAAAAACTAAAAAAATAATAATAATTTTTTTTCTCGAATAAAAATGATTTTATGAAAAATGTTTTCAAGCAAAAGATGTTCATTTATTTATTGTCTTAAATGTTTGTTTAAATATTTTTGTGATATTTTTCATATTTAAGAAAATATTGGCAAAAAACAAAAAACAGTTAAGGTAAACGCCCACTTCCGGTGAACGAAATTTTACCAAAAGCTTTTCAGTTCTTCAGATTATCAAATAAGACGGATGTTCAAAGTTTCATATCAATTGCTCTATTAGTTTTTGAGATACAGCGCGCACAGACAGACACACACACACACACACAGACACACACACACACAGACACACACACACACAGACACAAAAAAAAATTTTCCAGAAATTGTCGAAATGGCATCTAGGGACCCCAAAACGGATATTTCCGTAAAAAAATTTTTTGAAAAAAAAATCACGATCACAATACTTTCTCGTACTTCGTAACGGAGAAAGTAAAAATTGGCAACCCAATTTACACAATTGATTTTACTGCCTGGTCATTACTATACAATTTGAGTGTAATAACGAAATGTTTGTACTATTTTATTTGAAAAAATTGACGCTCTTAAATAAAAAAAATAAATATCGATAGCTTCAAACATTATTTAAAAAATTGGCAACCCAATTTACACAATTGATTTTACTGCCTGGTCATTATTATACAATTTGAGTGTAATAACGAAACGTTTTTACCATTTTATTTTAAAAAATTGACGCTCTTAAATAAAAAAAAATAAATATTAATAGCTTCAAACATTATTTAAAAAATTGGCAACCCAATTTACACAATTGATTTTATTGCCTGGTCATTACTATACAATTTGAGTGTAATAAGGAAACGTTTGTACCATTTTATTTTAAAAAAAATTGACACTTTTAAATCTAAAAAAATAAATATCGATAGCTTCAAACATTATTTAAAAAAATAGCAACACAATTTACACAATTGATTTTGTTGCCTGGTCATTACTATACAATTTGAGTGTAATAACGAAACGTTTGTACAATTTTATTTAAAAAAATTGACGCTCTTAAATAAAAAAAATAAATATCGATAGCTTCAAACATTATTTAAAAAAATGGCAACCCAATTTACACAATTTATTTTACTGCCTGGTCATTACTATACAATTTGAGTGTAATAACGAAATTGACGCTCTTAAATAAAAAAATAAATAAATATCGATAGCTTTAAATGTTATTAAAAAAAGGCAACCCAATTTGTACAATTTATTTTAATCCCTGGTCGTTACTGTACGATATAAGTGCATATTTCACACTTAATTTATAGTGTGAATTGACTTTTACACGAACGTCATTAGACTTATATATATATGTGAACGATTTAATAAGCATCGTCGGGATTTGAATATTTTGGTGCTTTTGAAATAATTGTATGCAGATTTGCGTCATTATTATCTATGACTGATTTTTTTTGTCATCGAAACCTTTACGTGATAATAGACGTCTTTTAATTACCAACTTTGATATTAAAAATTAGAAACGATCGCACCCTCATGCCGAATGTGATCCGTGTTGATAATAATACATTTCGTGCGAGCGTTGCGTAACAAAATTAGCGATTTCGATGATGTTAACAGGCGAGAAGTTCAAGGCACGAAACGAGTGGGTAAATGTCAAATCCCGCGTTATTTGTACTACAAATTGTTAACCTGCACATACACCGTACGACCTTAAACAATTCCATCATCCAGTGAGTACTGTTTCAAAGAGCAATATACAACCACGAATATTAGTAACACGACCCACAGAAGAATGCATCACGCATCCCATAAACAATTAATCAAGAAATTACAAGCAGTCCCATTAGTTAATAATATTATTATAATACTCTCGGTATCAAAAATTTAAACAGACATCTCTCAAAGCTCAGACGTCAGATCTATATCTCGAGCGAACCCTTCTCTTCGATTACCTGTTGTCATCACCAAAAACATGAATATTTAATTAACTGTTCTCGTGTCTTTAAGGGTCGTTAGCCTTGCAGCAATACTTTTCCCACGATAAATATCAGGGACGGCTCTCGGCGGGGTGACTCATGGTATGGCTGAGGTAGCAGAGGTGGTAATGCAGATCTCTGCAACTGACCCTACCTATCTGGGGTGACTCATGGTACGGCTGAGGTAGCGGAGGTGGTAATACAGATATCTGCAACTGACCCTACCTATCTGAGGTGACGCATGGTACGGCCGAGGTATCGGAGGTGGTAATACAGATCTCTGCAACTGACCCTACCTATCTGTATCGCCACCTCTGTTACCTCGGCCGTACCATGAGTCACCCTAAATAGGTAGGGTCGGTTGCAGAGATCTGTATTACCACTTCTGCTACCTCAGCCATACCACGACTCACCCCGCGAGCCTTCACTGGAAAATATAAACTACTTGTACTTTTGGGAATTAAATGAATAAACAAAGCGAATTTGTGAGTACGTAACGTTTCCATCACGGGCCGAGCTTAGTTGACAATGTCGGAGTAATGAAGTCATGGGGCGCAGTTTTGTCGGTGTCTTTCAATGTTTGTCTCGCTTAGGCGTGTCCGAGACCATTGTGTAAAGTGCGGTTTCAATGCGTCCGAAAATATTTCGGGTAATGGCTTAATGAGTCACCGCTCGAACCGAATAACTCATTCGTATTATGAATATTAATTGTTGTTAATCATCGCAGATGTTTTGTAATGGTCAAATGTTTCATGGCCTCTTTTTTTTATTACGATTCCATAGGTGTAACGAAGAATGATTGCCATTGAAATGTTTCTGTTGTATCTCGAAAACAAAGGCTGACTTGTATATTTTAATTCCATCTATAAAATAATTCAAATTAACAATAAAATAAAATCTTTATATTGTGAGCCACAAACTTTTGCTTCAGAGTTGGCTGTGAGATAAATGAGGTATGTCGCTTATTATTTCGTCATGAGACTTTAAAAAAATGAATTAATCTCAGACATGACTGCTATGTTTCTCTCTTTCTCTCTCAGGCATGACCAACTTTGAAACAAACAAAATTCTGTGGCTCACACCTTATTACATTAGATTAGTTCCATATGATTGGCTGTAGACAAGCTTATGCCAGGCTCACATGGGCCGAAAAAATTCTTTTCGATTTTTTTTTTGTAAAATATTTTTGTACCTTACTATTTTTCTTTACTTCAGTCTAAATATTATGTGACGTACTTTGAATTTTGTAAATCTGTCTTGTGTCCTAAATAAAAATAAATAAACAAATTCATGTTAAACAGTGTAAAAA
This sequence comes from Ocypus olens, assembly GCA_910593695.2. NCBI lineage: Eukaryota > Metazoa > Arthropoda > Insecta > Coleoptera > Staphylinidae > Ocypus > Ocypus olens. The sequence goes on from OU343048.1 coordinate 2,428,732, forward strand.
AAGCAAACGCGAATTTTTGGGTGACAATTCTGAACTGCTGTGCGAGAAAGGGTTCCTATGGGGGAGAGGTTGGTAATGTCACAATTCCTCGACAAAAAAAAAATTGCGAACAACACGTTTGATTCATCCGCAATAAACGGCGATGATACAAAATTACTGTTAACAGCAATATCGTGACTTGAAAGCAATTAAAAATAAATCACACGAGAGATAAGCGTAATCTAAATATTCATTCGGCGGACGTATCCTTTTGTTGTCACGCTCTTTGTCCGTGAGTTGTTGAATTAAGTTTCGTGGCCAACCGCATTAAAGATGCTAAACGTATCTGATGTAACAGTAAAGCCACGCGAAGAGATTTGCTGCGCTTTTTGCCCAGACGTACACAATATAAATTTGCAATTCCGCACAGCCTTGGATGAATGCAAAACGATGAATTTACATTATCGATCCGAACAATTCGTTTGTTGTACGTTTACCGGAATTAAGTGAGTGTTCACAAAGTTATTCTAAAATTAATGAAAAAGAAAAAAAGTTGATTTTCCGATTTTTTCAATTTTCGAGTTTTCTTTGCGAACGCGCCAAGGGCTTCAAATTGACAATTCTTCTTGCGAAAGTACATTTTCTGAAGTGTCTTGAAGGGATCTTTCCAGTGGTGTATAGAAACCCCGGATCGAACCAGTGGTTTTGTCAGGAAATCATTTTTAGTGCAATTTTTGAGTAAAAGTAAGAAGGGGGGACCCTTGGATAGAATTTCAGGTTTTCGTCAAAAATAAAAAAATCGCCAATTTTAATGAAATCCGACTAATTGGCACATAAGTACCTCAGAATTGAAAACCGCGTTCAAATTGGATTCTTCGTTCGGCCGCTACAGCCGCTTAAAGTTTGAAAAAATCGACTTTTTTCAAAAGTTCATGGTGACTTGCTAACTTTCTTGCAATTTTTTCTAGATGAAATTTTTTAACGCCGATCGTTTTGACAATTGTTCTTGCTGATATTTCGATCAAATTTTAGTGGCACAGCACCAGACATAATTACTATATGTATTTAACTTGAATAAAATACCCAATTACCAAAGTAAAGGAAGTCTTCCATCAATTTGTATGGAATTACAACACGACGCACTCCCAACTTTAATCTGAATGTAAACATTTACACTGTGTCCCGTCTCCATTTTCATGAGATACACCTTTTTCAGCGCATTGTGTGCGCATATATACAGTATACAGGCACACTTCCGTTTCCGTTTTAAAAACCGAGCGCATTGTCCCCTCAGACATCAAAGCCTCTTTTTTTTTAAATAGCCTCCAGTTCCTCAGATCAATGCCGTTTTCTGCATTCAACGGGGGATGCCAAAATATCCGATCCAAAGAGAAATTACGTTCAAGAGTTAAAGGCGGACATCTGTGAAAGGACGTCCGATTTCAAAAAGAATTACCGTACGACGCTTCCGGCCCTGAAAATACCGGAGATGAGCAATTTTTTTTTTAAACGTCATCACCGTGTACGGCAAAAGTAGTCGCGACTTATTTTTTTATAAAACTTGAATCGTGTTTATCTAGAAACCACTTTTTTTTGCCAGGGCGGAAAATAATCATTCGATTATTGTTTTAAATTAAAATAGACTATTCGAGATTATACAAATGGTAAACGTCTTTAAAAACGCACTAAAGTCAGAAATACGTGAAAAAACGACCATTTATTCGACATTTAAAAAACGCGCCAAAGACAAAAATTCGTGAAAAAACGACCATTTTTTAGACTTTTAGAAAACGCGCCAAAGACAAAAATTCGTGAAAAAACGACTTTTTGTGGCCGTTTGGAAAACGCGCCAATGTAAAAAAATTCTTGAAAAAATACTTTTTTTTGGCCATTTTGTTAATTATCGACTCATGCTACGGTACAAGTTCGAGTTTTTAACAGAATCAGAATTTTCATGGAAATTTATTTCAACCATGCGCTAAGGTTTTATCAATAAATATAATTTAATCCAATAGTCATTTCCCTTTCTCCATTAGTTCCTAACTGCGAGGATGAAACCTGAAAGTTCGAAACCGGTCCGTAGGTGAACTGATGGGGAAACAATATTTGACATTTTTTTATTAATCTCGCAATTTAGGCACGACGCGACGACGTCTCAATTCTGGAAGTATTTGTTCGATATTTGATTAGATCCGACATTCAACTTTAAGATTCTGTAGCATCGTATAATATTTATACATAACCGTTAATGACTGAACGATTAACGCCAAAGCCAAAAAAAAAATCTTTTGAATCATTAAAAAATTTTTCTTAAAATTATATCTCCTTCATAAAAATTAGTGAAAGTTAAACACCGTAAAAGGCCATAAACGCCTTATATCTTTCGGTCAACTACAACATCCCGATCCTATTACTTGCTGCATACTTTCTAACAATTAAAGATTTAACTTTTCTACATTTTTTTTTCTTTGCGTTATGCCTCCGTCTGAATGTAATTAAGGAAGTTTTCGAAACTCAAAAATTAGCATATTTTATAATTTTAGCAAATCCCTCTTGATGCCGTTGCTGGTTACACCTCCAGATGTAAACAGCTTTCGTGTAATTGTTTACATTCCAAAACATTTGCAGATAAGCTGATAATAGCAGGTAGTCCTGCAAAGTCTTGAATCCTCAAGTTTCTGTCAAAGAAGCACCCGTCGAGTTAATCCATTTTCAGATAATTTAACGTGTTTCAGCTCGACCTGATTATTACAATTACTTGGAACTAAACAAGGTGAATAATTTAAAAATAATTATTCGTTGTAACTACAACTTTATTTAAATCGTGAAGAAGTTTTTGAAGTTCTGGTTCACGTTCGTGAACTACTTCGAACAGCGTCACAAGAAGAAGTTAAAATAAATAATGTGAAATAGATGCTTATAGTACCAAATAAAATAAAAAAACTGATTTTTGAAGAATTGAGAATTTTAAAATACGGGGTGTTACAAATTAAAAAGAAATTTAAAATATTCTGACTCAGATATTGAGAAAAAAACCGAAAAAATCAATGCCTACTCTTCAATTTTCAAAAAAACTTATTTTGTGACATGTTAAAAAGAAATATAAAATATTCTGACTAATTGAGGAAATATTGGGGAAAATCCGAAAAAATCATTGTCTAAAAAAACTCAAAAAACTCTCATAGCAAATAATTTTGTGATATGTTAAAAAGAAATTTAAAATATTCTGACTCATTTCGGTGATATTGGCAAAACACCGAAAAATCAATACCTACTATTGGAAAACAATTTTGTGACTAGTGTGACAGTGTTTTGAGAAGTTAAAAAAAAATCAGGTCAGCATTTAAAAAAAAAAGTTTATGTGTGTATCTAAATAACGAAACATCGTACTTGAAAGATAAAATCGTTTTCTGGAAGAGCCTACAAAAGTGTCTTGAAAAAGTGTTCTTAGTTTCTCAAAATAAGCAGTAATAAAATAAAGTAAAAAAATAAAAACGAAAATGGATTTTTTCCAATATCTCGGGAAGCAGTTAAAATACTTTAAATTGCTTTTAAAAATACTATTCAACATTAAAATGCACAACTTTTTCTGCCTGTAACCAATACTCTATCTCTTATAGCTACCGAGACAATAAAGTAAAAAAAATAAAAACCAAAATGGATTTTTTTCCAATATCTCGGGAAGCAGTTGGAATACTTGAAATTACGTTTTAAAATACTATTCAACATTAAAATGCACAACTTTTCCTTCATTCAACCAATACTGTACCTCGCGTAGGATTAGGGTGATTTTTTGAAAATCGATTTTTCACGATGCAAAACTATCTCCTCACTGGATTTTTGAGCTGGAAAACCGGGACTAGGCTCAAAAAATCCCCAATGCATTAGGACACACGGGTTATTACAGGAAATTGGGGTGCGACCTGCGGTTGCAACCCCTCAGCCATTTTTTTCTAAAAAATCACATTTCGGACGCTTCCGGAAAAAAAGGGTGCGCTTGCCCTTACGATTAAGACTTTAATTTTCACAGAGTTTTGTAGAACTAGCTCCCCTCTACACTTTATATCGCTTACGAATTTTTGATATCTCTAACCCTCGAGGAGTTATTCAAAAAAAATCACCCCCGATTTCAATAAAAAAATTCAACAGCGGCCATTTTTAATCCGACGTGAGAAATTTAAAAGGCATGCCATTCGGAATTGCATTGTGCGTCGAAAAGGTAAGGACTATATTTTTCGTAGCGCGCACCGTTTACGACCTACGGCCGATTTTCGATTGTTTTCCGGGGATTTTTTTTTCTATTTTTTTTTTTAATTAAAAATTCGACAACGGCATATCAGTCGTCTATTTAATCCGTATCAAACATCCCCATAAAGTTTTTCGATCAGATTTTTACTTTTCGAGATATGACGTTGAATACGGGGGGAAGCGAAATTTAGCAAAAAAAATTTCCGTGTATTTTTTTATGTTTTCGTTAAAAATTAAAAATCTCTAATCCGACTAATTGACGTACGAGGAGCTCAGATTTGCAAATCGCGTTCAATTTGGAGTTTTTTGTTTAGCCGCTACGGCGGATCAAAATTCTGAAAAAAATCAATTATTTTTTTAAATTTTCTAAAATGTTCATGGTGACTAGCTATTTTTTCTGCTATTGAAGATCGGAAATCTGATTACACCACCGGAAAACCCGTCTCGAGCCCAACAGAAAATCCAAATAAAATTTCTTGATCCGATGACTGATTAATTAAACTTTTATTTATTTTTCCGGTAAATATTTTCGATCGTCTTTCACTAAATTTTTTAAATTCTTTTTAAATCACGAATCAAACGACGGATTATCATTGCAGTATTGCGTGTACGTAAAAAAAACTTTGAATTTTTAAAATCGCTTGGTTATTAACCGAGATATGAATATTTGAATTATTGTTGTTTTTGAACGTTGAAAATTTTTCCCCTGAAAATCAATCAAAAAAATATATATTTCCGGGAGGGTTAGAACAATGAAACTTCGGGACCAGTTAATTTTCTTAACCCTTTCAGCCCTGGATTTTTGAAGTTGAAAAAAAATTTTGTTTGTTAATTATTATTGATTATTCTTAAGACCATAAATACCAAATTTGAACTCATTTGATTAATCAGTATAGGAATTAATTAGTGAGGCTTTGTTGAAGTGGCACTATTCTCAACATCGCATAACGAAAACATTTAATTACAGGTTTTTAGTTAATTTAATAATTACCAATGTGATTAATTATTTCAATATCGGTATAAGAAGAATCTTCATTTCAATGGTGACTAATAGAATGGATGATTAAAAATACTTCGGAATGAATCAGAAACTATTTTTACTTTCTCCGTTACGAAGTACGAGAAAGTATTGTGATCGTGATTTTTTTTTCAAAATTTTTTTTTACGGAAATATCCGTTTTGGGGTCCCTAGATGCCATTTCAACAATTTTTGGAAAAAAAAAATTTGTGTCTGTGTGTGTGTGTGTGTGTGTGTGTGTGTGTGTGTGTGTGTGTGTGTGTGTGTGTGTGTGTGTGTGTGTGTGTGTGTGTGTGATGGTGTGTCTGTGTGTGTGTGTCTGTCTGTGTGCGCTGTATCTCAAAAACTAATAGAGCAATTGATATGAAACTTTGAACATCCATCTTATTTGATAATCTGAAGAACTGAAAAGCTTTTGGTAAAATTTCGTACACCCGAAGTGGGCGTTTACCTTAACTGTTTTTTGTTTTTTGCCAATATTTTTTTAAATATGAAAAATATCACAAAAACATTCAAACAAACTTTGAAGACAACAAAGAAATGAACAGCTTTTGCTTGAAAACATTTTTCATAAAATCATTTTTATTCGAGAAAAAAATTTATTATTATTTTTTTAAATTTTGGTTTATAATTATAAAACGATAATAGTTACAGAAAAATTATGTGAATAATAATTGTACAGAATGCCAAAATGAACAACTTCTAAAGAATAAGTTTTTTTCGAAATCTCGTTAGTTCTTGAGTAAACCGAGTTTTTGAATTTGAAGTATAAGTTTTACATCCTTTATGATTTTGACGTTTTAAACGTCAGTTTCATCCGAGTTTACGCAACGCTCGATGTACATTAAAAATATGATTTCAATTGAAAATAAACCCATGAAAACGTAAATATAAATGGCTATGATACCATCAAGTCGGAGAAAGTAACATGATGGCCACATCACCATTTTTTTATTATATTACTATTACTATATTTTTTGAACTGAATTAGCTTGAACCTATTTAGGTAACACACTTAATTGTGTCTTATTGTGCAAGATTGCAAACATATATTTTTTTTTTGAACTGTCTTAAATTTCGGCGAAGCTTATCGAAACCTATTTTGGTCCCATTATTATACACTCGTTACGTAACGACGTGACTGTGTACATTTTTAGGAAACAGGCATAACAATAAGTGCACTTCCAGAAATGTGTCACGAAAGCCAGTCATGTTACTAGTAGTAATGAGTAATGATATTACAAATTCGGATTTTGTGTGTGTGCACAAAATTGCGCAATAGTTACTAGTAGTTATAATGAGTAATGATAATTACTAGTAATGAGTAAGGATAATTACCAATTTGAATCCTAAGTGTAAATGTGCAAAATTTATTTCAAAATTGAATTTATTTAATACTTTCTGCAACAAGTAAGGTTGTTTCTAATTTGTTCAAAATTTATTTATTTATTTAATATTTACACGGGAAACCCCTTTTTACAAAGAAAATATAATTCGTATTCGTGAAAGAAAAATACAAAATTCTACCGCTAATGTTAAATTGCAAAGCGGGCCATAGGGATTTACATGTAAAATTTGAAATGGGTTAATATTGGCTCCCCTAATTATTTGACAGCATCGGGCCGCACATTATTTTTAAAGCTTTTTAAGATGAATGATACCTTACTCAATGGTTTCTGCAGAGTATTTACCGAGATATTTGCAAAAAACTTTACAATCATTTTGAATTAAAAAAAGGTTTGCCATGAAATCATAATGGCGGATATTTCATTTTGTTCTAAAAAATGACAGTCGCTGTCACATTACGATTTACAACCGGCCGGGTATTCTACAGAAGAAAAAGTAATTATAAGTAAATCGTACTATTTTAGAAGTGTAAGTGATTTGTTTAGTGTTCAATTTCTGAAGAAGGCATTACGCAGAGAAAGTACTATTCAATGAGGATTAAAAATAATGTAAGTAAACCGATATTATAAAATAATTAAGGGAGCCAATAGTAACACATTTTAAATTTAGAAAGTAAAGTAGTAATTAATTATTCATTATATTGCCTCCTCCGGAAATTCACGTACAGTTCTTAAATAGTATCCTGAGTAAAACGTTTTAATCATAAATACTTTTTCTTGTGTAAAATACACGGCCGGTTGTTAATCGCAATGCGACAGCAAACGTCACTTTTTAGAACAAAATTAAATATCCGCCATTATGATTTCATGGCAAACTTTTATTTTTAATTCAAAATAGTTGTAAAGTTTCTTGCAAATATCTCGGTAAATACTCTGCGGAAATCATTGAGTAAGGTAAGTAAAGCTTTAAAAATAATGTACGAAGACCGATGATGTGAAATAATTAGGGAAGCCAATATTAACCCATTTCAAATCTTACATGTAAATCCCTATTGCCCGCTTCACAATTAAACACCCTGTCTGTAGATAATGTGTGTGTGTGAATATAAAAATAATACAATTTATATTAGTGATATAAAAAAATTAATATACATCTGGTAACTAATTGAAAGCATTGCGTTTAATGGTATATATGAAATTTTCGAATTGCACAATAGTTAATGAGTAATGACAATTACTAATTTGGACTGAATCTTCTTGTATGTAACCAAAATTGCACAATATTGAATGCATGAAAATGTATACGAAAATAAAAATTGGTCGAGTGTGTTTTACAGATTTGTTCCAGGAATGGAGTAACGATCGTTTCGACACGCAGCGGGTTCAGTTTGCAGATTATTATTATTAATTATTTCACAATTCGTGATGTAATAATCGCAATGTTTAACAATTAATTTGTCAAAGTTACATAACTGCGCTTGAATATAAAATGTATAATGTAGTTTTATCAGCCTTATCACTCTAATTACTTTATATCCATTCGGTGCTACAGTGTGTTTCAAAAAGAAATTATTCGCAGTCGGCTACGAATTAAAATGCAAATGTCTCTGATTAAATATATAGGGTCCTGCATTTCACCTCCCCTCTTCTATAGCTCATTTACTAATTAACTTGAAATGTTGATATTTTGCAGAATAAATTTGCATCCTAGAATGCATTTCAGGAAAATATTTTTGATTATACAGGGTGTCCCAAAAAAGCGTGACGTCATGATGATATATTTTTTTTAATTACATACTATGTATTTTATTGCTTATTTGTGTACCTTTTATGATTGCCTACATACTCCTATAATTTTATTGGAATCGATTCAGGGATATCAGCAAAAAAATTATAAAAACTAAAAAAAATCAGTTTTGCACTATTGTTTTAAAAAATGAATAAAAAATAAAAATAGTACCTTGTTAATAAAATCATACAAGGTACTTATTAAATAAGGTCTAATATTCCCGTTAACCAAGTTTGATCGATATGAATTATACAGGGTGTCCACTATTTAGTGTCAAACATTTCAAACTTTAAAGCACTTTATTTTTCTTATTTTAAATTGGAGCCCCTGTATATTTTTATGTCATTCCATGCAGAATTAGAAAACAAACATTTTTCCTAATAACAACCCTGTCTCAATTCCTAACGCATTAAAAGTTATTTGCAGAAAAAAATCTTCAATTTTAAGATCATAAAAAAAACAATTTTCTGTCGGGTTAGTGCGCACATTTCCCACTCCTTAGTCTCGTGGTCACGGCTTCGAATATTACACGATAATAACACCACAAAAAAATTAAACATTCCCATACGCATCTGAAACCATTAATAACAACAAACTTTACAACCAAGTAAAAAAAAAAAACTAGTTGTACAATTTAATTACCCACTTCACCGTGATTTATTCGAAAACTTCAAACAACCCCTTAAAAAAAAACATCGTTGCAATAATAAACCCGCAGTTTTCCATTTCTCACACGGTCATAAACGTCTCATTACACCAGCGGGCAATTTTTCCGATTTTTTTTTTACCACCAGCGTGACTTATATTGTGCATCAAAGTCTCCTGCAGCTTCGGCGAGCAACCCCTCCGCATTAACATACGGGAAGCGACCCCCTGTAAGTGGGAACCGAGTCCTATCAAGTTAATTACGGTGCAGGAAAAAATCCAAAAGGGGGACGAAAAAAGTACGAATTGGTGTAGTGATTAATTGAAACGTAGTTATTTATTCTGGATGGGATTAGTGTTGAGATTAATGTGTGTAATGAGAAAAAACCATTTGAATTTGAATTGTTTTTTTTTGGGTTTAATCGACAGGTAAGGTCATCCGAGCAAAATATAACATGCAAACCCATATTTATGCATTTTCTTGCTAATTGGAATATTTTAGAGAAAATGCATTTTTCAGCTTTTCCAAATATTTTAGAGAAAATTATTTTTTCTGCTTTTCCGAATATTTTAGAGAAAATGCATTTTTCAGCTTTTCCAAATATTTTAGAGAAAATTAATTTTCCTGCTTTTCCGAATGTTTTAGAGAAAATGCATTTTTCAGCTTTTCCGAATATTTTAGAGAAAATTAATTTTCCTGCTTTTCCGAATATTTTAGAGAAAATGCATTTTTCAGCTTTTCCAAATATTTTAGAGAAAATTATTTTTTCTGCTTTTCCGAATATTTTAGAGAAAATACATTTTTCAGCTTTTCCAAATATTTTAGAGAAAATTAATTTTCCTGCTTTTCCGAATATTTTAGAGAAAATGCATTTTTCAGCTTTTCCAAATATTTTAGAGAAAATTAATTTTCCTGCTTTTCCGAATATTTTAGAGAAAATGCATTTTTCAGCTTTTCCGAATATTTTAGAGAAAATGCATTTTCTTGCCTTTCCAATTATTTTAGCGAAAACGTATAAAAAAATGTTCACAAATTATAAATTCTGAATTTCATTTGCATTTACTGTGTCACAGGAGAGGAGAATAGTTATTTATGCAACAAGTGAGTAAAGTAGTACTTTTTTTCACGAGTAGGAAAGATTGCCGAAGGCGAGTGCGGCAATTCCTACAAGTGAAAAGAAGTTGCTTTACTCTCGAGTTTCATACAAAAAATTTTCTACTTCCGTAACTTTAAATAAATTTGATAAAACATTAATCAATTTTTATAAGTAATAATACTTTGTTTAAATGAAGAAAATAATAATCATCAAGTTTTCTTGATCGGAAACGAATGTTTGACATTTATCGGCGGAACTCGCGGCGTGTTGCGAAGCGTTCATGACACACTTTGCGCAAACAATTTTATAAAAAAATGAACCGTTATGGCACTTTTTTTCACGCTGTTTGTATACATATTTTATGAATCCTAAATTAATGAAAAAAACTGCACATTTTATAACGGACGTAGAAAAAAATTATTAAATGGTGTTAAATCCATGTAAAAATCGTAGTAGTCGTGACATAGTGAACAACTGAAACCTTTAATCGGAAGTTTCATACAATTTAATTCCAAAAGTCTAAGATTTTAATTAGAAGATTTTATGTTGATATATAAACAGAAAAATTTCCTGTCGTTCTTCTTCTCTCTTTAGCTGGCCACAATTAGCGTTGATGATTTATGGACGTTTGCGATTGTTTATTTATTCAGTCTAAATCATATCCGTTAATAAACTCGCTATTTACAGACCCTTCCGGTTCGAGGTACGTACGTACGTAAAAATATACTCCTCTTCGGGTCACATCCGCTTCCTACTTACGCACGCTGGCGCCTTATTTATGTTGTTTTGTTTATCGTTTATAAATACATTTTTATTGCCTACACTGTTTGGAAATAGTAAAAGTTTTCTCGAATTATTTATCTAAAGTTGTACGAAAGAAACGAACAAAAAAAAACAATATTCAGTATAATGTGTATCTTATCATAATAGAAAAAGATTTAGTGAATAATAAAGGTTTGAGAGACAGAGAGGGAGATTTATTTATTGAGGCACTTTTACAAATGACCTCAGCAGGCAATTGACCAGAGGGTCTTTCATCCTTAAAAGTTTGATTAATAACAAATATAATTTGCACGCAATGTGCTTAAATCGTCTAATTTGTGACCAAAAGAGCAATATTGTGTTCTAGAATTGAGTACTAGAAAAATCTAGTTTCTAAAGATGAAAGTAAAAAAGTTATCCAAATTAGCAAAGCGAAGTAAATATTTGCATTTCCAGGATAACGACCCTATTATCGAATTATTATTATGAGGGGAGAGCGCTATAATTATACACCTTGACATTGCACTTTTTAATGACATTACCAAGTGACAATAATTATCCGGATTTTACAGCGCTCCAAATTTAATCTTTAGAATGATGTTGACCAGGGGCGGCTCGTGCTATAGAGGCAAGGAGCCATGGCACTACCAGTAGTTTCAAGTTCAGCAAGAACTTTTAATTAATTCTTAAAACACTTTTTCGCCAGTTACTTTGGTCTAGGAAAATAAATCGTTCTTTCTTTCTTTCTTTCTTCAAAAATGAGGGGGGGGGGTGTATTGTATAAGTGGCTCTACCACCAACATGTTCCACGAGTTGCAAATTTTCGAATTGTGTAATACTTTTGCAAAAAAATAAAAGAAAATATAAAACATGTCGACGAAATTCTACAAAAATTAAATTAGATTTTCAAATTATTGTTTTATCGAACTTAATGAAGATTTTGAAAATTCGCCACTTATTTCGCGAATTGTGAATTTTTAAAAATTTTAGATCTCGAATTGTGTAATACTCGAGTTAAAAATTTAAAAAAATTATAAAACGGGTCTACTAAATTCTACAAAAATTAAATTAGATTTGCAAATCATCGTTTTATCGAACTTAATGAAGATTTTGAAAATTCGCCACTTATTTCGCGAATTGTGAATTTTTAAAAATTTTAGATCTCGAATTGTGTAATACTCGAGTTAAAAAATAAAAAATGTATAAAACGGGTCTACTAAATTCTACAAAAATTAAATTAGATTTGCAAATCATCGTTTTATTGAACTTAATGAAGATTTTCAAAATTCGCCACTTATTTCGCGAATTGTGAATTTTTGAAAATTTTAGATCTCGAATTGTGTAATACTCGAATTAAAAATTAAAAAATGTATAAAACGAGTCTACTAAATTCTACAAAAATTAAATTAGATTTGCAAATCATCGTTTTATCAAACTAAATAGAGTTTTTGAAAATCCACCAATTATTTCGTGAGTATTTAATTTTTGAAAATTTTAGTTTTCGAATTGGGTAATACTCGAGCAAAAAAATAAAAAAAATATATAAAACGTGTCGACGAATTTCTACAAAAATTAAATTAGATTTTCAAATTATCGTTTTATCAAGCTAAATGACGATTTTGAAAATCCGCCAATTATTTCGCAAATCTCGAATTGTCTAATACTCGAATTAAAAATTTAAAAAAATATGTAAAACGTGTCTACTAAATTCTACAAAAATTAAATCATATTCGCAAATCATCGTTTCATCAAACCAAAGAGAGTTTTTAAAAATGCAGCGATTATTTAAAAAGTTGTGAATTTTTGAAAATTTTAGTTTTTGCATTGTGTAATACTCGAGTGAAAAAATAAAAAAAAATATATAAAACATGTTTACAAAATTCTTACAAATTAGTTTTGCAAATCATCGTTTTATCAAATTAGGTGCAGTTTTTAAAAATCCACCAATTATTTCGCGAGTTGTGAATTTTTAAAAAATTTAGTTTTACAATTGTGTAATGCTCGAGTGAAAAATTTAAAAAAATATATAAAACGTGTCGACTAAATTCTACAAAAATTAAATTAGATTTAAAAATCATGGTTTTATCAGATAAAATGGAGTTTTTAAAAATCCACCGATTATTTCGCGAGTTGTGAATTTTTGAAAATTTTAATTTTCGAATTGTGTAATACTCGAATGAAAAAATAAAATAAAATATGAAACGTATCGACTAAATTCTACAAAAAATAAATAGGATTTGCAAATCATCATTTTATCAAAATAAGTGCAGTTTTTGAAAATCCACCGATTATTTCACGAGTTGTGAATTTTTTAAAATTTTAGTTTTCAAATTGTAAAATACTCCGGTGAAAAATTAAAAAAATATAAAACGTGTTGACGCAATTCTAAAAAAATTAAATTAGATTTGCAAATCATCGTTTTATCAAATTAAGCAGAGGCGGCTCGTTATATAGAGCCATGGCACTACCTGTAGTTTTAAACTCAGCAAGAACTTTTAATCAATTCTTAAACACTTTTTCGCCAGTTACTTTGGTCTAGGAAGATAAATCGTTTTTTATTTCTTAAAAGAAAGAGGGGGGGGGGATATTTATAAGTGGCTATACCATCAATATGTTCCACGAGCCGCCACTGATGTTGATGAGACTTTCCATTTCGAAATTTTTATTTTACACACTAGAGTTTGATATTAATTATCCCATAATCATTAATTACCACCTTTCACCGCTGGCAAGAAGATGTGTTAAATATTAAATTTAATAACACGTTATCGTTTATGAATACTAATACGGTGTAACTAAATTTAATTTGTAAAATTTAATTTTTCTGCAGAATCTTGATAAAATTGCAAAACATAAATTACTTATTGTAGAAATTGTAATTGAGCCCGAAACTCCATTAGTATTTGCAGATGTTAAAAGTCAAAATTAGTAATAACAAAACTGATTAAGTATTAAATATATAAAATGTTATTAAAGGAAAGAAAAAATCGTGAAATTTCGACCATTTTCAAACCGCCATAACTCGACGTATTTTCAGTCGATTTTGATGAATCTTTGAGGGCGAAACTTTGAAGTGTCTTCTTTAAAGTCATGCATGCGAACTTAAGGGTTACCCCTTCCGCCCCCTCTAGCGCCCCTGTGAAAAAAAGTTTTTTTTCTGGAAACCATGTCCAACTTTGACGATGTCTACAGAGTTGGAAAAATTTTATCGACTCGATCCACATATAAAGGCATTAAAATTTAATCAATTCCCTATGCAGGACTCAAAGAACGAAATTTCTACGATGATTTGGCACAAAGTTATGGGTGTTTGAAAAAAAGTGAATTTTGTGTTTTTTTGACTCAAGTGTCAAATTTAAACATACTCTCTATATCTTCTAATAAGCGGGATCCCCATGGCGATCCTCGAATTTCAAATACCCTGTATATTTATATAGATAAGGTGAAACATTTAAATTTGAGTTTTTGTCTTACAGTACGTTTTCGATAACTCTTTAAGTAATAATTTTTTTTTTTTTTGAAAAATCAACCAAACATCCGATTCGAAAAAATCGATGTTTATATTTTATTTTATGTTTTAATTATGTTCGGTTGTTTTTGAAGATAACCCTCAAATTAAAGACCAGATTTTCAAAATGTTTCCAACATCAGATTGTGATTATTGAATATATGCGAAAAAATGGTGATGTGGCCATTATGTTACTTTCTCCGACAAGATAATATCATTTATATTTACGCTTTCATGGTTTATTTTCAATTGAAATCATATTTTAAATGTACATCGAGCGTTGCGTATACTCAGTTGAAACTGACGTTTAAAACGTCAAAATTATGAAAGATGGAAAAATTATACTTCAAATTCAAAAACTCGGTTTACACAAAAACTAACGAGATTTCGAAAAAAACTTATTCTTTAGAAGTTGTTCATTTTGGCATTCTCTACAATTATTATTCACATAAATTTGCTGTAACTATTATCGTTTTATGATTATAAACCAAAAATTAAAGAAACATTAATAATTTTTTTTCTCGAATAGCAATGATTTTATGAAACATATTTTCAAGGAAAAGATGTTCATTTCTTTGTTGTCTTCAATATTAGTTTATATGTTTTTGTGATATTTTTTATATTTAAGAAAATATTGGCAAAAAACAAAAAATAGTTAAGGTAAACACCCACTTCCGGTGTACGAAATTTTACCAAAAGCTTTTCAGTTCTTCGGATTATCAAATAAGACGTATGTTCAAAGTTTCATACCAATTGCTTTATTAGTTTTTGAGATACAGCGCACACAGACAGACACACACACACACACACACACACACACACACACACACACACACACACACACACACACACACACACACACACACACACACACACACACACACACACACACACACACACACACACACACACACACACACACACACACACACACACACACACACACACACACACACACACACACACACACACACACACACACACACACACACACACACACACACACACACACACACACACACACACACACACACACACACACACACACACACACACAGACAGACACACACACAGACACAAAAAAAATTTTTCCAGAAATTGTTGAAATGGCATCTAGGGACCCCAAAACGGATATTTCCGTAAAAAAAATTTTTGGAAAAAAAATCACGATCACAATACTTTCTCGTACTTCGTAACGGAGAAAGTAAAAATTTGGATTACTGAGTTTCGGACCTTTATGTTTGGCCATTGTCGATATTTTAATATTTAATCAAGTCTGCAGCAGACTCGCAGGTTCCTTAAGGGAGAAGGGTGCGAATTCGATGTAACCTCCGCCACAATCTCTCGTTTGATTTTCCCGAGATAAAAGAGTTTTCACGAGGCGACAGACGCAAATTGCTTCATTCGATTTTCTTATTTTCCCGCAGGAAACTTTACGTAACACTTTACGTCTCTCATCCCGCCGTCATCACATCGGAAAACTTGAGTGATTTTTAATTTTGCAACCTAAAAGTGACCTCTTTTAATTTCCTGAAAATTCATACATAATAGCACGTTAAAACACAAGTTTCATAAGGATGGTTTTATCGCACGGTTCTAAAAGTTTAGCTTGTTCGAACAAGTGTTTTGTAGAGATGGGCAAAACTGCTACTTCTGAATCACGTTGCTACTTGTGAGTGCTACTTTTTAATATCAGTGATTTTAAAGTGCGACTGTGATCACTGTATACATCGAAACTATACTCGGCGCACCGAATAGGTGCTATGGTCACGTTCGTAATAGTTCGTCGAGACTTTATGAAAAGCCTGATTCACACAGCCTTGCCACATTTTAATTCTGTGCCGGAAATATAAATCTTTCCACTTTAACCCACAAATACTAACTATTTACCACTTCCTAATGAATTCTAATTGAAAAAGGCTAATTTAAGGATAGAACGTAATTATTTAAATAAGACAGAAAAACGAGAACACATGGCAAACAACGAGCGCGATTAAAAATTTCGGCTGCGTGACATACACTTCACATGCGTTTGCGCTGACCAATCAGCGAACATCACGCGAAAATCGCGCAAACCCATGATACCACCGATTCGGTGCGCCGAGTATAGTATTCATAGTCGTATGTTATCAAAACAAATCCAATTTATTTATACATAGTTTGTACATACATTGTAACATCGTTAAGAATAAAGTAATCAATATAAAATATTATTTAAAAATGCTATCCAGTAATGCCTTCTTAAATTTAAGTAGAAATCACTGTATGTAACAATCGGATATAGGGTAGCAATCACGTTTTAAGTAACAGTAACAGTTTAAATAGCAATCACAGTTTCGAACGAAAAAAAAAACAGATCTCCATATATGACAAACGTGTTGTCATTCTGGGACAAAACAAATTTCTAAGCACCAAAAATTTTACCTGCTCAAATCTTTAAACCGATCAAAAAGCTTTTATCGTCACGAGTAGACGGTGCGTGTCGCAGCTTTGTTTGCAAATATTACAGGACACCGGACTCGATATTTACAAATAACCGGATTAAGAGTTCTTTCCCTACCCATCCTTCGTTATTCCCGAGTGTACTCAACAAAATGTCACGAGATCATATGTAGATACTGACGACAAAAGGAAAATGTTTACCTGCGAATGTCGCGTAAATATTTGTATCTTGTATAAATAAAAACGTCTTGTAAGGGGATTTGTGGATGTCTTATCTAGATCATACTCTACAGGGTGTTTCAAAATTCGTGCACCAAAAATTTTCTGCGTACTCCTCGTAGATGAAAAGAAAAAAAATCCTCGATTTTCCACAAAATAACATGGATTGTACCCCTTGGCAGAAATATTAAAGAGACGCCACTATTCCCTGTCAATGATTTTTTTCTTTCTATCTACGAGGAATACGCAGAAAATTTTTGGTGCATGAATTTTGAAACACCATGTATAGTTCATGAAATATATATTTTAGTGCTTCAAAAAATTCACACACGTATACTCGGTTTGTACGGTATTATTTTTTGTTTTTGATCGTAATTTTTTTTTTTTGTAATTATCCGCTTTGAATTAGAATTAGAATTAGAATTAGAATTAGAATTTGTTAATTTCCATTAAGAATATTACATTTGGCCATTTGAGTTCCCTAGAAGCGATTCTAAAAGCTCAAGATCCATCAGACAACTATGCTTTTATTATTTGTCATATCTCAGCCGCAAAAGAGACGATAAGAATCCAAACTTGAAATATAGACTGATGTAAAATAAATTAGCGTTATCGAAAATTACCCAATTTCAAGTAACATTTAATGGTGTTCCGCAAGACTCTACTCTCGGTCCATTATCCGGCAAATATGTCGATCGGTGCGATAAATCGCAAGTGGGCGCAGAGTGACGCAACGGCGGCGTTTTCGAAAATATTCGCGTTCTACATTTAATTGCGCTCGCCGTGTGTGTACGCAAGACATAATTCACGGTTTTATCACAACAATTTTATAAATGCGGGACATTAGTACTGTTATTAACGATAAAACATTTTACTTTATTTATATGCTCGTGGCTCGCGTAATTTTGAAAACGGTTACGTCGAACGGCCGTAATGTAATAACACTAATTAAAGAGGCGATTGCTGAATTTTGTAAGGTGTTACGGGATTGTAGCACTCCCTCGCAAAATATTGCGATTTTAAGAATTATCTCCAACTAATTCACACAGTAAACTAAAGAGATTTCGAAAAAAAACTTATTCTTTATGGCATTATCTGCAATTATTATTAACATCCATTTGTTGTAACTATTATTGTTTCATAATTATAAACCAAAAATGAAAAAAAAATAAATAAATAATTTTTTTTCTCGAATAACAATGATTTTATCAAAAATATTTTCAAGCAAAAGATGTTCATTTCTTTATTGTCTTCAATATTTGTTTAAATGTTTTTGTGATATTTTTCATATTTAAGAAGATATTGGAAAAAAACACAAAACAGTTAAGGTAAACACCCACTTCCGGTGTACGAAATTTTACCAAAAGCTTTTCAATTCTTCGGATTATTAAATAAGACTTATGTTGAAAGTTTCGTATCAATTGCTCAATTAGTTTTTGAGATACAGCGCGCACAGACAGACCCACACACAATTTTTTTTTCCAGAAATTGTTGAAATGGCATCTACGGACCACAAAACGGATATTTCCGTATAAAAAATTTTGGAAAAAAATCACGATCACAATACGTCAGTATACAGTAAGAATCGACAGTCATATTTGATTCCACAGTTACCCAGGACTGCAATAATTCTTGGACACCGGTTAGTTAACGAATTCTTCCATTTATGATTTGTTTTGTTTTGGCTTAAGTTCATTTTTCAACAGACTGTTGGATTATAAAAAAATCACTTTTTATTATTATTATTATTATTATATTCCGCGACTTTCTAAATTCCATCTGATCGATTGTTTTTGAAACCAATCGCCATTTCTCCGGGTTAGCGCGTTGATAAATGGTTCAGAATTTCTCGCGTCCTCATTCCAACCAGCGAACGGGCAAAAACTCGATAACTCGATAAATCTGACCAGCCATATTCCATTATTCGAATCGATAAAAATCTTTCAACGTTGCACACGCCCGAGAGAGAATATTCTTCGCGAAACTGGTCGGGCCTGTTTTTTTCAGCAGAATTAATTAACGGAAAGGCTTGCAGAATTTCGTAACTGTAAAGCGTCGTTGTATCAAAAACAAAAACAAAATCGTGTGATATGATCAACAGACTACCATATAAACACAATGCTGGATGAAGTAGCGCCAGTTAGATTATTCTCGACCTGATTTACAGGGTGTGCAAAAGTTCTTGACAATATGGAATGAACGTTAACTAATAGAGATTCCTTTTTGTGAGGCAGATATATAGACACATTATCTATAATGGATCTGTCCACATTTCAAGCATCTATCTAAATAAGTGTGGAATTCGCAGAGCAATTTTTGGCCAAAGTGCATTTTTGGTCATTCAAATTTGTCTTCCAGTGCAGCCGTTTTTGTTACTGTAAAGTTTGGATGAATTCTTTTAAGGCAAATGTAAAGACGCATTATTGATAATTAATCTGTCAAAATTTCAAGCATCTGTCAAAATAAATGTGGAATTCACGGAGTAATTTCTGGCCAAAGTGCATTTTTGATCATTCAAATTTGTCTTCCAAAGCAGCCATTTTGGTTACCGGTACTAGCAGATGATCTAGTGGTCAACGCCCTTAAAAAACATCAGTCTAGACCTGTTAGGCTCATTAATAATTTATTTTCTCAGACAAATTTAATTTTATTACCCAACAAAGCCCATTGATCAAATTAAGACAATCGTTTCCGCGGTGCGATTTTTTGCACAATTAAACCATAATTTTATGGTCCAATTGAATAGTCCCGGTAATGGGTTTTCGTTATTATTGTCTCGCCCGTAACGTTTCTGTTGGGTAAGTGCCATAAATTTTGCGGACTTTAATTATACGAGCCTCGCGTACACCGATTGAAATTTCGAGATAAACATGTTCGTTCGTGGCGCTGCGATTTATCTCTTGTAATTGTGGCCAATTTGCAATTGATAAATCCGATTGCTGCGGCAGTCCGGTAGCGCCGATCAGATACCAACTTTTGTAAATAAAAAAAAAAAATTGGAAATCTTTAAGCGGCGTGTGGAAATGGGAATTTATTCAGTAATCTGCATTAACTTTTTCCTGTATTCAGTTTTAGTTGTAAACATTATGTAAAGCAGATTTTTGGCCAAGTAGCACACACTCTGCAGTTTTGGTTACTTCAGTTCAAAGTTTTCTAATTCTTTTTTTACCCTCGAAACTTTTACCTTTGTACCTTAGAAATGCACACCCAAAACTTGGTGCCAAATCGTAGTAAGCACTTCGTTCTTCGAGTCCTGCATAGGGAATTGATCAAATTTCAATGCCTTTATGGTGGATCGAGTCGACAAAAATTTTCCAACTCCATAGACATCGACAAAGTTGGAGATGGTTTTCCGAAAAAAATATTTTTTTCACAGGGGTGCTAGAGGGGGGCGGAAGGGGTTACGCTTAAGTTCGCATGCGTGATTTTAAAGAAGACACTTCAAAGTTTTTCGCCCTTAAAGATTCATCAAAATCGATTGAAAATACGACGAGTTATGGCGGTTTGAAAATGGTCGAAATTTCATTTTTTTCCACCGGTGTATATTCAAACTTATGAATCATTTAGTTAATACCAAAAATACCAAATTACAAGTATCGCTGAAAATACCAAACGCCGACCTCCAAATAGAAACTAGTTGGCTCTGATAAGAAGTCGGAGCTGTCAAAAAAAAAAACAATAAATTTCCAATAGTACTTATCACTAAATTTCACCGACTCAGTGCATGACGACTTTATGCAATGCGGACTATTTTCGTTCCGTAATCAGACGAGAGCCAAATTACACGATCAAAATGTCGCCATTGTCTCCGTCTTTATCGCTCCGGCCCTGTCAATGAACTTCCAATTTTTTTTTTTTTGATCGTCAATCGACACAATAGAAGTGACTCGGGTCAAATTTAATTGTCGCGTCGAATTTAATTGTAATTTCGCTGTAAATTCAAAACGTAAAAATAATTGATTATTTATCATTTAAAATAATTATACGAGTTTGTATAACCTTGAAAATTTATTATTAGAAAAAATGAAATCATATCATTCGCGATACCAGCAAAGTGTTTTTATTTATTTATTTATTTCACGGATTCACCTTTTCAAAAACATAGTAATTATATTAAAATAAGTAATTTAATTTATTTATTATTTATTTATTTCACGGATTCACCTTTTCAAAAACATAGTAATTATATTAAAATAAGTAATTTAATTTAATTCAACCTCCTTCATATCATTTTGTTTGCCATTAAAATTTTTTGTTATAATTACCAATTTTATAAAAAAAAAGTGGTAATGTGGCCATCATGTTACTTTCTCCGACTTGATGATATCATAGTCATTTATATTTACGTTTTCATGGTCTAACGGAGAAAGTAAAAAAAAAATCCAGAAATTGTTAAAATGGCATCTAGGGACCCCAAAACGGATATTTCCGTAAAAAAAAATTTTTGACAAAAAATCACGTTCACAATACTTTCTCGTACTTCGTAACGGAGAAAGTGAAAATGGTTATGTGGCCATCATGTTACTTTCTCCGACTTGATGGTATCATAGCCATTTATATGTACGTTTTCATGGTTTATTTTTAATTTAAATCATATTTTAAAAGCACATCGAGCGGATGAAACTGACGTTTAAAACGTCAAAATTATGTAACAAATTCTAATGATCAGTTTCGAAAACCAAAGATATTTCGAAAAATATCCATCATGTTACTTTCTCCGATCAAATTCTAATAGTCAGTTTACACAAAAAACTAAAGAGATTTCGAAAAAAAAACGATCATTTTGGCATTCTCTGCAATTATAATTTATCCAAAAAACGAAATAAATAAGGTGGTTTGATTTTTCTGGAATAATAAATCCCAATTATTCCCCAGTACTGATATTAAAGTTGGAAGTCTGTTTTGACGTCAGTTTTTGAAAAATCAATATTTTTATCGATATTTGAGCATTGAAAACTGCAATTCTTGGATTTTAGATGGCGATTATCTAGAAAACTAAATAATTAGCGTTGTTTGGTTTTTTCAGAATATTAAAGCCCAATTAATCTCCAATACTGCTATTAAAGTTGGAAGTCTGTATTTACGTCAGTTTAAAAAAAATCAATACTTGTTTCGTAATTTCAGCAATGAAAATCGCAATTCTTGGATTTTTTATGGTGATTATCTGCAAAACTAAATAATCAGCGTTATTTGTTTTTTTCAGAATATTAAAGCCCAATTATTCCCCAATAATGCTATTAAGGTTGGAAGTCAGTATTTACGTCAGTTTTTGAAAAATCAACACGTTTTTCGTAATTTGAGCATTGAAAATCGCAATTCTTGGATTTTTGATGGCGATTATCTACAAAACTAAATAATTAACGTTGTTTGGTTTTTTTAGAATATCAAAGCCCAATTAATCCCCAATACTGCTATTAAAATTGGAAGTCTGTATTTAAGTCAGTTTTTGAAAAATCAATACTTTTTCGTAATTCGAACATTGAAAATCGCAATTCTTGGATTTTTTATGGCGATTATCTACAAAACTAAATAATTAGCGTTGTTTGTTTTTTCCAGAATATTAAAGCCCAATTATTCCCCAATAATGCTATTAAGGTTGGAAGTCAGTATTTACGTCAGTTTTTGAAAAATCAACACGTTTTTCGTAATTTGAGCATTGAAAATCGCAATTCTTGGATTTTTGATGGCGATTATCTACAAAACTAAATAATTAACGTTGTTTGGTTTTTTTAGAATATCAAAGCCCAATTAATCCCCAATACTGCTATTAAAATTGGAAGTCTGTATTTAAGTCAGTTTTTGAAAAATCAATACTTTTTCGTAATTCGAACATTGAAAATCGCAATTCTTGGATTTTTTATGGCGATTATCTACAAAACTAAATAATTAGCGTTGTTTGTTTTTTCCAGAATATTAAAGCCCAATTATTCCCCAATACTGCTATTAAAGTTGGAAGTCTGTATTTACGTCAGTTTTTGAAAAATCAATACATTTTTCGTAATTCGAACATTGAAAATCGCAATTCTTGGATTTTTGATGGCGATTATCTACAAAACTAAATAATTAACGTTGTTTGGTTTTTTTAGAATATCAAAGCCCAATTAATCCCCAATACTGCTATTAAAATTGGAAGTCTGTATTTAAGTCAGTTTTTGAAAAATCAATACATTTTTCGTAATTCGAACATTGAAAATCGCAATTCTTGGATTTTTGATGGCGATTATCTAGAAAACTAAATAATTAGCGTTGTTTGTTTTTTCCAGAATATTAAAGCCCAATTAATCCCCAATATTGCTATTAAAGTTGGAAGTCTGTATTAACGTCAATTTTTGAAAAATCAATACATTTTTCGTAATTCGAACATTGAAAATCGCAATTCTTGGATTTTTGATGGCGATTATCTAGAAAACTAATTAATTAGCGTTGTTTGGTTTTTTCAGAATATTAAAGCCCAATTATTCCCCAATATTGCTATTAAAGTTGAAATTCTGTATATACGTCAGTTTTTTGAAAAATCAATACTTTAAAAATCATTCTTTTTGATTTTGATTATCTAGAAAACTATTGCAAATCATAAAAACATAGTTGTCTTATGGATCTTGAGCTTTTTGAGGTAATTCCTCGGTTTGTTAATTTTTTACAATTTTTCAAATCGTTGAATGCATTATTTTCCCATTTCAAGTTTGGATTGTTGCCATTTTATTTCCGACTGACAAATGGCTATTGTTTTTATGTCAAAACATAAAAGCATAGTTGTTTATGGATCTTAAGCTTTTTGAGGTGATTCCTGCGGTTTGTTAATTTTTTACAATTTTTCAAATCGTTGAATGCATTATTTTCCCATTTCAAGTTTGGTTTGTTGCCATTTTATTTCCGACTGACAAATGGCTATTGTTTTTATGTCAAACCATAAAAGCATAGTTGTCTTGTGGATCTTGAGCTTTTTGAGGTGATTCCTGCGGTTTGTTATTTTTTTACAATTTTTTAAATCGTTGAATGCATTATTTTCCCATTTCAAGTTTGGATTGTTGCCATTTTATTTCCGACTGACAAATGGCTATTGTTTTTATGTCAAACCATAAAAGCATAGTTGTCATATGGATCTTGAGCTTTTTGAGGTGATCCCTGCGGTTTGTTAATTTTTTACAATTTTTTAAATCGTTGAATGCATTATTTTCCCATTTCAAGTTTGGATTGTTGCCATTTTATTTCCGACTGAGATATGGCTATTGTTTTTATGTCAAACCATAAAAGCATTGTTGTCTTATGGATCTTGAGCTTTTAGAGGTAATTCCTCGCGGTTTGTTATTTTTTTACGATTTTTCAAATCGTTGAATGCATTATTTTCCCAGCAAACATTTTTTTCGATTATTTCCAAGTTTTCTCTTCTCGATTTCTTACGAAATCGCGCTGTTCAAACCATGAAGAATCAGTGGATGCTGCGAGAGAAAGAAAGGGGCACTTTCATCTCCCGCGAAACGTGAAATTTCACTTTCTAAAGGTGTCCGACTCGCTCCGGCGTACAGGAAGAATTTGTGCAACATTTTCAAACGCTCCAATGTCACGGTGCATAAAGTGAAATTTTTTTAAATTGCGCCTAATTGCGCCGGCATTTCCGAAAGCCACCGAGTGATCCCATCCCCTGGATACACGCCTGGTTAAACGCCTGATGAATAGATAATGTCCCAATGTTTGTCACAACACCTTGTGATGATTGATACAATCGTTTGAAAACTGTGGCCATTAGTGAAATTACGAAAATAATCACGTGATTAAGTTGCAATAAAAAATGCGATAATTTTATGCCCGCTTGTACCATTTTTTTCGTTTGTAAAGTCGGATTTATATTTTAAGTCATGCTTAACCCCTTCACGACCAGGTCGAGTTAACAGTTGCCTTAATTTTAAGAATGCTTTAAGCATAGCTTAATTACAATGGTGCAAGTAGTCTTTAGAAATTATTTATTGAGACTAATATTGTCATTGCATGGCATTAATCATTTCTGTATTTATTGTAGTCTCATGTTGTAGATGGCGCAAGTATCGTTTTTTCTTCATTATTGGCGTGTATTTAATGTTTGAATTTGCCCAAGATAAATTTCAAAACGATCGTTTTCGTACGTAATCTCGAGAATCTAATTTTGAGTGGTTTTCGTAAGAGCCGGGACAGCGCAACGCGTATACGTTTCAAAACAAAGACAAAAGCGTACAGCACTCGTGCAACATGCCATAAAGAAGGAAAATTTCAAAGAGTCGGCATTTTCATAATGCGATTATTACTTCAATTAACCGACGTAATGTCTAATGCAACGCTGGATGTTGTGAACTTTAAGTAATCTGGACAACAAATTAGCACCGATTTGATTCGATGGTGTAACTTCAAATTTGTTTAACAATGGATTGATCATTAAACTTTAAAAACTGCAGATGCTTTAGATAAATTAAATAAGTTACATTGAGGCTACTGTTCGTCTCTATTGAATTTATTTTTAACCAGTTAAAAATTGTCGAAATTAAAGTCGTAATCGTAAGGGCAAGCGCGCCCTTTTTTTCGGAAGCGTCGGAAATGTGATTTTTTAGAAAAATGGCTGTGGGATTGCAACCGCAGGTCGCACCCCAATTTCCTGTAGTAACCTTTATGTACCAATGCATTGGAGATTTTTTGCCCCTAGTCCCAGTTTTCCAGCTCAAAAATCCAGGGATGTAAAAGTTTTGGCGCGAACCTCTGCATCGTCAAAAATCGATTTTCAAAAAATCACCCTGTAGTAATTAGGTAACTTAAAAAATCGCGGATTTCACGGTCGCCAAGAGGAGCCCCGGGCCTACCGGGAAAAAAATAAAAATTGGAAAAAAATATATTTTTTAGGGGTTGGCAACCCTTTTTTAAGGGGTGGTCGGAGGGGGTTGAAATTTCAATAGTCGGGTTCTTGAATTATTTGTGATTTTTCATGAAAATTTAAACTCTCTACCTATTACAGTTTTTGAGATCTCGCACTTTGGGGGTCTTGCGTTTAGTATGTAAAAAAAAATAAAAAAATGAATTAGTCTCGGACATGACTGTTCTTAGGCATGGCCAACTCAGCAACAAAATTCTGTGGCTCACACAGTTGTTGATTTATTATTCAAAACAACTCTTTTCATTACATTTTTCGTCTTTATTGAATTGATTTTTAATCAGTTGCAAACTGTCAGTAATGGTATAATTGGTTATACTGCCGATGACCTATCATTATCTCTTCAAAATAACATTGGTATTATGTTTACGTGAAAATTATATGAAATCATCATCACCAACGCAAACCCAATCTATTCCAGATCCAATTCCATAACGGGAGTGCGCGTTTTTCGTTTTGTTTACTTTCGGTCGCTGTTCGAAATTTGCATAAATTTATGTAGGAAGAAAACACTCGACTTATGGTATCGTCCGCCATAAAACCGCAGTTTTACCGCGCCGTAATCCGCAGACCGCAATGCAATCGGACGGCCGGAGGTGGACGAAAATTTATGCGACAATTTCACTTAATTTATAAATTACGCAAATTTATAGGCAGATGATGTAAAGACCTTGTTGTCTACGCCCACGTTCTCCGAAAATAATGGACATTAAACGGTAACGAAATAAGTTGGTGTATTTTATTACTGACGAAGGAATCCATTTTTTACTTTCTCCGTTACGAAGTATCGTGATCGTGATTTTTTTTTCAAATTTTTTTTTAACGGAAATATCCGTTTTGAGGTCCCTAGATGCCATTTCATCAATTTCTGGAAAAAAGTGTTTTGTGTCAGTGCGTGTGTCTGTGTGTGTGTCTGTCTGTGCGCGCTGTATCTCAAAAACTAATTGAGCAATTGATATGAAACTCTGAGCACACGTCTTATTTGATAATTTGAAGAACTGAAAAGCTTTTGGTAAAATTTCGTACACCGAAAAAGGGCGTTTACCTTAACCGTTTTTTGTTTTTCGCCAATATTTTCTTAAATATGAAAAATATCACAAAAACATTTAAACAAACATTGAAGACAACAAAGAAATTAACATCTTTTGCTTGAAAACATTTTTCATAAAATCACTTTTATTCGAGAAAAAAATTTATTTATTTTTTTAAATTTTTGGTTTATAATTATAAAACGATAATAGTTACAGCAAATTTATGTTAATAATAATTGTTGAGAATACCAAAATGAACAACTTATAAGGAATAAGTTTTTCCCGAAATCTCTTTAGTTTTTGAGTAAACTCAGCTTTTATATATGCAGTATAATTTTTCCATCTTTCATAATTTTGACGTTTTAAACGTCAGTTTCATCCGAGTCTACAAACGTTCGATGTACATTTAAAATACGATTTAAATTGAAAATAAACCACGAAAGCGTAAATATAAATGGTACCATCAAGTCGGAGAAAGTAACATGATGGCCGCATTAAAAGTAAAGTGTTACGCTTAAATTACAGTTTATTTCACTAAAAATATTTTATATTATATTATATAATACTTACGTTTATTTTGTTATTGCGAAATTTTAGTTGTATTTTAGTATATTTAAATTCACATTTAGTTTAATTTCAAGAATATGTAGTATGTAGTATTACACAAAACTTAATTGTAAAATGATGACATTCGTTAAATGAATAAATAAATCACCATTTTTTCTTTCGCAGCTACAAAAATCAAAATCGGAAAAAAAATTTCATACAGTCACAATATTTGATATTAGATTAAATATCGACGCGTCCCTGCACACATTATTTACACAAGTGATTTCTCGATATAATTTCTCCGAGCGAACAAAAAAAAAAAAAATTCGTTCGTGATTGCAATCTGAAAGCGGGCGTTGAAATGTCGCAATCAGGCGCGAGAAAGTGTTTTTCGCCGGTTTACGAGGATCGGGTGTTGACCTAGGTCGAAGAACATCTAAAAAAAAAATGGCCGGTGAATGAACTTGAGAGAAAGTTGTGCGATGGAAAGAAAAAAAAAACAAACGGGCGCCTTTCTCGCAACTGGATTGCTATTCTAGAAGTAGAAACGCGTTAGACAATAGGTTATTTACCTGTCGACGAAAGAAATGAAGTAATGTTAACGATCACTGCAAAAAAAATTTTTTGAAAAAAAAATCACGATCACAATACTTTCTCGTACTTCGTAACGGAGAAAGTAAAAAACTCACAAAAATGGTGATGTGGCCATCATGTTACTTTCTTCGACTTGATGGTATCATAGCCATTTATATTTACGTTTTCATTGTTTATTTTCAATTTAAATCATATTTTAAATGTACATCGAGCGGATAAAACTGACGTCAAAATTGTGAAAGATGGAAAAATTATACTTCAAATTCAAAAACTCGGTTTACTCTAAAACTAAAAGGATTTAGAAAAAAACTTATTCTTTAGAAGTTGTTCATTTTGGCATTCTCTGCAATTATTATTAACATAAATTTGCTGTAACTATGATCGTTACATAATTATAAACCAAAAATGGGGAAATTATACTTCAAATTCAAAAACTCGGTTTACTCAAAAACTAACGAGATTTCGAAAAAAAACTTATTCTTTAGAAGTTGTTCATTTTGGCATTCTCTACAATTATTATTAACATAAATTTGCTGTAACTATTATCGTTTCATAATTATAAACCAGAAAATAAAAAATAAATAATAAATTTTTTTTTCGAATAAAAATGTTTTCAAGCAAACGATGTTAATTTCTTTGTTGTCTTCAATATTTGTTTAAATGTTTTTGTGATATTTTTCATATTTAAGAAAATATTGGCAAAGAACAAAAAACAGTTAAGGTAAACGCCCACTTCCGGTGTACGAAATTTTACCAAAAGCTTTTCAGTTCTTCGTATTATCAAATAAGACGTATGTTCAAAGTTTCATATCAATTGCCCTATTACTTTTTGAGATACAGCGCACACACAGACACATTTTTTTTCCAGAAATTTTTGAAATGGCATATAGGGACCCCAAAACGGATATTTCCGTAAAAAAAAATTACCATGTTAGTGTAAGATAAAATGAAACAAAGTAGTAAGAATTGGGAACTTATTAACGTTCTTGGATCATTGTAACTGATGTCATTTAAATCTTTTTTTTTCAATGTCTTCGGTGTGTAGAAACAAACGGTTAATAATAAACATTTGATAAACGCAAAAGAACGTTGAAACAATCGCGCGAATGACAAACAAACGGCAACCTTCGCGCCGGCGTTCGTTATTACGTCTTTCGGCTGTTAAACAATTTGTTAGGCCGAGATAAAGGCGTACACAATTGATAATAGTTAATTGCACATTAAACGCGTAATTATAATGGCGCGCGCTCTCTCTCTCTAGGCAGGTGGTAATTACGATGTTTCGGATCCGAGCGATTCGCGCGAGATTCGTCCCCGACCCGGTTCGAAGGACCTTGTTATTGATGCACACACACACACACGCAGACAAATAGGGACGCGCGCGCCGCCGTGGTACCTACACCTCTAACCCAGTTCTGCCTGAGTCAAAATCGAATTGTCTGTGCCTCTCCATAAGAGGATTTACGTTGTTTTTCTTTATTTATTTAAAGAAATAAATAAAAAAATAAACATCTGAATGCCACGCCGCCGCCTGAGACCATGATCTATTAAGCGTGCCCTTTTTTACCGGCGGCCACGCCATCGATCGCCGCGCGAGAACGCAATTTGCAATGAGATCATTTAATACATACGTTTTACATATTATTAACGATTTCTGTTGAACAATAATAATAAAGTGTCCGGTGCCGCTATTAAGCGTTGCCTTTTTTTCCGCTATCGGGGCCTCGATTTAAATAAAACATGGCGCGTTTTCTTTGAATGCGTGTTTCTTTCTCTTGCGTCACCGCGTCCGTAATAAACAATTGAAACGGCGTTCTTGGATCGTTCGTTTCAAATAAATTGTTGTGTTTATTGCAATGTACACTCTCTTATTATTGGGAGTCCGGTATAAATGATTAATTTCTAATATTTATTTTATATATAAAAAAAAAAACAACGGTTGTGGCAGATGGCCTCGTAGCCGACGCCAATTCCTCAAATCATTCACTCTCCTTAACCTGCAATTCCATAGACGTCCTTCGTTAAAAAAAAAGTGGATTGTTAAACGTCATAACCAAAGTAGCAGATTTATGCGTGTTAAATTCAATTTTTGTGTATTAAATTGAGCTTTAATCATAACCTAACTTTCGAACATTGATTTTCAGTGGATTATGTCATCCTAACAGCGCCTGTTTTGTGGTAACGTATGTTCGTTAAAAAAATCTTAAACGTAAAACTGAAATTTTTAAAAATAATAAATCATGGCGCACTCGAGATTTTTTACTTTCTCCGTTACGAAGTACGAGAAAGTATTATGATCGTAATTTCTTTTTCAAATTTTTTTTTTCAAATTTTTTCTTGCGGAAATATCCGTTTTTTAGTTTCATCCGAGTTTACAAAACGCTCGATGTATATTTAAAATATGAATTAAATTAAAAATAAACCATGAAAGCGTAAATATAAATGATACCGTCAAGACGGAGAAAGTAACATGATGACCACATCACAATTTTTTTAATAACCATACATATAACTCTTTAATTGCGCATCTAAAAGTCGAAAATAGTTGGCAACATAATTAGTCATCATTGGTGTTTTTTAAACGCACATTGAACGCGGGATGCAGCCTTGACAGCGTTCCGGATGATCCTAACCTTACTCCCGCGTTTCCTGTCAGGATGGAGTATCATGATGGGGATGGCGCCATTTTTTTTTCTTTCTCCGTTACGAAGTACGAGAAAGTATTGTGATCGTGATTTTTTTTTCAAAAATTTTTTTTTACGGAAATGTCCGTTTTGGGATCCCTAGCAGTAGCGGCTCGTGGAACATGTTGATGGTAGAGCCACTTATATAATACACCCCCCCTTTTTTTTGAAAAAACAAAGAACCACTTAACTTCCTAGACCAATCGAATATTTCGACCAAAAAATTGGAACAAAACCGCCTAAGATCTAAAATATCGGCCGAAAAAATAAAAAATCCTGGTTTAAAAATAATAAATCCTGATTTGAAAATAAAAATGCAGACCAAAAATTTTGAAAATACAAACAAAAGAAAAATCATTTGCCATTTTCAGCCCCAAATATAACTCTTTTTAGCTTAAAATATAAAAACGATATAAAACGACATGCCCTGGAGTGAATTGTATTCTTTTATTTTTTTTGTTTTTGTTGTATTATTCTATTATTTTATTATAGTATAGACTTGTTCAATCTACTATATAACGGTCAAATGAATAAATAAAATTTTATTATTATTATTAAAATAAGTTCCAACGAGAAATTCGAAAATAATAACAAAAATTAAAATTTAAAAAAAAATCGCACATTACAATCAATAATTCAAGTTAAGAAAATCTAAAATATGGGACAAAAAAATAAAAAATTAAGACCTAAAATATAAAATTCGTACCCAAAAATCAAAGTGTTAGACCAAAAAATCAAGATTTTTAACAAACGAATCGAAAATTTAAGTCGACTAAAATTGAAACCAAAACAATGAAAATACAAAATATAGTCCAAAAAAGTAGGGCATAAAAAGGTGAAAATTCAAACAAAACATCGAAAACTCGCAGACAAAAAATCGAAAATTTCTACAAACCAATCGAATATTTTGGTCAAAATAAAGAAAAAGAAAAATAATTCGGGCAGAAAGACCTATGGTTAATAGCCCTTGACAGTTCAACATAAATTAAATATGTAAAAATTATGCCTGTCAATAAAGATGTTTCATATATATAAAAATAATTGGAACAAAAAATCGAAAATACAGAAATGTCAAATATGGGCCAAAGAATCAAGAATCCTGATCTAAAAATAAAAAACGCAGACAAAAAATTAAAAACTTACGTAGGAGCAAATTAATTTGCCAAAAATAAGTTTCTGATCAGAAATTCGAAAATAATAGCCAAGAAGTAAAAAAAATCACGAAATGAAATCAATAATCCAAGTTAAAAATTCTAAAATATTGGATAAAAAATAGACTTTAAATCTAAAATATTCAGTACAAAATTTAGACCAAATATCTAAAATTCTGGCATAAAAATAAAAATGGTGGACCAAGGAAAGAAAAATTTTAACAGACAAATAAAGAAAATTTTAGGGCAAACGATAAAAGAAAATGTTGGTCAAAAAGTCGAAAATTTAGACAAAACATCGAAAACTCGGGCCTAAAGATAATAAACGCAGACTAAACGAAAAATCAAAAATGCGGACCGAAAAATCGAAAATTTCGATAAAAAAAAAATCGAAAAGTTAGTAAAGAAAAATTTAGGTCAAAAGATTAAAAAAATAATAATACAAATTTGTAATGTAGGCCAGATAGTCGAAAATTTAGACATTGCATTAGAAAAGATAATAAATGCAGGCGAAAAAATCGAAAATTTCAACAAACAAAACTCGAAAATACCGGAAAGAAATTAAAAAACCCTCGCGTATAAATCAATAATTCAGGTTATAGATATTTAAAAAAAAAATCAAATCAAAAATTTGAAACTAGAATTAGAATTTCGGCCCGAAAAATCAAAAAATTGAACAATTAAATCGAAAATTTAGGTCAAAATAAAGAATATTTAGAATATTTAAAAAAAAACAAAAATACAAAGATAAAATATGTTGACCAAAAATATCGAAAATACAGGTCAAAAATTTACAAATTAAAAATTCGTCGGGAAAAATAAAAAATGCGGACCAAACAGTCGAAAATTTCACCAATTAAATTTAGGCCAAAATAAATAATGTTTGGGCCTAATAATCAAAAATTTAGACAACAAAAAATCGAATATACAGATCAAAAATCTAAAAAAAATAATTTTTTTATCTTATCTACATCTAAATAAATTCAAAAAAAATGAAATATAGCCTGAATATATAAATATTCAGGCTATATTTCGTTTTTTTGAATTTATTTAATACTTTCTGCAACAAGTAAGGTTGTTTCTATTTTATTTATCTACATCTATTTGCTGAGTACAATACTTTGTACTGATTCTGGATTCTCACATCCGCTTGAATATTTCCTTATGTGTAAATATATCTGTATATAGTGGCTAATGTGAATAAAGTTATATCTATCTATCTATCTAATCCAGGAATTTCATGAACATTCTCCAATTTGAACCACGGTTTTGGATCTTAAACGCATAATTTGTGACCAAAAATTAAAAATTTGGATTTTAATTTGATAATTATATGTAAAATCCGGAATTTGAAATTTTCAGTTTTTGTCCCCTAAACGCAGAATTTGAGACTTACAATTCAAAATTTGGATTCTAATACAAGAATTTCGCGAAACATCTCGAATTTGGACGGTTTTTGAACGCAAACTTTGTGTTGAAAAATCCAAAGTTTGGATTTTAATTTGATAATTATATGTAAAATCTCTAATTTGAAACTTTCAATCCAAGTTTTTGACCCCTAAACGCAGAACTTGAGACCCAAAATCCAATATTTGGATTCAATTGATCAATTGCATTTAAAATCTGGTATTTGGAACATAAAATCCAAGTTTTTGACCCTTAAACGCAGAATTTGAGTCCTAAAATCAAAAATTTGGATTATAATCTAGGAATGTCATGTAAAATCTCAAATTTGGACCATAGAATTCATGGTTTTTTTACCTTAAACACAAAATGTTTGCAATAAAATCCAAGATTTGGATTTTAATCCGAGAATTTTATTAAAGGTTTTATTAAAATACAGGGTGTTCCATTAAAAAAAAAAACACAACTTTATATGAAATTAATTTTAAAAAGTAACCATAATATTTTTATTAGATTAGATTAATTTATTCGTGCCAGGACATAAAAGTTTACACACGTCAAAACGGAAGTACAGACAGACAAATAATATAAATATATAACAACTAATCCGAATCAATAATTAAAATGAGAAATAAAAATCAAAATTAAAATCGGTGAATAAATAAAACTTAAATCTAATATGTTATTAAAATCCATGTAAAAAAAAATTTACCCCTATATATCCTAAAAGTCAAACTTTTTGAAAGTCACGTATTTTGGCCACAATATTCCGTGCCGTATAGCGTGAATAACCCTATATATCTCAATCTATCCTAAATTTATTTCAAAAACAAAATTGACCTCACCTCGAAACATGGGAAACAAACAATGCGTTTTCTTCCTCACGTCCGCAAAGCCAATTGTATTTTTAAGTATACAGGGCGTACCATAAATATACCAACAAGCTTTTAAGACAGGACAACAAAACAAATGTATTTAATAATGTTTTATGAACATATGTCCGAAAACTCTTCGTTTTCGAGATACAGGGAGTTGAAATTTGTAAAAAAAAAAAAAAAATTGTCGAGCTTGAAATTAGAGGTAGTGCCATGGCTCCTTGGCTCTACATAACGAGCCGCCCCTGGTCCCTAGATGACATTTCAACAATTTCTGGAAAAAATTGTATTCGTGTGTGTGTGTGTGTGTCTGTGCGCGCTGTATCTCAAAAACTAATAGAGCATTTGATATAAAACTTTGAACATACGTCTTATTTGATAATCCGAAGAACTGAAAAGCTTTTGGTAAAATTTCGTACACCGGAAGTGGGCGTTTACCTTAACTGTTTTTTTTTTTGTTTTTTGCCAATATTTTCTTATATATGAAAAATATTACAAAAACATTTAAACAAACTGTGAGGACAACAAAGAAATTAACATCTTTTGCTTGAAAACATTTTTCATAAAATTATTTTTATTCGAGAAAAGAATTAATTTTTTTTTTTTTCATTTTTGGTTTATAATTATATAACTATAATAGTTACAGCAAATTTATGTTAATAATAATTGTAGAGAATGTTAAACCGAACAACTTATAAAGAATAAGTTTTTTCCGAAATCCCTTTAGTTTTTGAGTTAACCGAGTTTTTGAATTTGAAGTATGATTTTTCCATCTTTCATAATTTTGACGTTTAAAACGTCAGTGTCATCCGAGTTCACGCAACGCTAGATGTACATTTAAAATATGATTTCAATTGAAAATAAACCATGAAAACGTAAATATAAATGGCTATGATACCATCAAGACGGAGACAGTAACATGATGGCCACATCACCATTTTTTCCAGAAATTGTTGAAATGGCATCTAGAGAACCCAAAACGGATATTTCCGTAAAAAAAATTTTTTTCAAAAAAATTACGATCACAATACTTTCTCGTACTTCGTAACGGAGAAAGTAAAAAGAAAGTTTTTTTTAATTTTAATAATTTACGATGAGTAATTTTAATTTATTGCGATCAAATTTTCATTTTAAGAATCGAATTTAATTTTTGAAACATTTTTTTTATTGTGGTTAATTAGTTCGAATTTCGATATTTGTCAAATCGATTCAAAAATGAATTTCCTCCCCATTTACGCGGAAATATTTATACAAATAAATGCCATAAATGGCAGCGGCGTGCGCAATTTTATTAGTAATACACGAACGCACCTTGTTCTTACACTTAAACATAATTAGTCCGAATTAGTTCGATCATTATGAGACTTCAATTCGAGACCCAATTGTTCGCAGCCGTTAACGGCAATCAAAACATTTCCCCTTTCTTCCGCATGTTCGGATAATAGGACCAATCAATAAATTATCGATACAATTTTTTTTTTCACTTCCCATTTTGAATTAATATAATCACTAAGTTTGATAATACCGTGCTTTATTGACCGGTTCGGGCATGTCTGGCCTGATGACTTGCCAGATGGGAATCCGAGGAGCCACCTGTCATATTTTTCTAAATCCAATTCCAGCCTATTAACTCAAGAAATGATTAAATTACCGTTTAATACGGACCGATGATACAGCGAGATTTATTAATTTGAATAGGCCATGAAAAAATGAAAAAAAAAGATTAACATAATATACGGGGATGTTATTTTCTTTCTAGTAAGTGTAACCACATTTAAAGACCTTGATCACAACGTATTTTTTTTTTTATTAATATATTAAGCTTAAACAGTATTTTATTTTATGTATTTAGCTGTGGCTTTCAAACCATATTTATTTAAGCCGGGTTTTTTCGTAAGCCGGTATTACATTTTTAGCTGCGTAAACGTTCTTTATGCGCCATTATCTGCCACTGTCAGTCGCCAAAACACATTTTTGAATGGAGCCTCGAGAAGAGGATTTAAGGTAAAAATACATCGAAATAGAAAATAATTTGTTAATTGTGGAAGAGTAAATATCAATTAAAATATGTGTAATGTAATCGCAGAACCTAACCTCAAATATGAGCAGCGGCTCGTGGATTTTCGTAGAGTAGTCGATCGTGCCACACGTTTATAGAGCAGTTTTAACCCTTTGCACTCGAGGCCTTTTTTTGCTCGGGCGAATCAGCAACTCGAGACGATTTCGGCTTTATTAGGGAAGTGTTTACAGGTACTTTAAAATCACTGGGTTAGGTTAGGTTAGGCTGCATCACACCTCCCGGGCGCCGTAGCAGCGCCGTTCGAGTGGACGCATCAAACCGCCTGGGCGCCGTAGCGGCGCCACTCGAGTGCAAAGGGTTAAAAGTCGCGGCCCCCTTAAAATCTGAAAGTATATTCGCGTCCCCCTCAACATCCTAAAATATTTTCGCGACAGTAACACGAACATCCACGAGCAGCCGCTGCTCAAATTATTTATTCCGTACCATCTGAAACATCGTTTACACAGCTGAAAATATAATACCAGTGTTATGTCAATTTAAGCCGGTGTTATATTTTTTACTCGAACGTAAAACTTCCTACAGTGGATTTCAACTGCAGGAAGTTTTACGTTCGAACCTCAATATTTAACCGGACTCGCTTTTTGCACGTTTAACCCAAAAATTGTGACTAATCGCGGACACGAAATTAAAAAAAAAACTTGCGTCCAGTTTACAACCGCAAAAATAACTGTGCGGACGTAATGGCCCGAAGGAACGATGATCGCACCGCGAACTCAACGTTTTACGGCCGCCTGCAGCGTCATCCGTCATTCCGTCCGCAAAAAATAATATCCTGAAATTTGCACGGCCCATCCGGTCAGGCGAAAAGAAGCAAAACAAGAGCGCCCGGTCGCCCCGAAAAACTGGTTATTTAACCTCTTCGGGCGGCTCTGCAGGATTTCGCTTTCGTTCCAATACGCACGGTGGTGGCGTAAAAATTCTCGTCGAGATTTTTTTTGTTCAAACCATCACCACTCGAAGGACTGTAGTTATTTTGCCTCTTCTTCGAACCGCGTACTGATTTCAAATCGTTTCATCATAGATGAAACTCATTAAAAAAATTCAAAACCGATTTACTCAATTTCGTAATATTTAAATGATTGATAAGGTCTGTACATCGTGATTCTATCGAATTTGTTTATAAGAAAGAATTAAACCGATTTACTCAATTTCGGAATATTTAAATGATTGTTAAGGTCTGTAGATCGTGATTCCATCAAATTTGTTTATAAGAAAGAATTATTGTACTCCATAATTAGATATAGAAAATTAACTCGGAACTCATAGAACTCATAGAACGATTTTTATGCTTTTGTTCTCTAAATGTTTTTGTAAAAAAGATATTATCCGTAAATAAAGTTATCATTATTATTATTATTATTAACTCTCAATTCTTTTTTGGCTTTGCGACTATTTTCAAAAAATAGTTCCGAATATTTCTGATTGGTGTTTCCCGTAGTTCTTTGTGAGTTCTTTCCATAATTGTTATGAAATACACTCGGCGTCAAAAAAAAAAGCGCCACTCGAAAAATTGCGAAAAAACTCGATTTTTCAAACCATCGTAATTTGG
This sequence comes from Ocypus olens, assembly GCA_910593695.2. Taxonomy (NCBI): domain Eukaryota; kingdom Metazoa; phylum Arthropoda; class Insecta; order Coleoptera; family Staphylinidae; genus Ocypus; species Ocypus olens. The sequence goes on from OU343048.1 coordinate 2,466,595, forward strand.
TTCAATTTGGTCAAAAATCGATGAATCTTTCAGTTTGGGAAAGATTCAAGTTTTATCTTTAAGAATGTGTAGTTGATTTTGACCCCAAGTCCAACCCACCGCCCGTAACAACGCGATGGAAAAAAAATGTTTTTTATGTAAAAAATTGTCCAACTTTGACGAGCTGTACCGTGCGCAAAAAAAAATCGGCGGGAAATTTCACCGCAATGGCAGAAAAATTTAATCAATTTCCTTCAAATACCTTAAAAATTCGAGTGGTTTCGATGATTTGGAGCAAAGTTATGAATTTTTGAAAAAAAATGACATTTTTAAAATTGTCCAACTTTGACAAGCCGTACCGTGCGCAAAAAAAATCGGCGAGAAATTTCACTACAATGGCAGAAAAATTTAATTAAGCTCCTTCAAATGCCTTAAAAATTCGAGTCGTTTCGATGATTTGGAGCAAAGTTATGAATTTTTGAAAAAAATGACATTTTTCACTTTTTTTGCCATATACTTGAGTAATTTTGCACCAAAATCGATGAACTTTTGCAGTCTGAACAGTTTCAAATTTTCTCTTCAACGTCATGTGAATTGTTTTGTTGCTAAAACGATTCCACCCCCTGCCACCCCCTAAAGGAAAAAAATGTTTTTGAAGTTTAAATGTGCAAATTTGGTTTCTTGTACCGTGTGCAAAAAAAAATCGTTAGCATGGCAATAAAGTTCAATCATTTTCCTCCAATTTCCTCCAAAATTCAAGTCGATGCGATGATTTGGCGCGAAGTTATGCAGTTTTGAAAAAAAAATTACATTTTTCGCCTTTTTGGCCATAACTAGGATTTCGCACGAAACTCGATGGAATCTTGCGATTTAAGATGTTTTCGACTTTCGTGACCCCCTGAAAACCCCTACAAAAAGTGTTTTGGATTGACAAAAAATGTTAAATTTTTACAACTTGCAAAAATTCCATTTCGGTCATAACTCGGTCAATTTTGCTCAGAAGCCGATGATTCTTTGAAACTTTTCGTAGGGGTTTTCAGGGGGTCACGAAAGTCGAAAACTTCTTAGGTCGCAAAATTCCATCGCGTATTTTTATGGCCAAAAAGGCGCAAAATGTAATTTTTTTTTCAAAACAGCATAACTTCGCGCCAAATCATCGCATCGACTTGAATTTTGGAGGAAACTGGAGGAAAATGATTGAACTTTATTGCCATGCTGACCGATTGAGTCCACGTTTTTTTTTGCACACGGTACAAGAAACCAAAAAGTGTTTTGAATTGACAAAAAAATGTTAAATTTTTACAACTTGTAAAAATTCCATTTCGGTCATAACTCGCTTCATTTTGCTCAGAAGCCGATGATTCTTTGACACTTTTTGTAGGGGTTTGCAGGGGGTCACGAAAGTCGAAAACTTCTTAGATCGCAAAATTCCATCGCGTATTTTTATGGCCAAAAAGGCGCAAAATGTAATTTTTTTTTCAAAACAGCATAACTTCGCGCCAAATCATCGCATCGACTTGAATTTTGGAGGAAATTTGAGGAAAATGATTGAACTTTATTGCCATGCTGACCGATTGAGTCCACGATTTTTTTTTTGCACACGGTACAAGAAACCAAATTTGCACATTTAAACTTCAAAAACATTTTTTTTCCTTTAGGGGGTGGGAGGGGGTTTAATCGTTTTAGCAACAAAACAATGCACATGACGTTGAAGATAAAATTTGAAACTGTTCAGACTGTAAAAGTTCATCGATTTTGGTCAAAATTATGGCAAAAAAAGTGAAAAATGTCATTTTTTTTCAAAAATTTATAACTTTGCTCCGAATCATCGAAACGACTCGAATTTTTGAGGCATTCGAAGGAAATTGATTAAATTTTTCTGCCATTGTGGTGAAATTTCCCGCCGATTTTTTTTGCGCACGGTACGGCTTGTCAAAGTTGGACAATTTTAAAAATGTAATTTTTTTTCAAAAATTCATAACTTTGGTCCAAATCATCGAAACGACTCGAATTTTTGAGGCATTCGAAGGAAATTGATTAAATTTTTCTGCCATTGTGGTGAAATTTCCCGCCGATTTTTTTTGCGCACGTTACGGCTTGTCAAAGTTGGACAATTTTAAAAATGTAATTTTTTTTAAAAAATTCATAACTTTGTTCCGAATCATCGAAACGACTCGAATTTTTGAGGCATTCGAAGGAAATTGATTAAATTTTTCTGCCATTGTGGTGAAATTTCCCGCCGATTTTTTTTGCGCACGGTACGGCTTGTCAGAGTTGGACAATTTTAAAAATGTATTTTTTTTTCAAAAATTCATAACTTTGCTCCAAATCATCGAAACGACTCGAATTTTTGAGGCATTCGAAGGAAATTGATTAAATTTTTCTGCCATTGTGGTGAAATTTCCCGCCGATTTTTTTTGCGCACGGTACGGCTTGTCAAAGTTGGACAATTTTAAAAATGTAATTTTTTTTCAAAAATTCATAACTTTGGTCCAAATCATCGAAACGACTCGAATTTTTAAAGCATTCGAAGGAAATTGATTAAATTTTTCTGCCATTGCGGTGAAATTTCCCGCCGATTTTTTTTGCGCACGGTACAGCTTGTCAAAGTTGGACAATTTTTTACATAAAAAACATTTTTTTTCCATCGCGTTGTTACGGGGGGTGGGTTGGACTTGGGGTCAAAATCAACTACACATTCTTAAAGATAAAACTTGAATCTTTCCCAAACTGAAAGATTCATCGATTTTCGACCAAATTGAAACAATTTACGACGGTTTTTTCGCGATTTTTCGAGTGGCGCTTTTTTTTTTGACGCCGAGTGTATTTAGACATTTATTTAGTTTCGAGGCATGCAATACGTGAGTGTTTGTTGTAATTCAGTGGCTGGTTCGTTTTTTGACGGACAGTGTATTTAGATTCAACAAATATTAAGTGAGTAATATGAATTTGAATATTTGGAATTTCCAACATTTTTATCTCTGGAAATTCAACAGAACTCTTTTTTAAAGGTATCAGGAACTACAGTACTAACCCAAACACATTTTAAAACTAATTCAGAACTGTTCGATAACAATGTTGGGGTGCGGTGTCAAGTTGGCACCCCATTTTTCAAAAAATTCCCAATTTTACAGAACTCTTTTTAACAGTTAATAGTACTTCTAGATACATCAAAAATAATTGAGAACTCTATTCAAAACTCTTCATTTGGGGTGCCAACTTGACACACTCTTTTAAACGTAATTATTTGTAAATTTATTTTATAACTCTGTCATAATAATAATAATAATAATCTATTGAATACTTGTTGTGCTACTTTCGTGATGGAACCATATTTTCAAGTTGGGTAAAGTAAAACGCTTGTTTAGACACGTGTTTCGATCGGTTAGGATCATTTTCAAAGTTAAACAAAGTTTAACTTTGAAAGTTTAACTTTGAAAATGAACCTAACCGATCGAAACACGTGTCAGGCAACTGAAAATAAAATTATGGAACAAAACAAGCGTTTTACTTTACCCAACTTGAAAATATGGTTCCATCAAGAAAGTAGCTTTAAACTTTGTTTAACTTTGAAAATGATCCTAACCGATCGAAACACGTGTTTATGGAACAAAACAAGCGTTTTACTTTACCCAACTTGATAATAATAATCCTTTATTTCTCAACAGACATAAAAACATCAAATTACAGACAAATTTAATAATAATATATGTATATATATATAGGTACTAGTTCACATTTCACGTAACATTCAGTAACCGTTTTTTTTTTCTTTTTAAATTCGCAAATCGCCCCGAGTGCCACTCGTGTTTTCTCGTATACCAACACCTGCAATTAGCTAACATTTAACTTAATTAATTAATAACAGCAATCCGGCGGGTCCAACTGAGGTGAAACAGAAACGCGACGTAATGATGGTGATTAATGGCAAAATTCGCTCCAATTTTTTAATCGCGGATCTTTCCCGGATTTGAGCCGCATACACAGAATTGCAGATAAACCGCGATCGATCCTAACACGCCAGCGTTTCACAATTTTATAAACATCCGAAACCGAATTTTGCAACGGTTTAGGTTTATCGCCGTCTTGGGTTGTTGCCGGCTGGGGATTGCGAATTTTTTGATCTTTGACTTAGGAAAAGCGGACGAATCGAACTGAAATATGAACAATGTTGGCGTAAAAAAAAGCGCCAGTCGAAAAATCGCGAAAAAACTCGATTTTTCAAACCGTCGTAACTTGGCTCAATTTGCTCGAAAATCGATGAATCTTTCAGTTTGGGAAAGATTCAAGTTTTATCTTTAAGAATGTGTAGTTGATTTTGACTCAAAGTCCAACCCACCCCCCGTAACAACGCGATGGAAAAAAATGTTTTTTTATGTAAAAAATTTTCCAACTTTGACAAGCTGTACCGTGCGCAAAAAAAATCGGCGGGAAATTTCACCACAATGGCAGAAACATATAATCAATTTCCTTCAAATGCCTTAAAAATTCGAGTCGTTTCGATGATTCGGAGCAAAGTTATGAATTTTTGAAAAAAAATTACATTTTTAAAATTGTCCAACTTTGACAAGCCGTACTGTGCGCAAAAAAAAATCGGCGGGAAATTTCACCACAATGGCAGAAAAATTTAATCAATTTCCTTCAAATGCCTTAAAAATTCGAGTCGTTTCGATGATCATTTGGTACCTCACTCATTGATTTCTGAGTATTTACCGAGATGTTTGCAAAAAACTTTACAATGATTTTGAATTAAAAACAAAGGTTTGCCATGAAATCATAATGGCGGATATTAAATTTTGTTCTAAAAAGTGACGTTTGCTGTCGCGTTACGATCTAAAATCGTCGACTAATTTATCAAGATAAAATAATTATGTTGAATCTTAGCAATGAAATTAAGTTAAGTTGTTAGTGGTAAAAGGCGGTTTGTTTTGGTTGAATTCGTAGGAATTCGCCCGATGAATCATTGTTTTGACTTACTGACTTACATGGATTGCCGGAGAAGTTCGAGGGAACGCCCGTGTAGGAATTTGGAAATTATCTTCCGGTGACTTCAGAACTCACGATGACGCACGTGTCTAAGAATTTTGACGCCCAGTTCGGTAAGTTCAAAAACCCTTATTCACGCGTCAGAACTGTAAATGTATATGCAAGAACGGTATTCACCACACAAATTGTAACCTCGATTTTTAATGGCGAAAGTCAAATCTTTATAAACATTAAATATTATTTCCCCATCAGAACACCTACAGACCGGTTTTGACATTTCAGGTCTTATCAGTGCAGTTAGTTGCTGATGGGGAAACGAAAATTACTATTGGAAAATAAGTATTCCAAACACCATTAAATATATTCCGCTACTTTGGCGTTTCCATCTCAAATTTTTATATTTCCATCAATCCGGTTCTTTGATAATGTGCATTTATGCGAAATGCTGAGGGTAGCCATCGCCGCTCTTAATACGTTAACCGCCATGGGGGTCACCGGTAACTGACACCTAGTTATTCCAATGGGGCCGTGGGGGTCACCGGTGACCGGCACAGCAAACTGAGTTTCGCGATGAATCGACAGGCGGCACTGAATAAAATGCGTCGATAGCAATGCCAAACCCCTTCCTGTTTAGATCTGCCCGCTTGATTTTTTTTATCAAATGCATGCACGGCACGGCCTGATCTGTAAAATTATTCCGTTCAGGCCGCGTCAGACACCGGTGACCGCACATCATAAAACGTAACAAAAACAAAAAAAAAAATAAATAAAAAACCATTAAATATATATTATTTCTATATATCTAAACAAATTATAACTTAAAACAAAAAAACAATGCATGACCATTTTATAAAAAAATATCTTGGCAGTTAATGTGTTAAATAGACAAGAAGAATTTTTATTCACAATTCACCATCATATTTTTAACCACCCAAAAAGTCAGCGATTCCCTTTGTAAAGACACACCTCTCGGTCGGCAAAAACCTTTTTGCGAACCTCTATTTCGAAGTACGGTGTGGCATGCTCAAAAATTTCGGCGGACAATATTAATCGCGTTCGATTTTTATTTGGGAGAATGCCTTTTCTGTGTCGAGGATTAACCGTTTGCAGAATTCAAGTTCACAAGTGTCCAGGGACGACAATCGCCGAAAAAGTTGCACAACTCATTGCGCTCACCCATTGATATTTAAATTCGCGTTGCGACACACACCTCTTGCAAAACGAAATCGATCAAATTAATTACGCCATTCAAGAAAATATCGATGGATAAATACAGAAATAAAAAAAAAAGCAACGGATGTCTGTTGTTAGCAAATCGAATAGTTTCGACAATTGTATGGAAAGTAATATTAAAATTGTCTACACGAAATTAAAGGGAAATAATAATAATAATAACTTTATTTAGCACTTTTCTGTATAAATAAATAACAGTATATATCGTATGTTCATTAAAAAAAAACCTCAAGAGTGCCATGATTTTTTATTTTTAAAAATTTAAGATGGCAACCATCTTAGGAATTGACATACAAAACGTCAGATCTTTCTAAAAGTCACAATTATTCCATGGTCGCAATGGTTTACAGCAATCAGCAAAAAACGTTTCTAGTTGAAAGTTATTTTTTCTTAATTTCCTACGACTTCTCTGCGTCATTTGTCACATCAAATGAATTTATCGGTAGGTACATGCCACAAGTAACATAACCCTAATATGTGTTACCAACTTAAATTTAAAAAAATAAAAAATCATGACACACTTGAGGTTTTTTTTTTAATGAACATACTTTATATTTACAATAATTCTATATCTATAATAATAACCAGATTTGTACTCATTGGTTATTTGAAATAAAGAAACTTGCTTCCTTTATAAGAGTATTTTGTTTGTTATGGAAACGCATTAACATTATTTGTATTCATACAAACACATCAATGTTGTAATGCTATTTATTAAAACAACTTAACTTTGGCGATATGTTCTCTAATATATTTAATAAAGTGTACAAAATACGAAATTAGAGTAAAATGTACATTCATATTTTACATGCAACAAGTTAAGGGTCCTCATTTTTTACAATCAACTGCGTCCTCTAATCTAATCTAATGATGAGGAATTTAAAAAATTAAGATCTTATTTAAGTGGCTTTCATTTTCCGCCATCATTTCTAATCAATCCCAATTTTTGACTACTAGCGTCATCTCTTAAAGAGACTCAGAATTGTACAACACACAACTTCGATAATTGTCGATCTATTAGGTTGTCTATGATGACTAGGGTTCCATTCTTTTTTGGCAATTAACTATATCCTCTTACCTAATCTAATGATGAGAAATTAAAACATGATCAATCCCTATGATTGACTGCAAGCGCCATCTCATAACAAGAGTCAGCATTTTACAACACAACTTCGATAATTGTCGACATATTAGGTTGTCTATGATGACTAGGGTTCAATTCCTTTTTGACAATCAACGATGTCCACTAGCATAATCTAATGATGAGAATAAAAAAAAATTGATGGTATTTAAACGGCTTCCATTTTTCTTATATTATACGTATTTTCCGCTATCATTTTTGATCGATCCCAATTATTGATTACTGGCGCCATCTCTTAACGAGACTCAGCATTTTACAACACAACTTCGATAATTGTCTATCTATACTAGGTTGTCTATGACAAGGGTTCCATTCTTTTTTGACAATAAACCATGTCCTCTTAGATTGTGACTACAAAATAAAAGTATAATCTCTCGCAACAACAAATAACGAGCGTGAACTATGATTGATTGTGCGAAAATAAATGGCGGGAATTATGAAAGTTGGAATGAAAATGTAGCGGCGCCATCTAAAGAGTGTTTCTCCAAGTTTTTTTTTATAATAGAAACAACTTATTAGCGAACCGACCACGGTTATATTTCCAATCCATAAGATTCCCTGAACTGGCGGGAAAACTGCGTAGAGTAAATTTCCAGAAAGATGCAGGCGTTTTTAAAATCCGGAAAAATAACCGGAGGCGAGAAAAGCGCCTCAAATTCCACACCTGCAAAACCGGCGAAGAAAACTCGTTCCGTACCTTGGGTAGAGAAATAGTGAGTATTCTAACCTTAAAATTAATCATAACAACAATAAAATGTTTTCAAATTGTTCGTAATAGTAATTTGCGATACAAGTAACGTTATGAAGGTTTTTACATTACGAGAGAATAGTTTAAATTCTCTTTAAATTCTCGAGTAATGTAAAGGCAAATAACGTTATGTGTGTCGTAACACGCTTTATTTTATTCTATTTCTATTTTTTTCTAATTTAAAAAATGTTTAATAAAAACAGTCAAAAAGCGAAATCATGTTAGTTTGCCAATATCTCCATAGCAACGAGTTGAATTATAGGATAAAATAAAATAACATCACGCCACTATCTTATGGATAACTGCGAAATTTTAAACCAATGTTGTTATAGTTTGATCAACGGATCTTTGCGTGTTCGAGTTTTTTCGCCTTGAACGACACACGTACACGCATGATTGCGCCTAATTTAACTAATCGTAGGGAGAGTAAACTCATGAAAATGTTTGTGCATGCAAAGATCCAGTGATCAAAGTTTACACGCATTAAATCTTTCAGCCGACCAAGAACAGTGGCAGACGTTGTCGAACAGAATGAAGCCGTTACAGTGCTGGAACAGTGCATCAGCGGCGCTGATTTGCCGAATCTGCTGTTTTACGGGCCCCCGGGTACCGGTAAAACAAGCACTATTTTGGCGGCCGCCCGGCAGCTCTTCGGCGATATGTACAAGGCCCGGATACTGGAACTGAACGCGTCCGATGAGCGCGGCATACAGGTCGTCAGGGATAAAGTGAAGATGTTTTCACAGTTAACGGCAAGTGGCACACGGCCTGAGTGAGTATGAAAACAAACACTAGTTTCAATTTTAATTTTACATACAGTGTATTCAATAGTTACTATATTTACTGTCTTAATTTAAATATTTACCAAACATATGTCGCAGTGTCTCGACATTAAAAATTTGTGAAAATTCTCAACGCACGTGTTTTACTTTTTACCAGCTCTAAAAAATTTTGTCCGAAAAGTTAAAAAGCAAAGTAAGTTTCCATTTAACAAAAAATGGGGTGTCTGAAAAGTATTGTTTACGGTGGAGGCTTCTACTTCGTTATACATGTTGTAAATGTAATAAAAACACTTTTATTTAGTTGGTATAACACAAATATACCAACAAAGTAAAAGTGCTTTTATTATGTCTAAAAAGTATCCAATAGTTAATTAATTTAATTATTTACCAGTTCTAAAAATTTCTCTGTCTGAAAAATTAAAAAGCAGAGTAAGCTGCCATTTAAAAAAAAAAGTTTGTTGTCATAGCAACAACATAATAAATGCCACGAATATTCAACATGATTGCAGCATTAAATACCAAACAGCTTTTATAAAAATAATTTTGAAATCTGGTAAATAACATACGAAATACCAATAAAAAGGTGGGATCGTACAGGATGGCAAATGTAAGTTGGCCAGACGCACAGAGAGCAAGCGAAAGCTCTCTCTCTACTGTCGGCCGAGTAGTCTCTGTAATAAGCGTGCGCTATTCATTTAAAACTCAATTTTGGTTTTCAAAGTAATATTTAGTGCGTTAATTATTATTGAAAATATGAATATTTCCATCTGTGTTATTACATTTTTAGTGGAAAACCCTGTCCGCCTTTCAAAATTGTCATTCTGGACGAGGCCGACTCGATGACGCACGCAGCTCAGGCGGCCCTCCGCCGCACCATGGAGAAGGAAACCAAGACCACACGGTTCTGCCTGATTTGCAATTACGTGTCCAGGATCATCGAGCCGTTAACTTCGAGGTGCACAAAGTTTCGGTTCAAATTGCTGAACGAATCGATGATACATGAAAGGTGTTTTTGACATTTTAATAAATAGATTTTTATGCACAATCATCACACATTTGCCCGAGATTCGAATTGAAGGAAAGTAAATGAATGTTATTTTTCGCGTCTCGTCAAATGTCAATGAATAATCATTAAACGTACTTATAGGAATAAAAAAATTATAGATGGCGCTGACGATATTCCAGATATAATATTATGGTTATTTTTCACTTCCTGTCAAATGGCAATGAATAATCACACGTAGTTATTGGAATAAAAAAATGATAGATGGCGCTGACTATATTCCAGATATAATTTTAAGGTTACTTTTCAGTTCCTGTCTAATGTCAATGAATAATTACTGAACGTACTTATTGGAATAAAAAAATGATAGATGGTGCTGACAATATTCTAGATATAATTTTAAGGTTATTTTTCGCTTCCAGTCAAATGTCAATCAATAATCACTGAACATACTTATTGGAATAAAAAAATGATAGATGGTGCTGACGATATTCTACATATAATATTAAGGTTATTTTTCACTTCCTGTCAAATGGCAATGAATAATCACTCAACGTATTTATTGGAATAAGAATAAATGATAGATGGCGGTGACGATATTCTAGATATAATTTTAAGGTTATTTTTCACTTCCTGTCAAATGGCAATGAATAATCACCGAACGTACTTATTGGAATAAAAAAATGATAGATGGCGCTGACGATATTCCAGATATAATTTTAAGAAGAACTTTAATACAATCATCCTATATATACATATATATATATATATATATATATATATATATATATATAGAACTGTAGGCAAATCTGGGTTAAATTGTATACTTTATGCCTTGCACTTATCAGTTGTTTGTTTTACTGTGCTTAACACAATTAATTGACTTATATAGAAACGTTTTTTTAATTAATTAAGTAATTTCTTTCAGACTGAACTACATTTGTTCACAAGAAAATGTAAAATGTGAGGAAAACACTTTGAATGTTCTTGTGGAAACGAGCGGCGGTGATATGAGGAGGGCCATCACAAGTCTGCAGAGTTGTGCAAAGTTGAAAGGAAAGGATTCTATAATCCAAATAAAGGATGTTTACGAAGTAACTGGTGTAAGTGCACATTTCGTTCGTAACATTTTCCTATAAATAAATAAAACCATATTTTTATTCGGCGGCAATGTTAATATTGAATATTATTATTCTGGGAAAATTGAGCAGTTTTTGTAAATGATGTCGTGGGTTTTTGTTAAATTTGAAGGAATTGATTTTTCGTAAAATTAAACTCAACAGTACATAGTGTGACACCTTGTGACATAGTGGGTGTATATCACAAGGTAGTATACATGGTGTGACATCAGGAGTGTATATCACATGGTGTGACACTGTGACATAAGGTGTGGACATCACAAGGTAATATACATGGTGTGTCACCTTGTGATATACTTCCCCTATGTCACAAGATGTCGCACCATGTAAATTACCATGTGATATACACCCCCTAGGTCACAAGGTGTCACACCATGTGTGTACCTTCTGACATGTAGTATATCACAAGGTAATATACAAGGTGTCACCTTGTGATATATTTCCAATATGTCACAAGATGTTGCACCATGTGATATACACCCCCTATGTCACAAGGTGCCACTCCATGAATACTACCTTGTGACATAGTGGGTGTATAGCACAAGGTAGTATACATGGTGTGAGACCTTGTGACATCAGGAGTGTATATCACAAGGTAATATACATGGTGTGACATAAGGTGTGGACATTACAGGGTGCGACATCTTGTGACAGGGGAAGTATATCACAAGGTGTCACTCCATGTATACTACCTTGTGACATAGTGGGTGTCTAGCACAAGGTAGTATACATGTTGTGACATCAGTAGTGTATATCACAATGTAGTATTCATGGTGTGACACTTTGTAACATAAGGTATGGACATCACAAGGTAATATACATGGTGTGACACCTTGTGATATACTTCCTCTATGTCACAAGATGTCGCACCTTGTATATTACCATGTCCTATGTCACAATATCACACCATGTGTACTACCCTGTGACATGTAGTATATCACAAGGTAATATAGAAGGTGTTCCACCTTGTGATATACTTCTAATATGTCACAAGATGTTGCACCATGTGATATACACCACCTATGTCACAAGGTGTCATACCATGTGTACCACTTTCTGACATGTAGTATATCACAAGGTAATATACAAGGTGTGACACCTTGTGATATACTTCCAATTTGTCACAAGATGTTGCACCATGTGATATACACCCCCTATGTCACAAGGTGTCACTCCATGTATACTACCTTGTGACATAGTGGGTGTATATTACAAGGTAGTATACATGGTGTGACACCTTGTGACATCAGGAGTGTATATCACAAGGTAATATACATGGTGTGGCACTTTGTGACATAAGGTGTGTACATCACAAGGTAATATACATACTCTGTCACCTTGTGATATACGTCCCCTATGTCACAAGATGTCACACCTTTTATGTTTACCATGTGATATACACCCCCTATGTCACAAGGTCACACCATGTGTAGTACCTTCCGACATGCAGTATATCACAAGGTGTGACACCTTGTGATATACTTCCAATATGTCACAAGATGTTGCACTATGTGATATACACCCCCTATGTCACAAGGTGTCACTCCATGTATACTACCTTGTGACATAGTAGGTGTACATCACAAGGTAGTATACATGGTGTGACACCTTGTGATATACTTCCAATATGTCACAAGATGTTGTACCATGTGATATACACCCCCTATGTCACAAGGTGTCACTCCATATATCAGAAGACATCGCACCATGTATATTACCATGTGATACACGCCCCTTATGTCACAAGGTGTCACACCATGTATACCTTGTGACATGCAGTATATCACAGGGTAATATTCATGGTGTGACACCTTGTGATATACTTCCCCTATGTCACGCCATCTATATTACCTTGTGATATACACCCCTGTCACAAGGTCACACCATGCACCACTGATTTTAATTTTATAAAAACAGACTCATAATTCTGATATCCCCTCTCTCTCTAAACCTGTGATACAATTTATGGAAGATGCCATAAGTGGGTTAATCCAATTGTGTCAATACCGCTTTAGGTTGTTCCTGAACGTTGGTTAAAAGAGTACATAGCCGTTTGCAAGAAGAACGACTACAAAAGTCTGACGTCGTTTCTGGAGAATTTGATGCTCGAGGCGTATTCCGCCCTGCAAATTTTGGAACAGCTGAACGAAATGTTGATCAATTCGGATAAGTTCACCGATAAACAGAAGGCCGTGATTGGGGATAAGTTAGGGGTGAGTTTTATTTTTAATGCCAAATTTTTATTAATACAAAAGTTATAATTATAATTACAACCACTTTTGAAGGGCGTGCAAAAACTTCTTGGATCAGTTACTCATTTAGGACTGGTTAAACGGTTTGCGGACTCGGAAAAAAAGAGTCATTTCGCCCATCTCTAATTTGAACGTTAAAATTTCAAAAAAAAATTAGCCAGTGTGTTTCTATTAATTTCAAATCGTCTGTTCCGTGTTTTAGGTTGTCAGTTACAGGTTGCAAGATGGAGGATCTGAATATATTCAAATGTTGGATTTAGGTTGTACCATAATTTCCGCCTACAAATTGGTCTGATCGTGTTTGTATCTGTTTTTTGTACTACGCTACTTGGTTTATTAATAAATGTTACTAATTATATAGAATTAATTTTTGGTATGTACAATCCTAATTTTCCTGAGCTATCGACAGGGACTACAAATTCTACCTGGCGTTCTCCAACTGCCGCGACTACATCACGGAGAAGCTCTACGTGAACGGGCTCGGCCATAACGTGCTTCCAATCGTGATGGGGGCCCGGCTAACCTTGGATTAAAAAAAAGCAAGAGTGCATGTGTATCCCATGCAAATTGAGAATTGCCCAGTGTAAGAGACCTATTATGGGGTGTAGAGTATCCCAACCACAGAAAAGTTAAATCTTTTATTTTTTTTTTAAGAGGAGAGAAGATCTTTTATAGACGCTCCTATAGTGGGGCAGTGTTGGAGTCCTCCCCTGAAGGGCGGGAGTATACCAACTAAAAACTCTCCTCAGAGTAGAGCGGAAGGAGACCGAACCTTGACCGTGGTCAACCGAACGCGAACTGAATGGTTAAATCTTTTAAAAGACAGACTCATCTTTGTGCAGGAATTATGAAAGTTGGAATTATAAATAAGTACTGGCGCCATCTATAGAGTTTGTGCAGGAATTATGAAAGTTGGAATTATAAATAAGTACTGGCGCCATCTGTAAAGTTTTTCCCCAACCTTTTTTTTTTATAAGAAACAGTCGCCATTCTTTCTGTTCCATCAACAAACTTGTTTGTTTGGTTATGTAGTGTAAACATCAACATTGTGTTCATGAAAGCAGCAATAATTTAAAACCATGAGTAGCGCCAGCAAGGTAACTATAACAATTAACTTGGGCACGTATAAAAGGTTTGCCTAAAATACAATTGTAGGTTGGAGAAATATTTACTGCTGCCGGTGCCGCTTTCAACCAGCTCGGCGACCTTACCATGCAACTGCATCCGAATGCAGAATCACCTGCCGGGTAACTACTAGCAAGTATAGTATCCCCACGTTTAGAGGAATAATACGGCTTTGCCTTTTCAGCTTTTTACAGCAGCATTAACAATAACCTCAATAACGGTGGATGATAACACTGCAAGGTGCCATTGCGCCTCAATTCATAACACATCCCTGTAGTGCGACCGAAGGAAATTTTTACCAGTCGTTACACATAAATTTGCTGAACCTCAGATTGATGATTTTATTGAGATGATTGTTAACGTCGCTGTAAACCACTTGAAAAGGCAAAGACATATTATTCCTCCAATCTTGAGGATGAAAAAAACCGTTGCAACTGATTGCCGGCCGCAGCCGTAAAGTGTCCGGGACTGAATTATTCTTTCTTTTCTTAACACGTTCGCTGCCGCCTCAATTGGGATTGCATTTACGCAACTGTAAAGTCGGACGCGCCAGCGCGTCGGCGGCAGCGAACGTGTTAAAAGCAAGTGAAATAGGTGAGTTTGGAACCCTTGTAAAAATTCAACTATAATATCCATTAACACTATGTTACATGTAGTTTTCAATCAAAGATTATAGTTCGCAGATTAGGACGGCACTGAAGAAAAAGTCCTTCGAGGACACCCTTCCCGTTAGACAGCTGACCCACATGCAGCCCCAACATTTAGGGCAGCAGCAGATCATAAAACAAGAGGTGACGCTGAACATGTTAAACGCGGCGGAATCCGAAGTGGACGTGGAAGAGCTACACGAGGAGGTTAAGCTGGAGTTCGACCAAGCCGCCGAAGAGGTTACAGCCTAGGTTTTAGTGTTGCGTTCAGAAATTTCAATAAAGTATTTAGTTAAATTTCCAAATCTCTACGAATTTTTGCTCAGCCGCAAATGCTTATTTTGCATAAGAATGTGTGCAAAATTTCAGTAGTTTTTTTTTTTTTGAAGAGAGGAGAGATCTTTTATAGACGCCCCTATAGTGGGGCAGTGTTGGAGTCCTTCTCCTGAAGGGCGGGAGTATACCAACAAAAACTCTCCTCAGAGTAGAGCGGGAGGAGACTGAACCTTGACGCAGGGGGTTTTTGGAAAAGTGTACTTAAAAATCACTTTTTTTATGGAGAACGGCCGAGGAAGTGACCTCCGTAATGTTGTTAAATTCTACCATCTACCAAAAAATAAATACAATGCACCATTCTGCATCAAATGAGTTGAAGTATCCGTGTCTGCGGGAGTCCGTTTGTTCTGTTCTATTCCTTCTTCCACTCACCGACAGTGGATTAAGAAGGAATGAAAATGGAAACGACAGTTGTGAATAATAGTGATGAAAGAAAAAACAACAAAACAAAATTTAAATAAAAAAACAAAACAAAAACAATAATTAAAAAACAAAACAAAAATAATAATAAAAAAACAAAACAAAAATAATAATAAAAAACAAAACAAAACAAAAATAGTATTTAATAAAAAAAAACAATTATGAACAAAAAAAATAAGAACTTAAAAACAAAAAAAATGCAGCAATCGATATATTTTCACCACTTAACTAATTAAAATAAACACGATAAAAATTGCAAAGTGTACCAATTCAACACTGGTCTACACGCCCCCACATCCCTTCACACGGTTAGTTCGCGGTGCTCACACATTACACGTACGCTCGATCCTCTCCCTCCCTTCAACAGCACACTGACCCCGTGCTTCGGCGGCCGCCTTTAAAAACATTCAAACCCGACCAGTGAAAAACGGGCAAACGTGCAAATTGATTAGTAATTTGTGCGCACAAAAGCATAAAAATACAACGATTGCTGGTATTAACTAAAATAAATAAATAATAAACGTAGCAACAGTCGTTCTTCACCAATAAACACGAATGAATAAATGAATAAGTACAGTTGAACCTCCCTTAAATCAAACGGGAATAAGCATTGTTGTGTCTGAAAAATACTTCATCGTTTAGTGCATCGTGCGGAAAATATCGAAAGGATGCATTCGAGTTGAAGGGAAATTGAAAAAGCATTGAGAGATAAATCATGGTAATGATTGTGTTAATTGGTAGACAACAGTTACATCAGTGCGAGCTGGAAATCTTGTAAAATGGGACAGCGGTGATGATATTTTTGTAAAATAGGACGACAGTGATGGTATTTTCGTAAAATAGGACGACAGTGATGGTATTTTCAGGATTTATTGATAAAAAACAGTGACGGTTCGCGGGGTTTTTTCTGGTACGGCCGAGGAACAAGGGGTGGTAATACAGATAGGTAGGGTCAGTTGCAGAGAAGGCTGACTGCGTGACCGCACCTATCTGTATTACCACCTCTTGTTCCTCGGCCGTACCAGAAAAAAACCCGCGAACCGTCACTGATAAAAAAGAATGCTGCTTACCTTTCTATTTACAACGGGGCTTTCCGCTACTGTTGAAAACAATGAAAAAAAGGGTCGAATTAACCCCAAATTTCCAAGGAAATCAACCGCCCGGGATCTCCGGACTTCGGCGCGTCGCCTTCAGGACTCGGGATTCGCGTTAAACACTAACACTTTACGCGTACACCGAGAAACGGGGGCTGATTTGTCGAAGCACCAACTTCGCTGCCGTGTTTTACACCGATGTTACCCTCTCGTTTGAACAGAACGTCAGCCCTACCGTAACCGACCACCGACTGCAAGGGTTTTAAGGGCTCAGTAAGGGTCGCGCGCGTTTTCCCCTCGAGCAAAACGTAACCGAGTTTACGAACACGAAACGACGGCGGTTGGAAGAACGTTCGTTAGTGCGCATGCTCGTGAACATCATTGCGGGGGGTGCGAGATTACAAAAACAGGTCCGGACTTAAATGAAATTACACAAAATTTAATCATATTATGATTAATACATACATTTTTATTGAGGAAACGTTCTCTTTATTTAATTTGAGTATAAAAATATATATGTAGCCAAAGCGTATACTAATTTAAGCTGTTTTATACGTTATTATGTGTAAATGTTTTTTTATTCCGTCCCTGTCAGTCGGCATCTCGCTCGAACCCCACGCCGCGCAAAAGTCTCACCAGTGGTGTACTCATTTCAAGTAAATATATTATTTGGGTAGGCAGATAATAATACGAACTAAATGCATTCGAATAGTGAATAAATATTGTGGAAACAATTTGAAGTTACATAATCGCATTAGCGAACGAAAAAAGCAAATAAAAAGATCATTTTAAGTAAATATATTATTTCGTAAGGCGGAAAATAATACGAACTAAATGCATCTGAATGGTAAATAAATGTTGTGAAAACTATTAGGTGGTACATAATCGCAATTGCGAACATAAAAAAGGATAAAAGCAAATAACACTCGGAATCAACTACGCCACTGAGACAGCGCCACACCCTAATCGACAAAATAGACTCGGCGTCCGGCATGAAATCTCTATTCAAATTAAGTCTACGAGCCGTAAAAATTAATTTACATTTAAATAACGCCAATGAATTAAGGTATTTATACAATCCTTGCTTTATATATTTTTCTTTAATGCATTTACGATTTTTCGCTCCCTCAAAAACCAGGTGGTGTTAGTGATGTGCGTTGTAAATGTGTAAATTTGTAATTTCACGATCCATAAAAAATCCTTTTTAGATTTAAATAATGCTAATGGATTAATGTTTTCATGCAATCCATCCTTTATATATTTTTCTTTACTGCATTTACGATTTTTACCTCTCTGTGATGTACGCTATCTACGCATTCATTTTCTATGCGTAAATCTGCAATTTCACGTTGTTGCAGGTGATCCGTCAAAATTCTTCAAGGTTTATTTTGATGCGGTTAATTTTAATACAAGTAATAATTAACGATGGCAAGCAGTGAGGAGTCGGTGCAGGATCCCAGCAAGACCCTCTCCAATCTGTTCGAGGAAGGACTGAACCTGTGCAACAACCTGGGGAAGATCGATGAGCCCACGAACAGTCCGAGTGTACAGGTGAGTGAAATTGCCATGAAATTAAACTTTCCGAAGCGTTGCATGCTGTTTTATGTCAGGGTGCGGTTTGTTTAACAATACTAAGTAGATTTGGTTCCGTGATTAAAATTAAAAGACGACCGATTCTAACCTAGTTAATGTCTTAACCTCGGATGGGTAGTAAAATTCTATAAACAAATGTTTAGGGGGGCATCCACTGTCGTACATGTAGGACGGGCGTCGGAGCACATGAACGAATAGTGAATAGTGGATGGGTACGTACGGGTAAGAGAGAACTTGCAATGCAAAAAGTATGTGTAAAAACGCGTGTTTACACGGTGTGATGGAACGATGGACCGAAATTCAAGCGGCGACAGAACTTTGGTCCATCCATTATCGTACACACACGAACAGACGTGTACGACACAACCGACAGTGGATGGCCCGCATTAAGCAAAATGTCTTACGTAGGAAATTTTTTTAATTGTAAAGCGTAACTGAGAAAGATCAGTGGCACTCACACGTTGTGCAAAACCGTAGTATGTGCATGACAATGGATGGCTTGCATTAAGCAGAACGCTTGTGTAGGAAATTTTTTTAACTGTAGAGCGCAGCATTAACATTCAGTGGCAGTCGTACGTTGAATGACTAGTAAGTTATTATATTGTATTTACTTTCCTAGACAAGACCGTCTGCTAAACTTCGGCCAAATATTAGTATAGATACCCACCTCACACACATGCGGACAATTTATGATTCCGAGGCTTTCGCAAAGTGTTCAAATTTACCGGTTGAGGGCCCGTGGAACCGCATTTGTGGTGGACTTGTCACTAAAACTTTTACCAATGAAATAATTAAATTTCAGAATTTTTATAGCGAGTTGTAATCCTTTTTATCAAGCTCAAGCTATGGGCGTATAAAAATTTGCCCCATATACAGTGTTGCCAACCTGTGTTTAGTAATTGTCGGTCTAAATTCCAACGAAATGTCGGTAGATGTCGTTAGTTTTTAAAATAGACGGGGAAATTCTTCGACGCGAGGCCGCCAGTCCCATCCGTACGGTACCGATGGGACCTGCGCTTGCACAGAGAACGAGGGGATTCACCGACTTACGGATTTGCGATTTTGTTTGAATTGGCGATGAGTAGAGAGAGGATTTTATGCATTGTGAAATGCTGAAATATGTGCATATAAATATGCATTTAAACCCCGAAAATATGCAACAAATATGCATTACTATATGCAAATATATAAATTGAAATATGTCATTAAAAAAATACATAACATTTTTAAGAAACACATTTTTTTATTAATCTTAACAATTTGCTATACTTGTTGTAATTAGTAGGCTTATTAATAAGACTACGGTTAACAAATCACTTTTTGAAACAACCACTTTCCTGGCCGATGCCACGACGAATATTGAATTATACAAAAATCGAGAATTTGGTTTTCTTCAAATTTCTTTTTATGGAGAGGACCTGATAAATATGAGAATTTCCCGGACGCCCTAAACTATTTCTTTCTCGTTCTACCTCTGCTGCGTTACGCATATTTCGAACTAAACCGACAAAAATATGTGAACTTTCTGTTTCCTATTTTCTTTCCTTTTCCAACATCCAATTATACGAAGTTTGAAATTTTTTTTTTTTTTTTAATTCACAATTCGTGATAAATGGATTTTTAAAAACCCAAGTTATTTTAGAATTAGAAGAGTGATATCTTCTTAATTAGGTATAATTTTTGTTTTCTTTTTCCTACACGTTTCTACTTTTTCTCTTTCGATATCCGAATGTTCGTCGTCTCGAAAATCAAACATTAGAAACGTCAGCAACTCGTTTGAAAATTGGTGAGTTTTTAAACAACAAAGGTATTTTAGAAGAGCGAGAATAATTTTTGGAAAAAAAAAACATTTTTACACGTTTCCAAATTTTTTGGCCGAATCTCGAAAATCAAAAGTTTCAAAAATCTCTTGAAGAGAGACGGTTTTTCAAAACCCCAACTTATTTTAGAAGATTGAAGTTTTGTTAGTTAGAATTAATTTTTGTAAAAATTTTCCCACGTGTCTTTATTTTTCAACGTCCAAGTATTAGTTGTTCGAAAATCAAAAATTTCAAAAATTTGCAACTCTCTTGAAAAGAGGTGTATTTTCAAAATCTCAACTTATTTTATAAGAATGATGTTTCGTTAATTAGACTTAATTTTTGATAAATTTTTCCTATTTTTTTTTTAATATTATTTTCTTTTCCAACATCTCAATGTCTCAGTCTCAACAAGTATTATTTGTTCGAAAATTAAAAATTAAAAAAAATAATAATTCGTTTAAAAATAAGTGGATAGAACCGAACTTTTTGAGAAAAGTGATATTTTCTTAATTAGGTTTAATTTTTGTGAAACTATTTCTACACACGTTTCCTATTTTTTCTCTTTGAATGTCCAAATGTTGGACAACTCGAAAATCAAACATTTGAAACATCTGCAACTCGCTTGAAAATTGGTGAATGTTCAAACACCAAAGGTATTTAGAAGAGCGAGAATAGTTTTTGAAAAGAAAAACATTTTTACAAGTTTTCAATTTTTTGTCCGATTGTCGGACGTTTCAGAAATTAAAATCTTCAAAAATCTGTAACTATCTTGAGAAGAGGTGTATTTTCAAAACCCCAACTCATTTTAGAAGAATATACGTTTTTTTAATTAGACTTGGTTTCCTTTTTTTTCTTTTTCTTTTCCAACGTTCAAGTACTAGTTATCAAAAATTTCAAAAATTTGTAACTCGTTTAAGAATAAATAGATTTTCAAAAACCATTTTTTTTTAGATGAGTAATGTTTTCTTAATTAGGTTTAATTAATGTAAAATTTTCGCTAAACGTTTCCTTTTTTTATTTTCTTTTCCAACGTATAAAGGTTGTTCGCAAAACAAACATTTCTAAAATTTGTTACTCGTTTAAAAGTAAATGGATTTTCAAAAACCAAAGTTATTTTAGAAGAGTGATATTTTCGTAATTAGGTTTAATTTATGTAAAATATCTTCTACACGTTTCCTATTTTTTTTTCTTTTTTTTCTTTTCTAACGTCCAAGTATTAGATGTTCCAAAATAAAAAATTTAAAAAATTTGTAACTCGTTTAAAAATAAATGGATTTTCAAAAACCAAAGTTGTTTAGAAAAGTCAATTGGGTTTAATTTTTGCAATTTTTTTTTTCTATACGTTTCCTGTTATTTTTAATTTTTTTATTTTCGAACTTGGACGTTTCTAACTCGCTTAAAAACAAATAGATTTTCAAAAAAACCAAAGTTTGGTTAAAAGAGCGATATTTTCCTAATTAGGTTCAATTTATGTAAAATTTCTTCTACACGTTTCCTATTTTTTTTTTCCAATGTCCAAGTGTTGGTAGTTCGAAAATGAAAAATTTAAAAAATTTGTAACTCGTTTATCGCAGGACGAATTGGCAATTATTATGATATTTAGCCGGTATTTCTTTGAATGACTAGATGTTGGTTCATGCCCGAAATCGAAAATTGCACTTGTTGCAATGTGCCGTGTAAGAAAATGTAAAATATGCATTAAAAAGACGAAATGTGCATTATAGGGGTAAATATGCAAAATATGCATTTTGTATAAAATCCTCTCTCTAGTGATGAGTATGTGAAAGCAAATTCAAATTTTATCAATCAACATTTCCGGTTGATTTGTCAGTATATCTGAGTCAAAATCGGTAGAATATCGTAGAAAGGTATAAATTGTCGGTAGATCTACCGACATATCGGTAGGGTTGGCAACACTGCCCATATAACCACTTCGCGCCCATGTAGTTTGATTGGGCTATAGGATAATCCTGAAAAATCACTTTTTTCTTATTGTTACCTTTTTCTACGACATATTATTCCACTCAAAGAGTGGATTTACTCATTTATGCAAAGAAATATGAAAAAAATATTCCATAGATGGCGCTAAAGGTGTAATTTTTATTTTTTATTTTTTTTGTTTTCATTTTTTTGTTTGTCGACCTGGGTGTGAAGAGGTTGAATGTCGAAGAAACAATTAAATGTGTATTTAAATGTAAATATTAACAATATCAACATATTAATTATTTGCATGTGATAATATACTACCGTGGACAAAAAAAATGACACCCCTAATTTTATTAATGTAAATATGACTTTTCATTTGACAAACCGGCAAATGTCACAAAATCAAAGCATGTTGGGAGGCAATACCTTTTTAGATTTACTGTATTGCTAGTTATAACTGTCACTGTCAAATATTAAGGTTACATAAGTCAAATTCACAACACTAAAAAATAAGAAATAATAGACACATGACAAATTAGGGGTGTCATTTTTTTTGTCCACGGTAGTACTCTGTATACTCTTGCTTGTAAACAAAATGGCAGCACTATGAACTCGAATTTGAGTGAGTGAAACGTGCACCACCGGATTAAAAAAAATTCTAAAAAAATTATCGCCCACGGAATTTGCTTTAAAATTCAAAATTTTCAGTTCTGTGATTACTTTTTCGGCCTCTTCTTCTTGTTTCGAAAGAAGTCTCTTCCGTTACCTTTTTTTTTCTTTGTAGTACTCCTTCCATGTTTTTACAATATCTTCGACTTCGGTTTGTAGTTTGCTTGTATTCTTGGTTCTTTTCTTCCTTGGTGTTTTGATCATTTTCCAGAACCGTCTGGTGTCCGTTTCCTTCAGTAGTTGTAGCTCCTCTCCCAAATGTTTGTTTGTTTTGCGTAACAATCGTCTTGCTTCATTTCTCCTTTGTTTGCACACCGTCTTGTCTTCTTTATTTCTTCTGTGCATGCTTGTTTCTTCTGCTTGGTGTCATTCCATCGTTTCAAATAACAGACGAGCCGACAATTCGTAATTTAAGAAGAAAGGAGAAACATTATTTTCTTCCTCAGTGATTTTCAAGAACCTTCCGGTGTTTGCTTCCTTCAATAATTGTAGTTCCTCTCCCAAATGTTTCCTCGCTTTGCATAACAATCGTCTTGCTTCATTTGTCCTTTGTTTGCACACTTGCACTTCCTTGGTGATTTGATCATTTTCCAGAACCGTCTGGTGTCCGTTTCCTTCAGTAGTTGTAGCTCCTCTCCCAAATGTTTGTTTGTTTTGCGTAACAATCGTCTTGCTTCATTTCTCCTTTGTTTGCACACCGTCTTGTCTTCTTTATTTCTTCTCTGCATGCTTGTTTCTTCTGCTCGGTTTCATTCCATCGTTTCAAATAACAGACGAGCCGACAATTCGTAATTTAAGAAGAAAGGAGGAACATTCTTTTCTTCCTCAGTGATTTTCAAGAACCTTCCGGTGTCTGCTTCCTTCAATAGTTGTAGTTCCTCTCCCAAACGTTTCCTCTCTTTGCATAACAATCATCTTCCTTCATTTCTTCTGCTCGGTTTCATTCCATCGTTCCAAATAACAGACGAGCCGACAATTCGTAATTTAAGAAAGAAAGGAGAAACATTCTTTTCTTCCTCAGCGATTTTCGAGAACCTTCCGGTGTCTGCTTCCTTCAATAGTTGTAGTTCCTCTCCCAAACGTTTCCTCGCTTTGCATAACAATCGTCTTGCTTCATTTATCTGCCTTGTCTTCTTCGTTTCTTCTGCATGGTTTCATTTCATCATCCCAAAACACAGTTAATTATTTGAAAGGAGAAACATAACGTACCGTTTCTCACCGCAACAATTTTACTGTGTTCCAGAGCAATGTTAAAAAAGCAATGCACTTACTGGAAGACGCCACTCGTTTAGTCTCCTCGGCTGACATTTTCAGCACGAACGAGGGAATCGAGGAGGTCCCCACGGAGCACATCCAATTTTTCCTCCTGCCCGCGCTCCTGGGCTCCCTGAGCCTCAAACTGACCTCGGGCGAGCGCAAAGACATAATAGCCGCCGCCGAGGTGTACTTTAAAGACTTCCTGTTACGCTGCAACCGGTACGGCCTCTGCGATTACAAGTTCAAAGATCCCGCCGAGAAGCAGCTGCAGGCGCACATGTCCCCCTTCCAGGACATCTCGCACTCGGTGCAGACGAGGGCCAGCAAAATCCACCGCTTCAAGGAGCAGAAGGACCTCAAGGAGAGGCTCGAGACCCTCGCGAAGAACATGAACAACGAGCACATCGACGAGGAGACGAAGAGGAATTATTATTTGACGATGATCAAGTTGTACATACACGAGTCCATCGACGAGCTGGACAGCATAGACATGGAGAAACCGATCCTGGCGCACATGGAGAAGCTGATTCCGGACAAGCCGAAGCCGAAGAGGCCGGTGAGGCCGCTGAAGCCGATCATCATCACGAAGGACGAGCTGCAGAAGGCCGTGTACGGGGCGGGGTACCCGTCGCTGCCGACCATGACGGTGCAGGAGTTTTACGATAAGCGCGTTGCCGATGGGGTGTTTCCCGATCCGACCAAGCCGAAGACCGGGGAGATGTCTCTGCAGGAGGCCGCGATCGCGGGGATTTCTTTGGATGGCAGCGATAGGGAGGAGGAGGAGAAGGAGGGGTTGGAGGAGAGTGAAGACCCGGATTATATGGAGCGCATGAGGAACAAGGACGAGTTTAAGGATACTCATAGGAGGGGGTGGGGTAACAGGATGAATAGGAGTTAAGTTTTTTGTTTTTGGATGTATTTTATAGTTTGTATATAAATTAATTTCGTCACGATTCGAGCTTTATTATTTATTATGAATAAAATTCTATTTCGAAATTTTACCAACAATTTTATTTCTTACCAAACTTACTGTTTTAAGCCCCGAGAAATATTACGGTTATTTGTTGTTGCGGCGTTTATTATATTTTTAACACTGAAAAATTGCAAATGACGCATAAGTGTAATCGGCCTGTAAAATGTTAATTTATTTTTGTGTTTCAAGTGCATCATTTATCGGCCTGTAAAATGCCGGTCAAACGTTTGTTTATTTATTTTTGTGTTTTTTGTCCACAAGAAAACAATTAGATTGTGTGTAATAACGACGGTAAAAGGTGTAAGTGAAATAGGTCTAAGGTATTTGTGAACTAAGTGAGCAAACTGAAGTGGATTTGGAAGTTTCGGAAGTGGGGAATAGTCCGCGTTCAAATTGGATTCTTCGTTTAACCGCTACGGCCGTTCAAAGTCTGAAAAAATAGACTTTTTTCAAAATTTTCCATGGTGACTTGAATAGTCGGTAAAAAAAAAATCACAAAACGTTAATCTACAACAGAGATTCTCAATGGAGTATGCTCGATGGTTAGGGCACATGCGAAACGAGATTGCATAACAGATGGCGTACGGTACCAACGCATTATGTTTAATAATAGCAAAGATTTAAACAATAAATAAACTTTTTCTACGACTATTATAGAATAGCAATTTTATTGATTCATTTTCAATTATAGAACGTCGACTTTCTGTAACATTGTTCGAGAATATTCTCACTCTTGTTATAGAATGATCACAGGTGGCGCCATCGTATGGTTTCTGAGAAAACTTTCTCGTCAGTAGCTCATTAGTAAACAATCATTGCAATAACATACATTTTATAATTTGGATAAACGCAAAGATTATTTTGTTATTGTATCTGAATTTGCTTGATTTATAAATTTTATAATCAAATAAGAAAAAAATGTTGCAGCGACATTTTGGGTGGAATTATGATCCGAACCGCGAAGACACCTACCATACCGACACTGGCCGTTTTTTGTTTTCATAACAAAGTTTGACAGTTTTTGACACGTTTGCACAAGTCGTACAGTTGATACAAAATCCTGTTCTGAAAAACTAAAATGTGTGATTCAGAAGAACCATGTACCCCTCCAGAAATAACAGAGGCAGCTACAGCAGGTAATTTATTTCCTCGAAAGTCAAAACATGTGTACGAATAGTTCTATCAGCAATTTATGGATTGGAGAAGAATCGATGCGTAAATTCATTCTCCGAAAATGTTATGGTGGGCTATTTCAGTGAACTCTCAAATAAAATGAAATCCTCCACTTTGTGGAAGATTTTCTACACTACCCTGAACAATTTACGGGACATAGAAATCCACAGAGGTAGCTGAAAAATACATAGGTAATTCATTAACTAGCAATATTGCCAATAAAATATTAGGTGAAGTTACACCTCAAACTTCAAAACCAAATTCATCCACAGTAACATCGGTGCAGTGCAGTGAAACCTTAGGTACTATACCAAATTTTAATTTTACCAACTGTAATATAACAATTCGCTTGGGTCCGTGGTTGTTGTATACGTCTTACATTATTCATTTGTTCATTTACTTTCATTATTCATACAAAAATAAAAATATAAAAATAATAGCCGTGTATGACTGAATGGCGAAAGCCTAAGTCAAAAAAAAAAAATATATAACAATAAACGTTTTAGATAAAAATGTAAATAAATAAAATGTCGATAAAGAAAATATAGATGAAATATAATGCAGGTATATTTAGAAAAATGTTAAAATCAAATGTTACATTGTTAATTATTTAAGTGTGTTGTAGCAATTTGTACGTTTTAATAATTATTATAAACAAATATACATCAAATTTGGATTAAGCTGCGTTATTAATAAATAAAGCTGACAGGCAATAGTTGAAACAATAATAAAAGATAAATAAAAAAGAACTGCTTTCTAAATTACAATTTTATTCAAACAGTTTTCATTTGTTCATACATTTGAGTCGTAGAAAAAGTATAGTCTGCAACGCGTTTGGAAAGGCTATTCCACACTCGTGGAACTTTCCACTCATGCGGAATATGCCTTATTCCAAACTTGTTGCAGAATATACTATTATTCTCTGTAAAATACAATTGCAAACCAAATTTTTAATATGACTTGCCAACTTTTTTTGCAATTTTTTCTAGATCAAATTTCCTAACGCCAATCCATTTATTTCGTTCTTCTGATGAAGAAAATGGTATTACATAAAGGTCCACGGTGATTATTAAGAAAGTTGATTTTTTCGATTTTTTCCATTTTCGAGTTTTCCTTGCTGACGTGTCACGGGCTTTAAATTGACATTTGTTGTTCCGCAAGTACATTTTCTGAAGGGTCTTGAAGGGATCTTTCCAGTGATGTATAAAAATCCCGAATCGAACCAGTGGTTTCTTCAGGAAATCATTTTAAATGCAATTTTTGGGAAAAAGTAAGAAGGGGGTACCCTTGGATGATTTTTCAGGTTTTCGTCAAAAATTTTGAATCGCCAATTTTAATTAAATCCGACTAATTGACACACAAGGAGCGCAGATTTGAAATCCGCGTTCAAATTGGATTTTTCGTTTAGCCGCTACGGCCGTTCAAAGTTTGAAAAATCGACTTTTTTCAAAAATTTCCATAAAGTTCATGGTGACTTGCTAACTTTTTTCTAATTTTTTCTAGATGAAATTTTCCAACGCCTGTCGATTTATTTCGTTCTTCTGATGAAGAAAATGGTATTACATAAAGGTCTACGATGATTATTAAGAAAGTTGATTTTTTCGATTTTTTCCATTTTCGAGTTTTCTTTGCTGACCTGTCACGGGCTTCAAATTAACATTTGTGGTTGCGCAAGTACATTTTCTGAAGGGTCTTGAAGGGATCTTTGCGGTAATGTATAGAAACCCCGAATTGAACCAGTGGTTTCTTCAGGAAATCATTTCAAATGCAATTTTTGGGAAAAAGTAAGAAGGGGGGACCCTTGGATGATTTTTCAGGTTTTCGTCAAAAATTTTGAATTGCCAATTTGAATTAAATCCGACTAATTGACACACAAGGAACACGGATTTGAAATCCGCGTTCAAATTGGATTCTTCGTTTAGCCGCTACGGCCGTTCAAAGTCTGAAAAATCGACCCGTTTCAAAATTTTCCATAAAGTTCATGGTGACTTGCTAACTTTCTTCCAATTTTTTTTGGATGAAATTTTCTAACGCCAATCGATTTATTTCGTTCTTCTGATGAAAAAAATGGTATAATATAAAGGTCTACGATGATTATTAAGAAAATTGATTTTTTCGATTTTTTCCATTTTCGAGTTTTCTTTGCTGACGCGTCGCGGGCTTCAAATCAACATTTGTGGTTGCGCAAGTACATTTTCTGAAGGGTCTTGAAGGGATCTTTACGGTGATGTATAGAAACCCCGAATCGAACCAGTGGTTTCTTCAGGAAATCATTTCAAATGCAATTTTTGGGAAAAAGTAAGAAGGGGGGACCCTTGGATGATTTTTCAGTTTTTCGTCAAAAATTTTGAATCGCCAATTTGAATTAAATCCGACTAATTGACACACAAGGAGCGCAGATTTGAAATCCGCGTTCGATTTGTATTCTTCGTTTAGCCGCTACTGCCGTTCAAAATATGAAAAATCAACGTTTTACAAAAATTTTCATGGTGACTTGCTAACTTTTTTCAATTTTTTTCTAGATCAATTATTTTAACGCCAATCGATTTATTTCGTTCTTCTGATGAAGAAAATGGTATTACTTAAAGATCTACGATGATTATTAAGAAAGTTGATTTTTTCGATTTTTTCCATTTTCGAGTTTTCTTTGCTGTCGTGTCACGGGCTTCAAATTGACATTTGTTGTTGCGCAAGTACATTTTCTGAAGGGTCTTGAAGGGATCTTTCCAGTGATGTATGGAAACCCCGAATCGAACCAGTGGTTTATTCAGGAAATCATTTCAAATGCAATTTTTGGGAAAAAGTAAGAAGGGGGTACCCTTGGATGATTTTTCAGTTTTTCGTCAAAAATTTTGAATCGTCAATTTGAATTAAATCCGACTAATTGACACACAAGGAGCACAGATTTGAAATCCGCGTTCGATTTGGATTCTTCGTTTAGCCGCTACTGCCGTTCAAAATCTGAAAAATCAACGTTTTACAAAAATTTTCATGGTGACTTGCTAACTTTTTTCAATTTTTTTCTAGATCATTTATTTTAACGCCAATCGATTTATTTCGTTCTTCTGATGAAGAAAATGGTATTACATAAAGGTCTACGATGATTTTTAAGAAAGTTGATTTTTTCGATTTTTTCCATTTTCGAGTTTTCTTTGCTGACGTGTCACGGGTTTCAAATTGACATTTGTTGTTGCGCAAGTACATTTTCTGAAGGGTCTTGAAGGGATCTTTACGGTGATGTATAGAAACCCCGAATCGAACCAGTGGTTTCTTCAGGAAATCATTTCAAATGCAATTTTTGGGAAAAAGTAAGAAGGGGGTACCCTTGGATGATTTTTCAGTTTTTCGTCAAACATTTTGAATCGCCAATTTGAATTAAATCCGACTAATTGACACACAAGGAGCGCAGATTTGAAATCCGCGTTCGATTTGGATTCTTCGTTTAGCCGCTACTGCCGTTCAAAGTCTGAAAAATCGACTTTTTTCAAAAATTTCCATAAAGTTCATGGTGACTTGCTAACTTTCTTCCAATTTTTTCTAAATGAAATTTTCTAACGTCAGTCGATTTATTTCGTTCTTCTGATGTAAAAAATGGTATTACATAAAGGTCTACGAGGATTATTAGGAAAGTTGATTTTTTCGATTTTTTCCATTTTCGAGTTTTCTTTGCTGACGCGTCACGGGTTTCAAATTGACATTTGTTGTTGCGCAAGTACATTTTCTGAAGGGTCTTGAAGGGATCTTTACGGTGATGTATAGAAACCCTGAATCGAACCAGTGGTTTCTTCAGGAAATCATTTCAAAGCCAATTTTTGGGAAAAAGTGAGAAGGGGGTACCCTTGGATGATTTTTCAGGTTTTCGTCAAAAATTTTGAATCGCCAATTTTAATTAAATCCGACTAATTGACACGCAAGGAGCACAGATTTGAAATCCGCGTTCAAATTGGATTTTTCGTTTAGCCGCTACGGCCGTTCAAAGTTTGAAAAATCGACTTTTTTCAAAAATTTCCATAAAGTTCATGGTGACTTGCTAACTTTTTTCCAATTTTTTCTAGATGAAATTTTCCAACGCCTGTCGATTTATTTCGTTCTTCTGATGTAAAAAATGGTATTACATAAAGGTCTACGAGGATTATTAGGAAAGTTGATTTTTTCGATTTTTTCCATTTTCGAGTTTTCTTTGCTGACGTGTCACGGGTTTCAAATTGACATTTGTTGTTGCGCAAGTACATTTTCTGAAGGGTCTTGAAGGGATCTTTACGGTGATGTATAGAAACCCCGAATCGAACCAGTGGTTTCTTCAGGAAATCATTTTAAATGCAATTTTTGGGAAAAAGTAAGAAGGGGGTACCCTTGGATGATTTTTCAGGTTTTCGTCAAAAATTTTGAATCACCAATTTTAATTAAATTCGACTAATTGACACACAAGGAGCACAGATTTGAAATCCGCGTCCAAATTGGATTCTTGGTTTAGCTGCTACGGCCGTTCAAAGTCTGAAAAAATCGACCTTTTTCAAAATTTTCCATAAAGTTCATGGTGACTTGCTAACTTTCTTCCAATTTTTTTTTGATGAAATTTTCTAACGCGAATCGATTTATTTCGTTCTTCTGATGAAGAAAATGGTATTACATAAAGGTCTACGGTGATTATTAAGAAAGTTGATTTTTTCGATTTTTTCCATTTTCGAGTTTTCTTTCCTGTCGTGTCACGGGCTTCAAATTGACATTTGTTGTTGCGAAAGTACATTTTCCAAGGCGTTTTTCCGCGTTCGATTTGGATTCTTGATTTTGCCGCTACGGCCGTTCAAAGTTTGAAAAAATTTTCCTTGGCTAACTTTTTCGAATTTTTTCTAGATGAATTTTTTTAATTGAATCCGGCTAATTTGTATTGGTGCTTGTAATTTACTGGTATTCTTTTATTAAATTGATATGTACTTACCTTTGATGGTGATTTTGGTTATAAGGGGAAATGCAATTAAAATGATATTTATTTTAACGTTGGATATACAGTTTTGTAGACTTGTATTCGAATGAAACAGCTAGTTATTACTACCATGCAGTCTTTCATTATTACCTTACATATATATTTACAAATAAAGTCGATCACAGATGACAGAATAGACATGTCTCATGAATAGAGTTACCCACAAGTAAAAAACATGTATTAGTCAGCGGGTCCATCAAAGAGCGCTGTATAAAAGTGGAGGTAGGTCATTTTATACGGCCCTCCGTAATACCGACCCGGCGTTACAATCACATTTATATAACAAATAAATTAACAAACATTGTGTGCGCGTAGATAACTAGGTATTCCTCCAGGATTTCGGCGTGCAGACCCCCGGGCCCCGCCACCAGCTGTTCACGTCGTCGTAGTGTTTGTACTGAAGCGGCGCGTGCATCATGGCGCACAGTCTGCACCAGAAATAAGTGTTTATGAACTCGCCGGTGCCCTTCCACTTGAAGTACGAGTTGTACAGGGCGTCGTCCTTGTCCAGCCGCTTCAGGTAAGCGGCGAGCTCGGCGGGGCTCGCGAACTCGTCGACGTGGATGTAGGAGCGCTCGGGGGCGCTGCGCTCGTAGTCCTCGGGCCGGGCCCCCATCACGATTGGAAGCACGTTGTGGCCCAGTCCGTTCACGTAGAGCTTCTCGGTGATGTAGTCGCGGCAGTTGGAGTTCTCGAACGCCAGGTAGAACTTGTAGTCCCTGTCGAGGATGTCGAAGCAGGCCTTGTCGTGCCGGGGACAGCGGAGGGGCCCGCACGTGCCGTATATGTCCACGGATATGTGTTTCGCCAGCTCTCTGGCGTAAGCCAGACGTCCGTTTCTCGATCCGCAGTTGGACACGAACCAGGCCACCATTTTCGTTTTGTTCGCTGCGTAGTTGATCAGCTGGTGCTTTTGTCTCACCTGAAACGAACAAAAACGAAAGTTGTTATTGGTTACCGTAACAAAAAAATAAAAACAGACTGTTAGCCCGGTCAGTCGCAGTGTTACGATTCCGTCGCCTGGTCTTTAAATGTTAGCAATAATTGGGCGAATTGTGAAGGCGATCTGAGAAAGTTGGAGTTTGGTTTAAAAAGTTTGCGAAACACTGAACTAGACGGTGAGGAATAACCTGTACGAAAAGTTTAGAAGTTCGTTGCCATGGCAGCCCGATTTCAGCGATGGACGATGAAGATACGTATTTATGTGAGTGTAATGTGCGAATTCTTTTAACGGAAACATCTGTTTTGATGTCCCTAGAGGCGATGCCGATAATTTTTGGATAAAAAAATGCCTGTGTGCGTGTGTGCGCGCGCTGAATCTCAAAAACTAACCTTCACTTTTAGAGTAAACTTACGGTAAAGATTATGATATACGCATGAAGTTACCTGCGAAAATTTCATGCGGTTCACTCTGCTATCTGCACGAGCTTCAAGCGGTTTCTGGCATGAACCGCATGAAGTTTCCGTGGATAACTTCAAGCGGTTCACACCTCGAAATGCTTGGAGTTTCCGCGGTAACTTCACGTGGTTCATACTAGGGCTGGGAATCGAATACGAATATTTCGAATATTTGAATACGAATAAATCTACAAAAGAATTATTCGAATAATTTCTTGAACGAATATTCGAATACTGAAATCATAAAAATTCCTAGCACTAGTTCATACCGGGAACCGCATGAAGTTCGTGCAGACAATGTTCCCGTTGTGAACCGCTTGAAGTTATCTGCGAATTTTTTTTTAGTCCAGAGTTAAAATTTTATAGATTTAAAAATTAAAATTCACTTGGTTTGTTTCACGATTAACATAACGTTTCACCAAGTGATCAATGAGAAACAAGTATATGACAAATTAAAATTTTAATTTTACATTTGGAATTTTAAATGAAAATGTGAGTGTCATCCGATTCTTCTGCAAGACGCTCGATGTAGTAACATGAGGGTCACATCAACATTTTTATGATTTACGTTAAGGCATTTAGCCGCCCTTTTTTCATTGTTGGGGAAATGTGAGCCCCCGTTAATGGGGTGTACGTGGCCGGCCTCGTAAATACCTCGTTGATGGATGCCCAAAATTACCGCGAAGAAAGAGCACCCCTCATTTTTTTTCTTCTCCACACCCTTACACCCCAGCCTTCCGGAAAATTTATATGGAAACGGAAGGAGTTCCGCCAGTGCGAATTAAATATCGATCCGGAGACTTTTCCCGCGGTATTTTATTATTCATTACGGGATAATTCTAGAAACATTCCAGGAAAATTATCACCTGCCAGATTGTGTTCAAAATTTTCAAATCAAAACAATTGACACTTCCTCAGCTGGAGACAAAATGGCGACACTCGAAACTCGAATTGAAGGAATCGCAAAATTTGCAACTCGCAATTAAAAAAATTCTAGGAAAATCATCGCCTGTCAGATTGTGTTCAAAATTTTCAAATCAACTAAGAAATGATGTATTTTCGACATACTGCAAAACAATTGACAATTCCCCAGCTGGAGGCAAAATGGCGACACTCGAAACTCGAATTGGAGGAATTGCAAAATTTGCAACTCGCAATTAAAAAAATTATAGGAAAATCATCGCTTGTCAGATTGTGTTCAAAATTTTCAAATCAACTAAGAAATGATGTATTTTCGACACACTGCAAAAAAATTGTCAATTCCCTCCCCAGCTGCAGGCAAAATGGAGACACTCGAAACTCGAATTTGAGGAAGCGCGAAATTTGCAACTCACAATTAAAAAAATTCTAGGAAAATCATCGCTTGTCAGATTGCGTTCAAAATTTTCAAATCAACTTAGAAATGATGTATTTTCGACACACTGCAAAATAATTGGCAATTCCCCAGCTGGAGGCAAAATGGCGACACTCGAAACTCGAATTGGAGGAATTGCAAAATTTGCAACTCGCAATTAAAAAAATTCTAGGAAAATCATCGCTTGTCAGATTGCGTTCAAAATTTTCAAATCAACTTAGAAATGATGTATTTTCGACACACTGCAAAAAAATTGGCAATTCCCCAGCTGGAGGCAAAATGGCGACACTCGAAACTCGAATTGGAGGAATTGCAAAATTTGCAACTCGCAATTAAAAAAATTCTAGGAAAATCATCGCCTGTCAGATTGTGTTCAAAATTTTCAAATCAACTAAGAAATGATGTATTTTCGACACACTGCAAAAAAATTGGCAATTCCCCAGCTGGAGGGAAAATGGCGACACTCGAAACTCGAATTGGAGAAAGCGCGAAATTTGCAACTCGCAATTAAAAAAATTCTAGGAAAATCATCGCTTGTCAGATTGCGTTCAAAATTTTCAAATCAACTTAGAAATGATGTATTTTCGACACACTGCAAAAAAATTGGCAATTCCCCAGCTGGAGGCAAAATGGCGACACTCGAAACTCGAATTGGAGGAATTGCAAAATTTGCAACTCGCAATTAAAAAAATTCTAGGAAAATCATCGCTTGTCAGATTGTGTTCAAAATTTTCAAATCAACTAAGAAATGATGTATTTTCGACACACTGCAAAAAAATTGGCAATTCCCCAGCTGGAGGGAAAATGGCGACACTCGAAACTCGAATAGGAGAAAGCGCGAAATTTGCAACTCGCAATTAAAAAAATTCTAGGAAAATCATCGCTTGTCAGATTGCGTTCAAAATTTTCAAATCAACTTAGAAATGATGTATTTTCGACACACTGCAAAATAATTGGCAATTCCCCAGCTGGAGGCAAAATGGCGACACTCGAAACTCGAATTGGAGGAATTGCAAAATTTGCAACTCGCAATTAAAAAAATTCTAGGAAAATCATCGCTTGTCAGATTGCGTTCAAAATTTTCAAATCAACTTAGAAATGATGTATTTTCGACACACTGCAAAAAAATTGGCAATTCCCCAGCTGGAGGCAAAATGGCGACACTCGAAACTCGAATTGGAGGAATTGCAAAATTTGCAACTCGCAATTAAAAAAATTCTAGGAAAATCATCGCCTGTCAGATTGTGTTCAAAATTTTCAAATCAACTAAGAAATGATGTATTTTCGACACACTGCAAAAAAATTGGCAATTCCCCAGCTGGAGGGAAAATGGCGACACTCGAAACTCGAATTGGAGGAAGCGCGAAATTTGCAACTCGCAATTAAAAAAATTCTAGGAAAATCATCGCTTGTCAGATTGCGTTCAAAATTTTCAAATCAACTTAGAAATGATGTATTTTCGACACACTGCAAAAAAATTGGCAATTCCCCAGCTGGAGGCAAAATGGCGACACTCGAAACTCGAATTGGAGGAATTGCAAAATTTGCAACTCGCAATTAAAAAAATTCTAGGAAAATCATCGCCTGTCAGATTGTGTTCAAAATTTTCAAATCAACTAAGAAATGATGTATTTTCGACACACTGCAAAAAAATTGTCAATTCCCCAGCTGGAGGCAAAATGGCGACACTCGAAACTCGAATTGGAGGAATTGCAAAATTTGCAACTCGCAATTAAAAAAATTCTAGGAAAATCATCGCCTGTCAGATTGTGTTCAAAATTTTCAAATCAACTAAGAAATAATGTATTTTCGACATACTGCAAAACAATTGACAATTCCCCAGCTGGAGGCAAAATGGCGACACTCGAAACTCGAATTGGAGGAATTGCAAAATTTGCAACTCGCAATTAAAAAAATTCTAGGAAAATCATCGCCTGTCAGATTGTGTTCAAAATTTTCAAATCAACTAAGAAATAATGTATTTTCGACATACTGCAAAACAATTGGCAATTCCCCAGCTGGAGGGAAAATGGCGATACTCGAAACTCGAATTGGAGGAAGCGCGAAATTTGCAACTCGCAATTAAAAAAATTCTAGGAAAATCATCGCTTGTCAGATTGTGTTCAAAATTTTCAAATCAACTAAGAAATGATGTATTTTCGACACACTGCAAAAAAATTGGCAATTCCCCAGCTGGAGGCAAAATGGCGACACTCGAAACTCGAATTGGAGGAAGCGCGAAATTTGCAACTCGCAATTAAAAAAATTCTAGGAAAATCATCGCTTGCCAGATTGTGTTCAAAATTTTCAAATCAACTAAGAAATGATGTATTTTCGACACACTGCAAAAAAATTGTCAATTCCCCAGCTGGAGGCAAAATGGCGACACTCGAAACTCGAATTGGAGGAATTGCAAAATTTGCAACTCGCAATTAAAAAAATTCTAGGAAAATCATCGCCTGTCAGATTGTGTTCAAAATTTTCAAATCAACTAAGAAATAATGTATTTTCGACATACTGCAAAACAATTGACAATTCCCCAGCTGGAGGCAAAATGGCGACACTCGAAACTCGAATTGGAGGAATTGCAAAATTTGCAACTCGCAATTAAAAAAATTCTAGGAAAATCATCGCCTGTCAGATTGTGTTCAAAATTTTCAAATCAACTAAGAAATGATGTATTTTCGACACACTGCAAAAAAATTGTCAATTCCCCAGCTGGAGGCAAAATGGCGACACTCGAAACTCGAATTGGAGGAATTGCAAAATTTGCAACTCGCAATTAAAAAAATTCTAGGAAAATCATCGCCTGTCAGATTGTGTTCAAAATTTTCAAATCAACTAAGAAATAATGTATTTTCGACATACTGCAAAACAATTGACAATTCCCCAGCTGGAGGCAAAATGGCGACACTCGAAACTCGAATTGGAGGAATTGCAAAATTTGCAACTCGCAATTAAAAAAATTCTAGGAAAATCATCGCCTGTCAGATTGTGTTCAAAATTTTCAAATCAACTAAGAAATAATGTATTTTCGACATACTGCAAAACAATTGGCAATTCCCCAGCTGGAGGGAAAATGGCGATACTCGAAACTCGAATTGGAGGAAGCGCGAAATTTGCAACTCGCAATTAAAAAAATTCTAGGAAAATCATCGCTTGTCAGATTGTGTTCAAAATTTTCAAATCAACTAAGAAATGATGTATTTTCGACACACTGCAAAAAAATTGGCAATTCCCCAGCTGGAGGCAAAATGGCGACACTCGAAACTCGAATTGGAGGAAGCGCGAAATTTGCAACTCGCAATTAAAAAAATTCTAGGAAAATCATCGCTTGCCAGATTGTGTTCAAAATTTTCAAATCAACTAAGAAATGATGTATTTTCGACACACTGCAAAAAAATTGTCAATTCCCCAGCTGGAGGCAAAATGGCGACACTCGAAACTCGAATTGGAGGAAGCGCGAAATTTGCAACTCGCAATTAAAAAAATTCTAGGAAAATTATCACCAGTCGGATTGTGTTCAAAATTTTTAAATCAACTTATAAATAATGTCTTTTTGACATAATTTCAAATTTACCAAAATAAATTCAGTCCAAAAATTTAAATAAATATTTAAAAATCGAGAACACAACAATTTCGTATTATTGTATAATTTTAGATCATTAGATAATCCTTTCTGGGCATAACATAAGCTCTATACATCCGCCGATAAAAGATTACATCCACACAACTCACTCTTATACAGGGTTTGTCCGGAAAGTAATGAGTCTGATTTTTTTTTTAAATGAGGCTTATTACTTTCCGGACAAACCCTGTATCTTTAATATCTGATATAACAGTTACCGGGAGACCGCAGTTTAGACCCGAATCAACTTAATCGGTCCCATAATCGGTGCCGAGGAATCCCAACAAGGTGTCAACTTCCGAAGCCCCGTGTAAATGGGCCGCACTTGCCCCGATCGATACGTACACCCCCAGCCCACCCCACCCTCACCGGATCCAAGATAATGAAAAGTAGCAATGATCGGTCGATTAAAATCCAATTTCGGGGATGGCCGCGCTCGGATGTATTAACGAGGAATTGATCGGAAATTAATGAGGTCTGAAATTAAAATAGCGCCCTCTCGCAAGGCGAAACTAGATCTCTAGAGGGTGTCGGAGAATAATGCTCGATTGCGCGGAATTGATTTTACGAGAATAATTAAACAGATCTAAAAAAATAGAGGAGGAAAAATTATGTGCGTACTTTTACAGTTCGGACTTTTTCTAACAGATGGCGCTACCATACGCGTTTAAATAAATTTACATGGTGTAAATCAGAGTTTTGCGAGGAACATACATCGTTTTTACCCTTTACAGGGTGTTTTTTTTAACATATGATTATTAATGTCTATGTTTTATGTTATAATAATCACATCAACGCATTGCAATGTTCCCACTCTTGTACCAATTAATTATCTGTATTCTTTCTTCGGTGGTGTAATACATTTTTTTCGCATCTTATGAAATAATATAAACGTTGTTAAATCGTTTTTTATTGAGAAAGTTGTCCATTATTCGGCCAAATCATTTTCTCCAGAGGCGACGTCGATCAAATGCTAGCGGTTTCATTGCCCAACAGGTTTCAGCCAATCAAATGATAGCGGTTTCATTACCCAACAGGTGATCTCCAATCAAATGATAGCGGTTTCATTGCCCAACAGTTTGGTTGTTACTATGGTTACGATTCGTTTTTTGTCAGCAAACTGCCGCAATTTCCAAATAGAAATATTATTCGTTATAATTTAATACAAACAGAAAAATCTTTAGGTGATTATTTAATATGATGCGAAAAAGTATAGTATTTAACTCGTGACCAAGTTGGCCATTGCCACTCGTGTGAATTGCAACAGTCCCCTACGGCTTGTGTTGCAAACTTCACCCTCGTGGCAATGGCCAACTTTTTCACTCGTCTAATAATATACTATTATTAATAACACAATTTTGACAATTAAATAAAACCGAGTGTAAGTATGTTTGCCTACATTGTCAATACATTGCAATGCGTTTTGATGTGATTATTATAACATAGAACATAGACATTAACAATCATATGTTCTGAGTTACAAAAAGACCCTGTATACTCATGGAACAGGAATACCGTATAACTTACGTGTACCGAAAGTGTGTCCAACATATGTGCGACAAAGATAGATATACAGGGTGGGGCACCGCATACGACGCGGTCATTTTAAGGAAAACCATGCAACTTCGTGTTATTTTTTTTAAATGGACACATGTAGGATAGCACAATTTAAAATTATTACGAGATATACAGGGTGTCCCACAAAAAAGATACACATCCAAGTTATGTTTTTTTTAATGGAATACCCTGTATTTTTTGTCATTTTTGAAATCTAGGGAACAAATAAAGGTGAGTTACTTCAATATTCCCTATACCTATCGTTTACCGTTTTCAAAATATTTAAAGATTTGTTAAAATGAAGGGCACAGTTGAAATTTTATATTTACCCCAGTGATTGACTTTGAACCATTACAATCATTTCTATTGTTTGGTTGAAGGTTCGAACTACAGCGCCAACTATGCTTTAGTACAAATAAATATACAGGGTGATAAAGAAACATGGTAGAAAATCTTAACTTATAAAGTTGAAAAACTTCGTTTTTTCAAATGGCACACCCTGTATTTAGTAACATATTCCACTTAGAATACAATTCTCTTTCAGATTGTATTGGGGTTCTCTGTTCCTAATGTCAATAGTTTTCTTGTTTTTGGCAATTTTCATATCCATAATTATTATTACAATCTGACAGATAATTGGATTGTACGTGATAATACGTTACTAAATACAGGGTGTGCCATTTGAAAAAATGAAGTTATTCAACTTTATAAGTTAAGATTTTCTACCACGTTTTTGTTATCACCCTGTATATTTTTTTATACTAAATCATGGTTGGCGCTGTAGTTCGAACCTTCAACCAAACAATAGAAATGATTGTAATGATTCAACGTCAATCACTGAGGCAAATATAAAATTTCACCCGTACCATGCATTTCAACAAATCTTTAAATATTTCCAAAACGGTAAACGATAGGTATAGGGAATATTGAAGTAACTCACCTTTATTTGTTTCCTAGAATTCAAAAATGACAAAAAATACTGGGTGTTCCATTTAAAAAAAAACATGTGTATCTTTTTTGTGGGACACCCTGTATATCTCGTAATAATTTTAAATTGTGCATAGAACTATCCTACATGTATCCATTTAAAAAATAACACGAAGTTGCATGGTTTTTCTTAAAATAACCGCGTCGTATGCGGTACCCCACCCTGTATATCTATCTTTGTCGCACATACTACCGTGGACAAAAAAAATGACACCCCTAATTTTATTAATGTAAATATGACTTTTCATTTGACAAATCGGCAAATGTCAATCTAAGCTCTGGCACAAAATCAAAGCATGTTGGGAGGCAATACCTTTTTAGATTTACTGTATTGCTAGTTATAACTGTCACTGTCAAATATTAAGGTTACATAAGTCAAATTCACAACACTAAAAAATAAGAAATAATAGACACATGACAAATTAGGGGTGTCATTTTTTTTGTCCACGGTAGTATGTTGGACACACTTTCGGTATCTTTTTTGTGGGACACCCTGTATATCTCGTAATAATTTTAAATTGTGCATAGAACTATCCTACATCTATCCATTTAAAAAAAAATAACACGAAGTTGTATAGATTTCCCTAAAATGACCGCGTCGTATGCGGTGCCCCACCCTGTATAATTTCTTTTGTTCGCTATGCGCATGTCCCCAATCGCGCGAAATCCCCATAAGAGTCCATGAGTGTGAGAGAGAACTTCTTGTGTTGAAAGAGTGGGATGCAGATAATGTGTGGACAGTGCTACCAACTCAATTCTTATCAGACACACAAATGGACACGCAACTCACACATTCATAATAACCTGAGTGCGTCAGCCGCGCATGAGCATTTCGAGCAAAAAAAAAAATAGAATGAGACATCTGCATCTCACTTTTTGGACACAATTCTATGTTTTGTATTCCTGTTCCATGAGTATACAGGGTGTTTCAGAGCTCTGGGAACGGTCAACTACGTGCTTATTTTTCAAAATTTCGAAAAATGTTTTATACAAAAGTTGTGTATAATAGTGAGCTGCACGTCCTGAAAATATTTAAATTTATACAGGGTGTCTCATAACAAAGTTACAGACCAAACTTATGTTTTTTTTTAAATGGAACACCCTGTATTTTTCGTCATTTTTGAATTATATGGAGCAAATAAAGGTGAGTTACTTCAATACTCCCTATACCTATTGTTCGAAATATTTGAAGATTTGTTGAAATGCATGGTCTGGATGAAATTTTATTTTTGCCATAGTGATCGACGTTGAACGATTAAAATCATTTCTATTATTTGCTTGAAGGTTCGAACTATAGACCCAACCATGATTTCATACAAAAAATTATACAGGGTGATAAAAAAATGCGGTAGAAAAACCGAACCTATAAAGTTGAATAACGTTTTTTCAAATGGCACACCCTGTATTTAGTAACGTATTCTCAAGTAGAATCCAATTATCTTTCAGATTATAATAATTATTCCTGATATGATAATCGCCGAATACAAGAAAACTATTGAGATTAGGAACATGGAACCCTTATACAATTTGATAGATAATTGGATTCTACTTAAGAATACGTTACTAAATACAGGGTGTGCCATTTGAAAAAACGAAGTTATTCAACTTTATAAGTTGGATTTTTCTACCGCATTTTTTTATCACCCTGTATAATTTTTTGTATGAAATCATGGTTGGCTGTATAATTCGAACCTTCAAGCAAATAATTGAAATGATTTTAATCGTTCAACGTTAATCACTGGGGCAAAAATAAAATTTCACCCAGACCATGCATTTCAACAAATCTTCAAATATTTCGAAAACGGCAAACAATAGGTATAGGGAGTTTTGACGTAACTCACCTTTATTTGCTCCATGTAATTCAAAAATGACAAAAAATACAGGGTGTTCCATTAAAAAAAAAACATAAGTTTGGTCTGTAACTTTGCTATGAGACACCCTGTATAAATTTAAATATTTTTAGGGCGTGCAGCCCATTATTATACACAACTTTTGTATAAAACATTTTTCGAAATTTTGAAAAATAAGCGCGTGATTGACCGTTCCCAGAGCTCTGAAACACCCTGTATATGTTGTTGACTGTCTGTTTGCGAAAAGCTTTTGGAAAAATTTCGTACACCGGAAGTGGGTGTTTACCTTAACCGTTTTTTTCTTTTTTCCAATAATTTTTTAAATATAGAAAATATTACGTTTTTACCAGTGACGGCTTGCGGATTTTTTTTTCTGGTACGGCCGAGGTAGCAGAGGGGGTAATACAGATATCTGCAACCGACCCTACCTATCTGTATTGATAGAGTCTTCAAATGCCAAAAACAGGCTATTAGAATTATACAAAATTTAAAATATCGTCAGTCTTGTCGCAATGAATTTAAGAAAAATTGTATACTAACCGCAACAGCACTCTACATTTACGAAACTCTCATATTCCATTTTAACAATAGGCTAATATTTGATGAATTCTCGCAAAAACATTCATATAACACAAGACATGTTAAAAACTATGCATTACCAGTGCACAGGCTCAGCGTTTACTCCAAAAGCCCACTGTACACTGCTATGAAATTATTTAATCAACTGCCTATGGAATATAAAAATATAACCAATATTAAATTATTTAAAAGCGCCCTATTTACTTATTTATGTAACATTGAACCATATTGTGTAGATGATTTTCTTAATTATTAACTGTTCTTCTATATTTAGATTGTAGTAAATT
This sequence comes from Ocypus olens, assembly GCA_910593695.2. NCBI lineage: Eukaryota > Metazoa > Arthropoda > Insecta > Coleoptera > Staphylinidae > Ocypus > Ocypus olens. Next base: position 2,509,497 of record OU343048.1, read on the forward strand.
GTACTCTTGACCTTTTTCGTATTTTGTACAACGATGTATGTATAATTTAGGAAATAAATGTATTATTATTATTATTATTATTGCCACCTCTGCTACCTCGGCCGTACCAGAAAAAAAAATCCGCAAGCCGTCACTGGTAAAAACGTAATATTTTCTATATTTAAAAAATTATTGGAAAAGAAAAAAACGGTTGCAGAGATCTGTATTACCACCTCTGCTACCTCGGCCGTAACAGAAAAAAAAATCCGCAAGCCGTCACTGGTAAAAACTAATAAGCGTAATATTTTCCATATTTAAAAAATTATTTGAAAAAACAAAAACTGTTAAGGTAAACACCGAAATTTTTCCAAAAGCTTCCAAAAAGATTCCAAAAACCGCGAGCCGTCCCTGGTTTTTACAACTCTATCCGTAAAACGAACGCGGTGATTTTTCTTTGACCTTGAAACTGCATCAATCGGTTTGAAATTTTCTTACCTTGGGGTCATAGTACGTCCATCTCTCGTAAGGCGCCACCACCGTGCTGTCCCTCCTGTACGTCGCCGTCCAATTGAACAAGTCGGCGTATTTAATGTTCTGCGTATGGTACGGACACTCGAGGAAGTACAGCATCCAGATCTGACTGATAGGCCTGATGACTCCCGGATGCGTGAAGTGGTCCTTGTAGATGACGGCGTCCGCATCGTCCGCGCGCTCCTTGTCGTCCGTCAAGGAGCACCTGTTGATCGGACAGCCGTGGAAGGCGACCGTTCCCGGCCTCTTGTCCCACTGTCCCAATCCGTTGTAGGCTAGGATTACTTTTTCCTCACTGTCGTACCCTGAAATCAACAAAAAATAAATCATCAGAATAACTTACCATTTGAAGGAATCGGAGTGCCAAGCGGGAATCATTGCAAAAAGTTAAAAGTTGGGTTATGTTTTAAGGAGGAAATTTATTTGGATTTTATGTAATCATGGTGATGGTTGTGACCGTTACTACGTGGTAATTCATTATAAAATCACTGAATAAAACACTTTCTATGTTTTTTACCACAATTTATTTGATGTATGTACCAATATTTCATATACATACATATCACGACTTAAGTTTCGACGTTTTACTGTCCTTATCAAGGATTTTATGTAGTTTTTTTTGTGTAGTTTGGACATTTTAATTGCAATGACAGAGCCTCCGTGGTTTTAGAATCAGGTTCGCGGGTTTTTTTCTGGTACGGCCGAGGAACAAGAGGTGGTAATACAGATAGGTAGGGTCAGTTGCAGTGACCGCACCCATCTGTATTACCACCTCTTGTTCCTCGGTCGTACCAGAAAAAAACCCGCGAACTGTTCCTGAATCAGATCATCGACGCGGACATGTCGTAAACTTACCAAAACCGAGTTTCATTAAAATTTACTGACGATGGTTTAATTGTAATTTAAAAAGATGAAACAATCTCCAGAACTATTAAAATTGTTCTTACTTCATTTGTAATCCAGCGCCACAACCAGATGTACTTCTAGGCTAAGCACATACCGCTAACAGCCCAAGTTGCGCCTGCGTGCAGAACTTCCCCGGTTACCATTTTCGAGACTAAGAGCCGCTTTTACAATAGTCGGTTAAATTAAGGTTAACACTATCTCCGGACTAAATGCGAAAATACGCTTTTACAATGCCTAGTTAAAGCAGGGTTAGTGTTAAGAAGCAGATAATTCGCAGTTATCTAATCCGGTGCTTGGAGCAGCAGATAAATCTCGGTTAACTCGCAGGCAATGCGCACAGCAAGCACACGCACTATACCGGCATTATAGCGATCTGCAATCGGGATTACATACAGGAGCCGTTAGAGGGCGACAAACTAGTTTCTAAAAAACATGCATTCTGTCATATTTCTAGGTGGACTATTGAAAAGAAGCTCGAGGGGGTCAAGGGTCGCATCAATGATTACAAACACAACTTTCTACCTTTCCGCAAGCAAAACAAAAAATGTCAATTCTATAAACTACGCAACCGCATGTATCCGCAATGCTGCCAACGTTGGCGTTTCGGGAGAAAATCCACAGAACACATACCTTCTATAGAAAATCTATCTAAGCGTTTGTAAAAGGCAGCGTGCGTTAACTGAGAGATAAACCATGGGATTTGTTAAAGAGGGTATAAGTTAACCATCATTTATCCGACGATTGTAAAAGCGGCCCTAAATTGGAGGTTATGCCCTCCTTACTCTGAATGGATTCAATTATTTTCATCACATCTGTCAAAAAAATTCCTGCGATGCAAACCTTATCTCGTCGTGTACAGCTGTGTCGGACACGATAATCGCGACCAGAGCCCTGCAGAAGCGGGTTTTTGAAAGCCCGGCCCGGCCCGGCCCGACAGTGAAAATTTAAAACCCGGCCCGGCCCGGCCCGTTGCAACGAAAATGTGTTGCGGGCCCGGCCCGGCCCGGCCCGGAGCTGAATATTCAAAGCCCGGCCCGGCCCGGCCCGTCTCCGAAAAATGTTGAATTAAATTAATAAAATTACTGGACCTATGTATTCCTTAAAATTCCAAAAATACATGTTAATTCATGTTAATAACATTTTTTTCAATTCACTTAGTTGTTGCTTTCCAAATTATAATAAAATTAAATTCATCCAAGCCCGGCCCGGCCCGGCCCGGGTTAAATTATCCATCGGAAAGCCCGGCCCGGCCCGGCCCGGAGTTTGAAAAATACGGTACGGCCCGGCCCGGCCCGATGTCGGGCCGGGCCGGGCTTTCCGGGCCGGGCCAAAGCCCGGCCCATGCAGGCCTCTGATCGCGACCTCTCTCGTACTTGCGAGAAAACACATTTTATATATTATCGCATTTAAATTAAAATTTTTTCTTTGGTTATTAATAATTAAATCGGACGTATTTATTCTTCCTCGAGGGCGCTTTGTCTTGTCCGCGATGAAAAATCGAGTGCGCCTTTAATGAGAGCAATAATTAATGGGCTTCCTCGTAATCTGCTTAATTAAAACTTTCATCTTTCGAATTTCGCGACGGGGCCGGTAATGAAGGGGCGCATAATTCCTCCCGCTCTGAGGCGTCTCGATCGTAAACCATCCCCAGGGTGGGTTAATTAGGGCGTTAATTAATTACCGGCGCTCCTTAAAATTCGAATTATCATTTCATCATTAAAAATCTACCGGCGAGAAGATGCAATAGATAAATTTTACGCAAATAATTTTACACATTGAATTTTTTATTCAAATTATTCCGGCGAGAAGATGTAATAGATAAATTTTACACATTGAATTTTTTATTCAAATTATTTTTAAATAAATAATTGTGGAGGCTTTCACTTCGTGATATATTTTGAATAATTCAAATAAAAACAAATAACTAGTGAATAAAGTGATACCAACAAAGTTATTCGTTTTTATTTGAATTAAATTATTTTTACACCCACAGTGGATTTCACGAATTAACATAACACTGGGATAATATTTTCGGTTGTGTAAACGATCTTTCAAATAGTAAACAGAATGCATAAAATATTGTTCGCCCATCAGAACACCTACAGACCGGTTTCGACCTTTCAGGTCTCATCAGTGTAGTTAGTTGCTGATGGGGAAACGGAGATTACTATCGGAATATAAGAGAGAGACCTGAAAGGTCGAAACCGGTCCGTAGGTGTTCTGATGGGGGAACAATATTTAATGTTCACATTAATATTGTTATATCTGCCGCCGCTGGCAATGTCCATATCTTGTCGGTGTTAAAGCCACCCGGATTTGGTTCAGTACAGCATTCAGGCAATAGATTCCGCCACTTTGGCGTTTCTAGAATGCATAATTTGAGGTTGGGTTTTTCGAGTATGAAAATTAATATTTATTCTTTCACAATATTTATTAACTAAGTATTTTCTACATTGATGTATCTTTACCTTAAATCCTCTTCTGAGGCTCCATTTCTAATTTTCTAATTTCAACAGTAACGTTTCAAAAATATATACGGTGACTAACAGTGACAGACAATACGCATAAAGAACGTTTACACAGCTGAAAATATAATACCTGGCTTAAATAAATGTTTGTGAAATCCACCGATTGAGAGTCATAATTTTTTTATTCAAATTATTTATACAGAATTCATGTCGATTGTTGGAACCTTTGTTGTACTCGCAAGTATTGATTTTGGTGTAATTGTTGTATATCAGTATTCTATTCCATTTATCATAGCGTGGAGCGAGCGGCAGACACGGAAGGAATTTAAATTCTGAAGCTTGCCCCGGATAATTTAATGTTGGACGGAGGGAACGGCAGAATAGCCAAAGGGCGGAAAATTTTACGAGTTTACCGAAATTACATTTTCCTTGAACTTTATGGTCGCGAGAGTATTTTTGGAAATAATTGTATTTCTAATTGGAAACCAATTTATTTAATACAAAATAGTGCCACAAGATCGAATACCTTTATCGTCTCTTGATTATTTTTCAATTTATGTTGGTAGCAACATCGAAATTTACATGTGACTATTTAAGGTTACATTTCTGTCAAATACGTTAATAATAGAAAACTATTACAATAAATCCGTCAAATACGTTAATAATAGAAAACTGTTACAGTAAATGTTCCTCCATAAACACTTGCGCCATTTTGAAAGTAACTTTCCGGAAGAAAGACTTTGTGTTCAATTTCTATTCAGTAAAACTGATTCTATCAAAACTGACATGTACTGCCAACATATCGTGTGAGCCACAAAATTTTGTTTCAGGGTTGGCTGTGAGATAAATGAGGTACGTCATGAGACTAGATTAGTTCAATTGAATTAGATTTAAAAAATGAATTAATCTCAGACATGTCTGCTATGTTTCTCTCTCTCTCAGGCATGGCCAACCAGAAACAAAATTCTGTGGCTCACACGTTATGTTTACGAAAACGATAATTCAATGGCCATCTAGAGCAGTGATGGCGGTTTTTTTTAATGGTTAAAATACTGTTCATCAATTTTTTTTATACCAGCCCCTCGGTTACTAAGTCAGTGGCGTCTCTTAGAAAGAGGGGTATGGTGGTAAAAAGGGAACAATAATTTCATAGCCTTCCAGAATCTTTTTGAGAAGTGGGTAAAATAGAGTTCATCATTTTTTTTAATACTAGCGCGTGGCTTATTAAGTCAGTGGCGTTTCTTAGAAAGGGGGTATGGTGGTAAAAAGGGAACAATAATTTCATAGCCTACTAGAACCTTTTTGAGAAGTGGGTAAAATAGAATTCATCATTTTTTTAATACTAACGCGTGGGTTATTAAGTCAGTAGCGTTTCTTAGAAAGGGGGTGAGGTGGTAAAAAGGGTGCCGATCATTTTCAAACATTGAAAATTTGTTAACAGAAAAACTTTTGGTTCTCGTTTTTAAGATCCCCTAAAAAGGTTTACGTTTCCTTTAAGTGCTTACACCACTGTTGAAATCTGGCGCAACATAGGGATTTTCGGCATTTAAACGACCTCTATAACGCTGTATATAGCAATTGTTTTTATCAACAAAATAATCACAATTTTCCATAAATTTGCACCATGTTGGCATGAAATATCGCAAAAGCTATTGGCGGAATATATTGCAATTTTTCACTAAATCATTCGTAAATAATTATTGAGTGATATTGGGAAGTTTCAATTGAGTAGCAATTGTTTTTTATATTTTTTTTTCGCGTCAACAAAATGATTACAATTTTTAATAAATTGACATCGTGTTTTTCATGAAATAGCGCAAACACTATTGACGAAATGTATTGTAATTTTTCATCAAATCATTCTTGAATTAACATTGAGTGATCTTGAGAAGTTTCAAGTGGATATCAATTGTTTTTATATTTTTTTTTCGCGTCAACAAAATGATTACAATTTTTCATAAATTAACATCGAGTTTGCATGAAATATCGCAAAAGCTATTGATGGAATGTGTTGTAATTTTTCACCAAATCATTCTTGAAATAATATTGATTGATATTGAGAAGTTTCAATTGAGTAGCAATTGTTTTTATTTTTTTTTTCGCGTCAACGAAATGATTACATTTTTTCATAAATTTATATCATGGTTGCATGACTAAATCACTAATCTAAAAATCACTAAATCCTCGCTGAATTAAGATTGAGTAATTTTGAGAAGTTTAAAGTGAATAGCAATTGTTTTTATATTTTTTTACGCGTCGACAAAATGATTACAATTTTTCATAAATTAACACCGTGTTTGCATGACATATCGTAAAAGATACTGATGAAATTTTTTACAAAACCAATCTTGAATTAATATAGAGTGGTATTGAGAAGTTTCAAGTGGGTAGCAATTGTTTTTAAATTTTTTTTTCGCGTCAACAAAAATATTACAATTTTTCATAAATTGACATCGTGTTTTGCATGAAATATCGGTGAAGCTATTGACGAAATGTATTGTAATTTTTCATCAAATCATTCTTGAATTAACATTGAGTGATTTTGAGAAGTTTCAAGTGGATAGCAATTGTTTTTATATTTTTTTCGCGTCGACAAAATTATTACAATTTTTCATAAATTTATATCATGGTTGCACGACTAAATCACTAAACTAAAAATCACTAAATCATTCCTAAATTAAAATTGAGTAATTTTGAGAAGTTTAAAGTGAATAGCAATTGTTTTTATATTTTTTTACGCGTCAACAAAATGATTACAATTTTTCATAAACTGACATCGTGTTTTGCATGAAATATCGGCGAAGCTATTGACGAAATGTATTGTAATTTTTCACCAAATCATTCTTGAATTAACATTGAGTGATATTGAGAAGTTTCAAGTGAATATCACTTGTTTTTATATATTTTTTTCGCGTCAACAAAATGATTACAATTTTTCATAAACTGACATCGCGTTTTGCATGAAATATCGGCGAAGCTATTGACGAAATGTATTGTAATTTTTCACCAAATCATTCTTGAATTAACATTGAGTGATTTTGAGAAGTTTCAAGTAGAAATCAATTGTTTTTATATATTTTTTTCGCGTCAACAAAATGATTACAATTTTTCATAAACTGACATCGTGTTTTGCATGAAATATCGGCGAAGCTATTGACGAAATGTATTGTAATTTTTCACCAAATCATTCTTGAATTAACATTGAGTGATTTTGAGAAGTTTCAAGTGAATATTAATTGTTTTTATATATTTTTTTCGCGCCAACAAAATGATTACAATTTTTCGTAAATTGACATCGTGTTTTGCATGAAATAGCACAAACGCTATTGACGAAATGTGTTGTAATTTTTCACCAAATCATTCCTGAATTAATATTGAATGATTTTGAGAAATTTCAAGTGAATATCAATTGTTTTTATATTTTTTTTTTCGCGTCAACAAAAATATTACAATTTTTCATAAATTTTCACCGTGTTTGCATGAAATATCGGCGAAGCTATTAAGGGAATGTGTTGTAATTTTTCACCAAATCATTCTTGAATTAACATTGAGTGATTTTGAGAAGTTTCAAGTGAATATCAATTGTTTTTATATTTTTTTTTTCCCGCCAACAAAATGATTACAATTTTTCATAAACTGACATCGTGTTTTGCATGAAATATCGGCGAAGCTATTGACGAAATGTATTGTAATTTTTTACCAAATCCTTCTTGAATTAACATTGAGTGATTTTGAGAAGTTTCAAGTGAATATCAATTGTCTTTATATTTTTTTTTCGCGTCAACAAAAATATTACAATTTTTCATAAATTTACACCGTTTGCATGAAATATCGGCGAAGCTATTAACGAAATGTATTGTAATTTTTCACTAAATCATTCTTGAATTAACATTGAGTGATTTTGAGAAGTTTCAAGTAGACAGCAATTGTTTTTATATTTTTTTTGAGTCAACAAAATTGTTACAATTTTTCATAAATTAACATCGCGTTTACATGAAATATCATAAAAACTATTGGCGGAATGTGTTGTAATTTTTCACCAAATCATTCTTGAATTAACATTGAGTGATATTGAGAAGTTTCAAGTGAATATCACTTGATTTTATATATTTTTTTCGCGTCAATAAAAAATCCAAATTTTCATTAATTAATAGTGTCTTTGCATAAAGTACTTTTCTATATTTTCGATTGTCCGTTATCTCTTTTATGACACAAAAAATAAGTCATAGGTTCGCCACCACTGCTCTAGAGGATAAAAGAATTTGATCATGTCGATGGTGAATTGGTAAAAGGGCGAACAGACCATTTTTTTGTCAAAATTGAGTTTTTGTTTGGGTCGTACTCCCTCTTCGTTAATGATTACAATATAAAAATTGGCCAATGGTTATTATACTAAGGCCAGGCGGTAGCCAAATATGAATTAAAAAAAAATATATAAAAATAATTACGGTGACACATTACTTATTTAATTAATTATCAATTAAAACGTAAAATAATTTGTGGGCGTATGTTCAGATAATTTGGTCAAAAGGGCGAATATCTAGCTGAAACACAGTAAAAGGATGAAGATCCCACTGCATCTATGATCCTAATCTCAACCACTGCGCCAAAATTAGATTTAATAGTTTTCCGGCATTTCCTGACGATTTAAGGACTATCCACGAAAAAAAGTAATTTTGCGTTCTCACAAAAATTTTTAATGGACAAATAGTGTTCAGAATGGTTTGCGGACATGAAAAAAAAGCAAAAATTAATTTTTGAAGCAAAATAAAATTTAATCCACGAAAGAAGTAATTTTGCGCATTTCGGTTCCTGTAACTCTCACAACGTTTTAAACTTGTATTTTAGATTTGTTATGTTGATAAAACTGGTTTCTTATCTATTCAGCAGTTTTCTTTGGATTCCTACCAATTTGTTCTGATAAGCCTATTGTATCAGTTTTTACTCAAAGTTTTGTAGACACAAGTTAAAGAATTTGAAGAAGATCACAGCAGTAGTAACACGATTTTATTAGGGCTATCGACCTGTCGGTCTTTCTGCTCCAATAGTTCATATTATTAAGAAAACCGTTAATTGATACATTTTATTTTAACACATTGGCTGCCAACAAGTTTTTTTGTAAAATGTCAAAAAAAGTTTTCTTTGTTTTTAAGTTTTATTTTATAAAATGAGTAAGAATATGCTTATTTAATTTAACTCGTGACTGACAGCACTAAATAGTAAGTTTAAAGTAGCTACTCACTGTCAGTCACCGGTGACTGACAAAGCAGTCAATGTGTTAATATAATCGATTCAATCTCGCTTCGTAAAAACATGTGCATAATTGTTGTCTGAACAACCCGGTAGTTAATTAAACTAAACACTCTCTAATTAATTAGCAATTAACCGACGAAAGCCGTCGCAGCCCTCCCTCTAACGTCAGCTCAATTCACTCAGAATAGTGTGGAATCATAAACGAACAAGTAAGGCATACACGATTTACCTATTTCATTAAAACGCAAGCCCGTGCGACACGAGATACAAACGAAGATAATAGAGTTGAATGAATAGTTTCATTATGGAAGTGTACATAATTCAGATCTGGCAAGCTCACACCGTTACGAATAAAACAATCAGCCTTGGATATCGCAATTGTCAAAATACTGTAAACTTAACCACAAACGTGATAAGAAAACGTAAGTTCTTTGCGTTCATTATTTGATTTGTTTATTTTGTCTGGTCGCGAAGAAAATCAATGACGGTTCGTTTTTTCTGGTACGGCCAACGAATACTTTTGTGACTGGGCACGTTTATCATAAATTTCCCGGTTGCGTTTGAACATGGGGCAACTGGGCAAAATGTTATCTCCAGTGTTCAACACATTTAAGGTGTGAGTCACTGATTTTTTTTGCTGAGATAGAGAAACGTAGCAGTCATGTCCGAGATTATTCTTTCTTTTTAATTCAACTGAATTAATCTAGTCTTCCATGACGTGAACTGTCATTTTAAAAACAAACTGACAAGTCGAGACAATTTGTGTTATTCATGAACATGGTGGGTTACAATTTTTGATTTTCTCCAACTAACCCTTTTTTCAATAGTTCGAACAGCCTGCGGGCTAAATGTACCAACTTTTAATATTCGGCGACATTCCTAATTTATCTCACAGCCAACTACTATTACCTTCATAATTATCAGGTATGTACAGGAGCTGGTTGACGATTCTGTCGCCGGGATCTTCATACTCGAAGAGCTTGTGCTGCTCGTAGGTCTTCTCCGGGTATTCCGTGCCGCCGGAGAGGAACCAGTGCTTGGCGACGTGCTTCCGCGGCGGTTCCCGCTCCGTCTGAGGGTGGACCTGCTGCTGTTCGAAATCGGCGGACTGCGACGGTTCGTGATCGGAGAGCAGCGGCGAGGACGACGGCGCCAGTTGAGGGTTGAGTAGGAGGCTGTGGTGGTGGTAGATCGCTAGCAACAGAAGAACGCCTCCGCAACACACTAGACACAGGAAGAACCTGCGAACTGAGAGACGCGGAGGCATCACTACAAGCCCATTATCTGAAACAAGAACGATTATATAGAGTAAACGTAAAGGTAAGAGGCGGCTTCTCCATGTCACAAGGGGGCAGTGACGGCTCGCGGGGTGACTCCTGGTACGGCCGAAGTAGTAGAGTGGTATTGACACCTCTGCTACCTCGGCCGTATCATGAATCATCCCGGGAGATGTCACTGCAAGGTGTCACAGAAAACAGGCATATGATAGCACCAAATATTTTACTATTATTATGCGTTGGTGCAGGTTAGAGTAATAATAATAATAACAATAAAGTTTATTTACGGTAACCACCTTTGTATTGTGATAACATAACATACAAAATATACCGGGTGTGGCACTTAAGACGCCTCGGACCATAGCTCCTTTACGATAAAAGCTATCGAAAAAAATCTAAGAACAAAGTGGTGCATAGTTACCGTCGCTATCTTTCAAAAATATTTTTAATCATCAGTGGCGTGCCGTACTCCAGTGGCGTACCAAACTTATGTTTTTTTAAATGGAATGCCCTATTTTTTATTGCAGATTTGGAAAGTGCTCGACGAGTACTTATTTTTTTATCTAACATGTTATACCCTTCACTTTAGCGGTTTCGCTGTTATAACCCCTTCTTTCAAAATTGCGCCCCATTTTTGAGATTTTTTTGTAGAGAAACTAATTGACGCCGGCGCCTAAATTTTGAATTGAGGTACAGGTTAAGACCTCGTATACCTTCACATAATTTTTTTTCGGGTAATTTATGGAAAAAAAATAATTTTTGGTTGATCTTCGCATGTTGTCATTTTTTCCGAAAATTTCAAATGGCACCCCCCTAAAAAAATTACGGCGTTGTACAGCCAAAACTCTAAATTTTTCATTGGTGTAAAAAAAAATACAGATTGCATAACAAAATTTCGGAGAAAAAAGGAATTTCATCGCAAATGTCGGGAAACGTTTTCCATTCCCAAGTGTGCCATGAGAAAACAAATACACAAATACGGTCAACATAATAGTATGTACCTATTTATTCAACATGATATGAAAAATGCAGATAAAGAAAACTAAATGTTCGAAATGACGACCTTCCTGCTAGAGGCATAACCGCAACTTCGACTCACTGGCTCTAGACACTGCCCTAAGGACTTCTGGTGATATACCGCGGAAAGCCGCGCGGATTCTCTCCCTCATATCCTCGACAGTAGTTGGTACCGTCCTGTAAACCTTGTCTTTGATATGGCCCCAAAGGAAGAAGTCAAGGTGTGAGGTCTGGTGATCTTGGCGGCCACCTCACAGGACCCCCACGACCAATCCAGGAGTCCGGAAACGTTTCATCGAGAAATTCCCGAACGACACAGCTATTATGTGCAGGAGCTCCACCGTGCTGGAAAACTATCTGTCGAAGAGAGGCTAGAGGGACATTTTCCAAGAGATCATCCAAGTCGTCGCGAAGGAACCTCAAATAACTGTTGCCGTTCAGGTGCCCCTCGATGAAATAAGGACCCAAAAGGTGTTCTCCAAGTATGCCTCCCCAAACATTCAGCGATTATCTTTGCTGGTGGTTTATCATTCGCATGGCTTGTGGGTTTTCATCGGCGTAATAATGGTAGTTGTGGCGATTGACATGCCCATTTATATGGAATGTTGCTTCATCAGAAAATAATACGCGCATAAGAAATGATTGCTCCTGCTCAATTTTGTTGATAGCCCACATGCAGAAATTTTGCCTTGCATGAAAATCTTGAGGTTGCAATTCTTGGTGCAGTTGAATCTTAAATGGATGGAATTTGTACTTTTTAAGAACACGATGTACGGATCGCGTTGAAATATCGTGATTCCTACTAATATCACGGATACTGGTATGAGGATCTTCAATAACTGCCTCCAGAACCTGCAGTTCATTATTTTCGGTAATAACTGCCTTCTTTCTAACTCTCCTTGGCCGTTTCACACTTCCCGTAGTAGTAAATCTCTCCAACACTTTTTGAAACGCACGTTCATTTGGATGTGCCCTGTGCGGATATCTCGCAGCGTACACTCGTGATGCCAAGAAACAATTCTTGTTACATTCTCCAAGAATAAATATCATGTCAACCATTTCCTCTTGAGTTCGGAACATTTTTAGAACGTTTATCAAAAATGACTTATGGCTGCTACTGACGTCTAATAATTTACTTTGACAATTACCAATCTTTTGTTTTCTCATGGCACACTTGGGAACGGAAAACGTTTCCCGACATTTGCGATGAAATTCCTTTTTTTCTCCGAAATTTTGTTATGCAATGTGTAATTTTTTTTACACCAATGAAAAATTTAGAGTTTTGGCTGTACAACGCCGTAATTTTTTTAGGGGGGTGCCATTTGAAATTTTCGGAAAAAATGACAACATGCGAAGATCAATCAAAAATTATTTTTTTTCCATAAATTACCCGAAAAAAAATTATGTGAAGGTATACGAGGTCTTAACCTGTACCTCAATTCAAAATTTAGGCGCCGGCGTCAATTAGTTTCTCTACAAAAAAATCTCAAAAATGGGGCGCAATTTTGAAAGAAGGGGTTATAACAGCGAAACCGCTAAAGTGAAGGGTATAACATGTTAGATAAAAAAATAAGTACTCGTCGAGCACTTTCCAAATCTGCAATAAAAAATAGGGCATTCCATTTAAAAAAACATAAGTTTGGTACGCCACTGGAGTACGGCACGCCACTGAGGATTAAAAATATTTTTGAAACATAGCGACGGTAACTATGCACCACTTTGTTCTTAGATTTTTTTCGATAGCTTTTATCGTAAAGGAGCTATGGTCCGAGGCGTCTTAAGTGCCACACCCGGTATAATAACAAAATAAAGTATGCCAAACATTTCAACTAAGTGAGTACATCCTTTACAAAGAAACAACATATAAATGGTAGACATCAAAATTGACGTGCCACCTCGGCCGTACCATGAGTCATCCCGGGAGCCCTCGCTGCATGGTGTCACAGTAAACAGGCATATAATAGCACCAAATGTTATTATTATTATTATTATGCGTTGGTGCAGGTGAGCCTCCTTTTAGTACGTTTTCGCTCTAATATGTTAAGACCAATTGGGAATTTACAACACGGTCTCGCTCTAACACGATCAGACATTTGCGGAAACCGTCGTGTAACATTGCACTTCTACCTACTTTTAACGCATGAATTCATTTAGAAATCACTCTATTACACACCATGTGTACAATACTGACAACGTACAGAAATATAATACACATCGTCGCGAATCTTGTGTTTTTTTTTGTTTTGTTTTTTTTTACTTCGGCTTAAGCCATTCAGCCACGCTATATTAGGAGTATCTTGTGTTCATGAATCGTAAAATAGTAATAATGTAGAATCGTGTATTATTCAAAGAAATTCTAGTGTTTGTCAGTGGCGGCTCGCGGGGTGACTCATGATACGGCCGAGGTAGCAGAGGTGGTAATACAGATATCTTCAACCGACCCTAACTGTATTGCCACTTCTGCTACTTCAGCCGTACCATAAGTTTTATTTAGTAAGGACTTGCGGTGTGACTCATGGTACGGCCGAGGTAGCAGAGGTGGTAGTACAGATATCTGCAACCGACCCTACCTATCTATATTGCTACCTCGGCCGCACCATGAATCACGTTGCGAACCGTCACTGGTATTTGTGGGAGAACTTATTATAAGCGTTTTGGGGCATTATTAAGGGTACCATCTACTTTGTTAGATTCAAAAAAATCTTTGTTTTTTACTTTAAATTTTTTGGAAGCTGTAGGTGTATAGAATATTGTGTCCAAACGGCAAGTTGATATTTCAAATGGAAATGCTTATAAACGGCACGTACAAAGCAGCAGCGCGTGGCGGGAATTTACAAACGCGTTTTTCTCAGAACAGTGTTTTTTTTTTAATTGGTGGAAGTGACTGCGCGCAGAGGGATGCAACAATCGATCTTAAAATTTTCCCAAATACTCTAAGGCAGCGTTTCCCAAACTTTTTTGACCGCGGCCCGGTACAAGGTTTTAACATTTTTCGCGACCCGCCTTACATTTATTTACAAAACATATTTTATTTTTAAATAAGAATCAAGTTATTTGTTTGTTTATTTCATACACAAAAATTGCAAAATAATTATATGTATAAGAAAAATATAAGTAATTAAAAAATGAACAATTATATTCATTTAAAACTTTAGTAAATGAAGTAAACTTTTTTTTAATAAAAGAGGGATGTTTGACGCAATAGAGGGTTAAGTAGAGTGAATGATTAAGGGAATTGACGTAAGTGATTAGCTATTCGGAATTTGAAAATTCTTTTTTATAATGAATGGGAGAAATACTGAACAACCATGGACCCGAACGATAACTTCTCATTAATAAAAGCTATCGCCCGAGCATGGGACTCGAACCCACGACGCCTCGCACCGAAAGCGGGGGCCAAACCGCTCCGCCACGGAGCGCCCCAAGGTAAACTTTGTTTTACATATTTTGTCCTAAGTGCGGAGGATGATGTTTGTCATCAAATAACAATTTCAAATTAGGAGGTAATGTTGTTAATTTTATTCCCAAATTAGGTTCGACATCCAATCTATTTCGATACTTTTTTTAAGTACACCAAGTCTGTGAATGCAGCTTCACACGTATAAGCGGTAACAAAATTAAATCGGTGTCGCATGAAATTTCAATTAAATTATCAACTTCTTGTTCACTAAGATTAAATATTTCTTTCTCGCAGCGGCGGCTCGTGAATTTCCGCAGGGAGGGCAAAGACAAAGATGTCGCTCGTGCCGGCCTACTTACACTTATAGAGGAAACAAATATTTCGTTGCTGTTTCGATCAAATTTTCTTGCCTCACCGCCGAACATTCACGAGCCGCCTCTGGTCGATCGTCTACGATCTCTACGATACGAATGCGTATTTTTCACTTTCAAAATTGTTTGAGTTAAAGTTCGGTAAAACTAGCTCAAATGATTTTTTTGATTATTTACTTGTTTCTTACTGGAAGTCTACAGAATGTACCTTTAAAGTTTGAAGATAATTCACTAAGGGACTTTCTTGGAAATAAAGAAAATCTAGGTAAATGCATAATTTTACACTTTAAAAAATGTTTGAGTTGAAATTTCGGAAAAACTAGCTCAAATTATTTTTTTAAATTATTTACTTGTTTTATTGCTGGAAGTATACAGAGTGTGCTTTTAAAGTTTAAAGATAATCCACTAAGGGACTTTCTTGGAAATTAAGAAAATCTAGCCAAATGCATATTTTTGAGTTTGAGAAATTTTGGAAAAATTAGCTTAAACTATTTTGGGATTATTTACTTCCTTTATTACTATAAGTCTACAGAGTGTACTTTTATAATTTGAAGATAATCCACTAAGGGATTTTCTAGGAAATTAAGAACATCTAGGTGGATGCATAATTTTGCGCTTTCAAAAACATTTGAGTTTCGGAGAAACTAGTTGTTTTCTAGGAAATTAAGAAAATCTAGGCGAATGTATAATTTTGCATTTTCAAAAATGTTTGAGTTGAAATTTCGGAAAAAGTTGAAACCGAAAATTCATATGTTTTGAGTAAATTTAAGTAAAAAAATGCCTTTTCAGTGCACGTGTGATTATTTTAAAATTTGGGATGTTTGCCGATTTCATTATAGAAATGAAAATTAATCCGTTTTGAGTAAACTCGAGTCTCGAATTTTTTGCAATTGGTTTTTATTTTCTAGGCAACTTTAAAATGTCCAACCTCAAAATTGAATTCAGTGTTTAAGGGTAAATATTTCAAAATTGTGGCTTTGAGCGTTGATAGATTTTAATAAAATCCATTTTGATTAAATTGGAAAAGGTTCGAGAATGTTGCAACTGTTTTTGTGTTTTTTTTTGTGGCTTGTAAAATGTTCGACCTCAGAATTGAACAGGAGTATGATTATTTCGAAATCTAGGGTAGGAATGTTTGCAAATTTCTTATAGAAAAGTGAAGTTGCAATGCATTTTGAATGAATTTAAAAATTTCAATTGGTTTTATATTTTTTGGCGATTTGGAAAATGCTTGAGTGTTCTACTAACTGTTATTAAACAAATAATATGTAAAAAACATTTTTTGTGCTTTTACAATATTTTTTTCGCGACCCAGCAAAATTCTTCTACGACCCGGTGCCGGGTCGCGACCCACACTTTGGGAAACGCTGCTCTAAGGACATACCTGCAAGGTTATGTAGCATGAATTTAAAAAAAAATATATTTATTGATTAAAAAAACGAGCCGCAAAAAAGTCAAAAAATGAACTTTTTTCTAAACAAGCGTCTTTTTATAGTTTTTCCGAATTTTAAAATTCCATGCTACATAACACTGGCAAATGTAATAAAATTTCACGTTATGTGGTTTTTTGATTTCACACTATTATTGTGGACCGAGGAACCAGCGGCGGCTCGTGGATTTCCGTATGGAGGCAAAGACAAAGATGCCGCTCGTGTTGCACTACGTTCTCTAATAGAGGAAGCAAATATTCCGTTGCTTTTTCGGTCAAATTTTCTTCCGTTGCCTCACCATCCACGAGCCGCCGCTGCGAGGACCTTCCACCAGTGTGACATCCCAACTTCGACGATGTGACAACATAATTAATTTTGGTATAAAACTATCAAAAAAATCACAATTTGTACTTAAGGCTTATAAAATTTCTGGGAAAAACATTGAAGTTGAAAACTTTATTACTCGTCTCAAAAAAAAAACCGAAAATCACTGTACTGCACCCTCAATTCTAAAACTATGTATTTTACGAGTTTATCTTTCAAATATTTCAAATTTTATTAGTATGTAAGAAATCCATTTAATTGGTACACGAAGGTGCACTTCCAATTATGTGTTGTTTTTTTGTATTATTTAAAAAAAAAACCGCTACAGAACAACTACACATAATTGCAAGTAAATTTGACAGTTGACGTGTCCGGTGCAGAAATAAAATAATACAAAAAAAACAGCGCACAACTTACAACAATCCTCCATTTCAAATTTTATTGCGGACTCGCAATCGGATAAATTTCATTTTCCGGTCCGATATCGCACAGCATTTGCATTTATTGATCTGTCGCGCAGAAAAAAAATCAAGCCCAGCGTTTTTCCAAAACCTCTCCCTTATGCCCCATCAAGCAATTATACGTACCCGCACACACAGAGGGCAGCTTTGTTTGGTCGTTATAATCCGCATCGATCGCAATAAATTCGGATTTGTTTTTCGCTTACAAAAAAAATCATCGCTTTTATCGGTCGCGTTGCCATTATATATTATTCACGGTGTTACTTGCGTGCAACCATCGTATCATGGACGAAAACATTTTTTTTTTTAATACGAAAATAATAACGTAATATTGTTGTGGTAATGAATAATTAAGTTTCACGTGGCTTTCGTGTTGTAGTGCGTTTGGTCCGTTGATATTTTAAAACGTATTGTTTTTAATAAGTCGGACTTTTGAATTGTAGTGCGTTTGGCCCGTAGATGTTTTAAACTGTAATGTTTTTTACCAGTCGGATTTTTGAGTTGTAGTGCATTTGGCCCGTAGATGTTTTAAACCGAATTGTTTTTTTCCAGTCGGATTTTTGAGTTGTAGTGCGTTTGGCACGTAGATGTTTTAAACCGTATTGTTTTTAATCAGTTGGACTTTTGAGCCGTAGGTTTTGTGAATTGTAGTGCGTTTGGCTGTAGATGTTCTAAACCGTATTGTTTTTAATCAGTTGGACTTTTAAGCCGCATATTTTTTCAGTTCAATTCAATTACTGTGTGTTAACCATACATTGTACAGATACATTAGTCGGATAAGGAAATATAAAACTGCTATAAATAACAAATATTAACAATAGTACCATTTTTCTATAAGGTTCCGTAAATAATCGATGTATTTTCTTACTCACAGAGACGCGATAAATTCTTGCACCGAGTATGGAGAATTTTGGTTTAGCATTGACTTCAGTTCATTGCTACAGCGAAAATGACACTGTGTACATAACCATAGTTAAAAATGAAATGACTAATTCCTAGAAAATCGCGGGAGTTCTTAAAAGAACCGATTCTTATCCTTTCAACGGGAGTATTCATTGACTAAAAAGACAAAAACTGACACGAAATACGTGAAACCGATCTGACACAAGTAAACGGTGATAGATCAGCTGATAATAACAACGGCCATTACCGTTTTAGCAATTTTGACCTGTGTAAAAACGGTGCCCATTTAGCCAATCACAACAACGTATTTTCGCGGCTATAATTTGATTTAGATATAGTACACCATGTGTAGAATTAGTGGAGTGCAACTGGTCCGTAGATATTTTAAACCGTATTGTTTTTCATCAATCGGACTTTTGAGTTGTAGTGCGTTTGACCCGTAGAGATATTTTAAATCGTATCAGCCGCATGGTTTTTGACACGTTGAACTTTTGCCGCGTCGCACTTTTGACCAGCGACGGCTGGTGGATCTTCGCAGGGGAGGCTAAGCCAAAGATGCCGCTTGCGTCACACTAGAAAATATTCCGTTGCTGTTTCGGCCGAAGCCTCCTCGCGGAACATCCATTCTGGAAGTTTGATTCCTTTTTTGTTTTTCGTAAGTACTACAATTTGTGACTGAATTGTTTGGCAACTTAGTGAGATTTCCAACACTCAAGATGTCAAAAAAGTGTAATCTATGGGAAGACGTAGTATACTCTTATTTTTATTTGATGTTTATTGTAATGCTTTTGTTCCTGATCAGCATAGAGCCCATGACCTACGCCAATGATGGCGAACCTATGACACGCGTGTCAGGAGCTCATTTCTGGTGACACGCTTCTTGGAAGATAAAAAATTTCATAATTCAAATGTTTGTCTTTCATAACGGCCAGAGTTGGTTATTAATAATAATATTATTACTGACGTTCATAATAATTAATAATTAATAAAATTCTAATTAATTAATACGAAAATTATAAATATTTCTATTTTTTTTGTGATGTGTGACACGCCACGAAAATTATGTTTCGATTTTTCAAAACTTTAACACACCGAGCTCAAAAGGTTCGCCATCACTGACCTACGCACCCCATTCGAATGAAAGCCTCCACACAACACCGTCGGATGGCGCAACGAATCGTTGCAATCAAAAGACATATACATAAGCGAATCGGATTTTATATAAATAACCTTAAAGATTCATTTTTGTTCGGTATTTTATGCGAAAAAAAGATAAAATAAAGGCGGTTGTCACGCACCCAGCCACATATTGCAGCGCCATTTCGGCCGCGTGGTGCTAGTGTTGAATCAAAAACGCAGTAAATGTTTTATACAGAGAATCGCCGATCTATTTTATTTAATCTATGATAGAGCCTTCAGAAAGTGGTAGCAGTGTGAAACGAGCGTTACTCTGGCGATGTATTTATTTTGCAATATCATGTAATATTTTTGCAATTATTATTTTATTAGTATTGTTTTAGAATTGTTAGAAGTTCACTTTGTCGTGCAAGCAGTGACTGTAGTTTCTGGACCATCGTTTGGTTTCAGCAAAGTGAATTCGATACTTATTGAAGTGAAAAGGTTTTATATTTTTAATGTAGCACTGTTTTCAGTGAATTTTTCCATTCGGTTCAATTATGTATTCATTAAAATACAGGGTGTTTTAAATTCGAGATCATCGGGATCTCGCTTATTAGAAAATATAGAGGGTATGTTTAAATTTGGCACTTTTGCAAAATTTTATGCTGATTAATAATCCCTTAAAAAATATTACTTAAATTCTTTTGTTTTCAAGTAAAGTCATAAAAACTGAAAAACACTGATTTTCGTTTTTTCTTTATATCTCCGTTATTTGAGGAGATATTTAAAAATGGTAAAGACATTCTTATAGCACTTTTTTATTATCTAATAGATGGCATAAGATTTTTAGTTGTAACATGTTTCGTTTCTTTTGAACCATCATCAACTTTCTTATTTTTTATGGACACCATATTTATTTTTTGTCACATCTGAATGCTTATTTTTTTGTGATGACAACAATATAACACAACATATATTTAATTTCATAAATGAACATATAATCGTCTAAAACAGCGCTGTCCAACTTCTTTTAGCCAGCGGGCCATTTTTTCTTCAGCAAATATTTCGCGGGCCGAAAAGGATAGGTAAATAATGTCCATATAAATATTTGTTGTGGCAACTCTAATTATATTTTCCAGAGTGGAGTCTTTCAAGCTGTTTCTAAATTTGGATTTGATATATTTCATGTCAGAGAATGCACGCTTGCAGATATATGTACTTCCGAACATAGAAATGATTTCAAAATCTCTCATTTTTGGATATTTTTCTTTATCCAAATGTTTGAACACTTGTATTCCAGTTGCTCCACTAGATCTAATGAATGGGTCAGTCAAAATTTGATGTAGAGTTTACTATAACTCGCGGGCCGTAAAAAAAAGCTGGGCCGCCAGTTGGACAAAACACTTTTATTGGAAATCTCTGTAGGGCTTACTAAAAATCATCGGTGCCATGGAATTAAAAAAATTTGGAAACGGTAATACTATATGTATCTTAATTCTTGAATTTTACGTTTACTTACAAAACATATTTTAGGTAAATCAAAATCCATCCGGGCCTCACACTTGTGCCTGCTGATAATTTTGGACTTAACTCGAAAACAAAAGAATTTAAGTAATTCCAGTGGATTATTAATCAGCATAAAATTCTGCAAAAGACCAAATTTAAACATACCCTCTATCTCTTCTAATAAGCGAGATCCCCATGGTGAGCCTCGAATTTGAAACACCCTGTATAACATTTAATTATTACCAATTTGAAAATTAACATCAGAATTTGAGAAATGAATGGATCTCGAAGAGGGAAACTAAATATAACGGAAATTAGCTTCGAATGGTGTAATAAGTTTCAATTTAATGAATTTGCAAAATTGCGCTAGGCAGCAGTTTTAAGTGGCCGTTCTGAGGTGTACATCAGCGTGTTTTAGTGCGGCAATTAAGCCCTACAGCTGCTGCCCAAATGACTCCACGGAAACCCGTCTAAATAATATATGTAAACCCTTCCTGTAGGCTTCACACACCCAAAGACAAATTTGCGGTCGTGCGGCTTTATTTGATTTACTTTAAAACGTAAACTATTCGAAAGTGCTGCAGTGATGTAATACTTCAATTACTTGCCTTCGCAAAACTTAAAACTATGTTGTAATTCACTCATCTCAAAGAAACAAGTTGGTGGCGACCGTTACTATGTTTGGTACAATTATCTTTCAGATTATAATAATTATTCCTGTTATGATAATCGCCGAATACAAGAAAACTATTGAGATTAGGAACAGGGAACCCTTATACAATCTGAAAGATAATTGGATTCTACTTAAGAATACGTTACTAAATACAGGGTGTGCCATTTGGAAAAACGAAGTTATTTAACTTTATAAGTTCGGTTTTTCTACGGCATATTTTTTATCCACCTGTATAATTTTTTGTATGAAATCATGGTTGGCTCTATAGTTCCAACCTTCAAGCAAATAATTGAAATGATTTTAATCGTTCAACGTCAATCACTGGGGCAAAAATAAAATTTCACCCGGAACATGCATTTCAACAAATCTTCAAATATTTCGAAAACGGCAAACAATAGGTATAGGGAGTATTGAAGTAACTCACCTTTATTTGCTCCATATAATTCAAAAATGACAAAAAATACAGGGTGTTCCATTTAAAAAAAACATAAGTTTGGTCTGTAACTTTGTTGTGAGACACCCTGTATAAATTTAAATATTTTTAGGGCGTGCAGCTCACTATTATACACAACTTTTGTATAAAACATTTTTCAAAATTTTAAAAAATAAGCACGTGATTGACCGTTCTCAGAGCTCTGAAACACCCTGTATATCAAGGAGTTAATCATTTTATCATTAATTTTGGTGGAAATAATTTTAAATCTGGAAAGCTATTAAGTAGCATTAACAAGTACAAGTCAAGTGATTTAATAAAATAAAAAACATCATAATTTATTTTTCCATTATATGTGTAATGTATTCTAATGACATGCATGGGTTTATCTGCAATCACCATGCACCGGGGCGTGAACCCCCGCAAGCCCTTTATGCAGATTACAATCCCAAGGAGAAAATCCTATATTATTCACAAAAGCAATTGTGTGCACATTTGGAGGGCGATTGAGGAAGATTTATTCCTTCGATGTATCACACTTTACAAAATTGCGCCGAATTTAATGGCCCCGAGATAGGAAAATACGGAATGGTTTATTTTTCAACGTTAGGAAACACGATTGTAACTTTATAAAAAATAAAAAAAAACACACACACAATTTAGGAAGGATTTATGAAGGATATAAAATACGAAATGGTTTATTTTTTTCACATTTGGAAAAAATGGTGATGCGGCCATCATGTTACTTTCTCCGACTTGATGGTATCATTTATATTTACGCTTTCATGGTTTATTTTCAATTTAAATCATATTTTAAATGTACATCGAACGTTTGTAGACTCGGATGAATCTGACGTTTAAAACGTCAAAATTATGAAAGATGGAAAAATTATACTTCAAATTCAAAAACTCAGTTTACTCAAAAACTAAAGGAATTTCGAAAAGAACTTATTGTTTATAAGTTGTTCATTTTAGCATTCTCTACAATTATTATTAACATAAAGGGTCCCCCCGGATAAGATAGGTGGAATGCCCCCAGATTCGGAATTCCTAATTAACCAAATAATGTTGTATCTTGAGGTAATAATTATCGGCGGACATGGTTTATATGGACCCCACCCCTCCCCTCGTGCCCTGTGGTCAAAAAGGGTTATTTTTTGTATTCATTTTTTATCTGAAAATGTGTTTAATTCAAAATTCTGAAAAAAATTCATCCTACCCAAGAGACCTATCAATAGATTTTTTTTTAAAGTCATCCAAGTTCATTTAGTTTCTTAAAAAAAATAAAAAAACAAATTTTTAATTTTTTGAGGCAGAAATCGTTGAGGTGCACGCCGTTTTTTTTTTACTATTTTATAAAAGTCGAATAATTTTACCTCTGACAGGAACTTTTAACACATTTCGAGTGGTGCGTCATTTCCAAAAATCTATTTTTCCACTTTTTTTTTCGATTTTTTCAATTTTACAGGTAAGGGTTGAGGTTTAGCCAAAAAAACTAATTAAAACTTTTTTGTAGCATTTTGTAAGACGGAAATTTTAGTTTTATATTTTTTTTTCTATCTCTAATAGTAAAAAAGTTATAACTAATTTAATTTTTTTTCCTACTTGATTTTTCAATTTTTGCCGATATTTACCAATTATAAGCGCACAGGTGGATATTTAGCAGAAAATCTTATAAAACATGTTTTGTAGTATTTTCAAGACGAAAATTTTGGTTTTATATTTTTAGCCTTAATACAAAAAAATTCTGTGTAAATCTATTTATAAGTTTCTAAAAATTACTGAGTTACTAATGTAGAAAAATGTTTTTCTTCATTTGCGATTATAGTAAAGTGAATTATAATAATATATAATGTATACCGGGTGTTTCAGACCACCCGTACACCCCAAATATCTCGCGAAATACAAATCGGATTGACATACAAAAAAATACATCAAAATTTTTTTTTGAACTCTATCATATGGTGTGAAATTTAAACCAGCACTCCTCCCCCCTGGGGCGGGGTGGGGGGTAACTTTGAAATCTTAAATAGGTACCCCTATTTTGTCTTCTACTCTAGAATATATTAGGTTTTTATTCGAAACATTTTCTCCGATTAACAGAATTTTTTTTTTTTATTAAAAAAATTTTGTTTGTCGTTATAAACATTCATACATTACCACAATAGAAAAGAATAGAATGGAATTTGATAATCAAATTGATTTTTATTCGTTTCTACGATTTTTTTTACAAAGAATTTTTTTTTGTTGCTTATTTCTGACATAAAATTACGAATGACTTCAATCAACGCCTTATTTAAAAGATGACTATGTAAAAAATGTCGTAATCTATCATTTGATGCGAGAAATAAATATAATTCAATAAATGTTTTTGCCGAATATAGCGCCATCTGTGGCTCATCGAAAAAACATTTTTCGGATAAAAACATAATATTTTTTAGCGTAGAATCCAAATCTTCAATAAAAAATATGGGTTCCAATTTAAGATTTCAAAGTTACCCCTGTCCCCGACACAGGGGCGAGGGAGGGACGGTTCACATTTCACACCACATGATAGGGCTCAAAAAACATTTTTGGATATATATTTTTTTTATCTCAATCCGATTCGTATTTCAGGAGAAATTTGGGGTGAACGGGTGGTCTGAAACACCCTATATATGTAATCTGCATTTTTAATCAATAACAATTGAAAAATCAAGTAGGAAAAAAAAATTTAAATTAGTTATAACTTTTTTACTATTAAAGATAGAAAAAAAAATGTAAAAACCAAAATTTTTGTATTGCAAAATGCTACAAAAAAGTATTCGTTCGTGTTTTGGCTAAACCTCAATCCTTACTTGTAAAATTGAAAAAATCGAAAAAAATAGCGGAAAATTGGATTTTTAGGGATGACGCACCACTCGAAATGTATTAAAAGTTCCTGTCAGAGGTAACATTAATCAACTTTTATGAAATAGATTTCATACCTCAAAAAATGAGAAATTTGTTTTTTTAATTTTTTGAAGACACCAAATGACCTTGCATGACCTTGAAAAAAATTCTATTGATAGGTCTCTTGATAACCTACCTTGATGATGTTTTTCAGAATTTTGCATTAAACACATTGTCAGATAAAAATTAAAACAAAAAATAATGCTTTTTGGATCACAGAGGTGTGAGGGGAAGGGTGGGGACCATATAAAGTATGTCCGCGGATAATACTTATCTCAAGATACGACCCTTTGCTGCAACTATTATCGTTTTATAATTATAAACCAAAAATTTAAACAAAAATAATACATTTTTTTCTCGAATAAAAATGATTTTATGAAAAATGTTTTCAAGCAAAAGATGTTCATTTCTTTATTGTCTTCAAAGTTTGTTTAAATGTTTTTGTGATATTTTTCATATTTAAGAAAATATTGGCAAAAAACAAGAAACAGTTAAGGTAAACGCCCACTTCCGGTGTACGAAATTTTACCAAAAGATTTTCAATTCTTCAGATTATCAAATAAGACGGATGTTCAAAGTTTCATATCAATTACTCTATTAGTTTTTGAGATGAGCGCGCACAGACACACACACACACAGACACATTTTTTTTCCAGAAATTGTTGAAATCGCATCTAGGTACCCCAAAACGGATATTTCCGTAAAAAAAAAATTGAAAAAAAAATCACGATCACAATACTTTCTCGTACTTCGTAACGGAGAAAGTAAAAAATTGAACTTTATGATATGATATTTAGTTACGTAATAGTCAACGCATTAAAGATATTAATTTGATGGTGAACTTGATCCATAAAATAGAAAATTGTATTCCACAGAGGTATACTCACACGGATTATTTTTTTTGCACGCAACTGTATCAAATAATATCCACCACTAAACTCCCAACGCATTGCTGATATTGTAATTGTGCGTATAATAAGTTCTTATCGTTTCACGTTGTCAATTATTTATCAATTAAACCACATCCGCATGTGCCATAAGTTCACATTTTGCTGTGCGTTCGTCGATATACAACAGCGTACACATTAATCATTCGCGTAATGTCGGTTAGATTATTAAAAAAAAAAACAAAGTGAATGAATCAATCAATGCATTCATGTCGACGAAATATACTATCATACCGGGTGACCCAGCGATCTGTAAAAGCCTCATAACTTATTTGCTATTTGAGATATCGACTTCTAATTTTCTTGAACTGGTACCCATTTGCCCATAACTAACCAATCGTCCATAATACCCATAGTATCTTATACTAGTTTTATCAGCTTCTCAAGAGGGTTGAAAATAAAGTATAAAATATAGGGTGTTCCATTTAAAAAAACATAACTTTGGTCTGTTATGTATATTGGGACACCCTGTACAAAAACATACATATTTTTAAAATATGTAGAATAAGTGTGGGTACCAGTTCAGGAAAACTAGAAGTCGATATCTCAAATAGCAATTAAGTTATGGGGCTTTTACAGATCCCTGGGTCACCCGGTATATGCGATGTAATAATGGATTATTGAAATATCGAGGTGCGTTTACTGTTGCATTTTAAATTTAATTAGAATTCCAATTCAAATACATTAACTGGGAAAACATGCATTTTAACGAGTTTTCAATAATGGTTTTGTTTAATTTTTAAAATATTGTTTTCCTGAACTTTTTTTTTTTCGATAGTCAAGTATGTGGATGGGTGACCCCTACCATTCGCCATGGGGATACAATTAAGGGGGTAAGTGCCGCGTCGAAAATTGATGCATTTTTGATGGTCAGCATATACATAATTCTAAAGTTAATATCAAATATTATGAAATGATATTTTGCACATTTAGAGAGAAGGGGTTAAACTATTCGTCTATAGAATTTTGATTTTTTTTGATCAGGCAAACTGTATAATTTATCCTGAAAATTACCAATATTGGATGGATATCTGAAGCTTTTCTCTGCAAAGAACTAAAAATGTAATGCTACAGAAAAATAGTTTATACCTTTGAAAACAATATGTACGTAATAAAATTGTCATTAGTTACCAAATAAAGTCGCAAAAACGTAAGAGCTGCACTTCATTTTTTTGCTTCATTTTCGCCGTTGTAATGAACGCCACCTGCATGAAATATTTTGTATCAACTCTGGAGGCGTGTAGAAATTTATGTACTCGGTAAAATTTCAGGCCCAAGATTGTGGCGATTTTCATTTTCTATTAGAACATTCTGGTCTAACTCTGGCGCGAGGCACTTACCCCCTTAATCGCGCTTCAGAGTGACAAACATACACAAATCTACATGGCCGAAGAATCTCATTATTTTGTTTTTTTAAATAAGTAATTGTGAAGGCTTTCACATCGTGATACATTTTGAATACATCAAATAAAGCGATGTACCAACAAAGTTATTCGTTTTATTTGAATTTTGTTTTTTGCGCTCTTGATTATCCAATTATTTTTTTTTGTGCGAGTGTATGTAGAAGCTGTCAAAAATTGTATGTGTTGACTCGGAGCGTAAAATAGGTGTGATAATGTCAGTGATAAACATGTAATCCATGATAATAACGGGATTTCGTGCGGGGCACCGTCTGACAGTCTGTGTACAAACACCAAACGGCGAACAACCCCCGCAGACGATCAATAGTTCGCCAAGTGGCCTAAGATTTACATCAATATTGTTGCACACGTACAAACACACACACACACATACTGAGGTCGGGGCGAAATTCAGCCCGTGAATACATAAACAGTTCATTCCCGAATCCATCCAGATATTACCGCCTGAGGGGAATGCTATGCGGCCTTAATGGGATAATTGTGTTCTGGAAATGTAACGTTACATGAAGGTTGAAGCGGTATTGTTAAATAGTTCTGGAATTATGGAGGTATACGGGCTCGTTTGGGAACTTTTGGGGTTGATTTTTGAATGGGGTGTAACGTGCAAGGGGAATGACGTACTAAAAACAGATACTTTCTGTTCTCAAATTAACATGAACAAAAGTTGGATTTCTTCAAAACGGTAACTACTACCGTGGACAAAAAAAATGACACCCCTAATTTGTCATGTGTCTATTATTTCTTATTTTTTAGTGTTGCGAATTTGACTTAAGTAACCTTAATATTTGACAGTGACTAATAATTAGCAATCTAGTAAATCTGAACGCGATAACATTTCGTCTATTATCTATAACACTATTCAAACGCCTAGGCATAGATGCGATTAAATTTGTATTGTAGAAAACAGGTATTGCCTCCCAACATGCTTTGATTTCGTGCCAGAGTTTATCCGCATTTCTAGGTCTGAATTTTGCGTTGTACATACGTTGTGTAATAAACCCCCCACACATTTTCCATCGGGTTTAAATCTGAACTTACTGCTGGCCAAGGTAATACATTAATATAGTTCTTCAAAAACCATTCTCGAACAATCACAGAAGTATACGCAGGACAGTTATCCTGTTGAAACACAAAGCTGTGTTCTGGAAATATAATAGATACTAAAGGCATCATAACGTCTTCCAGTATAATATCTCTGTACACCGCACCATTTAAAGTCTGGTCTAGACGACAAAGTATACCAATCCCTGCCGAAGAAATCCATCCCCATGTATTCACAGAGAACTTT
Source organism: Ocypus olens (assembly GCA_910593695.2). Classification (NCBI taxonomy): domain Eukaryota; kingdom Metazoa; phylum Arthropoda; class Insecta; order Coleoptera; family Staphylinidae; genus Ocypus; species Ocypus olens. Next base: position 2,538,135 of record OU343048.1, read on the forward strand.
CTTTGAAGTTTGTGGAGCTAGGATTCTTCTAATCGTGCATTTCGTGGCCGGTATACTTTCGTTCTTTCATTATAGGATGATTTAAACGTTTTTTCATCTGAAAAATCACTTTACTCCAAAAGTCTTCTTGCCTCGGAAGATATTCCAGTGCAAAACCAATTCTAATGTCCTTATTAATTTGAGTCAATAGAGGTTTTCTGGCTGCGGCATGACAAGATAACGCATTTAACTTTATACGTCTGCGAGCTGTTCGGGAACTTCCAGGAAAATTTGTTATGAATGTGGCATTTGTAGCATTTATCTGACAAGATTGACATTTGCCGGTTTGTCAAATGAAAAGTCATATTTACATTAATAAAATTAGGAGTGTCATTTTTTTTTGTCCACGGTAGTATTTCCAATGTCTATGTAGAACATGCATTGTACCCTCGCTGTTTCTTCCGTGCTATTTTGTGAAGTGATGTTGTGTATGTTATGTTGCCAATAAGTGTAAATCCTTGAAACCAGCTGACTACGAGGCTGGAGTAACCTGTGTCAAATAACATCGCTTCGCGACATTGGTCGCGTTCGTCAGACTAAACAGTTAGGTGTTTCTGCCAACCGTTGGGGTATTTTCTAATGAACCCACTGTTGATCGTGAACAAGTTCGTCCAGCGGTCGCTATTTTACCAATCGTACAAATTAGACTGATTGCTGCTCGAATCAAGTGTTGAAGTTGCCGCCGAAATGGAGGTTACAAAAATAGCGTTCATCAAATACCAACATTCAGTGTAAATGAAAATAAACATGTTGACAGTTTAAAATTCTGACGAACGCGCCCATTATGTTGTGTTGCTGATAAGTGTATGTTGTGTTGCCGATAAGTGTATGTTGTGTTGCCGCGAAACGTCGTCGCCGACCTTTTGGTGAATCACTGCGTCCGCCTGTTCGATTTTCACCGCGGTAAAAATTGAACAATATTACGCCTCCATTTTCTTAACCTTAACTGGTGGCGAACTCCCCAATATGCATTATCGAACACAGACTGTCATACAGCAACGCACGGGACGGTTCCAATTATCCTATGAATAACCGTTAGCGGCAATTTTACATTTTGATGTCGACACCTGTCATGTTTAAGTACTGCCAACTAAAATTTCACCAAAATTAGTAAAATAATGAGCAAAAACTGTAAAATAATAGTATATTATTTCACGCGGAGGAGAAGTGAGACTTTTCAGGGCGCGCGAAGTGAGGCGCAAGCCATGAAAAGTCACTTCGCCTCCAAGTGAAATGTACTATTTTTTCTTCAAACGTACTACAAAATAAGAAAATCCGTAATTTTTATATATTTTTTTTACAAATAAATTTAATATCAAAGAATGCATCGTACGGTTTTTTGTTTTCTTGACAGAAACTATTTCAGCATTTGGCTATACATATAGAGGAATCACTTCGAAACAAAAATGATAATGCACCAAAAATATTAAATTTAAATGATTCATCAAAAACCCGTCATAACCAGAGCCCTGCACGGGCCGGGCCGGGCCGAGCCGATCTCTCAATTTATAATACCGGGCCGGGCCGTAAAAAATACGAATTCGAAAATTGTAAAAATAGCATTTTTTATCAAATGGAACACCCTATATATCTTGCCACCAATGCATGGAATTTTTAATTAGCTTTCCAATGATGTACAATTTGTATAATGAAATATTAAGGATTTTTGAGATTTATCCATAAAAACATTTTTCTTTTGTCACCTCCTGCTCAATTTTGGATTTTCAGCCAAAATTATGCATTTTCTGAAAAAATTATAAGAGACCAAAGTTGTAGAGCGAAAAATTTTCGATCGATATAGGTCTTTCCAATAATGCGTGCATTGCCCGCCAGAGTGCGCAAAATTGTGCCCGTATATGCATTTTAGCGTTTTTCTCAAATTTTTTGTTAATTAATTGCACTATACTTTATTTTCCACGTCCTCTAGCAGAAAAACGGGTAATTATAGAATTATTCAAATGACCTACATCGATTGAAAATATTCCGCAAAAATTGATACATACATTTTCAATTTGCATTTTTAGGGAAAACTGTGCATTTTTGACAAAAATTGCTTTTATTAAGAGTTGTAGAGCGGAACATTTTCAATCGATATAGGCTATTTTAATTTCTCTATAATTTCCCGTTTTTCCGCTAGAGGGCGCGGAAAATAAAGTATAGTGCAAATTATTAATAAAAAATTTGCAAAGAAAACGCTAAAATGCATATACGGTCACGATTTTGCGCGCTCTGGCGGAAAATGCAAGCATTATCTTAAAAGTTGAAAGACCTATATCGATCGGAAATTTTTCGCTCTACAACTTTGGCTGAAAATCCAAAAATCAGTAGAAGGTGGCAAAAGAAATATGTTTTATTGATAAATCTCAAGAATCCTTAATATTTTGTTATACAAACTATATATCATTGGAAAGCTTATTAAAAGTGCCATAGATTGGTGGCAACTTATATAGGGTGTTCCATTTGAAAAAAAAAATAGTTATCTATTGTTTTGCGTATGTTCACACTCTGTATAGCACTATAAATAAAAGAGAACCAAAGCCGATGTGTATTATTTTTCATGATGTGGAAAATTATTTAGGGTATAAAAACTAGCGCTAGCTTTGATATGAACGCTTCTGCAATTTTTTCAATGTGTACATGTTTTTGCCACAAATTTGCCCATAACTAACCAACCGTCCATAATGGACCCATACTATCTTATACTATTTTTATCAGCTTCTCAAGAGGATTGAAAATAAAGTATAAAATATAGGGTGTTCCATTTAAAAAAACATAACTATGTTCTGTTATATATATTGGGACACCCTGTACAAAAACATACATATTTTTAAAATATGTAGAATAAGTGTGGGTTCCAGTTCAAGAAAACTAGAAGTCGATATCTCAAATAGCAAATAAGTTATAGGGCTTTTACAGATCCCTGGGTCACCCTGTATGTCGATATTATTTAATTTGATTATATATTTTTTTCAACAGAATAATTAATTTATTTTATTATATATTTTAAATGATATCAAAAAAAATTAAAGAACGGGCCCGGCCGACAATTTTTTTTATTTCATCGGGCCGGACCGGGCTCTGGAATATTCACTGCTGGGCCGGGCCGGGCCCTAAAAAAACGGCCCGCGTAGGGCTCTAGTCATAAAATCACAGTCTACAATCACAAATGCACATCAAGAAACTGGGACAATTTTGCACGGCTTCAATTTTCAGAATGCGACGGTTTACGAATTGTACATTTAATATTATACCACCACATAAAAATGACGTTTAATTGTTATTTGATGTAATTTATAGTATTGTTTCGCGTTGTTTATTTAATATTGCCATGACAACACTTTCCCTTCCGCCGACTGGGAAAGGAAAAATAAAACTTCCGCTGGCGAATTTTTTCACAGTCGACCGAGTTAAATAATGACACAATTTTCTGACGTTTGAAGAATTTTTTAAAAATTATTTTACTTTTTTTGATTTAACAATAAGTCGATTATTAATGTTATTTTTTTTTACTGTTTCGTTCGTTTAATTAACAATTTACTGATTCGCGTGCGCAATCCACGATTTATTATTTGATTCTTTTTTTTTGTTTCGGTGCACAATTACTCGTTCGTGAAATATTTATGGGACCGCGCTGGCGTCGATTCCCACCGGAAATGCGGCGATTTTTTTCCCTCCACGTACAAACACTCGGCGCTCAAATCCGCATCCGTCAGTGCCGACTTTGAGTGGCTTTTCTAGTTGCACTCTTGTTGATGGCCGCAATTTACGAGAATAAAAAAGGATTTCATTTGGTAACGAAAAAAAAACCACAGCGAATAAAAATAGTGGCGGGATTTTAAATAGAGAGAATTTAATCACTGAATAATTGTAAATATAAAAATCAAATAAGATAAATACTTAATAGTACATTATTATACAAGTTTAATAAGAGGGTATATTGTGGCACGAGTGGGATCGGAGCACGACTCGCGCAGCGAGGAGTGCTCCAATCTAACGATTGCCCCACAATGCCTCTTATTAAACAAGTATAATGTACTATTTTTTCTACTTTGGTTTTAGTTAAGGAATTATTTCTAAAATAAAATATATACTTGAACCTAGTGAGTTTTATCTTTTAACATTTGGCAGCACTAAAAACATTTGATACTTTCGAACGAATTTAATATTTAACATACGTATTTCTACGGCGATTTCAATAGTAAGTTTTAAAACATATTAAATCAAGAATATTACTTACACACCTCCAAAAATAAGGGAGGTTGCCAAGGATGCGATAAACAAACTATTTCCACGTAAGTTGTAACCAATTTAAGCTTATAAAATAATGCAACGCCTAAATGATAATCGAAATTTAAGGTTATGTTTACATTTGTTTCTCGTTCCTCGTGTCAGGCATCGATCGACGCTAATTAAAAATCCACACCGAATTCACACACCGACTCAAGCGGCTCTTTTTCGCCGCGAATGAAACATGCATTATACTCTCGCTGTTTCTTCCGTGAGATTCGTTTTGCAAACAAAGTGATAGTACATATAATAAATTACAAGCTTTCCTCTGTGTATGTTGTGTTGCCTAAACGTCGTCACCGAGAGCCAAGTGAATTCATGCGTCCGGCCATTGTCACCGAGTTCCTACATTTTCCACGCGGATAAAAAGTGAAGAATATGACGCCTCCGTTTTCTTTAACCTTAGTGGTACTGTGGCGAACTCCCCAATATGCATTCGAACATATTCAGTGTGTAACGCATTGGACGGTTCCAATTATCCTATGAATTAACGGCGATTTTGCATTTTGATGTCGACATATGTCACGTTTAAGTACTGCCAATCACAACAACTAAAATGTTACCACAAATAGTTTAATAATGAGCAAAACTGTAAAATAAAAAATCTCATTATTAAACTATTTTTGATATAACAAAAGGTCGATTGTTAAACCAAAGTAGAAAAAATTTGTTAAAAGTTAGATAAATACTACGATGATACAATACTATTGTATATTTATGATTAATACCATTTATATGAAAGTTATTATCATTATTATCTTATTTCAAATCCTTAAAAATACATGTAATAATTTCGTCAGTGACATTAGCTGGGATTTGTTTTTTTTAAAGTTTTTTTAAGTTTAAAATTTTTTTTTTTTTTGTAAATTTAAAAACTACAACGTAGTTAGTTGTTAACTGTATTTTGTAATTTAATTTATTTGACAAGAACATCCACAAGTTACGAAGTAAGAATTTGAATTTGAATTTGAGCTACGCATATACGTTTAAAATTTATGATTGCATTTTATATCGTTCATCCAAAATGAAATTATCCATTTAATGACACAATTCGAAACGGAGAGTCGGGTCTTGCCCCGTAAATCCGATTCTGTTATGCATACCCTAATTTAGGTTAGAATATTGGTCCCTTGAGGACAACCCTTGCACGACGTCCAATTAACATTCATTAGGGCCCTAAGCAACGGATGTATTAAATTCGTTAGTCCGATCTATTGTATCTGGAGTTATTATTATTACTAAAAAATTGGTACGTAATCGTGCAATGGGAAAAATTCAAACTTAAAAATTTCTGAGTGACATAACTTATAACTTATTAAAAAAAAATTACTTAAATTTGAAAATTTCTAAGCGATTTTTTGTGCCATGTAAGGAACACAAAATATTAAGGTTATTTTGGTTTTTGTTATTTTATGTCTAGCACTCCATCTCTATGCTACATTCAATATTTCGTATATTAAAAATAATATGAATAAAGTTCTGCCGAATTTATAAATTAATGTAATTAAAAAATACAAAGAAAAACTGAATTCAAAAAAGCAAACTCTGGTGTTAATGGGTTAAACTACTTTCCAAGGTAATAATTGCCGATATTATTTCTTGTTTAAATTACAATAATTTACCATTACAATTCAAAAAGAATTTGCGAAACAATCCAGCAAAAAATAACACACCACAATCGTGTAATCCTGAAAGTTTTAAAATTCCAGATGTGAAAACCGCGGAGAGATTCAGTCACATCCCGACACAAAGCAAATATTAGCATTGGATCCCAGTTCCCCGTTTCCAACGTATTGGAAAAAGTTTGCTCAATCACGAAAGGAATTTAAAACACATGAATTGATCAGAAAATAACACGAAAATACGAACATTTAACAATGAAATATATAAGTGATTAAATTATTAAATCAATTCAAGTACGAACATTTAACAATAAAATATATAAGTGATTAAATTATTAAATCAATTCAAGTACGAACATTTAACAATAAAATATATAAGTGATTAAATTATTAAATCAATTCAAGTACGAACATTTAACAATAAATATATAAGTGATTAAATTATTAAATCAATTCAAGTACGAACATTTAACAATAAAATATATAAGTGATTAAATTATTAAATCAATTCGAGTATATAAAGCGCCAAGTAAAATTAATCTATATATTTGGACTGGTCCCGGCGCATCCACCAGAAACGCGCCGCCACGGCTCGTTCACTTTAATGCTCTGTCTTGGCACAGCTGCGATACCTGCATTGCTTTCAAATATATTAACGTGTTACACGAACGGAAATGGGTGCTTAATATGTATAAATAGAACAGACACATAAAACGGAATAATAGAATGAACCGAAACTCGTTCGTATACATTACTCGAAGTTTATTTCAAACAATCCATAAAGCATTATTCGGGGATTTGTATGACTAATATATTGTGTTTTGCAACTTTATCAAGTTTTGGGCATTTCTGTATTAGTAAGTTATTCATTTATGGTATCATCATCAAAATGTCTGCTTTTTATGTCCAAAAAATAAAATTTTGTTCATGTAGTTTTCTATATTTTTCGTGAAATGGGAATGTTTCAGGTGAGGTATTAAAAATGTTTTTAACTGTATCGATAGGCACGGCCTTTGGCAATGCTACCATCATAAATTATTTCAAAAATGAGTTATGTTCATTTTGTATTAAACTTTTGTTGATAATTAAATCATAATATTAGAATAACTCTTTAGTTTATTCATTTCTAGTATCATCATTTAATATGTTCATTTTATGTTAAATCATAATATTAGAATTACTCCATAAAACCTTAGTTACTTAGTTACTATAAAGTAATAGGTACGAAATGATAATACTTTTAATAAGAAAATTTGAATTTTGAGGTTATTATTTTTAAATGTCGGACATAATTTCTTAATTCGGTTTAGCATCGGCATCATGTCTGGATATTCACTTAGAAAAACGAATTTGTAATATTTACATTCAAGAAATTACACTCTTCTGTACAAGAAGGTTTTTTGCACTTATTAATCTATTTTTTTGGAATTTACACAACCTTCATTACACTTTTACAGTGCTTATAATTTGTTTAATGTTCTATTATTATTTTTTATCTCTTTATGCTCTTATCAATCTATTTTTTGCCATTTTTACACCTTTATAGTGCTCATAACTCGTCTATAACCATTCCATTATTATTTTTATCTGTGGTTTGCCCGGCAATATTAATTATCGGACGTAATAGTGAATTTTAGACGGTCAATTATGATTTTACCTGGATTTTGGATACTAATACTATAACGTTTAATCGTTATTGCCATTATGAAAATGGCCCCATTCGGGCACCCATTACCGTTTTAAACAGCGCACTCTGTATAATGGGCTTTATGAGGATAAATGAGAGAGGATAATCGGGCGTAAAACAGGATGGACCTCGTCATTTCGGCATTGTTAGTTTTCATTGTTACAATCGTCCAGGAGATTATAATTAATGTATTTTCTATTACAAATATTTAAGGGCATTGTTTTTTTTTGGACGTTTTAAACGATTTTAGAAAATGCTCAATTTTGAGCGCAATTAAAAAATGCATGTTTAACGAGAAACAATTATAACCCATTAAAACATTGTTGGAATTTAAGAAGTTGAAAGTTTTAAGAAGTTAACGAGTTGTATTAAATTATTTCAGAATTTTTAAACAATTTTTAATATTTTTTATTAATTTTAGAAAATGCTCAATTTTGAGGGCAATTAAAAAATGCATGTTTAACAAGAAATAATTACAACCCATTAAAACATTGTTGGAATTTAAGAAGTTGATTATATTCTCAAAATATAATAATTAAGGAGTTGTATTAAATTATTTGAGAATTTTTAAACAATTTTTAATATTTTTTATTTATTTTAGAAAATGCTCAATTTTGGTCGCAATTAAAAAATGCATGTTTAACAAGAAATAATTACAACGCATTAAAACATTGTTGGAACTTAAGAAATTGATTATATTCTTAAAATATAATAATTAACGAGTTGTATAGAATTATTTCAGAATTTTTAAACAGTTTTTAATATTTTTTATTTATTTTAGAAAATGCTCAATTTTGAGCGCAATTAAAAAATGCATGTTTAACAAGAAATAATTACAACGCATTAAAACATTGTTGGAACTTAAGAAATTGATTATATTCTTAAAATATAATAATTAACGAGTTGTATAGAATTATTTCAGAATTTTTAAACAATTTTTAATATTTTTTATTTATTTTAGAAAATGCTCAATTTTGAGCGCAATTAAAAAATGCATGTTTAACAAGAAACAATTACAACCCATTAAAACATTGTTGGAATTTAAGCAGTTGATTATATTCTCAAAATATAATAATTAGCGAGTTGTATAGAATTAATTCAGAATTTTTAAATAATTTTTAATATTTTTTATTTATTTTAGAAAATGCTGAATTTTGAGCGCAATTAAAAAATGCATGTTTAACAACAAATAATTATAACCCATTAAAACATTGTTGGAATTTAAGAAGTTGATTATATTCTCAAAATATAATAATTAAGGAGTTGTATTAAATTTTTTCAAAATTTTAGAACAATTTTTAATATTTTTTATTTATTTTAGAAAATGCTCAATTTTGAGCGCAATTAAAAAATGCATGTTTAACAAGAAACAATTACAACCCATTAAAATATTGTTGGAATTTAAGAAGTTGATTATATTCTCAAAATATAGTAATTAAGGAGTTGTATTAAATTTTTTCAGAATTTTTAAACAGTTTTTAATATTTTTTATTTATTTTAGAAAATGCTCAATTTTGAGCGCAATTAAAAAATGCATGTTTAACAAACAACGAACAGTTATAACCTGCGGCGGCTCGTGGAACGTGATATAGCCACTTATACAAAATATCCCACCTCCTCCTTTTTTAAAGAGAGGAAGAACGATTTATCTTTTTAGAAGAAAAAGTGTTTTAAGAATTAATTATAAATTTCGGCTGAGCTTGAAACTACAGGTAGTGCCATGGGTCCTTGGCTCTATATAACGAGCCGCTCCTGGTACCATGACGTAAACGCCTTCTTGATTAAACTTCTAAGAATTAAATTTGGAAGATGTACAATGGAGTAAACGCCTCCAACATTAAACATGCAACAAGATAAAATTCAGGTTACTGTAAAGGCTGTGAAAGTGAATTTTTAAATTTAATTTAAAATCGGTGTTTTTTGAATTTTGGGTTCATGGCGCATCGACAGCTGAAGTCATCGTGCAACATTCGTTGAGCTTTTAATTAAGTTTAGGAGGGTTTGCCCTTACAATCCTATATTTGTATTAATGCAGGAATCAAATTGCTTGACATTAAAAAAATAACTAAATCAATCGAACATTGCATTTAAAACTTACCTTGTCGTTTCCTTCATCGTTTCATTATGTCTTTGGACAGTCGGGTGGAGATGTTTGGAAACTTGAAGTGTCTGAAATGTGAAGAGAAACTTTTTTAAGTAAAATAATTCATCATAAAATATCGGTATCCGGAATTGGTTCTACCGACATCTATCCGTCTCTATTTGAACACCCGTTACAACATAATTTTCTGGGATTACGAAAATGTTTCGGTTATTAATGAAATAACTGACGCTGAGAGCAATATTAGTTCGACACACGGTCGTGTCCGCACATTAGAAATTATGAATCGCTGGGGTTTTTTGCTTGAAAGTATTTGCAGGTCTCTTATCATATTTTATCACAAGAGGAGTTACGTTTTAAATGGACCAGCTAAAGTTGTTATACTGTATTGAATTTGATTAAATCCAGTTTAAAGATTGAAATTCTACCGACATCTATCCGTCTCTATTTGAACATCCTGTTGACAACATAATTTTCGGGGATTACGAAAATGCTTCGGTTATTAATGAAAGAACTGACGCTGAGAGCAATATTAGTTCGACACACGGTCGTGTCCGCGCATTAGAAATTGTGAATCGCTGGAGTTTATTGCTTGAAAGTATTAGCTGCTCTCTTATCATATTTTATCACAAGAGGAGTTACGTTTTAAATGCACTTAGCTAAAGTTATTATACCGTTTAAAGATTGAAATTATTCTAAAAATAAACTTGCATTATTGGCACACACTTAAAAGTTGAAATTGAATCTTTATTGCAGACGAGAAACGTAATCGCATTTGGAAGTGCGCCTACATTTTTAACTAGATTGCTTTAATTGTTGGAAAGTGCTCTGTAGAAGTAAGCGAACGAATGAATAAGGAACATTTTGAACCCCTCTCGAACCCTTCCACGCTAAGTTGCGAACGTTGTATCTCGAAGATTTATGACGCCATGATTTCTCCGAGAGACAAATCGTCTCTCGCTATTATACATGGAGATTAAATTACCGCCCACGTATAACATTTCCATCAGAGTCGGGCGAAATAATTGCACCCTTAAATCAACATCATTCATCTCATGAACTTCCTTATAGTTGGAATTTTAACACAAAAACTAGATTAACCCTGTAATAATGTGACAGCGACTGTCACTTTTTAGAGGAAAATGAAATGTCGGCCATTATGATTTCATGGCAAACCTTTGTTTTTAATTCGAAATAGTTGTAAAGTTTTTTGCAAATATCTCGGTAAATACTCGGCAGAAACTATTGATTGAGGTATCAAATGATTCAGTTTAAAAAGCTTTAAAAATAATGTACGAAGACCGATGCCGTGAAATAATTAGGAGAGCCAATATTAATACATTTTAAATTTTACATGTAAATCCCTATGGTCGGGGCCGCTTTGGTCTAGTGGGCCTCTAGACCCCGTTGGTGAGGGTTCGAGTCCCGTCCGTGCGGTCACTTTTTCAACACGAAAAATGGCCGTGCGGGTCCCTGGGTGTGTAGTGTTTGTCCCCATTTCATTTAAACATGAATTATTACTATACATCGGTTGTGGCTGAATGCGCTAGCTGCTAAGCCAATTCCCTATCATCTTCGATTCCCTTACCCGAACTCCTGTCAATCTTTCCTATTTAAAAAAAAATCCCTATGGTCCGTTTTGCAATTCAACTTACTTACTTCGTTCCTTTTAATTTTTTAAACTGTTAAAAATTAAGGGGGCCGAATTAACAAGAGGACTTGACAAAGTGTTAAGAAACACTGATATAATTAACAAATTAGGAACAATCTTACTTGTTGCAGAAAGCATTAAATAAATACAATAAAACGAAATGTAGCCTGAATATATGAATATTCATTGATCGAATTTTTTAATCATCTAAAAAGGATTAATTCATAGCCCTCCAATTATCTCCCTCTTCTCCATCAACGCTCGACCAGCAGTTATCCTTAAGGGCCCGTAAAAGGTAATCATCGGGATTGCGATACGTGCGGAAAATCATTCCCGAATCGTTTCCCTTACGAAGCAATCTTGCAGACACTTCAGCGCCGATTAAGCAGAACACAAATCCACTGCAGCGTTCGGTAATGACTCCAAAGGGGGGAAATCGATATTACACACTTATTCATTCGATTGCAGTTCCGGAATACGGAAGGCGGCAGTCGTCCGTAAAATTCCTCGGATTCCTGCATCCTGCCGTCGTAATGCGCCCAGTGCAGTGCAAATAACCGGGCGGGTAATTTATTCGCTTTCTGGGCATTTCGGTTTTGGCAACCGGAGTCATTAATCATTGTGTCGTTTATTTGCGTGCTGGCTGCGAAACTTTGGATGTTTCGGAGGCGTTTTTAGTTTCGTCGGGGGGGAAAAAAAAGTTGATTATTTGAGGTTATGTTAACCGGTGCTGAAAGATTTTGGATAGTTTTTGCGTTAAATTTAACTAAAATATATCGGCCATTCCATAAATTTTGAGGGTACATCAGGGATTCTAGCGAATTTCACATATATTATAAAGGGGAGCAACTTTTGGTCTTTACTAGAGGATCAGAAAATCATTGCGTCAAAAGTTATAACAATATAAACGTTTAGTACACTTTTATTTTGAACTCAAAAATATCGTAAACCGTTACGGATACGAAGAAAGTTATTCTATACTTTTTTATGCTTAAATATTTAAAGTTTGCAATAAAAAAATTTCCAAAACAAAAAAACTTTATTTAGATAGTTTGTTTTTAATAAATAAAATATATCTCAAAAAATTATCAATTACTCATACTTTAATTTTCTTAAAAACAATATATGTTATACCCTGATCCTTCCCGAGAATTTTTCTTTTTTCAAAAGTATGGGCACTTTAAAACTTTTTGAGATATGATTTTTTTACCCGAGCGCTGCATTGCCGTGAGGAGCTTTCAACCTGAATTAGTCATTTTTATTCGCGATTTTTCTGCCGGTATTTTCGAGTTTTTTGATTTTTTATCCTTTATCGTTTTTCAAACATTTTTAATTTATTTTGAGCCAGAGGTATTTTTGGGACTGAAAGGGCAGACTATTTTTCTTTTGCTTGATTTTTCAATTTTTGGGTCTGTATATTTTCATTTTTTGGACCAGGATTTTTTTGCTTATATTTTAGATTTCCTTGTTCAAATTTTTAGAATTTTTTGTCTACATTTTTCATTATTCGAATTTTTTTATTTTTTATCTTGGTTATTAATTTTAATGAGCGAATTTTTGATTGGTCCACACTCTAAATTTTTAACATGAATTGTTGATTTTTATGGGCGATTTTTTTTGAGTTTTTGATTGTTTGCCCTTCATTTTAGATTTTTTAACCTGAATTATTATTTCTATGGGCGAATTTTTTAAATTACTTTCGAGTTTTAGAGTTTCGGCAATTTATTTTGAGATAAAGTTATTTTTGGGGCTGAAAATGGCAAATTATTTTTCCTTTGCTTGAATTTTCAATTTTTTATTCTGGGACATTTGATTGTTTGCCTATATTTTAGATTTTTGGTCTGTGTTTTTCATTTATTTGTTCCAAATTTTGAAGTTTTTGACTTACAAACCAAAATTTTCGTTATTTTCTGATGTGCATTTTTTACTTTTGCCGAGTGTTTACAAACAAATTCTTTTGTCGAAGCAACGATAAACCATTTGATTCTTCTCTTATCAATTAACAATTGTAAAACCCACGTTTGTGTTCCAAGAATTGAAAGATAGGATAGGGACCACCCACCGCCGGCGTAATTTTGTGAGGTTTTTATTAAATATTTGGGAAAAACTAAAAATTACTACTGGCAACACTCTTTGCCCGTAAATAAATTTATATTATTATATTAAATAATCAATCTTTTTGTTTGCATTTTTTACCGTAAGGCCTGGATTTTGATTTTTTTTTAACCTATATTTTTGACGTGCAGTATCGTTTTTTTTAGTATAAATTTCTGATCTTTTAAACTAATTTTTCTTCATTTTCGATTTGTTTGTTAAAATTTTCGATTTTTTGGTCGGAATTTTTTTATTTTTAGGCCCAAATTTTTGATTTTTGGCCCTATATTTTAACCTGAATTAGTCATTTTTATTCGCGATTTTTTTGCCAGTATTTTCGAGTTTTTTGATTTTTTATCCTTTATCGTTTTTCAAACATTTTCGCGTTTCTAGTTGGCAATTTATTTTAAGCCAGAGGTATTTTTGGGACTGAAAAGGCAAATTATTTTTCTTTTGCTTGATTTTTCAATTTGTTGGTCTGTATATTTTCATTTTTTGGACCAGGATTTTTTTTGCTTATATTTTAGATTTCTTTGTTCTAATTTTTGGAATTTTTTGTCTACATTTTTCATTTTTCGAATTTTTTGGTTTTTTATCTTATAATAATAATAATATATTTATTTACGGGAATTTCCCTTTATAATACAAAAAATATCTCTAAAAATAATATCTTAGTTATTAATTTTAACGAGCGAATTTTTGATTGGTCCACACTTTAAATTTTTAACATGAATTGTTGATTTTTATGGGCGATTTTTTTGTTTGCGGTTATTTTTGAGTTTTTGATTGTTTGCCCTTCATTTTAGATTTTTTAATCTGAAATATTGTTTTTATGGGCGAATTTTTTAAATTACTTTCGAGTTTTAGAGTTTCGGCAATTTATTTTGAGATAAAGTTATTTTTGGGGCTGAAAATGGCAAATTATTTTTCCTTTGCTTGAATTTTCAATTTTTTAGTCTGTATTTTTAATTTTTTACATTTGATTGTTTGCCTATATTTTAGATTTTTGGTCTGTGTTTTTCATTTCTTTGTTCCAAATTTTAAAGTTTTTGACTTATAAACCAAAATTTTCGTTATTTTCTGGTGTGCATTTTTTACTTTAGCCGAGAGTTTACGATTTTTCGTCTAAATTTTCGATTTTTTGTCCAAATTCTTATTTTTTTTAACTTTAATTATTAATTTTAACAGCGAATTTTTGATTGGTCTATAATTTTAGATTTTTAACCTGAATTGTTGATTTTTGTGTGCGAACATTTGGCCGGTATTTTTGAGTTTTCTTGACCAAATTTTGGATTTTTTGCCCCTCAGGTTGAATATTCATATATTCAGGCTACATTTCGTTTTCTTGTATTTATCTAATGCTTTCTGCAACAAGTAAAGTTGTTTCTAATTTGTCTTCAGTTTAAATGTTTTAACCTGAATTATTGTTTTTATGGGTGATTTTTTTAATTTTTAAGTTTAGAGTTTCGGCAATTTACTTTGAGGTAAAGAGTTATTTTTTTTTGGGCTGAAAATGGCAAATTATTTTTCTTCAATTTTTAGCCTGCACTTTTATTTTTTTGGCCTATATTTTAGATGTTTTTGGCATCCAAACCGAAATTTTCGAATATTTAGTTGTCTCTTTTTTTATTTTTGCCAAGAGTTTTCAATTTTTTACCAATGTTTTTTTAGTTCGTCTGTTACTCTAATTATTAATTTTAACGAGCGAATTTTTTATTGGTTTTTACTTTAGATTTAAATGAATTGTTGATTTTTATGAGCGACTTTTTTTCGAGTTATTGATTTTTTTGCCCTATAATTTAAATTTTGCAGTCTGAATTTTTGATATTTTTGACCTGAACTTGGTTTTTGTATTAATTTCAGGTTATTTATTTAATTTGAAATTTTTTGTTATAATGTTAGAATTTTTAATTATAGTGGTTGTTTTAAGATGAAACTAATGTACTTTGATATTTAGTTAGAAAATACAGCCTGCGCGATTTGTGTTTAAGGAATTACTTAAGTTTTAAATATTTTGATACGATTTGTGATTTTTTTTCGAAAATTTTTAAATTAAAAGAATAATTTTTGCAGCCAATTTAGTTTTTTTTAGTAATTGTTAGATATAAAATTTTGCCCAGAATGAAACTGATCACACACTATACCTGGAACTGTTTGGAAATTATGAAAAAATACGAACAATTTTAAGTAGTTAATTAGCAAGGCTTTCCGGGAAATTAAAGAATTATTTTAACTATTTGGAGGATACCACAGCACGATTAAATATTTTTCTAATTTTTTTAATTTTCGGAAAAACTTTTTTTTGTGCAAATTCCGAAATCTTATCAGCGCGCCTTCTCTAATCCCAGTGTTGCCAGATTGGTGGGTTTTTCCAAAAATGGGGGTAAATTTTGTGGTGTATTTTGGGAAACTTTAATCGATGGGGTATTTTTTGGGGTGGGTATTTTATGCGAGGGGTATTTTGGGGGGTTTTTTATGAAATATTTGGGGAAAATTAAAAATTACTCTTGGCAACATTGAGTATGCTGCACCTAAAACTTATCTTTAGAATATATATATATATATATATAAGAAATCTTTATTATCAGTAATTGCATTTAGTAATTTTTTTTTTATTCCTACAGTTACAATTTTTCATATGTTGATTCCTGATAAGGGCTATCGACCTTAGGTCTTTCCGCCTCTTTAGAATATTTTTAAGCCTTTAAGCGAAATAACTGTCGCAAAATATTATTTCAAATCATAACCTGGAATTTTCAATATCGAAGGAAATTTCGGAGTAAAATTCGAAGAATATCAAAAGCATAAAAGAGTGCACTCGAACCGTTTTACTTCTAAGCCCTTCAATTGTATCGTCTCGTTCTCTGAATATTTCTTAAGCCTTATTTTTCTATTTTGTAAGAATATTGAATTTGTTTTTCAAGTCCAATAAATCTTAATACATTAATAAATCACTTATTTTGCATATTCATAAAGTTTTCGATGGAGAGGGCCGGATGGCGCCATAAAAGTTGGTCAGATCCAGTGGGCGGACTTCCGGTAACGGAGCCCCGGGCGTTGTTTACCGAGAATCCGGAAAAGTTAACATATAAAGAGCTTCCAAAAGTCTTTCAATTACCCCCGCCGAATTGAATATAAATCTCCGCCCTTAATCCAATAAAGGCAGTCGTGAAAAATTCATCGTGCAATTCACCGAAATAACCGCCGCCTTCAAAAATTCATCCCCCCCATTACGAAAGCGCACCGGAACGCACTCCATTAATTCCGAATTAAGGGCCGGACGTATTCGATTACTTACGGACGGATCGGAAAATCGGAGATTTAAATGGGGACTAATTTAAAAGTTGCTACAAAAAAAAAATGGTATTTACGCTTTCATGGTTTATTTTCAATTGAAATCAGATTGAACATTTTGTAGGCTCGGATGAAAGTGACGTTTAAAACGTCAAAATTATGAACGATGGAAAAATTATAATTCAAATTCAAATACTCAGTTTACTCAAAAACTAAAGGGATTTCGAAAAAAACGTTGTTCATTTTGGCATTCTCTATAATTATACATTTAGGAATAATACTTGATGAAAGGTCTCTCTCCCCTTATTTTATAAATTCGAAAAATAGATAATCAATTACAATAAATAATTAATTGAGGTTTTCTTAACCGCGTGCTATTCAAGATTTTCAGTCGAATCATAGGATTGATTTTACCTTCATGTAAATGCATTTACTTTGTATAAAGTTTGAAACTTTCGATGGATATTTCAGCGTTTCTGTGGATCTCTTTCTACAGGCAGTATTCGGTGCGGTGGAGTTTCTGGCTTTTACGGCCCTTTGATGTTGTAAAATGGCGAATATTTCCTCATGGAATGGAAGGAAATGTAAAGCCCGCACGACTTGAATACGTTTTTCACTGTATGATATGACATGTTGGGTGTAAATACGCTGCTCAGTTGCAGTTCTCTCAGTTATTAATCAAAATATTTCTGAAATATGAATATTTATAGCATTAATTGTGAATTGAGTGCAGCAATTACCGTTCGGAGCGCTTTATCTGGGCACGTTTCCCGTTTTATCGCTCTTTTTGGGATGAACTTTCATCAAGTCGCTTGTAATAGCCTCCTATTATTAAAACATTAAGGTTAAATGCACTTAGCAACTTCCGGAAACACTTCAGCTTTAGCGGAACAGTATCAGGTTTCCATCGGTTCATTAGAAGTTTAATCAATCAATAATCAACTAAGCGATTTTATTTCTTCCGGCGTCAATTTTATATTATGTTCGTGCACCTGAGTATTATAACAGCACAAATTGTTCCACGATGTTAAATTAATTAAATATAGAAATTCTGAAGAAAAGAAAAATGTGCCGTTTTTCATTATTTACTTCCTGACAATTTTTACTTTCTCCGTTACGAAGTACGAGCAAGTATTGTGATCGTGATTTTTTTTCAAATTTTTTTTTACGGAAATATCCGTTTTGGGGTCCCTGTATGCCATTTCAACAATTTCTGGAAAAAAAAAATTGTGTGTGTGTGTGTCTGTGTGCGCTGTATCTCAAAAACTAATAGAGCAATTGATATAAAACTTTGAACATACGTCTTATTTGATAATCCGAAGAACTGAAAAGCTTTTGGTAAAATTTCGTACACCGGAAGTGTTTTTTGTTTTTTGCCAATATTTTCTTAAATATGAAAAATATCACAAAAACATTTAAATAAACTTTGAAGACAATAAAGAAATGAACATCTTTTGCTTGAAAACATTTTTCATAAAATCATTTTTATACGAGAAAAAAATGTATTATTATTTTTTTAATTTTTAGTTTATAATTATAAAACGATAATAGTTACAGCAAATTTATGTTAATAATAATTGTAGAGAATGCTGAAATTAACAACTTACAAAGAATAAGTTTTTTTCGAAATCTCTTTAGTTTTTGAGTAAACTGAGTTTTTGAATTTGAAGTATAATTTTTGCATCTTTCATAATTTTGACGTTTTAAACGTCAGTTTCATCCGCTCGATGTACATTTAAAATATGATTTCAATTGAAAATAAACCATGAAAGCGTAAATATAAATAGCTATGATACCATCAAGTCGGAGAAAGTAACATGATGGCCACATCACCTTTTTTTTTAATTTTAAGAGTAGGCATTGTCTTTGAAACAACAAAACGTGCCCAATTTTTAAATTGTGATATTTCAGATGAAAAAGTATGGATCTCGCAAATTCGCACTTATTGCAAGACCGACCTCACAAATCCTTCGTTTAATTATACATTTCCGCGGCGCTCGGAATTTGTGGACATGCATGGCCTTTTGTGAGGGGTGTCCACCTTGACTTTCCATGAGTAATAACGGCCCTGGTTTATAGATTAGGAGTTATGGCCCCCGTGGGAGGGGGGCGAACGGCAATTTGTAGATGTGGACCTTGATAAATGCGAGCGTTTTATGCCTCGCGGCGGAAACCTTATCGGAAATTTATTCCCAAAAAAGAAAAAAAAAACAGCGACAATTTGTAAATAAAAACGGAATCGGAGATGGCCGTAAATTGAGCCGAAAATAAAAATAAGCAGAAAATTCTCACGATTACAAGGAATTAATACACAACGACAGGGTGGTCTAGTGGGTAGAGGTCCGGCCTCTGGACACCGTTGGTGCGGGTTCGAGTCCTGTCCGGACGGTCACTTTTTCAACACGAAAAATGGCCGTGCGGGTCCCTGGGTGTCTAGTGTTTGTCCCCATTTCATTTAAATATGAATTATTACTATATATCGGTTGTGGCTGAATGCCCTAGCTGACTAAGCCAAGTCCCCATCATCCTCGATTCCCTAACCCGAACTCCTGTCAATCATCTTTCCTTAAAAAAAAAAAAATACACAACAACATAATGAGGGGGTAAGACTTGTTATTGTTTTCCTGATTTAATTACAATTTCAAAATATTCAGAAAAATATGGAAAATATTCAAAAATATTCTTACGGCCTATAGCCCTTGACGGTTCATCATAAATGTATTATCAAAAAATTATGCAAGTCTGTCAATAAAGACGTTTCATTTATACACTCGGCGTCAAAAAAAGCGCCACTCGAAAAATCGCGAAAAAACTCGATTTTTCAAACCGTCGTAACTTTGTTCTATTTGGTCGAAAATCGATGAATCTTTCAGTTTGGGAAACATTCAAGTTTTATCTTTAAGAATGTGTAGTTGATTTTGACCCCAAGTCCAACCCACCCCCCGTAATAACGCGATGGAAAAAAAGTTTTTTATGTAAAAAATTGTCTAACTTCGACAAGCTGTACCGTGCGCAAAAAAATCGGCGGGAAATTTCACCACAATGGCAGAAAAATTTAATCAATTTCCTTCAAATCCCTTAAAAATTCGAGTGGTTTGATGATTTGGAGCAAAGTTATGAATTTTTGAAAAAAAAATGACATTGAAAATGAAAACAAGTTGTGAAAGTTTAACATTTTTTTGTCAATCCAAAATACTTTTTGTAGAGGTTGTCAGGGGGTCACGAAAGTCGAAAACTTCTTAGATCGCTTAGTGCAAAATTCGCCTAGTTATGGCTAAAAAGGCGCAAAATGTATTTTTTTTTCAAAACTGCATAACTTCGCGCCAAATCATCGCATCGACTTGAATTTTGGAGGAAATTGAAGGAAAATGATTGAACTTTATTGCCATGCTGACGATTTTTTTTTGCACACGGTACAAGAAACCAAATTTGCACATTTAAACTTCAAAAACATTTTTTTTCCTTTAGGGGGTGGCGGGGGGTGGAATCGTTTTAGCAATAAAACAATTCACATGACGTTGAAGAGCAAATTTGAAACTGTTCAGACTGCAAAAGTTCATCGATTTTGGTGCAAAATTACTCAATTTGCTCAAAAAAGTGAAAAATGTCATTTTTTTTTTCAAAAATTCATAACTTTGCTCCAAATCATCGAAACGACTCGAATTTTTAAGGCATTTGAAGGAAATTTATTAAATTTTTCTGCCAGTGTGGTGGCATTTTTTTGCGCACGGTACATCTTGTCGAAGTTGGACAATTTTTTACATAAAAAACATTTTTTTCCCATCGCGTTGTTACGGGGAGTGGGTTGGACTTGGGGTCAAAATCAACTACACATTCTTAAAGATAAAACTTGAATGTTTCCCAAACTGAAAGATTCATCGATTTTCGACCAAATTGAACCAAGTTGCGACGGTTTGAAAAATCGAGTTTTTCGAGTGGCGCATTTTTTTGAAAATTTTGTAAAATATGCAAAATATCTAAAAATATTCCAAACGACAAATTTTTACATGTTGTTTTATGTAATAATGATGAATATTCGCTGTTCAAATATCCCATACAAAACATTCTTCAAATAAATAACTTGTTTATAGTCTTAGTAAGACTTAATTGTTGCTTGCAGATCAACGAACAGGTTGAATATTCATATATTCAGGCTACATTTCGTTTTATTGTATTTATTCTTCAAATATTTTTCTTTCCTTGAATGTGATCGAATCGAAGGGGATTCCGTGACCTATTTTTTTTTAAATTCTTTCCACCTAAATCTACGTTTACTTTTTAGAGATTCTGATTATGTTTAGTAGCTTTGCACAGGAAGCATGAAATATTTTACTATTTATCTTTATGAATTCGCTCTTCTAATAGGGCCATTAATCAGGGCGTTAATATTAAATCCGACGAAATACAATTTTAGCTGATAAGGCGAAGGTATAAATTACGGCATGATAAAGCAGCGGGAGTGAACGTTAATAATCAACTCAATGGGATACTTATGGCTCATTGTTGGCTCGATGAATCGGGGAGGTGATCATTTATTCCTCCGTTCACTGCACTGAACACATTTCGTGATTAACGAATCTTCCTGTAGTACATAAAATAATCAAAATTTATCCTTACGTTATCTCGGAAGCAGCAAATAGTAAAGCATAAAGGGCGCGCAGGTTGTGCCCAAAGCTCAAAGGCACCTTATCAACAGGGGGACAAATTCAAAAGGATAAGTATTACCCCCAGCAGGCCACGGGTTAATCAATAATTATTTGCAATTAACATCTTTTGAATTTTCAAATTAAATTTTGCACATAACGGGTGTTCAATACACACTACCACATAATAATAGACAACACAATACACATCACCGCAAAAATAATCGACAACACAATATACGCGATTGCGTAACAACAGGCAACACAATGTACACTACCGCATAATAATAGACAACAAAATATACACGATTGCATAACAATGGGCAACACAATACACACTACCGCACAATAATGGACAACACAATATACGCGATTGCATAACAATATACACTGATCATTTTTTGAGAATTTTGATGTTGAAACGCAAATTTCGCTTACTCCAATTCACGTTTAGAGTGTTGCCATTTTGTTTTTATCTGGGATTTGTTTTTTCTTTAATTACAGCAAAAATAGATTAATTTTGAGTGTATTTTTAGAATGTAAAACTAATTCCTACGCAGTGGCGGCTCGTTATATAGACCCAAGGAACCATATCACTGCCTGTAGTTTCAAGCTCAGCAAGATTTTTTAATTAACTCTTAAAATACTTTTTCTCCAGTTACTTTAGTCTACGAAGATAAATCTTCAAAAATATTGTATATGTGGCTTTACCATCAACATGTTCTACGGGCCACCACTGATATTATGTACGGCCTTTAGCAATGAGATTATGATAAAATATTTCTAAAACATCTGCTCCGTATGTTCGAAAAAAAAATATTGTATTTTAGCACTGATATTGATAAGTGATTTTGAGTGACAGTCCGTTATGATTTCCTTTGATTTTAACCGAAATTTCACCTTTTCCCAATATTTGTTCCAAAGAACTGATATTTTCGACTTTTTAGTTGAATAACTCAAAATCTGCAGAATGTTTTGCAAAAATATTGAAGCCCTGATAACGATAAGTGATTTTAAGGGACAGAACATTGTGCTTTGCTATGATTTTAACCGAAATTTCACTTTTCCTCAATAAACTGATATTTCCAAAAACAACTTCGGAATGTTTTGATCTTTTGTTTAAATATTAAAGTCTTGATAATGATAAATAATTTTGAGTGACAGTTCGTTGTGATTTGCTTCGATTTTAACCGAAATTTTAGCTTTTCCAAACGTTTGTTCAAAAAAATTGACATTTCGAGTTTTCGGTTGAATAACTCAAAAACCATCTGCAGAATGCTTGAATATTTTGCATAAATATTGAAGCCCAAGTGATTTTGAGTGACTTGCTTTGTTTTTAAACAAACTTTTTTTTTCAATTTTTTATTACAAAAAAATAAAATTTTCTGGTTTCTAGTTGAATAACTCTATCTAACTCTATTTATAACTCTAAAATAAATTAGATCTTGTATATGAATATTAAATAATATTGATGAGTGATTTTGAGTAACAGTTTATTGTGATTTGCTTTGATTTTAACCGAAATTTCATTTTTTTACAATATTTGTTACAAAAATTGACATTTTCGCGTTTTTAGTGAAATAACCAAAAAATCATCTTCAGAATGTTTTGATATATTGCATAAATATTAAAGTTCTGATATTAGTAGGTAATGTTGAGTGACAGTGCGTCGTGATTTGTTTTGATTTT
The DNA here is from genome assembly GCA_910593695.2 of Ocypus olens. Lineage (NCBI taxonomy): Eukaryota > Metazoa > Arthropoda > Insecta > Coleoptera > Staphylinidae > Ocypus > Ocypus olens. Next base: position 2,561,242 of record OU343048.1, read on the forward strand.
AGTCGAAATTTCACTTTTACTCAGTATTTGTTCCAAAAAAATTATTTTTTCGAGTTTTAAGTTGAATAACTCAAAAGCTAACTTCAGAATGTTTTGATATTTTGCTTGAATATGAAAGTCCTGATATTGATAAGTAATGTTAAGTGATGGTCCATTGTGATTTGTTTTGATTTTAGCCGAAATTTCACTTTTTCCCAGTATTTGTTCCAAAAAAATAATATTTTCGAGTTTTCAGTTGAATAACTCAAAAACCATCTTCAGAATGTTTTGATATTTTGCTTGAATATTAAAGTCCTGATATTGATAAGTAATGTTAAGTGATGGTCCGTTGTGATTTGTTTTGATTTTAGCCGAAATTTCACTTTTTCTGTTTTTCTGTTCCAAAAAAATAATATTTTCGAGTTTTTAGTTGAATAACTCAAAAACCATCTTCAGAATGTTTTGATATTTTGCTTGAATATTAAAGTCCTGATATTGATAAGTAATGTTAAGTGATGGTCCGTTGTGATTTGTTTTTGATTTTAGCCGAAATTTCACTTTTTCCCAATATTTGTTCCAAAATAATAATATTTTCGAGTTTTCAGTTGAATAACTCAAAAACCATCTGCAGAATGATTAATAAGTGATTTTGAGTGACAGTTCATTGTGATTTGTTTTGATTTTAAACGAATTTTTACTTTTTATCAAGATTCAACATTTTCTAGTTTCTAGTTGAAAAAAATCAATCTGCAGAATGTTTTGATATTCTGCATGAATATTAAAGCCCTGGTATTAATAAGTGATTTTGATTGACAGTTCATTGTGATTTGTTTGATTTTAAACGAAATTTCACCTTTTCCCAATATTTGTCACAAAAAACTGATATTTTCAAATTATTTTGTTGAATAATTGAAAAACCATCTCTAGAATGTTTTGATATTTTGTTTGAATATTAATGTCCTGATAATGATAAGGTTTGAGTGATAGTCCGTTGTGATTTGCTTCGATTTTAACCGAAGTTTCGGCTTTTCCGAATATTTGATTAAAAAAAATGGTGATGTGGCCATCATGTTACTTTCTCCGACTTGATGGTATCATTTATATTTACGTTTTCATGGTTTATTTTCAATTCAAATCATGTTTTAAATGTACATCGAGCGTTGCGTAAACTTGGATGAAACTGACGTTTAAAACGTCAAAATTATGAAACGGAAAAATATACTTCAAATTCAAAAACTCGGTTTACTCAAAAACTAACGAGATTTCGAAAAAAACTTATTCTTTAGAAGTTGTTCATTTTGCTATTCTCTACAATTATTATTCACACAAATTTGCTGTAACTATCATCGTTTCATAATTATAAACCAAAAGTTAAAAAAAATTAATAAATTTTTTTCTCGAATAGCAATGATTTTATGAAAAATATTTTCAAGCAAAAGATGTTCATTTCTTTGTTGTCTTCAATGTTTGTTTAAATGTTTTTGTGATATTTTTCATATTTAAGAAAATATTGGCAAAAAACAAAAAACAGTTAAGGTAAACACCCACTTCCGGTGTACGAAATTTTACCAAAAGCTTTTCAGTTCTTCAGATTATCAAATAAGACGTATGTTGAAAGTTTCATATCAATTGCTTAATTAGTTTTTGAGATACAGCGCACACAGACAGACACACACACACACACACACACACACACACACACACACACACACACACACAGACAGACAGACAGACACACACACACACACAGACACAAATTTTTTTTTTCCAGAAATTGTTGAAATTGCATCTAGGGACCCCAAAACGGATATTTCCGTAAAAAAAAATTTTGAAAAAAAAATCACGATCACAATACTTTCTCGTACTTCGTAACGGAGAAAGTAAAAATTGACATTCTCGAGTTTTCAGTTGAATAACTCAAATTGATTTTTTGCTTAAATATTAAAGTCCTGATAATTAATTAATTTTAAATGATAGTCCGTTGTGATTTACTTCGATTTTTGCTGAAAGGTTAGGTGAAATGGCCACTGTTCCTACGGTAATAACGTTTTCACAATTTTTCTAATTTTGAAATACAAATTTCATCCACACCAATTCACTTTTGTGGTGTTGCCATTTTGTTACCAGCTCGGTTACGATGATTATTTTCCAGTATGATAAAAATACATTAATTTAGAGTATATTTTCAAAATTTGAAGCTAATTCCTAAGGCGATAATTTTTTGAGAATTTTTCTTTTCGCTTACTCCAGTTCACGTTTAGAGTGTTGCCATTTTGTTTACAACTAGGGTACGTTATTTTTTCTATCATTAGAGCAAAAATAGATTAATTTTGAGTAGATTTTTAGAATTTAAAGCTAATTCCTACGGTAATAACGTTTTGAGATTTTTTAAATTTTGAGTAATACCGTGTAATAATAGACAACAAAATATACACGACTGCCTATTAATGGACAACGCAATATACACGACTGAGTTATAATAGACAACAGAATATACACGACTGAGTTATAATAGACAACACAATATACACGACTGCATATTAAAAGACAATCCAATATACACAACTTCGTAATAATAGTCAATACAATATCGACTGCGTTAAAATAGACAATGTACAGTAATCAACTAAGACAACACAATTTACACGATTGAATTTTGAGTGAAATAGTTTTGTCATGAAAATTAGATTAAAGTTAAGACAATTTTTTTTTTAGATAAATTAGGGTTTTCAATTGTAACCATTTGGGCCCAGGGGGTCATTGGAAGCTCATGATCAAAAATAGCGCTTGTATTTATCGACAAAAAAATCTCAACGCTGCTTGGGACTCAAAACGTCAATTAATTTTTTTTGTATATTTCGTACAGTCACTTAATTGGCGTAATTATTAAATAATGAATGGTTTGTGTTATTCAATAAACTGTTCAAATAAAGAATGCAAGAATATACACTTCTCAACGCTCGCGCTCTTCCTCTTGGACGATATTAAAAGTTCTTTTTGTAATTTAATCCGGACTGCTCGGGTCGTTATTTAAATTTTAATGGGAACTCCTCGTCGGAACTCTCCCCTTGAAAATATTAACGCTTGTTTATGCTCCCTGTGACCATTTGATGACACTTTTTCCACCCCGTCTCCCGAGACCCGAATGGCTCTATTATTATATTATGCAAATTTGGGGAACATTACGTTTATTTCGCTTTTTTTTATATTTTATAATAACATCATCCGTATTTTATTTAACAATAATAATAGATATGAATAAAGTTTTGTTTTTAATCAATTATAATGGAATCTAATTGAATAGGAATTAAGTTTAAGCAAAGGTAGCAACAAGAAAAAAATTACTATAAATCCACCAGTCTAAAAAAATAAATAACAGCTTAAATTTTTTTTGTACAAGGCGATAGAATATGATTGTAAATTCAAGAGCGATGTAATTAGGGAATTATTTGTTTTAATAAGTTAAATGAAGATCCTTCAATGGTCTAAGATAATTATTAAAAAAGTTGCATTTCTTCGATTTTTTCCATTTTCGAGTTTTCTTTGCTGACGCGTCACTGGCTTCAAATTGACATTTGTTCTTGCGAAAGTACATTTTCCGAGGCGTCTTGAAGGGATCTTTCCACTGATGTGTAGAAACCCGGAATCGAACCAGTGGTTTCTTTAGGAAATTAATTTAAAGCCAATTTTTGAGAAAAGGTTAGAAGGGGGGACCCTTGGGTAGTTTTTCAGGTTTTCGTCAAAAATTTTAAATCGCCAATTTTAATAGAATCCGACTAATTTGCACACGAGGAGCACAGATTTGAAAACCGCGTTCAATTTGGAGTTTTCGTTTAGCCGCTGCGGCCGTTCAAAGTCTGAAAAATCGTTTTGTTTTTTTTTGTTGGTTTTACAATATTTATTTGTTACAGATGTATTAAACATGAATAACATAATTACGAATTGTTCGTAAATCTACAAAATTAAGTCTTACAAAGACTCAAAGATAAATAACAGCTAGGGATGTAGCTGTTTCTATAAGTTAATTGTTTTTGTTGAAAGTTTAGGTCGATACTTGTATTTCATGTCGATTTCCAATGGTGTCGGAAATGCTGAAACTATCGAGGAAGTGGAGTGTAGAAAGTTTTTGCGGAGACGGATTTAATTCTATTAAAAAGTGCAAAACAAAAAGCGACCCGCGGAAAGTTTTCTGGCCCGAATGTCACTCTAGGAAATGAAAGACATTGTGTTGCCTCTATTTTTAAAGCGTCGGTCAACGAACAAAACTGAAACTCTTAAAAATTTAGAAAATACTTTAATATTATAATCACTGTTGAAACAATGTCTGTGTGTGTGTCTGTCTGTGCGCGTTGTATCTCAAAAACTAATACAGCAATTGATATGAAACTTTCAACATCCGTCTTATTTGATAATCTGAAGAACTGAAAAGCTTTTGGTAAAATTTCGTACACCGGAAGTGGGCGTTTACCTTAACTGTTTTTTGTTTTTTGCCAATATTTTCTTAAATATGAAAAATATCACAAAAACATTTAAACAAAGTTTGAAGACAACAGAGAAATGAACATCTTTTGCTTGAAAATATTTTTCATAAAATCATTTTATTCGAGAAAAAAATTTATTATTATTTTTTTAATTTTTGGTTTATAATTATAAAACGATAATAGTTACAGCAAATTTATGTGAATAATAATTGTAGAGAATGCTAAAATGAACAACTTATAAAGAATAAGTTTTTTTTTAAATCCCTTTAGTTTTTGAGTAAACTGAGTTTTTGAATTTGAACTATAATTTTTCCATCTTTCATAATTTTGACGTTTTAAACGTCAGTTTCATCCTCTCGATGTACATTTAAAATATGATTTCGATTGAAAATAAACCATGAAAACGTAAATATAAATGGTACCATCAAGTCGGAGAAAGTAACATGATGGCCACATCACCATTTTTTAAAAAAATTTATTTAAAATCAAGGAGTATATCGAAAAAGTGTTAATTTCTCAAAATCCAAAACGAGTGCAGATTTTTAACCTTAAAAAAACTGTTCTCAAAATATTGGGCTTTGGTAATTCAGATAATCCCATGCTTGGATAAAATAAAAAAAAATAATGAAATGAATAATTACATTTTTATTTGTAATGATTAACGTTAGATTTATATCAGAAAGCCGAGTATTCACCTTAATTGGAAGATGACGTCCATAAACTTTGATATACCGGGAGGACCTCACGAAAAATGTGCAATCCTTTCATTTCTCCGGTGAAAGTGATGGCACAATGCAAAGGTTTGCGCCATCGCAGATGAGATCGAGGTCTATTCATTGCAGATAAACGATGGGAAACCAATTTTTGTTACGATTAATCTAAATAACATCGAGCAAGCGTTACATAATTAATTACGAAATTATTTACATTTTATTTTTAGACCCTGTTATTTGCTCAAAATTTCTCTTGTCTTTTTGTTAAATTTTAATGTCGATAAATTGTTTTTCAAAGCCACCTTCGATTTTTATTTAGTAAAATGGTTGATAAAACGAGTTTTTTGCAAATAACTTTTAATGCGACAGGGTTGTGATTAGGAAAAATGTTTGTTTTTTTAATTCCGCATGGAATGACATAAAAATATACAGGGGCTCCAATTTAAAATAAGAAGAATAAAGTGCTTTAAAGTTTGAAATGTTTGACACTAAATTTCGGACACCCTGTATAATTCATATCGATCAAACTTGGTTAACGGGACTATCAGACCTTATTTAATAAGTGCCTTGTGTGATTTTATTAACACAGCACTATTTTTATTTTTTATTCATTTTTTAAAACAATAGTGCAAAACTGATTTTTTTTAGTTTGATTTTTTTTTTGCTGATATCCCTGAATCGATTCCAATAAAATTATAGGAGTATGTAGGCAACCATAAAAGGTACCCAAATAAGCAATAAAATATATAGCATGTAGTTTAAAAAAAATATATCATCATGACGTCACGCTTTTTTGGGACACCCTGTATAATCAAAAATATTTTCCTGAAATGCATCATAGGATACAAATATATTTTACAAAATATCGAAATTCTAACTTAATTAGTAACTGAGCAATAGAAGACGGTAGGTGAGATACAGGACCCTGTATATTGATTACAGGAATGAAAAAATAAAGTTGATGCGGGTATCTTCATAACGAAACAACGATAAAATTAAAATGAGAAATACGAATTAAGAATAAGCATCATATTTCTCGTTTTAATAAATTTTTTGTTTTTCGTACTTCTTAAATTCGCTAGCAAAAAAATTTCTTTATAAACTTAATCATTATTTGTTATTGCCCAAATTTCTTTAAAGTACTCATGAAGATTTGAGTAACAATCTACATACCTTTCATAGCTGTAGATTGCGTATTAATCAAGTTTAATCGTTGTTACTGCTTGCGTAACATGTAACTTTCCCACCTAACCCCATATTTCTTTAATTTACTCCTAAAGCTTTGAGTAAAAATCTACGTAACTTTCATAGCTGTGCATTACATATTAATCAAGTCTAATCGTTGTTGCTGCTTGCGTAACATGTAACTTCCCCACCTTAAGTTTTTCTTTAGTTATCGATTACCAAACCCCATATTTCTTTAATTTACTCCTAAAGCTTTGAGTAACAATCTACGTAACTTTCATAGCTGTGCATTACAAATTAATCAAGTCTAATCGTTGTTACTGCTTGTGGTAACATGCAACTTTCCCACCTGTAGTTATTGATTACCAAGCAGCTCATTATTTAATTCTTACCCATTAACAATAAAAAATGAGACTTTCTCGCCACAATGTTTTTTGTTAAATAATTGATTGAATACATTAGCCCCAAAATAGAATAGCGCGAGGACACGAACGCCCAAAAATAAAACCAAAAATAAACCATCGACATGCAACTCTGTGTGCGTTCGTGTAATGGAATCGACAAACGGCGAATCTCCAGACACGCTCTCCGTGTTGACGCACTTTTGTGTGTAATCGAAGTCCTGTTTTCCTAACCTTATTATCCTATCGACGGAGTGCACACATGTCATATTTGTAAACAAATAAGGCGACACAAAAAAAAAACGAGGACTGTAAGTGGTGTGTATGAGATTTCACTCCGGGAACGTCAATATTTGATTGGTATCGCTTCGTATCGATTTATTATCTGTATGGAGAAAATGTGTCTTGAAGTTGGTTAAGGAGGAATGTGTACGTTTCCTAGTGATGGGGTGATGGTTATGGCACTGTATCATGCGCAAGAATTTTCTTTTTTTGGTTTTCTCAGGCGATTCAATTTTTTTTTTTTAAGAAGGATGGTTGATGGGAATTCGGGTTGAGGAAGTGCGGATGATTTGGGAATTGGCGTAAGCAACTAACAATTCGGCCACTAACGATATATAGTTGAAAATTTTCATAATGAATGGGACATACACTAAACATCCATGGACCCGAAAGGCCACTTCTTCGTTCCGAAAAAGTGACCGCCCGGATGGGATTCGAACCCACGACCACGAGGCCCGTGAGCAGGAGTTCTACTCACTAGGCCACCGCGACCCCCAGGCGATGCAATGCGTTGCTGAATAATGTCATTTCAAATGTCAAACTGTGCTGAAATCTGTGGTCTTTAAAGAAATGTTTGGAGACAGTTTTTTTTGTACACGTAGATACGCTGGAATTTGATTTTCTCAGGCGATGCAATGGGTTGCTGAATATTTTCATTTCAAGTGTTAAAATGTGCTGAAATCTGTGGTCTTAAAAAAAAGGTTTGGAGACAGTTTTTTTGTGCAATATCCAGAAGATGTCGAAAAGTAGAATTTTCCATGTTTCCCACTCATGCGCATATTTATTTAATAGAAATCGGATGGTAATTTCCTGCCGAGATTTTAAATTCAATGAAAAAAAATGGTGATGTGACCATCGTGTTACTTTCTCCGACTTGATGGTGTCATTTATATTTACGCTTTCATAGTATATTTTCAATTAAAATCATATTTTAAATGTACACCAAGCGGATGAAAGTGACGTTTAAAACGTCAACATTATATAGAAATCGGATGGTAATTTCCTGCCGAGATTTTAAATTCAATGAAAAAATGGTGATGTGACCATCATGTTACTTTCTCCGACTTGATGATATCATTTATATTTACGCTTTCGTGATTTATTTTCAATTTAAATCATATTGCAAATGTACATCGAGCGAATGAAAGTGACGTTTAAAACGTCAAAATGATGAAAGATGGAAAAATTATACTTCAAATTCAAAAACTCAGTTTACTCAAAAACTAAAGCGATTTCGAAAGAAACTTATTCTTTATAAGTTGTTCATTTTGGCATTCTCTACCATTATTATTAACATAAATTTACTGTAACTATTATCGTTTCATGTTTGTAAATAAATAAATAAATAATTACGTAATCGATGGTAAATTCACGTTGAATTCGCTTGTGATGATTTTTCCTTGTGGGTTTTTCGTTGTAAATCGTAAAGATCGCACGAAAAATGTCCCCCCTCTCTTATTTTTTGCGTCTCTATAAAACAAAAGGGTTTGCATTGTGCCCTTTTAGGATTTATAACTGTCGGGCGGTAAATAATGGGCATCAGAGTTCCCCGGTGTTGGTCGCTGATGGGGGATTTATGGGACCCGGCGTGATCCGGAGGCGTGTCGCAGACCTTAACGAGGGTGGCTCGATACAAGTGAACCCCTTAAAGCTCAGGATGATACGTCGGGACTTCCGGGATGTAAGAATTTTCCCCACCGGAAATACATGTCAATAATTCACACCAAAGAGAAAAAGTCAGGTGCCTCATATTATTGTATCCAGGCCCTATTGCAGTTGACCGCAACAGCCAATAAAGTCAAATATGTAAACACAAGGTTTAGCTCCCTGCTGAAGAACTCTATATCTTCATTTCAGCCTCCTATTATTGTATCCAGGCTCTATTGCAGTTGACCGCAACAGCCAATAAAGTCAAATATGTAAACACAAGGTTTAGCTCCCTGCTGAAGAACTCTATATCTTCGTTTTAGCCTCCTACTATTGTATCCAGGCTCTATTGGAGTTGACCGCAACAGGTCATAAAGTCAAATATAGAAACGTAAGGTTTACCTCCCTGTTGAAGAACTCTATATCTTCGTTTCAGCCTCCTATTATTGTATCCAGGCTCTATTGCAGTTGACCGCAACAGCCCATAAAGTCAAATATGGAAACACAAGTTTTACCTTCCTACTGAACAACTCTATATATTCGTTTCTTACGCGATCGAACATGATTTCAAATTGAAACTCTGGCAGGTTAATCGTAAAAAGTGTGTATTTATAAATCAGCAATTTAAACTTTTTCAACTTCTCCGAAAGAAAAACTGCAGTCGTCGAAATTTGATCAAAAATTGAGTTGATTGTAGTTTCCTTTTTCAGTGTGGTAATTGAATGAATCAGTGGAAGAACAATCCTAAAAAGTGTGCCTTTACAAATTTCTTATTAAAACTTTTTTAATTTTACAGGAAGAAAAAGAGATTCGCCCAAAATTGAAATTTGGGCGATTTATGCAGAAACATGATTGTAGATTTAATATCCAATAAGACAAATCAATGAAACTGTGAATGATTAATCCTGATAAGTACGTCTTTATTAGTATTTTTTTTTTCTTGTTGTGGAGAATTTTATTTTGTTTACTAACGAAGGACGGCATTAAGTATATGGAACAAGAAAGGGGAGCGAGTAAAACGGGCAGCGATCAATAACACTCCGAGGATTCAACTCGTCGGAGACTTTCAAAGTATAAATCAGTGAGTTAGTGTGTAAATCATTGATAAGGCCCAAAACGACGCCGCTGGTCTGGAAACGGTTCCACGATCCGGAGGGATATCGCCGCGAAGGCATTTCCCTACTTCCGGATAAACGAAACTCGGTCTTAATTCCGCCGCGTCCGGATTACAAAATGAAATGCTTTAATTCACACCAAAAAGAAAAAGAAAAATAGGTTACTTTAAAATCTTCAGATTGTGCCAGATTGTTCAGTCTTAAAATTACGAAATGAAATGCTTTAATTCACACAAAAAAATGGCTAAATTTAAAATTTTCAGATTGGCACCATTGTTCACGTTCAAGTCTTATTTATGGTTGGAATTCAAGTAACATATACAAACTATAAAATCTTCAGATGTTGCCAGATCTGTGGCAAAAATTAAGATACAAGGTCAACTTTGTGAAAATATGATCAAACCTTCATTCTTTCCACTACATTTTATTCCATTAAATGTCATTGTCGTCATACTTTAAGTTTATTTATTTATTTTACGGAACTTCGTTTTACATAAATATTAAATTAAGTGTATTAATATTTACATTCTATCATCATACAAAATTGTACATAAGCACAAGAAGTTACACATTTATGTCCAAGCCCAAATGGTTTAATGAATCAATGAACAAAAACCAGGATAAATTGCTTAGAACAATTTCAATATCACACTATGACTAAAATTGTACTAAAACCTAAAAGAATAATAAATACATTAAAATAAATGTAGTAAAATGAAATAAAAATACGTAAATGTGTTAGGCAACTTATTGTTCACACACATATCCATTTGTACGCTACTGTCTATAGAGCGGCACATACCCATAAGTATAAAGCGGCACGCGGTCGCCTATTTAAAATCACCCTGTAGTACCGAACATATTTTTTCGCCTGTTTAATGATGAAAGATTAATCTATTAAGAATCAGAAATTTATACGAAATAATCGCAGTTTCCTTGATATGCTTAATTCCGTACGTAACCATGGTAACGGGTCTCAATAAGAACGGCCATTTGTAAAGTTTGTATAAAATTTGCTGCCAGAATCGGTGTTTGTGCGACTCAAAAGTGTTTAAAATATACCCCCGCCCTGCATTAAATTTAATTCCGACTATTACGTGAGTGTTATATGAAAAGTCATATCGTTATTCACTGTGCAGGTAAGTAAGAAACATCCATTTGGGTAATTTAGCAGTTTATGATACTAATGAATGCACGGAAGTAAACGCAACAACTTCAGGTACCATTTTTACGACGTTGCCGGATTTCTTGTTAATATAATTAAACTACAGGGGGTGAAACTACTAGTCGGTTCACGTATGCGTATTGTTTAGTATCATAAACTGCAAAATTACCCAATTTTGGACTGATAGTAACTAAATACATTTAAAAAAAACCTACCATACGAGCCACAAAATTTTGATTCAGAGTTGGGTGTGAGATAAATTACGAATGTCACCGAATATTAAAAATTAGGACATTTAGCCTACAAACTATTGGAACTAATACCTACGAAAAAAATTATGATGTGGCTATCATGTTACTTTCTACGATTTGATGGTATAATTATTTATATTTACACTTTCACGGTTTATTTTCAATTGAAATCATATTTTAAATGTCCATCGAGCGTTTTGTAGGATCGGATGAAACTGACGTTTAAAATGTCAAAATTATACTTCAAATTCTAATAGTAAGTTCACTCAAAAACTTAAGAAGTTTCGAAGAAAACTTATTCGGGGGTAATTTGGCCGGATACATTTTATTTGTTTGCACGAGCCATTGAATCGACACAAATTTCGAGAATGAATTGAGATGGAAAAATCCATTAGCGCTTTAGCGCGAGTGGATTTTGCCTAATCTCAATTCATTCAAGAAATTTGCGATGAAATGACGAGTGCTTCAAATAAAATTTATCCTGCCGAAATTATAACCGCGAGTGGTATTTGTTGAGATAATTTAACGAATAAGAACTATATATATTAGCAATTTATGTTAATTAAGAGTACAATGGGTGAAAGAGCATTGTTTATTTGTAATGGAATTAGATGAAGCACCAATCCTCAAAATCGTGTGTGGACAAAATGAAAATGGTTGAGTGCCACGGGAATAGCGAAATTCGCACCTGCGCGTTTGCGAGCGGTACAAACACTGAGATCTAGCCATTAAAATGATATTTATAATTATTGCTTTGTATAAGTAAATATTATTACACTCACATTTAGTATACATTCCATACATTTCTGGCGTTTCTTATATTATATTATAGGTTATAATTTTCTCACACACACGCACACTACAAGCGACACAAATTAGGAGACCAATAACGGCTGATTCTTTAATCGCCGTTGCACTTATTTCCGACACACATAAAAGAGAAGACTCCAAGTGCACAAATATAAAAAGGTTTATTTTATACTATTAGAACATGATAGAACAAGATAGATATTAAATGTGGCAGCGCTACCGTACACTTGCGACATCTCACGACACTAGGCCGAAGTACGAAATACTATGTCGGGCTTTAATTGCAAATGTACGTAACTAAATGTGTATTATTGGTGAATGGACAATACTTATTCAACTTATACATCGATCGGAATGAAAATCCTCAAATTATTTTCACGTGGAAGCGTGTCCGAAACGGATTTCAATTATATTTCACCGCAAAGGTATTTCGAACTGATACGAACTGCCAGAATATAACTGTCATGGTGAAGGTAAATAAATTTTTAACCATTTGCAAATTTTTTTGTCCGCCGTTTTAAATGCACCTTTTTATACATGAGTTGAATTATCTTTATAATTTTTTTATTTTGAAATTCTCTACAATTATTATTAATAAAACATTTCTGTAACTATATTATCGTTTCATAATTGTAAAAAAATATATATATTTTTTTTTAATCGAAACAAAAATATTTTCAAATAAAAGATGTTCATTTCTTAGTTGTCTTCAATACTTATTTGAATGTTTTCGTAATATTTTCCATATTTAAAAAAAATATTGGAAAAAAAAGCGGTCAAGGTAAACACTCACTTCCGGTGCACGAAATTTGACCAAAAGCTTTTCAGTTTTTCAGATCATCAAATAAGACTTATGTTAAAAATTTTATACCAATTACTCTATTAGTTTTTTGAGATATAGCGCGCACACACACACACAGACACAATGTTTGTTTCCAGAAATTGTTGAAATGGCATCTAGAGATCCCGAAACGGATATTTCCGTTAAAAAAAAAATGCAAAATTTTTCACGATTACCATACTTTCCCGTATTAGTAACAGAGAAAGCAAAAATTGTAGTTAACGACTTACTTTTTCAAAATTTTCTTGGCACTCGTCAATTTTTTACGGATTGTTTCTTTAAATTTTACAAATTTACAATTCAAAACCCAAAAATGTTACCACAATGTAGGTAAAGATTCTTTCATTATTGATCAAAACATGTTCACAGAATCAAAATCTATTAATTATTTTTTGAGTTACGATTTTTTCGTTGAAAAATATTTTCACGCGGTGAGTTTAAAAAATTGTAGCTAATGATTTTTAGAAAAAAAATCTGGATTACTTAAAATCCTACAGCTTTATTTTTTGATATGCAATTTTTTTTTTTTATTTTCTTGACGCTCGGATTTATTTTCCCAAAAAGTTTTTTGAGGTTTTTCAAATTTACAAGTTTCCAATTTAAAAACCAAAAATGTTACATTAATGAAGGTAAAGATAATGCAATTATTGATCAAAACACGTTTGCAGAATCAAATTCCATTCATTATTTTTTGAGTTATGATTTTTTTCGTTGAACTCTGCTGCCAATGAAAAATATTTTCGCGCGGTGAGTTTAAAAACATGTGGTTGATTGAAATTCCGGATTATAATATCCCAGGGTTTGACCAATTATTTCAAAATTGCCTTAATTTTTTACGGATTTATTTTTCCAAAAAAAAAATGTTTTGCGGTTTTTCAAATTTACCAAATTAACCAAAAAAATGGTACATTGATGAAGGTATAATGTAGTTTAATTATAAGACATGACTGCTGTGTTTCTCTCTCTCTCTCTCTCTCTCAGGCATGGCCAGCAATAAAATTCTGTGGCTCACACCTTACATTTTGAAGACACAACATTTTCTTTCTAAATATTCCACATACCTCAAATTGTTCTTCTTCGTGTTTTTACACCGCACTGAGAGATAACACCGAAAAACAAATTCTTATATTCGTACGGACGGCATAATTATTATTCAGAAATCGTGTCCGACATTATTCAAATGCATTATAGATAACACGAATTTGAAATTATTAATACAATTTTTGACTATTTTTTTTAAGGATAAGTTTCTGTGTCAACTTTATGACGCAATAAATAATTTAGTAAAACATTGTGCGTTTAAAATAGGACAGATATGGTTCGTGCATTTTAATTAAATAAAAATGTACGTAAAAATACCAAAATTACCAAATAATTATTCTCGAGTTTCAATACTATTTGTTACGTTAAAACACAAGTCAACTCTTAGGTGAGTATTTTGCTTGCACCATACTTTAAGCACAGCTTAAGCAAGACTTTAAATAAGACCCCTTAATATTTAAGTCTGCAAACATAACCTTCAATTCGTTCTGTCGGTAGTCCCTTTCGACAGATATTTATTCACAATACAAAACTCCCGGTATATTTAAAATCCCCCTTGAAGAATTAACTTTGGTGTGGACGATATTTTTGAAGACGAAGGGAAATTATTAATTTCGGTTACACAATAAATACACTGCTGTAATGGCTAAGGATTCATGGTTACCAGTGACGGTTCGCGGGTTTTTTTTCTGGTACGACCGAGGTAACCAGAGGTGGTAATACAGATAGGTAGGGTCAGTTGCAGAGACCGCACCTATCTTTATTACCACCTCTTGTTCCTCGGCCGTACCAGAAAAAAACCCGCGAACCGTCACTGATGGTTACTAAAACTGAATTATACAGTGCGTTTTTTTTTATAAATGCATAGACATTAACTTGCACTGTCTTTCTAAGTTAGAAAAATGCTCACAATCCCCAGGTGAATGGTTCTCTTTGAAACGTCCATCGGCCGGTTTTTTTTTTTAGAAGAGATCATATTTTTAAGTTCCTCGTATCTAGCGAGCGGGTAAATAAAAACAGCACTAACTTTAATGCCAGTAAACGTCAGTTTATTATGCGGTTATTTCAACAAATGATTGAGTGAAAACAGTGAAAACAGCAACGACAGTGATTTTGCAGATATTGCAGATGTTGCGAGCTCTATCGCGCTGAATTTGCTACCGGAAAAATCTATGATAAAGCAGCAGGAAAAATTCCAGGATTGGTGCAAGAAACAAAAAGTTGGTAACTACACAGAAAATACTTTCCCGCACTCTTGCAGCTGTTCGGAAAAATCGAATGAATACGCAAACGCGCACTTTATTTAATTCGTTACGGTTTTGTCGTGGAACACTCACGCCTCAATATTGTTAATCATCGCAGAGTATGTAAACAAACGGATAGGTTATCCTTAGGTTATAATTAATCAATTTCAAATGAAAGTGTTGTAATAGAAAATTGACCTCAGTATGTTAATATAACAATTTTTAGGACTTTTACAAACAAATTTTAATTTCAATTCACTCGCTGGCAAAAATCGGGCCATGTCCACGTGTTTCGGTCGACTCCAAACGTTTTAGCGCAACCCCAACAAAATATTTCTAAAAGTCATTTTAATGCCGCCTTTAGTACTTTTAGTGCCGCTCGTGATCCCGGCAATAAAGTTCCACTTTTAACGTTTTTTTTCAGTGATGAAATGTTAAATTTTACTGACGTTTGAAGAGAAAAGATATTTATTGTATTCGTGTGTCAAAAAAGTCAAGGTGTTTATATTCAAAATAGTTTTTATAGAGCTCTGCTTTAAGAGTTATTTTTGTGGAGGTTTTAACCCTTTGGCATACTTTCCTTGCGTCCGAATGCGTGCACTTTTAATAGCGCTCCAGTTGCGACGTACGTGGACCGATTCAACCCATGCAGACGCGACGAAATATCAGCAGAAACAAGTGCCACTGAGGCATGCCCAATTGTTTGGGCACAAATTCATGCTTTTTCATGGCACAACTGAAAACGTAAAATATTGACTTCAAAAAATTCTGTTTCGCAAGAAAATGCATTCATTGTGCAGCACTACTAACGCAAGCGCTGCGCCACGAGTTGAGCTCGTGCTCGATGTGATTGGCCCAAGCAGCGCGCCACGAGATATGCTCGTGGTCGTTGTGTTTGGCCCGAACATTTAAACACGAGGAGTACTCGTGGTTGTAGGTCAAAGGGTTAAAAAAAAATGGTGATGTGGCCTCATGTTACTTTCTCCGACTTGATGGTAACGCTTTCATGGTTTATTTTCACTTTAAATCATATTTTAAATACTTCGAGCGTTGTATAAACTCGGATGAAACTGACGTTTAAAACGTCAAAATTATGAAATATTATACTTCAAATTCAAAAACTCAGTTTTTTCAAAAACTAAAGGGATTTAAAAAAAAACTTATTCTTTAAAAGTTGTTCATTTTAGCATTCTCTACAATTATTATTAACATAAATTTGCTGTAACTATTATCGTTTTATAATTATAAACTAAAAGAATTTAAAAAATAATAAATTTTTTTCTCGAACAAAAATAATTTTATGAAAAATGTTTTCAAGCAAAAGATGTTCATTTCTTTGTTTTCTTCAATGTTTGTTTAAATGTTTTTGTGATATTTTTCATATTTAAGAAAATATTGGCAAAAAACAAAAAACAGTTAAGGTAAACAACCACTTCCGGTGTACGAAATTTTACCAAAAGCTTTTCAGTTCTTCAAATTATCAAATAAGACGTATGTTCAAAATTTCATATTAATTGCTCTATTGGTTTTTAAGATACAGCGCGCACAGCAGACACACACACGCAGACACAATTTTTTACTTTCTCCGTTACGAAGTACGAGAAAGTATTGTGATCGTGATTTTTTTTTCAAAAATTTTTTTTACGGAAATATCCGTTTCGGGGTCCCTAGATGCCATTTCAACAATTTCTGGAAAAAAAAAATTTGTGTCTGTGTGTGTGTATGTGTGTGTGTGTGTGTGTGTGTGTGTGTGTGTGTGTCTGTGTGTGTGTGTGTCTGTCTGTGCGCGCTGTACCTCAAAAACTAATAGAGCAATTGATATGAAACTTTTAACATCCGTCTTATTTGATAATCTGAAGAACTGAAAAGCTTTTGGTAAAATTTCGTACACCGGAAGTGGGCGTTTACCTCAACTGTTTTTTGTTTTTTGCCAATATTATCTTAAATATGAAAAATATCACAAAAACATTTAAACAAACTTTGAAGACAACAAAGAAATGAACATCTTTTGCTTGAAAACATTTTTCATAAAATCATTTTTATTCGAGAAAAAAATTTATTATTATTTTTTTAATTTTTGGTTTGTAATTATAAAACCATAATAGTTAGAGCAAATGTATGTTAATAATAATTGTAGAGAATGCTAAAATGAACAACTTACAAAGAATAAGTTTTTTTTTAATTCCCTTTAGTTTTTGAATAAATTGAGTTTTTATATTTGAAGTATAATTTTTCCATCTTTTATAATTTTGACGTTTTAAACGTCAGTGTCATCCTCTCGATGTGCATTTAAAATATGATTTAAATTGAAAATAAACGATGAAAGCGTAAATATAAATGATACCATCATGTCGGAGAAAGTAACATGATTGCCACATCACCATTTTTTTTCCAGAAATTGTTGAAATGGCATCTAGGGACCCCAAAACGGATATTTCCGTAAAAAAAAATTTTGAAAAAAAAATCACGATCACAATACTTTCTCGTACTTCGTAACGGAGAAAGTAAAACCAGAGGCGATATGTCTGAATCGAAGTTTATTTTTTAGTTAATTTGTAGATGTAGATGTTTAGGAATGTTAAATCTATCATATTATTCAAAATGCGCGATACCAACAACAAAATTGTCTTGAAAATTAAGCGTATCTTCTCAAATTAACAATGAGTAAGTGTGTTACCTGATTGCTGTTTTAACCACAAGTAATTATCGTTAAAAAAATATAATGTGAGAAGATGTATAAATCTATACAAATAACATGACCGGATTTTCAATGTGTTACCGTTATCATCACGTATGACAATTTCTTTTTTACATCGACATCAAGGTCATCTGCTACCTTACCTAGTATACCAGTTAGGTTACAGGCGTCGTTTATTTTTTATTCAGCCAAAATATCCACCGGTGAGTGATACCGGCAAATTGTTTTAGCTGATAATCCAGTATGTGGTTCTAACAAGATGAAGGCATGGCACACACCGCTCGAGTTTGGCAGATTTTTGGTGCACAGAATAATCTCGGTAATCATGTGGCCTCCTCATTCATTGGATTTAATACATTCAATACCGGAAGACATTACGTTGTAAAATATTTCAAACAAACACGCACATTTTTTTGTTAATTATTCAAATCGTACTATAACGAACAAAAAATTTGCAATTTTTTATTTTTTATTTATGAGTAAAATTTAATGCCGTTAATATTTCATCATCGTTTTTAAGAATCTATTTAAAACATCTACCTGAAACTCGTCCTATTATTAAGCGCACTCGCTGATTCATCCAAAAAATTTCGCACGAATTTCGTCACAACACTGCTGCGGCCGCCGCGTAAAATTCCGGATTACTTATGCGCAATTTCTCGAGCCCCCTCGCACCAGAAATTAAAAGGGGTGACGATAGCGAATTCTAACCCCTCACATTATAACAAACGGCACCGCGCACCAACCGACACCGAAGAAGATCGGGAAGAGACTCTCGACCGCGACTTTCATTCCGCGGATCTTGCCCCGAAAAAAAATCCGTAACCTTTTGTTTAATCTCACGATTAGCGCAATTGTGTAACACAGACCCGGCCGGCTTTTATTTACCGAATTGAAAAAAAATATTAAAATTAAAATCGTGTTTTGTTTTTTGAATATTTGAGTGTGGGAATGTGGAATGACTCACCGGTGTTATTGGGTGTAGACAGGAGGAGACATTGTAGTAGCAACCCCACAGGACTCCACCATGCTCTGACACTGTGACAGCATCCCTCAGGAAAATCCATATCCTGAAAACTCGCGGCTGCGCGCCTGAAAACCCGCGCACTACATTTTCCCACCTAATGACTACAACAAGTTTCCACCTGTACTTAACAATCCGCACGCTTCTCCGGGGTGAAGATTATGAAATGAATCAACCGGGCTTATCGCTTGTGTACAGTAATGAAATCTTTACGGCGGATACATACAGTATGTCTAAATAATCTTTGCGTTTAATTTGTAGGGTTACTTGGAGCAAGGAAAGTCTGAGGATTAAGGCAGTTGTAAAGAAA
Organism: Ocypus olens; assembly: GCA_910593695.2. Classification (NCBI taxonomy): domain Eukaryota; kingdom Metazoa; phylum Arthropoda; class Insecta; order Coleoptera; family Staphylinidae; genus Ocypus; species Ocypus olens. The sequence goes on from OU343048.1 coordinate 2,580,429, forward strand.
AACCAGTTTTCGTTACCCAGGATACATAGTTCCTGTTCTTCCTTTGAGGAATTCTTCTTATGAGAATTGAGTTTTTTTTATATTTATTTAACACCCAGACGTTAAAAATTGATCCATGATTAATGATTTTGGGTAAATTTCTTAAAATTCGGATTGACATGAAGTCATAACAAAATATAAGCCTTTCACGAAATTTTAATATCTAGTGAAATTTGTATAATCTTTTAGTTAAGTTTTAAGTCGGTGGCAAACGTTTCAAAAATTTCTTAAGCTACCTGTTTATTTGTTACTACTAATAATAATAATACATTTATTTCTGTAGATACGAGAATACACAAAATAGTGAATGTTTGGTTACAGAAACAAGTCAAAGCACAATGGACAAAATTAAAAAAGCTAAGTTAATCTAATATCGAAAAATTCACTTATAGTGTATGAACACGAATTCGTTAATATTAACCCTTAGCCAACGAGCTAGTTTATAAAAGTCGCAACCATCGCTTTACAGACAAACAAAATGAGCTCATTTGTGAATCGATGTTAAGGTGGAGGCGCCGGGAATTTAAAAATGTACCCATTTTTATTGTCGCGAACACCGCGGTTTTCTATCTTACGGGAATATTTTTTTTGTTGTCTTGAATATGGCGGCATTCGTTACCGCGTAACCAAACAATTGTGATTCCTGATGAAAAAAAAAAACTTCGCCGTATGTTTTATTAACGGTGGACGCCGTTGCGAACGAACGGGCACAATCGCATTGTGATTAATTTATGTTTTATCGTTATTCGTTATTCCACCTTCCTCCTAATACAAACGAGAATCCGACCGTGAATCAACTTTGATTTCCCCCTATATTGCGCCACAGTCTGCAATAAGAAATTTGCTTACAAATTTTTGACATCCCTTAAAAATATGACAGCTGCAAACAAAATATCAACACACAAAATTTAAATGGAAAAAATGAACATTTTATTCGCCAATAAAACAATCCTTAGAAATGATTATCTCGCGAAATTAGTTTCAAAATTCCCTAATCCATTCAAAATGAACAAATTTTTGACATACCATTAAAACTAGAATCAAAATGTCAACCTTCAAAATTTGAATTACTGAAAAAAATAACATTCCGTGATTAGAAAAATTGTAAAAAATTCATCTAAGCTAGAATTAGCTTAAAAATTTCAAAATTCATCCAGAATGAATCTATTTTTGACATACCACTAAAACAATTGACATATCAGAGCTGGAAATAAAATGACAACACTCAAAACTTAAATTACAGAAAAGAAAATTACATTCGGCGATTAGAAAAATTGTAAAAAATTCATCTCCGCTGGAATTAGCGTCAAAATTTCAAAATCCATCCAGAATGAACCTATTTTTGACATACCACTAAAACAATTGACATAACAGAGCTGGAATTAAAATGACAACTCTCAAAACTTAAATTGCAGAAAAGAAAATTACATCCGGCGATTGGAAAAATTGGAAAAAATTCATCTCCGCTGGAATTAGCTTAAAAATTTCAAAATCCATCCTGAATGAACCTATTTTTGACATACCACTAAAACAATTGACATATCAGAGCTGGAATTAAAATGACAACACTCGAAACTTAAATTGCAGAAAATAAAATTACATTCGTCGATTAGAAAAATTGTAAAAAATTCATCTCCGCTGGAATTGGCTTCAAAATTTCAAAATCCATCCTGAATGAACCTATTTTTGACACACCACTAAAACAATTGACATATCAGAGCTGGAATTAAAATGACAACACTCGGAACTTAAATCACAGAAAAGAAAATTACATTCAGCGATTAGAAAAATTGTAAAAAATTCATCTCCGCTGGAATTAGCTTTAAAATTTCAAAACCCATCCAGAATGAACCTATTTTTGACACACTACTAAAACAATTGACACATCAGAGCTGGAATTAAAATGACAACACTCGGAACTTAAATCACAGAAAAGAAAATTACATTCAGCGATTAGAAAAATTGTAAAAAATTCATCTCCGCTGGAATTAGCTTTAAAATTTCAAAATCCATCCAGAATGAACCTATTTTTGACACACTACTAAAACAATTGACACATCAGAGCTGGAATTAAAATGACAACACTCGAAACTTAAATCACAGAAAAGAAAATTACATTCAGCGATTAGAAAAATTCATCTCCGCTGGAATTAGCTTTAAAATTTCAAAATCCATCCAGAATGAACCTATTTTTGACACACCACTAAAACAATTGACATATCAGAGCTGGAATTAAAATGACAACACTCAAAACTTAAATTGCAGAAAAGAAAATTACATTCGGCGATTAGAAAAATTGTAAAAAATTCATCTCCGCTGGAATTAGCTTTAAAATTTCAAAATCCATCCAGAATGAACCTATTTTTGACACACTACTAAAACAATTGACACATCAGAGCTGGAATTAAAATGACAACACTCGGAACTTAAATCACAGAAAAGAAAATTACATTCAGCGATTAGAAAAATTGTAAAAAATTCATCTCCGCTGGAATTAGCTTTAAAATTTCAAAATCCATCCAGAATGAACCTATTTTTGACACACTACTAAAACAATTGACACATCAGAGCTGGAATTAAAATGACAACACTCGAAACTTAAATCACAGAAAAGAAAATTACATTCAGCGATTAGAAAAATTCATCTCCGCTGGAATTAGCTTTAAAATTTCAAAATCCATCCAGAATGAACCTATTTTTGACACACTACTAAAACAATTGACACATCAGAGCTGGAATTAAAATGACAACACTCGAAACTTAAATCACAGAAAAGAAAATTACATTCAGCGATTAGAAAAATTGTAAAAAATTCATCTCCGCTGGAATTAGCTTTAAAATTTCAAAATCCATCCAGAATTAACCTATTTTTGACACACTACTAAAACAATTGACACATCAGAGCTGGAATTAAAATGACAACACTCGAAACTTAAATCACAGAAAAGAAAATTACATTCGGCGATTAGAAAAATTGTAAAAAAATCATCTCTACAGGAATTAGCTTCAAAATTTCAAAATCCATCCTGTATGAACCTATTTTTGACATACCACTAAAACAATTGACATATCATGGCTGGAATTAAAATGACAACACTCGAAACTTAAATCACAGAAAAGAAAATTACATTCTGCGATTAGAAAAATTGTAAAAAATTCATCTCCGCTGGAATTAGCTTTAAAATTTCAAAATCCATCCAGAATGAACCTATTTTTGACACACCACTAAAACAATTGACATATCAGAGCTGGAATTAAAATGACAACACTCAAAACTTAAATTGCAGAAAAGAAAATTACATTCGGCGATTAGAAAAATTGTAAAAAATTCATCTCCGCTGGAATTGGCTTCAAAATTTCAAAATCCATCCTGAATGAACCTATTTTTGACACACCACTAAAACAATTGACATATCAGAGCTGGAATTAAAATGACAACACTCAAAACTTAAATTGCAGAAAAGAAAATTACATTCGGCGATTAGAAAAATTGTAAAAAATTCATCTCCGCTGGAATTAGCTTCAAAATTTCAAAATCCATCCAGAATGAACCTATTTTTGACATACCACTAAAACAATTGACACCTCAGAGCTGGAAATAAAATGACAACACTCGAAACTTAAATTACAGAAAAGAAAATTACATTCGGCGATTAGAAAAATTGTAAAAAAATCATCTCTACAGGAATTAGCTTCAAAATTTCAAAATCCATCCAGAATGAACCTATTTTTGACATACCACTAAAACAATTGACACCTCAGAGCTGGAAATAAAATGACAACACTCGAAACTTAAATTACAGAAAAGAAAATTACATTCGGCGATTGGAAAAATTCTAAAAAATTCATCTCCGCTGGAATTAGCTTCAAAATTTCAAAATCCATCCAGAATGAACCTATTTTTGACATACCACTAAAACAATTGACATATCAGAGCTGGAATTAAAATGACAACACTCAAAACTTAAATCACAGAAAAGAAAATTACATTCGGCGATTAGAAAAATTGTAAAAAATTCATCTCCGCTGGAATTAGCTTGAAAATTTCAAAATCCATCCGAAATGAACCTATTTTTGACATACCACTAAAACAATTGACACATCAGAGCTGGAATTAAAATGACAACACTCAAAACTTAAATCACAGAAAAGAAAATTACATTCGGGGATTAGAAAAATTGTAAAAAAATCATCTCCGCTGGAATTAGCTTAAAAATTTCAAAATCCATCCAGAATGAACTTATTTTTGACATACCACTAAAACAATTGACACATCAGAGCTGGAATTAAAATGACAACACTCAAAACTTAAATCACAGAAAAGAAAATTACATTCGGCGATTAGAAAAATTGTAAAAAATTCATCTCCGCTGGAATTAGCGTCAAAATTTCAAAATGCATCCAGAATGAACCTATCTTTGACATACCACTAAAACAATTGACAAATCAGAGCTGGAATTAAAATGACAACACTCGAAACTTAAATCACAGAAAAGAAAATTACATTCGGCGATTAGAAAAATTGTAAAAAAATCATCTCCGCTGGAATTAGCTTAAAAATTTCAAAATCCATCCAGAATGAACTTATTTTTGACATACCACTAAAACAATTGACACATCAGAGCTGGAATTAAAATGACAACACTCAAAACTTAAATCACAGAAAAGGAAATTACATTCGGGGATTAGAAAAATTGTAAAAAAATCATCTCCGCTGGAATTAGCTTAAAAATTTCAAAATCCATCCAGAATGAACTTATTTTTGACATACCACTAAAACAATTGACATATCAGAGCTGGAATTACAATGACAACACTCAAAACTTAAATTACGGTAAAGAAAATTACATTCGGCGATTAGAAAAATTGTAAAAAATTCATCTCCGCTGGAATTAGCTTCAAAATTTCAAAATCCATCCAGAATGAACCTATTTTTGACACACCACTAAAACAATTGACATATCAGAGCTGGAATTAAAATGACAACACTCAAAACTTAAATTGCAGAAAAGAAAATTACATTCGGCGATTAGAAAAATTGTAAAAAATTCATCTCCGCTGGAATTAGCGTCAAAATTTCAAAATCCATCCTGAATGAACCTATTTTTGACACACCACTAAAACAATTGACATATCAGAGCTGGAATTAAAATGACAACACTCAAAACTTAAATTGCAGAAAAGAAAATTACATTCAGCGATTAGAAAAATTGTAAAAAATATACAGGTAAAAGTGAAATGGAATGATATTTAAAAACATAACGATCCTATTACATTATCAAACCGGAAATGATTCATCAAAACACTTTCACGCTATTTCCATAGAGAGGAATCCTGAAACGTCAAAATCGGAGCTCAATTATTTAGCAGTTTTGTTCGAAAATTTTTGGCGTATTGTATAAACTTTACGCAACATATTTATTATATGGTAAACAATTAACGGTGAAATTTATTATTCGCAGAATTTTTAAATATGTTATTCATCATATTTTTTTTTAAACAAAATTGCTGTTACGTTTCACAAATACGCGCTATTTATAATCAAGGTGAGTTCATGAATTGTTTTGGAATTATTTTATATTTATCATTGATTTGTGAAGCAGAATTGATTTTGAGTAATTTTGAAAAGTTACAAGTTTCCGGCATTTGTTTTTATTTATTTTTTTTTCAACTGGAGAAATGCGCGACCTCGAAATTACAATAAACGCTGATTGGGGGTGATTATCTCGAATTCTAATGCTGGGACACTTTCAGATTATCATTGATTCGTGAAGTAGAATTAATTTTGAGTAATTTTGAAAAGTTTCAAGTTTCCGGCATTTGTTTTTATATTTTTTTTTCAACTGGAGAAACGCGCGACCTCGGAATTACAATAAACGCTGTTTGAGGGTGATTATCTCGAATTCTAATGATGAGGCATTTTCAGATTATCATTGATGCGTGAAGTAGAATTGATTTTGAGTAATTTTGAAAAGTTTCAAGTTTCTGGCATTTGTTTTTATATATTTTTTTTCAACTGGAAAAATGCGCGACGAAGTTTTTAAAATCTTTAAAATCTGTAATGTAATGAAATACAGCCTGTAATACATTTATACCTTATTATATCACTTTATGTGTATCCTGCCGCGAAACTCCGTGCTGTAATTTCTTCAGATATTGCTATCGGAAAAATTTGAATTCGACGCACAGACACACATACACAATCGGTGGACCGGAATGGAAACTCAAAGTTTTCCCAACTCGTGCGGATGGGCCGGAAGGGCGCGGAGGAAAATGGAAAATCCGCACACACACACACACACACACACAAAGCCGAATATTAAAATTGATCCGCATAATGTAAAAAAAAAAAACTCACCAATATCAGAAACTCCTCCGCTCCATCCCACCATCAAAAAAACACTGCCGTGCATCTGCGGTTTCGTAATTTCATATCGTAAACGATACACCCACAAATTGTTTCTACAACATTTTCGACACGCTTTTGTTTTCCGGTGGCAATTGATTTAGTTAATCACCAAAATTTTGTGAAAAACCAGGTTTATTATTGACATGTCTTTCAGTCCATCGATTGATTTATTTTATATTTAAACGTGGAAAAACATCACTTGTGCAACATTACCATTATTTTTATATATACAGGGTGTATTTGAAATAACGAACAGGCATTTAAGTGTAAAATATTTGTGAACCCATTTCCGTCAAAATTTATTCGAAAAAAACATTTTTAATTTTCCTAATTTTTCGAGGTTTTTTAAACATTTTGAGAACCGATGCTTTTCTCATTTAATCAGGTCTGCATGGAATGTGTGTTTGTTTATTTAAAACGCGAGATACGATTTCTTGCCTCCGAAATTTGAAGTGTTATCGCAACGTTTTTTTTTTGTAAAAGATAAACAGTCCTCAAATTCATTGACGCTTAAAGAGCACTCATATATTTCCTACGCGCTTGTTATAATTCGATATCTAAAGCCGATGCCGTTTAAAAATTAGGTCACATTACCACTGCCCCCAAACATGTTGCGTATTTTCACTCATTAACTTTAATAATTAATTGCGGGCTTTTCGTTACAGTTATAAACAAAATAATTGCGAGTATTGTTCAAAAATAATATAATCTCTTTGTGGTTACGAGCCTGTTGGTTATTTCAAATACACCCTGTATAATTTTTTTTTGTAAATTTAATTTTCGAATATACATGTAAAATAATAAGGTGTGAGCCACAGAATTTTGTTTCAGAGTTGGCCATGCCCGAGAGGGAGAAACATAGCAGTCATGTCTGAGATTAATTCATTTTTTTAGGTCTCGTGACGTAATAATATGCGACATACCTCATTTATTTCACAGCCAACTCTGAAACAAAATTTTGCGGCTCACACGATATTTTCTGTTTTAAATTGTAAGTAACACTAAGTACACGTTAGTTATTTTACCATCACTGTTTCAACCTTAAAAAGAACTGTTTTTTTTTAACCTCAAAAGAACTGTTTTTTAACCTTAAAAAAACTGTTTTTTAACCTTAAAAAAACTGTTTTTTTAACCTTAAAAAAAACTGTTTTTTTTTTGTTGTTTTGTATTGTTTCCGAATATTTTATGATATTCCGCGCCGTTGAATAGCAGGAAAATGTTATGGTTTTGCGTGTGTGTGTGTGTGTGTGTGTGTAGTGGGTAATGTTTACTGGTAATTAGCACAGAGCGGTGAGGGAAAAAATATGGATGAACTACCGTTGAACGTAAACGAAGTTTGTGTGCGGAAAATGTCGCGTTTTCGTGTTATTTGATATTTATCTTGTCCACTTTTTTCGCCATTATTTACAAAGTCATTTAGTTCGCTGTAACGTTACGTTCAATGGAACCAGCGGGCTATCTATAATTAAAACTAGTGAATTATCTTTTGAAAGGATACTAAATATTTATATATTAAAATATTCTACGTTGTTTGCGTAACACTTGAAAGCATTCATTCATATTCAATTAAATGAATTGTTTATTGCTTATCTATGGAAATATTAATATAACTTTTTTATGTCATACTTCATCGAAAAATGTTTTAAATAAAATTTGTTAGGTTAGAAGTGCTTTATACAAATATCACTTTATATTTCTTCTACGTCTTCTACAGCTTCGATATTTTTTCTTCATTTCTGAAATCAACAACCTTTTCCGAACTTGCATTGCCAACTATATCGTTAATACAAATTATAAATACATGCGGGCCCAAATTTGATACCTGTGGGATACCATTAGTGTCGAAATATTGATATAACTTTTTTATTTTAGAGTTTACCGAAAAATGTTTCATATAAGATTTGTTTGGTTAGAAGTGCTTTATACAAATATCACATTATACATTATACAGGGTGTTTCAGAGCTCTGGGAACGGTCAATCACGTGCTTATTTTTAAAAATTTCGAAAAATGTTTTATACAAAAGTTGTGTATAATAGTGAGCTGCACGCCCTAAAAATATTTAAATTTATACAGGGTGTCTCATAACAAAGTTACAGATCAAACTTATGTTTTTTTAATGGAACACCCTGTAGTTTTTGTCATTTTTGAATTATATGGAGCAAATAAAGGTGAGTTACCTCAATACTCCCTATACCTATTGTTAGCCGTTTTAGAAATATTTGAAGATTTGTTGAAATGCATGGTCTGGGTGAAATTTTATTTTTGCCCCAGTGATTAACGTTGAACGATTCAAATCATTTTAATTATTTGCTTGAAGGTTCGAACTATAGAGCCAACCATGATTTCATACAAAAAATTATACAGGGTGATAAAAAAAATGCGGTAGAAAAACCGAACTTATAAAGTTAAATAACTTCGTTTTTTCAAATGGCACACTCTGTATTTAGTAACGTATTCTCAAGTAGAATTCAATTATCTTCAGATTGTATAAGGGTTCCCTGTTCCTAATCTCAATAGTTTTCTTGTATTCGGCGATTATTATATCAGGAATAATTATTATAATCTGAAAGATAATTGGATTCTACTTGAGAATACGTTACTAAATACAGGGTGTGCCATTTGAAAAAACGAAGTTATTCAACTTTATAAGTTGGGTTTTTCTACCGCATTTTCTTTATCACCCTGTATAATTTTTTGTATGAAATCATGGTTGGCTCTATAGCTCGAACCTTCAACCAAATAATATAAATGATTTTAATCGTTCAACGTCAATCACTGGGGCAAAAATAAAATTTCACCCAGACCATGCATTTCAACAAATCTTCAAATATTTCGAAAACGGCAAACAATAGGTATAGGGAGTATTGAAGTAACTCACCTTTATTTGCTCCATATAATTTAAAAATGACAAAAAATACAGAGTGTTCTATATAAAAAAACAAGTTTGGTCTGTAACTTTGTTATGAGACACCCTGTATAAATTTAAATATTTTTAGGGCGTGCAGCTCACTATTATACACAACTTTTGTATAAAACATTTTTCGAAATTTTGAAAAATAAGCACTTGATTGGCCGTTCCCAGAGCTCTGAAACACCCTGTATATAAGCGAATGATGTACAACTTCAATTTTTTTTCTTTATTTTTGAAATCAACAGCCTTTTTCGAACAACTATATCCCTAATACAGATTATAAATATTAGCAGGCCCAAATTCGATACCTGTGGGATACCATTAGTATCGAAATATTGATGTAATTACTTTATTTTAGAGTTTACCGAAAAATGTTTTAAATAAAATTTGTTTGGTTAGAAATTCTTTACACATATACCACTTGAAATTTCTTCCACGTCATTACGTACACGCGCAATGATGTACAACTTTTTTTCTTTAACGGTAATCCATATTTATTTCTTAATTTTTGCAATCTGCAAGTATTTTCGAACAACTTGTGAAGAATGAGAATTTTTTTTGAAATCTCTGGCTCCGCTATGCACGCGACGATCGCGAAAAAAAATTAAGACCAACGATTACATTTACGTGGTCATGTTTATGTTATGAAACTAGGTTAGGAAAATGATAAGTTCGGATAATGATATTGCGTAGGGGTCGCCTTGAATGAATGGATTTTGGGTTTGAGGTCACTCGATCCAGTCGCCTTGACTATTTAACTCATCCGAAAATGTGGTGTGACAGGAATACAATTATTAGATAATGATGTTTTTTTTCCTCCCGCGTTTCTTACTTCATAGAAAAATAAATATTTTTTTTTACAATTGTACATAAATCGAATAATATGTTAAAACGAAATTCAAAATATTCCCGAGATATTTGTCAAAAAAAAACCGAAAATATAAATTTTTGTTTTTATTTTTTTACGCCTTTTTTTAACTGGTGATTTTGGAAAACAAATAGCACTTTTTTAAGACGCCATGGCAATTGTTTCAATGTGAAATTCAAAATTGGTTATTTTTCTATAAATTTTGAACTTTTGAAGAAAATTCTTTAATTAGTTCATTTTTTATAGTTTTACAAATCGCTGGAAGAATATTTCGTTTTCACAGTTCAACTTTGGATTCTCGACATTTTCTTCCAAGCCACGGAATGGCAATTGTTTTAGCGTGAAATTCAAAATTGGTTATTTTTCTATGAATTCTGAACTTTTGAAGAAAATTCTTTGGTTAGTTAATGTTTTTTCAATCTTAAAAATCGCTGGAAGAATATTTTGTTTCCACAGTTCAATTTTAGATTCTCGACATTTTCTTCCAAGCCTCGGAATGGCAATTGTTTTAGCGTGAAATTCAAAATTGGTTATTTTTCTACAAATTTTGAACTTTTGAAGAAAATTCTTTGGTTAGTTAATGTTTTTTCAATCTTAAAAATCGCTGGAAGAATATTTTGTTTCCACAGTTCAAATTTGGATTCTCGACATTTTCTTCCAAGCCACGGAATGGCAATTGTTTTAGCGTGAAATTTAAAATTGGTTATTTTTCTATAAATTTTGAACTTTTGTAGAAAATTCTTTAATTAGTCCATTTTTTATAGTCTTACAAATCGCTGGAAGAATATTTCGTTTCCACATTTCAACTTTGGATTCTCGATATTTTCTTCCAAGCCACAGAATGGCAATTGTTTTAGCGTGAAATTCAAAATTGGTTATTTTTCTATAAATTTTGAACTTTTGAAGTAAATTATTTAATTAGTTCATTTTTTATAGTCTTGCAAATCGCTGGAAGAATATTTTGTCTCCACAGTTCAACTTTAGATTATCGACATTTTCTTCCAAGCCACGGAATGGCAATTGTTTTAGCGTGAAATTCAAAATTGGTTATTTTTCTATAAATTTTGAACTTTTGAAGAAAATTCTTTAATTAGTTCATTTTTTATAGTCTTACAAATCGCTGGAAGAATATTTCGTTTCCACAGTTAAATTTTGGATTCTTGACATTTTCTTCCAAGCCACAAAATGGCAATTGTTTTAGCGTGAAATTAAAAATTGGTTATTTTTCTATGAATTTTGAACTTTTGAAGAAAATTCTTTAATTAGTTCATTTTTTATAGTCTTACAAATCGCTGGAAGAATATTTCGTTTCCACAGTTCAACTTTGGATTCTCGACATTTTCTTCCAAGCCACGGAATGGCAATTGTTTTAGCGTGAAATTCAAAATTGGTTATTTTTCTATAAATTTTGAACTTTTGAAGAAAATTCTTTAATTACTTAATTTTTTATAGTTTTACAAATCGCTGGAAGAATATTTCGTTTCCACAGTTCAACTTTGGATTCTCGACATTTTCTTCCAAGCCACGGAATGGCAATTGTTTCAACGTGAAATTCAAAATTGGTTATTTTTCTATAAATTTTGAACTTTTGAAGAAAATTCTTTGGTTAGTTATTTTTTTTTACAATCTTACAAATCGCTGTAAGGATTTTTCGTTTCCACAGTTCAACTGTAGATGTTTGAGTTTTTGTTTTAACCCACGAAAGGGCAATTGTTTCAAGGTGAAATTCAAAATTGGTTATTTTTCTATAAAGTTTGAACTTTTGAAGAAAATCCTTTGGTTAGTTATTTTTTTTTTACAATCTTACAAATCGCTGTAAGAATTTTTCGTTTCCACAGTTCAACTTTAAATGCTTGAGATTTTGTCTCAAGCCACGAAAGGGCAATTGTTTGAACGTGAAATTTAAAATTGGTTATTTTTCTATAAATTTTGAAGTTTTGAAGAAAATTCTTTGGTTAGTTATTTTCTTTTACAATCTTACAAATCGCTGTAAGAATTTTTCGTTTCCACAGTTCAACTTTAGATGATTGAGATTTTGTTTCAAGCCACGAAATGGCAATTGTTTCAATGTGAAATTCCAAATTGGTTATTTTTCTATAAATTTTGAACTTTTGAAGAAAATTCTTTGCTTAGTTATTTTTTTTTTACAATCTTACAAATCGCTGTAAGAATTTTTCGTTTCCACAGTTCAACTTTAGATGTTTGAGATTTTGTTTCAAGCCACGGAATGGCAATTGTTTTAACGTGAAATTCAAAATTGGTTATTTTTCTATAAATTTGGAACTTTTGAAGAAAATTCTTTGGTTAGTTATTTTTTTTACAATCTTACAAATCACTGTAAGATTTTTCGTTACCACAGTTCAACTTTACATGTTTGAGATTTTGTTCCAAGCCTCGAAATGGCAATTGTTTCGACGTGGAATTCAAAATTGGTTATTTTTCTATAAATTTTGAACTTTTGAAGAAAATTCTTTGGTTAGTTATTTTTTTTTTTACAATCTTACAAATCGCTGTAAGAATTTTTCCTTTCCACAGTTCAACTTTAGATGTTTGAGATTTTTTCTCAACCCACGGAATGGCAATTGTTTCAACGTGAAATTCACAATTGGTTATTTTTCTATAAATTTTGAACTTTTGAAGAAAATTCTTTGGTTAGTTATTTTTTTACAATCTTACAAATCGCTGTAAGAATTTTTCCTTTCCACAGTTTAACTTTAGATGTTTGAGATTTTTTCTCAACCCACGGAATGGCAATTGTTTTAGCGTGAAATTAAAAATTGGTTATTTTTCTATAAATTTTGAACTTTTGAAGAAAATTCTTTGGTTAGTTATTTTTTTACAATCTTACAAATCGCTGAAAGAATTTTTCGTTTCCACAGTTCAACTTTACATGTTTGAGATTTTATTCCAAGCCTCGAAATAGCAATTGTTTCAACGTGAAATTCAAAATTGGTTATTTTTCTATAAATTTTGAACTTTTGAAGAAAATTCTTTGGTTAGTTATTTTTTTTTTACAATCTTACAAATCGCTGTAAGAATTTTTTGTTTCCACAGTTTAACTTTAGATGTTTGAGATTTCACGTTTCCACAGTTTCGCACACGAGGCACGCGCCTGTGGCCTCCAACTTGCACCGGCCTCAACGCAGCCCCTTTAAAGGCGACTTTGCCGACGTATGTTAATTTCTACCATGGAGCATTGACGTGGTGGGGGTATGAATTTTTATTGGCGACTACCTATTCTTGTTAAAAAAAATTCAGTTAAAAAAAATAGCTGCCTCAAAAGCAGGCAGACCTTAAGAGTGCATAATCCTCCACTGCTTATACCAGTAACTTATATTGTCAACAGTATCGTTAATATATATTGTAAATATTAGCGGCCCTAAATTTGACACCTGTGGGATACCACTCGTTTCGAAATATCGATACAAACAAAACAGAAATTTATATATACGTAAGGAAGCGTACTTATAATACTCTTATTAATATTGAGAATGGTTTCGATTGGTAGATGAATATCTGATTATTGGTGATATGTACTCACCCAATAGATGAATTGCTTTAAATAAAATTGCATGCACTCGTCTTACGCGAGCCGAGTGTGTGTGTGCATCAACATTGCGTTATTTTTACTCTAGGACACATCATCGAGGAACGCGCAATTGGCAGTCGATTATAAACAATTCATAAAGCGAGTTAAATGTAATTAACACAACATTAACGTCTGACCCCTGCAAAATAATAAATAAAGAACACATGCCGTACATGGTATACAGATAGGAGTCGTCAAGGTCGGGTACTAAAGAAAATTTGTTTACAACAATCGAGTTGTGTGTATCTCAATAATATTTTAAACGGACAGTGAAATTTTTGAAGAAGATTATTTAATTTATATTATTATTTAATTTATGTGCCGCTCTATTTATCTATTTACACCGAGTGTAATGGTAACCTATAATACAAATATTCTACACAAATATGCGTTCGTGTTTTAATAATAATATTTATTTATTGTCCAACAGATTAATCGAAAAGGATGCAACTATCCTCTTTAGAACATTTTATTTAAAACTGTCGTGGTAAATAAACAAGTACATTTTATATCACAATATAGGCAACTCAAGTAGCACCAATCCCTAATGAATCATGTTATTTTTAATTCATTCCAAAAATATTGTCTAATTTTGTACTACTACGTAGTAACGGTGGCAACTATCCTCTTTGGAACGTTGTAATTAAAACTGTTGTGGTTACCAAAAGAAGTATATTTCATACCACAATGTTGGCAACTCAAGTAGCACCGATCCCTAATGAATCATGTTATTTTTAATTAATTCCAAAAATATTGTCTAATATTGTACTACTACTCAGTAACGGTCGCAACTATCCTCTTTAGAACATTTAAATTAAAACTGTCATGGTAAATAAACAAGTACATTTTATATCACAATGTAGGCAACTCAAGTAGCACCAATACCTAATCAATCATGTTATTTTGAATTAATTCAAAAAATATTGTCTAATTTTGTACTACTACGCAGTAACGGTCGCAACTATCCTCTTTAGAACATTTTAATTAAAACTGTCGTGGTAAATAAAAAAGTATATATACTACAATGTAGGAAACTGAAGTAGCACCATTCCCTAAGCAATCATGTTATTTTTAATTAATTCCAAAAATATTGTCTAATTTTGTACTACTACTTAGTAAAGATCGCAACTATCGTCTTAAGATCATTTTAATTAAAATTGTCGTGGATTTGTGGTAAATAAAAAAGTACATTTCATACTACAGTATATGCAACCCAAGTAGCACCAAAGACACGTCGATGTCAAGAATGACGATAATTCAAATTGCAAAACTCTCACTGTTGCAGAAGCATGAAATAAATTCAACAAAGAAACATAAATAAATTAGAAACAACCTTACTTGTTGCAGAAAGCTTTAAATAAATTCAATAAAACGAAATATAGTCTGAATACATGAATATTCAACCTTTTCGTAACTCTGCAAGTTTGCAAGTTTTATTAAATTTATTAAATACTAACCTGTTTATATGAATATTCAAGCGTCAGTCTTATTGTTAGTAAGACTTAATTTTACGGAACAGATTTAATTTATGTGCCGCTCTATAGACAGTAGCGTGAAAGTGGATATATGTGTGAACAATAAGTTGCCTAACTCAAAGTATAGTAAATATGTTTAGTTTATGTATTATCACAAATTATATTTATAAAGTAAAATAAGGTAGCAAAATAGTAGGTAATTTATTGCCAAAAAATGTTCTAAGCGATAAATTGCATATTTATTTTGTTCAAAAATTCCCGCGCCAATGACACTAACGACATTTAAAGGAATAAAGTTTGGTAGAAGAAATGAAGGTTTGATCATATTTTCGCAAAGTTGACCTTGGAACAGTCTGGAATTAAAATTCACCCTTTATTAGTTATTTATTATGCGATTGTGGAATGTACGTAATTAGTCCCGCAAGAAGAAAAAAAACATGTCATAATTCTAAATCCAATTAATATTTTTACTTTCTCCGTTACGAAGTATGAGAAAGTATTGTGATCGTGATTTTTTTTTCAAAATTTTTTTTTACGGAAATATCCGTTTTAGGGTCCCTAGATGCCATTTCAACAATTTCTGGAAAAAAAATCTTGTGTTTGTGTGTGTGTGTGTGTCTGTGCGCGCTGTATCTTAAAAACTAATACAGCAATTAATATGAAACTTAACTCAACATACAAAAGCTTTTGGTAACATTTCGTACACCGGAAGTGGGTGTTTACCTTAACTGTTTTTTGTTTTTCGCCAATATTTTCTTAAATATGAAAAATATCACAAAAATATTTAAATAAACATTGAAGACAACAAAGAAATGAACATCTTTTGCTTGAAATTTTTTTTCATAAAATCATTGCTATTCGAGAAAAAAATTTATTAATTTTTTTTCAATTTTTGGTTTATAATTATGAAACGATAATAGTTACAGCAAATTTATAGAGAATACCAAAATGAACAACTTCTAAATAATAAGTTTTTTTCGAAATCTCGTTAGTTTTTGAGTAAACCGAGTTTTTGAATTTGAAGTATAATTTTTCCATGTTTCATAATTTTGACGTTTTAAACGTCAGTTTCATCCGAGTTTACGCAACGCTCGATGTACATTTAAAATATGATTTAAATAAACCATGAAAACGTAAATATAAATGGCTATGATACCATCAAGTCGGAGAAAGTAACATGATGGCCACATCACCATTTTTTTTCAGAAATTTTTTTGTTTATTTTTTAAAGATGTTATTTCTTCAAGACTGTTTTTACGGGACAATTTTTTATCAGGACTTTTTTCCTGAACTTTCTTCAGGCCCTATTTTAGGACGTTCTTTCAGGAAATTTCAGGACTCTTTTTTCAATACTTTATATCCAGGACTGTTCCTCCAGGACTTTTTTCGGGACTTTTTCGAGACTTTCTTAAGAACCTCTTGTTTACGACTTCTTTCCAGGAATGTTCTTCATTTCTACATTTTTCAGGAATTTTTTTCAAACCTTAACAGTACTTTTTTCAGTACTATGTTTCTGTATATTTTTAATAGGATTAATTTTTAGATCATCTTGTTCCGGACTTTTTTAGATTTATTCTTCAGAACTTATGCAGGTCTTTTGAAATGATCTTTTTAAAGATATTTTAACAGGGTTTTTTCGAGAAATGTTTTTTTAGAATTTTTTACGATGTTACGTTTATAACTCTTTTTAGGACTGTTATTACAGGACATTTTTTAGGATATTTTATCAGGACTTTCTTCCGGACTTTTTTCAGCATTTTCTTCAGGACTTTCTTTGGGACTTTCTTCAGGACTTATTTTAAGACTTTCCTTCAGGATTTTTTAGGACTCTTTTTCGGACTTCTTTCAGGATTTTTTAAGGACATTTATTTCTGATGTTTTATATGAAGACTCTTTTGTACTTTTCAGGACTTTTCTCACAACTCGTTTTAAAACGTTTTAACAGGACTCTTTTTTCAAGACTTTATTTCCAAAACTGTATCTCCAGGACTTTTTTAGGACATTTCTTTGTCAGAAATCATTTTTTTAGAATTTATTTCAGGACTTTTTGAAGGACCTGTTTTGTCAGGACTTTTTTATTGGGACTTTTTTCAAGACTTTCTTGTTCAGGCCTTTTATTAAGTTTTTTAGGATTTTTTAATCAGGACTATTTTTAGAAATCTTTTTGGGGACTTTTTTTAGCATTTTTTTTTTAGTTTTTCAGTAAACTAATGGTAAATATTATTAGAATTTGAAACATAATTTGTTTTGACGTTTTAAACGTCATTACCATTCGATCATGTGAAACGCTCAATTCAAAATATGATTTAAATTGAAAATAAACCATGCCACTATAAATATAAATAACTATTTTACCATCAAGTCGGAGAAAGTAACATGATGGCCACATCACTATTTTTTGGTAACATTTCGTACACCGGAAGTGGGTGTTTACCTTAACTGTTTTTTGTTTTTTGCCAATATTTTCTTAAATATGAAAAATATCACAAAAACATTTAAATAAACATTGAAGACAACAAAGAAATGAACATCTTTTGCTTGAAAATATTTTTCATAAAATCATTTCATAAAATCAGAAAGTAACATGATGGCCACATCACTATTTTTTTTATTTATTTGGAGGTAAGAATATGAGTGCAAAATTTCAAAGAAATCGGTCCAGTAATTTTCTAGAAAAATGTACCTAAAAATCAGTTTTTTTAATGGAAAACGGTTGTGGAAGTTACCCCCTTAAAGTATAATGAGTAATTCCACATGAGTACATTACAACATTGTAATATAAATGTTTATAAAATTTTAACGTACGTGGTGTCAATTTCAATTATTTACGAAGGATCTAATCAGTGACGGTTTGCGGTTTTTTTTTTGGTACGGCCGAAGAACAAGAGATGGTGATACAGATAGGTGCGGTCACGCAGCCAGCCGTGTCTGCAACTGACCCTACCTATCTGTATTGCCATCTCTTGTCCCTGGGCCGTACCAGAAAAAACCCCGCGAACCGTCGCTGGATCTAATCTTTGCTCGAGCCCGAGTTAGTCTCTTACTATTTTAGTGGTTAACGAACAACATTATTTCCCTTTAATGACCACAGTAATTCCCTTATTACACACGATTTCGGATAATAGTTATTTATTATACGAATGTGGAATGTACGTAATAAGTCCCGCAAGAAAAAAATTACCCGTGAGCTCGAATAGTAAACGGGTACTAACGAGTAATTCTACATGAGTATAATATAACATTTGATCCAAAATTAAATATTGAAATAATGTTTATAAAATTTTAACAAGAAATTTTGACGTATACGTGGTGTCAATTTGAAATATTTCCAAAACCCTACGTAGGATCAACGTATTCCGTGAGTCCGAGTTATTCTCTCACTCACATTACATGTCTCAAATAATTACAGTAATTCGTTTATTACACCCGATTTTGGATAAATCATATTTATAAATTTCTACAGAAAGGCATTTCCCTTCTACAGACCGCGTCCGGCCACTCGCGGTTCTCGCGTTGGCCGCACTGATAACGCAACAAAAGCGCGTCGTTTCGATTGTTCGCCGTTGTTGTTGTTGTTGCTGTTAATGGCGAAAATGATGCCATCCAAGATAAACA
The DNA here is from genome assembly GCA_910593695.2 of Ocypus olens. Classification (NCBI taxonomy): domain Eukaryota; kingdom Metazoa; phylum Arthropoda; class Insecta; order Coleoptera; family Staphylinidae; genus Ocypus; species Ocypus olens. The sequence goes on from OU343048.1 coordinate 2,599,337, forward strand.
TATTCGAGGAGGCCCCCCTGGAGAAAATCTTGCAAATCCTGAACAACGAATCGTTCGGACTGGGGGGCCTCAACGCGCTCAACGTGATGCGGATGTATCCCTTCGAACAGCTCCCCCAAATACACGGCCAGCATCACGGCATCATCCGGTAAGTTTTTGTGTTTTGCTTTGTACGTCCATTTTGTTCTACTACGTGTAGTAGCAAATCGAGCTCGTTTGAATCGTGAGATTTTATACATTGCGACGCCGTAAATTAAGATTAAAATGCGGCGGTCGGGATTGGTTCAATCCAATAATCCAAAATTATATTTACATTGTTGGGTAAACTAGTGTTCGACCCTTGAGCCGCCGAGTGCGGTCTGTTTCTTCCCCTTACCCTCTCAAATTTTAAGAAGGAGATGAATACCCGAAAATTTGGAGGAGACGGGGTGATCGCCTTTACAGAACTTCTTGAGTCATCGTGGTATTTCCGCCGATACAATGTTCCGGCGCAAACCCCGTCAATCTAAACCTCTTAAACCAATTTTGGTAATTTTGCAGTTTATCATACTAAACAATACGTATTTGCGAAAATCGTGCGGACGCTGCGCCATGTTGTCGCGTCTCTTTATTTAAATCGGGAAATACTTTCAGTTACATTTACAATGATTTGCAACAATTGGTGCTTACGCTTAGGTTAGGGTGAAGTTAAGGTTCCCCCCTGTTCAATCGACTTGTAGTTTCATCCGCGGTGGTTTAATTATATACTCAGACACGACTGCCATGTTTTTCTAGCATGGCCAACTCGGCAACAAAATTCTGTGGGTCACACCTTATATTTGTGTGTGTAACCAGTGTTGTTACCACCATTAACACGTTGAATGCCAGGGGTCACCGGTGACCGGCACCGAGATTTTTTTTTGTAGCGCCGTGGGGGTCACTGGTGACCGGTGAAACCGTCGGTCTGCAAGCTTCCTCTTCACAAAATTAAATACCACTTTTAACGCTTGTATCATAAATAACCAGTGGTGTATTGATAAAATAAGAAGTAAGGGAACGCTTGGTGAGAGCAAAAAAATAGTCCGCGCCTTCCACAAGCAGCTTGCTGAAAGTTTTTCGGAGATTATCATATTTTAAGCAAACTATTGTTTTCCTTGTAAGCTTTTTACTTTCTCCGTTACGAAGTACGAGAAAGTATTGTGATCGTGATTTTTTTTTCAAAAATTTTTTTTACGGAAATATCCGTTTTGGGGTCCCTAGATGCCATTTCAACAATTTCTGGAAAAAAATTTTTTGTGTCTGTGTGTGTGTGTGTGTGTGTGTGTGTGTGTCTGTGTGTGTGTGTGTGTGTGTGTGTCTGTCTGTGCGCGCTGTATCTCAAAAACTAATAGAGCAATTGATATGAAACTTTGAACATCCGTCTTATTTGATAATCTGAAGAACTGAAAAGCTTTTGGTAAAATTTCGTACACCGGAAGTGGGCGTTTACCTTATCTGTTTTTTGTTTTTTGTCAATTTTTTCTTAAATATAAAAAATATCACAAAAACATTTAAACAAACTTTGAAGACAACAAAGTAATGAAAATCTTTTGCTTGAAAAATTTTTTCATAAAATCATTTTTATTCGAGAAAGAAATTATTATTTTTTTTTAATTTTTGGTTTATAATTATAAAACGATAATAGTTACAGCAAATTTATATTAATAAAAATTGTAGAGAATACTAAAATGAACAACTTATAAAGAATAAGTTTTTTTCGAAATTCCTTTAGTTTTTGAATAAATTGAGTTTTCATATTTGAAGTATAATTTTTCCATCTTTCATCATTTTGACGTTTTAAACGTCAGTTTCCTCCGAGTTTATAAAGCGCTCGATGTACATTTAAAATATGATTCAAATTGAAAATAAACCATGAATGCGTAAATATAAATGATACCATCAAGTCGGAGAAAGTAACATGATGGCCACATCACCATTTTTTATTTTTTACTTTCTCCGTTACGAAGTACGAGAAAGTATTGTGATCGTGATTTTTTTTCAAAAAATTTTTTTACGGAAATATCCGTTTTGGAGTCCCTAGATGCCATTACAACAATTTCTGGAATTTTTTTTTTGTGTCTGTGTATGCGTCTGTGTGTGTGTGTGTGTGTCTGTCTGTGCGCGCTGTATCTCAAAAACTAATAAAGCAATTGATATGTAACTTTCAACGTACGTCTTATTTGATAATCTGAAGAACTGAAAAGCTTTTGGTAAAATTTTGTACACCGGAAGTGGGTGTTTACCTTAACTGTTTTTTGTTTTTTGCCAATATTTTCTTAAATATGAAAAATATCACAAAAACATTTAAACAAACATTGAAGACGACAAAGAAATGAACACCTGTTGCTTGAAAACATTTTTCATAAAATCATTTTTATTCAAGAAAAAAAAATATTATTTTTTAATTTTTGGTTTATGATTATAAAACTATATTATTTACAGCAAATTTATGTTAATAATAATTGTAGAGAATGCTAAAATGAACAACTTATAAAGAATAAGTTTTTTAGTTTTTGAGTAAACTAAATTTTTGAATTTGAAGTATAATTTTTCCATCTTTCATAATTTTGACGTTTTAAACGTCAGTTCCATCCGAGTCTACGAAACGTTCGATGCACATTTAAAATATGATTTAAATTGAAAATAAACCATGAAAGCGTAAATATAAATGATACCATCAAGTCCATAACAGTTTTTTGTTCTTTTAGCCCTTTTGGGACTTCAGAACAAAGTTTTTAGTCTTTTTTAGGACATTTTTAAAAGACCTTTCTTCGAGGATTCTTTTTCAGAACATTTTAAGAAATTTTTATTATTTTCAGGACCTTTATTTTCAGGATTTCTTTTCAAAATTTTATAAACAGGATTTTTTTCAGGAATTTTTTCTCGGTACTTTCAACTCTTTGTTGAGAACTTATTTTCGGGATTTTTTTCACAAAAAAAATTTCAGAATTTTTTAGAATTTTTCTTTTCATAACCATTTAAGTACTTTTTCAGATATTTTTAGCTTCTTTTTACGACTACTTTCTAAACTTTTTATTTCAGGAATTTTGTTAAGGACTTATTTTAGGCTTTTTTGCAGGATTTCTTTTTCAGGACAATTTCTTCAGATCCTTTTAAGGACTTTTTACAATGCTTTCTTTTCAGATTTTTTTGTTTATTTTTTATTGATGTTATTTTCAGTGCATTTTTTTCAGGGACTGTTTCTACTGGACAATTTTTTTATGATATTTCATCGGGGCTATTTTTCTCAATCTTCTTCAGGATTTATTTTAGGACTTTTTAGGACTATTTTTAGAAATCCTTTTCGAGACTTTCTTGTTCAGGACTTTTATGAGATTTTTTAATCAGGACCATTTTTAGAAATCTTTTTCAGGACTTTTTTTTACTTTCTCCGTTACGAAGTACGAGAAAGTATTGTGATCGTGATTTTTTTTTCAAATTTTTTTTTACGGAAATATCCGTTTTGGGGTCCCTAGATGCCATTTCAACAATTTCTGGAAAAAAAAAATTGTGTCTGTGTGTGTGTGTGTGTGTGTGTGTGTGTGTGTGTGTGTGTGTGTGTGTGTGTGTGTGTGTGTGTGTGTCTGTGTGTGTGTGTGTGTCTGTGTGTGTGTGTCTGTCTGTGTGCGCTGTATCTCAGAAACTAATAGAGCAATTGATATGAAACTTTGAACATATGTCTTATTTGATAATCCGAAGAACTGAAAAGCTTTTGGTAAAATTTCGTACACCGGAAGTGGGTGTTTACCTTAACTGTTTTTTGTTTTTTGCCAATATTTTCTTAAATATACAAAATATCACAAAAACATTTAAACAAACATCGAAGACAACAAAGAAATGAATAGCTTTTGCTTGAAAATATTTTTCATAAAATCATTGCTATTCGAGAAAAAAATTTATTAATTTTTTTTAATTTTTGGTTTATAATTATGAAACGATAATATTTACAGCAATTTTATGTGAATAATAATTGTAGAGAATGCTAAAATGAACAACTTCTAAAGAATAAGTTTTTTTCGAAATCTCGTTAGTTTTCGAGTAAACCTAGTTTTTGAATTTGAAGTATAATTTTTCTATCATTCATAATTTTGACGTTTTAAACGTCAGTTTCATCCGAGTTTACGCAACGCTCGATGTACATTTAAAATATGATTTCAATTGAAAATAAACCCATGAAAACGTAAATATAAAGTCGGAGAAAGTAACATGATGGCCACATCACCATTTTTTAGTTTTTCTGTAAACTTACGGTAAAAATTATTAGAATTTGTAACATGATTTGTCATTTTTACCTTTCATAATTTTGACGTTTCAAACGTCATCACCATCGATCGATCGTGTGAAACGCTCGATTTAAAATATGATTTAAGTTGAAAATAATGAATGAATCTTCAAATATAAAGAACTATTACACCATCAAATCGGAGAAAGTAATATGATGGCCACATCACCATTTTTTTTTAATTCTTACTATACAAAATATGAACAAACAAAACGCGTTCCGTTTCTGAAAAAAGGTGCCGGAACGGCGTTCCTCCACGTTCCCCCTCCAATACACCACGTGTTCGTCAGACTGAACAGTTGGGTGTTTACTGCCAACCGTTGGGTTTTCTTCTGATGAACGCACTGTTGATCGTGAACACGTTCGTCCAGCGGTCGCCATTTTATCAATCGTACAAATTAGACTGATTGCTGTTGGAAACAAGTGTTGAAGTTGCCGCCGAAATGGAGGTTACAAAAGTAACGTTCATCAAATACCAACATTCAGCGTAAATGAAAATACACATGTTGACAGTTGAAAATTCTGACGAACGCGCCCAATTATACCATCAAATTGAAGATGGTTAACATGATGACATTTTCAAAATAACATTAAGAAATCATAAAATCGAAAAACAAATTTCATTTCAGTTTAAACGCTCAAATCATTGAGCACTTTTTGCCGCTGGATGATTTCCTGAACGAAGAGGTCAAATTGGAGCAGACTGTTCAGTGCCTTCTGTCAAATTTGCGTTTTCTTCTGAAACAGGAAAATTCGGGAGATGCTTCTCTCGTGCTTTTGGATTTATTCCGTAAATTGCTGATGAGGTTAGTAGACGATGACATGATTTTAATGATTGTATTTAGTACATTTTTTACACCTAGGATTAAAAAGGATCCAGCATTTTAAGCTCTTGTCAAATAACCAATCAAAAACTCAAAACGTACAATAATTAATATTAGAGATACAGTCTATTAAGTCAAAAAAATATGTTTTTAAGCTCCTGCCAAACAACTAATAGATAAATTTGGATAAGTATACTAGTTTTTTTTGTTATTGGACAACCAGATTTGGGATTTATTTTTCTTAAGTTCTTTGATTATTTGGGTGTTCCTACTGTTGATATATGAATGCCATGTTGCACACAGAAGTGGCAATTTTAAACAATCCTCCATAAATTATGATAGGGTAATTAAGCACATGACATGTTGAAAACATAACCTCAAATTTATTTTGAAGGCAAAAGTCAGAATTACAACCAGAGTATCCAACCATTACAAAAAAAATCGGCAGATCTGGTTGGTCAATAAAAAAAAAACTAGTATAGTATTCGTAACGGGATGAATTCAAGACACTGATGTAGGAAAAACGTTCTGAATTAATTAATAGGATGGGCGTTTTGTTCCATAATAATAATAATAGTTTATTTGCCCAACAGACACCAATTACAGGACAATAAAAGTTATATAAAAAAGATAATATCAGAGATTATGCAAGAATTGTAATTGTAATGTTAATATTAATCTATTACTTGTACTTATACTTTTGTCTGTAACCTCGTTTATAAACAATCATTCACTGTTTTATTTTGTAGTTTTCCTTGTAATTAGGCTTAGGCCTGTAAGGAATAAATAAATAAATAAAAATAAATTATATTGTATGTTCATTTAAAAAAAACCTCAAAGTACCATGATTTTTTATTTTTGAAAATTTAAGTTGGTAACACATATTGAGGTTATGTTACTTGCGGCATGTTCCTACCGATAAATTCATTTGCTGTGACAAAGGGCGCAGAGAAGTCGTAAGTTCATCTTAAAAAAAATTCTTGGGCTGTGTTAATAGTATTCTGAGTACATTTGACTAGTCTACCACTTCCTGGTTTACGGAGAATGCTACCCGTTTCATGAAATAATAAAACAGATCATGATAAGGTATTTCTAAATTCTTCATAAATAATGGGAACGTTAGTAAATTCTTCCTGAAACTCTGCCAAAGGTGCGTCGAATGAATACACCCAATTTCCATCCACTTTAGTCCCATTTCGTAAATAACTTTCAACGAAAAACGTTTTTTGCTGGTCGCTGCAAACCACGGAATAATTGTGACTTTTAGAAAGATCTGACGTTTTGTATGTCAATTCCTAACATGTATGCCAACTTAAATTTTTAAAAATAAAAAATCATGGCACTCTTGATGTTTTTTTTTTAATGAACATACGTTATGTCGATTTCGATTGAAATTGTTGGAGTTTGGCAGGAATGTGTAACCCCGCCTGACTTAATCACTAGATATTTCACCTTCTGAAACGGAATTTTCTTTAAAAAACATCTTTTTTTTTAATAATTAATGTTTGCAGGTTGGCCGCGATATCATATAAGTTCACAGTCAGCATCGACTTGATCAGTAATATTGCAAATTGCGTCATGCAATCGCCCCACATAAAAAATTCGAAGATAAAGGAGTGCGTCTGTTATTTGGTGATCGACGTTTTCAAGAGCAGGAAGTACCAATGCAACGACAAAGTAATGTTTGTACAGTGCGTGACCGCTCTACTTTTGAACATCGGAGACGACCTCACCTTGGGCTTTCAGATCATCATCGAAATGCTGGAGTAAGTTAATAAACGGTGTTATTCAAGGGTTTTTACTTTCTCCGTTACGAAGTATGAGAAAGTATTGTGATCGTGATTTTTTTTTCAAATTTTTTTTTACGGAAATATCCGTTTTGGGGTCCCTAGATGCCATTTCAACAATTTCGGGGAAAAAAAAAATTGTGTGTGTCTGTCTGTGTGCGCTGTATCTCAAAAACTAATAGAAAAATTGATATGAGACTTTGAACATGCGTCTTATCTGATAATCTGAAGAACTGAAAAGCTTTTGGTAAAATTTCGTACACCGACGTTGGACGTTTACCTTAACTGTTTTTTGTTTTTTGCCAATATTTTCTTAAATATGAAAAATATCACAAAAACATTTAAACAAACATTAAAGACAACAAAGAATTGAACATCTTTTGCTTGAAAATATTTTTCATAAAATCATTGCTGTTCGAGAAAAAAATTTATTATTTGAGCCGTTTATTTTGAAAGTGGGGCAAGTCCATTTTTGAAAAAAATAGAGATAATGATAATTATATAGAAAACTTAGTGTAATCTTCTTATCTGTAAACTATTTATGGTAATAAGAAATGAGATTCCCTAATATTTGTGAGGTGGAAGTTTTAGATGTTAACACTATTGTAAATATGTTTATTTTGAAAGTGGTGCAAGGTTGAAATGATTTGTAACTGAATATATTACGGCAGAATTTAGAATAATAATAAGTATTTCATAATTTTAGTGTTTCGATAATATGTTTACTTGCAATACTGGCAAATTTTAGTTATATTGGCAACACTGCGAAAAACTGTAAATTGTTTAATATTCTGCATAGTGCTGTTTCAACTCAGGTGCACCAAACAGTTTCACTCTTATTTTAAAAATCAATAACGAATTGTGTTATATTTCATAAAAACAAAAATGTCTCAGAACGATTTCAACTTTGATGCATCTGAAAGTGAATTTTGTAGGTAAAAAAATGAAATGAAAATACGTTTCTAAGTTATAATGACACTCCAATAAAATCCTCATTTGCAAGTATTTTCATTATTTTTATTATGTTTGGAAAAATAAAATCCTTGATAATCGATAATAAAAGAAGAATCTTCTAAACAGGATCTGAATATGAAGACAATTCGTACCAAAATGTTAAAAAAATCCAGAAAAAGAAGAAGAATAGTTGAAATATTAAGTTCGTTATCAGATGGGAATGATGCTACAGAGGAACTCTACGAAGAAAACAAGGTTACTTATGACTAAAAAATAAGAAAAGTCCATCGAAATAGTGGAAAAATATTATAGAATCTGACTAAATAACATGAAATTCATACAATAAATGCCAAACTGGTTAGAAAATCTTTGCAATTAAAATTACCTTCTGTATATGAAGAAAAGTAGATTTATTACATCTGACAGATATAAGGACATGATGGATTTATTACCACATATACCTCCCTTCATCATGAATATTTAAAAATGTTAAATCCTAAGTAAAATTCAATATAAATATACGTATAAAGTAAATGATTAACAAATATGTATAATTTCATTGAATTCTTAATAAAAATTAATTGATTTTTGTTATGTTATATCTTCTACTGTAATATTTAAAAACGCTAATACACTGAAATATTATCACTTTAATTAACGATTACAATAATTCATTAATTTTGAGTGAGGCAAGTCCATTTAGGTATAATTACACCTTTATTATTTTAGCCAACACTATAAACACTATTGGATAATAAACTTACATTATCTAATACCACAAAATACAAAAAATATGTCTATTAGTGCTTACCAATATTTTTAGATTTATTAAAATGCAAACCTTTAAATACCTCGCAATTACAAAAAATGGACTTGCCCCACTTTCAAAATAAACGGCTCATTTCTTTTTTAATTTTCGGTTTATAATTATAAAACGATAATAGTTGCAGCAAATTTTTTTCCGAAATCTCGTTAGTTTTTGAGTAAACCGAGTTTTTGAATTTGAAGTATAATTTTTCCATCTTTCATAATTTTGACGTTTTAAACGTCAGTTTCATGCGAGTATACAAAACGCTCGATGTACATTTAAAATATGATTTAAATTGAAAATAAACCGTGAAAACGTAAGTATAAATGATACCATCAAGTCGGAGAAAGTAACATGATGGCCACGTCACCATTTTTTAACAAAATTTCCAAGGGATGTACTTGTGTATTTTTTCATGTTTTCGTCAAAAATTGAAAATCTCTCTTTCGACTAATTGACGTACGAGGAGCACAGATTTGCAAACCGCGTTCAATTTGGAGTTTTCGTTTAGCCGCTACGGCCGATCAAAGTCTGAAAAATCAATTATTTTCGTAAATTTTCCAAAATCCTCATGGTGACTGACTAATTTTTTTGCTATTGAAGATAGCTGAAATTTATTAACGGCAATCAATTTCTCTCGTTTTTCTTCGTTTTTCTAATGAAAAAAAAAGTTAAATTCAATAGTCTACGATGATTATTAAAAAAGTTGCATTTTTTCGATTTTTTCCATTTTCGAGTTTTCTTTGCTGACGCGTCACGGGCTTCAAGATGACATGTGTTCTTGCAAAAGTACATTTTCCGAAGCGTCTTGAAGGGATCTTTCCAGTGATGTGTAGAAACCCGGAATCCAACCAGTGGTTTCTTTAGAAAATTATTTCAAACCCAATTTTTGAGAAAAAGTAACAAGGGGGTACCCTTGGGTGGATTTTCAGGTTTTCGTCAAAAATTAAAAATCTCTAATTTTAATTAAATCCGACTAATTGACGTACGAGGAGCACAGATTTGCAAACCGCGTTTAATTTGGAATTTTCGTTTAGCCTCTACGGCCGATCAAAGTCTGAAAAATCAATTTTTTTTTTATTTTCTAAAACGCTCACGGTGACTTACTAATTTTTTTGCTATTGAAGATAGCTGAAATTTTTTTTAACGGCACTCAATTTCTCTCGTTTTTCTGATGAAAAAAAATGGTAACTTCAATGGTCTACGATGATTATTAAAAAAGTTGCATTTTTTAACAAAATTTTCAAGGGATGTACTTTTCATGTTTTCATCAAAAATTAAAAATCTCTAATCCGACTAATTGACATACGAGGAGCACAGATTTGCAAACCGCGTTCAATTTGGAATTTTCGTTTAGCCGCTACGGCCGGTTAAAGTCTGAAAAATCAATTTTTTTTTTATTTTCTAAAATGCTCACGGTGACTAACTAATTTTTTTGCTATTGAAGATAGCTGAAATTTTTTAACCACAATCAATTTCTCTCGTTTTTCTGATGAAAAAAAAAGGTATACTTCAAAAGTCTACGATGATTATTAAGAAAGTTGCATTTTTTAACAAATTTCCAAGGGGTTTACTCATGTCTTTTTTTCGTGTTTTCGTCAAAAATTAATAATCTCTAATCCGACTAATTGACGTACGAGGAGCACAGATTTGCAAACCGCGTTCAATTTTGAGTTTTCGTTTGGCCGCTACGGCCGATCAAAGTCTGAAAAATCATTTATTTTTGTAAATTTTCTAAAATGTTCACTGTGACTGACTAATTTTTGATCTATTGAAGATAGCTGAAATTTTTTAACGGCAATAAATTTCTCTCGTTTTCTGATGAAAAAAATGGTATGTGCGATTTGTAATAATTACAATCTATCTATTAAGTTACTGCATTTACTACTCCTGGAATGGTATTTAGAACTTTAGTACTTTAGTTTTGATAATGGCAAGCTGAGTTGCCGAAACTGCAGTCAAACAAAATAAACAAATAAGTGTTATACAAACAAAGTAAAACAGTGTTTTATTCTATATAAAAAGCATGTATAACGATGTAGAAGCTTCCTACATAACAAGTATTTAGAAGGCTTTGCATAACTGGTTGCCTATCAGAACTTTATTTTACAGTAACAGTCTGTTTTGGAAAGTTTTATGTATTTATATTTTAAGTATTTATTTTCAGGAATCGACACTTTATCGACTGCGTGAAAATTGAGAGCATCTACATTTTTATGGAGTTGTCTATTAAGGAGATTAAAAAGGTATGTCACGTTAAAATAGTAGACGTGCTTTTTAACGCAAAATTAAAAGCCTGGTCTTAAGATCCTGTTTGTATCTTTCATTATAGTCCGCTGACGATTCGACACTTCACAATTTCTTGAAATGTCTGCGTCTCGTGTGGAGCAGCTGTTCGAAACTCGACTACATCAAGAAATTCTTCGGCGGCGTTCTGAAAAAGTTGCGTCTGATTAAAGCCGCCACGAGAAAAAACAACGACGCCATCAGAAACTGCGCCATCGACATCTTGATCCTCGTCATCAACCACGAATTTAAGCACATCGCCCTCGATTCCGCCACGTTGAGAAACGAACTGGCGCTTCTGGCGAAGCACAGAGACTGGAATATCGCGGAGTGTGATGTCGTTTACATCGTTCATTATCTGGAATACATATACCTTCAGTAAGAGAATTGGTTCGAGCAGACGCACCGGATTAATTAATTAATTTTAGTGTGCACCATGAAGAGATCATTATGACGCGAAAACTCAGCAAAACACTGGCCAGAAACTTCCCCGCCACTCCGGCTTTGAACAAATCGATTTGCTTCCTGTTTGGCGCGTACGCCGTTCACAATGGGACGAACGAAATCCGGAAGCAGGAGAAGAAAATGTTGAGATATCTCGACCAGGAGCACCGGCTTCAGGATGTGCTCGCGCTGCACCAGAGCCAACTGCTCTGGATACTGACGCGAGCGTGGTACGGGTTAAAAATGAAGGTCTTGAAGGTGTGGTTGAAGCTTCATCAAAACACCAATGATATATTGGTCAGTGTTAGGACTACCAAGAGTTTACCCTTGATGCTGGATATTTTGAAAAATCCGCGAGATGCTTCCTTCCACACAAGGTAAGAAAGTACACGAATTTTGGGATGGTATACCATATCCACCGACGGATTAGACTTTTTTGACATCTTTACTCACGAACAGTAGAAAGTGAAAAGTACCAATATGGCTATAAAAAATTAGGTTAGGTTGGTACCGGTATTATTTTTTCCATGACAAAATATGATTCTTGAGCAGGGTCGGCTCTTTATATAGAGCCAAGGAGTTTTAAGCTCAGCAAGAATTTTTAATTAATTCTTAAAATTCTTTTTGTTTTCCGTGTGTATTGTTTGATGATGGTGGCGAAGTTACGTGGTCGAAGAATGGTGTTACAGATTTAGTGCATGTCTGGGACAGAATGTAAAGACACGATACGTCGAAAGTACACATAAATCATATTTTCAGGTTGTTTGAAATTATGAACCTTTACTTTACAACTCAAAATAACTTTGGACTATGAAGATGAATCGTTCTTTCTTTCTTCATGTTGTAAAAGTACCATCAACATGTTCCACGAGCCGCTACTGAGAGTCATACTAACCAAGTGAATTGTTTTATTTGAATTTTTCAAAATGTATGTACTAAATCTAAAGTTGGGTATTAATATTCAAAATCTTTATTGACAAAGGTTACAAATTATTATAAATACATAAACAATTAAATACATGGAGTTTTCATGTCAATTGGCTATCGACCGAAGGTCTTTCTGCCAGAGTTGGGTATATTTTCAGGTTTTCGTCAAAAATTAAAAATTTCTAATTTTAATTGAATTCGACTAATTGACGTACGAGGAGCACAGATTTGCAAACCGCGTTCAATTTGTTTTCGTTTAGCCGCTACGGCCGATCAAAGTCTGAAAAATCATTTATTTTCGTAAATTTTCAAAAATGTTCACTGTGACTGACTAATTTTTTTGCTATTGAAGTTAGCTGAAAATTTTTAACGGCAATCAATTTCTCTCGTTTTTCTGATGAAAAAAAGTTAAATTCAATAGTCTACGATGATTATTAAGAAAGTTGCATTTTTTAACAAAATTTCCAAGGGGTTTGTCTTTGACTCGTGTCTTTTTTCACGTTTTCATCAAAAATTGAAAATCTCTAATCCGACTAATTGACGTACGAGGAGCTCAAATTTGCAAACCGCGTTCAATTTGGAGTTTTCGTTTGGCCGCTACGGCCGATCAAAGTCTGAAAAATCAATATTTTTTTTTGTATATTCGATGATTTCCCGAATTACGGAGTATTAACATAATTAAATAAATAATAATCGAAGATTCTCCGTATAAAGCTGAATCAAATCAAATTTATTTAATTATATTTATTTAATTTTTTTTTTCTTCTAAAATGCTCACGGTGTCTGACTAATTTTTTTGTTATTGAAGATAGCTGAAATTTTTTAACGGCAATCAATTTCTCTCGTTTTTCTGATGAAAAAAATGGCATACTTCAATCTACGATGATTATTAAAAAAGTAGCATTTTTTCGATTTTTTCCATTTTCGAGTTTTCTAAAGTTGTTGAAACTGCCGGAACAAAAACTAAAACAGTAAGGTGATCCCAACAAAGTGATTGGTTTTATTTGATTTTTTTTTCAAATCAGTTTCACTTTTTTGGACAATAAAGCGAAAATTAAAAAAAATATATTTTCCTATTAAAAAATATGGAAAATTATTTTGAACAATAGAGTGATTTTTGAGACTAATTTAAACCATTTTCTTACTAGAATATTCTGCACTTTTTATTATTAAGCCTGTAGTTTCAATTTTTTTTTGCTAAATTTTCAATCATTTTGGATTAATTATCGATTTCATTCTTAAAATTTTCGACTATTTGGTCCGTATTTTTTATTTCTCCCAACGAATTTTAAGTTTTTAAATTTTTGACCCGTATTTTCGATATTTTTGGTCAAAATATTTTAACTTTTGGCCTAAATATCCTTTATTTTGACCTAAATTTGCGTTTCATTGTTTAAATTTTCGACTTTTTGGCCCACATTTTTAATTTTTCAGCTAAATTTTTAATTTTTAGATTTTTGACCTGTATTTTCGATTCTTTTGGGTCTAAATTTTTGATCTGTTGACCTAAATATTCTTTATTTTAACATAAATTTTCGATATAATTGTTAAAAATTTCGTTTTTTTTACCGTATTTTTGATTTTTCGGGCAGAATTTTTAATTTTTAGATTTTTGACCTGTATTTTCGATTCTTTTGGGTCTAAATTTTTGATCTGTTGACCTAAATATTCTTTATTTTAACATAAATTTTCGATCTAATTGTTAAAAATTTCGTTTTTTTTTTTGCCGTATTTTTGATTTTTCGAGCCGAATTTTTAATTTTTAGATTTTTGACCTGTATTTTCGATTTTTGATCTTTTGCTCTAAATATTCGTTATTCTGAATTTTCGATTTGATTGTTTAAATTTTTGATTTTTCGGTCCGCATTTTTGATTTTACAAGCCGAATTTTTAATTGTAGTTTCAAATTTTTGATTTGATTTTGGTTCAAATATCTATAACCTGAATTATTCATTTATATGCGAGATTTTTTTTATTTTTTTCAGTATTTTCGAGTTTTGTTTGTTCAAATATTCGATTTTTTAGTCTGCATTTTTTATCTTTAGGCCCAAGTTTTCGATGTACTTTTAAAATTTTCGACTTTCTGGCCAACATTACAGATTTTTATTATTTTTTTAAGTCTTTTAACCTACTTTTTTTTATTTCGACTTATTTTTTCGATTTTATTGTTTTATTGATTTATTATATGCGAGATTTTTTTTATTTTTTTCGGTATTTTCGAGTTTTGTTTGTTGAAATTTTCGATTTTTTAGTCTGCATTTTTTATGTTTAGGCCCGAGTTTTCGATGTACTTTTAAAATTTTCGACTTTCTGGCCAACATTACAGATTTGTATTATTTTTTTAAGTCTTTTAACCCACTTTTTTTATTTTGACTTAACTTTTCGATTTTATTGTTAAAATTTTCGATTTTTTGGTCCCCATTTTTGTTTTTTCGTTTAGTCTGCATTTATAATGTTTAGATCCGAGATTACGATGTTTTGTCTAAATTTTCGACTTTTTGACCAACATTGTGGATTCTTTTTAAATCTTTTGCCCTAAATTTTTCTTTATTTATTTTTTTTTTCTTTTAAAATTTTTCTTTCATTGCTCCACCATTTTTACTTTTAGGACAGTTTTTTATTTTTACATCAGGATTCTTTGATCTTTGGCCCATATTTTAGATTTCTGTATTTTCGATTTTTTTTATTTTTTCTTTATTTTGACCAAAATATTCGATTGGTTTGTAGTAATTTTCGATTTTTTTGTCTGCAATTTTTATCTTTACGCTCGTTTTCGATGTTTTGTCTAAATTTTCACCGTTTCAGGCTATATTGTAGATATTTTATTTTTTGGTCTAAATATTCTTCATTTTGACGAAAAAATTCGATTGGTTTGTAGAAATTTTGGATTTTTTATCTTTACGCCCGAGTTTTCGATGATTTGTCTAAATGTTCACCTTGGCCTATATTTTGTATTTTCGATTATTTTGGTTTTAATTTTTGGTCTTTTGGCCGAAATTTTCTTTATTTCGAGTTAAATTTTCGATTCATTCAAGTCTACCACTTTGATTTTTGGGTACCAATTTTAGATTTTTGGTCTTATTTTTTTATTTCTGTCCCATGTTTTAGATTTTCTTAGCGATTTTTTTATTTTTAGTATAACAGTTTATTGTACTCGAGATACATCGATATACAACAGGCCATCGATCGAGGTCTTTCAGCCATTTTATTTTTATTTTTGCTGTTTTGTTCCAAATGTTTGATTTTTTTGGCCAAAATATTCGATTGGTCTATGAAGATAAATGGTTCTTTATTTCTTCAAAAAAGGGGGTATATTGAATAAGTGGCTCTACCATCAACCATCTACCATCATGTTCTACGAGCCGCCACTGTTCTTGAGTATAAAGAACTTAAGCTAACGTTTACATTACTTAAGTCAACATATTCTCTTGTCACTTTGTTAAATTTTAATATCAATAAATTGTTTTTCAAAGCCACCTTCGATTTTTACTTAGTAAAATGACTATTGAAATGATTGATAAAACGAGTTTTCTGCAAATAACTTTTAATGCGTTAGGAATTGCGACAGGGTTGTTATAAGGAAAAATGTTTGTTTTTTAATCCTCCATGGAATGACATAAAAATATACAGGGGCTCCAATTTAAAATAAGAAAAATAAAGTGCTTTAAAGTTTGAAATGTTTGACACTAAATTTTGGACACCCTGTATAATTCATATCGATCAAACTTGGTTAGCGGGACCATCAGACCTTATTTAATAAGTACCTTGTATGATTTTTTTAACAAGCCACTATTTTTATTTTTTATTCATTTAAAAAAAATAGTGCAAAACTGATTTTTTCTAGTTTTAATTTTTTTTGCTGATATCCCTAAATCGATTCCAATAAAATTATAGGAGTGTGTAGGCAACCATAAAAGGTACCCAAACAAGCAATAAAATACATAGCATGTAATTTAAAAAAATATCTCATAATGATGTCACGATTTTTTGGGACGCCCTGTATAATCAAAAATATTTTCCTGAAATGCATCATAGGATACAAATATATTCTACAAAATATCGAAATCCTAACTTAATAAGTAACTGAGCTATAGAAGACGGGAGGCGAGCTGCAGGACCCTGTATAATAAAATTGTTTTTTTTTACGCTTTTGACGTTATCGTAATAACATTAATAATAATAAAAACCCGCCACTAAAAAACTAGTGACGAGAATTTAGTAAGGCAGATCGAAAATTTTGGTTTAAAATTTATTTCAAGAATATTGGAAATACTCCACCAGTCGGACGATCCGAACTTGAGAAGGCTCTGCCTCGTGTCCGTGATGAAACCGATACCCAACTTTAATTTCGGCACCTACCTCATCGATCTCAAATCGCCGAAGGGAAACGAGATGGAGCTCGGCGCCATTCTTGCCAAACAATTGCTCACCACGATGCTGAAGATCCAAAACGGCGACATGATGGAGTACGCCTGTTCCTACAGTTTGGATATCATACTGAAGTTCCAGGACCACGACGAAGTTCTGGCCCAGTATATGGAGTCTTGCGTGATTCAGATGTTTCTGGGGATAGCGAAGGCCGACGATGAACGTCTGGCGGACTTTGGGTTGAATATACTAAGAGTCGTATTGGAGTTGCAGGTTAGTTGCATTCATCTGTTGACGAGTGAAACTCTTGCCGATATCTCCAAATATTCCCATTTTCAGAATAAGAAGAAACTGAAACCAAGAAAAACCATCCCAACCGATCTTACCGAATTGCTTCGAGGTTCTGGTAAACGATTGAAAAACGCATTAACCCTTCTAAGCACCGTAATTAACCTACAAAACGAAGCGCCGATATTAAGCTATAGGAAACCGTCCTTCGGCGTTTGGCATAGGTTGTTATTTTTGAAGGACACCGACTGCAGGAAGCAGGTCTTTAGAATCCTAGTTAAAATAATGCGGGAGGAGAAATATCTGGCCCCCACCTTCCCCAATATAATGTTTGTTTTATCCGAGTGTAATAGGAGGGACGCGGACACCGTCGCGTTTCCGAAGTTTTTACGAATATGGCTGTGGATTGTTAAAGACAGCTTCTTCTACAACGTGCCCTCTAACGACATCAGGAGGTACCTGGAGAAGTTGAACGATTCGAAGGATACGGTACGTTTGTTTTGAAGTATTTAATCTCTTCACGGACGGACGGACGATTGTATACGTTTCAAAAAAATCTCATAAATTCTGAACGAATAAGATTTAGCGTATCAACACAATCCCGCCAATGGTGACCTACTGGTCTGTGAGACCGGGGCGTTCAAAAATTCGAATAACTTTATTCTCCGTTATTGTATTTTGTTGCAATCAAAAAAAAAACATGAACTATTAGTAACAAGTTTCGAAAAATCTTCAGTTGAAAATCACGGTGCGTGCGATCAAAGTCAAATTTGCGTCACCACTGGCGGGTTAAGAGGGGTGGAGGTTGGGCGGTTAACTGCCGGAGGTGTGACTGGTCACATAACAATAGTTTTTCAAAGGGTTGTAAAATTCCAAAATAAATTTGTTCCTGAAATGGTTAAATATACATATTTGATTCAACAAGATTTTTTGCAGTTGAAATTGTAGCTTTTGGTAGTTAAAAATGGATATTGTTGACAGTTAAATGTTGTAGTCTTTGGCAGTTAAAAGTTGTCATTTTTGGTAATTGCGAATGGCCTCGTTAGTAGTTTAAAATTGTCATTTTCGACAGTTAGAAATGGTCATCGTTCGCAGTTGAAAATTGTCAATTTTCACATTTGAAAATGTTAGTTTTGGTAACTGAAAATTGTAATTTTTGGCAATCGAAAATGGTCATTGTGGGCAGTTAAATATTGTCATTTTTTACAGTTTAAAATGATCATCTTTAGCAGTTGAAAAACTGTCATTTTTGGCAGTTGAAAATTGTAGTTTTTAACTGTCGAAAATTGTCATCTTTAAAATTATAGTTTTTAACGGTTGAAAGTGATCATTGTTGACATTTAAAAATTGTATTTTTGGTAGTTAAAAGTTTCATTTTTTGGCAATTATAAATGGTCATCGTTGGCTGTTAAAAATGGTTATTTTTGACAGTCAAACATGGTCATAATTAGTAGTTGAAAATTGTCAATTTTGACATTTGAAAATGTTAGTTTTGGTAACTGAAAATTGTAATTTTTGGCAATCGAAAATGGTCGTTGTTGGCAGTTAAATATTGTCATTTTTTACAGTTTAAAATGATCATCTTTAGCAGTAGAAGAACTGTCATTTTTGGCAGTTGAAAATTGTAGTTTTATACTGTCAAAAATTGTCATCTTTTGCATTTAAAAATTATATTTTTTAACGGTTGAAAGTGATCGTTGTTGACAGTTAAAAATTGTAGTTTTGGTAGTTACGAGTTTAATTTTTTGGCAATTGTAAATGGTCATCGTTGGCTGTTAAAAATGGTAATTTTTGACAGTTAAACATGGTCATAATTAGTAGTTGAAAATAGTCAATTTTGACATTTGAAAATGTTAGTTTTGGTAACTGAAAAGTGTAATTTTTGCCAATCGAAAATGGTCATTGTTGGCAGTTAAATATTGTTATTTTTAAGAGTTTAAAATGATCATCTTTAGCAATTGAAAAACTGTGATTTTTGGCAGTTGAAAATTGTAGTTTTTGACTGTCGAAAATTGTCATCTTTCGCATTTGAAAATTATAGTTTTTAACGGTTGAAAGTGGTCATTGTTGACAGTTGAAAATTGTAGTTTTGGTAGTTATAAGTTTCATTTTTTGGCAATTGGAAATGGTTATCATTGGCTGTTAAAAATGGTCATTTTTTGACAGTTAAAAATGGTCATTATTAGTAGTTGAACATTGTCAATTTTGACATTTGAAAATGTTAGTTTTGGTAACTGAAAATTGTAATTTTTGCCAATCGAAAATGGTCATTGTTGGCAGTTAAATATTGTCATTTTTAACAGTTTAAAATTATCATCTTTAGCAGTTGAAAAACTGCAATTTTTGGCAGTTGAAAATTAAGTTTTTAAATGTCGAAAATTGTCATCTTTCGCATTTGAAAATTATACTTTTTAACGGTTAAAAGTGATCATTGTTGACAGTTAAAAATTGTAGTTTTGGTAGTTACGAGTTTCATTTTTTGGCAATTGTAAATGGTCATCGTTGGCTGTTAAAAATGGTCATTTTTGACAGTTAAAAATGGTCATCATTAGCAGTTGAAAATTGTCATTTTTGACGTTTGAAAATGCTAGTTTTGGTAACTGAAAATTGTAATTTTTGCCAATCGAAAATGGTCATTGTTGGCAGTTAAATATTGTCATTTTTAGCAGTTAAAATTGTCATTATTGGCGGTTCAAAACCGTCAAAATTTGTCATTTTTTGCAGTTGAAAATTGTGGCCATCGTTGACGGTTAAAAATTGTAGTTTTTGACAGTTAAAAGTTTCATTTTTTGCAGTGGTCATCGTAGGCACCTAAAAATGGTCATTTTTGATAGTTTAAAATGGTTATCGTTAGCAGTTGAAAACTGTCATTTTTGGCAGTTGAAAATTTGGCGATTGAAAGTTCTAATTTTTGCTGGCTAAAATTGTTATTTTTGGCAACCGAACATAGTCATTGTTGACAGTTAAAAATTGTCATTTTTGACACTTAAAATTGTCATTTTTGTCAGTTAGAATTGTAATTTTTTTTAAATTGTCAGTATTTCCATTTTAAAATTGTTAGTCGAAAAGACTATCGAAAATTGTCATTTTTTGCAGTTGAAAATTGTCATTTTTGACAGTTAAAATTGTCAGTATTTCCAGTTTAAAATTGTTAGTCGAAAAGACTATCGAAAATTGTCATTTTTTGCAGTTAAAAATTGTAATTTTTGACAGTTAAAATTGTCAGTATTTCCAATTTCAAATTGTTAGTTGAAAAGACTATCGAAAATTGTCATTTTTTGCAGTTGAAAATTGTAGTTTTTAGCAGTTGAAAATGGCCACCGTTGACAGTCAAAAATTGTAGTTGTTGGCAGTTAAAAATTATCATTTTTGGCAGTGAAAAATCATCATTTTTTGGCAGTAAAAAAATATCATTTTTTGCAGTTAAAAATTGATTTTTTGGCAGTTAAAAATTGTCATTCTTAGCAGTTCAAAATTGTCATATTTGGCAGTTAAAAATTGTCATTTTTGGCAGTTAAAATTGTCATTGTCATTTTTGTCCGTTAAAAATTGTAGTTTTTGGTGACGGAAAATTCTAATATTCACTAGCTAAAAATTGTTATTTTTGGCAGTTGCAAATGGTCATTGTTGACAGTTGAAAATTGTCATTGTTGGCAGTTAAAAATTGTCATTTTTTGGCAGTTAAAAATTGTAATGTTTTTGGCAGTTAAAAATGGTCATTTTTTGGCAGTTAAAAACTGTCATATTTGGCAGTTAGAAATTTTCATGTTTGACAGTTTCAAATGGTCATCAGTGGTAGTTGAAAATGGTCATTTTTGACAGTTAAAAATGATCATCGTTAGCAGGTGAAAACTGTCATTTTTGACAGTTAAAAATGATCATCCTTAGCAGTTGAAAACTGTCATTTTTGGCAGTTGAAAATTATAATTTTTGGCAGTTGAAAAATTCCAATATTTGTTAGCAAAAAATTTTTATTTTTTACAATCGAAAATAGTCATTGTTGGCAGGTGAAAATTGTCATTTTTGGCAGTTAAAAATGGTCATTATTGACGGTTTAAAATTGTTATTTTCGGCTGTCGAAAATTGTCTTTTTTTCCAGTTGAAAATGGTCATCCTAGACTGTTAAAAATTGTAGTTTTTGGTAGTTTTATTTTTTGGCAGTTGTAAATGGACATCGTTCGCAGCAAAAAATTGTCTTGTTCGACAGTTAAAAATTGTCATCGTTAGCAGTTGAAAACTGTCATTTTTGGCGCTTAAAAATTACAGTTTTTGCTTATTGAAAATTTTAATATTTGGTAGCTGAAAGTTGTTATTTTTGGCAGTCAAAAATGGTCATTGCTGGCAATTAATTTTGACAGTTAAAATTTTTTTAAATAATAATTTTCGACTGTTGAAAATTATTATTTTTTGCAGTTGAAAATTGTAGCTTTTTGCAGTTGAAAATGGCCATCGTTGACGGTTAAAAAAATGTACTTTGTTGTAGTTGAAAATGGCCATCGTTGACAGTTAAAAAATTGCAGTTTGTTGCAGTTGAAAATGGCCATCGTTGACAGTTAAAAAAATGTAGTTTTTGGCAGTTAAAATTGTCATTTTTCGTAGTTACACATGGTCATCGTTGGTGGTTAAAAATGATCATTTTTGATAGTTAAAAATTATTATTGCCCGTTCAGTTGAAAACTGTCATTTTCGGTAGTTAAAAACTGTCATTTTTGGCAGTTGAAAATAGTCATTGCTGATAGTTAGAACTGTTATTACGGCCGGTTTTTTGTCATTGTCATTTTTGTCATCGTTAGCAGCTGAAAACTGTCATTTTTGACAGTTGAAAACTGTCATTTTTGGTAGTTGAAAATAGTCATTGCTGGCAGTTAAAACTGTTATTATCCCCAATTTAAATTTGTTATTTTCAGCTGTCGAAAATTGACGTTTTTTACAGTTAATATTGGTCATCGTTAGCAGCTGAAAACTGTCATTTTTGACAGTTGACAATGGTTATTGTTGACAGTTAAAACGATTATTATTGCCGGTTTAAGTTTGTTGATGTTGATATCGCTTAAAATTTTACAGATTTAACCGTTAAACAGATTATCACGAAACAAAAAATAAAGATGTTTAAAAATCCTTGAAGCCATTGATAAATACAAAGTATGAACTCCTGCACCAAAAGCAGATTCAATTGATTGGATTAACCCTTCCTGCACCAAAATTAGATTTTACTTTTAAACAGATTACCGCAAATCGAAAAAATAAAGATGTTTAAAAAAACTTTGAGATATATATGGTGTAGATCAACTGTATACACTTCTAGATTAAATTGCATGGATTAACCCTTCGACGCGAAGCAAATAGAATCACGTCTTCGCCCTCTGTTAACGAAGCCTACCTTTCGACCCGAGCGGCTCGGGGCACATGTTCAATCACCATGTCTAATGATGCACTAATTTAGTAAATACCGAGTCTAATTCCATCTCGAAATCCTATAGTTATTTCGGTTCACCCATATATAACCGGATTAAAAATAACGCCCGTACCAACCTAAAAATATCCGCCGTCCCGATATACAACTCGGGGCGATATTTCCGTACCTTTTGTTTCGTAAATATCGACTCTCGGACCGGATTGGTGGCCGGTGGCCGGCCGGCGCAAAACTCGGGGCTAATTTTAAGCAATCGAAAACGCTTCCTCGTACGCGACGTATTAATCATACCGGCTGCGCCAATTCGTTTGTTCGCGTCCGACCGATTAATGGATTTGCAGGTCAAAAATGATTTGAAGGAATGTGTAATGATATATGATATATTTGTATATGGTGGCTCACGTGATTAAATAAATGAAATGAAATGAAATGAAATGTACGTTGGGTGGTTTCACTATCGGTTAATGTTAGGTGTCAGTTCGACATAGATGATTCCAAGATTTTGTAATTTCTCGCATTGTTATGTACGCTGGGCGGTTTCATTATTGGTTAATAAATCCAAAGTTCGTTGCCGGGTGACAGTTCGACATAAATGACGTTTGTTGTCCAACGAGAATATTTGTAGGTTATGAGATAGATAATTTGTCCCCTGACCATACTTCTGGATGTGGATGCACATCTTAATTTTAGATTCTATATTTACAGGTTCAAACTATAACCTACTTATTAAACAAGTGTCCGTCCATGCCCACCACCAGCGCCTTCAATAGACAGTTTTCGTCTTAACACTTTCTCAGGGTAAGACAAGTAATGGGCGGACCTAACAAATGATTTGCAGGATTACACAAAATAAACACCAGTTTAATAAATGTAATTATAAATACATTTCGTGAAATAACTTAATCGTTTTATTTTTATTAAAAGGCACGAAATACCCGCTCGGCTATATTTAACCAGACGTTTATAAATATAAAGTGCAGCAGGAATGTATCTTTCATACCGTCGTAAGATTATCATACATCATACGTGCATACGAACGATGTGCACTCCGTAACCAACGCTGGAGCGACTCTATTTGTGATCCGCCACGGGAAAAAAATGGATTTATTTATAATAAAGATTTTCTATTTTTATCTCAACCTTGGTGTTTTACATTCCGAGCGGCGTTGCCGGTAATACCCGTGCCGATAAAAACATAATAATCTGTTGCATGTGGCGGCCGACACGTGACCAGCTCCGTCTCTATCGCACATGCAATACCACCAGGGTGGGGTTACAGTTATGCCACTGGGATGGCCACGTTGCCACGTCTACTTTTCTTACTCTGTTTATAGGAATATGATTAATTTACGAAATGTACGGTATTTATTATCTACTTATATTATAAATGAATATTTGTATAAAATATTTGTTCATACTGTAAAAATGCGAATATTTTATATTTAAGTTAACAAACCACTGCAAAGACAACATCGGCATCCATTCTAATGGGCTTTCTCAAATCTGAGACTTAAGGATATCAGCCGAAAAAATCGGAAGTATTGTAGCGAGAAGATATTTTGAAGTTAATAACAGAGGCAGCCGATGAAACTTACCTTCTAATTAGGGTAAGCTATTGCCAATGAAACACATCCAAATTCGAAGATAATAAACGTTACAATAAATTTTTCAAAATATTATCCGAGACTGTGATCAAGAATAGTTCTATTTTTTAGTTTATTCTTAGCATCAGATTATTTTTTTTAATATTTGACATGACGTAATATTTTTTTGTTTTAGCCTTAGCATCAGATTGTAATGTTTTTTTTTTAATATTTGCAGTGGCGTAAATTGTGCCAACAAAAAAATATTATTTTTGTAATTTATTTTTATTTTGGACGTAATTTCTCAAAATACTTAGTTTTGGTAAGTAATTTTGTTTAGTTTATTCTTAGCATCAGATTATAATTTTTTTTCAATATTTGCCATAACGTAATATTTTTTGGTTTAGCATTAGCGTCAGATTATAATGTTTTTTTTAATATTTGCAATGACGTAAATTGTGCCAACAAAAAATATTATTTTTGTAATTTATTTTTATTTTGGAAATTTCAATGCTCAAAATACTTAGTTTTGGTAAGCAATTTTGTTTAGTTTATTCTTAGCATCAGATTATAATTTTTTTTCAACATTTACAATGACGTAATAATTTTTGATTTAGCATTATCGTCAGATTATAATGTTTTTTTTTTAATATTTGCAATGACGTAAATTGTGCCAACAAAAAAATATGATTTTTGTAATTTATTTTTATTTTGGACGTAATTTCTCAAAATACTTAATTTTGGTAAGCCATTTTTTTTTTAGTTTATTCTTAGCATCAGATTATATTTCTTTTCAATATTTGCCATGACGTAATATTTTTTGGTTTAGCATTAGCGTCAGATTATAATGTTTTTTTTTAAATATTTTCAATGACGTAAATTGTGCCAACAAAAATTATTATTTTTGTAATTTATTTTGCGCGTAATTTCTGAAAATTGCAAAGCTAAAAATACTCAGTTTTGGTAAGCAATTGCTTCGATTTTGGTGACAGTTTCCGTGAACGCCGTTGACGCATTTCCATTTATCGAAATTCGCGGATACTATAATATATTATTGAGGATTTTCCAAAAAGTCGACAAATTGTCATTCCCATTATTTTACGTCAAAGGAGCATGTGATGTTTTCATTAATAACTTTTGTTATTAACGAAAAAAAAATATAAACAAATAATCATTTTGAATATTCAATTTGTTTCGTTAATAACAAAAGTTATTAATGATAACGTGAAGGAGAAATAATTGATGTATTATTTTCTCCATCGATTTTTCCAGTGTGGAAAATTGTTCGGGCTATATTTCGCTATGTTATGAAAATGGATAATTCAGGTTACAAAATCTGTGATTTAGGCCAATAAAATTAAAAATTCAGGCCAAAAATTTTGACCTAAAATTTTAGTCAAAATAAATTTTTCCAATATTAAAAACTGTTGTAAAGTGGTAAAACAATAAATTCGGGCAGTATTTCGTTTTTTTTTATTCAATTTTTTGTTAATGAATAAATGAATAATAAATAAGGTTACAAAAACAATCTGAGATTAAAAATCGAAAATTTGGGCAAAAAATCGAAAATTTAGGCCAAAAAATCGAAAATTTAGGCAAAAAAATCGAAAATTTTGGCAAAAAATCTAAAATGTAGGCCAAAAAATCTAAAATTTAGACAAAAAAATCGAAAATTTGGAGGTCAAATTTTAACCAACATAAATTTTTCCAATGTGAAATACTGTAAAAAACATTTTGACCTAAAATTTTAGCCAAAATAAATTTTTCCTGTGTGAAAAATTGTTGTAGCGTGGTAAAACAATAAATTCGGGCTATATTTCGTTGTTATTCAATTTTATGTTATGAAAATTAATAATTCAGGTTACAAAATTTTAGATTTAGGTCAAAAAATTGAAAATTCCGGCCAAAAATCGAAAACTTGGGCCCAAAATAAGAATATTTAGGGCAAAAAAAATGGGAACAAAGATATTGAAATACATGCGATTTGGCCGAAATAAAAAATGTTGGTCTGAAAATAGAAAAAAATGAGGCCAAAAAATTAAAAAGTTTTTTGACAAAAATGAAGATTAAAATATTTATGCCCAAAAATAAAAACAAAATGAAAATACTTGCGATCTAAAATATTGGCCAAAATAAAAAATCCAGGTCTAAAAATAATAAAACTGAGGCCAAAAAATAATAAAATTGAGGCCAAAAAATAAAGTTTTTCGATGTTTTTTTTAAATAAATGACGATTAGAATATTTAGGCCCAAATATTTAAAAAAAATAGAGCAAAGAAATTGCGATCTAAAATATTGGCCAAAATAAAAAAATCCAGGTCTGAAAATAATAAAATCGAGGCCAAAAAATGAAAAAGTTTTTTTTTAGAAAAATGGAGAGTAGAATAATTTTTTTTAGAATATTTAGGCCCAAAAATAAAAAAAAAATGAGCAAAGAAATTAAAATACGTGCGATCCAAAATATTGGCCAAAATCAAAAATCCAGGTCTGAAAATAATAAAATTGAGGCCAAAAAATAAAAAAGTTTTTTTTTGAGAAAAATGGGGAGTGAAATATTTTTTTTTAGAATATTTAGTCCCAAAAATTAAAAAATAACGAGCAAAGAAATTAAAATACGTGCGATCCAAAATATTCCCCAAATTAAAAAATCTAGGTCTGAATATAGAAAATTGAGCCAAAAAAATAAAAAGTTTTTCGATGTTTTTTTTTTTTGAGAAAAATGACTATTAAAATATTAAGATCCAAAAATAAAATAAATTAGAGCAAATAAATTGAAAATACATGCCAAAGGTCTAAAATATTGGCCAAAATCAAAAATCCAGCTCTGAAAATAAAAAAAATTGAGGCCTAAAAATGGAAAAGTTTTTCGATGTTTTTTTTGAGAAAAATTACGATTCGAGCAAAGAAATTGCGATCTAAAATATTGGCCAAAATAAAAAATCCAGGTCTGAAAATAATAAAATTGAGGCCAAAAAAGAAAGTTTATTTTGAGAAAAATGGAGAGTGGAATATTTTTTTAGGATATTTAGGCCCAAAAATAAAAAAAAAATAAAATGAGCAAAGAAATTAAAACACGTGCGATCCAAAATATTGGCCAAAATTAAAAACCCAGGTCTGAAAATAGAAAATTGAGGCCAAAAAATAAAAATATGTTGATTTTTTTTTAAGAAAAATGACTATTAAAATATTAAGATCCAAAAATAAAATAAATTGGAGCAAAGAAATTGAAAATACATGCCAAAGGTCTAAAATATTGGCCAAAATCAAAAATCCAGCTCTGAAAATCAAAAAATTGAGGCCTAAAAATACGAAAGTTTTTCGATGTTTTTTTTTTTGAGAAAAATGACGATTCGAGCAAAGAAATTGCGATCTAAAATTTTGGCTAAAATAAAAGATCCAGGTCTGAAAATAATAAAATTGAGGGCAAAAAATAAAAAAGTTTTCTTTTTTGAGAAAAATGGCCCAAAAATTAAAAATATGGAGCAAAGAAATTGAAAATATCTGCGATCTAAAATATTGGGCAAACTCAAAAATCCGGATCTGAATATAAAAAATTAGGCAAAATTTTTTTTTTTTTTAATGTGTCGTTTTATTTTAATATGTTTAAATGTAAATTGTAAATTTGACATCATTGTAATACTTAATTGTAGTGACAGACATGAAATGAGAAAAATTATGATCAGAATATTTAGACCCAGAATGAAAAAATGGTGCAAAACACATGCGATCTAAAATTTTGGCCAAAATCAAAAATCCAGGTCTGAAAATAAAAAAATTGAGGCCTAAAATTAAAAAGTTTTTCTGTGTCACGTCCACTGTAATTATACATAACTGCTTGTCAAAATGTGGTGTCTTAAGTGAAATAATTTTTTTTTTTTTCTGAGAAAAATGACGATTCGAATATTTAGGCCCAAGAAATTGAAAATACATGGAATCTAAAATATAAACCAAAATCAAAAATCCAGTTCTGAAAATGAAAAATTGAGGCCAAAAAAATATAGAGTTTTTCGATGTTTTTTTTTTTTTTGAGAGAAAGAAAAATAACGATTTTTAGTTTTGAGAAAAAATTCAGACCCAAAATCGAAACTTGGGCCTAAAATTGCCGCCAAAATAAGAATATTTGGGCCCAAAAATAAATTCAAAAATTATTAGAATATTTAGGCCCAAGAATTTGAAAATACATGGAATCTAAAATATAAACCAAAATCAAAAATCCAGTTCTGAAAATGAAAAATTGAGGCCAAAAAAATATAGAGTTTTTCGATGTTTTTTTTTTGAGAGAAAGAAAAATAACGATTTTTAGTTTTTTTTTATTAAGGCGGCTTCCATAAACGATGTCAAAGTTTTTTTTTTTAATAATAAGCCCTCCTCCCCAAACGTCTTTGAATTTAGTTTTAGGACAATAAACTTTTCTAAACGACAACCCTTAAATGTATGAATTTTTATTTTGAATAAATAAAATTTGAAATCAACCTGGAAATGAGTGTAGTTAATGAGAAAAACAAAAAAAATCGCATAAGAACCCTTAAATGTATGAATTTTTATTTTTAATAAATAAAATTTGAAATCAACCTGGAAATGAGTGTAGTTAATGAGAAAAACACAAAAAAAATCGCATAAGAATTTTTTTTAATTTTCAAAAAACACTCGGGAAATGAGTGCAGTTAATGAGAAAAAATCTCATAAGAATTTTTTTTTAATTTTCCAAAAACACATTGATTCTTACTCAAGCATACATGTATTGTTTCATTTCTCTTTTCTGACTTGTGTCAAACTACCTGTGTTCTCGCATCAATAATAATAATAATAATTATTATTATTATTAAAAATCACTCCTTGAGTTCTACTACTTACAATAAAATCTAAAATCTACTGCGTACAATAATATCGTGTGAGCCGTAAAATTTTGTTTCAGAGTTGGCTGTTAAATAAATGAGGTATGTCGCATATTATTACGCCATGAGATTTAAAAAAATGAATTAATCTCAGACATTACTGCTATGTTTCTCTCTCTCAGGCATGGCCAACTCAGAAACAAAATAAAATTCTGTGGCTCACACCTTACAAGAAAGTTACTTGTACTGCCCTTATTAACTTAGGATATCAACTGTATGATAAAATAGGTTTGCCTCAGGGCCCCAACTTTAAAGTTACTGATTAGTAGAGAGGTGGGCAAAATGTCTCTTTCTGGTGAGTTGCCTCAGCAAAAATAGCCGACTGCAAACCTTCACAGAAGTCGCAAGACTCCGCGACTCACTTCGAGGTCTTCCCTCATTGAGTTACTAGAGCTGGCCATATATTAATTTTAATCGTTCTTCGGCATTTCCAGTCGATGTAAGAACTATCCACGATAGAGGAAGAAATTTTTTCGCATCTTATTAAATAATATAAACGTTGTTAAATCGTTTTTGATTGAGAAAGTTGTCCATTATTCGGCCGAATCATTTTCTCCACTGGTGACGTCCAATCAAATGATAGCAGTTTCATTGCCCAACAGGTGACGTCCAATCAAATGATAGCAGTTTCATTGCCCAACAGGTGACGCCCAATCAAATGATAGCGGTTTCATTACCCAACAGGTTTCAACCAATAGCATGACGACGATTTTACTTTCTCAACAGTTTAGTTGTTACTATGGTTATGATTTGTTTTTTGTCAGCGAACTGCCGCAATTTCCAAATAGAAAAATTATTCGTTATAATTTCAAACTTCACCCTCGTGGCAATGGCCATCTTTCTCACTCGTTTAATAACATACTATTGCTTGTCACGGTTCCTTTACAGGACCTTTACACGATTGCTTGTCACGGTTCCTTTACACGTACAAAATTAGGACTTACGTCCTAATTTTGTACGTGCATCCCAGGCAAAACAAAAGATCGTTGGGTTACCCAATTCCACAGACTATTCGAGGGTAGTATGTTAAGTAATAAAATAGAAGGACCTAAAGGTCGATAGTGTGTAGGCACCGCGGGAGTATGCAACGTTTGTTCCCGTATAAATAGAACATTAAAATGTCATGTGAATTGTCCGAGAGGAAGAGTGATCGTCGAATCAATAAATGGTCATTCGAACAATGCCGCCGCAGCATGTTTATAAACACGTTTAACTGGTTGTATAAAGTGATTCACTGTAAACGAGATAAACGGGGATATCTGAAATTCTAACGGATAAAAGGCGAACGAAATCGCGCCGGATTTATCGAATAATCACCCCGCGAGACGGGCGCACTTCTTCCTGCCGAGGCGGCGCGGCGTGCGTCAAAAACAAACCAGTGTTTGGCGAAAACCCGGAGTGGGGATGGCGCCCCCCCACCACCGAACACGCCTATGTCAGTTTAGTCCGCATAAATGTCAACTTTCGCGGCGGTTATATTTAAAAGCGGCCGCGCTATTTTTACCCCGACCATTAATTTCGGCCGAAAGGATTGGGCGGTACGTATTTCGGTTTGAGTTATTGTATTTTCTTTTAATTAGAGTTCCGTAGGTGGGAGAGATCTGGCAACGGCGGGCCGCCGCTGGGGCAAGAACATCGTAACGGCATTCGGGTAGTAACCAGAATCCTCGTCGGCGATCCACGACGCGACGGTCCGAGTTTGCGTGCTGCGGCGTGTTTCGTGTCGCCGTCGGACGTGACAACGTCGCAGAGAGCCTGCTGGTTCTCCGGCCGCCTGCTGACCGCTGACAGTGTGTTCTTATATTCGGCGTGTAACGAAATGACCTCACACATAATTAAAGAATTAATAATACTGACAGTAGGACTCCTGCCATTGTGATCCGCGTGCGTGCCTCTCTGTGTGTGTGTGTTTTGTGCTTTTTTAGTTCGTGCGCTCCGTAACGGTGAGGTGATGTAGATTGCCATGGCAGAACAGCGCGACGCCCCCGAGAGACTGCTGGAGCAACAGATCCTGCAGCTGAAGAAGCAGCACCAGCTCCAGCACCAGATCCTGCTGCAGCACTTCCAGCAGCAGCAGCAGCACCTCGCCGAGCAGCATGAGCAGCAGCTGCGGCAGCACCTCAAAGAGTTCTGGGAGCAGCAGAAGCAGCTGCAGGAGATCAGGCAGCGGGAGCAGCTGGAGGCCCTCAGGAAGAAGGAGAAGCACGAGGAGAGCGCGATCGCCTCCAATGAGGTCAAGCAGAAGCTGCAGTCCTTCCTGCGGCAGCGGGCCTCCGGCTGCTCCAAGACGAACCTCAACCAGAACCAGGAGAACTCGTGGTGAGTACGAACGAATCATTCGTAAGGTGTTTATGGTTTAAAGTGCGCGCCCTCGCGCCACTAGGAAACATCAGCTGATCACTCCTACCAACCATTCGGTGTTTGTAAACACTGTCACTCTCTATCCACGCACGTGCCTTCCGCATTCGAACAGAAAATAACACTTCTCTAATCTATCTCGTTTTTTTTTTTTCGCAATACACACACACGCCGCCGGCGTGGACATTCTGCGTCCTCGTGTCTTCCAGTTGTTCATTGTTTTGCGTGTAATTATAAATCCATTATTGCGCCATGGTTTGCAGAAAATTTGGCGCATGACTCACCGTTCGAACAAAATGTTATAACGCTAGTTGGTGCCAATGACTTTAATATTACACAAATAATTATGAAAATAAAATTCCGATTACACATTAATAATTAATAATCATTTATTTTATCCTATAATGTTAACTTGACAGTAACTCCTTAGCAACGACTAACATTACTGTACCTTTAACCTCTTCACGCCCATGTTCGCCACATGTGGCAACAAGCAAAAAATTAAAACAAAAACATTGTACAAAAAAAATTACTTCTATGGAATATTTTTTCATATTTTTTTGCATAAATGGGAAAGTTTGTGACAGTAAAATCATATTTCGTAGAAAAAGTTAACAACAACAAAGAAGTAATTTTTCATCAAACCTGGGATTAAATCAAAGCAGCATGGGCGCGAAGTGGTTAACAACAATAGTGTTGTTAAGAAATTCTGTGTATCTTTATTTATTTATTCATAAACGAGAGATCCCTTTTAACAAAATTAAATTACCAATATGAAGTATTGGAATCTACAATCAAGATGTACCACGAAGTAAACGCCGCCAACATTAAACATACAATTTAAGTAACAAAAAGAATTACTTTAAAGTATAATAGTTGTTAACACTTAATATGTATAATAACATAAAATAAAGATGAAACTATAAACAAGACGTTATAAGTATTTAACTTCTTAAGAGGCGATTTAAGTCAATTTTTAAGATCACATAGCGACTAAAGGGCATCGAAGGAGAATCGTTTGTACCTCTTTGTACCTCTTTTTAAATTGTTTGTACCTCGAAGGTACCGGAAGTAGAGATTTTTAAAAATTCCTAAATTCTCAAGAGGCGACTTTAGTCACTTCTTAAGTTACCAAAAAATAGGTATTATAACCAGGTCAAATTAAAGCCCTTATAATTCTACGAAGAATGGAGAAAGTTTCAGCTTTCTAGGACGAATAGTTTTTGAGCTACATGTGTTTAAACATTTCTTAACGTGCAGATTTTGGATTTTTCAAAAAATTATAGCTCAAATACGAATGTTCAAAAAAAAATAATATTCAGTATTTTTGGTCACATTGATGAGAATAAACTATTTACCAAATATAAAGCAATTTGAAAACTCAAAAAAGTGTTTTATTCCAATCTACAATTTGAAAACGTCGAGGTTAAAAATTATTTTTTTATTGGTTGATTTGATGACTATACATATGGCCGTCATAACCCAGATGTGTGAAGATTGGATGCAGAAACAGTTGTCATCGAATTAAAACTCAAAACAAAAATACTCGTAATAATAATTGAATATTAAGGTGTCACGCAAAGCTATAAATAAATAAATAAATTCCATATTCTAAAGCTACTTCGATTTGTAATTAAAGAGTGACAGGTGGGTCGTATTTTACAATGCAATCAGTTGAACTGAATACAATGGATTCGTAGGAAAAACTGTGGTTAACCAAATAAATGCAGAAAACAATGTTGACTTTGATGAAGGCTTTTTTTCGAGCGAATAAAAAAAATATAAAAACAATTGCCATGAGCATGAAACTTTACAAATTAACTCAAAATCAATTTTTCTTCGTATTCCATGAAAAATCCATAAACACCTCTTCACTGGATTTGGAGAAAATCCAGTTGAACGGAGTTAATTGTATTTTTGAAGTTGCGCTTTTTCTCCAGCGAATAAAAAAACATATAAAAACAATTGCCGCGAGCATGAAATTTCCCAAATTAACTCAAAATCGATTGTTCTTCATATTCCGTGAAAAATCCATCAACGCCCCTTCACTGGATTTGGAGAAAATCCAGCTGAACGGAGGTAATTGTATTTCTGAAGTTGTGTTTTTTCTCTAGTGAATAAAAAAAATAGAAAAACAATTGCCACGAGCAGGAAATTTTCCAAATTTACTCAAAATCAATATGAATTTACTTCATATTCCATGAAAAATCCATAAACACCCCTTCACTGGATTTGGAGAAAATCCAGTTGAACGGAGGTAATTGTATTTTTGAAGTTGCGTGTTTTCTCTAGCGAATAAAAAAAAATAGAAAAACAATTGCCGCGAGCATGAATTTTTCCAAATTCACTCAAAATTGATTGTTCTTCATATTCCATGAAAAATCCATCAACACCCCTTCACTGGATTTAGGGAAAATCCAGCTGAACGGCATTGATTGTATTTTTGAAGTTGCGCTTTTTCTCTAGCGAATAAAAAAAAATATAAAAACAATTGCCGCTAGCATGAAATTTTCCAAATTTACTCAAAATCGATTGTTCTTCATATTCCGTGAAAAATCCATCAACGCCCCTTCACTGGATTTGGAGAAAATCCAGTTGAACGGAGGTAATTGTATTTTTGAAGTTGCGTGTTTTCTCTAGCGAATAAAAAAAAATAGAAAAACAATTGCCGCGAGCATGAATTTTTCCAAATTCACTCAAAATTGATTGTTCTTCATATTCCATGAAAAATCCATCAACACCCCTTCACTGGATTTAGGGAAAATCCAGCTGAACGGCATTGATTGTATTTTTGAAGTTGCGCTTTTTCTCTAGCGAATAAAAAAAAATATAAAAACAATTGCCGCGAGCATGAAATTTTCCAAATTTACTCAAAATCGATTGTTCTTCATATTCCGTGAAAAATCCATCAACGCCCCTTCACTGGATTTGGAGAAAATCCAGTTGAACGGAGGTAATTGTATTTTTGAAGTTGCGCTTTTTCTCTAGCGAATAAAAAAAAATATAAAAACAATTGCCGCTAGCATGAAATTTTCCAAATTTACTCAAAATCGATTGTTCTTCATATTCCGTGAAAAATCCATCAACGCCCCTTCACTGGATTTGGAGAAAATCCAGTTGAACGGAGGTAATTGTATTTTTGAAGTTGCGTGTTTTCTCTAGCGAATAAAAAAAAATAGAAAAACAATTGCCGCGAGCATGAATTTTTCCAAATTCACTCAAAATTGATTGTTCTTCATATTCCATGAAAAATCCATCAACACCCCTTCACTGGATTTAGGGAAAATCCAGCTGAACGGCATTGATTGTATTTTTGAAGTTGCGCTTTTTCTCTAGCGAATAAAAAAAAATATAAAAACAATTGCCGCGAGCATGAAATTTTCCAAATTTACTCAAAATCGATTGTTCTTCATATTCCGTGAAAAATCCATCAACGCCCCTTCACTGGATTTGGAGAAAATCCAGTTGAACGGAGGTAATTGTATTTTTGAAGTTGCGCTTTTTCTCTAGCGAATAAAAAAAAATATAAAAACAATTGCCGCTAGCATGAAATTTTCCAAATTTACTCAAAATCGATTGTTCTTCATATTCCGTGAAAAATCCATCAACGCCCCTTCACTGGATTTGGAGAAAATCCAGTTGAACGGAGGTAATTGTATTTTTGAAGTTGCGTGTTTTCTCTAGCGAATAAAAAAAAATAGAAAAACAATTGCCGCGAGCATGAATTTTTCCAAATTCACTCAAAATTGATTGTTCTTCATATTCCATGAAAAATCCATCAACACCCCTTCACTGGATTTAGGGAAAATCCAGCTGAACGGCATTGATTGTATTTTTGAAGTTGCGCTTTTTCTCTAGCGAATAAAAAAAAATATAAAAACAATTGCCGCGAGCATGAAATTTTCCAAATTTACTCAAAATCGATTGTTCTTCATATTCCATGAAAAATCCATAAACACCCGTTCACTGGATTTGGAGGAAATCCATCTAAACGGAGTTAATTGTATTTTTGAAGTTGCGCTTTTTCTCGAGCGAATAAAAAAAATAGAAAAACAATTGCCACGAGCATGAAACTTTCTAAATTAATTCAAAATCAATTGTTCTTCATATTCCATGAAAAATCTATAAACACTCTTTCGTGCATTTCGTTCAGTTTTGTCGCCCTCGATTGTACTTTTATATAATGAATAAAAAACTATAACTTTGTATAACTTGAAAATTAAATTAAACTTAATGTTGCCGTCAACTATAGCCATGGAAATAATAGATTTTCAAATTATACAAACAAATAAATGTGTTTTATTTATTGGTTCATAAATACTGCATTTTTTTACAATAAAACAACGAAAAAAACAACGAAAAAAAAGTCATTGTTTATTAACCTATAAATAAAACCCATTTATTTATTGGTTAATGAAGATTCCAGTTTTTTACAATAAAAACGAAAAAAGAAAAGAAAAAAAATTGCACTATTATTTATAGATTAATGAACACTGCATTTTTTTTACAATAAAACAACAAAAAGAAAAGTAAAAAAATTGCAGTGTTTATTAACCAATTAACCAAAAAATAAAACACTATTATTTATAGGTTAATAAACATTCCATTTTTAAAATAAAAACAACAAAAAGAAAAGTAAAAAAATTGCAGTGTTTATTAACCAATTAACCAAAAAATAAAACACTATTATTTGTAGGTTAATGGACATTCCATTTTTACAATAAAAACGAAAAAAAAATGAAAAGGAATTGCAGTGTTTATTGAACACTATTATTTGTAGGTTAATGAACACTGCAATTTTTTTTACAATAAAACAATGAAAATAAAAGAATAACGAATTGCAGTGTTTATTAACCAATTAACCAATTAACCAATAAATAAAACACTTTTATTTGTAGGTTAATGAACTCTGCATTTTTTTTACAATAAAACAACGAAAAAACAGGAAACATTTTGCACTGTTTATTAACCAAACAATAAAACACTATTATTTTATGTTAATGAACACTGCAATTTTTTTTACAATAACAATTAACAATTCGCCTTAACCCTTTCGGCCCTGGTGGTGGCAATTGCCGCAACATTTACATGTCTCTACTTACTATGACAATCAATATTTTTACTGTTTATCACTAGATGTCACTTCACTAATTAATTCCTATACTAAATAATCAAATGAGTTCAAATTTGGTATTTATGGTCTTAAGAAGCTCCCCAAATTTAAAAATCCAGGGCTGAAAGGGTTAAAACTAAAATTAATACTCACAATGAAAAATTGATATTCCAAAAATGTATGCGTAAAAAATTTATTCAACTCTTACGAATGCATTTTTTTAAGCGCGGAAATTTAATGGTCTCACTCGTTTCGACATTGCCGCGTTTTCTTTTACAATAATGGGCGTCCGCAGAAATTCATGTAAATGGAGGATCAAAATCATATACAGGGTGACTCGTTTCGAGTGTGCCAAACGAAAACAGGATGCAGATAATGTTGTTAACAGAATAAAATAACAATAACAGAGCAACCTTGTCAGTTGTAGTCGATTACATCAAGTTAAATTACTGTCATCTTTACTAATTTTTTTTTATATGCAGTAACAAGCAACATTTTCAATAAATTGAATGCAATAATCAATAATTAATTTTATTTTATTAGGTCATGAACAAAAGTAATTCAAATAGAAAGAAAAAACAGTATTAAACAAAATGTTCAAATTGCGCCCCAAGTGCACCAATGCAACAATTTCTAATTTCTAATTTCCTTAGCAGCGTTCAATCCACTTATCAGGAAATTGATTGTTTAGCCAATTTCTGATATTCCTTGCATAATGGGGGTGGTGCTCCATCGTGTTGGAACCGCATCCTAAGCGCGCAAGTGGAAAATCATGTAAAATTGCTTCAAATTCATTGAAATCTAATCGATTTTTTAAAGATTTTATTTCGATCAAAAACGATAAATTAAAAAAAAAAACATGAACTATTAGTAACACGTTTCGAAAAATCTTCAGTTGAAAACCTCGGTACGTGAGACCGGCGTCACCATGAAATTTTCTTCACCAATGGCCGGTTAACCGCAGTGATTATTTCGTGTATCCCACATTTTCTAAAATGTTTTTTTTTGCAGTTTTAGGATTTATGAGGATAATTGAGGAGCAGAGGTAACAAAGGGTGTCAATTTGCCAAAAAGATTGAAATAAGTCATGTTCGTACCTACTTTGACCCACTCTGACATGTTCTACTTAGGAATCAGCTTTGGGGATAACAAGCATGCATACAAGTGTTGCTGGCATGAAGGAGTGGAGTTTTTTTTTTTAATTTCTCTGTTTAACAATTTTTGGCACAAAGAGGTTACTCTTTGCTACTTTTGCTCCTCAATTGGGTTAGAACTGGAGATATTACATTAAAATCCTTAAACAATTTCGCGTTAAAGACACCGATGTTTCTACGGCAATAATTATATCTTCGTATATCATCTCAATTTCTTCTCCTTCATATGCTGCCGTTGAGGCGTAGATCTGGATCATCTCCAAGCTGTTGTTCTTGCCTAATTTGATTCCGACGCAGTGTGCTCTGTTCCGAGTGCTCTTGAAGAGTGTTACATGCGGTTTTCGACTCTTTTTTGTTAGCAAATCTAAGTCTGGTCTTCATGGACTTTGCAGTATACAGCGAAGCGGGCCATAGGGATTCACGTGTAAAATTTGAAATGTATTAATATTGGCTCCCCTAATTATTTGTCTTCTTACATTATTTTTAAAGCTTTTTAAGCTGAATCCCCTTACTCAATAGTTTCTGCAAAGTATTTACCGAGATATTTGCGAAAAACTTTACAATCATTTTGAACTAAAAACAAAGGTTTGCCATGAAATCATAATGGCCGATATTTCATTTTTCTCTAAAAAGTGACAGTCGCTGTCACATTACGATTACCAAGCATAGAATAATTCCCGGTCGTCAAATTCCAATCGGCACTCTCCATGATATATCCATGCTATATTTATTAACTAGTCTTTCTGCATATTCTTCTCACAGCTTAACGAACTATGCTTTTACTTTAAATTAATATCTCGTGCAGTAATCCAATTTAATTTATTTTTTCCAGAACACTGATTTTGTGATAAAAGCTGATTATATGACATTCCGACACTAAAAGGCTGTGCGCACGGGTGGTACAAGTGAATTCGTTAATTTTGATCCATGTCCTATATACCACACGATCAGATTGTGATTATTTACAGTTTTTTCCAATTTTTGGACTTTAGATATTAATTGTTATTGTTATTACCACACGATCAGATTGTGATTATTTACAGTTTTTCCAATTTTTTGACTGCCCTTTAGCTATTAATTGTTATTGTTATTAATATGTAAAATTCAGGAAACGTTTTACAAATCTGAGTTTTTATCTTATCCGATTATTTCTAAGGCTAATTAAGGGCTGTCCTTTAGCTGTTAACGTTCCGGAAATATTTTACAGATCTGATGGAGACTTTATTGAAAT
The DNA here is from genome assembly GCA_910593695.2 of Ocypus olens. Lineage (NCBI taxonomy): Eukaryota > Metazoa > Arthropoda > Insecta > Coleoptera > Staphylinidae > Ocypus > Ocypus olens. The sequence goes on from OU343048.1 coordinate 2,638,070, forward strand.
TCTTCAAAGTGTGATTATTTCTAAGGCTAATTAAGTACCTGGTGTAGTGGGTTAGTTTTAATGAGAAATAAATTTTTGGTCTAGCCGCTGGCAGCTAGCGTATTTTATATGTATTTTTATATAATTCTTTAACGATATTTGTATTTTTGAATAATTTGGAAATAAATTATAAACTATTATTACCTCTACTTATTCTTACCGATAAAATGAAATCTATAGAATTCATGAAAATAATTCTTAATTTCCCCACTCCTTTCCCGATATATGCATATCACATTTGCAATCTCATTTACTTTAGTTTAATTATACATTACCTATTACGTTACTCTAGCATACATTATTATTATATAGACTTTAGAACACATTGTTTATTTCATACTAATTTAATTGATTATTTTGTCCTGTAATTGGAATTTGTATTCTGTTGGGCAAATAAATATTATTATTATTATATAATTTTTCAATTTCAATTTTGTAATTTATTTCATTTGAATAGAGTTATACCGTATGATTACATTACATTTTTTTGTATTGAATGAACAAAGTCACAATTTCAGTTTAGTAATTTATTGATAGATTTATAGCATATGATAACATTCCATTTTTTTTTTGTATTGAATGAACAAAGTCACTGCATATCCATTCTATGGCCAATTAAATTATTGCTGTGTTTCCTAGATGCCACAAATTAATTGATATAATCAGCAACGTGTCTAAGCCAATTAAAACCGATTGAATAACAATGCCGCGGTATGTTCACAACTGCAAAAACTAATTTGTGGCGGAATTACTGTAATTCGAGGCAATTTCAGCTCTAAATTTGTACCGCAATTATAATTAAAATATGCAGATGATATTATTGTATGCATTTCATGCGCTACGAATGCCTTCCAAAGGTTTTATGTAGTTTCGTTGATGATTTTTTTTTAATTCGCTTATTTTGCAATCAACAGGAATACTATCGAAATATATTTGCATAAGATACGAGTTTGCGTATTTCACATAAATCGCTGTTTCTTTTCAATCTCGGATTTGGCACTCATTTTCAATCGAAATCAGAAATCTATAATTTTTTCAATTAATTTTAAACTCTTAAAACGAATTTCTCCTTTGATTATTTTTTTCTATCCTTCTATGCAATTTTTGTTTTCCCATTTTCAGTTTGGAATTTTTAAAAAACTGTGAACTTTGATGTATAAATAATATCAGTTCACAGTTTTCTAAAAATTTTATTATTCGCTGATGATTTAAAATTATTTTCAGTAGTGAAAAATTATATAATGAGTTCAGTAGGACAGGTATCGGTCCACAAAGAGACCCCTGAGGAATACCAGGCGTAACTTTAATTTCATGACACATGTTTTCCTATTTAACACAGAGAGCGTCGCGATACAAATTTATGACCAATTCATTGAATCCAAGTATTCGAAGCTTTTCTAAAAGTATTTTTTGATTAACACAATCAAACGTCCGTGTAAATGGTATCAACTTGGTCACCCTCTTCAAAAGCATTCACTGTATAAGACTGATAGGACTTAAATTAAATTGTAAATAGAAAAATTAAAGTTTCGCCAACTAAAATCATTGTACAAATGCGAATTATAAAAAAAAATAAATTGTATAAAAGGCAGAGAACCGAATATTTTTCCGTGTTTACGCAATACGATAATTTATACGCAAATTCAAATTGTATGCAAATTTCGCGACGTTGTAAATAGCGATTACATAAGTTACAAGTGCATTCATGAAAATGTCGAGTGTTTTAGTTTAAACATATTTAAAGTCGGTCTAAAATTTGTAATCTCGCTTGCGATACTTTAATTATTTATTTTTAAACATCATCCTTAGAGGGAGGCAATCGCATTCGGTATTAACCCTAAATTGGCACGCTTATTTTTTTTAAACTTACTTGACCAGCGCAGTGGGTTAAGTCAATTTTTGAAAAATCAATACTTTTTTTTTTCGATTTTTGGACCTTGAAAATGGTTCGATTTTGATTTTCTATAAAACTAAATCATTAACATGGTTTGATTTTTTTGTAATAATAGAGCCCAATTATTCCCCAATAATGCTGTTTAAGTAGGAAGTTTGTATTTAAGTCAGTTTTTGAAAAATAACCACTTTTTCGATTTTTGAGCGTTGAAAATGGCAATTCTTGCGTTTGATTTTAATTATCTAGAAAACTAAATAATCAACGTGGTTTAATTTTTTAAGAAGATCAAAGCCCAATTATTCCCCAATAATGCTGTTAAAGCTGGAAATCTGTATTTAAGTCAATTTTTGAAAAATAACCACTTTTTCGATTTTAGAGCGTTGAAAATGGCAATTCTTGCGTTTGATTTTAATTATCTGGAAAACTAAATAATCAACGTGGTTTGATTTTTTAAGAATATCAAAGCCCAATTATTCCCCAATAATGCTGTTAAAGTTGGAAGTCTGTATTTAAGTCAATTTTTAAAAAATGACTACTTTTTCGATTTTTGAGCGTTGAAAATGGCAATTCTTGCGTTTGATTTTAATTATCTGGAAAACTAAATAATCAACGTGGTTTAATTTTTTAAGAATATCAAAGCCCAATTATTCCCCAATAATGCTGTTAAAGTAGGAAGTCTGTATTTAAGTCAATTTTTGAAAAATGACTACTTTTTCGATTTTTGACCGTTGAAAATGGCAATTCTTGCGTTTGATTTTAATTATCTAAAAAACTAAATAATCAACGTGGTTTGATTTTTTAAGAATATCAAAGCCCAATTATTCCCCAATAATGCTGTTAAAGTAGAAAGTCTCTATTTAAGTCAATTTTTGAAAAATGACTACTTTTTCGATTTTTGAGCGTTGAAAATGGCAATTCTTGCGTTTGATTTTAATTATCTGGAAAACTAAATAATCAACGTGGTTTTATTTTTTAAGAATATCAAAGCCCAAATATTCCCCAATAATGCTGTTAAAGTTGGAAGTCTGTATTTAAGTCAATTTTTGAAAAATAACCACTTTTTCGATTTTTGAGCGTTGAAAATGGCAATTCTTGCGTTTGATTTTAATTATCTAAAAAACTAAATAATCAACGTGGTTTGATTTTTTAAGAATATCAAAGCCCAATTATTCCCCAATAATGCTGTTAAAGTTGGAAGTGTGTATTTAAGTCAATTTTTGAAAAATGACTACTTTTTTGATTTTTGAGCGTTAAAAATTGCAATTCTTGCATTTGATTTTAATTATCTGGAAAACTAAATGATTAACATTTTTAGATTTTTCTAGAATATCGAATACCAATTATTTCTGAATAATGCTGTAAAAGTTGGAATTCTGTATTACTTTCAGGTTTTGAAAAATCAACGCTTTTTCGAATTTTGAAATTTCGAAATTTTTTGGCGATTGTCTCGACTGATTTTTCTATGAAAGTAAACCCTAATCATCTTTGAATGATTCTTTAGTTGATGTCTGCACTTGTTTCTCGTTTTGTATAAATTTACTGTAACTATCATCGCTTTCAAAAAAAAATTAAAAAAAAATTAATAAAGACTAAAATAGCCTGAATATGTGAAAGTTCGTGACTGCAAAATTAAGTCTTATTAAGTCTACAAACAAATAACATATTGAAACAACTATAAAAAATTTAATTAATTTTTTTTTTCGAAAAAAATTATTTTATGAAAAATATTTTTAGACAAAAGTTGTTAATTTCTTTGTTATCGTCGATATTTGTTTAAACGTTTTTGTAATATTTCTCATGTTTTAAAAAATTATTGGAAAAGAAACGAAAATAAAATATTAATTGCACTGAAATTTTCATATTCAAATTGCTTTCTGCGAATTGTTAATTGCGTGAAATTTTCGCGGCTTTTGCATATATGTGAGAATTTGCACGTATCCCCCCTAAAATCAGCTGTTGGTTCTTTTCCCGATGATAAGCCTAATGAATCTATTTACGGTAATGAACGTCTTATCTTGCAATCAGTCTAAAAATAAACCGCGAGCTTAATTGGACGTATCTTAATTGTTTATTTACACGGTGGTACCGTGAGCGTGCACCTTACGGTGTGAATCATATATTTTTCGTGATAATCCGGTTCTACGAGACTTTCCACACGTGCGGAATTTCGTTTGGAAACGAACCGATTACCGACTTAATGAGAAAGTGCACTAATTTTGTATCGATAAGCGTATTTGGATATCTTATCTTTAATTAGGGAAATGCTATTATTTTTGGATATAATTATAACATTAACATTAACAATAATCATAATAATATAGTAATAATCGTCATCTTTATTGGTGCCAGAACAAATTTTTTCGCATCTTATTAAATAATATAAACGTTGTTAAATCGTTTTTGATTGAGAAAGTTGTCCATTAGTTGACCGAATCATTTTCTCCACAGGTGACGTCCAATCAAATGGTAACGGTTTCATTGTCCAACAGTTTAGTTATGGTTACGATTCGTTTTTTGTCAGCAAACTGCCGCAATTTCCAAATAGAAAAATTATTCGTTATAATTTAAAACAAACAGAACAAACTTTAGGTAATTATTTAATATGATGCGAAAAAGTATCGTGAGCAAGTTGGCCATTGCCACTCTGGTGGCATTTTTTTTTCTCACCTCCAAATTATTTTGAGCCGTCACTCAATAATCCAAAATATTGGCAGCCGAGATTAAACGCTCGTGCCGTTCCTTCTGTAAATTATTTTGCTATCGCTTGCGAAACCAAAATTTTCGTTTGTTGAAAATATAACGTGAGAATATCGTGAAAATATGGAAGCGACGACAAATTAATATCCGATGTAAAAATAATCTCCGCCCGGCTCCGCGGATATGTACACTTTGCGGAATCGAAAAATCCGCGACGGCCTTCAGAAATCCGCCAGTTCCGTATAATTAGAACAGGAAAAGTGACGAAACGCACGTCCAATTATCTTAAATAACTTTGACATTATGAAAAAAAAAAACAGTACAGACTCCGCGTCACTAAATATTACGCATAAAATAACAAAGCCTAATCATTTCTTAACAAGCCTGTGAAAATTGGAAGTCTGCAATTGTTTTAGGTTTTGCAAAATCGGCGCTTTTTCGATTTTCGAACGTTGAAAATGGCCATTTTTGTGTTTGGTGGTGATTATCTGGAAAACTAGTTGATTAACCTGCATGGATTTTTGTATAATATCAAAGCCTAATCATTTCTTAATAAGCCTGTGAAAATTGGAAGTCTGCAATTGTTTCAGGTTTTGCAAAATCGGCGCTTTTTCGATTTTCGAACGTTGAAAATGGCCATTTTTGTGTTTGGTGGTGATTATCTGGAAAACTAGTTGATTAACCTGCATGGATTTTTGTATAATATCAAAGCCTAATTATTTCTTAATAAGCCTGTGAAAATTGGAAGTCTGCAATTGTTTCAGGTTTTGCAAAATCGGCGCTTTTTCAATATTCGAACGCTGAAAATGGCCATTTTTGTGTTTGGTGGTGATTATCTGGAAAACTAGTTGATTAACCTGCATGAACTGTTGTATAATATCAAAGCCTAATCATTTTCTAATAAGCAGGTGAAAATTGGAAGTCTGCAATTGTTTCAGATTCTGCAAAATCGGCGCTTTTTCGATTTTCGAACGCTGAAAATGGCCATATTTACGTTCGGTGGTGATTATCTGGAAAACTAGTTGATTAACCCGCATGAACTTTTGTATAATATCAAAGCCTAATAATTTCTTAATAAGCCTGTGAAAATTGGAAGTCTGCAATTGTTTCAGGTTTTACAAAATCGGCGCTTTTTCTATTTTCGAACGCTGAAAATGGCAATTTTTGCGTTTGATGGTGATTATCTGGAAAACTAGTTGATTAACCTGCATGAACTTTTGTATAATATCAAATCCTAATCATTTCTTAATAAGCCTGTGAAAATTGGAAGTCCGCAATTGTTTCAGGTTTTGCAAAATCGGCGCTTTTTCGATTTTCGAACGCTGAAAATGGCAATTTTTGCGTTTGATGGTGATTATCTGGAAAACTAGTTGATTAACCTGCATGAACTTCTGTATAACATCAAAGCCTAATCATTTCTTAATAAGCCTGTGAAAATTGGAAGTCTGCAATTGTTTTAGGTTTTGCAAAATCGGCGCTTTTTCGATTTTCGAACGCTGAAAATGGCCATTTTTGCGTTTGGTGGTGATTATCTGGAAAACTAGTTGATTAACCTGCATGAACTTTTGTATAACATCAAAGCCTAATTATTTCTTAATAAGCCTGTGAAAATTGGAAGTCTGCAATTGTTTCAGGTTTTGCAAAATCGGCGCTTTTTCGATTTTCGAACGCTGAAAATGGCCATTTTTGCGTTTGGTGGTGATTATCTGGAAAACTAGTTGATTAACCTGCATGAACTTTTGTATAATATCAAAGCCTAATAATTTCTTAATAAGCCTGTGAAAATTGGAAGTCTGCAATTGTTTCAGGTTTTGCAAAATCGGCGCTTTTTCGATTTTCGAACGCTGAAAATGGCCATTCTCGTGTTTGGTGGTGATTATCTGGAAAACTAGTTGATTAACCTGCATGAACTTTTGTATAATATTAAAGCCTAATCATTTCTTAATAAGGAGGTGAAAATTGGAGGTCTGCAATTGTTTCAGGTTTTGCAAAATCGGCGCTTTTTCGATTTTTGAACGTTGAAAACGCCCATTTTTGCGTTTGGTGGTGATTATCTGGAAAACTAATTGATTAACCTGCATGGACTTTTCTATAATATCAAAGAATAATCATTTTTTAATAAGCAGGTGATAGTTGGACGTCTGCAATTGTTTCAGGTTTTGAGAAATTTATTAAATTTTCAAGATTTGCACCTTTTTTTTTATGTAAATTATTTTTTGCTGCAAGTGCAATAAAGCAAATCCTCAATTGATGTAAGATGTTCCCGCGGTGCGTAAATAACTTCTATTTTTAGAACTATAAGTAGGTAAATAAATAAATTATTTTGCTCCGCCAACTCGATCGCACCGAGTTTATTTATGCACCGATGTCATAAGCCACTATTACATCCAGCCTGCAAACATCTGGACGTAGTTTTCAAAGCATCTATTTTTTTTTACAAAAAAATGATCAAAGAGCAAAAAAAATGGTTCATTCACAAAAGTGTCAATGAATTGTGTTATATCCATGCATGAATTGTCTTGCGCTATCCGTACCATGAGGCACGATTCCAGGCGCCGATTTTAAGATTCAAAATTGAAAATGTTTACAATTTGTGGAATAAAAAAAATTAACGCAAATTTAATGGTGACGCCGGTCTCACGCACTGAAGATTTTTCGGAACGTGTTACTAATCATGTTTTTTAATTTTTAAATTTATGCTGTTTGACAATAAAACAAAGATATTTAATCAAATTAACCTCTGCAATGCGGCAGATACTCGAAATTGCAACAAAAAACAATAACGGAGAATAAAGTTACTCGACACACCCGGTCTCACAGACCAGTAGGTCACCATTGGCGGGTTAAAACAAATAATTATGAATAAATTTGAGACAACCTCACTTGTTGCAGTTGCATTAAATTATATTTAAATAATTATGAACAAACCTATTAAAATTTTCTTAGAATTTTCAATGTTAAAACAACATTGCAAAAAATTTCATCATCTAAATTTGACGGTGTCCGTCCAAGGTCCCGGTTGATTCACCTCTCGCGCTCGCGTTACCTAGCTTCTCCATTGCGGGAGAATACCGGGAAAAGCTTCGCCGGCGTTTGCAGAAATCTGTAATTTCCTTCCATTATGACCGATGAAAACGTTACGCGATCGATTCTCCGGTGCTTTATTTAGCGGGTCGGCACAATTACACCGATAATTGCGGGCCATTACCGTCGCGGAAAAATCGGTCTCTGTAATTAGCGAACGTTTTCTTATCGACACCTAATTTCAGTCATTATCCCGAGCCGAGGGTAATCCGATACTTGAAGATTGGAAACATTCCGCTCGGCGTGACTGGTGTCCCCGCGGGAACCGTAATTAGGATGAGTCGCGCACATATTCATGAGGTATTGTTTTGTTTACGCGTCGGATTTTTTTGTGTTACTCATTTATGCAAATTGGGCGGTGGTGACACGTGCTCGATCGGAATGTTGTTGGTAATTAATCTTCCATTGCGGCGCTTCCTTGTGTTGTAGATATGAATCTTTTAGATTTGAATTTGAGCAAAGTTGATGAATTTTGTGGCTGGATGCAAGCCATCAACTTTGCTGTACTGTTCACTTTTTTTATTCCAGATAAACGATGTTTAAAAAACAACAGTTTTTTTTTCAATTTGTTGATTGGATACTTTTTTTCTAGTCAAATTTTTGTCACAATAATTTCGACAACTTTATCCTGTCGTTATTAAACGTTATTAATTTGTTTGTGTAAATTGCTTCATTTGTAAAAACCCTGTGTTATGTTCAACTGGTTGGATTGTAGGATAGGGCCCACCCCCCACCCTTCGGATTAACTTTTACTTAAAATAAAAACCCTGTTTCGGCAATTATTGAACCTTTAACATCACCAATGATTTTACAAAAAAAAAACATTACACGAACATAGTTTTATACGTTAAGTTAAAGTTAATATTAAGGGTGGTGGCTGGGCACTATCCCACAATCGAAACAGCTGAATATCAACGAGGGTTTCGCGAGAGTAGAGCAACAACAAAATCAAGCAAATGTTGTTTATTGATTTGTTTATGTAAATTAGTTCTTTTGTAATAACTCTGTCTTATGGTCAACTGGTTGTATTGTAGGATAGGGCCCACCCTCCACCCTTCGGATTAACTTTTACTTAAAATAAAAACTCTGTTTCGGCAATTATTAAACCTTCAACACTACCAATGATTTTACAAAAAAAAAAAATCATTACACGAACATAGTTTCGTACTTTAAGTTAAGGTTAATATTAAGGGTGGTGGGTGCTCACTATCTCACAATCCAAACAGCTGAATATCAACGAGGGTTTGCGAGAGTAGAGCAACAACAAAATCATGCAAATGTTGTTTATTCATTTGTTTATGTAAATTAGTTCTTTTGTAATGACCCTGTCTTATGGTCAACTGGTTGTTTTGTAAGACAGAGCCCACCCGCCACCCTTCGGATTCACTTTTACTTAAAATAAAAACGCTGTTTCGGCAATTATTAAACCTTCAACATCATCAATGATTTTACAAAGAAAAAATCATTAGGCGATCATAGTTTTCGTATTTTAAGTTAAAGTTAATATGAAGGGTGGTGGGTGGGCACTATTTTACAATCCAAACAGTTGAACATCAACGAAGGTTTTGCGGATGTATAGCAATAAAGAAACGTTTTTTATTAATTTGTTTCTGTAAATTGCTTCATTGGTAATAACCCTGTGTTATGTTCAATTGGTTGGATTGTAGGACAGGGCCCACCCTCCACCCTTAAGATTAACTTTTACTTAAAATAAAAACCCTGTTTTGGCAAATATTACACCTTCAACATCACCAATGATTTTACAAAAAAAAAATCATTACGCGATCATAGTTTTGTATTTTAAGTTAAAGTTAATATTAAGGGCGGTGGGTGGGCACTATTCTACAATCCTAACAGTTGAACATCAACGAAGGTTTTGCTGGTTTATAGCAATAACGAAACGTTGTTTATTAATTTGTTTCGGTAAATTGCTTCATTTGTAATAGCCCTGTGTTATGTTCAACTGGTTGGATTGTAGGACAGGGCCCACCCTCCACCCTTAAGATTAAATTTCACTTAAAATAAAAACCCTGTTCGGTCAATTGTTAAACCTTCAACATCACCAATGATTTTACAAAAAAAAAACATTACACTAACATAGTTTCGTACTTTAAGTTAAAGTTAATTTAAAAGGTGGTGGGTGGGCCCTATCCCATAATCCAAACAGTTGAACATCAACAAGGTTTTCGCGAGTGTAGAGCAACAACAAAATCAAGCAAATGTTGTTTATTGATTTGTTTATGTAAATTAGTTCATTTGTAATAACCCTGTCTTATGATCAACTGGTTGGATTGTAGGATAGAGACCACCCACCACCCTTCGGATTATCTTTCACTTAAAATAAAAACTCTGTTTGGGCAATTATTAAACCTTCAACATCATTAATGATTTTACAAAGAAAAAATGATTAGGCGATCATAGTTTTGTATTTTAAGTTAAAGTTAATATTAAAGGCGGTGGGTGGGCACTATTCTACAATCCTAACAGTTGAACATCAACGAAGGTTTTGCTGGTGTATAGCAATAAGGAAACGTTGTTTATTAATTTGTTTCGGTAAATTGCTTCATTTGTAATAACCCTGTGTTATATTCTACTGGTTGGATTGTAGGACAGGGCCCACCCACCAGCCTTTGGATTAACTTTTACTTAAAATAAAAACCCTGTTTTGGCAATTATTAAACCTTCAACATCACCAATGATTTTACTAAAAAAAATCATTACACGAACATAGTTTCGTACTTTAAGTTAAAGTTAATATTAAGGGTGGTGGGTGGGCACTATCCCACAATCCAAACAGTTGAATATCAACGAGGGTTTCTCGGGTTTAGAGCAACAACGACAACAAAGTAATGTTTAATAATTTTTTTCTGCAAATTAGTTCATTTGTAACAACCCTGTGTTATGATCAACTAGTTGGATTGTAGGACAGGGCCCACCCACCACGTTTCGGATTAACTTTTACCTAAAATAAAAACCCTGTTTCGGCAATTATTAAACCTCTAACATCACCAATGATTTAACAAAAAAATAATCATTACAGGAACATAGTTTCGTACTTTGAATTAAAGTTAACATAAAGGGTGGTGGGTGGGCACTATCCTACAATCCAAAAGGTTGTATATCAACAAGGGTTTCGCAGGTGTAAAACAACAACGAAAACAAATTAATTTGTTTCTGTACATTTGTAACGTAAACACACATTATTTTTAATTCAAATATTATGAATCAATCTTCATTGATTTCATTTTTTTTTTTGGCCAATGAGTATTGTACCAAGGCCAGGCGATAGCCAAATATGAATAAAAAAAAATCTTTTTTTTTGCTTTATTATACGCTCTAATAGCGTAAAAATTAGCTTAATTATATTATTATTAGCTTAAACCTTATGCAACCCTTTTCTGAGGGGTTGAAAGGGGTGAAAAATCGGTTTTTTCGCATATATCTCCTAAACTATTACGTTTTCCGCAAAAATAGATATAATCAAAAATTAATCTAATAAAATTTGCTACAAAAAAGGATCTATGACTTGTCTTCCTAAAGTCAATAGTTTTGACGCAAAGGCGGCCGAGATAAAGAACAAGGAGCAGATGTAAGCCAGAAGGTATTAATAATAATAAAGTTTATTTACGGTAACCACCTTTGTATACATAAAATACAAAATATATAATAACAAAATAAAGTATGTGAAATTCTTCGGTGTCAGTCACCGGTGACTGACAAGGCGATCAACGTGTTAAGAAACTCGCTTTTTCAAAACGCAAATTTAATTAATTTGCTGTATTTACCTCTTTCAAAAAATCACACCAAATGAGGTCGACAATATGTACAGTTTGGACATGAAAAAAATGTTATCAATTGTAATTATTTCAACGCAGCTGAGGCGAATAATTTTATTTACTTTACTTTCAAAAACCTCTCCCACAGAAGTCAACAACATGTACAAAAAAAATGTTACCAACTGGAATTATTTCAAAACGCGAATAATTTCATGGCGTTTCCATCGTTTCGGGATTGACACGTTCCGTGAATGTAATTAATCAATTAACGGCCGTTACGTATAAATGCAAATTTATAATAAAGGAGGTATAAAACCTGGGCGCCGGCATGAATATTTAATTGTTGTTTTTTTTTTTCGATCGCATGCACTCGATCTCAGAGCGCGGTGGATTTTTTTTTTACCGTAATGCACGTTTTCCTTCGAGATCCTATCGCCGCGCATATTTCCTTGCAACAATGTACGTACAATAGGTAAATATGAATAATAATGGTTAATACTTCATTCCGATAATGTTTAACATTAATAATATTTATTTTAATAAAGCTATTTCTCGCGCACACAAACATTTTTACTATCGCATACAAAATGTTACACGATACATAAGATCTAGATGCAATGAAATAAATGTTACATGTTACGGATCAAACTATGTAGATGCTACGATTCAAGGCCATCGTGATCTGGAAGAAATTCAAGGGCTCGTTTCTTGTATCTAGATGAAATGATTCAAGGTCATCATAATCTGGAAGAAATTCGAAGGCTCTTTGCTTCTATCTAGATGAAATGATTCAAGGTCATCATAATCTGGAAGAAATTCTAAGGCTCTTTGCTTCTATCTATATACGAGTACAATGATCAAAGGTTATCATAATCTGGAAGACATTTTTGAATTTTGGGCGATTTCCTTCTATCTACATGCAATGATTCAAGGTCATCAAAATCTGGAAGAAATCCAAAGGCTCTTTGCTTCTACCATTCTGTCGACTCATTGCCTAAAACCATGAGCGAAATTTTATCGCATACAAAATGTCGTACGATACCTAAAATTATTTATGTGCAATGATTTAAAGTCATCACGATCTGGAAGAAATTCGAAGGCTCTTTCCTTCTATCTAAATGAAATGATTCAAGGGCATCATAATCTAGAAGAAATTCGAAGGCTCTTTGCTTCCATCTAGATACGAGTACAATGATCAAAGGTTATCATAATCTGGAAGAAATTCAAAGGCGATTTCCTTCTACCTACATGCAATGATTCAAGGTCATTAAAATCTGGAAGAAATCCAAAGGCTCTTTGCTTCTACCATTCTGTCGACTCATCGAATTGTTTAAAACCACGAGCAAAATTGTATCGCATACAAAATATCGCACGATACCTAAGATGGGGTCTGCCCAAAGTGTCGAATGCCCAAAGTGCCGAATTGAAATTTTGCCCAAAATGCCGAATTTCATACTACCGACCATGCCCAAAGTGCCGAATCTCATCCGTTACTCGTGCCCAAAGTGCCGAACGACTTAAGCGACGTCGCATCGTTCGGAAACAAGGCGTCGGACCCGAATGCGAATCGGCAGTTTGGACATTCGGCACTTTGTCTTCACACCGACATAGGAGTAAGGACCAAAATGCCGAACGCACGCCGGTTCGGCACTTTGGTCATTCGCCAGAACGTCTCCGCACGCACCTACGAGCAAGGCCCAAAATGCCGAATGCACATTGATCCGGCGCTCTAGAATATAAAAAATAACAATATAAAATTAGAAGTAGAATATAATATATATGATACAACATGTTGATTACGAAATACATAGAGAAGAATATATACAAATATGGGGTGTCTTTGTTAAACTGTTCATTAAAAGTTTACGGGGTTGCCGTTTTATTGAAAATTTGAAAAAAGAAACATCACACCATTGAATCAGTTCTCCTCATGTGACATATTTTTAACTTTTTATCACTTCCGGTTCCACCGTAAGTAGCACGAAATTTGTACTTTTAAATGGAACACCCTATACATTATTATATTTTTGGATTTCTCTTTTAAATTTCAATATATTTTGTAGGAACTTTTGTACACTTATCTATTTTAGTTTTCAAGAAAATGAAAACTGTCAATTTTGACAATAAGTGTTCCTAAAATGTCAATATCTAAGTGTCCTCTTAAATATCCGGTAATTCATTTTTTTAATCTACAACAACAAAAATTTATATAAACAAACTTGTATTTTTTCAATGACATGTTTCAATTAATTACTTGCATATTTCAAATTAATTATTTGTTGCATATTTTTGAGGTTTTAAATGCAAAGGATGAAAGGATTGCATATATATGGTTGTGATAATGTGAGGTTTATGAAAAATATTAAATTTATGCCTATTTCTTGTTCGACTAAATCTAAAATATTTATTGAATAATATTATTCTACTTCGAAGGTGAATTTGTGAATTTTGTTGATACATTTTAGAAAAGTTTGCAAAAGTCTGTTGGTGCATATGATAATCCCTCTGTTTGTTGGTAAAACTGATCGTTAAATTGTAAATAACTTTTTGTTAAGCATACCTCAAAGAATAAGAGGATTTTTACCGTAATAATAGGATTTGTGCCATTAGTGGTAAGTATTTATTATTGCGATCGTATAATATAAGGGACCAATTAGCTGGAATTTCAACATTCCAAATTCTAATTATTAAATATGGAACTGCGTATTTGGGACGAAATTAAAGTTTTGATAACTTTATACAAGGTCCAAAAATGTAAAAAAAAAACCATTTTGAATCCTTATACTGCGTCAATGTTTAATTAATTGATCAAAGAATGTTTATTTTATTTAATAAGATGCGAAAAAGGTAGATGATACCAGGGTTGAAAATAAAAAAAAAAACTTTTTGTGTTTAAACAAATGTTTTAAACGTGTTTATTTTAAACGTGTAGTCATGAATAGATTTTTATTCAAAATTACACCCGATTTTGGATAAAAATAAGCGAATTACTGCAGTCATTTAAGAGAAGTAATGTTATTCATTACCCACTAGTGAGAAAAAAACTCACACACGGAATACATGGATCCTTCGTAGGTTTTTTGAAATAATTCAAATTGACACCACGTACGTCAAAATTTCTTGTCAAAATTTTATAAACATTATTTCACCATTTAATGTAACTACAGACGATTTTGGATAAAATGTTATATTATACTCATGTGGAATTACTCATTAGCCCCCCTAAGAAAATTACCCCTTCGCTCTTCAAGCTCAGGGGTAAACTTTTTCAGGCGGGACTAATTACGTACATTTCACATTCGTTAAATAAATAACTATTACTTTCTCCTTTACTGTGTGTGTGACTGTGTGCGCTGTATCTTAAAAATGAATAGGAAGGAATTAACATGAAACTTTATCTTCTTTGACAATCCAACGCTTTTGACAAAATTTCGTACATCGGAAGTGAATTTTTATTTTTTTGTCGAATAATTGTTTACATATGGAAAATATTACAAAAACATTGAAACAAATATTGACAGCAAAAAAATCTTTTGTTCGAAAATGTTTGTTATATTTGGTTTATAATTGTAAAACGATAATCGTTACATAAAATTTATATTAATAATAATTGTAGGTATTGCCGAAATAAATAACTTAGTTTTTGAGTAAACTGGTGGTAAAGATTTTTAGAATTTAAATTAGGGCAGAATAATTTTTTATTTTCATCTTTCATAATTTTGATGTTTCAAACGTCAATATCATCCGTTCTTGCAAAACACTTGATGTACATTTAAAATATGATTTAAATTGAAAGTACAAATATAAATAACTATTATACCATCTAAACCGGAGAAAGTAACATGATTTTTTATTTTACAATATGCGTCGTAATTAGATGTGGGGGTGTCTGTGGGCTTTTTCAAAGAAAAAAAAATTGAAAATGTTTTCCCTTTTTGGTTAATAATTATGAAACTATAATAGTTACGCCAAATATAGTTTAATAATAAGTAGTGTTGGGCTTTATGCAAATAATTTAGATAAATTATTTGCATAAAGCCCAAAATCTTAAATTATTTGATTGATTCAAATAACAATATTTTAAACAAATCCAATTTAAACCAATTAACAGTAATTTAAACCTTCTGTGAGTTCTAAATAACTTTTCCAAGTAATATGTTTTCATCGCTTTAATAACAAGATCAGTTTACTCTTAAAACGTTTTACTATGTTTTATAACACCACGTATACGGAAGATCATTTTACTTCAGTGATTGATTTGTAGGTTTGAAATATTGCAGAATTTTTTTGCAAGAATAAAATTAAGAGAAATTAATAAAACGTTTTTCTATGAGTCCGACTTAATAACTTAAAGTTAAAATGCAATTAACTAATATTGTTTATTTGAGCTACAAAATATCTGAAAATCTGTAAGTATAAATAATGTGAATTTTTTTTTATAATACCACGTATACTCAAGCAGTTAATTTTACTGGTACCTTTTTAAAATGTAAATAAAAGCATGATCTGCCAAACTGCACCTACAACCACAGTTTTGTTGCCCTGCAAGCAATTCGGTGGTGAATGCTGTGAGAATAAACGATTTAAATCTTTGACATCAAGCCCAGAAGATGAAGCGTACGATGCAATCGTAGACTATTCCAGATGCCCGATCGACAGAGGAATTAAGGAATATGTCAAAATTGTGGCAACATAATTTGCAATAAAATTTTTCTCTAAATATAAACCACTGTTTTGTTATTCCGTTTAAATGCTACCCTGTTCCCAGGGAAATATATTGTCGATATATTTTGCTATTATTTACATTTTAAAGGGTGTTCATATTTACTTATACATATTATTTATACTTATAGATTCTCAGATATTTAATTGATTGACACTGGAGGCGTTTACTTCATGATACATTTTGAATTATAAATAAAACACTTTCTTTGTTAATATCACTCGATTTATTAATAGCGACTATAGTTTCGATCATGTACTGATCATTATCAAACTAAAAGTACTTTAAACAAACGAAAAACACACACACATTTATACAGCGAGAAACAGTGGAGAATATACTAGGTCAGTTTGTTCGTTAAGTAAGGAAATACCAGGATTACGTTTTGCTTTGTGTACCTCGAGAGATTTTAGTAAATCCATTTTGGGCCCTTTTTGGGCAACTTTTAGTTGATAATTTAACACATTACGCACATAAATGAGGGTGTGCATTCGGCATTTTGAGCCTTCTTAATAGGTGCGTGCGGGGACGTTTTGGCGAATGACCAAAGTGCCGAACGGGCGTGCGTTCGGCATTTTGGTCCATACTCCAACGTCGGTGCGAGGACAAAGTGCCGAATGCCCAAACTGCCGATTCGCATTCGGGTCCGACGCCTTGTTTCCGAACGATGCGACGTCGCTTAGCGTCGTTCGGCACTTTGGGCACGAGTCACGGATGAGATTCGGCACTTTGGGCATGGTCGGTAGTATGAAATTCGGCACTTTGGGCAAAATTTCGATTCGGCACTTTGGGCATTCGGCACTTTGTCCCGGACCCCCTAAGATTAATGTGCAATGATTTAAAGTCATCATGATCTAGAAGAAATTCAAAGGCACTTTCCTTCTATCTAGATGAAATAATTCAAGGTCATCATAATCTGGAAGAAATTCGAAGGCTCTTTGCTTCTATCTACATGCAATGATTCAAGGTGATCATAACCTGAAGAAATCCAAAGATTCTTTGCTTCTAACATTCTGTCGACTCATTGCCTAAAACTATGAGCGAAATTTTATCGCATACAAAATGTCGCACGATACCTAAGATTATTTATGTGCAATGATTTAAAGTCATCACGATCTGGAAGAAATTCAAAGGCTCTTTCCTTCTATCTAGATGAAATGATTCAAGGTCATCATAATCTGGAAGAAATTCGAAGGCCTTTGCTTCCATCTAGATACGAGTACAATGATCAAAGGTTATCATAATCTGGAAGAAATTCAAAGGCGATTTCCTTCTATTTACATGCTATGATTCCAGGTCATTAAAATCTGGAAGAAATCCAAAGGCTCTTTACTTCTACCATTCTGTCGACTTATCGAATTGTTTAAAACCACGAGCAAAATTTTATCGCATACAAAATATCGCACGGTACCTAAGATTATCTATGTGCAATGATTTAAAGTCATCGCGATCTGGAAGAAATTCAAAGGCTCTTTCCTTCTATCTAGATGAAATGATTCAAGGTCATCATAATCTGGAAGAAATTCGAAGGCTCTTTGCTTCTATCTACATGCAATGATTCAAGGTGATCAAAACCTGAAGAAATCCAAAGATTCTTTGCTTCTAACATTCTGTCGACTCATTGCCTAAAATCATGAGCGAAATTTTATCGCAAACAAAATGTCGCACGATACCTAAGATTATCTATGTGCAAGGATTTAAAGTCATCGCGATCTGGAAGAAATTCAAAGGCTCTTTCCTTCTATCTAGATGAAATGATTCAAGGTCATCATAATCTGGAAGAAATTCGAAGGCTCTTTGCTTCTATCTACATGCAATGATTCAAGGTGATCAAAACCTGAAGAAATCCAAAGATTCTTTGCTTCTAACATTCTGTCGACTCATTGCCTAAAATCATGAGCGAAATTTTATCGCAAACAAAATGTCGCACGATACCTAAGATTATCTATGTGCAAGGATTTAAAGTCATCACGATCTGGAAGAAATTCAAAGGCTCTTTCCTTCTATCTGCATGCAATGATTCAAGGTCATCAAAATCTTGAAGAAATCCAAAGATTCTTTGCTTCTAACATTCTGTCGACTCATTGCCTAAAACCATGAGCGAAATTTTCGAACGCCTAGTTCTCGGATGATTTGAACCCCCATGCATCAGAATGGCTTCCGTTCAAGATGGCCGCGTTCTTGCACTCACTGCCATGACAGAAATTAAGGGCCTCCAGTTTCCAAGAAGAAATTGAGACCGATGAGCATTTTCCGCCAACTACAGCTCGTTTCTTCGATATTGAAAAGGCGTTCGAGACATGATGGTACAATGGGTTCATTAACAAACTGTCCGTCCTCTCGAACAGATAGTTGCAGAGATCTGTATTCCCACCTACCTCGGCCGTACCATCACCTCGTTAACCGTCACTGGTGGAAATGATTTTTAATTTTCTATTTATACAAAAATTTCAAGTTCACGACTTAACACCGTTTGCGTAATTATTTTCAACGAGGACCACTCATGCGTTTTTTTGTTGAGCAAGTGTGTGTGTAACCGGGCAATCCGGGTGTGTGTGTGCTAAAAAAAGATCCAGGACCTTGACGAGGAGAGTCTCTCTATCCACTTGCGAGTTCTTGGGGTGGCAACGGCAAGTAGCGGGTGGCGGCCCGGGGGGCGGCGGAAAGGGGTGCTTAATCAATAACATTTCTATTTCTGGAATACCGCTCTAACCTTTCCGGGGCACGTGTCTGCCCCGTCGTCGTCTTGCGCCTGCATTCTTCCATATTCATAATGCCCTATTCACCAATTCCGCGTGTTTCTTTCACACACACAAAGGGTTCAGGAAGGGCGGGGGATTCCCTAATAATTCCTCTATTTTCGGATTTCACGTGACCCGTCCGGCTATTTATAGAATCGGACTATTTCTGGCGGTATTTATATAAACCCGCGCGATCCGATGGATTTTCGGGAAATTTATAATACCGACCCGACATTAGCGTTTCGTGCCGACCTTCCAGAGGAGCGCAAGGCGTTCGTGATTGCGGTGCATATTTTCAAGTTAAAATCTAATATAAATCTAACTAAGCGCACATTGTATTGGTTGAATACATAGCGCGACTTAAATGAATTAGATTTTCTTTTGAAATGCCGGTGCAAAATTACAAATAAATGTTATAGACTATACCAGAGGAAAGTAGTTGCTTCGGTAAATGATTTGGTAATTGTAGTCTCTTAGAGACCATTAAGACGAAAAGTTTCGTATTTCTCATTTTATTATACCAGAGCTATTTCTTTTGCTCCTCGATTCCCAAATTTGCACTGATGCGCTTATTTCATAAGGAATAAGCGAAATTTCATTCGGACAAAACCCCTACCGCCCACCACCAAAACCCTTACCACTCACCATAAAAGCTGGAAACGTCCACTAGAGGGAGGTACGGACCAAGTTGGCGTACCAGTAGTTAAACATATTTTTGGAAAAACAGTTCTATAAATTCTCAAGTGACGACCTTTTTGTCTCTCACTCTCTCAAAAATATTGTTTTCATTATTGTTTCATTCATTACGCGCGTACTGGTAACTCGATATTCACGTACCGGTGGTACCGGTAGTACCAATACATGTAGCACAGATTGGAAACGACTGGGCTATGCTAAAAAAATAAACTCAAAAATTGCCCAGATTTAATTAAACTTGTGTAGTGGTTATCCGAGATTACTGGGTGAATATTAGGAATAGTAGACTATGAGTACTTCTCCTGGTACATTATTTTAATGTTACATTACACTCCTACAAGATTCACTTTTTGCCCTTTCTCATTGTTACATTACGCACCTACAAACTGCCGCAAAACAGATCATTCGATTTGAACAAGCATAAAATCAAGTAATCGGTAATTGTAAGTAACAATGTAGACCGAGTCTAACGAAGTGTGTCATAACAATCGGTATGATGAGTTCATCAACGATAAACTATCCAGTGGAAAAATCCATCGGAATGTTTTCACATTATTTAAATATATCTAGTTTCCCACAGTAATTAATACAGTTCCATATCTTCTTCAGTTTAGCGATCAGGACTTTTTACGGGTTATTATACCAAAACAAAGGTTTCTATGTAAAAATCGGGTCTACTTCTCGCAGCTTTAAAGTTGGGCCCTTATTTCGTCTGATTTGACTATCAGAAGGTTATTTCCGAGAAATAATTTGGTAACGAAGGACTTGGGTGGAGCCATACTCTGCAACGTACCATATATCACAATTGATTTCGGTAGATTTGTCTACAATATTTGAATTTTATTTCCCATTTCGTAACTTTATTTGTGGAGATTTTTTTTTAATTCACTTTTTTATTGTAGTTAGTCATTGAAATATTTGCGCTAAAATACATTTGCAAATCACCGTTTTATCAAATTAAGTGCAGTTTTTTAAAATCCATCAATTATTTCGCGAGTTGTGAATTTTTGAAAATTTCGATTTCCAATTGTGCAATACTCAAAAAAAAATTTAAAACGTGTCGACTAAATTCTACAAAAATTAAACCAGATTTGCAAATCATTTTTTTATCAAATTAAGTGCAGTTTTTGAAAATCCACCAATTACTTAGCGAGTTGTGAATTTTTGAAAATTTTAGTTTTTGAATTGTGTACTACTCGAGTGAAAATTAAAAAAAAAATATAATACCCGTTGACTAAATTCTATAAAAATTAAATTAGATTTGGAAATCATCGTTTTATCAAATTAAGTAGAGTTTTTGAAAATCCCCCAATTATTTCGCGAGTTGTGAATTTTTGAAAATTATAATATTCGAATTGTGTAATACTCGAGCAAAAAATAAAAAAAAATATGAAACGTGTCGACTATATTCTACAAAAAATAAACTAGATTTGCAAATCATTGTTTTATCAAATCAAGTGCAATTTTTGAAAATCCACCAATTATTTCGCGAGTTGTGAATTTTTGAAAATTTTAGTTTTCGAATTGTGTAATACTCGAGCAAAAAATTTAAAAAAAATATAAAACGTGTCGACTATATTCTACAAAAAATAAACTAGATTTGCAAATCATTGTTTTATCAAATTAAGTGCAGTTTTTAAAAATTCATCAATTATTTCGCGAGTTGTGAGTTTTTGAAAATTTTAGATTTCCAATTGTGCAATACTCAAAAAAAAAATTTAAAAATGTCGACTATATTCTACAAAAATTAAACTAGATTTGCAAATCATTGTTTTATCAAATTAAGTGCAGTTTTTGAAAATCCACCAATTACTTCGCGAGTTGTGAATTTTTGAAATTTTTAGTTTTCGAATTGTGTAATACTCGAGCAAAAAATTTAAAAAAAATATAAAACGTGTCGACTATATTCTACAAAAAATAAACTAGATTTGCAAATCATTGTTTTATCAAATTAAGTGCAGTTTTTGAAAATTCATCAATTATTTCGCGAGTTGTGAGTTTTTGAAAATTTTAGATTTCCAATTGTGCAATACTCAAAAAAAAAATTTAAAACGTGTCGACTAAATTCTACAAAAATTAAACCAGATTTGCAAATCATTGTTTTATCAAATTAAGTGCAGTTTTTGAAAATCCACCAATTACTTCGCGAGTTGTGAATTTTTGAAAATTTTAGTTTTTGAATTGTGTACTACTCGAGTGAAAAATTTAAAATAAAATATATAAAACGTCCTGACGAAATTCTACAAAAATTAAATTAGATCGTTTTATCATGAATTTTTGAATATTGTATAAGTGGCTCTACCATCAACATGTTCCACGAGCCGCCACTGTGCTAAAGGCCAATTTTTTCTATTTTGTCAAAATGTTAGTTTTAATGATAAAAAATAAAAAAAGATCTGAAGAAGATTTTTTAAATAATTTTAACGTAAAATTCGAATATTTTTGTTCAAAAATTCGGCTATAAAGTGATGTGGCCATCACGTTACTTTCTCCAACTTGATGGTAGCATCTATATTTACGCTTTCATGGTTTATTTTCAATTGAAATCATATTTTAAATGTGCATCGAACGTTTTATAGACTCGGATGAAACTGACGTTTAAAACGTCAAAATTATGAAAGTTGGAAAAATTATACTAAAGAGATTTCGAAAAAAACTCATAAATTGTTAATTGTGGCATTCTGTAGAATTATTATTAACATAAATTTGCTACAACCTAGCAAATCATTTTCTTTATCGAGGAAGTACAATTACAACTATAGCGTATAAAATGCATCACGTGTCGATTAAATTTAAAAAAAGAACATATAATTTTGTTTAATTGTATAATCGAGTGTACGATGGATTTGCATTCACTTCATATTTCAATGCCAGAAACGTGCGCAACCTTCGGCACGAAATTAAAAATAAACGCGCAACATATTCAAAGTTTGCGAATGTATCACGTGACCGCGATATTTTCTTGTTGTAATTTCTTTTTAAGTGGGAATCGATGCCGAATTATTCTTCGTTATACAAATCGTCGCCTTTCAAATTCACCATTCTTTTGTACTCTACCGGCAATCCACAAATCGTTATACAAATCTATTCCCGGTAAGCTATAAAAAAATTCCATCGCGTGGTATATTGAATACTAATGGCTCTGATATTACCTCGTAAAAAGAGGATAATGTGTATTGGTGAAAAGTATAGTTGCTACGTAGTGATCAATAATTAAACTGACTGTGAGTTAAAAAATGCAATGGTTTAATAGTTAAAGTTCCTGAAGTCTTCGAAAGTCGCCAGAAAAATTCGATGAAATTTAAAGTGTCACAAAAGATATCACATTCGTGCGAAAATTGATCAAAATTACTACAAACAATGTCCAATGGAGATATTAGTCCATAATTTGTTCGATGGATTTAAGAGCAAAAAGAACGACGAAATAACACGTTTAGAAAATGTATGTTCATTTTGTGATTGTCTGAATAAATATCTGCCCGTTTTTCGAGCTGCACCATGGGAATTTAAGTCATCTTAAGAGATACGAGGTTGGTTACGAGGGAAAAGTTGTGTATAATAACGTTGATTAATAATCTGTTGAGAAATTTGAGTTAACTTTTTTTGTTTTCAAAAAATCGCGAAAAAAATTTAAAAAAATCAATTTTCTTTATTACTTTTTTATTCGAAAACTATTACTATTGCGCATTTTGCATTAAGACATTATTAAGGTACTTTTTAATGGAGGATCTGAATATGTGATTTGATTTATTGTAGCTTTCAAGATGGCGGAGAAACAATAGGCAACTTTTGTTTTTCTTACGGCCGCCATATTGGATTTTGACATTTTCTAATGCAAGTTTTTTTTCTGTTTACGATGATATATCACACATTATGTTTAAATTTTACATTTGAGCCAAAATTTTAAATTTATGCAAACATCACACTTTTCTACAACAATGAGTATTACAAAGCCTGTAAAACAAATTGTTGCATTTTATTTTATGATTTAATCCATCTACAATTATGCATTAATTTATCAACACTTCTGTGTAGGCAAAGTTGGGTTTACATAAAAAAATACAACTTATAAACAATCTTAGGAATTTAATCAAATTATAAGTTTATTCCGATTATGTAATTTTTAAGGAATTGAAAATATTTCATTCAACAACAAAGTAAACGATGTACGATGCTCTATGCAAGCTTGGCGTAATAATGAAGCTCCTTCATAATTTTATTTTTAGACGGTAATCACGCGATCCGATTATCTTTATATTTATATTATTTATACGCTACAAATCTACACATTTTTTTTTTCTTATCGGCAGCACGTACGGGAACCATCGAATTGATAAGATAGAACGTGTATCCATCCGATGCTGCCATACAAATTTTTGCACCGGGTTTTATTAATAGCACTCCTTCCTGGGAAATGTGCAACTCGGAAATTGCTAAACTGATGGAAAAGGCGAACGGGCGAAATTGCTGAATGCGTTCAATAAAATATTTATGAGGCATGAATGTAATATGGCAAAATATGCATTTTTTAAATTAATTTGAATGCAAAATTCTTGGCCATTAATTAAGTTCAAAGTTAAAGCCGCTAAGTTTCCTTCATAATTGTTTTGCTCTGGAGTGAGAAATTTTGGAACTTAACGTGCAGAGACTTTATTCGTGCCCGAATGAGGATTTTGTGAGAGGTTACAAAGTTGCCTCTGATATTCTCACTTCATTGGCAATAATTGAAACCTTCATTCATCCTTCAACCAAATCTTCAACTTTTTTGAGATATTCCCTAGTTTGTGCTTCTACAAGCTTTCCTCATTTACTAAAATTTGATGCTTAAACGGACTCGTTATTGAATTATAAATCATTATAAATATGAAATGTTTATTTAGAAAAAAAAGTCGAGTGTCACCGCAAGTGTACACGCGCGTTGTCAATTCAAAATATCGCAACTAATAATAATTCCATGAGTAATGGCGGGATCGGAACGAAAATAGTCGCAAGTGTCGCCCCACTCATGAATGAGAGCCTGACTCGGTGGTGACGATTTTTGTATTTTTTTTTTCGTGTGTGTGTGTTTCGTTTCCCGTTTTATTGCCGTTATATAACAGCGTCGCCGCGGCATTAATAAGTTTTGCGACGACTCTGACGCACTTCGACTCGTTATTTTCGTGTCTGTGACCAATGGGTTAATTCATACGACGAAAATCGCGGATTAAAATAAATTTTCATCTTATGAATTGAACACGCTGTCCGATTCGAACTGTTTACAGCATCGAACAATTAGATATTTAATTAAACAATAAATAAATTTAACCGGAACTCAATCTTTTACAGGATCAAACAATCCAATATTGTATTAAATAGTAAATAAATTTGTGATTGCAAACATCTCTGAAGTAATTTAAAAAAAAATTAACAACGAACGCAGTTTCTCTAGATTTCTGAAATTTCACGTTCTCAAAGTTCACTAAACAAAATTGAAAACCCATTGTTACGACTTTAAAACGTTCCAAATTTGCTTAAAATAGGTCATTCTTTAATATAGCGTAAAAATCTCGAAATACCCCATCTCAAAATTTTGAGATAATTCCATTTGAACCGAACAGAGTCGATTTCTGAAGTTTTGCGTTCTTAAAGTTGACTAAAAAAAATTGAAAAACAATTGCTACGACTTTAAAAACTTTCCAAATTTACTTAAAATGGATCATTCTTTAAGATAGCGTAAAAATCTCGAAACACCCCATCTCAAAATTTTGAGATATTTCCATTTAAACCGATCAGAGTCAATTTCTGAAATTAATTTCGCGTTCTTAAAGTTGACTAAAAAAATTGACAAACAATTGCTACAACTTTAAAACTTTCCAAATTTACTTAAAATCGATCATTCTTTAAGATAGCGTAAAAATCTCGAAACACCGCATCTCGAAATTTTGAGATAATTCTATTTAAACCGAACAGAGTCAATTTCTGAAATTTCGCGTTCTTAAAGTTGACTAAAAAAAATTGAAAAACAATTGCTACGACTTTAAAACTTTCCAAATTTACTTAAAATGGATCATTCTTCAAGATAGCATAAAAATCACGAAACACCTCATCTCGAAATTTTGAGATAATTCCATTTGAACCGAACAGAGTCAATTTCTGAAATTTCGCGTTCTTAAAGTTGACTAAAAAAAATTGACAAACAATTGCTACAACTTTAAAACTTTCCAAATTTACTTAAAATGGATCATTCTTCAAGATAGCGTAAAAATCACGAAACACCCCATCTCGAAATTTTGAGATAATTCCATTTAAACCGAACAGAGTCAATTTCTGAAATTTCGCGTTCTTAAAGTTGACTAAAAAAAATTGAAAAACAATCGCTACGACTTTAAAACTTTCCAAATTTACTTAAAATTGACCATTCTTCAAGATCGCGTAAAAATCTCAAAGCATCCCATCTCTAGATTTTGAGATAATTCCATTTGAACCGAATCGATTTTGATATTACAAAAGTTAGAAATAATTAGAAAAAAAGTTCAGAATCTAAACGTATTTGGTAGAATAATTGGACTTAGGAATGTGAAGAAGAACATGAGTGAATTTTCAAAGAACGCAATTTGTGATTTCAATAATGCTATAAATTAAAAATGCGAATTATAATTTTTCTCTCGTGCAAGACTTTGATTTGTTTGTTGCGCCTGCATCGCGAACCGATAACGTATCTCGTGTATTTTAGTAAATTTACAAAACAATCGCGATAAATAATTTCGTGCTAAATTTAAACGCGTCTATCGATAATTACACGAGTTGCTTTTACGTACAAAAATCGTTTAACATACAATTAGTGATTTCGTAAAATTGTTCGCAATTATCTTACACGAATTTGGCTGATAAATTATGCGCATATTCCGTAGTGGAAGTGAGATACCTGGTGATAAGGTAAAAACTTGCATTGTGTAAATGAAAAAAAAATGGTTAATGGAATTAGAATTGTAAATGTTTTTTTTTTTTAAATCTATTAAAATTTTTAACACGAATGCTCTTAGCTGTATACATCATATGTATGTTGTGGATTACGAAATATTTTTGTAACCATTTTTATGTTTTTTTTATCATAAAAAAAGTTGCTTGGGATTTTTTTCTACGACCGATTATTAATCTGGGCTTTTGCGCATTCATTAGAGAATGCAAAGTAATGGTTTTATTTGAATTCTTTTTCAAATTAGTTTCACTTTTTTGGACGATTAAAGCGACAAAATTTCATATTAAAAAAAAATTGGAAAATTATTTTGAACAATAGAGTGATTTTTGAGACTAATTTAAACCATTTTCTTACTAGAATATTCTGCACTTTTTATTATTAAGACTGTATTTCCAATTTTTTTTTGTCTAAATTGTTGATCATTTGGCCTAAATATTCCTTAATTTTGATCTAAATTTTCGATTTTATTGTTAAAATTTTCGAAATAAATAAAAATTCGTCGAGAGAAATAAAAAATGCAGACCGAATACCGCATTTTTTATTTCTCTCGATGAATTTTTAGTTTTTAAATTTTTGAACTGTATTTTCGATATTTTTAGTCAAATATTTTAACTTTTAGCCTAAATATAACTTTTGCGATTTAATTGTTTAAATTTTCGGTTTTTTGGCCCGCATTTTTTATTTTCCCGCCGAATTTTTACTTTTAAATTTTTGACCTGTATTTTCGATTCTTTTTTTTTCGTGTTTTTTTTTGGTCCGTATTTTTGATTTTTCGAGCCGAATTTTTAAATTTTAGATTATTGAACTGTATTTTCGATTTTTTTTTGGTTTAAATTTTTGATCATTTGTTCTAAATATTTTTTATTTTTGACCTGTATTTTCGATTCTTTCGGGACGAAATTTTCGATCTGTTGACCTAAATATTCTTTATTTTGACATAAATTTTCGATTTAGTTGTTAAAATTTTCATGTTTTTTTTTTGTCCGTATTTTTGATTTTTCGAGCCGAATTTTTAAATTTTGGATTATTGAACTGTATTTTCGATTTTTTTTTTTGGTTTAAATTTTTGATCATTTGCTCTAAATATTCTTTATTTTGACCTAAATTTTCGATTTAATTGTTGAAAATTTTGATTTTTCCGTCCACATTTTTGATTTTTCAGGCCGAATTTTTAATTCTAGTTCCAAATTTTTGATATGATTTTGGTTAATATATCTATAATCTAAATTATTCATTTATATGCGAGGTTTATTTTATTTTTTTTTTCCGGTATTTTCGAGTTTTGTTTGTTGAAATTTTAAATTTTTTAGTCTGCATTTATTATCTTTTGGCCCGAGTTTACGATGTACTGTCTAAATTTTCGACTTTCTGGCCAACATTACAGATTTTTATTATTTTTTTAAATCTTCTGACCTAAATTTTTCTTTATTTTGAATTTTTAAATTTTAGATTATTGAACTGGATTTTCGATTTTTTTTTGGTTTAAATTTTTGATCATTTGCTCTAAATATTCTTTATTTTGACCTAAATTTTCGATTTTTTTGCCCCAATTTTTGATTTTTCGTTTGGTCTGCATTTATTATCGATTTTTCTTTTTATGTTGTATTTAATATTGTTTTATTTATTTATTGTACTATAAACATATTTGATGTTCCTTATATAAGGTATGTACCTGTTGGGAATAAATCATTAATATTTAGGGCCGAGTTTTTAGGGCCAACATTGTGGATTTTGCCCTAAATTTTTCTTATTATATTTTTTTATTGGTCTGTGAAAATTTTTCTTTCCTTGGTCCACTATTTTTACTTTTAGGCCAGAATTTTAGATTTTTGGTCTTTTTTTTTGAATCCTATATTTTAGATTTTTTAACTTGGATTGTTGATATTATTTAGTGATTTTTTTTTATTTTTTGCTTTTATTTTCAAATTTCTGCTCAGAAACTTATTTTTGGCGGCTGAAAGTGGCAAATTATTTTGCTTCTACCTAAGTTCTCGATTTTTTTGTTTGCGTTTTTATTTTTAGATCAGGATTATTTGGACCATATTTTAAATTTCTGTATTTTCGATTTTTTGTTCCATTTTTTTTTTATTTTGACCAAAATATTCGATTGGTTTGTAGAAATTTTCGTTTTTTGTAGTCTGCAATTTTTAATTTTACACTCGTTTTCGATGGTTTGTAGATTTTACGTTTTTGGCCTATATTTTGTATTTTCGTTTATTTTGGCTTCGAATAAATAATAATAAACGTTTATCCCCCTACTTACTAAACGCGTAAGAAAAACGCCCGAAACTCGGCCGTCTTTGGTCCGATCGGGACGAGAATTTTTTTCAAACGTCCGAGTCCACTTTGGCACAATCTATCAAATTTTGGCCGTCCAAGGCCAACTTTTTTTTCAAAAAATCAAAATGGCGATTTTCAATTTTTTTTTTTCGAAAAAAAAAATTCCACCGATACCCGACCGAATTCCGTTTAGGCCAAGGACATTTTCATTTTTTTGACTCCGCCCCTTTTGCGGGGAACTGCGGGGAACGGTCGAGAGAGCGCCGTACGCGATCGACATCTCCTCCCAGGAAGTTGAAGAATCGACCTGGATTTTTTTACCATTCTGTAGATTTCGTAAGGTACTACAAAATGATGTGCCAGATTTTTTAAATTTTGTCCCATTTTCGAGTTATTAATTTTTGAAAAAGATTGATTTTTTTGAAAAATCATTTCTCTGTTAATACTGTCTTGCGAAAGTTGAAACTCACGGACATGAAGGATCTATTTGTGCTCTACAAATTCGAATTGGGCACCTTTTTGAAAATTTTGGCTCCAAAAACAGTTGAACCAAAAAGCAACTTTGACGCGATGCAGCTCGATGCCCGTGCCGCCCGCCCAAAAATGATTCCCCCAAAAGTTGTAGCCCTATTAATTTACTACAAAACTGCCAAGTTTCATTGCTTCGTCATTTCGGAATCCGGAGATAAAAAATTAAATTTTCCAAAAAGCACGAAGACATTGGAAATCTTCCTAATTGGTGGAATTTTAGATATGGCCGCCGTTCGACCAATGGAAAGCGCTCGGAACTTTGTCTGACGTTTCAATGAAATTCCATGTATTTTCGCTCGGTTGAAACGTGTGTTGAGATTTCCGGTGTCGGTAAAGCCAAAAATGGGTTCCTCGAAGTGTTAACAACCCCGCGCCTGTTTTCCCCGACCTCCCAGCGAAACCCTAAAGTTTCCACGAACGAAAATCGGGAGGTCCGCACGGCGGCGAAATCTCCACGGCGTTCGACCGATAGAAAGGAGCCGGCCGGCAGGTGACGTTTCCGTGTCTTTTGCTCTGTTACGATTTTCCCTTTGATTTTCCCCGAGGCAGAGGCTCACAATGGGTTCTCTGAAGTATTAACCATAAAGGGTACGTTTTCTCCCGGCTCCACGAGTTTGTCCAACTTTCCCACGGACGAAAACCCCAGTCGCTGCATTCGTAGGATTTTGAGGTTATGTATGAATTGATTTAATTTAATCATTGAATTTGTAATAACAATAATACTATGAACCTGTATTCATTCAGATTTGGTTTACGATGCACATGTGTTTAAGGAATTAAAATAGAAAAATATTGTTATGCCTAATTTTCTTTCGCAATAGACAAAGAAGAATTTTAATTGTAGAGCAATGTATCGAAGAGTTTTACTCTAAATAATTATCTGAATTTAAGCATTTAATTTGTGGTAATAATATTAACAACCCTGACGAATGCGGTGAGTTGCTGAGACGAGGGCGTAGCCCGAGTCGAAGTAAGAGCATGAGTCTCAGTTAATATGCCTTATCCCACGTATTAGATACAACTTTTTATCTACGACTGCTCAGAATTACGGAAATTATACTTTTGAATTGAATTCGACGAAAAATCGGAATATCATAGTATGTAATAGCAACATGTAATTTAAATGTCAACAATTTAAGTCAAAACTTCAAGAATTAATTTTCTAATTTCTGTTTTTCTGTGAAATAATGAGCGACTCCGAATCTCTGCCTTCGGATATCGAAGAATCGGCCACGCGGATATGATGCACATATCTCACGAAGGCAAGTTTGGGGAACGAGCCGTAGGCGAGTGCCCCAATGCCGAGTGAGATATGGGGGCATCATATCCACTCGCGTTGTACAGATAACTTTTTCTACGACTGAAATCCCTTTCACTTTTCATAATGAATACCGAAAAAAACAAGTAAATTAATTTATCTGACGTTTGATGTGTGACGTTTTCTCGTCGCAGCCACGTCTCATTATAAAAAAGTCACTGTAATGCGTGGTCTACAATGTTGAAGGTTTATCAGTTTTGGAAATGTTTTCTAAGCACGTAATTATAACGTTTTCATTGATAGTTTTCACCTTCTTACTTGTACACCAATCCATATATTGTTTGTATGCGAAGTCAAATTTGGGACGGGATCTGATCGGCAGTAATCCCTGCTGGATATCTTGAGCAGATTTCCTAATTTCAGGTGGGGTACAATTATTCGACTCACTTTCACTTTCCATGATGATTTCCGATTATATAAAAATGTAAATTAATTATTTGACGTTTGATGTGACGTTCTCCAGTCGATGCCGCCGCCGCAACGTTCTATAACAATGGTTGTTTATTATCTGTAACCTGCATTTTATATCCGTACACCTAACCGAAAAATAGCTTATATCCGTACAGTTTATTGTTAGGGAATTAATCAATATACGGCAAGGAGTAGAAAATGTAGTTTTAACACGTTTCTTGCTAATATTTACATAAGTGACAGGTAACACAATGACATTAAAATATTGGGTTTGTTTATTCGGTTACCTATCTCGATTCAAATTTATATGCTGTGATCACATTTTAATCTCATCTCAGTGGGGGTGTTTTTTGTCGTTATATTGGCATGTATTTTTGATAGTAATGATTGAAGTATGTTGTTAATTTTAATAAAACGTTGTCAGATAACATTTTTACATGTGAATGAAGGATATTATAAAATGCAACATTGCACTACACATAACCAAGAAAATACAATGACATTATTAGTAACTTTTTTACTACCAACAAATATGTCTGCGGCGAGAATAAAATGTGAACAGAGTATATATCAGTAGAGAGTTGATTAAATTCAGTACTTTAGTCACTCATTTTTATATTCATCCAGAGGAATAGCGTCTTTGACTTAGTGCTATAATTGAATTTCTACAATCACATACCAGTACTTACGACCAAAAGGAATTCGCATCGCCGCAGAACAAATAGAAATGGGTGCATTTTTTCTATAACGCACCTCATTTTATCACATGCATAAAACACAAACTATAATAAGTCATTGAAAAGGAGCTAAGGTTTTAATTCAAAATGGAAGGGTTTGAATCATATTACTTCAAATTGAATGCATATTCAGAGGAAGCCTGGCTTTAAGTCGGTAGGAAACTAGACCAGAGTTCGCCGCCCGCACGCCAGGAGCGCGCCTTTTCCCGTCCTTTTTCTTATAATGTATTTTTCACAACACCACTATTTCACATAAAAATCACCATTTCATCAACACGGATCTGCTTTAGCCTTGAACAACTTAGTTGTACTTACTAAATACATAATAAATAATAAATACAATGGCCATCGACCGGAGTCCTTCAGCCATTTGGCTTCGATTTTTTCGAAATTTTCTTTATTTCGACTTAAATTTTCGATTCGTTTGTTAAAAATTTTTATTTTTCGGTCTACCACTTTGATTTTTGGGTACGAATTTTAAATTTTTGGTCTTGATTTTTTATTTATGTCCCATATTTTAGATTTTCTTAATTTGAATTATTGATTTTATTGTGCGAATTTTTTAAAATTTTATATTTGCTATTATTTTCGAATTTCTCGTTGGAACTTATTTTAGAAAGAGTTATTTTTTCTGCATTTTTATTTTTTAACCAGGATTATTGATATTTTTGATCTTCGGCTGTTCCAAAATTTTGTTTTTTTTGGCCAAAATTTTGATTTTTTTGGTCAAAATATTCGATTAGAAGATAAATGGTTCTTTGTTTCTTCAAAAAAAGGAGGGGGGAATATTGTATAAGTGGCTCTACCATCAACATTTTCCACGGGCCGCCACTGTTGAGGAGTGCTGCATTTTGTGGATTTGCGTTATCACAAAGCGCGGGGTTGGTGCAGATCCTAAACGCATGTACGCTGTATTTGCAGTCTGCAGACCGGATCGCTGATTACCGGCCCACCGGGCAAATCCCCAGTTGCCCGCGGCTGTATCCGCCGCTGAATGTAGGTATTTGCTCTGTACTTGCCAACTTTTTGTTACTTGCACCAATCCCCCGGAATTTTTCATACTGCCTTTCTTACTTCATCTTAGATTTTTCCGGGAACAAACTTGGCGAAACAGAGCTTACAACATGTGCAATATCGCACGGTGTACTTATGAAATCACTGCCGTTGCTATCTTCACTGTTTCACTCATAATTATTTGTTGAAATAACAATGTCATCAATGTCGCACAATCAACTGACGTTTACCATCATAAACGTCAGTTTTGTTTCTATTTACCCGCCCCCTAGATACGAGTGCGTCCAACGTTCGCCACCTCATGACAACGCGAAATAATGGCATATGGTTGATATTTATATATAAATATTTGTTAGTTGTGTTTGGGTTTTTCTGCAAAACGGTCATAGAAATAAATTGTGTGTAATTTCGTGCGCAAAGTGTGTTTGTCGATTTCGATGGATTGACACGCTCCGCTGGCGCGTCGCGCGGCGACTGTCTATCTCAATCGACAAACACATAAAGTATGTTCACAAAAAAAACCTAAAAAGTGCCATGATTTTATATTTAAAAAAATGTAAGTTGGTAACACATATTGAGGTTATGTTACTTTATGATACCTTGCGCACTTAATACACAAATAGCTATTGTAACCATTATTTTATAGTCAAATTAAAAAAATCTGTTTGGAATATGTTTGGCATTTTTTCTCTAAAAATTTAGGCAAAAGTAAACAAACCCTTGGTGGTGTAGTGGATAAGAGCGCTATCATGTGTCCGCTGGATCCCAAGTCGCGTGGGTTCAATTCCCCGCTCAGGAGGGAATTATTTTTGTAACCATTTTTTTTTTGTTTTTTTTAGTCAAATGAAAAATTGTGTTTGTAATTAATGAGGAATTCCCGCTTAAGCACGTTAATTAAACGCGCATTCAGAATTCTAAAAATAACACGCGTCGGAGCAATTTTTTTTCTATATATTTTGTAATAATATGTAAATAGAAATTTGTATTTCGGAGCTGACCTTGGCAGTAGTTTTTCTATTTAATATAAATATGTGTCGTCCGTTTTAGAACGGAATTTCCATTCCGCGTGTGTGCTGATTCTATTTCAATATCTTAATAATTTCTGTCATATTTATTAAAAATATCTGTAACAACAAAATATAATATATTCCCATTTTTGCCCATAATAAGTATTTCAATATCTTAATGATTTATTAAAAATATCTTTATTTGCAGAGAGTGCAATGTAGAAACAAAATTTAATACGTTCCTATTTTTGCTTATAATAATTTCTTTGATATTCATTACAATATCGTTATTTGCTGACAGTATAATGCATCAATTAATTTTAATACTTTCTGCTAAACTGCTATCGACCCGCGGTTCTTCAGTCTTATAAACGTCATGATTATTAGCTTTTATGAAATTATCAATCAAATATCTTGATGGGGGGCTGCGGTGGCCTAGTGAGTAGAGCTCCTGCTTCTGGGCCTCGTGGTCGTGGGTTCGAATCCCATCCGCGCGGTCACTTTTTCAGAACGAAGTGGCCGTGCGGGTCCATGGATGTGTAGTGTATGTCCCATTCGTTTAAAAAATGAAATCTTCAAAAACTTATATACGATAGTGGCAGAACAGCAAATCGCTTACGCCAATTCCCTGATAATCATTCGCTCTCCTTAACCTAAAAAACCTATTTTGTATTTTCTCTTTGTGACATGTTCAACTAGCGTTGTTGTGATTTGATTGTTTATGTATCATCATGTACTTCTTCTATTTTGAATAAAATATTAAATTGTAATTGTAAATTGTAACCCGCAATTCCATCAAACATCCTTCCTTTTATAAAAGAAAAAAAACTTCATGAAATGATGATATGAATTGATGAATGATGATTTCAGGATGATCTTTGGATCGTGTGCTTTCTGTCATATTTTCTTGGCATTCTTGGCTAAATTTTAACTATTGGAAGGTCAATTTGTTTTTGGCAATTGTAAAATTTGCAACTTCGTTTGACGATGTCGATCATTCAAAAGGTGAAATGTGCCAAAACGGTGTTGCTTACACTTTCACCAGAAACTGCTAAAAAACCGAAACATCCACCGCAAACTTAACACGCCAACATTCATCACGTAAAAGCTAAAAATGCGCAGAATCGATTAAGTGTTCAAAATTTTTTCAAGAAACGTTTATGCAAGACTTCCAGGTACTTCCAGGTAAGGAAGCATTTTATGGCTTTTCTGTGGGTGTCCGTACGTGAGGTAACCGTATAAGGAGAAGGAAATATCGTGAACGTATTAATTTTTAATCGTGTACATGCTAAGCAGTCGCGGCATGGATTGTAGTTAGAAAAAGGCAAAATATATTACGCAAGGGAACACCTATTCTTTTTGAATAACTTCTGGCGACTGAATCCAAAAATGTTACCCATTTTTTTCCATCACGTCAACCTTTACTACAGAGTAATGAAGGGATTAATTTTTTTTCCGTTGCTCGTTGGTTAACAGCTAACTTTAATGTACCTAAATGTATCAAAAATCGTTCATTAATAAACGATTTTTCATTAATGAACGATTTCTAGGGCCGCGGTGGTCTAGTGGGTAGAGGTCCGGCCTCTAGACCTCGCTGGTGCGGGTTCGAGTCCCGTCCGGGCGGTCACTTTTTTTACTTTTTTAACACGAAAAATGACCGTGCGGGTCCCTGGATATATTTAGTCTTTGTCCTCATTTCACTTAAATGTATTATTAAATACTATACATCGGTTGTGGCTGAATGCCTTGGCTGGCTAAGCCAATTCCCTATCATCCTCGATTCCCTAACTCGAAATCTATCAATCGTATTTCCTAAAAAAAAAGAACGATTTCTAGTTAAGCATTAAATAGCTAATTCATGAGTGGCTAATTACTCATAATTACTGGATAATAGCGAGAAAACGATTTATAATTTGTTTCACATGTAAATGCAAAAGTATATCAATTCTCTGCGTTAGAAACAAATTAGCGGCGAACCGCCTTCGATTTTGTTTGAAACGTCAAATTTATAAAACGCGTGTATCGAGTGAATCTCTGCTACTGTGGATAATGTTGAGTTTAAATGAACACCGCCAAAAGTACTAGCCATTGCAAATAATGCAACATTAAATTTGCTTCCGGAAAAGAGTACACATTTTTACGAAAACACTTACGTAGAATTTATTTCCTGGTGCGAGGAGTAACAGGTAAGACGTCATTCGAAATCGGCGTGTGTTGAGAATTTTCACAAATTTTTAATGTCGAAACACTGCGACATATGTTTCGCCACACAGTGACTTCATCAGGCAGATTGATCATCTCAACACACGTGTTTTACTTACCACATAGTATATTATGGAATTTCACCAAGTAACATCAATCCAATATTTGAACAGAGGGTTTATTTGGTGAAATATTCATTTTTGATAAGTTACGGAATCTGTGGACCATCAAATACACACTCAAATGACAGTCTAGGAAATGCCAGAATAAAGTACTAAAAAGGTCCTCCATCAATTGACAATGTTTCCATAAACTGCTTGAGTTATTCTTAAAACACACATTTCTCCAATACAGTTTGCATTCAATTCGTATTTGTTGTCTCGCCATTTAACATTTACCGACACTGATATTTCTGCCCGGTGGGGTATTCATTTTGCGGTGGAGTGCAGAGGAAGAGGACGTCAATCTGATAAGCTATTTCTGGAAACCCTTCGATACGGCTTTATTTTTAAATTCGCTGATAATGCGTCACACCGCATTCACACAACAAAAGGAAACTGTGCGGCCTTATCGTTTATTTTTATAATCGAATAATAACGTATTTGGCGGCCAAGACATCTCTCACTGGCGTTACTGAAAAAGAAATATTTTTTTTTCTGGATGAATTTTTTTAACGCCAATCTATTTATCTCGTTCTTCTGATGAAGAAAATGGTATTACATAAAGGCCTACGATGATTATTAAGAAAGTTGATTTTTTCGATTTTTTCCATTTCCGCGTTTTCTTTGCTGACACGCCACGGGCTTCAAATTGACATTTGTTTTTGCGAAAGTACATTTTCTGCAGCGTCTTGAAGGGATCTTTCCAGTGGTGTATAGAAACCCCGAATCGAACCAGTGGTTTTTCTAGGAAATCATTTTTAATGCAATTTTTGAGTAAAAGTAAGAAGGGGGGACCCTTGGATGATTTTTCAGATTTTCGTCAAAAATTTTAAATCGCCAATTTTAATCAAATCCGTCTCATTGGCACACAAGGACCACAGAATTGAAAACCGCGTTCAAATTGGATTCTTCGTTCGGCCGCTACAGCCGTTCAAAGTTTGAACAAATCGACTTTTTTCAAAATTTTCCATAAAGTTCATGGTGACATGCTAACTTTCTTGTATTTTTTTCTGGATGAAATTCTTTAACGCCAATCGATTTATCTCGTTCTTTTGATGGAAAAGAAGGTACTACATAAAGGTCCACGATGATTATTAAAAAAGTTGATTTTTTCGATTTTTTCCATTTTCGGGTTTTCTTTGCTGACGCATCACGGGCTTCAAATTAACATTTGTTCTTGCGAAAGTACTTTTTCTGAAGCGTCCTGAAGGGATCTTTCCGGTGGTGTATAGAAACCCTGAATCGAACCAGTGGTTTCTTCAGGAAATCATTTTGAATGCAATTTTTGAGTAAAAGTAACAAGGGGGGACCCTTGGATGATTTTTCAGGTTTTCGTCAAAAATTTTAAATCGCCAATTTTAATCAAATCCGACTTATTGACACACGGGGAACACAGATTTGTAATCCGCGTTCAAATTGGATTCTTCGTTCGGCCGCTACAGCCGTTCAAAGTTTAAAAAAATCGACTTTTTCAAAATTTTCCATAAAGTTCATAATGACATGCTAACTTTTTTGCATTTTTTTCTGGATGAAATTTTTTAACCCCAATCGATTTATCTCGTTCTTCTGATGAAGAAAATGGTATTACATAAAGGTCTATGATGATTATTAAGAAAGTTGATTTTTTGGATTTTTTCCATTTTCGAGTTTTCTTTGCTGACGCGTCACGGGCTTCAAATTAACATTTGTTCTTGCGAAAGTACTTTTTCTGAAGCGTCCTGAAGGGATCTTTCCGGTGGTGTATAGAAACCCCGAATCGAACCAGTGGTTTCTTCAGGAAATCATTTTTAATGCAATTTTTGAGTAAAAGTAAGAAGGGGGGACCCTTGGATGATTTTTCAGGTTTTCGTCAAAAATTTTAAATCGCCAATTTTAATCAAGTCCGACTCATTGGCACACAAGGACCACAGAATTGAAAACCGCGTTCAAATTGGATTCTTCGTTCGGCTGCTACAGCCCTTCAAAGTTTGAAAAAATCGACTTTTTCAAAATTTTCCATAAAGTTCATGATGACATGCTAGCTTTTTTGCATTTATTTCTGGATGAAATTTTTTAACGCCAATCGTTTTATCTCGTTCCACTGATGGAAAAAGAGGTACTACATAAAGGTCCACGATGATTATTAAGAAAGTTGATTTTGTCGATTTTTTCCATTTTCGAGTTTTCTTTGCTGACGCGCTACGGGCTTCAAATTGACATTTGTTCTTGCGAATGTACATTTTATGAAGCGTCTTGAAGGAATCTTTCCAGTGATGTATAGAAACCCCGAATCGATCGGTTTCTTTAGGAAATTATTTCAAAGCCAATTTTTGAGCAAAAGTAAGTTCTATCGATTTTGACGTTTATTAAAAATAGTTAATTTTAGTCGAATTCGGCTAACTTGCACCTGAGGAGCACAGATTTGAAATCCGCCTTCGATCGCCAATTTTAATTGAATCCGACCAATTCGCACACATGGAGCACTGATTTGCAAAACCGCGATTTTGTTTAAATTTTCGATTTTTTAATGTTTGCAGAATTTGATTTAACCAAATGGAAATTACATCACGGCAGACGGCGCAACAAATCCACCTCTACACTCTATAAACAATAGCGTGCTAAAAATATAAGCGGTGTTCGACTCGGCTCGTCCGACCGGGGATATTTTTAAGGCACTTTAAAACGAAAATATTTAAATCGCAGCTTTAAATAGCCGCAGACTCGTTTTCCCTCTATTTTCGATAACGCGGAATCGTAAGTGGTTTAAGAATTTATCGGTTTCTATTTCAATCGTCCATTGAATTTATACCAAGCTGATGGAACAAAACAAAATTTTAAAATAAAATGGACGTATATTTTTCACAGTATCAACGATTTTTTGCTGAAACGAAACCAAAAACGCCAAAATTTAAGAAAATCTAATTCTGTAAAAAAATCATAAAATGTACGTATATTTTTCACAATGAAAACGATTTTTTGCTGAAACGGAACCAAAAACGGCAAAATTTAAGAAAATCTAATTCTGTAAAAAATCATAAAATGTACGTATATTTTTCACAATGAAAACGACTTTTTGCTGAAACGGAACCAAAAACGGCAAAATTTAAGAAAATCTAATTCTGTAAAAAATCATAAAATGTACGTATATTTTTCACAATAAAAACTTTATTTTTTGCTGAAAGGAAACTAAAAACGCCTAAATTTAAGAAAACCTAATTCTGTAAAAAATCATAAAATGTACGTATATTTTTCACAATAAAAACGATTTTTTGCTGAAAGAAAACTAAAAACGCCAAAATTTAAGAAAATCTAATTCTGTAAAAAATCATAAAATGTACGTATATTTTTCACAATAAAAACGATTTTTTCCTGAAAGGAAACTAAAAACGCCTAAATTTAAGAAAATCTAATTCTGTAAAAAATCTTTGACGACAATTTTATTCCGAAAAAAATCCGCATAAACCATTATTTACCGAATTGATTAGTGCGCGTTAGCTCGAAACAAGTCGGTTTACAGTTGTAGATGGTATTAAATGAATAAGTAAACGCAAATTACATATGTAAAACTGTAATTGGTCAGTTAAATGCGGGCCCGACAGTCTGTACAGCGAGTATTTATTGCCTGCGTTGCCTGCATTCGTCTATTAATAACGGATGAGTAATGTGCAATTAATTGTCGTTTTAAATAAATAACGTATTTATTACCGATGATAAATCATATGCAACTGAAACATCGAAACGTAACATGGGAACCAAATCGTTCTCACTTGATGTTTGAAAATGCTAAGCGTACTTGCCGAAGGTAAGCATACTCACAAAACAAAGTTATACACAACAAAGTAAGTTGTGTTTAATAATTTAATAAAATTGTGTTTTGTTGTTTTAAATGTGTTTTATTGAATCCAAGTTATACAGAATAAAGTAAATTGTGTTTTATTGCATTAAATTGTGTTTTATTGTTTTAAATGTGTTTTATTGTATTAAATTGTTCTCCAACGCGTACGAAACGTTCAAAATGTATTCGTTCTAATATTCCAGAGAGGAAAGTGAGTCGGTGTGAATGGAAAATGTTCTATTGTATTTATAAGCGAGAGACCTACGTGACACGAGCCGCGTTATTATGAACAATGCCTTCGGTTTCTGGAAATTACATCGCATACGGAGAACTCCACGTAATCAGATTTAGTTTGAATGCGGTCCAAATCAAAGCCTCTGTGATCTCTCGATCAATTGGAATTTTTGAAGCTGCGCCGTATCACCAAAATTTAATCATCGAAGAAAAAAACGTATGTCTAATTTGTAAGTTCCCGGCGCATCCACCATTTATACCTGAGCTAGTTTTAGTTGTCTGTAAAGCGATTATTGCAATTATTAAAGATCTAAAATTGTAGCGTATGTTATGTACCTTGTGTCTTAGTTGTATAAATGTAAGGTGTGAGCCATCAAAATCTCGAGTGTCATGATTCAAGCATCGCAATTTTGCGTGTGCTTTAGAGCCGCATCGATTTAAACCCTCGGGAAATTTTGTTGCACAAGTTACTCATACGGTTAGATCCAGTATTTAACAAAGGAATTATGTGTGTGTTTTTATAAAACCAACCCTTATCAAGATGTGGGGCAAGTGGGGCGCGTATCCTTCACCTGGAAAAATACGAGTGAGCGAGCGAACACCGCCGTAGGCGTCGTCGTCGATAAGTGATAAATTATGGAGGCGCCGCCGCGTACGGAAATAGGCGCCCGCATGAAAAATTCAGCGGCGGCAATCAGTCGCTAAACTAAAAATACTTTCAATTTGTTAGCGCGCCGGCTAGCGGGGGTTTCCCAACACGCAAGATGATCACTCGTGAAACGAAAGAATGTCCCTTATGCCATTCTATTATTTACACTTTCGCCTTTGATGTCCGGCCCGCCTTCTCTCTCTCTCTCTCTCTCTCTCTCTCTCTCTCTCTCTCTCTCTCTCCCGACCTTTATTCACGCAAATAACCGACCTACATTATTTCCACGTTCGTGCCTCTACGAAATTCAATTTCCA
Source organism: Ocypus olens (assembly GCA_910593695.2). NCBI lineage: Eukaryota > Metazoa > Arthropoda > Insecta > Coleoptera > Staphylinidae > Ocypus > Ocypus olens. The sequence continues at coordinate 2,679,350 of OU343048.1, forward strand.
TCCTGTTTTGTATATTTAAAGTGTGCTGTGGTGAAGGTGCATTTCCTTGAAAACATGGGAAGATGCAGACAATGGGAGTAGAGAAGACAAAGAGAGAGAGAGAGAGAGAGATAGAGAGTGAGATGTTAGTGACGAATTGTCAAAAGCTTCACTTCATGAAAATGTAAGGTTGTGGCGAGGTCAGAGTAAATCATGGGACGTCAGTAGATCGGCTTTTATTTACAAAGTAAATGTGTACAGAAACGGAATAATTGCGTTATATTCGCCGATCTTCAGACGTCAAATTCTTGTGGTCCTGGTGGGTCTTTGGCAGCGTCTTCCTGGAGGTGGAGAGTGAGTCTTCAAGCGGTGTCTTCTTCGGGTGTTGTTGTCCTCTCAAGGGAACCGTGAAGTCACCAAGAGCGTGTTGTCCTCATAAGGCAGCTAAGTGAAGAATCAATAAATAATAAATAACAAAATCATCTATTGCGCGTAAAGGATGCAAACCCAATCATCCCGGGAAGAGCGGCGTCGAGTTTTCAGGTGCCCAAGTGTGTAGCAAAATTATGTCAACACAAGGCAGCAGAAAAGTTAAGGCGAGAGCTTCACCTCTGCTTGTTTTTTTTTTTGTTGTTGCTGGAAGAACATTAATTTTCAAAAAAGTTGGAGTTGGATTCATAAGTGTGCCTATGAACTAAAACCTTTCCTCTTTGTAGTACAAATTTCAAATTTGGACAAATATTTCCTCAGATAACGTAGTGAATCGTTGGAATATTAGGAAAGCATCTGCGTCTGACGTTACTTGTTTCGGTTGCTGGAATCCCTAATGTACATTCTGTTAATTTTTTACGGTCACTTGTTTTAAAAATAGTTTTGTGTGTTTTTATCTGCTTTATTTTGCCAATTATAAACATCAGAAGTTATTTTTAAATCCGATCACCTCACGTAATAATATGCTCAAGATGAATTATCTTGCTATATATACATACATACATCTTTATTCAGACTAATTTTTACATATAGTAATTGCTTAGTCTACCTGGGTTATCGACCAAAGGTCTTTCTGTCCTTATCTAGCCATTTTATTTAAATTTCAAGATTCGCAATAAAAAAATCCCATTCTTAGTGACTGTCAGTTGCCTTATATTATAATGGCTGCCAATTACTTTTGACTTTTTCATCTCACGGTACAACCCAATATACACAAAATAGGCAACCCAATGTACACAAAATGGGCAACCCAATGTACACAAAAATGGCAACCTAATATTTGCTAAGACCCACAGAAAATTTTTATTGACAAATAGCGTTCAGACTTGAGAAAAGAAATAGAAAACATTTTTGAAGAAAAATTCCGTAACTCGGTTACTGGCACATTTTTTTTTGTAAACGACTAGTGTTCAGAATGAGCTCTTCGACTTGAAATTTTTTTGATGAAACATTTTTTTATGTTTTTTTTTATTTAAGGACTATTTATGACAAAAGCCATTTTGCGTATCTCCGTTTCTGAAAGTCTCACAAAAAACTTCGTCAAAGTGTTCAGAATGAGTTCTTCGACTTGAAAAAAAAACATTGTAAGAAACATTTTTTTGTCGTTTTTTGTGCGTTTCCAGTCGATTTAAGCACTATCTTCGACAAAAGTCATTTTGCGTATCTCCGTTCCTAGAAGTCCCACAGACATTTATAGACAAATAGTGCTAAGAATGAGGTCTTGGACCTGGACTTGGATTTTGAAATTTTTTTTGAAACAAAAAGTAACCGTTTTTAAGGCGTTTCCAATCGATTTAAGCACTATTTAATCCGATATGCACAACATAAACAACTTACTATACACAAAATAGACAACCCAATATACACAAAATAGACAACCCAATATACACAAAATAGACAACTTAACACGTTCACGCCGGCGTGTACCACCGGTGGCCCGCACTAGACTGCCTTATCTGGCGGTGCGTACCATCGGTGGTACGTATTTGATTGTGTTAAAAGAATGAATGTAACAGATTTCCAGGCCTGTTGGTGCATTCTACTGCTAGAGAATTATTTATGCATTGCGCAGCATATTTATTTGTTTGGTCAAAATTAAAAAAAAAATGCTAACCACTTTTCTAGTTATAATTACTGGCATAAATCTGTGGCCAGAATGAAAAAACGGCACGAAGTACACAATTTGCAAAATAAGCTTCACTGCACTACTTAGCAAACAGATACGACGCGTATACAGATGTGAGCAAGCAACAATCGTGCGCCGCCAGATGACGCGCAGATGAATTAGAGCGAAGCCTCACAGCGAAAAACATGAAAATCGGCGCCGGCGTGAACGTGTTAATATACACAACATAGACAACTCAATGTCCAGAAAGTAGCAACTTAATATACACAAAATAGACAACCCAATATACATAAAATATACTCAGAATAGACAGTGCTGACAGTGGTTAAATAGTTTCTTGTGTTTTTATCTGCTAATTTTGCCTATTATAAACATTAGAAATTTTCAAAATCGATCATCCCTATTAATAATACGTTCGAGATTAATTATCTATCTGTTTTATTTAAATTTCAGGGTTTTCAATGTCAAAATTCCCATTATTAGTGATTCCACTGAACTTTTTTAGTTATATCTTAACCACTTCGCGCCCATGCTGCTTTGATTTAATCCCAGGTTTGATGAAAAATTACTTCTTTGTTGTTGTTAACTTTTTCTACGAAATATGATTTCACTGTCACAAACATTCCCATTTATGCAAAAAAATATGAAAAAATATTCCATAGATGGCGCTAAAGAAGTAATTTTTTTTGTACATTGTTTTTGTTTTCATTTTTTGCTTGTTGCCACATGTGGCGAACATGGGCGTGAAGAGGTTAATGGCTGCCAACTATTTTCAACTCTTTAATCTCTTGAAAATGGAGAACTCAATGTACATAAAATAGACAACTTAATATACATGAAATAGACAACCTAATATACATCAATCAGTCAATCCAATATACACAAAATAGACAACTTTATATACATCAATTAGCTAACTCAATTACACAAAATTTACATCCAACTTACACAAAATAGGCAACCCAATATGCACAAGTTAGCTAACCCGACATACACAAAATATACCACCTAATATACTTAGAATCAGGCGCGCACCCAGGGGGTGGCTATTAGCCCCAAAACATTTATACACTACCAAACTTGGCCATAGGACAATAGTGCTTTTTAGAATTTTATTTAATTGTAATGCCATTGTTATGTTATACTCTTATTTAATGTTATATTCACGGATTTTCAGTTTACACATATGTTTTTGTGTCCGTTATTATATGTGTGAGACCCCCCCCCCAGCCAAATTTCTGGGTGCGCGCCTGCTTAGAATAGACAACTTATAATTATTTTTTTTTATAAAAAGGAAGGATGGTTGATGGGAATTCGGGTTAAGGAAGTGCGAATGATAGTGGGAATTGGCGTAGCCATCCAGGGCATTCTGCCACAACCGATTGTTTGTAATAATCTTCATAAATAGATATGAAAAGACAACGACTTAATGGCACGGCCATTTTTCATTAAAAAAAAAGACCGCACGGATGGGATTCGAACCCACGGCCACGAGCTCCAGAAGCAGGAACGTTACCCACTAGGCCACCGTGACCCCAAATAAACAACTTGATAAACACAAAGTGGACAACCCAACATACATTAATTAGCCAACCCAATTCACACAAAATATACCATTCCATATATTCAGAATAGACAACTTTATATATACAACATAGGCAACCGAATATACATCAATTAGCCAATGCAATATACCACCCAATATACTCAGAATAGACAACTTAAGGCAGTATTACCGTGTGACGGCCGTGTTTCGAACCCAACTTGGTGAGTTTTACGTTTGGGGGTCGATTTTTTCTCATAAATAATGAAAATAGAATAATTCTTTTTACATACAGAGCTAAACACATTCATCTAGTATCTACACAGCTAATTTTTGTTGCAACTGTTGCGATATCCTAGAAGTTATGAGTCAAAAACACGGGGTATGCATGATAGAATCAACGATCACGGGAAATAAATTTTTACGTTTGGGATCGATTTTTTCGGGTATGTCATGAAAATAGAACAATTCTTTTTACATATAGAGATAAACACGTTCATCTAGTATCTACACAGCTAATTTTTGTTACAATTGTTGCAATTTCCTAAAAGTTATGAGTCAAAAACACGGCGTATGCATGGTAAAATCAACGATCATGGGAAATAAATTTTTACGTTTGGGGTCGATTTTTTCGGGTAAGTCATGAAAATAAAATAATTCTTTTTACATACAGAACTTAACACATTCATCTAGTATCTACACAGCTAATTCTTGTTGCAATTGTTGGAATTTCCTAAAAGTTATGAGTTAAAAACATGGCATATGCCGATCGCGGGAAATAAATTTTTACGTTTGGGGTCGTTTTTTTTCGGGTAAGTCATGAAAATAAAATAATTCTTTTTACATACAGACCTTAACACATTTATCTAGTATCTACACAGCTAATTCTTGTTGCAATTGTTGCAATTTCCTAAAAGTTGTGAGTTAAAAACATGGCATATGCCGATCACGGGAAATAATTTTTTACGTTTGGGGTAGATTTTTTCGGGTAAGTCATGAAATTAAAATAATTCTTTTTACATACAGAACTTAACACATTCATCTAGTATCTACATAGCTAATTCTTGTTGCAATTGTTGCAATTTCCTAAAAGTTGTGAGTTAAAAACATGGCATATGCCGATCGCGGGAAATACATTTTTACGTTTGGGGTCGATTTTTTCGGGTAAGTCATGAAAATATTTTTTTTTTTTACATACAAAGCTTAACACATTCATCTAGTATCTACACAGCGAATTTTTGTTGCATTTGTTGCGATATCTTAAAAGTTATGACTCAAAAATACGGGATATACATGGTAAAACCAACGATCACGGGAAATAAATTTTTACGTTTAGGGTCGATTTTCTCTGGTAAGTCATGAAAATAGAATAATTATTTTTACATACAGAGCTTAACACATTCATCTAGTATCTACACAGCTAATTTTTGTTGCAATTGTTGCAATTTACCAAAAGTTATGAGTCAAAAACACGGCGTATGCATAATAAAATCAACGATTATAAGAACTTTATTTTAATTTTATGCGAGCAAAAACGTGTCCGATAAAAGGATTAAGTTTCCCTCTCGGGGATTTACTCTGTTACAAATGGTTTATAGGTAAAGCGATAAGTGGAGATTGCGGAAACCCTATGAGTTTTCTTGCTAGTTATACATTAGAATATTGTGTTATTAGTGGAAAACGTGACGGATCAATACTGAGATTGTTTACCTTGTCTAGAAACCCTACGAGTCTAGGATTTGGTGTGAATAAATTGTTTTCGGTATTTAGATACATTATCCATACATTTTTCTCACACTGAAATAAACTTGAAAATTGGACTTTAGTTTTGATAGTGGCAAGCTGAGTTGCCGAAACTACGGTGAAACAAATAAATAAAAGTGTTATTTATTAAATACTACAATTTTTTCAACCAGAGAAAATACACTGATTTTCAACACTTTTTTACTTTGTTTATATAACACTTTTATTTATTTGTTTCACTGTACTTTCGGCACTCAGCGTGCTACTATCAAAACCAAAGTAAAAAAGTGTTGAAAATCAGTGTATTTTCTCTGGTTGAAAAAATTGTAGTATTTAACGGTACCGCGTTTGAAAATTCGAATTCGATACATGCGTATGAAAAGTTCACTGTATGGTATTTTTATCTAAAACTTATTTCCCATTATTTACATTTTCTAATAATAGAGCAGCAACAATAAAAATTGCGTCGCTTTAGTTAAACGACACAATTTTCATTTATCATTGTTCGCATTGCTCGCGGTATTGACGATTTGCAATATTTATGCAGCGGGCATAAAAATACCGGTGTTCGATGCAAAGGTAAATATTTAAAAGGTTATCCGGATGAATAATTCACAGTCGTAATATATGACCGGCTACTGTTACATTAAACAATCAATAAACTAAACGCTTTTTATGTGCAACTGAATCGCATTCTAAATGGCGGCCTTGGTTTAGAGAACAAAAAAAAGCGGCGATAATTATTGTGTTGATAAATAAAAAAAAAAGAGACGGAGAATACGATGTTTAATAATTTGATGATTTTGTTTACAGCTTGCTAATTTTAGACATGAATATTTATTCGTCGGTGTCACGGATAAGTGAAACGATTCAATTCGTTTTCATCGTTATCATTCAAATATCTTGATAATATATTAAACAAAGATGCGAAAGTAAGTTTACAAATAACTTATTAAAAGAACTATTTCCGTGGCTAATCCCACATCACATAATGAATGATACAATACCGTGACAAACCGCCGCATGTTTCTACAAAAACTTTAAACTTCAAGTTTGACTTTGACAGTACAGTAGAGCGTCGATTATCCCAACTAATTGGGGGACATGGATGTTCAGAAAACCGTTTTTTTCGGATAATCAAACTGTACTAAATCGCAAATACATATTTATATACAGGTGAATAAAAAAACATATTTATTTATAATATATCTTTAACAACAACAGATAGTTTACTTTCTATCGGCAAAATTTAGTTAATTGGAAGTGACAGTGTGTAGCGCGGGAGGTGGTAGGCATGCGGGCGTAGTAGTTCGGTAGAGCGGTCGTTCGGTTGATCGACGTTCGGATAATCGACGTTCTACTGTATTTATTTTCATATGTAAGAACCAATGAAAGACATGCGGCTTTACATTTCGATTTCTCGGTAGTACTATTGATATCACATTGGTTTAAGATTGCTTTCGTTTTCGATGTATAAAAAACTGAAATTTCAAACTGTTATTGTTATTAGTAAAGTGAGAAAGCTGAAATTGTATTCGTATTCGATGTACAAAAGATATTTTAAAGATTGAATTTGAAAGTTATTGTTGTTAGTAAAGAAAACTTTTTGACAAGGACACATGGTGTCTTGATAATGTTAAATATAATATATCGTCAGGACTTTGATACAATCTTCGAACTTAATTGCTGAAACGCTCTAATTTTATATTTTAGCTGAAATAAACTCGACGAAATAAATTAGTTCACGCAACAAAGGAGCTCGGAAACGTCGTGTGCAATAATTTCCAACCCCTTCATCAAGGACGGCGTTTTGCATAAACATCGAATTTTCCAGAATCGCATGTTTGCGGCGTAATTAATCGTTGGAAGGAGTAATCTTCAGGTGTATTTTCGAGCAACTTTCGCGTTAGCGCGAGTGTTGGAGAGTTAGGATTGAAATTGGCGTTTTTAACTGAATGTAAAATTTTGACGTTGTAAACGTCACTTTCATCCGAGTCTACAAAACGCTCGATGTACATTTAAAATATGATTTAAATTGAAAATAAACCATGAAAGCGTAAATATAAATGATACCATCAAGTCGGACAAAGTAACATGATGGCCACATCACCATTTTTTACTTATACTTTCGCCATTCAGTCACGACACATTTTTTTTTAAGTTGACCTTAAATATAAAATAAGTTGACTGGGATACAATAGGGGAACGGGTAGTCTATGAGGGTCATGATGACCACAGATTGATTCTTTAAATAATTTTGTACACCTTATATATAATAATATGCCTAAAAAATCTAACGCTATTTTTATGAGGACCGTGATGACCACAAATTGATCCTTTAAATAATTTTGTACACCAAATTAGGTAATATGCCTTAAAAAATCTAACGTTAGGTGACCTTGAGAAATGTTTCAAATTCAAAGTATTTCGTTGTTGAACGGCGCAATCAGATTGACCGGAAAACGCGAACGCACTTTGCCGCCTAATAAAAATCATCGGCATCTAAATATAGTCTTTCCCGTGGCAATTATTGATGAACGCCAATTACAAATACTGTCTGGTAATACGTAATTGCCCGTTTAGCAATGATACATCGGAAGTTTCGCTACCGAAATAGCGCGGCCGCATCAAAAGACCCTCTAATGTCCGCTATTTTTAGCGCGGTGCTGCAACAAGATAATTGGGCTTTGATTTATTTACGGAAAGAAAAGAAAAAAAAAACTAGCTTATTCGCAAATTCAAGGTTTTAATACGTTAATTACAATCAACATTTTGGTTTATTAACACGTTCACCGCGGCTACGGGTCATATAAACCCCGTACAGTTTTTATTAATTGTGTTACTGCAAACCGAAAGGAGTTAATCGGCAGCGCAGATTAATATTACTCAGTGATCGGTACGAAAAAAACTTTGAGTACGACGAAGTTACAATTCTATTCCGCAAAATGAGGGACATATACGCCCCGTAACGCAGTGACCGTGTTAAGAAAAGTATGATTGGTTGTCTGCCGTTGCAAAATCGTTCTACCTAAAAGCATCATCAGTTAGAGACAGGGGCGGCTCGTTATATAGAGCCAAGGAGCCATGGCACGATTTGTAGTTTCAAGGTCAGCAAGAATTTTTAATTAATCCTTAAAACACCTTTTTACCAATTACTTTGGTCTAGGAAGATAAATAGTTCTTTCTTTTATTGTCAAAAATTGTATTTTTTAGCTGACAATAATGGTGTGTTACAATTGTCAATAATGGTTTGTTGCAGTTGTCAAGAACGGTATTTTCAGCTGTTAAAAATTGTAGTTTTCAGCTGTTAAGAAATGTATTATACAACTGTCGAAAATGATATTATTCAGTTGTCAAAAATGTTATTTTTCAGCTGTCAAAAAAGGTATTTCTCACCTATTAAAATGGTATTTTTCAGCTGTCAAAAAAGGCATTTCTCACCTATTAAAATGGTATTTTTCAGCTATCAAAAAAAGTATTTTTCGACATTTTTATTTGTAAAAAATGGCATTTTTCAGTCGTCAAAAATTGTACCTTTTGTTGTCAAAAATTATATTTTTTAGCTGACAATAATGGTTTGTTGCAGTTGTCTATAATGGTTTGTTGTAATTGCCAAGAGTGGCATTTTCAACTCTTAAAAATGGTATTTTTCAGTTGTTAAGAAGTGTGTTATTCAAATGTCAAAAATTGATATTTTTCAGTTGTCTAAAAATGATTTTTTTTTATCAAAAAAGGAATTTCTCACCTAATACAATGTTTTTTTCCAGGTATCAAAAATGGCATTTTTCAGCTGTCAAAAGTTGTCTTTTTGTAGTCAAAAATTGTATTTTTTAGCAGGCAATAATGATATGTTACAGTTGTCAACAATAAATTGTTGCAGTTGTCAACAATGGTATTTTTCAGCTGTTGAAAATGGTAGTTTCAGCTGTTAGGAAGTGTATTATTCAACTGTTAAAAATGATATTTTCAGCTGTCAAAAATGCGATTTCCCACCGATAAAAATTTTATTTTTCATCTATCAAAAGCAGCATTTTTCGACATTTTTCTTAATTGTCAAAAATCTCATTTTTCAGCTGTCAAAACTTGTACATTTTGTGTTGTCAAAAATTGTATTTTTTCGCTAACAATAATGGTTTGTTGCAGTTGTCAATAATGGTATTTTTCAGCTGGTAAAAATGGTATTTTTCAGCTGTTAAGAAGAGTATTATTCAACTGTTAAAAATAATATTTTTCAGTTGTCAAAAATGGTACTTTTCCGCTGTCAAAAAGGTATTTCTCACCTATAAAATTAGTATTTTTTTACATTTTTTAATTATCAAAAAATGGCATTTTACAGCTGTCAAAAATTGTATTTTTTGTGTTAAAAAGATATTTCTCATTTATAAAAATGGTATTTTTCAGCTATCAAAGGCAGCATTTTTTGTCATTTTTTTTATTGTCAAAATATCATTTTTCAGCTGTAAAAACTTGTACTTTTTGTTGTCAAAAATTATATTTTTTAGCTGAAAATAATGGTGTTACAGTTGTCAATAATGGTTTGTTGCAGTTGTTAATAATGGTATGTTTCAGCTGTTAAGAAGTGTATTATTCAACTGTCAAAAATTATATATGTCAGCTGTCAAAGATGATATTTTTCAGCTGTCAAAAATTATATTTGTCCGCTGTCAAAAATTATGTTTTTCATCTGTTAAAAATAATATTTTTCAGCTGTCAAAAATTATATTTTTCCGCTGTCAAAAACGATATTTTTCAGCTGTCAAAAACGATATTTTTCAGCTGTCAAAAAATATATTTGTCAGCTGTCAAAAATGATATTTTTCAGTTGTCAACGATGGTATTTCTCACCTATAAAAATGGTATTTTTAAGCTATCAAAAGCAGCATTTTGGTATGATACAGTTGTCAATAATAGAGTGTTGCTGTTATCAAGCATGGTTTTTTCAATTATTAAGAATTGTATTATTCAGCTGTCAAAAATGTGTATTTTTCAGCTGCCAAAAATGGCATTTCCCACCTATATAAATGGTATTTTTTAGCTATCAAAGCAGCATTTTTTGTCATTTTTTTAAGTTTCAAAAATGGAATTTTTCAGCTGTCAAAACTTGTATATTTTGGTGTCAAAAATTGTTTTTTTTTTGTTGTCAAAAATTGTTTTTTTTTGTTGTCAAAAATTGTATTTTTTAGCTGCCAATAACGGTATGTTTCAGCTGTCGGGAATGGTATTTTTCTGCTGTCAAAAATAGTAATCCTCAGCTGTTGAAAATAGTATTTTTCAGCTATCTCAAGTTGTATTTTACAATTGCAGAAAATGGAATTCTCTGGCTACCAAATATGCTATGTTTCAGCTGCCAAAAACAGTATTTTTTAGCTAATAAAAATAGTTTTTTCGACATTTTTGAATTGTCAAAAATTGTATTTTTCAGCTATCGAAAGTAGTATATTTTGCTGTCGAATCATGGGCGGCTCGTTATATAGAGCCAAGGAGCCATCGCACTATTTGTAGTTTCAAGCTCAACAAGAATTTTGTCTAGGAAGATAAATAGTTCTTTCTTCAAAAAAGGAAGTGGGAGGGTATATTGAATAAGTGGCTCTACCATCAACATGTTCCACGAGCCGCCACTGGTTAGAGAATACCAATTTACCTAGTATTTGTTACGTAGGAAGCTTCTACTTTGTTATACATATTTTTATATGGAATAAAACACTTTTTACTTTGTTTATTTAACACTTTGATTTATTCGTTTGACTGCAGTTTCGACAACTTAAAACTAAAGTCCAAATTTAACTAGTAATAGTATTTATCCAGTATTTGCTTGGAGTTGTCTCCCTTCTACGAAAAAAAATCGTGATGTCGCCATCATGTTACTTTCTCCGACTTGATGGTATCATCTATATTTACCCTTTCATGGTTTATTTTCAATTTAAGTCATTTTTTAAATGTAAATCGAGCGTTCTGTAGACTCGGATGAAACTGACGTTTAAAACGTCAAAATTATGAAAGATGGAAACATTATACTTCAAATTCAAAAACTCAGTTTACTCAAAAACTAAAACGATTTCGAAAAAAACTTATTCTTTATAAGTTGTTCGGTTTAGCATTCTCTACAATTATTATTAACATAAATTTGCTGTAACTATTATCGTTTTATAATTATAAACCAAAAATTTAAAAAAATTTCATAAATTTTTTTCTCGATGAAAAATGATTTTATGAAAAATGTTTTCAAGCAAAAGATGTTCATTTCTTTGTTTTCTTCAATGTTTGTTTGAATGTTTTTGTGATATTTTTTATATTTAAGAAAATATTGGTAAAAAACAAAAAACAGTTAAGGTAAACACCGACTTCCGGTGTACGAAATTTTACCAAAAGCTTTTCAGTTCTTCAGATTATCAAATAAGACGTATGTTCAAAGTTTCATATCAATTGCTCTATTAGTTTTTGAGATACAGCGCACATAGACAAACACACAGCACAGACACAATATTTTTTTTTTCCAGAAATTGTTGAATTGGCATCTAGGGACCCCAAAACGGATAATTTTGAAAAATAACACAATCACAATACTTTCTCGTACTTCGTAACGGAGAAACTAAAAATATTGGAGAAAAACAAAAAAAACAGTTAAGGTAAACACCCACGTTCGGTGGTCGAAATTTTACCAAAAGCTTTTCTATTTTTTTTTTCGGATTATCAAATAAGACTTATGTTCAGAATTTCATATCAATTGCTCTAATCGTTTTTGAGATACAGCGTGCCCGGACACACACATACAGGCACAATTTTTTTTTTTACAGAAATGATTGAAATAGCATCTAGGGTCCCCAAAACGGATATTTTACTAAAAAAAAAAAAAAAATTGAAGAAATGTTCACGATCACAATACTTTCTCGTACTTCGTAACGGAGAAAGTAAAAAATCTGGCCTGATATTCCAAAACCACTGTTAACGCATGCTATAATTAAAGCATCTACTGGTAAGTCGAGTACAATGTTAACACTATCTGCTACATAAGTTCTAAGGCCTTCAAAATCAAAATAATCTTCCTCCACAAAAATGCAGCCAATTTTCGTGTGCAATTCCACATGTGTGTGTGTGTGTAAACAAACAAATTTGGATAATTCAAGGCCGTCTGTCTGCGTGTGTTATAATGTAAAGTAATGAAATTAATTAAGCCGAGCAAAAGAAAACAAGCCGTCTGGATGGGCAGCAGAGGAGAAGAGGACGGAGAGAGAGATGGAATGCGTCGGCTGCCAGTAATTATGAAACGACCCACATAGAAGCGGCGCTCTCCCTATTTATAGAGCGAATTAACTCAATTTCATTTGGAACGAAAGCATTTCACAAACGGGGGGCGAACCGGCGGCGTTGAGTCAGGTTAAGTCCGGCGTCTCGTCAGACCGCGGACGGGTGGTCCGGCTGTTCCTCTTCAGCGTGAATTTTCCGATTCATTAATTGCGAGTGCAGTATTCAGGGCGGCTGCCAGAGAAAATAGAGAGAAAAAAAAACGATTATGCTTACTTTCTTTACAGAAAATATTAACACGTGCTGCAAGTTTTAAGCGGAGCCATGCGTTTATCGAATAAATGGATCGTTGCGCGCGCGCTGAGTGGCATGTAACGCCGTCTTGTTGCAACCACTGCTCTTCCAAGTTAATGCCATTCAACTGGGGGGAATGAAAAAGTCAGTAATCACGGATTTGCGGCGCTCTCCATTGACTGTAACGTTCTGGACGGCATCGGCGCGCGCTGTGTGTCGTGTTACGCCGTCTTGTCGAAACCACTACTCTTCCAAGTTATTGCCATTCAACTGGGGGGAACGAAAAAGTCAGTAATAGTGGATCTACAGCGCTCTCCAAGGACTGTAACGTTCTGGTCGGCATATTTGAAGAAATATGGACCACCAGCCCATAAAGAACGCCAAGTCAGTTGCTTTTTGTGGATGTTACGAGATCCTCAATAATGTCTCGTGCGACAACAATCCACGGTTTTTCAAATTACTTGCTCGGATGGACGATTAAAATGAACCATAAGTTTCGCGAACTAAACCACAATTTACAAGCGTTGTTCTGGTGAAATAGCAAACCAAACTAGGTATATATAAACTGTCAGCTGTCAAATTGGCTCTCTCTGAAAAAAAAATATTGCCAATTCGACAAACAAATCTCTAAAAAGAAAACACCCATATACAGGGTGTGGCACTTAAGACGCCTCGGATCATAGCTCCTTTACGATAAAAGCTATCGAAAAAAATCTAAGAACAAAGTGGTGCATAGTTACCGTCGCTATATTTCAAAAATATTTCTAATCATCAGTGGCGTGCCGTACTCCAGTGGCGTACCAAACTTATGTTTTTTTAAATGGAATGCCCTATTTTTTATTGCAGATTTGGAAAGTGCTCGACGAGTACTTATTTTTTTATCTAACATGTTATACCCTTCACTTTAGCGGTTTCGCTGTTATAACCCTTTCTTTCAAAATTGCGCCCCATTTTTGAGATTTTTTTGTAGAGAAACTAATTGACGCCGGCGCCTAAATTTTGAATTGAGGTACAGGTTAAGACCTCGTGTACCTTCACATAATTTTTTTTCGGGTAATTTATGGAAAAAAAATATTTTTTTATTGATCTTCGCATGTTGTCATTTTTTCCGAAAATTTTTTTAGGGGGGTGCCATTTGAAATTTTCGGAAAAAATGACAACATGCGAAGATCAATAAAAAAATATTTTTTTTCCATAAATTACCCGAAAAAAAATTATGTGAAGGTACACGAGGTCTTAACCTGTACCTCAATTCAAAATTTAGGCGCCGGCGTCAATTAGTTTCTCTACAAAAAAATCTCAAAAATGGGGCGCAATTTTGAAAGAAAGGGTTATAACAGCGAAACCGCTAAAGTGAAGGGTATAACATGTTAGATAAAAAAATAAGTACTCGTCGAGCACTTTCCAAATCTGCAATAAAAAATAGGGCATTCCATTTAAAAAAACATAAGTTTGGTACGCCACTGGAGTACGGCACGCCACTGATGATTAGAAATATTTTTGAAATATAGCGACGGTAACTATGCACCACTTTGTTCTTAGATTTTTTTCGATAGCTTTTATCGTAAAGGAGCTATGATCCGAGGCGTCTTAAGTGCCACACCCGGTATATGACGTATATACAGGATGATCGGAAATAGGTGATAGAATGGGTATAAAAGAAATAAAATTCACTCAACAAATCAATCAAACAATCTAATTACTCCAGTGTCCATGATGCATACTTCTTATTCCTTGGTTAAATTTAAAGCGCCCGTCCTATTTTAAAGCCGGTGGTGCCGTTTTATATTCCTCGCACGCGAAACAGAAATAAGCGTACTTAAATAGTGCTCTAAAATTACCGACAAGCGGGGAATAAAACATGACGAAGAGAGGATTACTCACGAGGCCGAAGAGCTTCCTCGTGTGTTCTCATCACCACTATGAATACACGCCGACGACGACGACGACGCCTTCCGTCATGCCATTAAATCATTCCTTCCTCACCGCAGAGATTCGTCATTACGCTGCACATCAAACGATTCATTAAATCAGAGCGAAACACGTTCGCGGTTTGGCCAATGACCCATTACAGACAGACCGTGGACGGAAGGAGTTATCCATTATTCATGTTGTGTACTTTAACGGAGAAGTTATGTATTTATTTATTTTACATATTTGCAAAAATAATACTAACAATAATTAGAATAATGTTTCGGTTCACCACTGGCTTTTCGAAATTAATTTAGGATACACATTCTGAACCTAAAATTTTCGATCGATTTTAGAAGTGAAATACCTCTTGTCGTTCCTCATCTCCTGATACAAATCGTGAAAATGTTTCGAAATTAAATTAGGGTAGACATTCTGAACCTAAAATTTTCGATCGATTTTTCAAGTGAAATACCTCTTGTCGTTCCTCATCTCCTGATACAAATCGTGAAAATGTTTCGAAATTAAATTAGGGTAGACATTCTGAACCTAAAATTTTCGATCGATTTTTCAAGTGAAATACCTCTTGTCGTTCCTCATCTCCTGATACAAATCGTGAAAATTTTTCGAAATTAAATTAGGGTAGACATTCTGAACCTATAATTTTCGATCGATTTTTCAAGTGAAATGCCTCTTGTCGTTCCTCATCTCCTGATACAAATCGTGAAAATGTTTCGAAATTAAATTAGGGTAGACATTCTGAACCTAAAATTTTCGATCGATTTTTCAAGTGAAATACCTCTTGTCGTTCCTCATCTCCTGATACAAATCGTGAAAATTTTTCGAAATTAAATTAGGGTAGACATTCTGAACCTATAATTTTCGATCGATTTTAGAAGTGAAATACCTCTTGTCGTTCCTCATCTCCTGATACAAATCGTGAAAATTTTTCGAAATTAAATTAGGGTAGACATTCTGAACCTATAATTTTCGATCGATTTTAGAAGTGAAATACCTCTTGTCGTTCCTCATCTCCTGATACAAATCGTGAAAATTTTTCGAAATTAAATTAGGGTAGACATTCTGAACCTATAATTTTCGATCGATTTTAGAAGTGAAATACCTCTTGTCGTTCCTCATCTCCTGATACAAATCGTGAAAATGTTTCGAAATTAAATTAGGGTAGACATTCTGAACCTAAAATTTTCGATCGATTTTTCAAGTGAAATACCTCTTGTCGTTCCTCATCTCCTGATACAAATCGTGAAAATTTTTCGAAATTAAATTAGGGTAGACATTCTGAACCTATAATTTTCGATCGATTTTAGAAGTGAAATACCTCTTGTCGTTCCTCATCTCCTGATACAAATCGTGAAAATTTTTCGAAATTAAATTAGGGTAGACATTCTGAACCTATAATTTTCGATCGATTTTAGAAGTGAAATACCTCTTGTCGTTCCTCATCTCCTGATACAAATCGTGAAAATGTTTCGAAATTAAATTAGGGTAGACATTCTGAACCTAAAATTTTCGATCGATTTTTCAAGTGAAATACCTCTTGTCGTTCCTCATCTCCTGATACAAATCGTGAAAATTTTTCGAAATTAAATTAGGGTAGACATTCTGAACCTATAATTTTCGATCGATTTTAGAAGTGAAATACCTCTTGTCGTTCCTCATCTCCTGATACAAATCGTGCAAATTTTTCGAAATTAAATTAGGGTAGACATTCTGAACCTAAAATTTTCGATCGATTTTTGAAGTGAAATACCTCTTGTCGTTCCTAATCTCCTGATACAAATCGTGAAAATTTTTCGAAATTAAATTAGGGTAGACATTCTGAACCTAAAATTTTCGATCGATTTTAGAAGTGAAATACCTCTTGTCGTTCCTCATCTCCTGATACAAATCGTGAAAATGTTTCGAAATTAAATTAGGGTAGACATTCTGAACCTAAAATTTTCGATCGATTTTAGAAGTGAAATACCTCTTGTCGTTCCTCATCTCCTGATACAAATCGTGAAAATGTTTCGAAATTAAATTAGGGTAGACATTCTGAACCTAAAATTTTCGATCGATTTTTCAAGTGAAATGCCTCTTGTCGTTCCTCATCTCCTGATACAAATCGTGAAAATTTTTCGAAATTAAATTAGGGTAGACATTCTGAGCCTAAAATTTTCGATCGATTTTAGAAGTGAAATACCTCTTGTCGTTCCTCATCTCCTGATACAAATCGTGAAAATTTTTCGAAATTAAATTAGGGTAGACATTCTGAACCTAAAATTTTCGATCGATTTTAGAAGTGAAATACCTCTTGTCGTTCCTCATCTCCTGATACAAATCGTGAAAATGTTTCGAAATTAAATTAGGGTAGACATTCTGAACCTAAAATTTTCGATCGATTTTTCAAGTGAAATGCCTCTTGTCGTTCCTCATCTCCTGATACAAATCGTGAAAATTTTTCGAAATTAAATTAGGGTAGACATTCTGAACCTAAAATTTTCGATCGATTTTAGAAGTGAAATACCTCTTGTCGTTCCTCATCTCCTGATACAAATCGTGCAAATTTTTCGAAATTAAATTAGGGTAGACATTCTGAACCTAAAATTTTCGATCGATTTTTCAAGTGAAATACCTCTTGTCGTTCCTAATCTCCTGATACAAATCGTGAAAATTTTTCGAAATTAAATTAGGGTAGACATTCTGAACCTAAAATTTTCGATCGATTTTAGAAGTGAAATACCTCTTGTCGTTCCTCATCTCCTGATACAAATCGTGAAAATTTTTCGAAATTAAATTAGGGTAGACATTCTGAACCTAAAATTTTCGATCGATTTTAGAAGTGAAATACCTCTTGTCGTTCCTCATCTCCTGATACAAATCGTGCAAATTTTTCGAAATTAAATTAGGGTAGACATTCTAAACCTAAAATTTTCGATCGATTTTTGAAGTGAAATACCTCTTGTCGTTCCTAATCTCCTGATACAAATCGTGAAAATTTTTCGAAATTAAATTAGGGTAGACATTCTGAACCTAAAATTTTCGATCGATTTTTGAAGTGAAATACCTCTTGTCGTTCCTAATCTCCTGATACAAATCGTGAAAATTTTTCGAAATTAAATTAGGGTAGACATTCTGAACCTAAAATTTTCGATCGATTTTTGAAGTGAAATACCTCTTGGCGTTCCTAATCTCGTGATACAAATCGTGAAAATTTTTCGAAATTAAATTAGGGTAGACATTCTGAACCTAAAATTTTCGATCGATTTTTGAAGTGAAATACCTCTTGTCGTTCCTAATCTCCTGATACAAATCGTGAAAATTTTTCGAAATTAAATTAGGGTAGACATTCTGAACCTAAAATTTTCGATCGATTTTAGAAGTGAAATACCTCTTGTCGTTCCTCATCTCCTGATACAAATCGTGCAAATTTTTCGAAATTAAATTAGGGTAGACATTCTGAACCTAAAATTTTCGATCGATTTTTCAAGTGAAATACCTCTTGTCGTTCCTCATCTCCTGATACAAATCGTGAAAATTTTTCGAAATTAAATTAGGGTAGACATTCTGAACCTAAAATTTTCGATCGATTTTTCAAGTGAAATACCTCTTGTCGTTCCTCATCTCCTGATACAAATCGTGAAAATTTTTCGAAATTAAATTAGGGTAGACATTCTGAACCTATAATTTTCGATCGATTTTAGAAGTGAAATACCTCTTGTCGTTCCTCATCTCCTGATACAAATCGTGCAAATTTTTCGAAATTAAATTAGGGTAGACATTCTGAACCTAAAATTTTCGATCGATTTTTGATGTGAAATACCTCTTGTCGTTCCTAATCTCCTGATACAAATCGTGAAAATTTTTCGAAATTAAATTAGGGTAGACATTCTGAACCTAAAATTTTCGATCGATTTTAGAAGTGAAATACCTCTTGTCGTTCCTCATCTCCTGATACAAATCGTGAAAATTTTTCGAAATTAAATTAGGGTAGACATTCTGAACCTAAAATTTTCGATTGATTTTTCAAGTGAAATACCTCTTGTCGTTCCTAATCTCCTGATACAAATCGTGAAAATTTTTCGAAATTAAATTAGGGTAGACATTCTGAACCTAAAATTTTCGATCGATTTTAGAAGTGAAATACCTCTTGTCGTTCCTCATCTCCTGATACAAATCGTGAAAATGTTTCGAAATTAAATTAGGGTAGACATTCTGAACCTAAAATTTTCGATCGATTTTTGAAGTGAAATACCTCTTGTCGTTCCTAATCTCCTGATACAAATCTTGAACATTTTTCGAAATTAAATTAGGGTAGACATTCTGAACCTAAAATTTTCGATCGATTTTAGAAGTGAAATACCTCTTGTCGTTCCTCATCTCCTGATACAAATCGTGAAAATGTTTCGAAATTAAATTAGGGTAGACATTCTGAACCTAAAATTTTCGATCGATTTTAGAAGTGAAATACCTCTTGTCGTTCCTCATCTCCTGATACAAATCGTGAAAATGTTTCGAAATTAAATTAGGGTAGACATTCTGAACCTAAAATTTTCGATCGATTTTTGAAGTGAAATACCTCTTGTCGTTCCTAATCTCCTGATACAAATCTTGAACATTTTTCGAAATTAAATTAGGGTAGACATTCTGAACCTAAAATTTTCGATCGATTTTTGAAGTGAAATACCTCTTGTCGTTCCTCATCTCCTGATACAAATCGTGAAAATTTTTCGAAATTAAATTAGGGTAGACATTCTGAACCTAAAATTTTCGATCGATTTTTGAAGTGAAATACCTCTTGTCGTTCCTAATCTCCTGATACAAATCTTGAACATTTTTCGAAATTAAATTAGGGTAGACATTCTGAACCTAAAATTTTCGATCGATTTTTGAAGTGAAATACCTCTTGTCGTTCCTAATCTCCTGATACAAATCTTGAACATTTTTCGAAATTAAATTAGGGTAGACATTCTGAACCTAAAATTTTCGATCGATTTTTGATGTGAAATACCTCTTGTCGTTCCTAATCTCCTGATACAAATCGTGAAAATTTTTCGAAATTAAATTAGGGTAGACATTCTGAACCTAAAATTTTCGATCGATTTTAGAAGTGAAATACCTCTTGTCGTTTCTCATCTCCTGATACAAATCGTGCAAATTTTTCGAAATTAAATTAGGGTAGACATTCTGAACCTAAAATTTTCGATCGATTTTTGATGTGAAATACCTCTTGTCGTTCCTAATCTCCTGATACAAATCGTGAAAATTTTTCGAAATTAAATTAGGGTAGACATTCTGAACCTAAAATTTTCGATCGATTTTTCAAGTGAAATACCTCTTGTCGTTCCTCATCTCCTGATACAAATCGTGAAAATTTTTCGAAATTAAATTAGGGTAGACATTCTGAACCTATAATTTTCGATCGATTTTAGAAGTGAAATACCTCTTGTCGTTCCTCATCTCCTGATACAAATCGTGCAAATTTTTCGAAATTAAATTAGGGTAGACATTCTGAACCTAAAATTTTCGATCGATTTTTGATGTGAAATACCTCTTGTCGTTCCTAATCTCCTGATACAAATCGTGAAAATTTTTCGAAATTAAATTAGGGTAGACATTCTGAACCTAAAATTTTCGATCGATTTTAGAAGTGAAATACCTCTTGTCGTTCCTCATCTCCTGATACAAATCGTGAAAATGTTTCGAAATTAAATTAGGGTAGACATTCTGAACCTAAAATTTTCGATCGATTTTTCAAGTGAAATACCTCTTGTCGTTCCTCATCTCCTGATACAAATCGTGAAAATTTTTCGAAATTAAATTAGGGTAGACATTCTGAACCTAAAATTTTCGATCGATTTTAGAAGTGAAATACCTCTTGTCGTTCCTCATCTCCTGATACAAATCGTGAAAATTTTTCGAAATTAAATTAGGGTAGACATTCTGAACCTAAAATTTTCGATTGATTTTTCAAGTGAAATACCTCTTGTCGTTCCTAATCTCCTGATACAAATCGTGAAAATTTTTCGAAATTAAATTAGGGTAGACATTCTGAACCTAAAATTTTCGATCGATTTTTGAAGTGAAATACCTCTTGTCGTTCCTAATCTCCTGATACAAATCTTGAACATTTTTCGAAATTAAATTAGGGTAGACATTCTGAACCTAAAATTTTCGATCGATTTTAGAAGTGAAATACCTCTTGTCGTTCCTCATCTCCTGATACAAATCGTGAAAATGTTTCGAAATTAAATTAGGGTAGACATTCTGAACCTAAAATTTTCGATCGATTTTAGAAGTGAAATACCTCTTGTCGTTCCTCATCTCCTGATACAAATCGTGAAAATGTTTCGAAATTAAATTAGGGTAGACATTCTGAACCTAAAATTTTCGATCGATTTTTCAAGTGAAATACCTCTTGTCGTTCCTCATCTCCTGATACAAATCGTGAAAATTTTTCGAAATTAAATTAGGGTAGACATTCTGAACCTAAAATTTTCGATCGATTTTTCAAGTGAAATACCTCTTGTCGTTCCTCATCTCCTGATACAAATCGTGAAAATTTTTCGAAATTAAATTAGGGTAGACATTCTGAACCTAAAATTTTCGATCGATTTTAGAAGTGAAATACCTCTTGTCGTTCCTCATCTCCTGATACAAATCGTGAAAATTTTTCGAAATTAAATTAGGGTAGACATTCTGAACCTAAAATTTTCGATTGATTTTTCAAGTGAAATACCTCTTGTCGTTCCTAATCTCCTGATACAAATCGTGAAAATTTTTCGAAATTAAATTAGGGTAGACATTCTGAACCTAAAATTTTCGATCGATTTTTGAAGTGAAATACCTCTTGTCGTTCCTAATCTCCTGATACAAATCTTGAACATTTTTCGAAATTAAATTAGGGTAGACATTCTGAACCTAAAATTTTCGATCGATTTTTGAAGTGAAATACCTCTTGTCGTTCCTAATCTCCTGATACAAATCTTGAACATTTTTCGAAATTAAATTAGGGTAGACATTCTGAACCTAAAATTTTCGATCGATTTTTGATGTGAAATACCTCTTGTCGTTCCTAATCTCCTGATACAAATCGTGAAAATTTTTCGAAATTAAATTAGGGTAGACATTCTGAACCTAAAATTTTCGATCGATTTTAGAAGTGAAATACCTCTTGTCGTTTCTCATCTCCTGATACAAATCGTGCAAATTTTTCGAAATTAAATTAGGGTAGACATTCTGAACCTAAAATTTTCGATTGATTTTTCAAGTGAAATACCTCTTGTCGTTCCTGATCTCCTGATACAAATCGTGAATTTTTTTCGAAATTAAATTAGGGTAGACATTCTGAACCTAAAATTTTCGATCGATTTTTGAAGTGAAATACCTCTTGTCGTTCCTAATCTCCTGATACAAATCTTGAACATTTTTCGAAATTAAATTAGGGTAGACATTCTGAACCTAAAATTTTCGATCGATTTTTGAAGTGAAATACCTCTTGTCGTTCCTAATCTCCTGATACAAATCGTGAAAATTTTTCGAAATTAAATTAGGGTAGACATTCTGAACCTAAAATTTTCGATCGATTTTTGAAGTGAAATACCTCTTGTCGTTCCTAATCTCCTGATACAAATCGTGAAAATGTTTCGAAATTAAATTAGGGTAGACATTCTGAACCTAAAATTTTCGATCGATTTTTCAAGTGAAATGCCTCTTGTCGTTCCTCATCTCCTGATACAAATCGTGAAAATTTTTCGAAATTAAATTAGGGTAGACATTCTGAACCTAAAATTTTCGATCGATTTTAGAAGTGAAATACCTCTTGTCGTTCCTCATCTCCTGATACAAATCGTGAAAATGTTTCGAAATTAAATTAGGGTAGACATTCTGAACCTAAAATTTTCGATCGATTTTTCAAGTGAAATACCTCTTGTCGTTCCTCATCTCCTGATACAAATCGTGAAAATTTTTCGAAATTAAATTAGGGTAGACATTCTGAACCTAAAATTTTCGATCGATTTTTCAAGTGAAATACCTCTTGTCGTTCCTCATCTCCTGATACAAATCGTGAAAATTTTTCGAAATTAAATTAGGGTAGACATTCTGAACCTAAAATTTTCGATCGATTTTAGAAGTGAAATACCTCTTGTCGTTCCTCATCTCCTGATACAAATCGTGAAAATTTTTCGAAATTAAATTAGGGTAGACATTCTGAACCTAAAATTTTCGATTGATTTTTCAAGTGAAATACCTCTTGTCGTTCCTAATCTCCTGATACAAATCGTGAAAATTTTTCGAAATTAAATTAGGGTAGACATTCTGAACCTAAAATTTTCGATCGATTTTTGAAGTGAAATACCTCTTGTCGTTCCTAATCTCCTGATACAAATCTTGAACATTTTTCGAAATTAAATTAGGGTAGACATTCTGAACCTAAAATTTTCGATCGATTTTTGAAGTGAAATACCTCTTGTCGTTCCTAATCTCCTGATACAAATCTTGAACATTTTTCGAAATTAAATTAGGGTAGACATTCTGAACCTAAAATTTTCGATCGATTTTTGATGTGAAATACCTCTTGTCGTTCCTAATCTCCTGATACAAATCGTGAAAATTTTTCGAAATTAAATTAGGGTAGACATTCTGAACCTAAAATTTTCGATCGATTTTAGAAGTGAAATACCTCTTGTCGTTTCTCATCTCCTGATACAAATCGTGCAAATTTTTCGAAATTAAATTAGGGTAGACATTCTGAACCTAAAATTTTCGATTGATTTTTCAAGTGAAATACCTCTTGTCGTTCCTGATCTCCTGATACAAATCGTGAATTTTTTTCGAAATTAAATTAGGGTAGACATTCTGAACCTAAAATTTTCGATCGATTTTTGAAGTGAAATACCTCTTGTCGTTCCTAATCTCCTGATACAAATCTTGAACATTTTTCGAAATTAAATTAGGGTAGACATTCTGAACCTAAAATTTTCGATCGATTTTTGAAGTGAAATACCTCTTGTCGTTCCTAATCTCCTGATACAAATCGTGAAAATTTTTCGAAATTAAATTAGGGTAGACATTCTGAACCTAAAATTTTCGATCGATTTTTGAAGTGAAATACCTCTTGTCGTTCCTAATCTCCTGATACAAATCGTGAAAATGTTTCGAAATTAAATTAGGGTAGACATTCTGAACCTAAAATTTTCGATCGATTTTTCAAGTGAAATGCCTCTTGTCGTTCCTCATCTCCTGATACAAATCGTGAAAATTTTTCGAAATTAAATTAGGGTAGACATTCTGAACCTAAAATTTTCGATCGATTTTAGAAGTGAAATACCTCTTGTCGTTCCTCATCTCCTGATACAAATCGTGAAAATTTTTCGAAATGAAACACATTCTGAATCACAAATTTTCATATCATTATTCATTTAATAAACTTACGGGAAACGGGAACGACTGAAGAATGCAGAAATTGCATATTGCGTTCGTCTTAAAATTAAAATTTCTTATTTCATTCAATAATCAATTATTAAAATAATCCATTACGACTGACAGGTGCTATTTTAGACATTAATATTAATTAAAATTTAATTTATGGTAATCATTGGTACTGAACATACATTACAATTTGTAAAACATATAATTTAAATAATTTTTTTTTTCAAAAATTCATAACTTTGCTCCAAATCATTGAAACGACTCGAATTTTTAAGGCATTTGACGGAAATTGATTAAATTTTTCTGCCATTGTGGTGAAATTTCCCGCCGATTTTTTTTGCGCACGGTACAGCTTGTCAAAGTTGGACAATTTTTTACATAAAAAACATTTTTTTTCCATCGCGTTGTTACGGGGGTTGGGTTGGACTTGGGGTCAAAATCAACTACACATTCTTAAAGATAAAACTTGAATCTTTCCCAAACTGAAAGATTAATCGATTTTCGACCAAATTTGACCAAGTTACGACGGTTTGAAAAATCGATTTTTTTTCGCGATTTTTTGAGTGGCGGTTTTTTTGACGCCGAGTGTAATTGGTTACAGAAATTTATTTTGTGGATGGTGTAGCTTGATATTAGACAAAATATCGATTGTTAAAACGAGAACTGAACACCATTCAACTTTTATTTTGATTTGGGCTAGAATTTTATCCGTTAATTTAATTGCAGTATTATTAAATCTTGTAATGTTTTTAGTGTCAATAAATAATTAAATTAATTAATGATTCAATTAAATAATAACCAGACGGAGTTGTGCGATTGAGAATAAAATGCGCGTTCTAAAAATAACTCCCGAGAGAATGGCGGGTGCATTTTTTTTTTCGCGTTAATTATAATTAGCATAAAGTGTTTTTAGCAGACAGGTCGGGACAGCATAATAGATTAATATAAAAATAACATCCTAATAAATAAACATGACTGGTCGGGAGTTTTCTCCGCGTCTATTTTCGGCGCACAAAGCCGCAATGCCAAAATGAATGGAAACGCCAAGCGCTCTGCCAACTGTGACAAATTTTATGTAACGGATGGACACAAAGAAAAATACTATGTAACCAACTTTTCCGATATTACAAAATAAAAAATGGTCCGTTTCCGAGAAATAATGTTTTTTTACTCAAAATCCAAACACTCGCTAGCTAAAAAATTCGTAACTCAAAAACCAAACTTTGGATGTTAATTCTGCCAACCGTTTTCTATTAACACTTTGAGCGGGAACGTCTATTTGTAGACACTTTGCGGGCTGTGTGCTATAGGCAGGCCGTCTATTTTTAGACGCAAACATGCAGAATGGGTTGCATACAGTTCATCGTACACGGCGGCGTGCGCAATATTTTCGCTTGCGTTGAAAATCCAACCCGCTACACAGGCAAGTCGCCTTGGTCATAGTGTTAACAACTAAATTGTCTTTACGATACAGTTATAAAAACAACATTTTCTTAAACAGTAATGCGCCGGCTAGTATTTACATTCAAAGATTCGTAAAAAAATATTAAAAATTTATCTTTCTCGTTCGGAGTAAATGGAAAATTTTGAGCATTGTTTATTGAGACCGAAAAACGATTTATTTATATTCGAAACGGAGGCGATGCATTTTGAGCTGAGTCACAATGGGGGTCCCTTATCGGCTGATAACACTTGTGAAATGTATTATTTTTACACTAATCTCGATCTATTTATAAGTTAATTAAGCGCTTTAACCTTGCCATCGCGACACCGTTCTGTTGCAATCGAAACGAAAATTACGTAAAATCAATCGTTCCAGCGAACAATGAAGGATATTTTTAGGAAATTTCAATGCTCGATTAGTGACATTAAAAATAATTACAGAGCGACGAACTTTTCAATAAAAATGCAGTTTGTTGGTATCACACACGCGCATTTTATTGAAAAGTTCCTGAATTAAAAATGTATCACGAAGTAATGGCAATTCTTTTCTAATGTAAACTCATGTCGTATTTTACGAGTTTTTTTTTTAAATGATTATTTTCAATTTGTATCAGCAATTTATTCAGTATTTAACAGTTTATTAATAAAACGAATACTCTGGTTTTATTGTCTGGTTAGAGAGTTAAATTGAAATGTTGCGAATAAGCCGTAAACTCTTCAGTGGCTCTCGGCCACTGAATTGTAAATTAGTTCTTGTCATAATATGTTTATTAACGTTATTCATTAGGCCGTAAAACGAAGCCTGTATTGTTCCAAACCAAACAATAAACGTCTGCAAGTGATTTACCGGTCAATTATTTAAATCGCCAGAAGTGATATTTATCGGGCTTCAATATTTGTTATGACCGTTTTACGACTTCCGCGTTAAGTGAAAAATATGTGCATCTTAATTACGTTAATGTTGTTACTTAAATTACGCAAGGAGCACAGATTTAAAAACCGCGATGGCTTCGTTTAGCCGCTACGGCCGTTCGAAGTCGAAAAAAAAATCAAAAAATCAACATGTGACTTTCCATTTTTTTTGTAATTTTTTCTAGATGAATTTTTTTAACGCCAATTGCAACAAAAATTAGCTGTGTGGATACTAGATGAATGTGTTTAGCTCTTCATGTAAAAAGAATTATTCTATTTTCATGATTTACCTGAAAAAATCGACTCCAAACGTAAAAATTTATTTTCCTCGGTAGTTGATTTTACCATGCATACGCCGTGTTTTTCACTCATAACTTTTAGGAAATTGCAACAATTGCAACAAGAATTAGCTGCGTGGATACTAGATGAATGTGTTTAGCTCTTCATGTAAAAAGAATTATTCTATTTTCATGATTTACCTGAAAAAATCGACTCCAAACGTTAAAATTTATTTTCCTCGGTCGTTGATTTTACCATGCATACACCGTGTTTTTCACTCATAACTTTTAGGAAATTGCAACAATTGCAACAAAAATTAACTGTGTAGATACTAGATGGATGTGTTTAGCTCTTCATGTAAAAAGAATTATTCTATTTTCATGATTTACCTGAAAAAATCGACTCCAAACGTAAAAATTTATTTTCCTCGGTCGTTGATTTTACCATGCATACGCCGTGTTTTTCATTCATAACTTTTAGGAAATTGCAACAATTGCAACAAAAATTAACTGTGTAGATACTAGATGAATGTGTTTAGCTTTATATGTAAAAACAATTATTCTATTTTCATTATTTACTCAAGAAAAATCGACCCAAACGTACAAATTTATTCCATAATGAAAAGATTTTTTTCGGAAAAATGATTTTTCTACATGCTTTTTCCAGTCATTGAGAACCGTCATGAATTTTTTCAAACCCTTCTGAGACGTAACATTTTTTTCATGCATTTTTTTTCTGAGTAATGGAAAAAAATTACAAAAATCGTGAAATGGTGAAATCATGAAAAAAAAAACTACACGCTCTTTCCCGTCTTTAAAAACCGTTATGAATTATTTCAAATTTTTTCTGCATGCATTTTTTCGTGATTAATACTCGTAAAAAAGGGTGAAAATTATGAAATGACCGAAAAAAAATTTTTCGGAAAAATAATTAATAACTCTACACTTTTTCTATTCCTAGTTTCCTGATGCAATCGATTTAGCATGTTCTTCTGATGAAGAAAAAGGTGTTACAGAAGGGTCTACGATGATTATCAAAAAAGTTGATTTTTTCGATTTTTTCCATTTTTGACTTTTCTTTGCTGACGCGTCACGGGCTTCAAATTGACATTCGTTCTTGCGAAAGTGCATTTTGTGAAGCGTCTTGAATGGATCTTTCCAGTGATGTATAGAAACCCTGAATCGAACCGGTGGTTTTTTCAGGAAACCATTTCAAAGCCAATTTTTGAGCAAAAGTAAGAAGGGGGGACCCTTCTATCGATTTTCACGTTTTCGTCGAAAATTAAAAATCGCCAATTTTAATTGAATCCTACCAACTTGCACCCGAGGAGCACTGATTTGAAATCCGCGTTCGTTTTGGATTCTTCGTTTAGCCGCTATGGCCGTTCAAAACCTGAAAAAATCGACTTTTTTCAAAATTTTCCATGAAGTTCATGGTGACTTGCCAACTTTTTTGCATTTTTTTCTAGATGAAATTTTTTAACGCCAATCGGTTTAGCTCGTTCTTCTGATAAAGAAAAAGGTATTACATAAGGATCTACAATGATTGTTAAAAGAGTTGATTTTTTCGATTTTTTCAATTTTCGACTTTTCTTTGCTGACGCGTCACGGGCTTCAAATTGACATTTGTTCTTGCAAAAGTACATTTTCGGAAGCGTCTTGAAGGGATCTTTCTAGTGATGCATAGAAACCGCGAATCGAACCAGTGGTTTCTTCAGGAAATCATTGCAAAGTCAATTTTTGAGCAAAAGTAAGAAGGGGAGACCAGACCCCCCTATCGATTTGCATTAAAAATTTCCTGAAAATACATTCTAGAGTGTTATTAAACCAAAAAATTAATATACTCAGTAACTGGTTTCTGAGGGAATCACATGAAAACAGACTTCACGTCAGGCTAAAATTAAACATTTGCTCGTTTGGTGAAGAATTTTACATAATTTGTGTACAGGAAATGAAATTAACAGACTTTTAACGTAAATAATTGTTTCAGGTCGGAAGGAATGGATACAAGCTCAGATCAACCACATACCAACGATTTCCCTTTACGGAAAACAGGTAATGCGATTTTGTTATACTGCGGCAAAAGTTTTTCATAGCTAATTTTTTTTTTAATTGTCAAATTTTGCATCTCATTCAGTGAATGCGGTAGTGATTATTATTTCCGCTGATTTTTATTTTTATTTTTCTTACACCCTCTATCTCGCGTTTTGACACACTGTGCGGTGTATGAAAAATGTAATGCAGTTTAGATTAAAATATTAACAGTAATTATTTGCACCACAGAAATTTCAGCTCTGCTGATATATCTGCGAATCATGTATAAGAAATTTTACAATCTTAAAAGTAGAACTAAAAATAATTTAAATATTTTTTAGTCTTAATAATAATAATAATAATAATACTTCTTTATTGTCCAACAGATTAACCAAAAAGGACAAAATACATAATACAAAAATGTACATAATAATAATGATTATAGAACAAAAATTAGTCTTAAAAAAATTACACATTGTTTTTGGGATGGGCCTTTATTTAATAATAATAATAATAATCTTTATTTAGGAATAAGCTATCTAAATACACACATAAAATCAAACATATGTACAATATATAAAATAAAAAACAATTCTAGTAATGATAATTTAATAATCTTAAAATTATAATTTGGGTCGGGCCTTACGCTACGCTACTGATTAAGAGCCAAAAAACAGATTAAAAAATTCCTCCGTGTGCTATTGTAGATCGCAACCATTGCTCAGGAATAGAAGCCCAGGCCGCCCTTAAAGAACCTTTTAGGTCTTCAGCATTGGCATGACGTTTTGCACAACCCACTGCCTCCAGAATAGCCCATTCTGCGCAATCCATTGGATTCAAGTTTGGCCATAATGAAGCCCAATCTTCAGGCGAAATAAAGTCTGGAAAATGTTCTCGGGCAAGCAATTGTGGCATACGCTGTACGAGGCCTTGCAGTCTTGCTGGAAAGTGCACAGACGGTCTCTAAAGTGTTGATGTACTCATCGTTTTACCATAGATACCTACGATAGATTTCTGCCGTCATCAATAAACACCAAAAGTGTTTTTCCATCCGCTGTAATTCCTGCCCCATCACTGATGAAGAATGTTCCGACTTAAAAACGTGTCTACCATTATCACTAGCATTTTCCACAGGGTGTTGAATTGCAAAGCGGGCCATGTAAAATTTGAAATGTGTTAATATTGGCTACCCTAATTATTTGACAATATCGGTCTTCATACATTATTATTAAAGCTTTTTAAGCTGAATTATTTGGTACCGTACTCAATAATTTCTACAAACTATTTACCGAGATATTTGCAGAAAACTTTATACGTATTTTGAATTAAAAAGAAAGGTTTGCCATGAAATCATAATGGCCGACATTTAATTTTGTTCTAAAAAGTGACGGTAGATGTCACATTTCGATTTACAACCGGTCGTGTATTCTACACAAGAAAAAGTATTTATAAGTAAATGGTTTTACTTCGGTATTATTTTAAAAGTGTACGTGATTTGTTCAGTGTTGAAATTACGGAGAAGGCAATACCGGCAAAAGTACGGTAGCGTCGCCCTGGCCGCCTGTACTAAATGTAGTACTGTATTCGGTAATAAAGTGTATCAGTGCTATTAAAGCTAATGCCAAATGTGAGCGTCTCTTCAAGCTATTTTATGAAGAACAAAATGCAGACCATGTGAGACTTTTACTTCACACTAAAAAACCTGAACAAACCTGAAATGAAGTATCTGTTAACAATCGTTTGTAAAGCATTTGTGAGGTATTTAGCCGATATCTTTAAAAAAACTAAATATATTAAACAAACAACTTCAAGGAACAAATAAAACTCTTGTCGATGCAAAAGCGAAGATATTTGGTTTCATTACCCACCCTTATTGAGTTATATCAGAAATATATTAACAACAAAAACTTGGAACAGTTTCATTGGTTCCAAAAATGTGAAGTAAGTAATACTTGTTATTGTCGATTATCTGAAAATTCTATCCGCTGATTTAAAAGAAAGATTTTGTGATTTAAAACAAAGAAATGCAAAATGATGAATCAGTTAAAATCAGTTAAACCTTTATTTAATATAAAAGGAGCGATGGCATGGCTTTGTGATGAAAGAAAAATCAAATGCCCAAATTCAACCAAATGTGCAAGAAAACTATTGTTGCCGTTTTCATCTTCATATTTAGCTGAAGGTGGATTTAGTGCTGAAAAGGATTTACTGGTAAAAAAAAAAGAAATCGTCTGGATATAACACAACGGGGAGACTTGAGACTGAAGCTAACCAAATTGGAACCTAACATAAAATATCTTTGCAACAAGCATCAAGCGCAAGGATCTCACTAAATTGAAATAATCATTTAATATAGAAAAATATTTATTAAAATTATTTCGAATTTAAATTTCAGTTTTTCATTATACGTTTTGAAAATATACTTACTGTGTTTCGTTAACAATTTCCTAATGATTTCTTCCTAAAACCTATCATTCAAGTTTCTTAGATGAACAATTCAGTTTTTTAATATTACAAATTAGGGGGGCATAAGAATTTTAGAAAGGCTTAGGTGGGGCATGGAACAAAAAAGGTTGGGAAACACTGATCTAGAGTATAAACTTTCTCATTTCTAAAAAGGACCGAACTGTGCCAATTTCCAACAGCGTGCCGAAGCAATCCCCTGCACTTTGTTACCCTGTTAGCCGCTGTATTTGCAGGCAGTAAATGGACTTTCTTTCTTTTACAACACTTAAGTTATTCCCGGTTCCACGGTCATCTTTCGTCCAAATTACTCTTTGGAATGTTTTTTTTTTTATGTAAAGCGAATTCACGAACAATGTCATAAACACGGTTTCCGGACTCACAAGAACTTTAAATTTGGCGATCCATATCTTACTAATTGTTTTACGAAATGTCAACCTTTTTAGGCCTACATTTCAGGTAACAAAATATTAGAATGCCCGAGCAAACGTGTTCAGGGCGGTTTCAAAAATTGGCATTCGAACTTAAGTGCCGTATCACACTAGGCCACCATGGTGGCGGTGTCAATGGCGCCACCAGTCAAATGTATTAAGTGAAATGGAACATAGAATGAATAGAGAAGAGCTCAAGGTTGCGCGAGATTTCAACGGTCGCTTGTGCCAGTGGCGTGCGCAATTCGAGTAAATATATTTGGGAGGGCAGAAAATAATAGGTGAAGATCCCAATATAGGTGCCGCCTTCAAAAGCTTCTATATTGCTTTGTATTCCATAAACTCTGTAAAGATAATTTCACGAGATTGAGAGTGAATTACTAGTCCACGTTTCCCCAACAAACACTTCCTTTCGGCGGCCGTCGGAATGCAGCGATGAATGATTTAATCAAAAATGAAACAACTAATATAAACCAAAATCGTACAGTTTAGTAACTCGTAAGTTCTCAAAAGAACTAATTTTTATAAACACTATAAAAACGAATCGAAGCAAAACAGCGAACAATAAAAAGCAGAATGACACTCGGAACTCGGAAGCAACTACGCTAATGAAACACTGCCACACCCTATTCTGCATAATAGACTCGACTAATGGCTAAAAACCAGTCTTCGTTCGTGCGCAAGGTTCTTCTCTATTCAAACGTACTCTAACAAATCTGGTATCGCCACCACTTTGGTTGCGCCACAATTTGAATCCGGTCGGCCAGACTTTACTTGTGGAACAACCAGGATGCCGACTGCTTTACTTGATGGCTGGATCTACCAGTGGCGCCACCATGGTGGCCTAGTGTGATAGAGCACTAATTGTCACCCTGTGGTAGGACAGAAAAGTGTAGCTATCCGGAAACAAGCTTGTAAAGGGGATAAAAAAAGAATTTATTTGTATGTGATGAAACCATTTTTGACCATTTTAATTTGAAGGCAGAATCAAATCAAATTATAGTTTATCTAATGTTGCAGCTTCCGAGCCAAATCTTTTGAAGGTCCGCTTAAAGCAGCGCGTGATGGAGCGCCGCTGCAGCCCGATGAGCAAACGCCACCTGCCGCCCAGCCTGAAGAAGAAACTGCTCAGCTCGTGCCTGCCGCCCAGCGAGTCCCCGCCTCAGGAACCACCGAAGGAGCTCAGCCCGCCGTGCGAGTCCGACGAGTACCAGAGGCACGCCCTCTTCAGCAGCCCCTCGATGCCGAACATCTCGCTCGCCGCGCACCACGTCCTCTCGCCCGACCTCTCCGAGGCGGCCGTCCGGGCGGCGTGCACCGCCCGCCTGGGCATGCCACTCACCGGCCAGATGCTACCCGGCACCCTTCCCTTCTACCCGTCGCTGCCGGCCATTGAGAGCGAACACGAGGAGGCCTCCACCCTGGATACGATAAGCGAGCTGCAGGAGCCGACGTCGCGGGGGGTCATCCGACCGCTCGGCCGAACGCAGTCTAGTCCTTTACCTTTAAGACATCCCCTGCTGGACGGAAACCACCCCCCGGCGCAGCCCCCGCCGCCCCTACCCGAAGAGCAGGAACAGCGCGATCTAGAGCTGCGAGCCAATGAATCCAGAAGGTAAATTTTACCCGTAGTTAACCATTGCGGAGATTATAATCTGATTAATTTGTAGCATTCGTCCTCTTTCAAGGGCTTCGAGTAGTCCGGTTGTACACTTAGGGGCGCCCCAGCCTCTCCAGAGGCGTAGAGCTTCATCGACTCCCACCACCGGACTGGCTTTCGATAGCCAGATGCTCAAGCACACGTGCATTTGTGGGAACAATTCGATCCACCCGGAGCATGCGGGGCGGCTGCAGAGCATATGGGCCAGGCTAATAGAAACAGGTTTGGTGCAACGGTGCGATCGACTGCGACCGCGCAAGGCTTCAACACAAGAATTGCAGACGTGCCATTCGGAAACGCACGCCTTGCTGTACGGAACGAGCAGTTTGAACAGGCACAAGATGGATTTGAGCAAGTTGAACACGCTTCCGGTCACGTCGTTCGGCCGGTTGCCTTGCGGGGGGATCGGGGTCGATTCGGACACGACGTGGAACGAACTGTACACGGCGCCCGCGGCGAGGATGGCCGTCGGTTGTACCGTGGATTTAGCTTATCGGACCTGGACGGGGGATATAAGGAACGGGTTCGCTATAGTGAGACCGCCGGGGCATCACGCGGAACCGCAGCAGGCCATGGGGTTTTGTTTCTTTAATTCGATCGCCATCGCTGCCAGGCTGTTGCAGAAGGAGCACCGGGTGCATAAAATACTCATTTTCGATTGGGACGTCCATCACGGGAACGGGACGCAGGATATTTTCTACGATGATCCGAGGGTGTTGGTGATTTCCATGCACCGGCACGACGACGGGAACTTTTTCCCTGGAACCGGGAATCCGGATGAGTGCGGGACGGGGTCCGGGTTGGGATTTAACGTGAACGTCGCTTGGTCGGGGGGGCTGAACCCGCCGCTCGGTGATTCGGAATACCTGGCCGCGTTCAGGAGTGTGGTGATGCCCGTGGCGAGGGAATTCGGGCCGGATATCGTGCTAGTGTCAGCTGGTTTTGATGCGGCCGATGGGCACGCGCCCCCTCTCGGGGGTTACCGCGTGTCGCCCGCTTGTTTCGGCTACATGACCCGCCAGCTGATGCAGCTGGCGCGCGGACGGGTGGTCCTCGCCCTGGAGGGCGGCTACGACTTGCCTTCAATTTGTGATTCGGCGGAGGAGTGCGTTCGGGTGTTACTGGGCGATCCTCCGTCCCCCATTCAGCCCACCGAGCTGACGAGGGCGCCGTGCGAGAACGCCGTCGTGGCGCTGCAGAAGGTGATCGCGATACAGGCGCTGCACTGGCCCTGTCTGCAGGAGAGCGCGAAGGGGTTGAGCTGCTCTTACAATGACGCCGTGCGAAATGAGAAAGAGGACAAGGACACCGTCTCGGCGATGGCCTCCCTGTCGATGCAACAGACCCTCAGCGGGTATCCGAGCCCGGAAGGAAACAGGCCCAGCTAACCTCTTACCTCATTTTAAAGAAAAACCCATGGCAAACTGTACATTCCGGCGTTTGCTTTAAGTAAATGTCTCTAAATGTTTAAGATCAAATTTATTGTGTGTTTTATTTTTGTTAATATATTTGAAGTTTTTAATAAAATCATTTATTTACTTTATTTGTTAATTTGAAAAAATCAAAAACTATTTATACAAACAAAATATCTCTACTCAAATTCGGGTGAGATACAGAAATTATTTCATAAATTAATTATTTTGAAAGGGGAGATGCACACAAAAGTTAATAACAAAAGAAAAAGGAATCCATTCATGTTTGATGTCCTAAGTGATATTTTTTTTAGAAAGAAAAATAATTGTTTCCATAATTAAAATAGTGACGCAATTTTCAAATAAATCAGTGATGATATTGTTGAAACAAATTTTCGATTTCTGCATTACAATATGAATTATTGTTTCTCCGTCATCTACAACGCGGGCCAGTTTGGCCCTACTTTGGTCTCACCAGCACAGTATTAACAACAATACCTGTTAACCGAGCGGTACGTATAAATACGTCAAACGTAAACAACACCGAGTCCTTAAAATATATTTCATAGTCTTAATTTATTTTAAAGCATAAATAAAAAAAATAATAACCATATGAAATTACGTCCTCCGGGCGTGACGTATTGACACGTCCCGGTGAAAAAGTTCGCGCCCGTTATATGATGCGTAATTAAAAAGAGAATTCCCCGGTTAACAGGTTAATAGAAAAATTAGTGCAACAAAAACAAACATTTTCGATTTCTGCAACAATACAACATTACCCGCTATTGACAATACGGACAGGTTTGGACCTACTTTGGTCTCACCGGTATAGTAAGGTCGTTAATAAAAATAATGCAACAAAAACATAAAATCCGATTTTTATCATCTTCTAGACATATATAGCTATAAAACAAACGAAAATCCAGAAATACTCTAGCAAATTTCGGAGTTTAGCTCAAACATGTTTCAAGCTGTAGAAAATGCATTCTCGTGGATTTTGTTAAATTGCAGAAAAACTCCTTGATGGATTCTTTCTAAAATTTAACAACGTCTTGCAATGTATATAGCCATAAAACAAAATTAAAATACAATATTACCCGTTATCTACAATGCGGATCGGTTTGGACATACTTTTGTCTCACGAGCACAGTAATCGTCGTTGACGGGAAAATGAGTGCAACAAAAACACAAATTTCGATTTCTGCAATACTTAATGAAAATACAATATGGATGATTATTTGTCCGGCATCGACAATGCGGTCCGGTTTGGACCTACCTTGGCCTCGCCAGCACAGTACGGTCGTTGACGGGAAAATAAGTGCAACAAAAACAAACATTTTCGATTTCTGCAATACTCAATGAAAATACAATATAAATGATTATTTTTCGAGCATCGACAATGCGGACCACTTTGGACCTACTTTTGTCTCACCAGCACAATATGGTCGTTGACCGGAAAATTAATGCAAATTTCGATTTCTGCAACAATACCCAATGAAAATACAATATTTCCCGTCATCGACAATCCGGACCAGTTTGGACCCACTTTGTCTCACCAGCACAGAATGATCGTTGACCGGAAAGTTAGTGCAACGTTTTAAATGGTAGATGGCGTTGCTATAAGCGGCGGTTCGTGAAAGTTCGGCGAGGAGGCGACGGAAGAATATTTGACCAAAACAGCAGCGGAATATTTGCTTTCTGTATGAGAGTAAATGTGCAGCACTAACGGCATCATTGTCTTAAGTTGTGATCTCTATGACGCAGGCAAGGTAGACCGACGCCTCGCGTCCTGTCGTAACCTCCAGCATGGTACGTCTGAGAGCTGGCTGGATCGTTGATTATTTGCTTGGCTTGGACTGTCCGATATTTTTTGTTGCAATGGTTAACTTGCCTTTAACTGGTTAACTTAACTGCCGCTGTCTTTGTTTAACTGCAGCTGTCACTGGTTAAGCGATCGCTGTGTTTGTTTAACTGCCGCTGTCACTGGTTAAACAACCGCTGTCTTTGTTTAACTGCGGCTAACACTGGTTAAACCACCGCTGTCTTTGTTTAACTGCCACTGTCATTGATTAAATTGCCGTTGTCACTGGTTAAACTGCCGCTGTCTTTGTTTAACTGGCGCTGTCGCTGGTTAAACTGCCGCTGTCACTGGTTAAGCGATCGCTGTGTTTGTTTAACTGCCGCTGTCACTGGTTAAAAAGCCGCTGTCTTTGTTTAACTGGCGCTGTCGCTGGTGAAACTGGTGCTGTCGCTGGTTAAACTGCCGCTGTCTTTGTTTAACTGCCGCAGTTACTGGTTAAACTGCTGTCTTTGTTTAACTATCGCTGTCGTTGATTAAACTGCCGATCTCAATGGTAAAACTGCCGCTGTCTTTGTTTAACTGAGTCTGTCTTTGTTTAACTGTCACTGTCGTTGGTTAAACTGCTGCTGTCTATGTTTAACTAATGCTGTCTTTGTTTAACTGCCACTGTAATTGGTTAAACTACCGCTGTTTTTGTTTAAGTGCCACTGTCACTGGTTAAACTGCCCTTGTCTCTGGTTAAACTACTGCTGGCTTTGTTAAACTGACGCTATCGCTGGTTAAACTGCCGCTATCTTTGTTTAATTGCGACTATCACTGGTTAAACTGCCACTGTCACTGGTTAAACTGCCGCTGTCTTGATTTAACTGCCGCTGTCTTGGTTTACCTGCTGCTGTCGCTGGTTAAACTGCTGCTATCTTTGTTTAACTGATGCTATCACTGGTTAAACTACCGCTGTCACTAGTTAAATTGCCCTCGTCACTGATTGTACTGCTGCTGTCTGTGTTAAACTGACGCTATCGCTGGTTAAACTGCCGCTGTCTTTGTTTAACTGTCGCTGTCACTGATTAAATTGCCGCTGTCACTGGTTAAACTGCCACTATCTTTGTTTAACTGCCGTTGTCATTGGTTTAACTGCCGCAGTCTTTGTTTAACTGCGACCATTACTGGTTAAAATGCCGCTGTCACTGGTTAAACTGCCGCTATCTTTGTTTAACTGCCGCAGTCTTTGTTAAACTGCGACTATCACTGGTTAAACTGCCGCTATCTTGGTTTAACTGCTGTTGTCATTGATTAAATTGCCGTTGTCACTGGTTAAACTGCCACTATCTTTGTTTAACTGCCGTTGTCACTGGTTAAACTGCCGCAGTCTTTGTTAAACTGCGACTATCACTAGTTAAACTGCCGCTGTCTTGGTTTAACTGCCGCTGTCATTGATTAAATTGCCGTTGTCACTGGTTAAACTGCCGCTATCTTTGTTTAACTGCCGTTGTCACTGGTTAAACTGCCGCAGTCTTTGTTTAACTGCGACCATTACTGGTTAAAATGCCGCTGTCACTGGTTAAACTGCCGCTATCTTTGTTTAACTGCCGTTGACATTGGTTAAACTGCCGCAGTCTTTGTTAAACTGCAACTATCACTGGTTAAACTGCCCCTGTCTTGGTTTAACTGCCGCTGTCATTGATTAAATTGCCGCTGTCTTTGTTTAACTGATGCTATCACTAGTTAAACTGCCGCTGTCACTGGTTAAATTGCCCTCGTCACTGGTTGGACTGCTGCTGTCTTTGTTAAACTGACGCTATCGCTGGTTAAACTGCCGCTGTCTTTGTTTAACTGCGATTATCACTGGTTTAACTGTCGCTGTCATTGATTAAATTACCGTTGTCGCTAGTTAAACTGCCACTATCTTTGTTTACCTGCCGTTGTCACTGGTTAAACTGCCGCAGTCTTTGTTTAACTGCGACTTTTACTGGTTAAAATGCCACTGTCATGGTTTAACTACCGCTGTCATTGATTAAATTGGCGTTGTCACTGGTTAAACTGCCGCTATCTTTGTTTAACTGCCGTTGACATTGGTTAAATTGCCGCAGTCTTTGTTAAACTGCGACTATCACTGGTTAAACTGCCGCTGTCTTGGTTTAACTGCCGCTATCATTGATTAAATTGCCGCTGTCACTGGTTAAACTGCCGCTATCTTTGTTTAACTGCCGTTGACATTGGTTAAACTGCCGCAGTCTTTGTTAAACTGCGACTATCACTGGTTAAACTGCCGCTGTCATTGATTAAATTGCCGTTGTCACTGTTTAAACTGCCACTAACTTTGGTTACCTGCCGTTGTCACCAGTTAAACTGCTGCTGTCTTGGTATAACTGCCGCTGTCACTAGTTCAACTGCCGTCATCTTTGTTTAACTGCCGCTTTGACTGTTTTCTGCAGCTGTTACTGGTTAAACTGCCGCTGTCTTTGTTTAATTGCTGTTGTCACTGGTTTCTGCAGCTGTTACGCTTGCTATGTAATGAGTTCCGGTGCACGGCTACAGTGATATACTTCTGGAGCTGATGTCTTTGGAGCTTCTGGAGACGCGCGTCTACCAACCATTAACCGCGCGTCCGCACTGCTTCGAGAAGGTGCGATTCCTACGACGCGTCCGTCGCTGAGCGTCCGCGTCTCGATTGTTCTCGAAGTAGTGCGGACGCGCAATTGATGGTTGGTAGACGCTCCGGAGGCATCAGCGCCAGAAGTATATCATTTTAGCAGTGTCTCACCGACAGACGCGTCGTAAGAATCACACCTTTAGCCTCCTCTACAGGACCGTAAGAATTTGTCTCCAAACCCTCCGGCGGCCCACCCCAGAGAACCCCAGGGTGGTAATCACCATTTACCCATATCGAATTTCGAGAGTACCACAAAAGGGAAATTTATGAATGAAGAAGGGTTGGGTCTAATTACCTGCAACACCATTGAAAAGTGTACATGCAATAGTTTTAATAGTCGCAATACTGACAAATGTTTTTATTAAATAATTAGCAATTATTAGTAAACACTACTTTATATTGTAAATATAAATATTTATATACAGAGTGGTGATAAAGTTACTTGCACTATTAAGTGACCTTTATTGGCATACAAATAAAATACAAATTACATTAACTTCCTTTCCTTCTCCTCTCCTTTTCCCACCCCAACCTCGCCAGTGTCTTCACCCCGGTTCCGTCCTCTCTCATCCATTCGTTCACTCTTTTCCCCCCTTTTTTATATGTATATATTTGGCAACTTTTGTAGAGCTCTTACTGTGGATCTTGAAATTGGAACTCTTGCGGGGTGTT
Organism: Ocypus olens; assembly: GCA_910593695.2. Taxonomy (NCBI): domain Eukaryota; kingdom Metazoa; phylum Arthropoda; class Insecta; order Coleoptera; family Staphylinidae; genus Ocypus; species Ocypus olens. Next base: position 2,719,369 of record OU343048.1, read on the forward strand.
TTTGATTGAACAAATCGCATGCTTCCTCATAAGTTCTTAGCCTATCGCCATATTCCATCATCATTTATACCTCTATTCTTTCTCGTTCAGTAAAATGCACCATATTTAGTTAATTTTAGGAGAAGTAAAGACGTTTTAATTGAAGTGTTAAACTTGTTAATATGTCAAATATTAAATAAATCAATAAATTTGGAATTGGCTTACTTTTAATTAATGGAGTATTGTGTAAGGTAGTAAAAATAAAAAATTTAAAACTTCATTGTTTTCTCCAGCTTTTTCAAAATCGTATATTAAATAATCCAAATTATTAATTTTGTGCGAAATTTTATGATCATTCTATTAAAAAAATAAAAAAATATGGATATAAAGAGAAACAAGCTCTACAAAAGTAGCAAAGTAAACAAATTGTTTTTAGATTAAATGATACGTATTTTTCAAAAAAAAAATGTGACTAAAGATAACTAAGAGCTCTACAAACGTTGCCAAATAAAAAAAAATCAATTAAAAAAAATTGCCTATGACATCATACGTCAAACACCAGTGACGTCACAATATTTTCAGCAGGCCAAAAAGTACACAATCATCAACTAATCCAAAAGATTTTTTTGAAAACATTTAATAGAGCAATTATGAATTTTGTGCGTAATATCCTTAATGCGTAAAATATTGTATGAAAATATCATTTTTTGAGAACATTTTTGCATTCACAATCGCCACGAGTCAAAGACGAGGACCGATTGCAATGCAATAAATGATCCTGGAAATATTTGATAAATGATCAAACTTCAATAATTGGATCAGGGGCGGCTCGTTATGTAGAACCAATGAGCCATGGCACTACCTCTAATTTTAAACGAAACAAGATTTTTTTTATTAATTCTAGAAACACTGATTTGTCGTTTTAAATCTTAAAACGAAGCCTGCGAGACGAGAAAAATGGCATTGCATTTATTTGAGAATATATCTCTTGAACAAATTAGCAGATTTGAAAAATTCTTCCAGAATTGTGTTTTGTGTTGTTATCTTGAAAACCAGTGATAGGGTATTTTAAGTTTTATTAAGATTAATGTATTTTGAGTAAATCTGAAAACTTTCAAGTGTGTTACAGTTGTTTTTGTATTTTTTTTTCACTCCGAAGAATTGAAACTTAAAAAATCCTTTAAAGTGCTGTTCTCGGTCGGTTATCTTGAAAACATGTTTTGGGATATTATGGGTTTTTTAGAGGCTTATTATGATTAATGTATTTTGAGTAAATTTAGAGAGTTTCAAGTGTGTTGCACTTGTTTTTATATATTTTTTTTTCACTCGGAAGAAGTGAAACTTTAAATCTTAAAAACCAGTGATGGGGTTTTTTGAGTTTTTTTGGAGGATTGTTAAGATTAGTGTATTTTGAGTAAATTTGGAAAATTTCAAGTGTGTTGCAGTTGTTTTTATAATTTTTTTTTCACTCGTGCAAATTAAAAAATCTGAAGCGTTGTTATCGGTCAGTTATCTTGAAAACCTGTAATGGAGTTTTTCGAGTTTTTGGAAGATTATTGTATTTTAGGTAAATTTAGAAAGTTTTAAGTATTTTACAGCTGTTTTTATATTTTTTCGCGTCAACAAAAAATGATTATAATTTTTCATAAATTTACACGAAAAATCGCAAAGGCAATCGCGGAATGTGTTTGAATTTTATACGAAATCACTCTTGAATTAATATTGAGTGTTTTTGTAAAGTTTCAAGTAGATGGAAATTGTTTTTATATTTTTTTCGCGACGACGAATTTGTTGCAATATTTTTCTAAATTGTATCTGGTTTCACATTGAAATATTCTAAAATTTAGAAACAATGCATTTCTAATTTTTACGGAAATGTAGAATCACATGTGTTGTCAGTTGTAATTTACTGAATAATTTTGCAACAGTAATCGTTTTTTTTTTCTCAAAATATATTAAATGCTAAGTGGTTCTACCATCAAAATGTTCCACGAGCCGCCACTAAATTTGATAACCGTATTGGCTTATAAATGTCACGTGGTAAAAGAGTACAATATTCTTCATAATATATGTCGGTAATCGAGAAATGAAAGTCAGTATAGCATATTGTAATTTACTTATCAAAAATTGGTCCCAAAATACGGAAAGCAGGTATAAAGGACGGCCCTCTCCAAAAGTCATAAATTACTCTTGCTTCCCGATGACAACTTAAATTGCACCACCCGCTGAGTATTATGGTAAATACTGATGTTATGGAGAGTCCCTTTTTTTGCCGGTTTTGTCGGTGGAGACAATTTTAGTAGGTCGCTCCTCTACGAACATCCACGGTCCTCCGCTGGTTTCTATCCTTCCTAACACTTCTTTTACAGACTGTCTCTGGTATCCAATAAAATGGATTAAAGTGCTGAGGTTTATCTCATCTCTAAACATTACGAATAGTCCGCACAATAAAAAATTACCACCTTACAATTTATGATGGAAGCAAACATTTTAAAATCATTTTAAATGCACTCTATAAAATCATATTTGTTCGTTACCATTTCGACTACTATTAAAGTGCTTAAAATGTTTAGATTCGAGATGGCATTTTCCATTGTCAGAAGCAGTGACGGCTGGCGTTGTGCGAAATTAAAGATTGGTCAGGACAACGCATCACTACTGCAGTTCTATTACTTTGACTCACAGAGTGCTTGAGTGAATCGACCTGCACCCATCTTTCTTGTCATGGCTGTACCAAGCAGCGGCGGCTCGTGAAGGGAGCTGCACCCATCTTCCTTGTCATGGCTGTACCAAGCAGCGGCGGCTCGTGGATCGACGAGGAGGCTACAGAAGAAAATTGAACCAAAACAGCAGCGAAATATTTGCTTCCTCCATAAGAGTAAGTAGTGCAGCACGAGCCGCATCTCTGTCTTTGCCTCCTCTACGGAAATCCACGAGCCACCGCAGGTACCACCAGTCACCAGTAATCAGAAGCATCACTAGGACAATGGCAGATCTGTAAAGAGTAAACCACAAGTGGAATAATTGAAGTGTGATTAAAACTTCCAGCAGAAAACATGAGGGTAATCCAAAATGGCAATTATTTTTTGGCCATGGGTCACGCCACTAGTTACCGGAAATCAGAAGCATCACTAGGGCAATGGTGGATCCATCAAGAGTCGACCACGAGCAGAATAATCGAAGTGTGATTAAAACTTATCATAGAAAACATCAGGATAATCAAAAATGGCAATTATTTTTTGACCATGAGTCATGCCAGCAGTCACCAGTAATCAGAAGCATTACTAGGACAATGGCGGATCTATCAAGTGTCGACCACAAGTGGAAGAATTGATGTGTGGTCAAAACCTACTACATAAAATATGAGAATAATCCAAAATGGCAATTATTTTTTGGCCATGGGTCACGCTACTAGTTACCAGAAATCAGAAGCATCACTAGGGCAATGGTGTATCAATCAAGAGTCGACCACGAGTAGAAGAATCGAAGTGTGATCAAAATTTATCATAGAAAACATGTTGGTTACTAATAGAGTACACTAAGACACTCCTCTTGACATTGATAGGAGCACTGCGGGGGAGCAAAATATGAGAAGTTATTCTGCCGCACCGTGTAGAGGCAAAATTCGATTTATTTATGTTTTCAAACGTATTACCCTGAATTGATTGTTTTTAACAATAACAGCAAGGTGCTCACTACTAATAGAGTTCACAAACACACCCCTCTTTTCACTGTGGGGGAGCAAAATACAGGAAGTTATTCTGCCGAACCCTTTAGAGGCAAAATTCGACTTAATTTTTTTCTTCAAACTCGTTTTTCTGAATTGATTGTTATTAACAATTTGTGCTGCATCGACCTATACCCCACCATAATTTAAACCATGTTAAAATTTACACGCTACCACATGAAAAAAAAAATTGCCTAAAAAAGCTAACTTTTGATAGAACGTATTTTGACGAAACTCGATCGAACTATTTGTGTGTTGAACCCCCCCATTGTATCCAACCAATTTTTTTTTTGATAATCCCCCAAGCAAGCGCATCCGTGCACTAATTCCGCTCGAGTCCATTTTTTGCATTTCACTCGGGCGCAATTAGTGCGCCGCGGCGCCCCCCCCCCCCCCCTCATTGTGATAATTGTCGAGGCTCAAAGTCTCAAGAATATTGTAATTGTGTATAATCAGATTTGTCGCATTTTTAAATGTATGCTCATTGTTTCCGTGGATACACGCGTAAAATTGTTGGAAACGAAAGTACGAAACAATGAAAATGAATAAACGAACGATAACTATTTTTTTTTTCGGCCGCACTCGATTTTTTTGGACGCGTACATGTGTATATTTATTTGGTTATTTGCGCCTGCGAGATGGAATAACTGTTTAATTTTTATATATTATATATATTTTTTAAACGAGAGAATTTGTTTACGACACATATGTTAACCTGTGTAAATGATGTTATGAAATTGTTGGAAATATATTTTTATTTTACAATTGGAGGAACTTAAATAATTAATGTGATGTTGATACTCTGTTGGGTTTTCTTTCGAATTTTCTACTACACTCCCTTTTTTTTGTTTTCAATTTTTAAACCCGTTTTATTGTGGATGAAGTAATGCTTGTAAAATCCAGGTAAGAAAATTGGCTTTTCGAGGTTTTCTTCCAAATTTTCTACACCCCCTGTTTTTTTTTTAATTACGAGTTTGCTTTCAAATTACTTCATTGCGTAGATATGCAGGGTCTTCTTTTTAACTCGGAACATATGATTGATAATGTCTATGTTCTATGTTATAATAATCACATCAACGCATTGCAATGTAGGCAACCAAGTACACAACGGTGACAGTGACACAGAACGCATTACGAATAATGTTAGGTTAATTAAATTAAATACGGTTTCACAGAATTCTGTTCGTTTGCCTTTATCCTCATTTGATAGTTGCTGATGATTTGAAAACTTGTAAGCATTGTATTTAAATTCTTGTAATGTCTTGTAAACGGAAGTTGAACTTATTTGAAACTGTGCTGCGATAACTCTTAACGATGATATGGCATTCTGCTCTACGTAACATAAAATGTTGAGTTTCATTTCTTCCGTTCAAATGTGATTTCCTTTAGCCCTTTTAATGTGAAAATTACTCACGCAGCCAGTATTGTCAAAATGATGGACAATATTACAAATTGTTGAGATGGATGGAATTTGTCTGCTCGGATACTCAACCGAAAACAAATCTCTAACACGTCGAATGCTGTTCCCACTCTTGTACCAATTAATTATCTGTATTCTTTCTTCGGTGGTGTAATACATTTTTATTAATAACACAATTTTGACAATTAAATAAAACTTAGTGTAAGTTTGGTTGCCTACATTGTCAATACATTGCAATGCATTGATGTGATTATTATAACATCGAACATAGACATTATCAATCATATGTTCCGAGTTAAAAAAAGACCCTGTATTTGTTGATATTGAAATTATTTAATGCTTTCTGCAACAAGTAAGGTTGCTTCTAATTTATTTATATTTTTGTTGGTTAGCTGCATGCCAAATTTTACTGTTGTTACTTAATTGGTTCTGCATTTTATTTGTTTAAAGTGAAACGTTGCTAACTTTCTTAATAATAAAAATGAAACCAAAACTTAAAGACAGATTTTTACATAAAATGTTATAAAAATTTCTTTAGTTTCTTGAGCGGCAAATTTAATAGGGACCCTACCCTTAAAACCCTAATTTTAAATTCAGCAATTGATTGTATACATACGTATATAACTTCCCCACTTCAGACACCCTGTAGATAAATTTGGATAAGATCATCATTTTAGTGTTACAAACAAAAATATTTTTTACATTTTTTCGAAGCATGTTGTAGCTTGTTTCTGAAATTACGCCCTATTCAAACCCTTTTTTAAAAAGAATTAAATGAATTGGTCAAAATTTAGATTTGTTTATTGTTGAATAATTGAAAAAGTCATTTTTGGTCTAAAATTATGAAATGATTATAATTACATCAAATTTACATTAACAAAACTTACAAAGAATTGGACCAGATTTCTTCCAGATAGTTTCCTGAGATTCCTGTATTTTTGCAGCTCATGAGGTAAGTCCAAGTTCTGGAAATTTAAAATGGGAGGGAATAATCTACACACATGTAATTATTTCAACTTTTATTTTTAGTTTAAACGACGAACACATCCGCTGCAATTAAAAAATATGTATTGCACGTTTCTACAATTGCATGTGGTGGCCAAAAGTGCAAATAAATAAATAAAAAATGGCTGCTTCAAATAGTAAAAAAATGGTGATGTTGCCATCATGTTACTTTCTCCGACCATTTATATTTACGTGTTTATGGCTTAGTTTCAATTAAAATCATATTTTAAATGTATATCGAGCGTTGCGTAAACTCGGATGAAACTGACGTTTAAAACGTCAAAATTATGAAAGATGGAAAAATTATACTTCAAATTCAAAAACTCGGTTTACTCAAAAACTAAAGGGATTTCGAAAAAAACTTATTCTTCATAAGTTGTTCATTTTAGTATTCTCTACAATTATTGTTAACATAAATTTGCTGTAACTATTATCGTTTTATAATTATAAACAAAAAATTAAAAAATTTATTCTTTTCTCGTATAAAAATGATTTTATGAAAAATGTTTTCAATCAAAAGATGTTCATTTCTTTGTTGTCTTCAAAGTTTGTTTAATGTTTTTATGATATTTTTCATATTCAAGAAAATATTGGCAAAAAACAAAAAACAGTTAAGGTAAACACCCACTTCCGGCGTACGAAATTTTACCAAAAGCTTTTCAGTTCTTCAGATTATCAAATAAGATGTATTTGGTTCAAAGTTTCATATCAATTGCTCTATTAGTTTTTCAGATACAGCGCACAAAACGGAAATTTGCGATAAAAAATTTTTTTTTTAAAAAAATCACGATCACAATACTTTCTCGTACTTTGTAACGGAGAAAGTAAAAAATATGTATTGCACGTTTCTATAATTGTACATGGTGGCCAAAAGTGCAAAATAAATAAATAAAAAATGGCAAATTGTTGATAGTAAAAAAAAGTGGTTTATAAAATCATAAGCTTTAATCTTTAATGTTCGTGGTGACTTGCCAATTTTTTCGCATTTTTTTCTAGATGAAATTTTTTAAAGCCAATCCATTTAGCTCATTTTTCTGATGAAAAAAAAAGGTATTACATATAGGTCTACCGGTCTACGATGATTATTAAGAGTTGATTTTTTCAATTTTTTCCATTTCGAGTTTTCTTTGCCGACGCGTCACGGGCTTCAAATTAACATTTGTTCTTACCAAGGAACATTTTTCGAAGCGTCTTGAAGGAACCTTTCCAGTGATGTATAGAAATCACGAATCGAACCAGTGGTTTCTTCAGGAAATCATTTTAAAGTCAATTGTTGAAAAAAAGTTGCATCGTTTCCCACGTTTCTGTCAAAAATTTAAAAAATCGCCAATTTTAATTAAATCTAAAATACTTACCCATGAATACAAAATTTATCGAAGGATGTCGGGAGAGAAATTGGATAAAACAAGCTCTTTATTAAAGGATCGAATAAATAGACAAATGCATAATACTGTATTACCTTTTATTTATACGCAAAAATATTAAAAATCATAAGAACAACCAAAATCAAAAATGTACAGTATGTATTTTTGTGCTTGAACGTTATGTTACAGTATCTCATATTAAAATGTTCCGGGTTTTTTTTTCGGGGGGCAGGTATTTCTTTTTGTTTTTTTTTTTTTATTAGATATTTTACTGATGATTTGTACATACAAAAACATATAGACTAGAGCAGGGCCGCGGGCACTCTTTCTCGCGAGCAGATAAGAAAAATTTAAACCGCAGTTCGTACCAAAAACGTAAATTACAGATTTAAAATAACGTGTAATCAATATTTGGGGTGAAAGTCCGAATGAAATACATCGAATAATATAATTCGTGCGATTTCTTCAGTTCAGTTTTAATACAGATTACCATCTGGCAATGTTTGTAACCATGGCAATAAATTAAAGGTACTATCTGAAAAATTGTAGTTAATTTGTTCAAATCAATTTAAACGAATGATTTGTTTGAGTTGACTGTTTCATTGATGAATAATTTGCAATTTCCTCGAAAACTGTAATTAATGTGTTAATTTGCCGTCAAATATTTGAACAAATGATTTGTTTATTTTGGCTATTTTACTGTTGAATAATTTGCAATTACAAGAAAAAACTGTAGTTAATGTATTAATACAGTCAATTTGCTTTTGAATATTTGAACAAATGATTTGTTTATTTTGACTGTTTCACTGTTGAATCATTCGCAATTACCAGAAAAAAGCTGTAGTTTATGTGTTAATACAGTCAATTTGTCTTTAAATATTTGAACAAACGATTTGTTTTTTTAGCTGTTTCACTGTTAAATAATTTGCAATTACCAGAAAAACTGTAGTTAATGTGTTAATACAGTTAATTTGCCTTCAAAAATGTGAACACATGATTTGTTTATTTTGACGTTTCACTGTTAAATAATTTGCAATTACCTAAAAAATTGTAGTTAATGTGTTAATACAGTTAATTTGCCTTCAAAAATTTGAACACATGATTTGTTTATTTTGACGTTTCACTGTTAAATAATTTACAATTACCAGAAAAACTGTAGTTAATGTGTTAATACAGTTGATTTGCCTTCAAAAATGTGAACACGTGATTTGTTTATTTTGACGTTTCACTGTTAAATAATTTACAATAACCTGAAAAACTGTAGTTAATGTGTTGATACAGTCAATTTGCCTTTAAATATTTGAACAAATAATTTATCTGTTTTGACTGTTTCACCGAGTGGAACAATTGGCTGTATCACTGTTAAATAATTTTTTTTTGTAAATTTACAATTGATTACACGTTTCTATGCTGGGAATAAACTGCAGCTCAAAAATTCGCGATCGCGAAAAAGCGTGCCCCAAATAATATAATCCAGAAACGATTATAAATAAAGGTTAGCTGGGGTTAATAAAAGTGAAAAAAAAAGTAAACGGAAAAAAAAAACGTATAGAGCTGAGAATCAGATATGTAGTCAGTATAAAAATTACACACCACGGAGAAAAATTGTCCAGTTTCCATTGCACATACGTACATTCAAAAAGTTTTTTTACGGATGAACACAAAAAATCGTTAAGAGCATACAATTACATTAATTTTTTTTTTATTTTGTTTATCAATAGCAGTCGTCTACTTGTGCCCATAATCGTTTACTCTATACGATTACACTGTGTTTAATTTCTTCATTTAAACCAGTCCGTACACGGCTTAATATATATATTTATGAAATTCTATCATGTCTTAACAACTAAGAGAGCATAAGAGGGAAGATTTTTAAAAAATATATGTATATAGATAAACGTACGCTAAACTTATTCGCTAAAAACGCCAAAAACGCGGTCGGAGCGGCACAATCCGAATCCCGGGGGGAGGATGAGAGGAGCTGCATCACGTTTTGTTTTAATAAAAGTCAGTTAACGCACACCTAAAAAAAAAAAATATCGTCTCGTCGCGTCCGATGGTTCCGCTCTGACCGATTTTTTTTTTTAATCACAAATGGATTTTTTTCTCTTTTATGCGTATTTATGTTGAAAGTTCTTGTTTTGTTAGTTTAACAAATTGTTTTTGTTTTATGAACGAGTCCTCCCCGGCAATGGCACACATGTGATACACAATAATTATCAAAATTATTAAATTCTCATTAATCACTTGGTGAAACATTATGTTAATATAGGTTTAAAAATTAAAATTCACTTGGTTTTAATCGTGAAACAAACCAAGTGAATTTTAATTATTCAAAGTTATTAAGTTTAAGATTTTTGCAAAAACTAAAGGAATTTTTTTGTGAGTTACAAGGGGAGGATCAGATGTGCGACTCACCGATTTGATCCATCTTTGGCACACGTGTAGATCATGACTGGAAGTGTGTCAGGTGTAAAGTAACAGTGCGCACTATTCAGCAGTTTTCGAAAAAAAAAAAATTTTTAATTTTTTATTTCTTTGTATGTTTATATACCGTTTGCGTTAATGAAAATATCCCAAGCTTTTGGTGCATCCCTTTTTTTCTTAAAAACGGCTGAATAGTGCGCCCTATTACCAGCACCTGTTACACTCCTAGTCATGACCTACACCTGTGCCAAAGATGGATTAAATCGGTGAGTCGCACATCTTAGTATTAAATAATTTTGTTTATGCTGGAGGCTTCTATTTCGTTATACATTTTAAATATTATAATAAAACACTTTTAACTTTGTTTTGTATAACTTGGATATTTATTTTTGTGACTTAAGTTTCGGTAATACAATTACCATTACCGAAACTTAAGTCACAAAAATAAATAAAATAATAATAATAATAATAATAAACTTTATTTCTTACTTTCTCATTTATAAAATAATTAAACAATTACAAATACACAGGTAAGAAAATGGCGAGGTTCAGTGTACAGTGACAGCGATGTCACTTACTGTTCTTCCACCTATCCAATATTGTATAACTTGGATATTTATATTTGTGACTTAAGTTTCGGTAATACAATTACCATTACCGAAACTTAAGTCACAAAAATAAATATCCAAGTTATACAAAACAAAGTTGAAAGTGTTTTATTATAATATTAAATAATTTTATTTTCAGGTGATTGCACTGTCAAAAATTTAATTGTCGGGTGACAATTGAAAAAACCCTGACTTAGTGATTGTAGTGGCAGAAGAAATATAACTCTAATTCAAATTAAAAGAACCGTACAACGTACCATATGTGCCCCATCGCCGTATTTCCGAATTAACTTGATCTCCGAATAATCGGAACTACACAAGTAATGCATGCGGAGAGAGTGTGTAATCATACGCAAGTAAACTTTAGGTATAAAAAATAACATGCGGGTTCCTATAATAAAAAACTACGAGACTTTGTTCAGGGGGGGGCGCGCGGAGATCACGTTAACCTCATCATATTTATAATCTACATATATAAAAACGAAACGTATCCTATAATGAAAATAAAAATCAGTGCGTACGATTTATAATTATTTGTATATATAATATGTATATACAGACTATGGATATTTTATATAATAATCAAATTATATAAACTAAAAACCTAAATTTAATATTATACATTTACAGATCTCGAAACGAAATTCCACGGCGTATAAAAGAAAAACAAAATTCTATGTAACATTTTTTTTTTGTTTGAGATTTGTTCGTATCTTTGTGCTATTTTATTTCAATATTACTGCAGTTTTTTTTTAATTATTATTATTTTTCTAAAAATGTCCACTCGCGGGCACGCGCGCTCTTGCGCGCGCATTCCATCGTTCGTGTCGGGGGTAGGGGGGGATTAAATGGAAACATATCATCCATGAGTAACTTTGGAACAGGGGCGGGGTTCTAGGTTCATAAGGGGATTCTTTTTATACCTAATGTTAAAGACGTAATGTTAGAGAGAGAGCTGGAGGAATATCACAAGGGTACGTTAGTGAGTTACAGCTCTTTGGCTACGTACATGTACAAGTGAGTATTATAGGCCGTATTCGAGCTGCCGATATGTGTTTAGTATGGGGCGAATCTGTTGTAACCGCTCCTATACACTGCGGCCTGTAAACAGAAAGAGAAAACAATTAGTTTTACAATTACGGTAAATTAAAGTGATTAGAAACTTCTTTCGTTTCATAATTTGCTCATCGGCCAAGTAATAGATTAGCCACCAACAAAAAAATTAGAGCAGGCCTTGATGTTATTTGAAAATTCTGCACCAAGAGCTAATTGTGCAAAACAGAAATATTAGAACAGGCCTTAAAGATATGATTTAAAAATTCTGCAACAAGGGCAAATTTTGCTGAAGGCCTCTGCATGACCATTGGCTGCGAGCCCAGGATAATTGTCTTTTATGTCCATTCGATAATCCGTCTCTGCACTAACCTTCTGCAGTGCTAAAGTATGTTCATTAAAAAAAAGTCAAAAGTCATGATTTTTTATTTATAAAAATTTAAGTTGGTTACACATATTGAGGTTATGTTACATGTGGCATGTTCCTACCGATGAATTAATTTGCTGTGATAAACGACGCAGAGAAGACGTAGGTTTACCATCCAAAATTCCTTCTGCTGTGTTAATAGCACCCCAAGTACGTTTGACTGGTCTACCACTTCCTGGTTTACGGAGAATACTACCAGTTTTGTGAAATAATACAACAGATCGTGATAAGGTATTTTTAAATTCATCATACAGGGTGTCCTAAATAGAGTAGGATTGCATGGGTATCTTTTTTATTCTTAAAGCTAGAGATCTGGTTAAATGGACAATGTTGTGCAGTTTTCTATGCTGATTCAGATTATGTTGAGAAATTTTCAAAATTCCGAGCAGTTTAGAATTAATATTTCCATTATTTTTTATTTTGACATAGGTTGTTGTACATCGTTGAAAAGAGAAAAAAACGTCTATTTATTCGTGTAAAAATCAAATATGGCGGCCATTTGAAATAAGAAAGTTGGTATTAATATCTCGGAAACCGCCATCTTCAATTTTATTTTGACTTGATTTCTATGTTTGCCTAATTAAACCAAGTAACTTTTATTTAAAACTTTTTTTCGCATCTTTAATAATTATTGAGATATTTGATTTTTTTGAAAATCGCGATTTTCAGTTTTTTTAAATATTTTCTAAACTGCTCGGATTTTTGAAAATTTCTCAACACAATCTGAATCAGCATAGAAAACTGCACAACATTGCCCATTTAACCAGATCTCTAACTTTGAGAATAAGAAAGATACCCATGCAATCCTACTCTATTTAGGACACCCTGTATAATAAGAACGTTAGGAAATTCTTCCTGAAACTCCGCTAAAGGTGCGTCGAATGAATACACCCAATTTCCGTCCACTTTAATCCCATTTCGGAAATAACTTTCAACTAGAAACTTTTTTGGTGGTTGCTGTAAACCATTGTGAGCACGGAATAATTGTGACTTTTAGAACGATCTGACGTTTTGTATGACAATTCCTAACATGTGTGCCAACTTAAATTTTTAAAAATAAAAAATCATGGCACTCTTGAGGTTTTTTTTTTAATGAACATACGATACTGGGAATGTTCAGTCAAATTCTATCTGGTCCAAACTTTTCGCTCAATTCCGAATTTCGCGCTTGTGCATTTGACGTTAGGATTTTGCCTTACTTCTCTATATTTAAAGGTTTAATCCACTTAAAGTTCATTTAGAGTTGTACCAAGCACTCGAGACGTGTTGCGCAGTGACCATCTTAAATTCAATTGGCTCCGGAGATTTGTTATCGCGTTCTCTCAGTTCTCTCACATTCTCTGACATTCTCTCACGTTTTCTCGCTTTCTCTGACGCTCTCGTAACGTTATCTGACGTTCTCATAACGTTCTCTAGCGTTCTGTCACATTATCTCATATTCTCTCACGTTCTCTCGATTTTTCTGACGCCCTCTTACGTTCTCTCGGGTTTTCCCACATTCTCTCATGTTCTCTGATGTTCTCTCGCATTCTCTGACGTCCTCTCGCGTTCTCTCACATTATTTCACGTTCTCTCACATCCTCTCAAATTCTCTCGCATTCTCTCGCTTTTTCTGACGCCCTCTTACGATCTCTCGCGTTTTCCCACATCCTCTCACATTCTCTGACGTTCTGTCGCGTTCTCTGACGTTCTCTCGCGTTCTCTCACATTATCTCACGTTCTCTCATATTCTTTCAAAATCTCTCACATTTTCTCAATTTTTCTGACGCCCTCTTACGTTCTCTCGCGTTTTCCCACATCCTCTCACATTCTCTGACGTTCTGTCGCGTTCTTTGACGTTCTCTCGCGTTTTCTCACATTATCTCACGTTCTCTTACATTCTCTCAAATTCACCCACATTCTCTCGATTTTTCTAACGCCTTCTTACGTTCTCTCGCGTTCTCTCACATTCTCCCAAAATCTCTCACATCTCTCGATTTTTCTGACGCCCTCTTACGTTCTCTCGCGTTTTCTCACATTTTCTCATGTTCTCTGACGTTCTCTCGCGTTCTCTCACATTATCTCACGTTCTCTCACATTCTCTCAAAACCTCTCACATTCTCTCGATTTTTCTGACGCCTTCTTACATTCTCTCGCGTTTTCTCACATTCTCTCATGTTCTCTGACATTCTCTCACGTTCTCTCGCATTCTCTCACGTTCTCTCGCGTTCTCCGAATACTTTCCCATTCTGCAGAAGCTTTACACCACCACACGTCTCGAGTACCCGGTAATACTATACCTTTTTGGTACAAATTTTGATGAAAATATAATTTTTGTACTACTCACCCCATACCCTGCCATCGGTCCAATACCATGGCCCAGATAAGGTTCGTAATCCCTACCGTATCCGGCCACCGCTGCGTATCCGGCGACGGGTTGTGCGGCCGCCGCTCCGTATCTGGCCGCCACAGCCGTGTACGTAGCTGCAGCAGCGTAGCTAGCCTGTTGGGCAGTCGACAGAGGTGTTTTTAGTAGAGGTGCGGCTGCCGCTGCGGCCTAGAACAAACAGCCATGCAAGGCCATGCACATCTAAAGCACACTAAACATGTGTGTTTCGGTCGTCGACGACGATGGGGGGAGAGATGGAGACACCGCACACGAGCAACCTCAACGAAATCCTTGCGTTAAGGTGGGTCGTGTGCGGTTTCTACGAACAAGTAAAATATTCAAGATATACACTTTTCCTTCGGTGACGTAACTCATTGATCAAAAACAGCACAAAACTTTTGTTAAATCTATTGTCATGGTGATGGAGAGGAAGCCTACTTTAAAATACCGAAACTAAAGGTGTCACTTGGAAAATAAATAAAAATAAATTACATTTTTGGAGATTGTTCAAACTGCTACGATGATTATTAAGAAGGTTGATTTTTTCGATTTTTTCCATTTTTTTTGCTGACGTATTATAGGCTTCAAATTGACATTTGTTCTTGTGAAAGTATATTTTCTGAAGCGTCTTGAAGGGATCTTTCCAGTGATTTATAGAAACCTCGAATCGAACCAGTGGTTTCTTTAGAAAATCATTTCAAATGGCATACAGGCCATTAACATTTTTTGGTAAAATTAATCTGAAGATTTGCAATATTAAAAGAAAACATGACATTAATGTAGTGTTCAAAACCACATTGTAATTATATGTTTAATTCCAAGTCCCGATAGTTGAATTAGATGGATCAGGCATTTATAAATTAACGTGCAAAAATTTTAAGTTTACGTTTAAGATCAATCCGATCGTAATTTCAAGATCAGACCATTAAAAGTCCATCCAGTTGAATCAAATCGACTCCACGTCCGAGAATCTTCTAATAGAAAATAGGCATTCTTCATTGTAACCTAACAGAAAATTAATTTCATTGCATGTGTAAAATATTATAAAAATAAATTAATTAATAAAAGTCATTGAGAGCAATTTTACAGCTACATTTTCGCTTTGCCTCGCCAAACGTAACATATAAGTATTTTAAGTACTCAGTTTGATAATGATTACCGTGTAATTGAAACTAGTCACGTAAAGTAAAATAAAAGTGGTATAAAAAAGTTAAGTGTTTTCTTTATATCGAAATTGAAAATGTACCACGAAGTGAACGCCTCCAAGATTCAAGAATATTCTCTTAAATTTCAATGCATAAATAAAAAAGGAATTTCGCCCTTCCGGATATTTCTGAAGATTATCGATTTGTTCTTTATTTGAAAACTGCATTTTGAAGGTAATGTTTACCAAGCAAGGCTGACGTTTAAAAGGAACTGTCAACATTTTGTTGTTTCCGCGGCACTCTTTACAAAAATAATAAATTTAAAATTTTTAGCTTAAATGTAAAATTAAACCGTAATGTGCGATACAGCGTCGTAAACAATAATAATAATGTGTTTATTGATGTTAATGACAAGACGTCTTACATAAGTCATGGTTGAAATTACACAGTATGATAAAAAAACAGCAAATGGAAGAAAAAACTTGCTTTAAAAAAATATGGTGGGTGTAAGAAAAACAAAATGTGTTTATTGTTTTTTGCCATCTTAAAGTTACAATAAATCTAATAGCATATTTAGATTATCTTTAAAAAAATGCTGTAAAATGTCTTAGTTAAAAATGCGTAATATTAATAGTTTTCGCATAAAAAAATTATTTTCTCTGACATCTTAAAAGCTAGAATAAATCTAACAACATATTTACTTTATCTGTAAAAGTGCTCTAACATGTCAATGTTAAAAATGGATGCAACTTATATCAATCTACAAAATTTCATTATTTTTGACGAAAAATTATTACCAAAATACCTCAATTTTTAGATTTTTTAATTATTACGTGAAAATATTATTTGGACAAAACCAATTGAAAACAAAAATGAAATTTCTCAACTGATTATTAATCAACGTTACCATACACAACGTGAACAAAACCAACCGAGCATTTTTTTTTGTGACAATCTTTCATTTTCAAACTTCCGAAGGACGAAAATTAAAATTCTGCTTTGATGGAATTAAAAATGCAATAAAAACCTAAAGAAAATAGTTGAGTACTTAAGTATTAAAATCGGACGGATAATTTTAGAGATAGAATTGACCTTTTAGAATTGCCTGGAGAAGTTCTAGAACTGTTCATTTTCTAATGTTTGATAAACTGGATGCAACCAATATCAATCTAAAAAATTTCATTATTTTTGGCGAAAAATGATTACCAAAATACCTTAATTTTTAGATTGTTTAATTATTACGTGAAAATATTATTTGGGCAAAACCAATTGAGCAGTTAAAAAATGCGTAGTATTAATAGTTTTCTCATTAAAAAAAAAACGAAAATGAAAATTGAAATTGAAAACAAAAAGGCGAATTAAATGTCTCAACAGATTATTAATCAACGTTATCATACACAACGTTGAACTAATTTCAAGAACCTTTATCTCTCAACATAACCGAGATCCCCATAGGGCAGCTTGAAAAATAAAATAAATTGTTGTGGAATTCTTGTATGTTTGTTGTTCAAATGTCAAAAATGGTATTCTTCCACTATCAAAAATGGGTTTAATTCAACTGTTTTTCAAATGTAAAAACGGAATTTTTAAACAGTTAAAATAGTATTAAAAAATGTTAAAAATGGTATTTTTTTAAATGTCATAATAATAATAATAATAATAATTTACTTGTGCTAGAAAATATAATAATTTTTACGCAAGTCAAAGAAAATGTAGTATTAACACAGGTTTAAAATATAATATTAACACAAATTGCAATCATATGACAAGATATAATTACATTACAATTGCATTAATAAAAAATATACAGAAATGGAATTATTGCACTGTCAAATTTAAATTTATTTTAAGTCATTATTCAAATTTAAAAATTGCATTTTTTAACTGTCAAAATAGTATATTTTCAACTGTTAAAAATTTTTTTTGTGATTTTTTTTTATTTCAACTGTTTTTGCAAATGTAGAATTTATATTTTTTAATTGTTAAAATAGTATATTTTCAAATGTTAAAAATGGTATTTTTTAATGTCACAAATAGAATTTTTGTACTGTCAAAAATGGGTTTAATTCGAGTGCTTCTTTTAAATGTTCAAAACGCGATTTTACTGTTGAAGTGGCGTTTTTTTTAAATGTAAAAAATTGCGTATTTTGTGTGTAAAATAGAATATTTTTTACTGTCAAAAATAGGTTTATTTAAACTGATTTTTTAAATGTCGAAATTATATATTTTTTAGTGTTACAGTAGAATATTTTACAATGTTAAAAGATGCATTTTTGAATGACACAAACGGTATTTTTGTACTGTCAAATTGTTTATTTCAACTGTTTTTTTTTTAAATTTAAAAATGGTATTTTTCAACTGTCAACAATGGATTTATTTAAACTGTTTTCCCAAATGCAAAAAATTATTTTTTTAAAGTGTTAAAATAATATATTTTTAACTGTAAGAAATTGCATTTTTGAATGTCAAAACCGGTATTTTTCAAAAATTTGTTTATTTCAACTGTTTTCTTTTTAAATTTAAAAATGGTATCTTTTAACTTCAGCAATGGATTTATTTCAACTGTTTTCCCAAATCCAAAAAATGATTTTTTTTTAAGTGTTAAAATAATATATTTTCAACTGTAAGAAATTGTATTTTTGAATGTCAAAATGGGTATTTTTGTACTGTCAAAAATGGGATTATTTCAACTGATTTTTCAAATGTAAAAAATGGTGTTTTTTTAACCGTTATAATAGTATATTTTCCACTGTTAAAAATTGTATTTTTGAATAACAAAAACGGTGTTTTGTACTGACAAAAATTTGTTTATTTCAACTGATCTTTTTAAATTTAAAAATGGTATCTTTCCACTGTTAACAATGGATTTATTTTAACTGTTTTCCCAAATACAAAAAATGTTTTTTTAAGTGTTAAAATCATATATTTTTAACTGTAAAAAATTTTTCATCTACCTGATGAAGCCACTGTGTGGTGAAACAATTGTCGTAGAACAATAAAGATAATTTGAAACCATACACTGTGTTAGTGTTTTATTAAATAATAGTAAAAAATTGTATTTTTAAATGTCAAAATATTTTGTACTGTCAAAAATGGGTTTATTTCAACTGATTTTTCAAGTGTAAAAAATGGTGTTTTTAACCGTTATAACAGTGTATTTTCCACTGTTAAAAATTGTATTTTTGAATAAGAAAAACAGATTTTTGTAGTTTTGTTTATTTCAACTATTTTTTTTTTAATTTAAAAACGGTATCTTTCCACTGTTAACAATGGATTTATTTCAACTGTTTTCCCAAATCCAAAAAATGTTTTTTTTAGTGTTAAAATAATATATTCTCAACTGTAAAAAACTGTATTTTTGAATGTCAAAACCGGTATTTTTGTACTGTCAAAAATGGGTTTATTTCAACTGATTTTTCAAGTATAAAAATGGTGCTTTTTTAACCGTTATAACAGTATATTTTCCACTGTTCAAAATTGTTATGTTTGAGTGACAAAAACGGTGTTTTGTACTGTCAAAAATTTGTTTATTTCAACTGTTTTTTTAAATTTAAAAATAGTACCTTTCCACTGTCAACAATGGATTTATTTCAACTGTTTTCCCAAATCCAAAAAATGATTTTTTTAAGTGTTAAAATAATATATTTTCAACTGTAAAAAACCCTGTATTTTTATGTCAAAACCGGTATTTTTGAACTGCCAAAAATGGGTTTACTTCAACTGATTTTTCAAATGTAAAAAATAGTGTTTTTTTACCGTTATAACAGTATATTTTCCACTGTTAAAAATTGTATTTTGGAATGACACAAACGGTATTTTTGTACTGTCAAAAATTTGTTTATTTCAACTGTTTTTTTTAATTTAAAAATGGTATATTTCCACTGTTAACAATGGATGTATTTCAACTGTTTTTCCCAAATCCAAAAAATGATTTTTTTTCAAGTGTTAAAATAATATATTTTCAACTGAAAAAACTGTATTTTTGAATGTCAAAACCGGTATTTTTGTACTGTCAAAATGCGTTTATTTCAACTGATTTTTTCAAATGTAAGAAATGGTGTTCCTTAAACTGTTAATATTATATTTTTATTTTCAACTGTAAAAAAACTGAATTTTTGAATGTCTAAACCGGTATTTTTGTATTGTCAAAAATTGGTTTATTCCAACTGCTTTTTGTCACGAGCTTCAGCTAATGCTCGAGATCCACTGTGAATATATTTTAGGGATTTTTAAGTTTGGGCGACCAAAAAACAAAATTTCAAGGGGAACTTTGATGAAAATATTTATATTTTGAAAGGTAACTTTGAATTAAATAACTTTCGACGTTTTTTTACCACTATTTATTAATAAATAGTGGTAAACAAACGTTACCTGACAATGGAATTGTCACATAGTAACGGTCGCAACCATCATCTTCATATATTTTGAAACCTTACGTTGCGTCAGTGTTTTATTAAGTGATATTGAATGGAGTATGGCAAAAATTTCCAAATACATATTTATCGATCGTCTTGGCAACGTTTACAATACAATAATACAAGCCGCGATTGTTTGGTAATATCCGATTTTGTCACAAAGCATCGCGTGTCCTTTGTAGTATACACAGCCTTTAACAATTACTGTAATGGAGATCAAGATTTTCTTTTCAGTTTCCTTAAGATTAACCAACATCGTTTTTAATGGAATAAACGTGCAAAAAAGTTTGTATTTACATTGTTTATCCCGACGTCGTTCATTCATGTTTTCAGAATGGATAATACCGATAAACGACTTTTTTTCCCGATCGGTCATTTCGTGCTTGTGCATTTGACGTTAGGATTTTCCCCCCATTCCTGTATATTTGAAGGTTTAATTTTTTTTTTTGCCGGATCGGTTATTTTCTTTAATTTACAAGCTTTGCTCTCCGGACGGTTCGATCAACTTACGGCCCATGACTCCGTTGTAATGTTTATTTAAAAAAAACCTTAAGAGTGCCATGATTTTTTATTTTTTTAAATTTAAATTGGTAATACATATTGAGGTTATGTTACTTGCGATTCCTACCGATAAATTCATTTGCTGTGACAAACGACGCGGAGAAATCGTAGGTTCATCTTCCAAAATTTCTTGGGCTGTGTTAATAGCATCCTGAGTACGTTTGACTGGTCTACCACTTCCTGGTTTACGGAGAATACTACCCGTTTCATGAAATAATACAACAGATCGTGATAAGGTATTTTTAAATTCATCATAAATAATAGGAACGTTAGGAAATTCTTCCTGAAACTCAGCCAAAGGTGCGTCGAATGAATACACCCAATTTCCGTTCACTTTAGTCCCATTTCGGAAATAATTTCAACTAGTAACGTTTTTTGCTGGTTGCTGTAAACCATTGTGACCACGGAATAATTGTGACTTTTAGAACGATCTGACGTTTTGTGTCAATTTCTAACATGTGTGCTCTTCAATTTTTTAAAACAAAAAATCATGGCACACCACAGCGCATTAGTCGACTTGACAAAATTCATATTTTCGGAGTGTCATTTAAAAAAATATTTTAACTAATTAAATTAACCAATCGATCGGGAAAAAAATAGTATAAGCATCAACATTGTAGACCACATGTTACAGTGATTTTTTTTGTAATAGAGACGTGGTCGCACCGAGAAAACGTCACACACGTCATCAAACGTCAGATAAATTAATTTACATGTTTTTTCGCTATTCATTCTGAAAAGTGAAAGGGATTTCAGTCGTAGAAAAAGTTATCTGTACAACGCGAGTGGATATGAAAACCCATATCTCACCCGAGATTGGGGCCTTCGTGAGATATGGGCATCATATCCACTCTTGTTGTACAATATGTCCTTACTATAAAATTAAGCTTTTTTTAGCTTGTTTGCTATATTTTTTTCAATTAATTTGTAAGATTACTTTTGTGTCTCATGTTTTTTATTTTGTAAGTTTTCCCTGTAAATGGTTAACCAGTTTTTCTGTTGGGAAATAAATAAATAAATAAATATACTATTAAATATAATATACTTTACTTGTCTAGGATGTTTTCATCAAGTAAAATATAATTGCAACTTTAAAAATAAATCTTCAAATAATCAATTATAAAGAAATTAACGTAAATTCTGCTGTTCTTGAAAAAATAAGTAAAAAAATAAAAACAAAAATTAATAAACGTAAGTGAATACTTACATTTAGCATATATCTTTGAATATTTCTGTTTAAACAACCATCAATTAATGGATGTAATGAAATGGAAAGAATTAGAGTGCGAGTGTTACAACAATAGCCATTGTATTTGTTAGGGTTTTACCGTAGTTCAACCAATTTGTCTAGCTATTTAGCTATTAATCTTACCGACCCATCCTACTGTCAACTCTTGTATGACACAAAAGGACCAATAAAGAATTTCAATTTCAATTTCGGTACCCGAGTTGGTCACTAGAGTCCTCTTAGTAATACCGATTCCCGTCAACTGGCTGGTGAGCTCTAACAGTCCGAATCCGGTCTGCAGTTTGTCGTTGATGATGAACGATAATTTAATGTGAATAATGACCTGAATATATGAATATTCAACCCATTCGTGACTGTAAAATTAAGTCTTTCTAAGACTATAAACAAATAACTTATTAAAAGAACTATTTCCCTGGCTAATGCCACGACGGATAATTGAATAATACAATTCATATATTCAGGATTTATTTCGTCTCTATCACATTTATTTATTTATCTTAAATTTCAAGTGAATCATTTTGTTTAGGAAAATGAAATTGTATTTTTTTTTTAATAAATAACATTTGTTTAGGAAAATTAAATAGTAAAATACTTATTGAATTTTTTTTAAATAAATAACATTAATTAAAAATTCCTCTCGGCGACCTTTTCCTCGGCACTCTAATTCCGTTCCATTTCCAATCACCCGAGAATAATTAATAACGATTAAATAATGTTACACAGTGAACACAAATTTATTTCTCTTTACAGTTCGCATTTTCGCTCAAATCGTTCGATCGGAGCGTTTACAGCTAAACGGATATTCTAACCTAACAAATTGAAGTGTGTTGAAACAAAAGAAATTAATTGAAGACAATTTAAAACAAAAAAATAGATAATCACCCGAGAATAATTAATAACACAGTGAACACAAAATTTATTTCTCTTTACAGTTCGCATTTTCGCGCAATCATTCAATACAACTAAATGGATATTCTAACCTAACAATTTGAAAAAAAAAATATTGAAGACAATTTAAAACAAAAATAAATTCAGAAGACGCTTGAGAAATTGGATATTGATACAGGAAACAAATTGAAAACTTGTGTAAATTAATACAGATCGACAAAAAATAGTAAAGTTATGTTAAATAATACAGATGGACAAAGAGTACCAATCAGTGACGGTTCGCGGGTTTTTTTCTGGTACGGCCGAGGAACAAGAGGTGGTAATACAGATCTCTGCAACCGACCCTACCCATCTGTATTGCCACCTCTTGTTCCTCGGCCGTACCAGAAAAAAACCCGCGAACCATCACTGACACTAATACAGGAAAAAAATACGAAAACTTACGATTGACAAAAAATGGTAAACAATACGGATGGACAAAAAGTAAAAAATTGTGAAAACTAACATGAATATGTAGAAAGGTGTGTCCGCGCTATAAAATTAAACCGCATTTACTTAAATCGTGCATTTTGCGGTTCTTATCGTGAATCATGGTGGGGCCGAGGTAACCAGTATTGCCACCTCTGCTACCATGAGTAATAAATAAATATAGTCGCAGTTAAAGAGATAAATTTTAATAATATAAATCAAAAGAAACGCTTGCAAACACAACAAATTTCAATGTACGGTAAAAAAAAAAACTAACAATAAGGATTCTCGGGTAATGAGTACATGAATTAATTTATACAGACGGAGTTCTTCTCGTGTTCTTTGGCGATTTCTTACATACCTGCAACCTGTAATTGGGGTCCGCCGCGTGCGCAGCCAGGAAAGGATCGTAATAGACGCTGCCGTCGACGGGCAGCGTGTTCAGCACCGGGGTGTACCCCAGGGCTCCGGCCAGGGGCGTCGGGTGCCTCGCGAACGCGGCCGCCGCGGCTGCCGCCGCCGCTGGATACGCGGCCCGCGCTCTGCCCCTCTGGATGGCGGCCACTCCCCTCAGCGCCGCTTCGGGCCACTGCACGCACATAGGAACTGGACAACACAGAAAGATGTTAACACTTTTTTTTTGCGGATCCACTAAAAGGATTTAGAGCTCTGATTAATATTTCCCGCTTTACACATATTTTTCTTATACGTAACATGGAAATGCTTATTGTACAAAAAATGTCTAAGGCTACAGCAAAAAGGGATACCTCTAACACCACGATTAAGTATATTATGCAAACACTAACCAAGTGAAACTCGATGCGCCAATTGTGGATTAGTTTATTAACGTGCGTTTAGAAAGAAGGAATATATTGGTTCTTGACCACTACGATGTTTGATGGATGATGATGGTGTATGTGATAATACTCACACTTTTTAATCTTCGAATGTTTTTTTTTTACTACCCAGCCAAGGCTGATTTATACTTATTTCCTGCGTTTGGTATCCTTTTTCAATGTTAAATGAGGGAGACAAAATTTGGTAATGTTGAGATTTTCCCATCCTCGGGCGTTTACGTTCAGAAATTACAATGGTAATACCAAATCACGGAGACTTTATCAAAATTTGGTAATGTTGAGATTTTCCCATCATCGGGCATTTACGTTCAGAAATTACAATGGTAATACCAATTCACGGAGACTATCAAAATTTGGTGATGTTGAGATTTTTCCTTCTTCGGGCGTTTGATATTCTTCTTACGTTCAGAAATTACAATGGTAATGCCAAATCACGAAGACTGTTTCAAAATTTGGTGATGTTAGGATTACCCATCCTCGACAGGGCGGTGTAAAAGTCATGTATTTAAAAAAAAAGGTTTGCCATGAAATCATAATGGCCGACATTTAATTTTGTTCTAAAAAGTGACGGTAGATGTCACATTACGATTTACAATCGGCCGTGTATTCTACATGAGAAGAAGTATTTATGATTAAAACGTTTTACTCAGGTACTATTTAAGAACTGTACGTTAATTTCCCGAGAAGGCAATATCCATCAAAAGTACAATTTAAAATGTGTTACAATTCGCTCCCTTAATTATTTTATAATATCGGTCTACTTACATTATTTTTAATACTCATTGAATAGTACTTTCGCTGGGCATTGCATTCTTCGGAAATTCGGCACTAAACAAACCACTTACACTTCTTAAATAGTACCCGAGGAAAACCATTTACTTATAAATACTTTTTCTTGTGCAGAATACACGGCCGGTTGTAAATCGTAATGTGACATCTACCGTCACTTTTTAGAACAAAATGAAATATCGGCCATTATGATTTCATGGCAAACCTTTGTTTTTAATTCAAAATAATTGTAAAGTTTTTTGCAAATATCTCGGTAAATACTCGGCAGAAACCATTGGATAAAGTACCAAATCATTCAGCTTAAAAAGTTTTAAAGAAATGTAAGAAGACCGATGCTGTCAAATAATTAGGGGAGCCAATATTAACACATTTTAAATTTTACGTGTAAATCCCTACGGCCCGCTTCGCAATTCAACACTCTGTAATTTACCAATTCCTCATCGATCGAAGACTTAATCCCTATGGCCCGCTTCGCAATTCCTGTATATTTACCAATTCCTCATCGATCGAAGACTTTTGGCATTTCTAACACTAATGTTTGACGAATTTTGCCAAAAAGATTTTGACCCAAGTGCTTAGAAGATTGTTTCAACTCAAACGCTCAAACGAATCGATCGTTTTTGCGTCACGGATTCAGTAATTGGGCTGTAGATAAATTTTAGTTTATCTTCAGCGACGAAACTCACTTCTGGCTCAATGGTTTTTTGTGAATAAACGAAATTTCCATATCCGGTCTAAAAACCAGACAGAAGTTATGCATGAAGAACAAACTATGCCCAAAAAAAATCGATATTTCTTCGCTCTTCTTCTAGAATATCATTCCCCGTTTAATTTTATTCGGGCTCCCGGTATTTGAAGCAAATCGGTCAATATTTAGAGGTGCATCAAGCCAAAAACGTTTCTTTTTTAAAGTTGAAATTTAAAATTACGGTTTTAAGGCCTTAAAAAAATGGTTGTTTTTGTCAATATATCTATCTGAAA
This sequence comes from Ocypus olens, assembly GCA_910593695.2. Taxonomy (NCBI): domain Eukaryota; kingdom Metazoa; phylum Arthropoda; class Insecta; order Coleoptera; family Staphylinidae; genus Ocypus; species Ocypus olens. Next base: position 2,745,100 of record OU343048.1, read on the forward strand.
GTGAAACGCATTAAATACTTTGTGTTTGAATGTATTAATGTGTCCCAAGTGTCAAACATCCTGTTATTGTGGAACAGTGACATGAAACCTCTCAAAAATTGAGGAAAATTGAGGAAAAACTTAAAAAACACGTTTTTGGCTTGATGCACCTCTAAATATTGACCGATTTGCTTCAAATTTTGGGAACCCGAATGAATTTGAACGGGGAATGATATTCTAGAAGAGCGAAATAAAAAAAATATCGATTTTTTTTTCTTGGCAGAGTCTAATGAAGAAGTATTGCATCCACTACTTTATATTTTATGCTGAAGGAGACTTTTTTCAACCTCCTTTATTGTCAATGGAATTCACTATAAAAAAAAAACAGCCAGAAGTAATGCATGAAGAAGCGCTGCATCCAAACATTAACTGTCTGGTGTGTATTTTATTCCGGAGGAGACTTTTTTCAACGATTCTTTACTGTAAATGGAACTCCCTATCACTTAACGCCGACTGGATTGTTTTGGTCCTAATTGGATATCCTCAACATGCGGTTTCAACAAGATGGCGCACCGCCAATCAAAAATTTCACTTACTAAAAGAGAAGTTGAAGTGAATTGATTATTTCCCGAAGCATTGCATCCACTATTTGACAGTCTGCTCTGCCTTTTGTACTGAAGGAAACTTTTTTCAACGATGGTAACTCCTTTACTGTCAATGGAATTCGCTCTAAAAATCGGCATGAAGAAGCGCTGCATCCACAATTTGATTGTCTGGTGTGAATTTTATGCCGGAGGGAATGGAATTTTCTATAACTTAACGTCTGGTCCTAATTGGATGTCCTCAACATGAGGTTTCAAGAAGACGGCGCATCGCCAATCAAAAAATGCACTTACTAAAAGAGAAATTGAAGTGATATGATTATTTCCCGAAACTGACCCGTACATCTACTACTACAAGACAGTCTTCTTTGCATTTTATGCTGAAGGAGACTTTTTCAACGATGCTAACTCCTTTACTGTCAACGGAATTCGCTCTAAAAATCAGCATGAAGAAGCGCTGCATCCACAATTCGACTGTCTGCTGTGCATTTTATGCCGGAGGAGACTTTTCTCGACGATTCTTTACTGTGAATGGAATTCCCCATCTCTCAACGCCGACTGGATTGTTCTGGTCCTAATTGGATGTCCTCAACATGAGGTTTTAACAAGACGGCGCACCGCCAATCAAAAAATGCACTTACTAAAAGAGAAATTGAAGTGAATTGATTATTTCCCGAAACTGACACGTGAATTATCCTCCACGTGCATGCCCTGTAATACCCCTAGAATTCTCTCTGTGAGGTTATGTAGAGTCAATAGTTTACACCAGTGTTTCTCAACGTGGGTGATCGGATCGACATTTAATTTGGTCGATTATTTGACAATCTGTTTCAATTTTTTTTTTTTTGTAACCTTACGCCACTTTCTATACTTTGTATATATTTATATTTATAATTGTAGAAATAAAGATGATTTATTACTATTAAATTTCCCTTTTTAAAAGTCCGAAGATTTAAAATTGCGATTTTCTTTTTTTTTAATTGCACAACTGTCAAATACGTTCTCTGATTTCGATGATTCAAACGTCAAAATGTGGAAGATTTAGTGTAATTTTAAGACTGATAACATTTTTTTTTCATGAAATTAATACAAACTGCAAAAATCGCAGTTTTTGTTAAATTTTAAGATTTCAAAATCGTGATTTTGGTTTTTGAAACAATATAACTGCCAAACGAATTGTCCGATTTTGATGATTCTAACGTTAAAAAGTGAACAATTTAGTGTAATATTAAAATTGGTAACAATTTTTTGATGAATTTAAGAGACAAACTGCAAAAATCGCACTTTTTTAAAGTTCTACGATTTCAAAATCGTAATTTTGGTTTTTGAAACTACATAACTGCTAAACGCATTGTCCGATTTTGATGATTCTAACGTCAAAAAGTGAAAAATTTAGTGTAATATTAAAATTGGTAACAATTTTTATATGAATTTAAGAGAGAAACTCCAAAAATCACACTTTTTTAAGTTCGAAGATTTCAAAATCGTAATTTTGGTTTTTGAAACTACATAACTGCCAAACGGGTTATCCGATTTTGATGATTCTAACGTCAAAACGTAAAAAAATTAGTGTAATATTAAAATTGATAACATTTTTTTGATGAAATTAAGAGACAAACTGCAAAAATCGCATTTTTTTTAAATTCGAAGACTTCAAAATCGTGTTTTTGGTTTTTTGAAACTACATAACTGCCAAACGCATTGTCCGATTTTGATGATTCTAACGTCAAAATGTGAAAAATTTAGTGTAATTTTAGAACTGGTATTTTTTTTCTTTATGAAATTAATATAAACTGCAAAAATCGCAGTTTTTTTTTTTAATTTGAAGATTTCAAAATTGTTATTTTGGTTTTTAAAACTACATAACTGCCAAACGCATTGTCCGATTTTGATGATTCTAACGTCAAAATATGAAAAATTTAATGTAATTTTAGAACTGGTATTTTTTTTCTTTATGAAATTAATACAAACTGCAAAAATCGCAGTTTTTTTTTTAATTTGAAGATTTCAAAATTGTTATTTTGGTTTTTGAAACTACATAACTGCCAAACGCATTGTCCGATTTTGATGATTCTAACGGCAAAAAGTGAAAAATTTAGTGTAAAGTTGATAACAATTTGTTGATGAATTTAAGAGACAAACTGCAAAAATCGCACTTTTTTGAAGTTCAAAGATTTGCAAATCGTAATTTTGGTTTTTGAAACTACATAACTGCTAAACGCGTTGTCCAATTTTGATGATTTTAACGTCAAAAAGTAAAAAATTTAGTGTAATATTAAAATTGATAACAATTTTTTCATGAATTTAAGAGACAAATTGCAAAAATCGCATTTTTTTTAAAGTTCGAAAATTTCAAAAACGTAATTTTGGTTTTTGAAACTACATAACTGCCCAACGCATTGTCCGATTTTGATGATTCTAAAGTTAAAAGGTAGAAAATTTTGTGCGATTTAAAAACCGATTAATAAATATTTTCGTGAAATCAACGCAAAACGTCAAAATCGCACGTTTTCAAAGTTCAAAGATTTCGAAATTGCGATTTTGATTTTTTTAAATTGCACAACTGTCAAATATATTGTCTGAATTTTAAAACTGATAATTTTTTTTCATAAAATTAATACAAACTGCAAAAATCGTAGTTTTTTTTAAATTTGAAGATTTCAAAATCGTAATTTTTGTTTTTGAAACTACATAACTGCCGAACGCATTGTCCGATTTTGATGATTCTAACGTCAAAAAGTGGAAAATTTAGTGCAATTTAAAAACCGATTAATAAATATTTTCCTGAAATCAACGCAAAATGTCAAAATCGCATGTTTTCAAAGTCTGAAGATTTAAAATTGTGATTTTGATTTTTTTTTAAATTGCACAACTGTCAAATACCTTGTCTGAATTTTAAAACTCACAACAATTTTTTTTTCATGAAATTAATACAAACTGCAAAAATCGCGGTTTTTTCAAATTTGAAGATTTTAAAATCGTAATTTTGGTTTTTGAAATTGCGTAACTGCCAAACGCATTATCCGATTTTAATGATTCCAACGTCAAAACGTGATAAATTTTGTGCAATTTAGAAACCGATTAATACATATTTTCGTGAAATCAATGCAGAACGTCAAAATCGCACGTTTTCAAAGTTCGAAGATTTAAAATTGCGATTTTGATTTTTTTTTAAATTGCACTGTCAAATGCGTTGTCTGATTTTGATGATTCAAACGTCAAAATGTGAAAAATTTAATGTAATTTTAAAACTGATGACATTTTTTTTGACGGAATTAATATAAACTGCAAAAATCACAGTTTTTTAAAGTTCGAAGATTTTAAAATCGTGATTTTGGTTTTTGAAACTACATATTTGCCAAACGCATTGTTCGATTTTGAGGATTCCAACGTCAAAAAGTGGAAAATTTTTGTGCCATTTAAAAACGGGTTGAGAAATATTTTCGTGAAATGAACGCAAAATTTCAAGGTTTCAGAGTTCGAAGATCTAAAATTGCGATTTTGATTTTTTTTTTTTAATTACAGTGCCATCAAACGCCCTGTCCGATTTTGATGATTCAAAAATCAACATGTGGAGAATTTAGTGTAATTTGTAGTATAATTCTTCACCTAACTACATTATTTTAGGGATTGTCATTTTTTTAAGCTTTAGAAAAATGCACAACCTCAAAATTTCAACAAGTTCTGCTCTCGTGAAAATATTTCAAAATTCAGTGAAAGCAAATCTTCTGATTTTTATGGAATATTGAAGTGGAATTGATGTTTAGTAAATTTGGAAACTATCAAGTTTTTCTCAATTGTTTTTGTATTTTTTTTTGAGCTCCGGGGAAATGCACAACCTCGGAATTTCAACAAGTTCTGTTCTCGTGAAAATATTTCTAAATTTAGTGAAGGTAAATCTTCCGATTTTAATGTATTATTGAAGTGGAATTCATTTTGAGTAAATCTAGAAAGTATCAAGTTTGAATCAATTGTTTCCCTATTTTTTTTTTTAGATCTGGGGTTATACACAACCTCAGAATTTCAACAAGTTCTGTTCTCGTGAAAATATTTGAAACTTAAGTGACGGTAAATCTTCTAATTTTAATGGAATATTGAAGCGTAATTTTAAGATGGCCAAATATTCAAGTGGGTGAACTAAGAAGCGGATCTGACAAAGTGGGCGTTGAGAAACACTGGTTTACACCAACAACATTACACGACTTGCGCCGACTAACATCGAGCTCAAATTCGACCCGATTTATGTCAACAAGTTATGGAAAATCGGGTTCATTCCCGGCGGAGGAAATTAGAATTATGGTGTACTTCAAACCAAACTAGAATTTTTTCGCAGTATCTGTGTCACTCATACTAGAAATATTGCAAAATGTCAACAATAGATGGCACAGGGAAGTAATTTTTCGCAGTATCTGTGTCGGCAATAATGCAATATGTCAACAATAGATGGCACAAGGAAGTAGGAAGAGCCTACGCGTGCAACAAATTCAGCTTTAAAGACCTCATCAGCAAATTCACAGCGATCATCACTATTATCACACCCTCATGGTAATGAACATGCAAAGGTGAAGGATGTTGTGATTGGTTTTCGGGAGCAATTGTTTGTATGTAACAATCTTAATATTGTAATTTTGGTGCGTGACAACAATATATTCTTTCGGCAAAATTGACGCACCGTTAATAAATGCACTAAAAAATTTTGGAAGGTGCAGCATATATAAAAACATACTTCATTCAACAAAACGGGGCGCACCTTCATCATACAAAATGCACTAACTTCGAGAAATTACCTAAATCATACGACGGTTGATAATTGAATTGGCACATTCGGACTGGTTCGTTCGCCTGCAAGGTCCCCGGAATTGGCACCCCGTGACCTGTGGGGTTTTTTAAAACATAAGATTTACAAGGAATGACATAATAACTTACAGGTGCTTCAAAATTCCGTAAGGGGTGAAGGTATATCTAAATCGTTAAACTATAAATATTGCACTCGATGCCTCGAAATATGTCATTTAATTATAATTACTTTAAAAAATGTTCTTGCACGAAATATGTCATTTAGTACATAATTAATAATCGTTAGGTTGAAAGATTTCGGTCGATGGCCATTTGTAACTCATCTATGGAGGTGCAATTATTATTATTATTATAAAAATGTTCTTGTACTCGATGCCACGTAATATGCCATTTAGTACATTATTAATAATTATTATATAAAAAATGTTCTTGTACTCGATGTATTTAAAAAAAACAGTTGTTTAGTCCAATATTGCTTGAAAAAAATTAAAATTCTCCAGCCGTTCGTAATAAAGCCAGCCATACACGATCTGTAAATTCAAACACATCAACCAAAAAACTATTCCACAATCAGCACCAACATCTAAATATAGCTTGGCGTCAAACTCTCGTTTCCTTGCGTGTTAGAAAAACCCTTTTTTACTGCAATCTTAGACCGCACGAGGCAGAGTTTTTCAATTTTGCTGTTATACAGAGTGTCTGTTGTACATAACACAATTATCAATTTCCTGATAATAAAAGAAAACAAAAAAAAAACTACACAATCCCGTGTACAGATGCAGATACATTAAAATAAGCTGATGTCATTCAGTAAAAAACATTAAACCTTCAGCATCGTTCTATACAGTGAACTAGTGAGAACTTGGGTGTCAAAAGCGAAAATTATAAATATATACTACATGCTCCCCCTAAATGTCAGATGCGAACAGACACCCTGTATACACGAAAAAAAAAAGAGTACAAAATCACTTATACATTACTGTGTTCGAGTGTATGAAACAATGGAATGTAAACTTAAATGTACCCAATAAAAAAAAAAATAGTAGTAGCCCATTTATATATATAAAATTATGTAAATGAAAAAAGTTTATCTACAACAAGTGTAAAGACATAAACACTTGGAAAATGCAGTAAAGTCTGTTTTCAAATCATAAGCTTTTCAAAATAAGTAAGTATTCATCAAAAAAAAAAACATAAAAATAAACAAATGATATAACTAGTGTGATGCAAGGTTTCTCTGTGCATGTTCAAATTTTAAAAATTACCACATCCGGTCGGTTACCTTTTTTTGCTAACGAGATAAAACGGCGTCCACGGAAATAAGGGTTTTAGTAGTATTTTTTGTTTGTTTATTTGTTGTTTTTGGGAGGTTCGGGTTTTAAATTGTGCGGTGGAGGTACAACATTCCTGAAGCCGTTGCATTAATAAAACAGATTTCTACCCGACGTACACATTGCGTTTTCAACGCAAGCGGTTTGGCTTGCGTTAAAAACGCAACGTGTAGTCGGATACCAACGACGATGTTGGAGAAACGGAAATTACTATTAGAACATAAATATTCCAAACACCGTTAAAGTTAGAAAACGCCAGAGTGGCGACATCTATTGCCCGAACGTTGTACTAAACTCAATGGCGGAATCTACTGCCTGAATGTTGTACTAAAATTGGAAATTACCATTGGAATATAAATATTGCAAACACCGTTAAAATTAGATAACGCCAAAGTGGCGACATCTATCGCCCAAGTGGCGACATCTATCGCCCAAGTGTTGTACTAAACCCAATGGCGGAATTTATTGCCCGAATGTTGTACTAAAATTGGAAATTACTATTGAAATATAAATATTGCAAACATCGTACAAGTTAGAAAACGTCAAAGTGGCGACATCTATTGCCCGAACGCTGTACTAAACCCAATGGCATCTATTGCCCAAACGTTGTACTAAACCCAATGGCGGAATATATTGCCTGAATGTTGTATTAAAATCGGAAATTACTATTGGAATATAAATATTGCAAACACCGTTCAAGTTAGAAAACGCCAAAGTGGCGACATCTATTGCCCGAACGCTGTACTAAACCCAAGGGCATCTATTGCCCAAACGTTGTACTAAACCCAATGGCGGAATCTATTGCCTGAATGTTGTACTAAAATCGGAAATTACTATTGGAATATAAATATTTCAAACACCGTTAAAGATAGAAAACGCCAAAGTGGCGACATCTATTGCCCAAGTGTTATACTAAAGGCAATGGCGAAATCTATTGCCTGAATGTTGTATTAAATTTGGAAATTACCATTGGAATATAAATATTTCAAACACCGTTAAAGATAGAAAACGCCAAAGTGGCGACATCTATTGTCTGAACCTTGTACTAAAACCAAACTGAGTGCCACTCGCATTGGATTTAGTACAACATTCGGGCAATAGATTCCGCCACTTTGGCGTTTTCTATCTTTAACGGCGTTTGAAAGATTTATACACTGGTGGAAAAAAAAAATGAAACACTTGACCATTTTCAAACCGCCATAACTCGGCGTATTTTCAATCGATTTTGATGAATCTTTGAGGGCGAAAAACTGTGAAGTCTCTTCTTTAAAGTCAGGCAGGCGAACTTACGCGTAACCCCTTGCGCCCCCCTCTAGTACCCCTGTGAAAAAAAAAGTTTTTTTCAGGAAACCATGTCCAACTTTGATGATGTGTACGGAGTAAAAATTTGTCGACTCGATCCACCATAAAGGCATTAAAATTTGATCAATTCCCTATGCAGGACTTGAAGAACGAAGTTCCTACGACGATTTGGCACCAAGTTATGGGTGTTTGAAAAAAGTACATTTTTTTGCAGGACCGCTGGAGGGAGGCGGAAGGGGTTACGCTTAAGTTCGCATGCATGGCTTTAAAGAAGACACTTCAAAGTTTTTCACCCTCAAAGATTCATCAAAATCGATTGAAAATACGCCGAGTTATGACGGTTTGAAAATGATCGAAATTTCACGAATTTCAAGTGTTTAATTTTTTTTTCACCAGTGTATAAATATTTGAAACACCGTTAAAGTTAGAAAACGCCTAAGTGGCGCAATCTAGTGCCTAAATGTTGTACTAAACCCAGTGCGAGTGCCACTCAGTTTGGCTTTAGTACAACGTTCAGACAATAGATTCCGCCACTTTGGCGTTTTCTATCTTTAACGGTGTTTAAAATATTTATATTCCAATAGTAATTTCCAATTTTAGTACAACATTGGAGCAATAGATTCCGCCATTGGGTTTAATACAACACTTGGGCAATAGATGTCGCCACTTTGACGTTTTCTATCTTTAACGGTGTTTAAAATATTTATATTCCAATAGTAATTTCCAGTTTTAGTACAAAATTCGGGCAATAGATTCCGCCTTTGGGTTTAGTACAACACTTGGGCAATAGATGTCGCCACTTTGGCGTTTTCTAACTTTACCGGTGTTTGAAAGATTTATATTCCAATAGTAATTTAAAAATTTAAAACAACAACATCAACAATTTCCAATTTTAGTACAACATTCGGGCAATAGATTCCACTATTGGCTTTAGTACAACACTTGGGCAATAGATGTCGCCACTTTGTTGTTTTCTAACTTTACCGGTGTATGAAAGATTTATATTTGCAATTTTTTGTACAACAAATTCAGGCAATAGATTCCGCCACACTTTGTTGTCTGTTTCTAAAATTCCACCAATTTAAAACCCGAAAACACCCGTCATTTTTAGTGATTTGCAAAAACCATATACTGGTTCTCGAGGTGTGTATTTTTTTTTTGTGGTGGTGGTGTCGTAGCGCCAGTCGGTCGTTAGTTGTGGTAATTTTCTAAACGTGTGTGGATACCTACCTGCGGGCAAGGTTGGTGGTTTCTTGGTTTGAACTCGGGCTGTGGCATTATTCACCTAATAAAATGTTTTTTGAGGTTAGTTCAATTCCATTTCAGATCCAGCAAAGCCTCTCGTTTTTTTTAATCTTTTTTTTATCAAAACAAAAATATTAATTTACATTATGGAAACGAGTGACTTTGCTGAATTATTTACAAGAAGGAATTTTTTATTTTTATTTTTCATTTAAAAACATCATTATCATTCCTTCTTGTAGTTCTTTTTGGATTATAAAGAAAACCTACCTAAATTACATTACTAGTTTCGTTTCTGTGTTAGAGAAATCGGAATTTGGAAGAAGAGCAAAACAAAAAAACTGCAGATTTACAATTTGATTACGTGATCGTATTAATTAAACTGGATGAAGTTAATGCAGTCGGTTTTATTGATTGATTAATTGGTTGATTAATAATAAAGGGAATTTTGGAAAATTCTGTTTTAAATTTTAACCGAAGCGTTATGTATTACAAGTGAAATGCATCGCCGTTTGTTTTATTACAAAGCGTGAACTCATAATTTGCTGAATGGTGTCGATCGACCATCAAATATTAAATAATTAGTTATCAAAATTTAAAATATACAGGGTGTTCCATAAATATACCGATAAAGTTTTAGGTTGTGGTAGGGGACGTCAAAACAAACATATGTTGTTTTATGAACGTATGTTCGAAAACGCTTCGTTTTCGAGATACAGGGTGTAAAATTTTGTTTTATTACAAAACGTAAACTCGTAATTTGCTAAAAGATGTCGATCGACCGTCAAATATTAAATAATAAGTTATCAAAAATTAAAATATACAGGGTGTTCCATAAATATACCGAAAAAAAATTTTAGGGGTGGTAGGGAATGTCAAAACAAATAATGTTGTTTTATAAACATATGTTCGAAAACGCTTCGTTTTCGAGATACAGGGTGTAAAATTTTGTTTTATTACAAAACGTGAACTCGTAATTTGCTGAACGATGTCGATCGACCATCAAATATTAAATAATTAGTTATCAAAACTTAAAATATACAGGGTGTTCCATAAATATACCGACAAAGTTTTAGGAGTGGTAGGGGACGTCGAAACAAACATGTGTTGTTTTTCAAGATACAGGGTGTTATTTGTAAAAAAAAACATTTTTTTTAAATTAATCTTTATTAAATATATTGCATTTTAATGATTTCAATGTGACCTCGTAAATAAAATATGTTTGTTTTGACCAGCCCTAAAAGTTTTTCGGTATATTTATGGAACACCCTGTGTAACGAATTACAAAAATAACTGAATCCTGTAAGGATTGTTCATTATAAACATTAACTGACTATTGTTAAATCGTTTTTTTTTTCGTGAATTCTTTTAAATGTAAACTAAAACACTATTAAAATATTAGTCTTAAGTCCCCTACCACCTCTAAAAAATTTTCCGGTATATTTATGGAACACCCTGTATAACGAATTACAAAAATAACTGAATCCTGTAAGAATTGTTTATTCTCTAAAGATTAACTGATTGTTGGTAAATCGTTTCTTTTTTCGTGAATTCTTTTAAATGCAAACTAAAATATTAGTCCTTAGTGTTATTAAAGTAGTAGAATTGTTTTTAACGCCATCTAGTGTTTGGCACTGAGGACAACTAGATGGCGTGAGTAATGGCGCTGAGTTGGTGAAGACTTTTACTGGATTGTCTTCCCATAAACGAATGCACTGTACTGATGGCGGCCTATAGTTGTCAATGATGGGAAACAATGGAAGCGTCATCCTTATAATCAAAACTGGCGGATATTAAAGTAAGCTTTTGTAAACATTTCTTTACATGAACTCTATGGCACTTCTGCAGTGCCGAAAGAAAAGCATTCGTAGTGAACAGTGGATTTCTTGACTACAGTTTATCTACCGAGCCGTGGCAGGTGGGGGTACATTTCTTAACACGAATAGACTTCTTCTTATGTGTACGAACTTGAATAAACTCAATGACACGTCTGCACCGACGGTCGAAAGAAAAGCATTCGTAACGAACAGTCGATTTCCTGACTACAGTTTGTCTACCGAGCCGTGACAGGTGGGGGTACCTTTCTTTAAATGAACATATTTATTCCCACGTGCATGAACGTGGATAAACTTTATGACACTTCTTCACCGATGGCCGAAAGAAAAGCATTTGTAGTGGAGAGTGGATTTCTTGACTACAGTTTGTCTACTGAGCCGTGGCAGGTGGGGGTACATTTCTCAACACGAATAGACTTATTCCTATGTGTATGAACTTGAATAAACTCCATGACACTTCTGCATCGACGGTTGAAAGAAAAGCATTCGTAGTGAACAGTCGATTTTTCGACTACAGCTTGTGTAACGAGCCGTGGCAGGTCGGGGTAAAGTTGGTGCAGAGCGAGAAAGCATTCGAAGACAACGAGATAACAAATCCCCGCGAGGCCGCACTTCCCAATTGAAAAGGAATCATCACCTCGTGATGGTTCTGCGTCAATATTCAAAAAAATATATTCAAAAAATGTATCCAGAATGAATCTATTTTTGACGTACAGGTAGAACAATTGACATATCAGAGCCAACAAATTGTAATTTATGAAAACATTCAAAACACAAATTACAGAAAAGAAAATTACATTCAGCGATTCGAAAAATTGCAAAAAAAAAAAATCTCCACTGGAATTAGCTTAAAAAGATCAACATACTTATTTTTAAGATTTTAAAAAATTGACATATCAAAACTGGAACTCAAAACTCAAACGAAGAAAATGGAAATACTGCAAAAAAAAAATATCTCTGCCGAAATTAACTTCAAAATCAATCCAGAATGAATCTATTTTCGACGTACTGCTCAAACAATTGATATCCTACATCCGGACACAAAATTGCGACACTTAAAACTTGAAGCGATAAAATGAAGATGAAGAAAATTAAAAAAAATATATTTCTGCTGGAATTAGCTTCAAGATTTATCAAGAATTTATCGATTTTTGACATACAGGTGAAACAATTGACATATCAGAGCTGGAAACAAAATGATAACATTCAAGACATAAATTAAAGAAATGAAAATTACATTCAGCGATTAGAAAACATGTAAAACGATTACGTCACTGCGCATTCTGCCACGGCTCGCTAGACAAGCCGTACGTAGTTCTATTTTCTCTTTGCTTCGGGTTTTGCGGTTGGCATTAGGAAACAGCAGACGGTTATCTTCAATAATCATCATCAACCATTATCATGGCCACCCATACTTTTTAATTTTTCGAGTCTTTTTTAAGTAAATTGTTTTATCTCAATATATCAACTGAAACGGTGTCAACAAAATTCCAAACACATGTTAATTACCATATAATTATACCAGGAAAAAAAGAGCTGATGCATTTCAGTGTGTTTAAAAGATTCGGTTAAAATTTAATAATTAAAAAAAAAAATTCTTAAAAACTAGTATTTTTGGGCAATATATATTAAGAGCTAAGGATAGCAAAGTGCGAGGTGTCTGTAAACCATGTAAGATAAATAAATATATCGAAGTTAAAGGTATCATAAAACAATAGACCAAAAAAAATTAGTTAATTATTTAATTAGGTGCGTGAAAGCAAATTAATACCTAGTAAAAAAAAAACTGATAAAAACTCGGATTAAAGAAGCCAAAGACCTCCGCCAAACTTTTGGGTTTTAATAAAGCGGATAAAGTAAATAATAAATGTATAAAAGAGAGAGGTAAATGGTTATATAAATAAATAAATAAATACGTCTGTTGTTTTATGGCAAAGGGAGGGGGAGGAGGGGGGATTTTTAGAGTCTGGGATCGAGACGTTGAATAATAGAGAGAGAGAGAGAGATTAAAACAGAATGGGAAACGTTATTTCGTAGTTTTTTTTTTCGTAGTTAATTTTAGTGAACGTAATGGTATAAGGGCCGGTATTATAAAGGTCAGTTAAATTTGACTGAAGATTAAAATTTAAATGAAGTTTGGTTATATGCAGAATACATGTAGGACAAATGTCAATTAAAATTTAATCGTCAATTAAATTTAAATGACCTTTATAATACCGGCCCTAAAAGTTTTTTTGTTTGTATAACTTTAGTTTTGATGAGTTGTCGAAACTACAGTCAAATAAATAAAAATCAAAACTGTTGTACAAACAAAGTAAAAAAATATTTTATTTTATATAAAAAAAAAGGATGTATAACAAAGTAGAAGCTTCCCACATAACAAAGTATAAAATTTTATTCAAATACCTCTAGTGGAATTAAAAGACTGGCACGGGTCTTCTCTTCTTATTGTATACAGGGTGTTGTGGAACAAAACGGAACATAGGATTTTCAATGATATTTTTTTATACTGGAATATTATCTTCCCTGATCATTTTAGAGAAAACATGAACTTAAATGTTTTGTAGAGTAAAAATTCCTGCATGCAGTGATGCTATTATTTATTTTTTTAGCATTCATAAAAATCCTAAAAATGATAAAATAAAAATGATAATTTTCACGAAAATAATGGTTGCCATGAAATTAAACAAAAACGGTGCGCTGTTGATTCGTTGGCTTCTGTCAAATGTATTGAACACTTCATAACTGTTGACAAGTTTTTTCATTAAAAATGTATTCTATTCAAGAAAAAGTGCAAATTATAAAGTGGTGCTATGCTGGTGGCAGTTTTCGTGAAGTGCAGGTAATCACGTTCTAATATTTCTTGGTGGCACTGGTATTTGTCAGGGGCGGCTCGTTATATAGAGCCGAGGAGCCATGGCACTACCTGTAGTTTCAAGCTCAGCAAGAATTTTTAATATGATTAATTAATTTCTCACTTAACCCGTGGTGAAACATAATTATATAATTTGATTAATTAAAACTCTTGGTTTTTTGTCACTAATTTATCAGTGAAACAAAACCAAGTGTTTTAATTAATCAAAAGAATTTTGAATTATTTCTTAAAACACTTTTCCGCCAGTTACTTTGGTCTAGGAAAATAAATCGTTTTTTCTTCAAAAAAGAGGGGGGGGGATATTGTATAAGTGGCTCTACCATCAACATGACCTACGAGCCGCCACTGATGTTAGGTACGGCCTTTAGCAATGCGATTATGATAAAATATTTGTAGAACATCCGCTCCGTGTCCGATTTTTTTTTGTATTAAAGCCCTGATATTGATAAGTAATTTTGAGTGACAGTCCGTTGTGATTCCCTTTAGATTTTAACCGAAATTTCACTTTTTCTCAATATTTGTTGCAAAAAAACTGATATTTTCAAGTTTTTAGTTGAATAACTCTAAAAGCAACTTCGGACTTTTTTGATCTTTTGTTTGAATATTAAAGTCTTGATAATGATAAATCATTTTGAGTGACAGTTCGTTGCAATTTGCTTCGATTTTAACCAGAATTTTAGCTGTTCCAAAAAATTTACATTTTCGAGTTTTCAGTTAAATAACTCAAGAACCATCTGCAGAATGCTTGAATACTTTGCATAACTATTGAAGCCTTGATATTGATAAGTGATTTTGAGTGACAGTCCATTGTGATTTGCTTTGATTTTAAACAAAATTTCATTTTTTTTCAAGATTTATTACAAAAAATTAACATTTTCTGGTTTCTAGTTGAATAACTCAAAATCAATCTGCAGAATATTTTGATCTTCCACATAAATATTAAAGCCCTAATATTGATAAGTGATTTTGAGTAACGGTTCATTGTGATTTGCTTTGATATTAACCGAAATTTCACTTTTTCCCAATATTTGTTGCGTTTTTAGTGAAATAACTCAAAAACCATCTTCAGAATGTTTTGATATTTTGAATGAATATTGAAGTCCTGATATTGATAAGTAATGTTAAGTGATGGTCCGTTGTGATTTGTTTTTCATTTTAGCTGAAATTTCACTTTTTTATAATATCTGTTCCAAAAAATTGATGTTTTCAGTTGAATAACTCAAAAACCATCTTCAGAATGTTTTGATATTTTGCTTGAATATTGAAGTCCTGATATTGATAAGTAATGTTAAGTGATAGTCCGTTGTGATTTGTTTTTCATTTTAGCTGAAATTTCACTTTTTTGTAATATTTGTTCCAAAAAATTGATGTTTTCAGTTGAATAACTCAAAAACCATCCGCAGAATATTTTTATCTTTTTAATCTTAAATCCCTGATATTAATAAGTGATTTTGAGTGATAGTTCATTGTGATTTGTTTAGATTTTAAACGAATTTTCACTTTTTCTCAAGATTTAATATAAAAAATGAACATTTTCGAGTTTCTAAAGAAAAAAAAAATAAATCTGCAGATTGTTTTGATCTCCTGCGTGAATATTAAAGCCCTGATATTAATATAAGTGATAGTAAGAAACAGTTCATTGTGATTTGTTTGATTTTAAACGAAATTTCACTTTTTCACAAGATTTAATATGAAAAATGAACATTTTCGAGTTTCTAATTGAAAAAAAATTAATAAATCTGCAGAATGTTTTGATCTCCTGCGTGAATATTAAAGACCTGATAAGTGATTTTGAGTAACGTTTCATTATGATTTGCTTTGATATTAACCGAAATTTCACTTTTTCCCAATATTTGTTGCGTTTTTAGTGAAATAACTCAAAAACCATCTTCAGAATGTTTTGATATTTTGAGTGAATATTAAAGTCCTGATATTGATAAGTAATGTTAAGTGATGGTCCGTTGTGATTTGTTTTTCATTTTAGCTGAAATTTCACTTTTTTATAATATTTGTTCCAAAAAAATTGTGATTTGCTTTGATATTAACCGAAATTTCACTTTTTCCCAATACGTGTTGCGTTTTTAGTGAAATAACTCAAAAACCATCTTCAGAATGTTTTGATATTTTGCTTGAATATTGAAGTCCTGATATTGATAAGTAATGTTAAGTGATAGTCCGTTGTGATTTGTTTTTCATTTTAGCTGAAATTTCACTTTTTTGTAATATTTGTTCCAAAAAATTGATGTTTTCAGTTGAATAACTCAAAAACCATCCGCAGAATATTTTTATCTTTTTAATATTAAAGCCCTGATATTAATAAGTGATTTTGAGTGACGGTTCATTGTGATTTGTTTTGATTTTAAGCGAATTTTCATTTTTTCTCAAGATCTAATATAAAAAATTAACATTTTCGAGTTTCTAGTTGAAAAAAAAATCTGCAGAATGTTTTGATCTCCTGCGTGAATATTAAAGCCCTGATATTAATATAAGTGATAGTAGGAAACAGTTCATTGTGATTTGTTTGATTTTAAACGAAATTTCACTTTTTCCCAATATTTGTTCCAACAAAACTGATATTTTTGTGTTTTTAGTTGAATAATTCAAAAAGCATCTCCAGACTGTTTTGATATTTTGTTTGAATATTAAAGTCCTCATAATGATTGTGGTAACTCGGAGTGGTTTTAATTTACGTTTGAAAAGGTTCGAATAATTCGCTAGGAAGTCTGAATTATGACTGACTTTATTTTCACCTTCAGTTCCGTACCTCACATTTTACAATATTGCCAAAAGTACATAAATTAATATAATATAAAATAACCAAATATACAACAATGATAAGTTTTGAGTGATGGTTAGTTGTGATGTGCTTCGATTTTAGCCGGAATTTCAGCTTTTCCAAATATTTGATTAAAAAATTAAATTAATTCTCGAGTTTTCAGTGGAATAACTTAAAAAAAAACATTTCAAGAATATATTGATTTTTTGCTTAAATATTAAAGTACTGATAATTATAGAATATTTTGAATGGCAGTCCGTTGTGATTTACTTCGATTTCAGCCGAATTTCAAATAGTCTCGTATTTTGTATTTTATTGGTGAAATGGGGATGTTTCGATTGAGGTATCATAAATGTTTTTAACCCTTTAACTACGGGCAAAATTATACACGATTGCAACGCAAACTTTTTTTCAAAAATGAACTGAAATATTTTCTTAACCGCCATTTCGTCCTCATGTGGTTTAAATTTGGCAAATTTGTAAAATTTGTAATATTTTCTTTTTGAATTAAAACACTAAATCTTCTGTTGACGACTGCTGAATACAAAAGCAGAATTACCAAGTCGCTTATTGACGATTCCCGTAGTGAAAGGGTTAAGGAGCCAAGGCACTACCTGTAGTAGTTTCAAGCTCAGCAAGAATTTTTAATTAATTCTTAAAACACTTTTTCGCCAGTTACTTTGGTCTAGCAAAATAAATCGTTCTTTCTTTCTTGGAAAAAATGAGGGGTGTGGGGGGGGGTATATTGTATAAGTGGCTCTACCACCAACATGTTCCACGAGCCGCCACTGGTATTTGTACGAGTGAAAATGATGTTTCTTTAAATACCTCTGGACAGTCGTATAGCGAATTCCACGCTTGCCAGCAATTTGTCTTAAGCTTATGTTTGGTACTTCTATTATGGAAGTTAAGACCGTAAACTCGTCATCCTCATTTATTGGTAAATTATTTTGCTCCGAATTTGATGTCCTCTTAAAATTGCGCAATACTGAGCCAGTCGTTTCAAATTTATGAGTCAACCTTTGGATCGTTGCAATGGAGGGAATTGGTCGATCGGGATAGTTGACGGCAAACATATCCCGCACTTCACGAAAACTGCTACCAGCTACCACTTCACAATTTGCACTTTTTCTTGAATAGAATACATTTTTAATGAAAAAACTTGTAAGCATTTGACAGAAGCCGACAAATCAACAGCGGCACCGTTTTTGTTTAATTTCATGGCAACCATTATTTTCGTGAACATTGTCATTTTTATTTTATCAAATAGTTTCTATCAATGTTAAAAATCTCATTA
The DNA here is from genome assembly GCA_910593695.2 of Ocypus olens. Classification (NCBI taxonomy): domain Eukaryota; kingdom Metazoa; phylum Arthropoda; class Insecta; order Coleoptera; family Staphylinidae; genus Ocypus; species Ocypus olens. Next base: position 2,763,136 of record OU343048.1, read on the forward strand.
TTAAACTATTTTTGATATAACAAATGGTCGATTATTAAACCAAAGTAGAAAAAATAAATAATAGCATGACTGCATGCAGAAATTTTTACTCTATAAAACATTTATGTACACGTTTCCTCTAAAATGATCAGGGGACGATAATATTCCAGTAGAAAGGAATTAACATTGAAAATCCTATGCTCCGTTTTGTTCCACTACACCCTGTATGTATTCAAATTGGCTGTCTTTTTATATTTTTCCAAAATCTTCATACTGGTACGCAAGTAATTACTAATGTATAAATATTTTTTTGGAGATAATACAATAAAGCGAAGTAACGTTTTCCATAATGAGTGGTGCTAAATTTACAAGGTGTGTCTGGAAAATAAATCTACTGTCTAAAAAAAATAAGGAGTGGTGTGGGTGGTGGTTATTAGGGGGACAATAACCCGGCTCAAAATGCAATGGTTTACGGACACCGCTGGCCTTACCCACTTACCTCCACGTCGAGGCTGTGACGGGTGAGAGGAGTTGGGGGGACACTACACTGTCATCACCAATACACTGCCAATAAATGGCCTGGGACAGAGAACGGTAAACAGTGTGTGTGCTGGGTGGCAAAATAACGTCAAAACAACACGTGTGAAGCAGCGGGGGTGTTAGTCACTGAAGCCAGCGCAAGCCACACGGGGGTTTTGACCTTGTTTTACCAAGGATGAACGTACAGTATTTTGTTTTTTTTTTTCTTTTTTTGGGGGGTAGGGACAGGCCAGTGCTACTTGTATATATTTATATATAATAATAACAATATAATAATAATAACGAGAGAATCATGCACACCTCTATCTTTCTTCCCTCAACCACGGTGCCGTGAAGTCGGTCTCGTGCGCGCTCCGCATCAGCACTATTTGCGAATGTTACAAAACCGAACCCCTGCATGCAGACAGACAAAGACATGCATTAAAACAGCGTGCAATGACATGATGACATAGTTACGTTAGACGTCATGCGTCTAGAAGCTCCGTTACGTTAGAACTACTACACTGTTAAAGCTTCATCATTCCATATATATCTTTGCTGACCTATCGATCAGAGCTCTGAACAACTTGTTTCGAATATGTACACTACCAAGTCTCTGGGGTTCCTCGGGGGTGGCTGCATTACGTCTCCGCGTAACGCAACCACGCCCTCACCACATGCAATCGTTTATTTTTTTTTCAACAATCGTGAGCGTTGGGTGGTTCGAATGGGGAGGCGACTCGGGTTTCGTGACGTGTTTGGTTTTTCAGTTTCGTGACGCGTTATTTTTAAAAATCATAGAACTGATTAAATGATAGCGAGACACTAATCCTTTTTATGAATAATTAATTTCCACAACCAGTGGTTAATCAATCAGACTTATAAATTTTGTCTAGGTATTGAATACTACGGCATAGAATAACTTAAGTTTTTACACTTTTCTGCAATGAGTAGAATAACTGAAGTTATTTTCTTCTTCTTGTTGAAAATGGTAATTGTATTACCGAAACTTAAGTCACAAAAATAAATATATAAGTTATACAAAACAAAGTTAAAAGTGTTTTATTATAATATTTAAAATGTATAACGAAGTAGAAGCCTCCAGTATAAACAATATTATTTTCTTTTTACTAATATTCAGCCCGGAGATGAATGAAAGTTTTATTGTTTCAATTATTTAATTGTTTTGTTTTGCTTGAAAATGACGTATCAACACATCGAAACTAGCGATGAGCGTTATTTTCTAATAACCGTTATTGTAAAATTTATTTATTTTTCCTCATTTGGTACGAAAGTGACATTGACTTGTGTCAAGGACTTCTGTTTCTGAATAACAGCTACCTCAGATTTGAACTTCCCGCCACTAGATGGCGGCCATTTTGCGCGTGCAGCGTTGCCATTTTTGTTGTTTTCCGGAAACACTTCCTGGCTTCGGACCGGCTATCTCTCTCTCTCTTCTCAAATGAAAATCGAATGAATATTTCGGAGGCATCCGGACGTTTTCGAAGAGTCTATTGAGACGCCGAAAGAATTTCAAAAAAATACCATTTTGCGCGTACAGCGTTGCCATTTTTGCTTCCGGTTTTCCGGGAGCGCTTTCTGACTCCGGACCGGCTAACTCTCTCTCTCTACTCAAATGAAAATCGAATGAATATTTCGGAGGCATTCGGACGATTTCGAGGAGTCCATTGAGATGCCGAAAGAATTTCAAAAAAATACCATTTTGCGCGTACAGCGTTGCCATTTTTGCTTCCGGTTTTCCGGGAGCGCTTCCTGGCTCCGGACCGGCTAACTCTCTCTCTCTTCTCAAATAAAAATCGAATGAATATTTCGGAGGCATCCGGACGATTTCGACGAGTCTATTGAGACGCCGAAAGAATTTCAAAAAAATACCATTTTGCGCGTACAGCGTTGCCATTTTTGCTTCCGGTTTTCCGGGAGCGCTTTCTGGCTCCGGACCGGCTAACTCTCTCTCTCTCTACTCAAATGAAAATCGAATGAATATTTCGGAGGCATCCGGACGATTTCGAGGAGTTCATTGAGATGCCGAAAGAATTTCAAAAAAATACTCATCGCTTGAAGAGTTAATGGAGAAATTCTGAAAAACAAATGCAACTCGAGAAGTTTTTCTCGCTCTCGCTCTCGCCGTTCGGGAAATTGCGTCAAATGATGGTGTAAACGAATTCTTGAAATTGACTTATTCGCTACGGAGATACAGCGGAAAAACAAAAAAAAAACAATTGCGAATCGAATCCGGTTGTTCGAGGTAATTAAAAGAGCTTGAAGAGTAGAGTAAGGTGGGGAGAGAATTCTGGAAATATGTTTGTTCGTTCACGAAAAAATTGGGACAGTTGGAAAAAATCTTTAAAAACAAATGAAAATTGAATGAATATTTCGGAGGCATCCGAACAATTTCGAGGTGTCTATTGAGATGCCGAAAGAAATTAAAAAAAATTACGTATCGCTTGAAGAGTTATTCGAGAAAATAATTGCAAGACAGGTGGAAAAATCTTTAAAAACAAATGAATATTTCTCGGACGCATCTGGACGATTTCGAGGAGTTTATTGAGATGCCGAAAGAATTTAAAAAAATTACCTATCCGTTGAGGCGTTATTCGGGAAAATCCGAAAAACAAATGCAACCAGAAAAGTTTTTTTTTGCTCTCGCCGTACAGAAAATGACAGTGAATAATCAGGTGAAGGAATTATTGAAATCGACTCATTCGTTACGGAGATACACAGGAAAAACTGAAAAACAATTGCGAGTCGAGTTCGATTTTTCACGGTAATTAAAAGAACTTAAAGAGGAGAGTAAGATGGGGAGATAATTCTGGAAATATGTTTGTTCATTCACGAAAAAATTGACAGACAGTTGGAAAAAATCTTTAAAAACAAATGAAAATTGAATGAATATTTCGGAGGCATCCCGATGATTTGAGATGCCGAAAGAATTTCAAAAAAATACTCATCGGTTAAAGAGTTATTCGAGGAAATTGGAAAAACAAATGCAACCCGAAAAGTTTTTTTTTGCTCTCGGCGTTCAGAAAATGGTGGCGAATAATCGGGTGAACGAATTGTTGAAATCGAATCATTCGCTACGGAGATATGCCGGAAAAAGTAAAAAACAATTGCGACTCGAATCCGTTTTTTCGCGGTAATTAAAAGAGCTTGAAGAGTAGAGTAAGATGGGGAGAGAATTCTGGAAATTTGTTTGTTCGTTCACGAAAAAATTTGGAGACGGAAATTTTTTTAAAAACAAATGAAAATTAAATGAATATTTCGGAAGCATCCGAACAATTTCGAGGTGTCTATTGAGATGTCGAAAGAATTTCAAAAAATTACTTATCGGCTGAAGAGTTATTCGAGAAAATCCGAAAAACAAATGCAACCCGAAAAGTGTTTTTTTTAATGCTCTCACCGTTCAGAAAATGGCGGTGAATAATCGGGTGAACGAATTGTTGAAATCGAATCATTCGCTACAGAGATATGCAGGAAAAAGTAAAAAACAATTGCGACTCGAATCCGTTTTTTTTTTCGCGGTAATTAAAGGAGCTTTGAAGAGTAGAGTAAGATGAGGAGGGAATTCTTAAAATCTGTTTGTTCGTTCACGAAAAAATTGAAAGACAGTCGGAAAAATCTTTAAAAACAAATGAATATTTCTCGGACGCATCTGGACGATTTCCAGGAGTCTATTGAGATGCCGAAAGAATTTCAAAAAAATACTTATCGGTTGAAGAGTTATTCGAGAAAATCGGAAAAACAAATGCAACTCGAAAAGATTTTTTTTTGCTTTCGTCGTTCAGAAAATGGTGGCGAATAATCGGGTGAACGAATTGTTGAAATCGAATCATTCGCTACGGAGATATGCCGGAAAAAGTAAAAAAAACAATTGCGACTCGAATTCGTTTTTTCGCGGTAATTAAAAGAGCTTGAAGACTAGAGTAAGATGGGGAGATAATTCCGGAAATCTGTTTGTTCGTTTACGGAAAAATTGAAAGACAGTTGGAAAAATCTTTAAAAACAAATAATTATTTCGGAGGCATCTAGACAATTTCGAGGAGTCTATTGAGATGCCGAAATAATTTCAAAAAATTACTTATCGGCTGAAGAGTTATTCGAGAAAATCGGAAAAACAAATGCAACCTGAAAAGTTTTTTTTTTGCTCTCGCCGTTCAGAAAAGGGTGGCGAATAATCGGGTGAAGGAATTATTGAAATCGACTCATTCGTTACGGAAATACACGGGAAAAACTGAAAAACAATTGCGAGTCGAATTCGTTTTTTCGCGGTAATTAAAAGAACTTGAAGAGGAGGGTAAGATAGGGAGGTAATTCTGGAAATCTGTTTGTTCGTTCACTGAAAATATGAACGACAGTTGGGAAAAATCTTTAAAAAAGAAATGAAAATCGAATGGATATTTCGAAGGTATCTGGACGATTATCAAGAGTCCGAAAGAATTTCAAAAAAATATTTATCGGTTGAAGAGTTATACGAGAAAATTTGAAAAACAAATGCAACTCGAAAAGTTTTTTTTTTATTTGCTCTCGCCGTACAGAAAATGGCAGCGAATAATCGGGTGAAGGAATTATTGAAATCGGCTCATTCGTTACGTACATACACGGGAAAAACTGAAAAACAATTGCGAGTCGAATTCGTTTTTTCGCGGTAATTAAAAGAACTTGAAGAGTAGAGTAAGATGGGGAGAGAATTCTGGAAATCTGTTTGTTCGTTTACCAAAAAATTGGCAGACGGAAAAAATCTTTAAAAACAAATGAAAATTGAATGAATGTTTCGAAGGCATCTGGACGATTATCGAGATGCCGAAAGAATTAAAAAAAAATACTTATCGGCTGAAGAGTTATTCGAGAAAATCGGAAAAACAAATGCAACATGAAAAGTTTTTTTTTGCTCTCGCCGAACAGAAAATGACAGCCAATAATCGGGTGAAGGAATTATTGAAGTCGGCTAATTCGTTACGGAGATACACCGGAAAAACTGAAAAACAATTGCGAGCCGAATTCGCTTTTTCGCGGTAATTAAAAGAGCTTGAAGAGGAGAGTAAGATGGAGAGATAATTCTGGAAATCTGTTTGTTCGTTCACTGAAACATTGAAAGACAGCCGGGAAAAATCTTTAAAAAACAAATGAAAATCGAATGGATTTTTCGAAGGCATCTGGACGATTATCGAGATGCCGAAAGAATTTAAAAAAATTACTTATCGGCTGAAGAGTTATTCGAGAAAATCCGAAAAACAAATGCAACGCGAAAAATTTTTTTTTGCTCTCGCCGTTCAGAAAATTGCGGTGAATAGTCGGGTGAAGGAATTATTAAAATCGGTTAATTTGCTACGGAGATACACAGGAAAAAGTAAAAAAAACAATTGCGACTGGAATCCGGATTTTCGCGGCAATTAAAAGAGCTTGAGGAATAGAGTAAGATGGGGAGAGAATTCTGGAAATCTGTTGGTTCGTTTACGGATTTTCGCGGTGATTAAATGAGCTTGAAGTGTAGGGTTGAGACGGTGACCAAATTTTCTAAATCTGGTTATTGGTTTACGGAAAAAAAATGGAAAACAGTTGAAATCCGATTGCGTTTTTCTTTCATAATTTTAGAGATCTTGGAGATTTTTTAAAAATATATTCACAAGATCATTAGTTATGCTTGAAAATATGGGAAAATGCATTGTTTTCTACTAAAATATTATAGCACTTTAGTGACTCGCCTCTATTATTGGCCCCTCTCGCTTCGCTCGCTCGGACGTAAAACGCCTCGTCCAATAAAGTGATATATTATGGACTTGTTACATAAATAGCTATCAGAACGTTTGCAAGATGTGAGCCACAGTTTTTTGTTTTCAGGCCTTGCCCGAGAGAGAGAAACATAGCTGTCATGCCTGAGATTAATTCATTTTTTTAAAGTCTCATGACGTAATAATATGCGACATACCTCATTTATCTCACAGCCAACTCTGAAACAAAATTTTGTGGCTCACACGATATAACCAACTATTTTATTGGATTGATAACGTTGTTACGTGTTGAAACTCCATGATATCACTTAATAAAACACCAACGCAGTATAACCAAGCATTTTTCAATTTTGCTTAAATTGATATTTTGCACCCTTTTGCGATTTTCAAATTTTTACTCCTTACAAAGTTCTTGAAAGTATCGTTTTCGTGATTTTATTTGAATTCAATGTTAATAATAACACAAATTACTGGTAATAATTTCTAGTGATGAAATTGTGATCATTTATAATTGATTTTTACAAAATGTAATAAGTTTCTATTAATTTTAATAAACTACAGTAAATGTAAATTAATTGTAATCAATAGATCGCAATAAATTTTGATAGCCAAAATATATTTTAATAATCGAAATAATAAATTACAATTACAGGGGTTTGGTGGTGTAGCGGGTAAGAGCGTGAACATATTTTCGGAGGATCTCGGGTCATGAGGGTTCGATTCCCCGCCCGGGTGGAACTTTTTTTGGTCGAGAAATATTCGCTAGGTGAATTTTTTTTCATTATTCATTAAATTGAATATTTAAGTGTATTTCCTTCAACTACAATTACCATAATTGATGTGACTGAATTGCACTAGACCATGTCAATTTTTTTTTTGTACAATAACTTGTAGTAAATATTGATACTACTAAATGATCTTTATTCTTTGTTGCATTAATAAGAACAATACAAATAGCATTCTTTTTTATTTAAAAATGCCATCTTTCTGCCTAAATTATAATTAAAAAAATTAATTAAAAAAAATTTTTTTTTTTAATTTTAAAATTTATTTTCAATTTTTTTTAAATTTTTCTTAAATTTTTTTTATTTTTTATCGTTAAATATGAATACATTTTAATCAGTTTTAGTACTTTTTTGAAATATTTTTTTCCATTTTTTTTTTTTTTAGAAACTGAAAATAAACAAGGAACGAAACAAGTGCGCCCGTCGAAACCTCCCAACGCTCACAGGAAAGTTCAATAAAGTGTGTAGCTTAAAAATACCAATAAAATAGCTCGACAGGTCTTTCGGTAAATCGCGCACATGTGTGTACGTGGTGTGGCTACAACAACCATCCGGGATGTCTTCTGTGTGTACTCTCGGCCCGCCTCGGCCCCAAGCATTATTAGACATACATCTACTAGAGACTAGCAAGAGTTACATATGCCAAACACTCAGTCAGAACATACATAGTATTACGGAGATATTAGAACATTATGTTTAGTGCACTTAATTCATATATAATACGTTTAGGAGAGAGAGAGAGATAATAATAATATATATATTATATCAAACTGGCTATTCATTTATATGTAAATAAATAAATATATAGAGAGAGACAGAGAATATGGTATAAGATGCGTAGCAAGATACGATATTATATATGTATATATTTATGTATGAAACGGATAAAAGTACTACAGTCGTGACACACCGTGAATAAACTAAAACTATATAGCCTTTCAAAAAATGGGAAAATGTAGCAGCCAGATCAAGAAACCATAACACAAATCATAAAAAAAAAACACCCTGTAATTCTCGTGTTTGTGTGTGTGTGTGTGTGTGTGGATTTGTGATTGTATACAATCTACAATAAAGTCTCAATAAACAATTTCTACAAAACTGAATATGAATTATATGCATTTCAAGAGGGAAATTAAAACTCACTGCTAAGTGCTGTAATAGTTTTTTGAAATTTATTTTTAAAAGTTCTTTTTTTTCTAAAATCTTCTTCGCTGGAATTCGAGAGAATCCAGTTGAGCGGCGCTAACTGTTGCACCTTTTCTCTGGCGCATAAAAAAAATATAAAAACAATTTCCACGGGCGTGAAACTTTACAAATTTACTCAAAATCAATCGTTCTTTATATTCCATGAAAAATCCATGAACACCCATTCGTTGGATTTGGAGAAAATCCAGTGGAGCGGCGTTAATTTTATTTTTGAAATTGCGCTTTTCTCCAGCGAATAAAAAAAATATTAAAACAATTGCCACGGGCGTGAAACTTTCCAAATTTACTCAAAATCAATCGTTCTTCGTATTCCATGAAAAATCCATAAACACCCCTTCGCTGGATTTGGAGAAAATCCAGTGGAGCGGCGTTAATTTTATTTTTGAAATTGCGCTTTTCTCGAGCGAATAAAAAAAAATATAAAAACAATTGCCACGGGCGTGAAAATTTCCAAATTTACTCAAAATCAATCGTTTTTCGTATTCCATGAAAAATCCATAAACACCCCTTCGCTGGATTTGGAGAAAATCCAGTGGAGCGGCGTTAATTTTATTTTTGAAATTGCGCTTTTCTCGAGCGAATAAAAAAAATATAAAAACAATTGCTACGGGCGTGAAACTTTCCAAATTTACTTAAAATCAATCGTTCTTCGTATTCCATGAAAAATCCATAAATACCCCTTCGCTGGATTTGGAGAAAATCCAGTTGAGCGGCGTTAATTTAATTTTTGAAATTGCGCTTTTCTCAAGCGAATAAAAAAAATATAAAAACAATTGCCACAGGCGTGAAACTTTCCAAATTTACTCAAAATCAATCGTTCTTCGTATTCCATGAAAAATCCATAAACACCCCTTCGCTGGATTTGGAGAAAATCCAGTGGAGCGGCGTTAATTTTATTTTTGAAATTGCGCTTTTCTCGAGCGAATAAAAAAATATCAAAACAATTGCCACAGGCGTGAAACTTTCCAAATTTACTCAAAATCAATCGTTCTTCGTATTCCATGAAAAATCCATAAACACCCCTTCGCTGGATTTGGAGAAAATCCAGTTGAGCGGCGTTAATTTAATTTTTGAAATTGCGCTTTTCTCGAGCGAATAAAAAAAATATTAAAACAATTGCCAGGGGCGTGAAACTTTCCAAATTTACTCAAAATCAATCGTTCTTCGTATTCCATGAAAAATCCATAAACACCCCTTCGCTGGATTTGGAGAAAATCCAGTGGAGCGGCGTTAATTTGATTTTTTAAAGTGCGCTTTTCTCGAGCGAATAAAAAAAATATCAAAACAATTGCCACGGGCGTGAAACATCTATAAAAAAATTAAACCTCTTGAAATGCAAAATTCACGTTACACTTTATATACATTTTTTTATGAATAAAAAATTGTGTTATTGAGACTTTTCCGTAAAGCGGTTGGACAAAAATACTGATTTACAAAAATAAAACAAAAGAAAAATAAGAAACATGTGACGTCTGTGTGTCAGTTGTAAACAGCCAGGGAACGGTGCGCTTCACCACATTTAATATCCAAGATACAACAAACAAAAAATTAAATAAAGTGAACTCTACATTAAAAAAAAACAGAAAAAAAAGTAAATAAATAAATAAAGTAAGCGGGAACACCCCCACGACTCAAACCACAAAAAAGGGTGTCTCTGCGCGCAGACACACACACACAGACAACAGCTTTAGCCAACAAAAAAAAATATATATATTAAAAGTGGCGAGCCCCCACGAACAAAAAAAAACAAAAGAATTAGGTGAGAAGAGATAAACGCGTTTGCACAAACAATTTGATGTGAGAAAAGTTTTTACTTTTTTTTTGGTTAATTTTGTTATTTTGGAGAAGTTTAGTGGTAATACTTGTTGTTGTTTTAAGTTTATTTATATTTTCGTGAAAAATTATAAATAATAAGTTTAAAAAAATGTAATGATGTGATAAGTAAATTAAAAAAAATCGGTGAAAAATCATAAATTATTGAATAATAAGTAAAAAAAAAAGTGGCAAGTAAACAAAAAAAAAACCGTAAAAAATGATAAATAAATTATTAAATAATAAGTAAAAATAAAAAATGATAACTAAACAAAAAGTAGTGAAAAATCATAAATTTTGAATATTAAGTAAAAAAAAGTGGCAACTAAACAAAAAAAAAACGGTGAAAAATGATAAATAAATTATTAAATAATAAGTAAAAATAAAAAGTGACAACTAAACAAAAAAATAGTGAAAAATGATAAATAAATAATTAAATAATAAGTAAAAAAATACGAAATTCCTTTCATTGATAATTTAGAAATAAATTTAAAAAAAACACAAGAACTACAATTTGGTTGTAGCAAGTTTCAAAATTCTACACTGTAAATGGTTTGTAATAAAACTTAAAAAACGTTTTGATTATTTTTTTTAATTTTATTACTTTTCGTTTCGATACTAACAAAAAATGATTTAGATTTAGATTTTTGTTATTTTCTTTTCTTCGCGATTGAAATTTAATTTATATAATAGTTTTTATATTTAATTCTTTATTATTTTGATTACTCGTATAATAAATAAATAAATAATTGACTGTAAAATATGAAAAAAAAAAATTTACATTTAACCAAATTGTAACCTTTTTATTTGAGTAATGTTTCTCAATAATAAATAAAAACTTATGGTTGCATAAATGAAGAATGAAAAAAAAAAATGAATTCTATTTTTATAGATTGTTTAATAAATTTTATAACAAAAAATTTATAATAAAAATAAATGAGTTTTTTGTAGTTGAAACTTAATAAAAATAATTAATTCATAATAACAATTATGAACTTTTTGCAGTTGAAACTTAAAAAAAATATATTTTATAATAAAAATAAATGAACTTTTTGTAGTTGAAACTTTATAATAACAATTATTTCATTATCATAATAAAAAATAATGATTTTTTTGTAGTTGAGATTTTATAAAAAAAAATTATAATAAAAATAAAAGAACTTTTTGCAGTTAAAACTTTATAAAAACAATTATTTGATAATAAAAAATAGTGGTTTTTTTGTAGTTGAGATTTTATTAAAAAAAAGATAATAAAAATAAATGAACTTTTTGCAATTAAAACTTTATAAAAACAATTATTTCATTATCATAATAAAAAATAATGATTTTTTTGTAGTTGAGATTTTATTTAAAAAAAATTATAATAAAAATAAAAGAACTTTTTGCAGTTAAAACTTTATAAAAACAATTATTTGATAATAAAAAATAATGATTTTTTTGTAGTTGAGATCTTATAAAAAAAAATTATAATAAAAATAAATGAACTTTTTGCAGTTAAAAAATTATAAAAACAGTTATTTCATAATAAAAATTAATGAATTTTTTGCAGTTGAGATTTTATTAAAAAAAATTATAATAAAAATAAATGAACTTTTTGCAGTTAAAAAATTATAAAAACAACTATTTCATAATAAAAATTAATGAATTCTTTGCAGTTGAAATTTTATAAAAATAATTATTTCATAATAAAAATTAATTAATTTTTTGCAGTTCAAATTTTATAAAAAAATTATTTCACAATAAAAATAAATGAACTTTTTGTAGCTCAAACTTTATAAAAATAATTATTTCATAATAAAAACGTAGAAGTTAAAAATTCTTTGTAGTTGATTGGATGAAGAAAAAAAAACAAGGAATTTACACAGTTTAAATGTTGTTGGTTTTTTTTTGTGAAGAGAGTTAAATGTCTTGTTTAATTTAATGAATCGATTATTATTTTTTAATATATAGATATAGAATGGTGATTCGGAGAACAAGGCGGGCCCACACTTATTTCTTTCATGTATATATCGATCAAGTCATTGATTGATTATCAATTTTTTTTTTTTTTTGGTTTTAAGAGAATTGGTTTTGTAAGGGTCAGGTCGTACATACCTTTGATCCACGTTCGTTAAATATAATTTCCACGTCTAGTATCGGACCAAATTGCTGAAAACAAAAGAGAAAAACATGAATTAATAATGGCCGAAAAAGTTACATTTTGTGATTTTGACTAAAAAAAATTGAAAAACATTTGCCACAATTACTTCAGTTACTTCAAATAGATGCTACTACTTGATTACATAAAAATCCCAAAATACCCCCTCCCTTAATTACAAGATAATCCCACTGGAACATCCTAGTGTTAATTTTAAAGTAATTTTTTTAAATTCGTCTTGAAAAATTGAAAAATATTCGCTACGAGAATGAAACTTTCTGAAGTTACTTCAAATAGATGCTGCTACGTGATTCCATAAAAATCGCAAAATACCCCCTCCCTTAATTACAAGATAATCCCACTGGAACATCGCAAGTGTTAATTTTAAAGTTATTTTTTTTAAATTCGTCTGAAAAAATTGAAAAATATTCGCTACAAGAATGAAACTTACTGAAGTTACTTCAAATAGATGCTACTACGTGATTCCATAAAAATCCCAAAATACCCCCTCCCTTAATTACAAGATAATCCCACTGGAACATCGCAAGTGTTAATTTTAAAGTTATTTTTTTTAAATTCGTCTGAAAAAATTGAAAAATATTCGCTACAAGAATGAAACTTACTGAAGTTACTTCAAATAGATGCTACTACGTGATTCCATAAAAACCCCAAAATACCCCCACCCTTAATTACAAGATAATCCCACTGGAACAACGCAAGTGTTAATTTTTAAGTTATTTTTTTTAAATTCGTCTGAAAAAATTGAAAAATATTCGCTACAAGAATGAAACTTACTGAAGTTACTTCAAATAGATGCTACTGCGTGATTCCATAAAAATCCCAAAATACCCCCACCCTTAATTACAAGATAATCCCACTGGAACAACGCAAGTGTTAATTTTTAAGTTATTTTTTTTAAATTCGTCTGAAAAAATTGAAAAATATTCGCTACAAGAATGAAACTTTCTGAAGTTACTTCAAATAGATGCTACTGCGTGATTCCATAAAAATCCCAAAATACCCCCACCCTTAATTACAAGATAATCCCACTGGAACATCGCATGTGTTAATTTTAAAGTTATTTTTTTTAAATTCGTCTGAAAAAATTGAAAAATATTCGCTACAAAAATGAAACTTTCTGAAGTTACTTCAAATAGATGCTACTACGCGATTCCATAAAAATCCCAAAATACCCCCTCCCCTAATTACAAGATAATCCCACTGGAACATCGCAAGTGTTAATTTTAAAGTTATTTTTTTTAAATTCGTCTGAAAAAATTGAAAAATATTCGCTACAAGAATGAAACTTTCTGAAGTTACTTCAAATAGATGCTACTACGTGATTCCATAAAAATCCCAAAAAACCCCTCCCTTAATTACAAGATAATCCCACTGGAACATCCGAGTGTTAATTTTAAAGTTTTTTTCTTAAATTCGTCTGAAAAAATTGAAAAATATTCGCTACAAGAATGAAACTTTCTGAAGTTACTTCAAATAGATGCTACTACGTGATTCCATAAAAATCCCAAAATACCCCTTCCCTTAATTACAAGATAATCCCACTGGAACATCCGAGTGTTAATTTTAAAGTTTTTTTCTTAAATTCGTCTGAAAAAATTGAAAAATATTCGCTACAAGAATGAAACTTTCTGAAGTTACTTCAAATAGATGCTACTACGTGATTCCATAAAAATCCCAAAATACCCCTTCCCTTAATTACAAGATAATCCCACTGGAACATCCGAGTGTTAATTTTAAAGTTTTTTTCTTAAATTCGTCTGAAAAAATTGAAAAATATTCGCTACAAGAATGAAACTTTCTGAAGTTACTTCAAATAGATGCTACTACGTGATTCCATAAAAATCCCAAAATACCCCTTCCCTTAATTACAAGATAATCCCACTGGAACATCCGAGTGTTAATTTTAAAGTTTTTTTCTTAAATTCGTCTGAAAAAATTGAAAAATATTCGCTACAAGAATGAAACTTTCTGAAGTTACTTCAAATAGATGCTACTACGTGATTCCATAAAAATCCCAAAATACCCCTTCCCTTAATTACAAGATAATCCCACTGGAACATCCGAGTGTTAATTTTAAAGTTTTTTTCTTAAATTCGTCTGAAAAAATTGAAAAATATTCGCTACAAGAATGAAACTTTCTGAAGTTACTTCAAATAGATGCTACTACGTGATTCCATAAAAATCCCAAAAAACCCCTCCCTTAATTACAAGATAATCCCACTGGAACATCCGAGTGTTAATTTTAAAGTTTTTTTCTTAAATTCGTCTGAAAAAATTGAAAAATATTCGCTACAAGAATGAAACTTTCTGAAGTTACTTCAAATAGATGCTACTACGCGATTCCATAAAAATCCCAAAATACCCCCTCCCCTAATTACAAGATAATCCCACTGGAACAACGCAAGTGTTAATTTTTAAGTTATTTTTTTTAAATTCGTCTGAAAAAATTGAAAAATATTCGCTACAAGAATGAAACTTTCTGAAGTTACTTCAAATAGATGCTACTACGTGATTCCATAAAAATCCCAAAAAACCCCTCCCTTAATTACAAGATAATCCCACTGGAACATCCGAGTGTTAATTTTAAAGTTTTTTTCTTAAATTCGTCTGAAAAAATTGAAAAATATTCGCTACAAGAATGAAACTTTCTGAAGTTACTTCAAATAGATGCTACTACGTGATTCCATAAAAATCCCAAAATACCCCTTCCCTTAATTACAAGATAATCCCACTGGAACATCCGAGTGTTAATTTTAAAGTTTTTTTTCTTAAATTCGTCTGAAAAAATTGAAAAATATTCGCTACAAGAATGAAACTTTCTGAAGTTACTTCAAATAGATGCTACTACGTGATTCCATAAAAATCCCAAAATACCCCTTCCCTTAATTACAAGATAATCCCACTGGAACATCCGAGTGTTAATTTTAAAGTTTTTTTCTTAAATTCGTCTGAAAAAATTGAAAAATATTCGCTACAAGAATGAAACTTTCTGAAGTTACTTCAAATAGATGCTACTTCGTGATTCCATTAAAATCTCACAATACCCTCTTCTCAATTACAAGTTAATCCTACTGGAACATGTGTGTATTATAAAAAACAGATGCTTACCCCAAACATTGCTCTAAGATCTGGATCTCTAAACCTAAAAGGAATGTTGGACACGTGTAATCGCTTTGGTTGGTTTTTCGTGGGGTCTGGATTCGGCGTGCCCGTCTGGCTTGTGTCCGTGCCTTCGGCGGCCTGTGCGGGCTGTGGCTGCTGCGTCTCCGTCTCCTGCTGGGGCGGCGGGTCGTACGGCTGTCTGGCCGGACTGCCGCCCGCCGGCGGCTGTTGCTGCTGCTCGGCCCCGGCGGGCTGCGGCGGCGGCGAGAACGGGGGCCCCACCGCGGTGGCCGCCGGCGCCGGCAGCAGCGGCACGTCCTTCACCTCCACCGCGGTCTTCACGTCGCCGTTCTGCGCGGGGAATCCGGTCGGGGCCGCCGCTCCGAACGGGGTCGTCATACCCGTCTGCACCATGTGCTGCAACAAAACAAAACCATCGTCAACGAACGTCTTCTACAGCACCGAACAAACAAAAATTGCGTCTACCATTTTCACGGGTGGTGGGTGTTGTTTGATTACTAACCGCGCACTCGAAACACGAAACACCAACTGAAGAGAGGAGAGGAACGAAGGAGAGCAAAGCGTTGCCGGTTCTGTTTTTAGGGCGACAAAGGAGCGAGTGGCCGCCATTTGTAGAAGGGGGATGTGGACGGTCGGGACAGATGAATGCCCGAGGGCTACAATGCAGCGTGGGGTTCCTCTGCGCCCCCTTGTTATTTCGGCCTGAATACCCGTTTCGCGAAATGACACCGAGCCCTTTGTGTGAATTTCTATCGGTTTAATTAAAAAAAAAATTTATACACTTTATTGGGCAGAAAATCGTGAATTCAAATTGCGATAGACGAGACGCATGCATCAAGTCCAACGCTGGACCGAAGAAGGTTGAAAAATGATGATGAATGCCATCTTGAATAAAACATGAGAAATGAAAGAAGTCTTATTTTTGACCTGAAAAATCTACCCTGAACGTGTGGCGGTTTAGCCCTCAGTCATCCTGTATAGTGAGATCGAAAAAAATAATCAAAGTAGGTCATGAACAAAACCCGCATGTCTTTTCTTAGTTCCTAAATTTGAAAATTATCGACACTGACAAAGTCAAACTTGAAGTTTTAGGGACAAAAAAAAACACCTTTTTTCCCCTAAAACTTCAAGTTTGACTTCTTCAGTGTCAATAATTATCAAATTTAGAAACTAAGAAAAGACATGCGGCTTTTGTTCATGACCTACTTTGACTATTTCTTTTTCGATCTCACGGTACCACTATACAGGATCAGTGGCGGCTCGTGGAACATTTTGATGGTAGAGCCACTTAGCATATAATAAACTTTTTGAGAAAAAAAAAACCCATTACAACTGACAATACATGTGATTCTACATTTTCGCAAAAATTAGAAATGCATTGTTTCTAAATTTTAGAATATTTCAATGTGAACGCAGATAAAATTTAGAAAAAAATTGCAATAAATCCATCGACGCGAAAAAAATATAAAAACAATTGCCATCGACTTGAAACTTTCCAAAACAACTGATAACACATGTGATTCTACATTTCCGTAAAAATTAGAAATGCAATGTTTCTAAATTTTAGAGTATTTCAATGTGAAAGCAGATAAAATTTAGAAAAAAATTGCAATAAATTCGTCGACGCGAAAATAATATAAAAACAATTGCCATCGACTTGAAACTTTCCAAAACAACTGACAACACATGTGATTCTACATTTCCGTAAAAATTAGAAATGCATTGTTTCTAAATTTTAGAATATTTCAATGTGAAAGCCGATAAAATTCGTCGACGCGAAAAAAATTTAAAAACAATTGCCATCGACTTGAAACTTTCTAAAACAACTGACAACACATGTGATTCTACATTTCCGTAAAAATTAGAAATGCATTGTCTCTAAATTTTAGAATATTTCAATGTGAAAGCAGATAAAATTTAAAAAAAAAATGCAATAAATTCGTCGACGCGAAAAAAATTTAAAAACAATTGCCATCGACTTGAAACTTTCTAAAACAACTGACAACACATGTGATTCTACATTTCCGTAAAAATTAGAAATGCATTGTCTCTAAATTTTAGAATATTTCAATGTGAAAGCAGATAAAATTTAAAAAAAAAATGCAATAAATTCGTCGACGCGAAAAAAATTTAAAAACAATTGCCATCGACTTGAAACTTTCCAAAACAACTGACAACACATGCGATTCTACATTTCCGTAAAAATTAGAAATGCATTGTTTCTAAATTTTAGAATATTTCAATGTGAAAGCAGATAAAATTTAGAAAAAAAATGCAATAAATTCGTCGACGCGAAAAAAATTTAAAAACAATTGCCATCAACTTGAAACTTTCCAAAACAACTGACAAAATATGTGATTCTACATTTCCGTAAAAATTAGAAATGCATCGTTTCTAAATTTTAGAAAATTTCAATGCGAAAGCAGATAAAATTTAGAAAAAAAATGCAATAAATTCGTGGACGCGAAAAAAATATAAAAACAACTCCCATCGACTTGAAACTTTCCAAAACAACTGTCAACACATGTGATTCTACATTTCCGTAAAAATTAGAAATGCATTGTTTCTAAATTTTAGAATATTTCAATGTGAAAGCCAAAAAATTTAGAAAAAAATTGCAATAAATTCGTCGATGCGAAAAAAATTTAAAAACAATTGCCATCGACTTAAAACTTTCCAAAACAACTGTCAACACATGTGATTCTACATTTCCGTAAAAATAGAAATGCATTGTTTCTAAATTTTAGAATATTTCAATGTGAAAGCAGATAAAATTTAGAAAAAAATTGCAATAAATTCATCGACGCGAAAAAAATATAAAAAACAATTGCCATCGACTTGAAACTTTCCAAAACAACTGACAACACATGTGATTCTACATTTCCGTAAAAATTAGAAATGCATTGTTTCTAAATTTTAGAATATTTCAATGTGAAAGCCAAAAAATTTAGAAAAAAATTGCAATAAATTCGTCGATGCGAAAAAAATTTAAAAACAATTGCCATCGACTTAAAACTTTCCAAAACAACTGTCAACACATGTGATTCTACATTTCCGTAAAAATAGAAATGCATTGTTTCTAAATTTTAGAATATTTCAATGTGAACGGAGATAAAATTTAGAAAAAAATTGCAATAAATTCGTCGACGCGAAAAAAATATAAAAACAATTGCCATCGACTTGAAACTTTCCAAAACAACTGACAACACATGCGATTCTACATTTCCGTAAAAATTAGAAATGCATTGTTTCTAAATTTTAGAATATTTCAATGTGAAAGCAGATAAAATTTAGAAAAAAAATGCAATAAATTCGTCGACGCGAAAAAAATTTAAAAACAATTGCCATCAACTTGAAACTTTCCAAAACAACTGACAAAATATGTGATTCTACATTTCCGTAAAAATTAGAAATGCATCGTTTCTAAATTTTAGAAAATTTCAATGCGAAAGCAGATAAAATTTAGAAAAAAAATGCAATAAATTCGTGGACGCGAAAAAAATATAAAAACAACTCCCATCGACTTGAAACTTTCCAAAACAACTGTCAACACATGTGATTCTACATTTCCGTAAAAATTAGAAATGCATTGTTTCTAAATTTTAGAATATTTCAATGTGAAAGCCAAAAAATTTAGAAAAAAATTGCAATAAATTCGTCGATGCGAAAAAAATTTAAAAACAATTGCCATCGACTTAAAACTTTCCAAAACAACTGTCAACACATGTGATTCTACATTTCCGTAAAAATAGAAATGCATTGTTTCTAAATTTTAGAATATTTCAATGTGAAAGCAGATAAAATTTAGAAAAAAATTGCAATAAATTCATCGACGCGAAAAAAATATAAAAAACAATTGCCATCGACTTGAAACTTTCCAAAACAACTGACAACACATGTGATTCTACATTTCCGTAAAAATTAGAAATGCATTGTTTCTAAATTTTAGAATATTTCAATGTGAAAGCCAAAAAATTTAGAAAAAAATTGCAATAAATTCGTCGATGCGAAAAAAATTTAAAAACAATTGCCATCGACTTAAAACTTTCCAAAACAACTGTCAACACATGTGATTCTACATTTCCGTAAAAATAGAAATGCATTGTTTCTAAATTTTAGAATATTTCAATGTGAACGGAGATAAAATTTAGAAAAAAATTGCAATAAATTCGTCGACGCGAAAAAAATATAAAAACAATTGCCATCGACTTGAAACTTTCCAAAACAACTGACAACACATGTGATTCTACATTTCCGTAAAAATTAGAAATGCATTGTTTCTAAATTTTAGAATATTTCAATGTGAAAGCCAAAAAATTTAGAAAAAAATTGCAATAAATTCGTCGATGCGAAAAAAATTTAAAAACAATTGCCATCGACTTAAAACTTTCCAAAACAACTGACAACACATGTGATTCTACATTTCCGTAAAAATTAGAAATGCATTGTTTCTAAATTTTAGAATATTTCAATGTGAAAGCAGATAAAATTTAGAAAAAAATTGCAATAAATTCATCGACGCGAAAAAAATATAAAAAACAATTGCCATCGACTTGAAACTTTCCAAAACAACTGACAACACATGTGATTCTGCATTTCCGTAAAAATTAGAAATGCATTGTTTCTAAATTTTAGAATATTTCAATGTGAATGAAGATGAAATTTAGAAAAAAATTGCAATAAATTCGTCGACGCGAAAAAAATATAAAAACAATTGTCATCCACTTGAAACTTTGCAAAATCATTCAATATTAATTCAAGAGTGATTTCGTATAAAATTCAAATATATTCCGTCGATGGTCGTGTAAATTTATGAAAAATTCTAATCATTTTTTGTTGACGCGAAAAAAATATAAAAACAGCTGTAAAATACTTGAAACTTTCTAAATTTACTTAAAATACAATAATCCTAATAATCTTCCAAAAACTCCATCACAGGTTTTCAAGATAACCGACCGAGAACAGCGCTTCAGATTTTTTAATTTGCACGAGTGAAAAAAAATTATAAAAACAACTGCAACATACTTGAAACTTCTCAGATTTACTTAAAATACATTGATCTTAATAATCCTCTAAAAAACTCAAAATACCCCATCACTGGTTTTCAAGATAACAACATAAAACACAATTCTGGAAGAATTTTTCAAATCTGCTAATTTGTTCAAGAGATATATTCTCAAATAAATGCATTGCCATTTTTCTCGTCTCATGAAACTTTCGCAGGCATCGTTTTAAGATTTAAAATGACAAATCCGAGTTTTTAGAATTAATAAAAAAAAAAAATCTGTACGTTAATAATAAGGCTCACATTTGCTTGGCCAACTAAGCAAAGGCGTTGCATATTACATGAGACGCGGAATGAGGTTTTCTATTTACCCTCAACGTTGACAAATAACATCCTCCCCCGGTATGCTCGTCGGCGGCGTTCGCCCCCTTTTGAAGTTCTGACGAGACATCACACTTCGTGCGTATTAAATCCCGAGAAACTATATTATTCATTACGGCAAGTTCAAGAGTTGTTCATCATCGGCACCGCGAGTTACATTTGCATATTCTTGTGGAATTATATATACGTTACAACAACAAAATGCACCGAAATAAATTACGCCAGCAATGCTTAAATGGTGGGAAAAATTACTTTACATGTTTGACCTTGAGATTGAGACATTGAACGGGATATTTAACCCTTTCGCTGCGGCGTTAGGAAAACGCTCCATGTGTGTGGTGCGACTTTAGATTGGCCTGGAACATTACATATATGTTAACAGCAACGCCATCTAGCGGAATAAGAAAACATATGTCTGTTAACAATTTGCTTATTGTTTGTGGAAAGTTAAAGAACTAGAAACTAACTTTTCGCGAAAAATGAAGAAACATGTTGACGCAAAAACGGAATGTAAATATGCGTCTACAGCAGCGAAAGGGTTAAGAGTGTAACGTTCGTTTCTAAAATCTAACCCAAAAAAAAACGCTGTCAGCTGCGACAGTTGAAATAAATAATGGAAACGATTATTTCTCTCCCTTGGGCGAGAAATGTCATTTGTCGCACGAATTCGACTTTCTCTCCCGTTTGTGAATAAAATTATGATTTTTTTTTTCTTTCGCAAGCATAATAAATTACACTCTTTCTCTAAGATATTGATTTTTAAAATCTACTACTGTCGCTAACTTCACACCACCTTAAGGGAGAGAAATAATCATTTCAAATCAAACGAATTACTTATTTAAATAATCATTTCTCTCCCTTGGGCAAGAAATGTCATTTCTCTCGCGATTTCGTCAGCTGAGAACTCGACTAGCTCTCCCGTTTGTGAAAAAAAATTATAAATATGAAAGCAAGTATGAAAAAATACATTGTTTCTCAAAGATATTAATTTTTAAAATTAACTGCTAGCTTGACACACTCGTGACACATGTAGTTTTGTAGGGTTTAATGACGAGCATTAAAGTCCGCAAGCAATTCAATCGTTTAACAGTTACTCATGCTCTATTATTAACAGAAAACACAACGCACACATACTCCTTCATAATTTCGGGTTTACGATGATTTTACGATCAAACAGTCAACTTCATTCCCGTTTCTCTAATTACAGTCCTTTAATCAAACTCGTACAAAAAAAAAATACATAACATTGCGCTCGTACGCACATTTACTTATTAAAAAAAAAACATGATATTCATTAAAAAAAACATGATATTCTTCCATAAAAGAACTGAAATGAAACATTCCTTACATACCCTTAAACAATAATCTCCAAAAAAAACGCAAGCACACCTCCAGGTTTTTCCGAGAAAAAAAAAATAGTTTACATAACACTGCCCTCGTATGAATGTCCTATACTTATAAAATATATATATATACTTATATATATATATATATATATATATATATATATATATATTATTTGAAGAATACTTACAAGAAATGAAATAGCAAGTGAAGATAATGTGTAAATATTTAAAATCCCGGACTTATTTGCTTCAGGAGCATTTTAGAATGAAACTTTCATCCTCGTGAAGTAATCACTGATGATCAAACTTATTGTATCTAAAGCTAACCATGCACACTGAATATCTGAATAATTAATGGACGTACATAACTCGATTTAAATATCCAAGATGGCCGCAGCTGGGTGTTAATTTCCGCGTGCGTGTATGTAATTGGTTCACTGATAGACGATTCGTTCTGGATACACTCCTGGAATTTGGATGATTGATGAGGAAAAGACGGTTTCTAATTATTAGTGATTTGTGTGTTTAGTTCAGTCAACTATGATTTATTAATGCAATTGTAAGTACGTTTTCTAGTACTGTATTGCAACAGCAGAATAAAAATAAAATTGTTTATAAGAACATTTCAAAAATTGCTCCTATTTCTAGCAACAGCAAAATAAAAATAAAATAGTTAGTTGATAAAAACATTTCAAAAACTTGCTCCTTTTTCTAGCACTGTATTACCACAGCAAAAGTAATATTATGCAGGGATAAATAAATAAATAAAATTGTTGATGAAAATATTTGAAACCAATTGCTTAACCTCTTCACGCGCAGGTTCGCCACATGTGGCAACAAGCAAAAAATGAATACAAAAACATTATACAAAAAAATACTTCTTTAGCGCCATCTATGGAATATTTTTTCATATTTTTTTGCATACATGGGAAAGTTTGTGACAGTGAAATCATATTTCGTAGAAAAAGTTAACAACAACAAAGAAGTAATTTTTCATCAAACCTGGGATTAAATCAAAGCAGCATAGGCGCGAAGTGGTTAAGTAAGGACAGAGGTGTAATTTTCAACCCCGCACCCTTCAACATCTCAACGCCAGCAACACCAACATTTAAAATTCAAATAGCAAAGTACCCCCCTCGCATAGCTCATTTCATTGTTTTATGTTAAATGCAATAAAAATTCAAAATCGGTTGTTAAAAATCAAAATATTTTTTTTTCCTATAGTTCTGTAACGCCTATGCATAAATAATTTTGATTGTTCACATCCCAATTGAAATTGTAAAATCATATCAGAGCCCAAAAAGTGAATCATCGCCGTTCGCGTTTCGCAATTAAAATTTTCAACGCTTAACAAGTGCAACTAATTGCCGCTAATAAAACAACTGCACACTCACTCGGGGACCGGACTGCAATATGAATTCTTAATTAGAAATCCCATTACGAATAGTTCTCTATGGAGAAACAAAATTCAGTTCGGGTCATTAAAACGTAGAAAATGCCGTCGCGCGAGCGATTAAAGAAGGAAGAAAGAAAAAAACAAGTCGTTTGTTAATTAGTGCGCAGTCAAGAGCAATTTAGGGATACGAACAAAAAAGAAACAGCTTGTAATTGGTTAATTATAGAAAATTGAACTCAAAATTGAACCGAGAATTAAAAAAAAATTCGTCTGGTATTGGTTAATTATAAAAAATTGTACTCAAAATTGATCCGGGAATAAAAAAAAATTCCCATCTGGCATTGGTTAATTAAAGAAAATTGAACTCAAAATTGAACCGAGAATTAAAAAAAAAATCTCGTCTGGCATTGGTTAATTATAGAAAATTGAACTCAAACTTGAACCGAGAATTAAAAAAAATGTCGTCTGGCATTGATTAATTATAGAAAATTGAACTCAAAATTGAACCGAGAATAAAAAAAAAACTTCCCATCTGGCATTCGTTAATTATAGAAAATTAAACTCAAAATTGATCCGAGAATTAAAAAAAAAACTTCCCTTCTAGCATTGGTTAATTATAAAAAATTGTACTCAAAATTGATCCGAGAATAAAAAAAACTTCCCACCTAGCATTGGTTAATTATAGAAATTTGAACTCAAAATTGATCCGGGAATAAAAAAAAATCTTGTCTGGCATTGGTTAATTATAGAAAATTGATCTTAAAGTACAACAAACTGATTTGAGAATTTAAAAAAAACCTCCTGTCTGAGTTCAATTGATACTGTCCAGGTAGATTCACTAATAGCTTTAAAAAGTTTAATATTTGGCATGTTTGGTAATTATGAAGTGAGATCGAAGACCGAACATGCCAAATATCTCCAGACTTGACTATACATGGTAAAACAATTTTTAAGTAACTATTATTGAAGTTAACACTTTTTATACTATACACTTAATGGAACAAAATTGTAATAATCCAAAAGTTGAATGTGCGTCGTTTGCGGTAAATAATTATTGTTTGGAAATGAAACACTTGTTATGTTTCATATTTATATTTTCAGTTTCCTGGCACGTGCTAAATATAATTATCAAAGAATTTACAATGATGTTGACACTGAGTATCATTTGATAATGGTTGAAACCAGGGGCGGCTCGTTATATAGAGCCAGGGAGCACTACCTGTAGTTTCAAGCTCAGCAAGAATTTTTAATTAACTCTTAAAACACTTTTTCGCGAAATACTTTGGTCTAGGAAGATAAATCGTTCTTTCTTTCTTCAAAAAAGGAGGGGGGGGGGGTATTGTATATATGGCTCTATCATCAACATGTTCCACGAGCCGCCACTGGTTGAAACACGTGTCATGAAACTGATAATATAAATATGAAACATAAAAAGTGTTTAATTATTAAACTACCTCTTAATGAAACAATTATTAATTACCATATTCAACTTTTGAATTATTACAATTTTGTTTCATCAAGTGGGTAGTACACAAAATGTTAATTAACTCCTTTAAAGTTACTTAAAAATGGACTACTACAATCGAGTCTGGAGATATTTGGCATGCGGGGGAACTTTCTAACTCCACCGACACCCAAGTTTCATTGGTGCAAGGCTTATCAACAAACACTAATGTCGACGCTGATTGGTGCGGCTAATATTTAAGTACCTTCAATTAAATATTACCAGACATGCCAAATCACTCCAGACTCGACTATACATGGTAAAATCATTACTGTATGTAAATAATAGAACATCTAAGAATGATTTTTCTTTTCTCTACTCATTGGTGCGGCTAATATTTAAGTACCTTTGGTCAATTCATTATTACCAGACATGCCAAATATCTCCAGACTCGACTATACGTGGTAATGTAAATAATAGTACAGCACGAAAATGAACTATTTTTATTTTCTTCTAAAACTATATTGATGTATAATTTATGTTTACAAAATAGACAAGATTAGTATTTTGTAATTCCAATTAGAAAATGTTTTCAGATATGTCAATTAGTATAGCACGTGCTCACTCACGAACAATACCGTCATTAGTCTAATTATTGAGGTTGATCCACGAATAATCCGTTAATTACGGACGTTGCTTATCCCACACAACGATCGACGTGGGCGGTTCATTCATCTGAATTGTTAATTAATGCGACTTAAATAAAACAAGTCATTCATTTATTAAATAACGGTAATTTTCTCTCAAAATTATTCGATTATATTTGATTGAATTGAATAAAAAAATCTCTCTATGCCCGGAAAATTTTACAACTTGATCATAATAATAATAAGTTTTGTTTCATCAGCAGCACACAGTCGAAACAATAATTTTATTATATTCAAACAATTTTTTTTATGCAATTAAAGAAGTTATAAAATACATCAGTCTCAAATTGCATTATATAAAAAAAATATTATCGTATCATAATTTTACCCTACACTAGAGATGGGAAAAACTGCTACTTTTGAATCACGTTGCTACCTGTGATTGTTACTTTCTAATATCAGTGATTTTAAACTGTGGCTGCGATCACGGTTACTAAACGTCGTAACACTTTCTGAAATTGTTATAGGTTTCTCAAAAATGTTTTTGATATGATTCTGCTAATATTTGTCCACCTGGTCACGTAAATAGTGTTCCTATTGATATTATACCTGTGACTGAAGGTAATATTTTGGCTATATTATCTACTGAACCAAATAAATATATGACTATCCTTGATTCAGTTCAAAATTCGAAAAGTATTTGGAGAAAAAGAGAAAAAAATATAAAACGCGTAGAAAAAATTCCGTAAAACAATATCCTTAATGATCGAAGTATCGCTTATTCAAAATTAATTTGGTTTTTATAAATTCAACAATTTTTAATGGAGATATGATATATACAACATCTTTATTTACAGAAATAAAAAGTACAATACAGTATGTGAGTAAAAGAATGATAGACAGTATAACAATTTTTCCTGTTCATTGGCTATCGACCCGCGGTCTTTCAGCCTGGAGATATGATTTTTTTTAAATTGAAGTTTTATTTTTTTGAGCACTTGAATAAAACATCGCAGAAAAAATATAAAACGCGCAGACAAAATTCCATAAAAAATCATCCTCAACGGCCGAAGTATGGCTAATTCAAAATCAATTTGATTTTTGTAAATTCAACAATTTTCAATAGAGATATGGATTTTTGAAAATTTTCGTTTTTAATTTTTTGGGCACTTGAATGAAAACATCGCAGAAAAAAATATAAAACGCGTAGAAAAAAGTCCTTAAGACAATATCCTCAATGGTCGAAGAATCGCTTATTCAAAATTAATTTGGTTTTTGTAAATTCAACAATTTTTAATGGAGATATGGATTTTTGAAAATTTTAATTTAATTTTTTTGAGCACTTGAATGAAAACATCGCAGAAAAATATAAAACACGCAGACAAAATTCCATAAAAAATCATCCTCAATGGCCGAAGTATAGCTAATTCAAAATCTATTTGGTTTTTGTAATTCAACAGTTTTTAATAGAGATATGGATTTTTGAAGATTTTCTTTTATTTTTTTTGAGCACTTGCATGAAAACATCGCAGAAAAAATATTAAACGCGTAGAAAAAATTCCTTAAAACAATATCCCCAATGGTCGAAGAATCGCTTATTCAAAATTAATTTGGTTTTTGTAAATTGAACAGTTTTTAAAGGAGATATGGATTTTTGAAAATTTTAGTTTTAATTTTTTTTTATTGTGACACTACTTTCGATCACAGCGAATTTGTGGTTCATTCCACGCCGGGCAAGATAATTTTTTCGTTTTTATAAAATCTCAATTAATTAATTTATCATTTTTTAATACATAAGCTGTAATTTATTTCATTTTATATGGTATACTATGGCATTTTATAAATATTTGTCTTTTTTATTAAATATTTATTCATAATTTAAATACAATATCCTGCGAAAATGGGAGAATAAAGTAGTGAATATTAAATAACATTTAGAAATGCCACCTTGTACTACAATTATGTTTTAAGTAACAGTCACAGTTTAAGTAGCAATCACAGTTTAAATAGCAGTGATTTAAAGTAGCAGTGATTTTAAGTAACAGTGATATTAAGTAGCAGCGATTTTAAGTAGTAGTGATTTGGAGTAGCAGCGACTTTAAGTAGCAGTGATTTTAAGAAGTTATTTTAAGAAGCAGTTATTTTAAGAAGCAGTGATTTTAAGTAACAGTGATTTTAAGTAACTGTGATTTTAAGTAATTGCGATTTTAAGTAGCAGTGAAATTCGCCTATTAGTAACAGTAACGACCTGTGATTTTTCAATACCTGTGAAAAATCACAGATACGTGAAATATCGCCCATCCCTACCCTACACCAAGTAAAGAACGAAAACACCTAGACACGATACAAGAAACATATTAAAATAAAACAAAATTAATACGAGACGTTAATGTCGCTGAATCAGAAAAAAAAAATACTGTTCTGTTTTCTAATCTAAACACAATTTATTGATAACGAAATTAAGAAATGATCATCCTAGCATAATTTCACCTTACCGAAAACACATCGATGGCCAGTTTCTGACACGATTCAAAAATCATTTAAAAAAATGCTTCGAGACGCAAATCAGAAAAAAAAATATTCTGTTTTATAACCCAAACGCAATTAATCGATTGCGTATTTCCCGCCACAAAATTAAATCCTTGGCCGAAATGAGAAAGGATCCGGGCCCGCAATAATAAAATTCCTACATGTATATGCGATGCTTACACACTTGTCTGCTCGATCTCGTGACCATGAGACGATATTACTGGGGAAAGTGTGGAACTTAACAACTTGCCGTTTTCTGTTTTTTTTTGCATTCCGACTTGGCGCAATTACGTATTTTCACTCTCGATGGTAATCAAAAAGCAATTTTGATTCAAGTATAGTTCGACCGAGTCGACGACTAATTGCAAAAAAAATAAAAATAAACGCCATAATCTGTGAAAATTAGATTCAGCAGTAAAAGTCTTGAAACTGTGTTTCAATCAAACGTAAATAGTTTAGACTTCTTGTATCTGATTTGAAAATGTGTTTTGAAAATCAATATTTTTTTGTTTGTTCTGGCTTATAAGCCATTCAGCCATTAATTTTTTCTTTTCCTTTTTTTGACTTAGACTTTCGCATTCAGCCATTAATGTTATAACATTTTAGAAGAATAGAAGGGGGAAAGATGAATAATTATAATGGGAAACATATTACAGGTTTATACCAGATATTTTCAGATAACGAACCGGTAATTAAAAAAAATATATTTAAATTTTAATGCAAATAAAGTTTAGAGGGCTGAAACACTTCTGGTCGATAGCCATTTATTAGACTAATCATAAAGTTTAGACCTCGGAAAAAGCTTTTTTTATTGTTTTTCTTTCTTATTACCATTTGAGTACCGAGTCAGTGAGAGAGGATTCAGTGGAGATTAGATAAACCCTTCTCCTGCCGCAGCAAAATGTGCGCGCCATTGAAGCATATGATATGCATGGTGCGTGCGAAATCCTTCAGTAGAACGCGCTTAGAAATCGATACTGATCGTATTTTACTTGCTTAAAATAACGCACAGTCCTAATCTTAAGTATTCAGCTATACACAATAAGAATCGACTTTCATGTTCGACCCAAGACTTCAATAATTGTTGGAATCCCGTTATTTTACACTAAAAAATATATCTTTTTTTATCAATTTACAAATCGCATTAGCACGTTACCAATCTGTGATTCACAATTATTACCAACGACTGATTGCATTCATTATCCGTTATTAACTCGAATATTAATTATACTTATTGTTGCAACGATTGCGCAAACAATGTGCAATTAATAACGTCGGCGGAATAACTCAATTAAAAATTCCAATATGGCGGCGGATTAACTTCCTCGTGCGTGTCTCTAATTGATTCAAGGGAAGACGTTTCAACCTGTGTGTGTGTGTACTCTTGGAATTTCTAGTGATTAATGGGTGAGGGGAGGGTGGTTATATTTACTTTGACCGTGCTGCGTGACCGTCGAGGAATGGTATTTACTTTCTTTAATTAACCAATTTTCGAGCGGTGCAGCACGAGCCAGGTTTAATTCGAGCGCGGGATTCGCGCGAATCTTTATGCGTCTGTGTGTGTGTGAGACTTTCGATTTCTGAGTTCGTGACTGCAAAATATTAGGAATTATGGGAAATTGTTTGATTGCTTTTCGGAGTATTCTCCTTTCAAGTCTTTTGCAATCGATAAAACCAGCTTTAAATAGGAAATTCGATCGTAAATCAATGTTTATTATAATCCTTTAGCAGTTACTCTCGCTTTTGGATTATAATTAACATTAATTTACGATCTTGGTTGCGATGTTAAAATTTTTTGATGTGCAAGTGCGCAGAAACTGTCCATTCCTACAAATGTTAATGTTACTGGGTCATTATGTTAGTGCCACCGGAATGTAAATTCCAAGGCGAATCGCAAAAAAATCTATATTTAATACCAGTGTATATCTCCTCCGAGCGAAATTTCTAAATCACGTAACGTGTAATTATTGCAAACAGCTTTGATTAACAATTATTATTCGTTGATTGCTAAAATGCTACAAGCCCATGGGCCATGCATATTTTGCCACGATGACAAATACTATTTGTTGGGTACTAAAAAGGTAGAAGGATATTTGATTTGATTTGATGGCTGTAATTATCGAAATGGTGAATTTCTGCAAAAACGTTTGTACGAGTTTCAATAAAAATAAAGAGTATTTATTATTATTATTCGTTTCTCGAAAAAAATAGGGGGCGGGGTTGTCTAAGATTTTGGGTATGGGAATTTTTAATTGATTTTACTTTTTCTATGAGAGCAGTCTTTCTTGTTTTTTTTTTAAATTTTTTAAGTATAGGTCGTTCCTACGAGGGCAGTTATAAAAACTTTTTTTTTTCTCGAAAAAATCTGGGGGTTCTAATTTTTTTAAGTTGTCAAATGTTAGTATATAATGTCAAAATGGTTCTTTTCAGTACCTCTACTTTTTGAAAAATTTCGATAAATATTAGAAATAACAGGAAAATCCTTATTTTTTAAGTTGTTAAATATTTGTTTATAATGTCAAAATGGTTTTTTTTTCGCAGAACCTCTAATTTCTGAAAAATATCGATAAATACTAGAAATAACAGGAAAATCCATTTTTTTTAAAGTTGTCAAATATTTGAATATAATGTCAAAATGGCTTTTTTCGCAGTACCTCTAGTTTTTGAAAAATATCGATCAACATTAAAAATAACAGGAATAACTTCAATAATGTGAACAAACTCATAGCCATTTTTTTGTGGCCACACTATCGCGAGTCTACTGTACATACATTACATGCCTTTAAACTGTTTTTGTATTTAATTTAATTCCGTTTCGCCAGAAAGTATTTTTTGAAACTGGAAACATAATTTGAAAAT
Source organism: Ocypus olens (assembly GCA_910593695.2). Taxonomy (NCBI): domain Eukaryota; kingdom Metazoa; phylum Arthropoda; class Insecta; order Coleoptera; family Staphylinidae; genus Ocypus; species Ocypus olens. The sequence goes on from OU343048.1 coordinate 2,794,072, forward strand.
TCTGTAACTTCAATAATGTGAACAAACTCACAGCCAGTTTTTCGTGGTCACGCTATCGCGAGTCTACTGTACGTACATTACATGCCTTTAAACTGTTTTTGTATTTAATTGTAATTCCATTTCGCCAGAAAGTATTTTTTGAAACTGGAAACGTAATTTGAAAATTCTGTAATAAATTGAATTCAATAATGCGAATAATCCCGCAGCGACTTTTTTGTGGTCACACTATCGCGAGTCTACTGTATATACCTTTGAACTGTTTTTGTATTTTATTTAATTTAATTTCGCCAGAAAGCATTTTTGCTATTAAGTTTTTATTGACATCCAATCGATTCAAAACGGTATCCACGGTTTTTCTACAATTCTATCGATTTTTCCAATGATGTTTTTGTACTTATCTCATTCGACATCCAATCACTCAAAACATAATCCACTGTATCCGGTTTTTCTATAATTTTATCGATTGAAAACAAAAATTTTCTTCAGCAAATCAAAAGCTGTTACCTTTGATTTAATTAAATCTGACATTGGGGTTTTCTATATCATCGATTGAAAACAAGCAAAAATAAAATCTTCAGCAAAACAACAGCCGTTACCTTTGATTTAAATCTGTCAATAATAATCAAAATTGGGGTTTTCTATAATTCTATCAATTGAAAGCAGAAATTTTCTTTAGCAAATCAAGAGCTGTTACCTTTGGGTTTAAGTCTTTAATGAACACCAAAATTGTTTTTTTTTTATAATTCCATCAATTGGAAACAAACATTTTCTTCAACAAAAATCAAACAAAACACTGTTATAGATGGACAGGATGTAACTGAATGATCCCTAAGCAATAAATACCTTGAAGGGTCGTTTTACGACGGCTTTTAATTTTTCAATTTTCAAGCGGTCAGAAACCGTCCCATAAACATGCCAAGGCTATGACTAAACTCTTACACTTAAAATCCCCAACTATACCTTTAAATCAAATCTGTTAATGATGACCAAAATTTGAAACTCACACCCGTCCGAAAACTATAAAATTATGATGAAGAAAAGCAACTTCAAAACATAATCCATGTGTTCGGTTTTCTTCAGTAAATCAAAATCTGTTAATGTTAACCAAAATTGGGTTTTTCTATAATTCTATCAAATAAAAACCAAAATTTTCTTCAGAAAATCAAACAAAAAAATGTTACCCTTGATTCAAACCTCCTAATTGAACCTAACACTCAATTAATTCGTTCAAAAACTATAAAATTACAATGAAGAAAAGCAACTTACAACTCGACGAACCCGCCGTCCAAGGTTCTTCAACGAAGGAACAACAGCAACGAAAAAAACCACACACACACACGAACACAGACACAGACAAGATCCACAAATTTAAAGGTCACCTTTGTCCTGGCACCCGATTTTATTATCCGCCCTCTATTATTCTTCACACACTCTTCACATCACAAACTCGAAGAAAAATCCGCATCGCGTTAATTTACAACTTTTACAATTACAAACGCAGAGGCGACCGTTCGATAGATCGGTATCGCGAGAGATAGAGCGGCGCAGCAGAAGCACGAACACCGCAAGGTAATCTTGGACTAATGGAAAAGAAGAAGTAATGCCGGTGCTACAGGTTTTCTCCGTGTGGTTCCCTCTCCATCAATTAACCTTGGTGATTTAAAAGAGCGGCAGACCATGAAACGACCATTTCGAAACGGATTCTAAGCGGCCGGCGCGTTTCGTACAAACTGATTCATTTGTAAATTTTTTTTTTAAATTTGATGGATGAGTCAAGATTATCACAATGTAGAAGTGCGAAGTTATCGATTGGTAAAATATTAAAATGAGTGATTATCGTCTTCTGCAATCTAACAATCTTAAAAATGACTACAATAAACAAATTATCTATTGAAAGAATATGGCGATTGATAAAACAAACAATTGGTTTAAAAAAAAATGGGCGGTTTGTCAGTAATTTTCGAACGTCAAAAAATTACACGCTTGAATATTTTTGTTTAAAACACACACAGCCAAGTGTGACTGATTACTTCTACAAAATGTATCTATACAAATAACAATCAATTGGTTAAAAAAAACTTGGGCGGTTTGTCAATAATTTTCGAACATCAAAAATTACACCCTCGAATATTTTTGTTTAAACCACACAGACAAGTGTGACTGATTACTTCTAGATAATGTATCTATACAAATTATTGAAGAAAACTTGTGTAACTTGACCAATTGAAGAATGGCGCTTGTCAAAAACAAAATTTGATGATCAAAAACTGACTTCTCGTAAAAAAACTTGATTCTACTTTAAATATTCAATACAAAAATTGAACGAAACTATGTAAGATTAATCCTCGAAGGTGTATCTTTACAAATTAACGATTAAAACTTTTTCAACTTCGCTGAATGAAAAATGTCGCTCGTCAAAATCAAAATTTGATGACCAAAAACGGACTTTTTTTGCAGAAACATGATTGGAGTTTAAATATTCAACGCAGAAAGTGAACGAAACTGTGAAAACTTGATCTTAGAACGTGTATCTTTACAAATTAATGATTAAAACTCTTATAACTTCACTGAATGAAAAAAATGGAGCTTGTCAAAACTAAAATTTGATGATCAAAAATTGATTTTTCGTAAAAAAAACTTGATTCTACTTTGAATATTCAACGCAAACATTGAACGAAACTATGAAAGATTAATCCTCGAAGGTGTATCTTTACAAATTAGCGATTAAAATTTTTTCAACTTCGCTGAATGAAAAATGGCGCTTGTCAAAATCAAAATTTGATGACCAAAAACGGACTTTTTTTGCAGAAACATGATTGGAGTTTAAATATTCAACGCAGAAAGTGAACGAAACTGTGAAAACTTAATTCTAGAAAGTGTATCTTTACAAATTAACGATTAAAACTTTGTTGATTTCACTGAATGAAAAAAATGGCGCCTGTCAAAAATAAAATTTGATGATCAAAAACTGATCTTTTGCAGAAATATGATTGCAGTTTAAATATCCAACGCAGAAATTGATTAAAATTGTGACTTTACAAATTATCGATTGAAACTTTTTAACTTCACTGAATGAAACATTGGATGATCAAAAACTGACTTTTCATCTTCGGTAAAGTGATTTCATAAACCAGACAGGATAATTTCATTTAATTTCATTTATTGACGTTATCGACAAGTCTTACATGAGTCACAAAAAAAAAATATAAAAAAATAAAAATAAAATAAGGATAAGTTGAGTTTTGCACAAATTATCCAATTTGGACAAATATACAGGTGTATCCTCCACAAAAGTAATTTATTTATATAACACGGAATTTGAATGGGTCGAAACTGACACTGAATTTCGTAATGGGTAGAGGGATTCGGCGCGCAAACAAGATTTACCTGTAATTACTATTAACCATATTTCCACCGGTCTCTCTCGGATTAGAGTTAAATATGCAAAACCGTGGTAATTAGCATAGTACCGGGGCTTTGGGGCGCCGCCGTGACGCTCGTCCAATTACGGAGATTTGAGTCGATTTTATGTTTTCGCATTTGAATTAAATCCCTCCGCAAAAAAAAAAAAAATAGAAAAACAAAATTGCGAGCGGCGAATCCGATGAAACGCAAATATTTATTTTTGCTTCAGCTCGAATATTTGCGAAGAAACAAAAAATGCTCCCGCAACTATGTTAGTCTATACGCAATAATAAAAAAGCATGTGTAGAATGTATTTTTTTATTAAACTTGAAAAACTCACATGTTGCAGATACATTGTTTTGTTGGTGTTTTTTGTGTCGGTTACTATTTCATTTTGCTTCGGCTCGAACAATTGCAAAGAAACAAAAAATGCTCCCTCGTCTATGTTAGTCTACAGATCGTAATAAAAAAAATGTTTTCACGACTGTGTAATTTTTTTTTTATTTAAAAATTGAAAAAAATATATTTTCTTTTAACAAACTTATTTAATGTATCAAATGTTCAAAATGAGCACCGTTCCTGGCTTGACAATAAGCCAATCGGTGATCAAATCCATCCCTTACATTTTGAAACATTTCTGGTGGAATTTGAACATTTGATACATGAAATAAGTTTAAAAAAATCAATTTCTGAAATAAAAAAAACAATATATTTTTACACAGTCGTAAAGAGAATAAAAAGGGCTACAAATTTAGTGAAATAAAAAAAATGGTCTACAACATCATACGTGAAAGACTAGTGACGTCACAAAAATCGACGTATCCGAGGATTTTTTTCTGAAACTTCTCATTTCATAAATACCGAATTTGTTCCAGTTAAAGTTTCCACCCTGTATATAATATTTGTAGAGGCTGTACCCTGTAACCTTGAGTCTGTTGGGTCCTTAGATAAATAAATTAATAAATTTCACGAGCTCACGACCGCCCCCCCCTCCCACTGCCTAGTACAGTCACAACCAAAATCTCCCTGTTCCTCATCGCCACCCTGTACATTCAGGCCATATTTCGCCAGTCAATAAATTAGTATAAATCATGAAGGAATAAGAATATTTTATTATTGATTTTTTTCGATTTTTTCCATTTTCGAGTTTTTTCTACTGACGTGTCACGGGGTTTAAATTGACATTTGTTCTTGGGAAAGTACATTTTCTGAAGGGTCTTGAAGCGATCTTTCCAGTGACGTATAGAAACCCCGAATCGAACCTGAGGTTTTTCCAGGAAATCATTTTCAGTGCAATTTTTTGGGAAAAATTAAGAATTTCAGGTTTTCGTCAAAAATAAAAAATCCCCAATTTTAATCAAATCAGACTAATTGGCACACAACGACCGTAGAATTTAAAACCGCGTTCAAATTGGATTCTTCGTTCGGCCGCTACAGCCGTTCAAAGTTTGAAAAAATCGACTTTTCTCAAAATCTTCCATAAAGTTCATGGTGACATGCTAACTTTTTTGCGTAATTTTCTGGATGAAATTTTTTAACGCCAATCGATTTATCTTGTTTGTCTGATGAAAAAAAAGGTACTACATAAAGGTCCACGATGATTATTAAGAAAGTTGATTTTTTCGATTTTTTCAATTTTCGAGTTTCTGACGCCTCACGGGCTTCAAATAGACATTTGTTCTTGCAAAAGTACATTTTCTGAAGGGTCTTGATGCGATCTTTCTAGTGACGTATAGAAACCCCGAATCGAACCTGTGGTTTTTCCAGGAAATCATTTTTAGTGCAATTTTTGGGAAAAAGTAAAAAATAAAAAATCGCCAATTTAATCAAATCCAACTAATTGGAACAAAACGACCGCAGAATTGAAAACCGCGTTTAAATTGGATTCTTCGTTCGACAGCTACAGCCGTTCAAAGTTTGAAGAAATCGACTTTTTTCAAAATTTTCCATAAAGTTTATGATGACTTGCTAACTTTTTTGCAATTTTTTCTAGACGAAATTTTTAGCTTAACCCTAACCTAAGCATAAGCACCAATCGTCAAAATCCTTTGTGTGGGTAAAATGAAACTGGTCGAGTGCCAAAATTTAGTGTTAGACCTGATAATTATTAAAAAAAAAATTAATCGTCCAAGCCTTCAACTCAAAATCATGCCATAAAATAATAAAAAATAATAAAAAATTACAGTAGCGCCCTCTTTTCACTTACAAGATTTTCAGGATTGCACTATTGACCAACTCTTCTGAAAATAGGCAAGTTTTTTTAAATTCAAATTGTTTTTGATAGAACGACATATTTTTGAATTATTTTTAATCAATAGCCCTATCTTTTGGAAAAAAATTGTTTGTCTTCAACAAAAACAAACAAACAAAAAGTATAAAGTTCAATCAATGCAATTTTCGTAGACTTTCATCGCCGCGTTTGTTTTATATTTTAATTAGTTTTGAGGCAAATAATAATTAAAAAAAATTATAATTTGGAATTTTGTACTTCCAAAAAAGAACGTGTTTTTTTTTAAATTTAAATTCACGTTTTGCAAGTTCTAGTTTTTAAAAACGTGTTTTATTCAAGTAAGATACATTTAGAATTAGAATTTTGATCGAGGCATTAAAAAAAACACGTTGCAAAAATGCCATAAAACGTTTTCGGAAGATTTAACGAGATCGACAAATATTGGAAGATGCCAAAAACATATCGGGGATGTGTAAAGTGCATATTTTCGATTTCAAAATTCCTTTTGACATATTCATGAATTAATAAATATAGGCAATAATTGAAAAATTCACCACAGATAATTAAAAACATAAATATGTTCAATTTAGTCTCCCGCGATCGGCGAATATTAGGTGACGAAGTTTTAAGCAAAAATTAAAATGTAAAAAATAGCTTAGATTGTTTAATCATAATATCATAGTATTAATATTTTATATTGAAGCATAAGTATCTTGGATGTGTATGTGGAATTACAAATCTATTTAATATTAGTCTAAGCATTTAAGTATTCTGTATATTCATGTAAAAGGCGTTTTGCCATGAATTATTAAAATAAAAAACGCAGCGGGAGTTTCATTTTCTATTTCAAAAGACTTTAAATGTAATACAGACGTATTTATTACATTTATTTAATGCATCTGCAACAGTGAGGTCTTAAATTTATTTCGTAAGACTTATTCGTGAACCAATAAATAAAAATCAAAAATGGATTGGAAAATTCAGCTATAAAAAATTATTTGTACTAAAAACATTAAAAAAAAATTCAGTTCACTTCAACAAAGTAATTATTCCACTATTTATACAAGAGGTTAATTTATGAAAAAAAAAATCTTGATATGGCCGCACGAAAATTTCACGTGGGAAATCAAGGTGGCGTTCCGTGAAGAAAGCGCGCAAAGCGTAAAAGTCCGATAAGAAATTTATTAATACAATAATGCAGTCTCGAAATTTCGATCAGAACCTTATATGTATAGGGATGAAATCGAGATAAACTTCAAAGATTTCGGCGTACATAATAAACACTGTGTCTTATCGCGCGCGGAAGAGAAAATCGGTATCTACGGAATTGTTCCGAGGGGCGCAATTCCCCCGCCCCCGCATCGGAGATACCGAGGGGTCGTAAAGCGCCGTCGGTCCCGGAGAAAATGCGGGCTGAACGAAACGAGGTGAATATTTAACGCGACCTAATGACAAATCGAATACAATTTTTATTCGCACACGAGACGCCATCGCAGAATCGATAACACGAAATAAGTGTGTTAATATGCAATGTTCAACTTGTCATTTTTTTGCATGTTTTAGCTTATTCTTTTGACGAAGAAAAAGGTATTACATTACTATGATGATTATTAAAGAGTTGATTTTTCGATTTTTTCCATTTTCGAGTTTTCTTTGCTGACGCATCACGGGCTTCAAATTGACATTTGTTGTTGCGAAAGTACATTTTCTGAAACGTTTTGGAGGGATCTTTCCAGTGATGTATAGAAACCCCCAATCGAACCAGTGGTTACTTCAGGAAATCATTTCAAAGCCAATTTTTGAGCAAAAGTAAGAAGGGGGGACCCTTCTATCGTTTTTCACGTTTTCGTCAAAAATTAAAAATCGCCAATTTTAATTGAATCCGACTAACTTGCACCCGAGGAGCACGGATTTGAAATCCGCGTTCAAATTGGATTCTTCGTTTAACCGATACGGTCGTTCAAAGTCTGAAAAAATCGAATTTTGCATTTTTTCCTGGATGAAATTTTTTGACGCCAATCGATTTAGCTCGTTTTTTTGATGAAGAAAAAGGTGTATTCAATCAAAATATATTACTTGTAACAACAAACCTTATAATGTATTCATTAGAACTTTTAAACTTCCTGTATAAATTTTGTTTCAATAGCGGCGTTCACACGTACGCGCAATCCCGCGCGATGGAACGTGCGCGTGAATGCGCATTCAAAAAACGCACACTTTTCGTCTGGCGATTAATTCTGGCGTTAACTTCTTACCGCGTGTTTGGAGCGAGAACGGAGGATAAAATTGTGACCACTCTTGCTCAACATGATTGGAATTCCACGTTCTCGTCTTGCGTTACGAATGTACGATAGAACGCGCGAAAGAGTGTACGTGTGAACGCCGCTACTAATTTGAGCCCGGCAAAGATATCATCTTGGTTTTATAATTGATATGATCTCATTTTGCCGGACAAAATGCGGACGGGGGAAAGAAAGAAAAAAAAAACGTGCTGATGGTCTAATCAGTAAACGATTTGCATAAATTTGCTGTTACACCGACCAGAGTGCTCCGTTTAATAATAGCAGGTTATTAATTTTTCTTGTAAGCCGCGCATTTCATAACGTTACAGGGCAATTAGTCTGTTCAAGTCGCGATTTATCGATTGCACAAATCATACGTTTCGCCGGTGCATAAACTGTATTATAAATAATTAATAACATTAACATTTACATTCCGTTATCAATTATAAATTCCAATCTATTGACACTGAAGGCCTTCGTATTAGCGTTTTTAATATATTTATCAACAATTGAACAGTAATTTTATATAAAATTATTGGTAATATTTTAGTATGTATAATTTTCTTTTCAGTTTCGTATAAATATGTAACCCCATTTTTGCCAAAATATGACCTTGAAACCCTCGAAAATAAGATTTTATTTTTTTAATCACTAGAAATTATTATAATAATCTGAAAAATTCACATATTTTTTTTACCCAAATAAAAGTTTATTTAGGGTATTATTTTTTTAGAGTTTAACCATTTTTTCCGCCCTTTCTAACCTTGAAAAAATTTACTTAATTTGGTATTTGAGATAAAAATATTTATGATTTTTTTAGATTTTTATAAAAACCCATTTATCGAGGGTTTCATGGTCATATCTTGACAAAAAATGGGGTTCTTTATATGAAACTGAAAAAATGTTAATACTAAAATACTAATTTTACATAAAATGACTGTTAATAATAATACTGTTCAACTGTTGATAAATATACAAAAAATATCGTAAAAATATTAGTTATTCGAATTTTTGAAGTTGTCGCACCAAACGTTGAAAGATGAAAAAATTATTGATAGCAATCATATAATGACGAATTAAAATTTCAAGACTTTTTAGCATTTTTTGGGACAATTTTTTTTAGTACTCTTAAGACTCTGGCATTTTTTCCAAGACAATTTTTTCCAGTACTCTTTTTGGCATTTTATTCAGGACAATTTTTTCCAGTACTCTTTTTGGTATTTTATTCAGGACAATTTTTTCCAGTACTCTTTTTTGGCATTGTTTTTTAGTTCACTTTTTCAACACTTTTTAGCATTTCTTTGGGACAATTTTTTTAATACTCTAAAGACTCTTTGGCATTTTTTCCAAGACAATTTTTTCTAGTACTCTTTTTGGCATTTTGTTCAGGACAATTTTTTCCAGTACTCTTTTTGGCATTTTTTTTCAAGACAATTTTTGTCAGTACTCTTTTTCAAGACTCTTTTTGGCATTTTTACTTTCTCCGTTACGAAGTACGAGATATTGTGATCGTAAAAAAATTTTTTTTAACGGAAATATCCGGTTTGGGGTGCCTAGATGCCATTTTAACAATTTATGGAAACAAAAATTGTGCTGTGTGTCTGTCTGTCTGTCTGTGCGCGCTGTATCTCAAAAACTAATAGAGCAATTGGTATGAAACTTTAAACATAAGTCTTATTTGAGAATCTGAATAACTGAAAAGCTTTTTTTCCCAATATTTTTTTAAATATAAAAAATATCACAGTTAAACAAATATTGAAGACAACAAAGAAATTAACATCTTTTGTTTGAAAATATTTTTCTTAAAATCATTGTTATTCGAGGAAAAAAATTATTTTTTTTTTCATTTTTGGTTTATAATTATGAAACGATAATAGTCACGGCAAATTTATAATAATAATTATAGAGAATGCTAAAATGAACAACTTGTAAGGAATAAGTTTTTTTCGAAATCTCGTTGGTTTTTGAATAAACTGAGTTTTTGAATTTGAAATATAATTTTTCCATCTTTCATAACTGGCGTTTTAAACGTCAGTTTCATCCAAGTCTATAAAACGCTCGATGTTCATTTAAACTAAAAATAAACCATGAAAGCGTAAATATAAATTATACTACCAAGTCGGAGAAAGTAACATTATGGCCACATCACCATTTTTTTCAGGACAATTTTCAAGACTCTTTTTCGCATTTTTTCCAGTACTCTTTTTGGCATTTTTTTCAGGACAATTTTTTTCGGTACCCTTTTTCAAGACTACTTTTGTTTTTTATATTTTTAAAAAAAATTTTAATATTGTAAATAACGTTCAATGACCTTGCAAAAATTCACCAAATTTGGTATTTGGCTCAATAATATATGTGCTTTTTTCAGATTTTTAAAATAATTTTTTAGTGGTTAAAAAAATATATTTAAAAAAACCCATTTTGGGACTTCCCGGGTCATGTAGTTTTTTTTTGATATATGGCTGCTTTGGTTTAAGGGCACAACTAATGTTATTTTCATATTTATTTAAAAATCCGTGTCGGGTGGCATTTTGGCCATCTTATCTCGGGATACCCTTTTATTACCTCATAAATGGATTTTAAGCAGGATTTCTGGTTTCGACCGAACCAAGCATCGACATGCGGCAGCATTCCCTCGCCGATCGAGTTTCGCATTTGTATTTTTTCTGACTGTACATATTCGGGTGCAGAAGGTATATTTTAGAAAAAAATCTCACCATGATAGAAATCACGGCGACATTTTGTTCATGTCGTACTGTTAATCTTTCAATTAGAATAGTGTCTCCCGAATTTCAGTTGAAAAAAAAAGGATAGCAATGTATTGTAGATGCAGAGAAATTTCCAGACAGAACAATAAGTCCACTTAATATTCAATGCCAGCGCCGCCGGTCACCCGGACAACAATGGTCCATCCGACTGTATGCAAATCCACAATTTTCAACTTAATTCCCACGCACTGCGAGGCCATGGCACACGCTATTTTTCGTACGGGAAAATCATTAATTCCACAATCGATAACAATTTTCATATTAATGTTTAATACACACAAACTTAATTACCGCCACTGACAATACAAGGCATTGTGAAAAAATATGTCACAGTAATTATCAAAAGTACTTTACGCGCCCGAGTCCAAAAAATGTTAAATTGCGAAGCGGGCCATAGGGATTTACATGTAAAATTTGAAATGTGATAATATTGGCTCCGCTTATTATTTGACAGCATCGGTCTTCTTGCATTATTTTTAAAGCTTCTTAAGCTGAATGATTTGGTTTTTTCTGCAAAGTATTTACCGAGATATTTGCAAAAGACTTTACAACTATTTTGAATTAAAAACAAAGGTTTGCCATGAAATCATAATGGCCGATATTGAATTTTGTTCTAAAAAGTGACGGTAGATGTCACATTACGATTTACAACCGGTCGTGTATTATAACACAAGAAAACGTTTTAGCATTTAAGAAGTGTAAGTGGTTTGTTTAGCGTCGAATTTCCGAAGAAGGCAATGCCCAGCAAAAGTATTATTCAATGAGTATTAAAAATCATGTAAGTAGCCCGATATTATAAAATAATTAAAGGGAGCCAATCGTAACACATTTTAAATGGTTCTTGCCTTCTCCGGAAATTCACGTAAAGTTCTTAAATAGTACATGAGTAAAACGTTTTAACCATAAATACTTTTTCTTGTGTAGAATACTCGGCCGATTGTAAATCGTAATGCGACAGCAAACGTCACTGTTTAGAACAAAATGAAATATCCGCCATTATGATTTCATGGCAAACCTTTGTTTTTAATTCGAAATAATTGTAAAGTTTTTTGCAATTTATTCCAGTAAATTGTAAAAAAATTGTGAAACCAACAAGTGCCTAATTTTAACAACCTTTAATTTTAAATATTTTACGATGATTTTAATTTAAATTG